>CAWUFW010000524.1:0-2400000 GCA_963921515.1 Calotriton arnoldi
AGAAAGTGACGCATCTGTATAGATGCGTCACTTTCCTGCGCCACCCTTAGAAACCCTTGCGCCACCATAGATGTGCCATATTTACAATACGGCGCACTATGGTGCAAGAGATTGACAGATGCGTCAGAAATTCTGACGCATCTGTTTGCGGAAAAGTCACGCATTGCTGGAGTCGTGTTGCACGCACGACGCAACTCCAGCTATTCATGTTGAGGCCTATTACCAATACACTGCGTCACTCCTTACGCCTGCTTCAAGCAGGCGTAAGGTTTTGACGCAGTGGCGTCCTAAAAGTGACGCAGTGAAATCTTGTAGATTTCACTGCGTCACTTTTACGAGGCCTTCCTGCGTGGGAACGCCCACCCTGCATATATTATACCTGACGCAGGTATAATGTGACGCAGGGCTTTACAACGTGACGCATCTCCCTAGATGCGTCACGTTGTAAATAGGCCGCATTGTTTGCGCCGCTGTTGCGTCAAAAAAGTGACGCAACTGCAGCGCAAAAGTCACGCAAGGGGCTTGTAAATCTGCCCCTCAGTCTTTCTATGCTCACATTGCCAGTTATCATTTCTTCCAACTCTACTTTCAATCTACTGATATCTAGAATCTTTGGTTGTGGGTTTCGATTGTCGATTTCCTGTGCCCATCTCTCTAAATCTTCAGGGGTAACTGCCGTTGAACCTCCAGTTCCTATAGGAACTAAAGATCTCTTTTCTCTCAAATTTGGTGGCATAACTCTCTTCGGAGTTTCTGTTAATTGTTCCACATTCGGGAGATCCATTAATGAAATAACTGATTCACTTTCACTGGCCTGATCATCCGTAATTAATACTTCTCTTCTGGGACTACTCAACAAAATTTTGTCACAGTTTGAGGTTTCTGGCAAGTCTTTTTATCCCCATATAATGGGATTACAGGATCAATAGTCACTGGTACTGTCAAAGCTTCGGCATTTAAATTCAATTGGCTTACTTTCTGAACTAATTCTTCTCTAGTTTTATTTAAAACTTCTCTCTCATTATCCTGCAATACCCTATTAAGTGACGCATCATGCAAAATTTGTGGGGTTAAAGGCATTCCTATCACTGGTGCACTCGGGGTAACCATACTAGGTGCTTCTTGAGTACGGTGGAGGGTTTTTAATCAAAATATTCTCTAATAGTTCATCATCTGATTCGCCATATCCTGTATTCAAGTGTTTCGTTTTTTCTTTACACTTTCCTCCTAACTGTTCTTCAGCCATTATTACTGGATATAAACCCTCGGTCACCACAGCTCTTCTCCAACGCTTCATTTGATCTCCACTTGATTCATCCTGAGATCTAGGCAAAAATACTCTAAATCTCTGACCACTTCTGTATTTTTCATGATCAAATGCCTCAATTTCCCATTCTTCTAAAGCTTCATACTGTGTCATTCTAGGATTTGGTTCTAACATATTCATTCTATCTCTCAAATTCTGAAGTATCTTTAAATTAAAAGTACCATGCTCCGGAAAAGCCAAAACACCATCACCTTTATTATACTCCACCCATTTCTCCAACCATACACACGTGTGATATCCTTACTTCATCATCATAAAGGAAGCAGGTGTTTTAGGTGGCGGAATAGGAATTCCCTCTCTAGTAATTACAGGCTTGTCTTTCTTAAAGAAATTTTTAATTTTCTTCATTAATGTCATTTTTTTTGGTCTTCCGAACATTTCAGACGGTAGATATAGGAAAGAGTCTTCTGTATATCTTCTAGCTCTATTACCTACGTCTCGTCCTATGTCAGCACGACTCACACCCGTAGTCAAATCAGGACTCAACATACAATTCTTTTCCGACCAATCCTAGCGCTGCTTCTATCTATCAACCAATCAGACTCAGGCTCACGCTCGTGGTCTGACCAATGCCAGCGCTGCCTTTTGTGAGGTCAGTATTACTCCTCACTACTGACCCCTCCATTACAATCTGCTTCTGTCTCACGCCCACTGCTTCAACCAATCCCAGCACGGCTCTCTATGACGTCAGTATAACTCCGGCGACTGACCCTCCCTTCACAAGGTAATACGATAACTTATTTCTTAATACTTTTCATTAAATTCTTCGTTAATAACAACATAAAAACATTCGCTACTCTGTCTGTTCCACTAAACAAAAGGATAGATTTCAACTTATTCTTGAGTTTCAGAAATTACTCTTCTTCTACTTCGAGTAAAACCCCTGTTTACTCTTCATTCAAGCTCAGGAGAACCTGTTACTTCCCCAGTGTCACCCGTATTGGGAAATGAGACCAAAGTTTCACCAGCGAACCCCCTTTGCTATCATTCGCACTCCACTTTTATACGAAATAGTCCCTAGTTTAATACTGCCAGCCCTAAGTAGCTTCTCAGTATTATTCCAACAGACGAGTAACCTCACTGCAGTATGGCTTCTGTCACCACCCGCTATTCATTTTCCCGGCATTTCTAGACAACATAAAACAAGACGCTAACTCTTTTTGTTAAACATAATCAATAATCAATATTTATCACCAAACTAGTCAATAATAACCATAACTCTGCTACCAGAAACAGAACACCATCAACAACTGTTCATCACCTCCACTGTGTCATTGGCAACAAAAAATGGAATATGGCAGTCCATCGTGGACAAGGTGAATGCAGTCAGAGTGCTGAGGAGGACAATGGAAGAGGTCAAGAGGCGCTGGAATGATGTGAAGCGCAAAACCAAGCTGAAACTCGCCAACAACTGCAAAGCAGCAATGCAGACTGGGGGTGGGAGTCCTGCGCTACAGGAGGAGCTGGATGAGATGGAGGAAATGGTGTCCACAGTCATCAGTGTAGAGACGGTGGCAGGAGTCAGAGGATCGGACACTGCTCAACATGACCTGATGCAACAGAGTGAGTAACCACCAGGGACTGGGGGTACGGGGGGAGATGGGCACAATGGCACACATGCACAAGTAAGTACAGCACATCTGCGGACAAACCATGCCCAAGAGTCACAACTCCGACCAAGAGCCCAATTTACCCAAGTCTGCAACAGCTCAGCACTGTATAAGCACAGAAGTGAAAGGCACACCGCCTGAAAGGGATATGGGCCAGCCAAATCAGAGCTGAAGGGGCAAATCACCCACAATGCAGCACACACACATAACACTCAGAGCACCTCAACATTTACAACAAAGTGGACCAAACTGCAACACTTTCACAACAGAACAGAGGACACAACTGCTGCCGCTTGTGTGTAGAAAATGGCCATTCGCATTTGGCATAGCAGGAAACTGTGAGATGATAATGGACAAATACAACCTCACATCCTTGATGGTGGCGAAATGTCAACTGTCCAGCATTAAATAGGCATCTCCACACAAACAGTCACAATGTACATTGACATGCAGTCTGTTTGTAAACTTGGCCAATGCGTCAACATACATGTGAACACAATGTCAAACTGCATCTCCCCTTCACATTGCAGAGGGAGAATCATCACCTCCTGCAGAGCAGACCGTACTCCTCATCACCGATGATGAAGAGGACCTCCACACCATCGACCCTGACGCCCTCCAACAGCTCATGGACACCCTCAGCACCCCACCCCCAGGAGCAGGGCAGCCCATCTGCATCGAGGAGAACCCACCCCCTGCACAGACCACACAGCAGGAAGCACCCACCACCACGGCCGTCTCCCATGATCCCCACGAGCAACACATGGCATTCCAACGCCGTGTGTCGCAGGGCCAGAAGGGGATGGCAGAGCAGGTGCGGGTGGGGTTCGACCTCAGGGCAGCCAAACTAGATGCCATACGTGGGTGTCCAAGTCCCATCAGGGACCACCTACAGGCCCTAACGGACACCCACAGTCCGCTTCATGGTCTCCAACAATCCATGGCTGACATCGCCGGAGTCATGACTCGTAGACAAGAACAACTGTCTAGTCAGAGTGGCTCCAGCGATCTCAGCCGTGAGTTGGCCAACATGGGGAGGAACATGGAGAACATGGAGCGGATGCAGGCGGGAAGAATGGCTGCCACGGCTGCACACCAGCCAGATGTAGCAGGGATCTACCATGCCCTGCAGATCCTCATCATGGCAGTGCGGCCACAAGGCCTGGCGCAGATGAATGCTGCTGCCACTACTCCCTCCACATCACCGCCCCCTGATGTGTCAGTGCCTCACAGTGCGGCTGACAATCCACCTCCGGCCCCTGATGTGTCAGTGCCTCACAGTGCGGCTGACAATCCACCTCCGGCCCCTGATGTGTCACTGCCACACAGTGCCGCAGACAAAACACCACCACCCACATGTGAGGCACATCACACATAGGAGGACGATGATGAGGATGAATCTGCCATTGGGCTAAGTAGGAAGCGGTAGCATTCATCTCCGCCATCTGGCCTCTTTCTGTTTGGTTCTGCCCTCTGCATCATGCCCAGGAATAACACCCTCCACTGTCCCCCTTAACACTCTGCGACACTCACCTTGGCCCCCGACATGGACTGCTACATTTGTTTAGGCAACCAATGACACAGAAATCAGACGGCGGACTGAACTCCTTCTCCTGCGATGTACTTTTCCCTCCCCAAAGGACCCTGGCTGGCCCTCCATGGGGCAACATTGTAAAGTAGCGTGTGCATGGCCAGGTACTGGTCCACCTTCACCACTCCACCGAATGTGATTAAGACATTCAAATTCACACAGATGAGTCATGTCCATGATCAAGCAAGTATGAAAGTATGGATGTATGTAGGAGCAGTGATACCAAACAACAGTGCTCCTGCCCGTGACCCAGATATGCAGTGAGATGACTGGGAATGTGTGAACTAGCTGTGGCCTAATTGCTAGGGGTGGGCAATGAACTCCACAAAGAAATGTTAACTAGTCCCTCCACGTAGTGGAATCAGCTTCTAAACTGCACCCACAAATGCTTTGATAAAACACCTTTACATGCTATATAAATAAAAAAAAAAATTAAAAACATATAACCAACTCACAAAAAGTGAACTTGAGAGGTGATGATTTTGGGATCCCCACTAACCTAGGGGGAGAACCAAGCAGATGCCTTGAAAACAAAGAGCACATCTTGCTGAACGATTCGGTGGTGGTCCCATCCTCTTAGGACCACCCCAAGCACAGTTATGGGCAAAAATACAATCCCAACCAAAGGCCCTACAAAGCATTATGGGATGAGATTAGCAGTGGGCAGTGAATATTATAGTATCCAATATGCAAAAGCATTGAAACCCTTTCATGAAGCTGCAGTTCCATTAGTCGTTACTAGGTGTCCCTCACCAGTCAAATGCAAAAGCATTGAAACCCTGAGTTGAGAGCTAATACTATAAATTCTACAAAGAGCTGAACTGCAGCTTCATGAAAGGGTTTCAATGCTTTTGCATTTGACTCGTGAGGGACATCTAGTAACGACTAGTGGAACTGCAGCTTGATGTAATAATTTCAATGCTTTTGCATTTGACTCGTGAGGGACACCTAGTAACGACGAGTTGAACTGCAGCTCTTTGTAGAATTATTTTGATATTGGATACTATAATATTCACTGCCCACTGCTAATCTTGTCCCATAATGCTTTGCAGGGCCTTTGGTTGGGATTGTATTTTTGCCCATAACTGTGCTTGGGGTGGTCCTAAGAGGATGGGACCACCACCGAATCGTTCAGCAAGATGTGCTCTTTGTTTTCAAGGCATCTGCTTGGTTTTCTCCCTAGGTTAGGGAGGATCTCAAAATCATCACCTCTCTCACTGCTTGCTAAATTTTCATTTTCACTTTTGTGAAATCACTATATGCATTTTAGCATGTAAAGACAGAGATATTTGTTATTTTATCAAAAGTGTATGAGGTCTCTCTTTTATTAAGTGTGGAGCGAAGTTTGCGGAATTCCCGCATAGTAGTATTCCGCCAACTACACCCACCCTTACTAATTGCTCCAAATCAGCAATCTCGCCATTTCTAAACTTAGCCCCAAATTAATGTATGAAATAGGGCTGTGTGTCACAAAGTCAAAGTTATGTGGAAGCCACAGCTCGGAGCAATGATTGGTTTGAGTGTGGAGCGCTTGGACTCCTGGGATGGTCGGTGCGTAAGTGTGAAGGTCATACCATGCAAGTGAACTACGAGCAAAGACTCCTGTGTGTGGGGTGTGTAAACGTTGGTCTCTGGTTAGCACTGTGCGTAGTGAGGGAGCCATCAGCAGCTGCTATGGTATCGCTCAGGGGGTGCCGGGCGCATGCATTCCCAAGGTCGGAGGTGCAGATGTGCTACTGCCTTCTAGTTCAGACAGAGGGGCTGTCATCCACAATGTTAGTTTGTCATCTGCTTGCATTCTGGAAATGTGATGGGGATTGGGTGGGGGGGGTGTCACTGCTTCGCCTTCCGGCATGGTTGAACCCTTACCAGCCATGTACGTGCCCTCACGGTCAGTATTGCATGCTCTGATGTAGCAGTGTTGTTTTGCTGCAGTCTGCCAGTGATGGGTGCAGGTAGCTGTGAGGAGGCGGTTGACCACTCACCTTGCACCTATCAGCTGGCACTGATCACTTCTCTTGATGGATGACGTCCGTGTACACATGTGACCTGTACATGGCACATTTGACCAGGGGACACCTTGGTGTGTTCCACGCAAGGTGGACCTGCTGGCTTCTAGGCTGGTGTGCATCTCCCAATGTTGCTGAGGTGTCCACTGTGCCCACATCCCCCTTACGGCCATGTTGTTCATGTTGTGGGACTCGACACACAGGGTGTATATTTGCATCAGGCAGGTACATCTCTGACCACAAATGGCACCCTGTTGTCTTTTCCTGAACACCAATGACGGCCTTCATGTCATGTTCATGTACACGTGGGACGCTAATGAGTAGCATGATGTACTACATGTGACACCCTGATATGGCATATCGAATACGTGACGCCCTAAACAGCCTCTCGGTACAGAGGTGACATACACACCATCTCTTCTTGCAACATATGCGAATGTTAGCACTCAATGTTGCACTTACACCCGTCAGAGTAATGTGCTAATGCAGAGGACTGACATGCACACGGGGAATGTGTGTTGCTAAGATTTTATTTGCACATGCTGGTCATGTGGTCATCTTGTACTGTGCCATGATTGCTGTGGACAGTCACAATGTGACGTGCTCATGCGAAGAAATTGTTGATGATTGTGTTCCTTCGGGCTATTCCTGCTGTGGCTGCAGTGGGGTGTGGTCCACCTGCATCATCTTCCTCATCATCGTCCAGTGCTTCTGGGACTTGGATCCATGGGGCATTGGTGCGTACACATATGTTGTGCAATACACAACATGCAGTGATCATCTTGCACACTATTTCTGGGCTGTACAAGAGTCATCCACCAGTGATGTCCAGGCACCTGAAACATGATTTCAACACGCCAAATGTGCGTTCAACAATGCCCCTGGTGCGTTTGTGGGCCACATTGTACTGCCTCTGGGCCGGGGTGTTCGGGTCTCTGAGGGGTGTCATCATCCACGGGCAGAGTGCATATCCTTGATCACCTGTGAGAGGTAAGTGAAATTAGTGTTAACTGGTGGTTCTGCATGCTGTGTTGGCAGACATACAAGTTTCGTGGTGTGTGATTTGTGCGACCTTGGGATTCATGTTAGCCATGTATTGCTGCTTGCAAATGTGGTAGGACAATGTATATTACGTAGCCTCACAGCTGCTCCTCCCTCCCACCGAGCCTATTTACTTGTGTGTGCTGCGCGGTTGCATCACTTGCACTCCTACGGCACACCATTGTCATGATTGTGTCTGCGTATGTCCGCAGGACTAACAGCAAGACTGTAATGTTGGCCGTTGAAGGTGGGCGGCCATGTGTGTGTAGGCCTATGGTAAGGATAGGGCGGACACAGATGTGGAGATCTGGCCTGGCTGAACTCGTGCTCATATTGAGGCTAGGCCTTCAGTTCAGGCTGCGGCAATGTAGATACACACACAACAGTTGGCATGTATGAGCCGAGACCCCGAGCGGTCTCGCGCTCCTTTATTAATCCATTTGGGTGAGGCAGCCCTCCTGGTGCATGCTACATTGCAACATTGTCGATTACAGGCCGGGTGGAGCAGACACTACTACGGAGACACACGCCATAGTCACTTTTGTGGCCAGACCGGAACTGAACCACGCCCAGAGCCCACAACTGAACCACGCCCAGAGCCCCGGGCCATTTCTCTGCATTCCTCACACGCGTGCACCGCCGCCGCGCTGGGATGTCGTGCGCTTCGGAGTACGTCTCCAGACGATCTACCCAGGCTTACCGGTGGCCTGCCTGGGACGGGGGTGGCCCGTGACTGTGAAGGGCTCCAGTGGCGTTACCAAGGACATGCTGTTGGCTACTGGAGGCGGACTTGTGGGGTAGCCGCTCGGGACAATGTCTTGCGGTGCACTGAGTTAGGCCCACCGGAAGAGCTGAGCGGGTGTGCAGCCTGCGATGATGCAGCAGGCCTGGTGGCTGGACGGTGACTTGTGGTGCACTGAGTTAGTGGCACCTGAGGCCCTGCGTCCGGCACGGGCCAACCGCCACTTGGCGATGACTTGCGGTGCACTGAGGTAGGCCCACCGGAAGAGATGAGCGGGTGTGCAGCCTGTGATGATGCAGCAGGCCTGGAGGGGCAGACTGGAAAGGATGTGTCTGTTACTTGCTGTGCCGCAGTGTGGTCAGAAGGCAGCAGTAGCCAACTTGCAACTCCGCGGTGCGGTGCCGCTGGGTGCGCTGGGGGCCTGTTGCGCAGAATCCAGCGATCGGCTGAGGAGGCTGCCAAGCTCGCGGAGCCCGGCCTTGGAGATTGCACCGGCACGTGGTGGGCCCTCTTGGAGAGACGCCGGTGGCGGCAGGTGAGCAGTGAGGCCTGGGTGCGCAGGGGCGGGCATTCACCGCTGGGCGCAGGCCGGGTCTGGGGATCAGCGGGCTGGGGTGCGGCAGGCGCACAGGATCGCACAGGCACCACTGGTCACAACGGCGGCCTCGTGGCAGGGTGAGGGACGCCTCCCTGGCAGACAAGCCACTGCAGGCGATGACGAGATGTGCGCCGGGTGGCGTGGGACGTAGCCACCTCGTCGCCGGTGTGACTTTGCCCGTTGTAGGTGGTCGCTGGTCGGCCATGTGTGTGTAGGCCTATGGTCAGGATATGGCGGACACAGAGCCACACGAAGTAGTTACTTCGGTGGCCATCCTGGAGGTGAACCACTCCCTGAGCCCCGGCCTATTTAGTCACTCCCCTACGCTGGACTGGCGTGCGCCGGCCCTGCCCACTACGCTTACGCTTACAGGGGGGCCGACATGGCTACTTGTCCAAGGTGTTCCCCACTGCCTGTGATGACATGGTTGCGTCCACTGTCCATGACACTACAGACTCCAGCAGTATGTGTCCACATGGACATGTCTGTGCTCTGCATACTCAAGACTGTCCAGCACATCACCGCCACACTTGGCATTGTGTACATTGTTATTCATAGGTCCATTGCCTCCTTCGCACAATCGTGGTTCCCACCTCTCCCCACATTCTGCAAATGTGTGGCAGAGGGGCTATGCCTTAGTGTATGGTTTGTCCACATTTCTGGCCCCTCTTACCACGGTTACTTGTGTTGTCGTGTCTGGCACGTATGCATGTTGGTTAGCATGTTGAATGTGATTTTGTTACGTGTCCATTCCCTCAGTTGTGCGTTGTGTGATTGTGGAATTAAGGTGTGTGTTGTGTTCCGTTGGTACTTACCAACGAGCAGTCCATTTCCATAGGTGCCATCCTGAAAGCGCTGGTTGATGATGGACTGTCGGAAGATGTATGAATCATGCACACTGCCTGGGAAGTTGTCGACGACATTGGTGAACAGTCCCCGGTGGTCCACTATTGCCTGCACATTGATGGAATGCATGTGCTTCCTGTTGCGGTAATTGTGTGCAGTGTTGGCAGGGGGCACAAGTAGGACATGTGTGCAGTCGATTGCCCCCAACACGTGCGGGAATCCAGCTATGGCGTAGAAGCCTTGCTTGGTCTCCAGCTGTTCCTACGCAGTTTGGGGGAAGTGAAGGTGCTGGGGTATGAAACTGATGATGGCATCCAGGACAGGTGTGATGGCCTTTGATAGGGCTGGCTGTGAGACTCCTCCGACTCTGGCAGTTGTTGGTTGGAAGGTACCAGAGGCCAACAGGTGCAGCACAGCCAGCAGCTTTGTCTGCGGAGGGATGTTGGTTGTCCGCTGTATTGGTACCGTCAGCCTGTGGGCAATGTGGGTCATGATGCGGAGGATGGTTGTCCTTTTGAGCCTGTAGTGGGCAATGACATCCTCTGGCGTTAAGTCTGTGAGGCTGATGCGTTTTCGGAAGGCCCGCTGTCTTATTCTGCGCTGCCTCTGTGGTGGTCCGGGGGAGGTGGTCCTGGGGGTGGTGGTGGTGGGTGTTGTGGCCCTCTTGGGTCTCCAAGCTGCATGATTAGTAGCTCCATGGCATCTGTTGGTCTTCAGATGTGGCTCTGGCCTGGGCTCCATTTGTACTGCAGGTTTTCGTCCTACTTAAGACCAGTAAAAAGCAGGTGTTAAGTCCCTGCTGCTAACGTGCCTTATCGCCTGTTTTTGTTCGGCATCGCACATCTGGCTGGTCGTTGAGAATATCGCGAAGTGGTGCTTTTGTGTGTTTTTGCACGGGAACGCCTACTCTGCATATCATTAGCGTTAATTGTCGCTCTCATCCGTGGCGATGTGTTTTGCGGCAGCTATCGCAGGAAAACTGGTGTTGTCGGCAGTTTGCACCAGCTTGTGAATAGGGCGATAAGTCTATCGCCACTTTTGCGGCGCTAAAGTGCCGATAAATCGGCGATGACTCCTTGAGAATATGCCCCTCTGTTTGTTGCTTTTTGCGATCCAATAAATTCTGGAGGGAAAAATCATGCACCTACTACGACGACAATGCCATTAGTGAATTAAGAAGCAAGTCTGTTGTCTTGTGTACATTATGTGTGAGCTACATTCTTTTTGATGCACAAAGCAATGTTATAGCCAAACAGCACAAGAGGTGTTTGTACAGCAAACATCCTGAACCACGTATTTTAATGTACGGTCATATGTGATCATGAAAAAAAAGAGGCTCGGTCAAGTAAAGTATTTGCTTAGGATCAAACACTTTGGTCAAGTGTGAAAGTCGGGATTGAGCTGAGATTTTCTTGTTTCACTTGGGGCAATTCGGCCACTAAATGGACATCTCGTAGTTTCTCTCCTATTTGACCTCAAAGTTCACTGTTTCGTCTTTAATTATTCGAGCATGATGTTGGGGCGTGGATGGCAGGCAGATGCCACATGAAAGTTCGGCTCATTTTGGGCTCGAGGGTGCAAGCCCCCTTGAGCTCAGCCAGAGTCCAGTCTCTGGCTCGAGCCATACTCAAGTTTTCAGTAGCTCCTCCGCCTCCAGGAAGAGGCAAGGCGCTTTGAGGCAAAACTGTGCCATCTAGGAGCGGCTGGGTGAGGTCTGCTAGGCTGCAATGCCACAGAAGGGTTTACCGCAGTAAAACATTTCCACAAAATGTTAAGAAAAATAGCTTGTGATGAGTCATATGTGCTCTAAGGGGGATATTCTCAAGAACGTGTGATAATCACCGCAAATTTAGCTTAACGCAACTTTGCATATCGCAGTCTATCGCGGGAAAACAACGCTGTGTTAACGTAGTATTCTCAACCTGGCTGCACCATGCGATAGTCCCACGATAACACGTCAAATGTCCGCGTTAAAATCAATGTCACTCCGCAACAATGCGAAACACCAACGCGAATAAAGTTGCGATGAGGCCAACCCCGAAGAAAAAAAAACTGCGTAAACCAGCGACAGGCCTGCAATTCCCACGCGCCTGGCGGTAAAATGCACCATAAAAGCCGAACAAGAAAAAAACACCATAAACAAAATAAAATGCGTAGCAACATGGACGCACCCGGAACGAGTGTCCAGGTCAACGCGAACCCCACAAGCCCCACAGACCACCAGCAAGGAACCTCGGGGTCGGGGAAGGCCAAGGAGAAGAGGAAGACGGGGTACAGTCCACATGACAACCTGACCGTCGTCACAGAGGTGACAGAGCACTAACAACAACTGTCCGTCTCCACCACCGTGTCATTGCTCATTGGCAACACAGATGGAAAAATGGCATTCCATCGTGAATGCAGTCGGACTGCCGAGGAGGCCAAGATGCGCTGGCACGAAGTCAAAAGCCAAACCAAGCAGAAACCCGCTGCCACCCGGAAGGCAGCAATGGCGAATGGAGGTGGGAGTCCTGCGCCACAGGAGGAGCTGGAGCAAATGGTGGACACAGTCATGAGTGTGGAGACGGTGCAAGGAGTCGGGAGTCCGGACACTGCTCGACATGACTTGACAGAACATCAACAGGGTGAGTAACTAACAGGGACTGGGGGGACGGGCACAATGGCACACATGCACAACGACGTGTAGCACACGGCACTCCCACAATGACCCTGGGTCATGTCCCTGATCCCCGTGGCACACTGCAGCACACATACAAACACCAAGTAGGCCCCCGTCCACCATGTGCCCGAAGGGGTCCCACCCCACACAACACCAATTCCACTACACACACATGCACCAGTGCAAAACACAGCAAAGATGCATATGCGAGAGCCACACTGACAATGCAAGTGACACCACATGATGAGCAGCATGGCCGGAGTACAATCACCATGACACTGTGCACGCCACGAGACTGAGGTGGCTGAGTGTGGACTACATCCGGAAGGAGCAGGTCACACCCTGACACATCCACGTGCACAAACAACCACTGACGTCAACAATACATCTGCAGACAAACAATGCACAAGAGAACAAAATCTGTCCAGGAGCACAAATGACCCCAGTCGCCAACATCACAGCACCTCAAAAGCACAAAAGCCAAAGGCACACCCCCTCCAAGGGATAAGGGGCAGCAAAATCACAGCAGCTGGTGCGACTCCCACACAATGCAGCACACACACATAGCAATCACAGCACATCCACATGGACGGCAATGTGGGACACAGTGCAACACGTACACTGCAGAACAGAGGACACAACTGGCTCCGCCTGTGCGTAGAAAATGGCCAATCACATCGGACATAGCAGGAAACTGTGAGATGAAAATGTACGTGTACAACATCACCTACGTCATGTAGCCCAATTGTCCACGATCCCGCATCAAATAGTCCACCAATCCAAAACAGTCACAATGTACATTGTCATGCAGTCTGTATGTAAACCCGAACAATGCGTCAACATACATGCCAACACAATGTCAACAAGCATCTCCCCTTCACATTGCAGAGAGACAAACAACACCTCCAGCAGAGCAGACCAGACAACCCATCAGTGATGCTGAAGAGGACCTCCACACTTCCGACACCGACGCCCTACAACAATCCATGGACATCTCAGGCAATAGAGCTCCAGGAGCAGGGCAGCCCCGCTGCACCTAGGACACACCACCCCTGCACGGACAACACAGCTGGATGCACCCACCACCCAGGCTGGCTCACAGCAGCCCACCTAAGCACACATCCCATTCCAAGGCCAGCTGTCAGACTGCCAGAAGGGGCTGGCCGAACATGTGCGGGTGGGGTACTACCTCATGGGAGACGAACTAGATCCCATACGTGGGTGTCAAAGTCCCATCATGGACCACCTACACACCCCAACGGAGACCCACACTGCGACAGGGACACATGTCTTTACACATTTCCAGTACTGAACCACACCCAGAGCCACGTGATAATCACCCACACCCCCATGCCGGACTGGCGTACGCCGGCCATGTTCACTCCTCCTACGTATTGGGTGGGGGACGACAAAGCTACATGTGCAATGCCCCACCCTCTGCCTGCGGTGACATGGCTGCGTCCTCTGCACACGGCACAATGTAAGGTTGTGGGGCCAGGGCCCTAATGCATACACCATGAGCACACAGACACACTCAGATAGTTCGTTGAACTGGCCACGAGCACGTGCGCTCGACACCTTTATTGGCATGGTCACATGTACAGTGACGCATGTGCTGGATGTGTGTGGGGTGAGTGTAAGCCAGCCCGCAGGGAGTCGTTGGTGCTGGCAACAACTTTAACAGTGATCACAATTGAAGCAGAAACATAAAACATCAACATAACAGAAAGAACTGTGAAGCATCATGGTGGTTGCCGGAGAGAGTACAGTGTTCATCCTACATGCAAGCAGAATGGTCCTTGATTTGTGGTGCACTGAGTTAGTGGCACCTGAGGAGCTGAGCAGGGTATCAAGCTGATGATGGCACCCATGACTGGTGTGAGCTACTCTGAAAGTCTGGCAGTAAGACACTTCCGACTCTGGCACCTGTTGTCTGGGCTTGGTCCTGGCGGTGGTGGCACGTGCATCCTGCGGTGATGCGACGTCCTGGCAGGTCAGGACTCGATTTGATGTGTGAGCCCAGGTGGACCACAGTTGAGGGCGGAGGCAGCGGACAGCACAGGGCCACAGACACATGGCGTTGATGACCCCCAGGCCATCGACCCAGAGGCCATCCCACATGCCACCAGACTGGGGCCATGATTTGAGCTGCACAGAGTTAGTGGCCCCGGATGCACTGCGGCCGGCACAGGCACACCGCCACGGGACGGTGACTTGCGGTGCAGTGAGATAGGGCCACGCGAGGTGAGCGGGTCCTCGTCGATGTCGAAGGTGAATGTAGCGGAGGTTTGCGGGGGACAGTGGAAGGTGTCCTCCAGGGCATGATGCAGAGGCCAGGAGTCGGCCGGAAGTGGCAAATGGAGGAGTGGAATGCTACTGCCTCGTTTTGGCAACATAGTCAGTATCACCGACATGATGATGAAGACAACCCCCAGTCCATGGACTCAGTCGTCAACAAATCTCAAGAAGAAAGTGTCCATGGTTGTCGGGGAACAGACTTAGTGTCCCCGGAGCTGGAAGGGGATGTAGTCTGCGACGAGGCCAGTACAATGATATCAGGTCTGCCATAAATGAATCATGACTGAGTCCCCAATGTGTGCCCAACTCGACCGATGTGTAGTCCGGAGGCAGCGGCCAGCACGGGCCAACCGCTGTTCAGCGAGCTCCTCCTGGAACACTGACACACGGCGTTGAAATGGCATGTGGGGATGACTCATGGTTGACCGAGGCAGTAGCGACAGAGCTGAGCGGGTGTTTAGCCAGCGACGATGCCGTGTCCTGCCTGGTACGGACTGGCATGGATTTGTGTGGGGCCTGCAGGACCGCAGTGTAGTCCGAAGGCGTAGACCTCAAGGGCCCACAGACACGTGTGGTTGGGATGCCATGCACAAACTTTGTGTCACCACATCGAAGGGAGTATAGTGATATAAACTCCGCCATAAAGTGTGTACTCTGCCATTGTGTAATCAAGACTCCGTTCCAAATGTGTGACCTACTTGACCGCAGTGTGAGCCCGAGACAGCGGTCAGCAGGGGCCCACAGACACGTGTCGTTGGCCCACGATGCGCAGAGTTAGTGACACCAGAGCAGTGTTCGATCACCTCCGTAACGATGGTCCTTTTCTCCTCCGGACTGAACCGCGTCTTCCTCTTACTCGTCTCCTTGCGTACATTGATATGAACTCCGCCATGCAGAAAACAAGACTCAGTTCCAGATGTGTGACCCACTCGACGGCAGTGTGGGGCGAAGGCAGTAGTCAGCAAGGGACCACAGACAGGTGTAGTTCGAATGCTATGCACAGAGTTGGTGGCACCACATCGAAGGGAGTACAGTGATATAAACTCAGCCATAAGGTGTGTACTCTGCCATTGCATAATCAAGACTCAGTTCCACATGTGTGACCTACTTGACCGTAGTGTAGGCCGGAGGCATCGGTGGAGTACATCAACGAGAAAGGAGTAATGCGGGCCTGTGTCGCGGAGGCCGTGATGGTCTGAGGCGGGTGCCAAGGTCGCGGGCTTCGGGCTTGGAGCTTGCGCCGGCACGTGGTGGGCCCTCTTCGACACACGCCGGTGTCGGCAGGTGGGCAATGAGGCCTGGCTGCGCAGGGGCGGGCATGACGGGTTTGGGGACCAGCGGCCCGGGGTGCAGCAGGCGCACAGGATCGCAGGCCACACCGCTCACGGCGACGGCCTCGTGGCAGGGTGGGAGGCGCCGCCCTGGCAAGCACGTTGGGCATTCCGGAAGAGAACCACGCCCAGGGCTACGTGCTTTTTATTCACACCCCTACACTGGCCTGGCGTTCTCCGGGCCAGCCCACTCCGCACACGCTTACAGGGGGGGGCGTCACAAGCTACATTTCCGCGATCTTCACCTCTGGCTGGGGTAGCATGGTTGCGTCCACTGTCCACTACACTCCAAACACCAGCAGTGCATGTAGACATGGCTATGTCTGTGGTCTGCATACATGCATGCAGTCTGTCCAGCACATCTCCGCAACACTTGGCATTGTGTACATTATCATTTATGGGTCACTTGCCTCCTTCGCACATGCCTGGTTCCCACCTCTCCCCACATTCCGGTATTGTGTGGCTGAGGTGCCATGCCGTTGATGGCTCATGTACATGGCTAACCAAGGTTGCCACAGTAAGTTGTGCTGTCGTGTCTGGTGGGGGGGCATGTTGTTTGGCATGTTGTATGTGATTTTGTGACGTGGGCAGTGCCAGAGTTGTGAGTTGCATGATTGTGGAGTTGAGGTGTGTGGTGTGTTCATTTGGTACTTGCCGACGTGCAGTGCATTTCCATAGGTGCCATCCTGGAAGCGCTGGTTGATGTTGGACTGTCGGAAGATGAAGGGATCATGCGCACTGCCTGGGTAGTTGGCTATGACATTGGTGAGGAGTCCCCTGTTGTCCACTATTGCCTGCACTTTGATGGGATGCGTGTGCTTTCTGTTGGGGTATTGTGTGAGGTGTTGGCAGGGGGCACAAGTGGGACAAGTGTGGAGTCGATTGCCCCCGACACGTGCGGGGATCCAGCTATGGCGTATAGTCCTTGCTTGGTCTCCAGCTGTTCCTGTGCATTGTGGGGGACGTATGGGTGCTGGGGTCCCTAGCTGGTGAGGGCATCCAGGCCAGGTGTGAGGAACTTGGATGGGGCTGGCTGTGAGACTCCTCCGACTCGGGCGGTTGTTGTTTGGGAGGATACCAGGGGCCAACAGGTGCAGCACAGCCAGCAGCTTTGTCTGCGGAGGGATGTTGGTTGTCCGCTGTAATGGTACCGTCAGCCTGTGGGCAATGATGTTCAGGATGCGGAGGATGGTTGTCCTTTTGGGCCTGTAGTGGGCATTGGCATTGTCTGGTGTTAGGTCTGTAGGGCTGGTGCATTTCCTGTATGTCCGCTGTCTTTGTCTGCGCTGCCTCTGTGGTGGTCCGGAGGGGGTGGGGGGGTCAGTTGGGGGGGGTGGCGGTCCTGGAGGTGGTGGCGGTGGGTGTTGTTGCCCCCTCGGGGCTCCGGGGTGCATGGTGAGTGGCTCCATGGCATCTGTTGTTCTTCCTGTGTGGCTCTGGGCTGGGCTCCCTTTGATGGTGCAGCTTGTCGTCCGACTTTACACCAGGTCAGAGCAGGTGTTAGTTTCCTGCTGCTAACGCGCCTTATCGCCTGTTTTGTTGTCTTATCGCTGATGTGGCTGGTCGTTGAGAAGGTTGAGGTGTGGTGTTGTCGTGAGTTTTTGCTCGGAAACGCCTACTCTGCATCTCATTAGCGTTAGTTGCCGGGGTCATCTGTGGCGATGTTTTTTGCGACTGCTTTCGCAGGAAAACTGGTGTTATGGGCTGTTAGCACCAGCTTGTGAATGGGGCGGTAAATTTAGTGTGACTTTGGCTGCGATAAAGTGCCGATAACTCAGCGATAGCGGCTTGAGAATATGCCCCTAAGTGTCGTGCCCACTTCTTTTGAGCTGTGCATCTGAAGAAAAGACAAATATCCAGAGAATCCAACTGAGTACCACCCTCAGGGCCTTCCCTTCCTGGAGAGTTGCACACTCATTTGCCAACAGGTCTGGTTGGCTTTGGGTAGGAGATGTGCCGCTTTTCATGTGTGGAGCTCGCTTTCACGCCCAGCAATTATCTTTAATGCATTTTTGTTCCTCAATAGCAACATGCTGACGTATAATTAAGAACCATGTCCAACATTTGTTCATGCCCAGCTTTGGAAGCCAGTTTGTGATTACATGCAATGTCCTGAGGAGAGAGATCTTTGCAGGATACAAGTTAGCTCCGGGGTTCTGGCACCTGTAGCCGTGAAGGTCGGGCGTGAAGGTGTGGTTTTCAATCTGTTATCTTCTTTAATTAAAGTGTTCAGAAGGCATCCATCTAAAAGTGCCCATGTTGCTGTTTAACGTCCCCTAATAGTTAGGCTGGAACCGGAGTCTGTTTTTTGGAATTCACAACTTCTTTGAAAAGATGTCTACTGGCACCCTTTCTCATGGGAGCGATGCTGGCACTTTTGTAAGAATGTATTCATGTTTCATCCTAATGCCACAAGAAGATCAGGCCGCTCTTGGTGGTGCAGGACACTTATGGGGAAGACCCTTTTTTAATTCCAGGGTGGAGGCCACGGGGTGGTGGCGCTGGGTCCCAGAGTCACGCTAGACATCTGCGGCCTGTTGGTAAATAGAATGAGAGCATGTTGGGTAGATTTCAGAGTCCAAACATTATCCATCACTGTGCATAACATAAAAATGAAAATGTCTTTAATGTGCCATATGCAGAGGTAAGCTGTACACAGGTAACATTTCAAAGATTCCTTTACATGCACTCTTCTCTACACAAGAGTGCTCGAGAGGCGGGGCACCACTGCCTGCCATGGGGCACCGCTGCCTCCCCCCGCCTGCTCTGATCCCCGGGGCCTAGAGGTGTCCCTGCACCGGCTGGAATGCAGGAGGTGCCCCTTCTGGTACCTCTAGAGTATTCTTTTAGTACCTCTAGAGTATTCTTTTAGTACCTCTAGAGTATTATTAGGCTACCTCTAGAGTATTCTTTTAGTACCTCCAGAGTATTATTAGGCTACCTCTAGAGTATTCTTTTAGTACCTCCAGAGTATTATTAGGCTATCTCTAGAGTATTGTTTTAGTACCTCCAGAGTATTATTAGGCTACCTCTAGAGTATTCTTTTAGTACCTCTAGAGTATTCTTTTAGTACCTCTAGAGTATTATTAGGCTACCTCTAGAGTATTCTTTTAGTACCTCCAGAGTATTATTAGGCTACCTCTAGAGTATTCTTTTAGTACCTCTAGAGTATTCTTTTAGTACCTCTAGAGTATTATTAGGCTACCTCTAGAGTATTCTTTTAGTACCTCCAGAGTATTATTAGGCTACCTCTAGAGTATTCTTTTAGTACCTCTAGAGTATTCTTTTAGTACCTCTAGAGTATTCTTTTAGTACCTCGAGAGTATTATTAGGCTACCTCTAGAGTATTCTTTTAGTACCTCCAGAGTATTATTAGGCTACCTCTAGAGTATTCTTTTGGTGCCCCCAGAGTATTCTTCTGGCACCTCTAGAGTATTATTTTGGTGTCTCCAGAGTATTCTTCTGGTATCTCTAGAGTACTTTTTGGCAACTCTGGAGTATTCTTCTGGTGTCTCTAGAGTTTTCTTTTGGTATTTCTAGAGTATTCTTTTGGTACCTCTAGAGTATTATTTTGATACCTCTAGAGTATTATTTTGGTATCTCTAGAGTATTATTTTCGTACCTCTGAAGTATTCTTCTGGTGACTCTAGAGTATTCCTCTTTTGTTATCTGGCGTATTTTTTTTGACAAAAAGAATATTCTAGGTACTGGAAATGTCTCTTTATCATCCAGCACACTTACACACCGAGAAAATGTCGATCCCGTTAAATGTGCACCCCTAACCCCGCCCTTTAGCCCAACCCTTAGCCCCGCCCCAAACCTCCCCTCCCCCCCCAGTCCAGGGATCAATGTGGTGAGTACGTGCAGTTATTGTTTCTCATGTAAGGCACGGATCTTGGGAGCCCTGTACGTTGTCCCCTGAGCAGATGCAGCCGGCACTCCCTGCCACGAGTTTATCTCTTCCCTGCCTCTCCAGCACGACGCCCCCTACAGTGTGTGCCTTCCTGCGCCACCCTCTTTAGCCACACCTAGTGTGACCTCCCGGGCCCTCCACACACACCCCAGGAGACCTAGGGCTTGGCCTGACCCCGCCATGAGTCCTAGCATTTCTACCCTGCCTCTCCAGGGATGATGCCACCCGACAGCCTGTGCCCTCCTTTACCACCAGTTACATGGCGTGGGCCCTGGACCCTGCACACACCCCAGGAGCCCTGCACCTTGCCTGCACGATGGCGCCTGAACTGCCTGCCATGAGTTTGCTATCTCTTCCCTCCCTCTACAGCATGACGCCCCCTACAGTGTGTGCCCTCCTTTGCCCCCTCCATATTCACACCTAGGGTGACTCCAGGACTCTCCCAACAACCCAGGAGCCCTGGGCATGGCCCAGACCCCGGCATGAGTTGGCCTTTCTTCCCTGCCTCTCCGGGGATGATACCCCTACAGTGTGAGCCCTCCTTTACCACCATCTTTATGCTCACATGGCGTAGCCTCTGGACCCTCCACACCCAAGGAGCCCTGGGCCTTGCCTGCAGGATGGCCCCTGAACTCCCTACTATGAGTTTGCTATTTTCACCCTGACACCCCGGCCCGGGAAAAACCTGCACCAAGTGTTGCTTCACACTCTGAGGACCTGTTCGTGATCTTTGGATTTCCAATTATTTACATGTGTCACTTTGATTGCAAGAATCAAAACGCAATTACGAAAGTGGCCCCTCCTGCATTCCGTCCGTGGCAGGACACCTCACGCGCCCTGGGGTGCAGGGCAGCAGGGAGCGGTGCTCTCATGGCAGGACAGCTCCTCACCTCTACAGCTCTGTCACCAGGAGGCCTCTCCCACTCTATATAAAGCACTCTCACCTGGCACAGCTGACACTTGGCCAGGGCTGCTGGGAGGGATACTCAGAACTACACAGCACACCAAGGATTTACCACCTGTTCCCAGCAGAGGGCAGCACACACATTCTGGATCCAGGTAAGAACTCGGTTCTATGTGTATTTACATAGGGGTTGGGCAAACTTCACAACTGCATTTTAGGGCACAACCTGTGAGCACCCCAATACCAAACTGTGTGCCATCCCGCTTGACACAGCTGCCTGCAGTCCGAGTGTATTCTGCACTCTAGGCCACACCTCCATTTTTCTTCATTCCACTTCAAGCAGAGATATGATGCGAAAAATCCAGATTAAGTGCCAGAAGTGGAATGTGGGTGATCTAGTCCTGGTAAAGAAGCCAGGTTGGGAGAGGAAGGGTGTAACCCAGTTTATGGGCCCCTTCAAAATTGTATCGATCAAGACAAATGTTGTCACTGTTCACACAGGTAGTAGGTACATGGACTATGCCCAGATTGGTAAAGTACCTTGGGGATGAGAACAGGCTGCAGCAAGCATGAAGCTGCTGAAAAGAAAGTTGCTCTGCCAGAGGATCATGATGGCGGCCCTGTGTGTGGGGGCAGATCAAGATGTTGTGAGAGGGGTGGTTGTACTAGGGATAGTTTCCAGCCTCAAGTGTTCACCAGATCCAGGAGGGTACATTCTCGGTTTGAAGATTATGTCACGCCTTAATGTTTTAATGTCATCACCAGAATTGGTTCAGCAATAGGTCATTTCCTATCGTGACCAATGCGGGTTGGCTGTGTAATGCTGCATAGTTTCGTTATACCCTATAATTTCATTTACTGTACAGTTTATTTGGGTACTTTATTTTCTTCTATTATTTAAGTGGTGGGTGGGTGTTGTGGTCTATGCCATGTTCATGGTCCTTCCTAATATGTGTCAGCAGCGCATGCATAGAATATCAGCAGCCTCTGGGTGGGGAAGTTGCAGTGGGTGGCAGCTGGAGCCTGGCAGCTGAGTTGGGCTGCTCACAGTGTTGGTGGTGCAGCAGAAATAAACCTTCGTGTAAAACTTACCTGGCTTCACATCTTAACAGTGTGCCTCAGGAGACAGTCTATGTCAGTAGTCATAGAGTGCCTCAGGAGACAGTCTAGGTCTGCAGTCATAGAGAGCCTCAGGAGACAGTCTAGGTCAGCAGTCATAGAGTGCCTCGTGAGGTGGTCAATGTTTGAAGACACAGAGTGTGCCTGAGGAGCTAATCTAGGTCTGCAGTCATAGACTGTGCCTCAGGAGACAGTCTAGGTCAGCAGTCATAGACTGTGCCTCAGGAGGTAGTCTAGGTCTGAAGCCATAGACTGTGCCTCAGGAGGTAGACTAGGTCTGAAACCATAGAGTGTGCCTCAGGAGACAGTCTAGGTCAGCAGTCATAGAGTGCCTCGTGAGGTGGTCAATATCTGAAGACACAGAGTGTGCCTGAGGAGCTAATCTAGGTCTGCAGTCATAGACTGTGCCTCAGGAGGTAGTCTAGGTCTGAAGCCATAGAGTGTGCATCAGGAGGCAGTCTAGATCTGGAGCCATAGAGTGTGCCTCAGGAGACAGTTTAGGTCTGAAACCATAGACTGTACCTCAGGAGGCAGTCTAGAACTGAAACCATAGAATGTGTCTTAGGAGCTAGTCTAGGTCTGCAGCCATAGAGTGTGCCTCAGGAGGCAGCCTAGGCCAGAAGTCATAGGTTGCGCCTCAGGAGACAGTCTAGGCCTGAATCCATAGAGTGTGTCTGAGGAGCTAGACTAGGTCTGCAGTCATAGAGTGGGCCTCAGGAGGCAGGCTGTCCCTGAGAGAATGGAGTGTCTTGAGAATGTAGGCTGGCCCTGGGGGCATAGACTGTGTATAAGGAGGTAGGCTTGTCCGGGGAGCATGAGGTATCTCTTAGGAAGTAGGCTGGCCCACGTGGTATAGAAAGTATCTGAGGAGGTAGGATGGCCCTGAGGCTATAGACTATGTCTGAGGTGGTAGGCTCGACATGGAGAAATAGAGGTCTGGGGTGTGTAGTGTACCTCAGGAGGCAATCTCGATCTGAAGACACAGAGTGTGTCTGAGGAGCTAGTCTAGGTCTGCAGTCATAGAGTGGGCCTCAGGAGGCAGGCTGTCCCTGAGAGAATGGAGTGTCTTGAGAATGTAGGCTGGCCCTGGGGGCATAGACTGTGTATGAGGAGGTAGGCTTGTCCGGGGAGCATGAGGTATCTCTTAGGAAGTAGGCTGGCCCACGTGGTATAGAAAGTATCTGAGGAGGTAGGATGGCCCTGAGGCTATAGACTATGTCTGAGGTGGTAGGCTCGACATGGGGAAATAGAGGTCTGGGGTGTGTAGTGTACCTCAGGAGGCAATCTCGATCTGAAGACACAGAGTGTGCCTGAGGAGCTACTCTAGGTCCACAGCCATAGAGTGTGCCTCAGGAGGTAGTCTAGGTCTGAAACCATAGAGAGTGTCTGAGGAGCTAGTGTAGGTCTGAAGCCATAGAGTGTGTCTGAGGAGGGAGACTGGGCCTGGGAATATGAAGTATCTCTGAGGAGGTAGGCTGGCTTTGGAGGCATAGTGAATGCTGGAAGAGGTAGGCTGGCCATGGGAGAATGACGTGTCTGAGGATGTAGGCTGTCCCTGGGAGCACGAAGTGTGTCTGAGGAGGTAGGCTGTCCCTGGGAGCACAGAGTGTGTTTGAGGAGGTAAGCTGTCCCTAGGAGCATGGACTGTGTCTGAGAAGGTAAGATGTCTCTAGGAGCATGAAGTGTGTCTGAGGATGTAGGCTGTCCCTAGGAGCACAGAGTGTGTTTGAGGAGGTAAGCTGTCCCAAGGAGCATGGACTGTGTCTGAGGAGGTAGGCTGTCCCTGGGAGCACAGAGTGTGTTTGAGGAGGTAAGCTGTCCCTAGGAGCATGGACTGTGTCTGAGAAGGTAAGATGTCTCTAGGAGCATGAAGTGTGTCTGAGGATGTAGGCTGTCCCTGGGAGCACGAAGTGTGTCTGAGGAGGTAGGCTGTCCCTAGGAGCACAGAGTGTGTTTGAGGAGGTAAGCTGTCCCAAGGAGCATGGACTGTGTCTTAGGAGGTAGGGTGTCCCTAGGAGCACAGAGTGTGTCTGCGGAGGTAGGCTGTCCCCAGGAGCACAGAGTGTGTCTGTGGAGGTAGGCTGTCCCTAGGAGCTTGGAGTGTGTCTGAGGGGGCAGGCTGGTGGCAAAGAGTGTGTCTGGGGAGGTAGGCTGTCCCTGGGGGCATGGAGTGTGTCTGAGGAGGTAGGCTGTCCCTGGGAGCATAGAGTGTGTCTGAGGAGGTAGGCTGTCCCTGGAGCATGGAATGTGCCTGAGAAGATAGGCTGTCCCTAGGAGCATGGAGTGTGTCTTAGGAGGTAGGTTGTCCCTGGGAGCATGGAGTGTGTCTGAGGAGGTAGGCTAGCGGCATAGAGTGTGTCTGAGGAGGTAGGCTGTCTCTGGCACCATGGAGTGTGTCTGAGGAGGTAGGGTGTCCCTAGGAGCATGGAGTGTGTCCTGTGGGGCAGGCTGGTCCTGGGAGCATGGAGTGTGTCTGAGGAGGTAGGATGTCCCTAGGAGCATGGAGTGTGTCTGAGGAGGTAGGGTGTCCCTAGGAGCATGGAGTGTGTCCTGTGGGGCAGGCTGGTCCTGGGGATTGTAGAATGTCTTGGAGGCAGGCTGATCATGTGGGACAGGTAGTGTTTCTGTAAGGGGAGGCTGATGCTGGGGCATGGAGGGTGTCTGAGGAGGTAGGCGTCCCTGGGAGCATGGAGTGTGTCTGAGGAGGTAGGCGTCCCTGGGAGCATGGAGTGTGCCTGAGGAGGTAGGCGTCCCTGGGAGCATGGAGTGTGTCTGAGGAGATAGGCTGTCCCTAGGAGCATGGAGTGTGTCTGAGGAGGTAGGCTAGCAGCATAGAATGTGTCTGAGGAGGTCGACTGTCCCTGGCACTATGGAGTGTGTCTGAGGAGGTAGGCTGTCCCTACTGTGTTTTGTTTTCTTGACCCTCTGTGATGATACCTCACTGTGTTTTGTTTTCTTGATCCTCTGTGGTGATACCTCACTGTGTTTTCTTTTCTTGATCCTCTGTGGTGATACCTCACTGTGTTTTGTTTTCTTGATCCTCTGGGGTGATACCTCAATGTGTTTTCTTTTCTTGATCCTCTGTGGTGATACCTCAATGTGTTTTCTTTTCTTGATCCTCTGTGGTGATACCTCAATGTGTTTTGTTTTCTTGATCCTCTGTGGTGATACATCAGTGTGTTTTCTTTTCTTGATCCTCTGTGGTGATACCTCAATGTGTTTTGTTTTCTTGATCCTCTGTGGTGATACCTCAGTGTGTTTTCTTTTCTTGATCCTCTGTGGTGATACCTCAATGTGTTTTGTTTTCTTGATCCTCTGTGGTGATACATCAGTGTGTTTTGTTTTCTTGATCCTCTGTGGTGATACCTCACTGAGTTTTCTTTTCTTGGTCTTCTGTGGTGATACCTCTCTGTGTTTTGTTTTCTTGATCCTCTGTGGTGATACCTCATTGTGTTTTGTTTTCTTGATCTTCTGTGGTGATACCTCACTGTGTTTTGTTTTCTTGATCCTCTGTGGTGATACCTCACTGTGTTTTCTTTTCTTGATCCTCTGTGGTGATACCTCACTGTGTTTTCTTTTCTTGATCCTCTGTGGTGATACCTCAGTGTGTTTTCTTGTCTTGATCCTCTGTGGTGATACCTCAGTGTGTTTTGTTTTCTTGGTCTTCTGTGGTGATACCTCACTGTGTTTTCTTTTCTTGATCCTCTGTGGTGATACCTCACTATGTTTTCTTTTCTTGATCCTCTGTGGTGATACCTCAGTGTGTTTTCTTGTCTTGATCCTCTGTGGTGATACCTCAGTGTGTTTTGTTTTCTTGATCTTCTGTGGTGATACCTCACTGTGTTTTCTTTTCTTGATCCTCTGTGGTGATACCTCACTGTGCTTTGTTTCCTTGACAGTCCGTGGTGATACCCGAGTGTCCTTTGTTTCATCAGCTCATTGAACCACAGTTGCATTGCAGACCCATTTGGTGCCCATTTCAGTGTCTGGGCAGGTTACCGGGAGGGGGCTCAAGGCAGAGTGCCCTGCCCTGGATTTCTTCTTGGTGGGGAGCCATTGCAGTGACGACAGGGCAGGGCCTTCAGACTATTTCTGACATGTAACAATGATTTATCACCAGTCTAATTAAAATTGTTACGACAATGCACATGAACTGCTGCCATTGTTTAATGCATATGGTATGTGCACAACTTTTACTGACGCCAGAAAACTACTCCTAGCCACTCCCTCTGCACTGATTGGATATAGCGACAGATAGAAAATGTTCCAGGATCACACAGTGGGTCATTAGGTAACAATGAGTCTTAACTAAGGGTGGGCGGCAAATTCCGTTCCGCTCGCGGAACTTGCGAAATTTCGGCATTTCCGCATTCCGCACAAAACGCGGAAATGTCAAAACTTCCGAGATCCGCGGCGGAACGGAATTCGGGTGCAAGAAAGCACTGAAGCAGGTGCCCGAGTTGATAAATATGCAGGGCAGGTGTGCAGAATTCATGAGCGTGGTTAAGCAGATGTGCCTTCTTCCTATTTCCACCCTGAAAAGTTAGCTGTAATCCCCGATGGAGGTCTTTGCATCCTTGATTTTCTCGAGCGCAATCCTCGTGTAGAATTCGTGAGCGTTGTTAAGCAGATGTGCCTTCTTCCTATTTCCACCCTGAAAAGTTAGCTGTAATCCCCGATGGAGGTCTTTGCATCCTTGATTTTCTCGAGCGCAATCCCCGTGTAGAATGATGGACAGCTTAATCAAAGGACCCCGGCGCTTTAGGCGCGGTGGCAAAGTTACAGACACCCAGGTCACTGGGGACAATTCTTCTGGTCCTTTACGCAGCTGTAGTGTAGGAAAGGCACTATACATTTACCCAACGAGGTAGCACTTACTGATTAGCCAGTAGAAAGTACTCCAGTTGAGTAGAGGTATTGCACAAAACGGTGGCATCTTCGTGGATAAATATGCAGGGCAGGATTCAACGGGCGCAGCAAAATCTCCGCGAGCACGTGAAATTCCGCGTGCTCGCGGAGATTTCTTGCCGTTTCGCGGAATCTCGCGGAACGCAACTCCGCAAATTCCACCCACCCTTAATCTTAACATCTGAATTATCCCCAGGTGTCACACTGGATCCGGAATTCTTTTGTGAGCAGCACCCCTGCGCGGCAGTAAGTGGCATCGCTTGGTTCCATGTAGAATAGTCTGTGTCGAAAGTGACCTGCGGGTCGCTCTATAGGCACCACCCCAGCGTACTGAAATCAGTTCTTGTCTTTCTGCGTCAGTCACCACAGACCTGGAGAAAGATACCCTCAGTCATTTTTTGACTTTTTTTCCGGCTTTTTGCTGAAGTATTTTTAAGACTTGTCTCTACACCTGGGCCCCAATTCGGAATTAATGCAGCATAGTGCATATCAGGTTTTCGATGTCCAAAAACCAGCACCATGGCCCTCCTGGGCATGAAAATGCTGTTGTCAGATGAGCTGTTGCAAATAAGGCGGTCCCTATGACCAGTAGTGGTCGGTGGTGGAAGTGCCGCCGGACGCTGACGTGGGGCGGGGGAGGGGCAGGGTGGGGGGTAGTAAACTACGGATTACGGGTGATTACAGGTAAATACACATATAAATAAATAAAACTAATTTCGTTTCTCGCGCTGCATCGCCAAATGTACAATCGCTCCTCCCCTGGTTCCACTGAAAAGTAAATCCGTGTTACAACGGAGTTCCTTCACGTTTGACACACAAAACAAAGGCTGCTTTGCTTGTTCCCCTGCCCTTCAGTTTCCGAGGCGGACAAACTGCATGCAACGGGTGTTTTTAACTATACTAAAATATCTTCAATTTAGAAATGGAGTACTGGCGCCCTCTTTTGGAAGATCTTGGAAATAAAAAAACAATAAAAATGATCAAACCTTCTTCAGCATGTTAAGGGCCAGTGAGTGCGCCGGTAAACCCCGCCACGCTGGAAGTTGGCGGAGTTTTTGCTGAACTCCGCGTTCCAAGCGGAGCAAAGAGTGGAGCGAACTCCACCAGGGGAGCGGAGCTTAACGCCCACATCCCTACTTTGTCTCCTGGTGTGGCAGGGATGTCAACGAGGAAGGCTGGATTCAAGAATGGTGCCCCTGCTTACAAGATAACCTTGCCGGTCGCAGGGAAAATATTAACAACTGAGAAAAAACCTAAGCAAGTAGCATAAAACACATGTATGCAGGCAAAATATATATACAACAAACAGTTACATTCAAATATATCAAATAACATGCATGACTGCTTAGGTTGTTATTATCAAATTATTTTTAAATTATTATAAATTATCAATCTAAAAAAGTACTAGAGTTTTCTACATAAAATCTTCCATAATTTTGTTCAGTGTCCTAGATTGCCATAAATTCAGCAATTGATACACATTTTGTAAGACACTGATTAACATTTTTTCTCTTTTTTATTTATACAGTACAATAATCAATAGAACCATGACACAATAGGGAAAAAAAATCAGGTTACGAATGGCGGTAATAGTAAAGATGGCTGGCAGTATGGTGACACACTATGCGCGTTTTGGCTGAAATGCCTTCGTCAGGAAGCCGTCACACCATTCACTGACGCCATGATGCGTCAAAGGATATCCTGAGGATAGCATATGTCTGTTACTGTGGCGTATCCTAGTAGAAGTCCGTATGTGTGGCAAAGTGTGCCACGGATATTTGAGGGAACAGCGGAACGTGATAAATGCTCTTAAATCTTGAATAGTATCCACGTTAAAGTTCACAGATGTGTACGATTACGGGGGTTTGTAGGACCAAGATGACATTGTTTTGAGAAGTCAAAGCGGGATAGAGACTTTCGGGATATCCGGAGCTCAACGGGAGGGCTGCATATTGCTGCGTGAAAAAAGAGCATGCGTCCGAGTCTCTCCTTACTTTCGCCTCCATGGACAAATGTCGGTGGCAGGCCCACACCTTGTTGGTCGAGAGGAAGGTCCCGGCATTGGTCGCGGAGGAATCGATCTTTGTCGCAGTCAGAGTTGTCCCATTCTCATAAGTCCCACAAGAAAAAGAAGAGCAAGAAGTCAAAGAGTTCCTCATCTTTGCCCCATTTGTCGAAGTATCTGACACAAAGAGGGAGCATCAACACTCAGGGCCTGGCTCTGCGGTTGAGCCTGTGCCTGGGCTGTCTCCGTGCCTCCCCGAGTTTCTGGTAGCCGGAGCGACCTTCGCCCAACTTCAAGACTTTTATGAGGCCATGCACCTCATATTTGGGCGGTGCATCCCCGTTGGAGCGCCTTTGGGGTCTGTGGGTTTGGGAGTGGACCCTACTGGTCTTCCGCCAGTGGTTTAGCCCTCAGCGCCAGTCAGGCCCCTTGGATCCACAGACGGATCCAGATCGGGCCTGGTGGAGCCACCTCAACCTTCCCCGGCACCGGCCCCACTGTCAACACTCCCAGCACCACTGACGTCCTCCGGCAGTGCCATCCTCATACTTATCCCTGACTCCGACATGGAGTTGGATGGGCATTGTCCAACGCAGACTGGAGGCATGCCATCCAGGCTGGAGCCTATTCCCTATTCCTGTTGGCTAGGACTTTGAATGGTAGGGGCCCCTGGACCCTGGAAAATACCAACCCCTAGATCCCACCGAGGACACCTGGTGTGCAGGTGCAGCCGGTACAGGTAAGGGCAGTGGGGCGGGGCAGGGGCGGGGCCAGAGGAAGTCGACAGATGACGGGATATGAAAAATAAAATAAATATAACCACTTACCTTGCGCTCGCCACATCGCTGAGTCGGTGATGCGGCGAGTGCAAGGTAAGTGGTTTAATTTACTTATTTTATTGTATTTTTTCTATCCTGTTGTCCGTCGACTTCCCCCCCTGCCCCACCGCTCTTACCTGTACCGGCCGCGCCAGCTGGTCTGAGGATTTGGCAGATGCCAGTGGACTGGACACCTCCCCAGATACTGGCTTGGTCTCTCCTTCTACCGTGGCTACGGAGGAGCGAGCCTCATTTGCTATAGTGGTGAGGAGGGCGACTGAGGTCCTGGACCTTCAGCTGCCCTCTGTGGCTGTTAAGACAAATGTCTTGATGGAGGTGCTTCAACTGGGAGTCACCCCATCTGAACTGCTTCTCCCATTTAATGAAGCCCTCATGGATGTCCTACTCGGGGCCTGGTCCAGACCTGCACAGGGGCTCCTGTGAACAGGACAATTTCCCGAAGCCATCACCCGCACCAGGGGACTCCAATTTCCTCACACAGCACCCCACTTCAGAGAGCTTGGTGGTCCAAGCCTCCACTTCCAGAGTACATTGTTGTGCATTCCCTACTAGCCCACCGGATAGGGAATCCAAAGGGCTGGACACCTTGGGCAAGAAGTTGTTTTCTTCCAACTACCTGACACTGCAGTCAGTGAACACCATGTGCTTTTCGGGCTGTTACACCCATTCACTCTGGGATTCGGTTGTGCAGGTGCTACCTATGGTCCAGGAGAAGGCCTGAGCCATACTCTTCCAAGTTATTGCTGACTGGAGAGACGCACCTAAGTTCACAGTTCGATGTGGGCTGAACACGACCGACTCGCTAGACAGAGTGGTTTATTCGTCAGTGGCCTTATGGCTCCACACCTGGCTGAGGATGACTGGCTTTTCAGGGGATGTCCAGGCTTCACTTATGGACATGCCCTTTATGGCCCCTGTCTCTTCAGAGACAAGGAGGAATCAGCGCTGAAGCGCTTCAAGGATAACAGTGTAATGGCTAGGTCTTTGTGTGTTTCTATGGCCCCTCGCCAACCCCAGTCAACCTTTTGCTTCTTTTGTGGCCACGGTAGGGGCTTCCAGGTGCGTCTCTACCTGCCAAGCCACCACTGTGCGCAAGCTCCCACGCCCCTGGATGGCTGAGAATGTGGTACCCACAGACCTCGTGGGTTAGTCAGCCAGAGGCCGAGCCAGTCCACCACTACCATGCAGCCGCAACCTCCAAGCCTCTTTAGTTTGCCCTCAACCATCATGGGCATCCGGTGGTAGGCAGGATAATCCGTCACCTGCACCACTGGAGGTCGATAACATTTGACTGCTGGGTTCTCCAGATTGTCCAAAGGGGCTACTCCCTCCCCTTTGTGACTATGCTTCCACCCATGCCCCCCACTTCTGACAGGCTGACAGAGGGCCATCTTTCCATACTCCACCAGGAAGTGGCGGATCTCTTGGCAAAGGGAGCCATAGAGAGGGTGCGGGCAACAGAATTAGGTCGTGGTTGATTTTCCCACTACTTTCTGGTGCCCAAGAAGGGCGGAGGCCTTTGTCCTGTCCTAGGCCCGCGCCCTCTCAATTTCTTCCTGAAAAAGGAGAATTTCAAAATGCTCATGCTTGCTCAAGTCCTGTCTGCCCTGGACCCAGGAAGCTGTATGCTAGCGATGCACTTGCAACTCGCATACTTCCACATTCCCATCCTGCCTGCCCACAGATATTATCTGCGATTCATGGCAGGTCACAAGCACTTTCAGTTCACCCTGCTCTCCTTTGGCCTTACAAGTGCCAAGGTCTTCCCCTATCTTGAGGACTGGCTGTTGAAGTGGGCTTGTCCAAGGCAGTCATCATCCACCTCCAGACTACAGTGCATTCACTGGGGTTCACTATAAACATGCCGAAGTCACACCTCACCCCTTCCAAAACGCTCCCTTTCATTGGAGCTTCTCTAGACACAGTGCGGTTTCGGGCTTATCCTCCCGAATGCCAAGTCTAGGATATTTAGGCTATGATAATGATGTTTCTGCCACTATCCTGGGTTTTGGTGAGACTGACTCGGAGGCTGATGGCTCTCATGGCCTGCTGCATCCTGCTTGAGACACATGCCTGCTGGCATAGGTTCCCTGATTAAATATCGATGTAATAAATATAGTCATACACAAATATCGACTCAAAAATATAGAATACAAAAATATCGACTCCCTATACTTAAACAGGTAAGTACAATAATATCGAATCAAAAATATCGAAGTAAAAAATATAGATGTAAAAAATATCGACTTAAAAATATATATAACAAATAAAATATATTAAATATTATTAATATTTTTAACAAAATAAATTACATTTAATATATATTTTAACTAAATATAACAAAAACACTTTGTTAGAAATGGGATTTCTGGTTGGCTAAGGCTTGCGCCAAAGACAGGCAGAAACCACCACTCTAGTCAGGGAAAGGGAGTTACACGCTGAAGATAACCCCTGCTCACCCCATTAGTAGCTTGGCACGAGCAGTCAGGCTTATCCCAGAGGCAATGTGTAAAGCGTTTGCGCAACACACACATACAACAGCAACACACTAGGCACACCACAAAAGAAACTCCACACAAGGTTATATATAAAAATAGCCTTTGTATTATCCACAACACATTAGAATAGTAATCACACAATATACACTGTGCCAACTGGCACTAGGCAATATTTACAGGGGATTATATACACATGACAGGGCCAATTGGGCCACTGTCAGAACCATCACAAAGCACAAATAGTAAATGTAGAAAACAACCAGTAATTACTGGCAAAATACTGTACTCAGCATTATATCCTGCAACATAAATCACACTATGCAATAAGCATCACATTAGGCGTAAAACACATTATGCGCCAACCTCATAAGCATAAACATCAGAGGCATAAATCATGGTGCATAAATCACATTTGTCATAGGCACCACATAAATCACATTAGGGAATGAACATCACCAGCATAAACATAGTATGCCCTAATCATGGGGCATAACACCCTAAAATGACCCCCAGGCCAACTGGCCTTCCTATAGGGCTCAAAATGCCCTCTGTCCAGAATGTCAGGGCTTGGCTGCCAATGCAGCAACATCCAAGGGCGCGCAATGCGCTGGGGCGGGGCAGGGCAGGAGTGTATCTCACTCCTTTCTCATCAAAGGAATCAAAATGCCCCCAAAGAAATAATAGCACTGGCACTCACTGTGCCTGGAGTCCCCCACTGGGACTTTCCAAAACAAATGTGCCCAAACGTTGCAGCTGTCTGCGCTCTCGCAGGGCAGCTGGGATTGCCAACCGCCTCTGGCACCACCGTGTCTGGGGAGCCCCACTCTGGGACTCTTAAACATAAACTTGCCCCCACGAAAAATGGCGCTGGCACCACCGTGCCGTGAGTCCCCCACTGGGACTCTTCCAAACAAAAGTGCCCCCTTTGCAGCTGCCCACGCTGGTGCGGTGCAGGTGTGGGAAATAACTGCGGGCACTGGCCACAATGGCCTCTCAGTCCCACTCAGGGACTTTTAGGACAATGCCTCTCCCAAAAGAAATCAGCACAGCACCTCCGGGCTCCAGGCATCGACAATGTGCCTCAGGGAGCCCCAACACGACTATTCTGGTGCCCCCTATGGCAGGGGGGAGGCACCCACACTAGGCAACGTAAAGCCCCACTCACCGGGACAGGCTTGGAAGCTCCGTCTCCTCTCGCGGCTGGTCCCGCACTCCGGTCCCCTCCAGGCAACACCGCAAGGCTCTCCCATACTCACGGGAGCCCCATTTCGACAGGCACCACACGCAGGCCTCACACCGCAGCTGCGGGAGCCCTGCCTCCAAGACTCCTCTAAGCTTCCCTCAGAGAGCTTCCTGCACGGCGCGAGGTCCCGCCCACAACCAGGCAGCTTCGCCTGACTTCCGGGTCGCGCTGGCAGCGGCCCGGCGGTACCTTCACTCTACGGCTCAATGCGGGGTGGGCACCCGCTTCAGATAAGAGCAATTGCGGGGTGGGCACCCGCCACAAACGAAAGCAATTGCGGGGTGGGCCCCCGCTCCAACGGGCATAATTGCGGGGTGGGCTCCCACTTCTACCCCAATGTGGGGGGGAATCCCCACGTCAGGATTCCCTCTGCTTAGTAGCAGCCCAACGCTGCAAATTGTAACAAGATGCTCCTCTCGTCCTGGAGCAAAGGAATAAAGTCAGAGCGCCCACGAGGCGCTGGATTTCCTAAAAGGTCCAAGGGGCACAGCTGGGCCCAGGGAGGCCAGCACACAGGGCCCTCCAGCAGGGAGGCAAGCCCTCGTGGCGGTTACTCCTTGGCACCCAGCAACAGCAAGCCCCAGCAAGTACAGGAACAGCACACCATTCATGGGGTCACAGCCCCTATATTTATATTACATCTTGGCTTTGTCTGCCCTGGCACAGGACTTGGGGGAACCAGCCAAAACTGGTTCGGGGGGAATTGGAGCACTTTGTTTACAAGGCTCCTCTTCCCCTTTGTCAGGTGGGGGCTCGTCATCAGACACACAACAGGGGGGCGGAGCCAGCATTGTACAGGCTAGGCACAGACCTATTCATGGACCAGGGACTTCTCCTCCCACTACTCCAAATGCAGATGTCCCATTCAGCCTAGTGCTGACTCACCCTGCCCCTCCTGGAGCCACACACACCTCACCAGCCCCTGTCACTCAAAAGCCAGACATGCAATTCACATCAGACAGGCAGACACATAGCACACAGGAATGCCAACTTCTAAAAGTGGCATTTCTAAAATAGTTATAATAAATCTGCGCACACCATTGCGCAGCATTTATTATTACCATTCAAATATACCAAACTTGACCACGCTGCTCCTCTCATATCAGGAATTACCACTGAAACACTTATCAGGGAATCCCCAATGCATTCCTATGGGAGGGCAGCCTCACAGTAGTGAGAAACCAAAATGGCTGTTTGTTACTACCAGTTCATGTCACACACTTAAGGTACATGTCCTACCTTTTACCTACAATGCACCCTGCCCATAGGGCTAGCTAGGGCCTACCTTAGGGGTGACTGACAGGTAGTAAAAGGGGGGTCATAGACATGGCACACACTTTAGGTGCCACGTCACAGCGGCAGTAACACTGCGCGCACAGGCCCTGCAATGGCAGAGGACTGAGATAGGTTTGAAAGGCTACTTTGGTGGGTGGCGCAATCAGCGCTGCAAGCCTACCAGTAGCATTTAATTTTACCAGCCCTGGGTGTATGAGATACCACTTTACAAGCGACTGACAGGTAAATTAAATATGCCAAACAGGTGTAGACCAATTTTACCATAAGTAACAGAGAGCACACGCACTTTACACTGAACCGCAGTGCTAAAGTGCTCAGAGTCCTAAAACCACCAACGCCATGTCAGAAAAAAGGCTAGGAGGAAGGCAAAAAGTTCAGGGATGACCCTGCAAAAAGGGCCAAGTCCAACACACTTAATTTGAAAAAATATAAACACACAAACATAAAAATTTATACATATACAAATATTTACTTAAATATAATTTATTAACTATTATCTTTATTTAATTTATAAACTTTTTAAATTATATAAAAATAAAATATATACATATATCAATAATTTAAAATAAAATAAAACATTCTATAATTAATTAAAACATTAAACTATCAAAATAAAAATAAAACATACATTTTGCAACACAATAAATACAACAGTAGGGAAAATGTTCGATAGCGGAGGGGTAAAAATTAGTATTCCCACTCCAGTGAGAGCAACAGTAGGGAAAGTGTTGGATAGCGGAGGAGTAAAAATTACTATTCCCACTCCAGTGAATGAAACAGTAGGGAAAGTGCTGGATAGCACAGGGGTAAAAATTACTATTCCCACTCCAGTGAGTGCAACAGTAGGGAAAGTGTTGGATAGCGGAGGGGTAAAGATTACTATTCCCACTCCAGTGAGTGCAACAGCAGGGAAAGTGTTGGATAGCGGAGGGGTAAAATTACTATTCCCACTCCAGTGAGTGCAACAGTAGGGAAAGTGTTGGATAGCGGAGGGGTAAAAATTACTATTCCCACTCCAGTGAGTGCAACAGCAGGGAAAGTGTTGGATAGCGGAGGGTAAAAATTACTATTCCCACTCCAGTGAGTGCAACAGTAGGGAAAGTGTTGGATAGCAGAGGGGTAAAAATTACTATTCCCACTCCAGTGAATGCAACAGTAGGGAAAGTGCTGGATAGCGGAGGGGTAAAAATTACTAATCCCACTCCAGTGAGTGCAACAGCAGGGAAAGTGCTGGATAGCGGAGGGGTAAAAATTACTATTCCCACTCCAGTGAATGCAACAGCAGGGAAAGTGCTGGATAGCGGAGGGGTAAAAATTACTATTCCCACTCCAGTGAGTGCAACAGCAGGGAGAAGTGTTGGATAGCGGAGGGTAAAATTACTATTCCCACTCCAGTGAATGCAACAGTAGGGAAAGTGCTGGATAGCGGAGGGGTAAAAATTACTATTCCCACTCCAGTGAGTGCAACAGTAGGGAAAGTATTTGATAGCAGAAAAACAAAAATTACTAATAACATTTCAATAATTAAAAAAATATATATATTCTTAAAAAATAAATAAACAATATTTTAAAATGATACCATTAAACATATTAAACATATAAAAATAACACATATTATAATGTTAATTATATATAATAAAAACCTACAAATATGATATTTAAAAAAAAAAAAAAACATTTATAAACAATATTTATTTAAAGCGAAACAAATATTCACAAACAAATTATTTAAAACATAAATGTATTTCTTTTATTTCCTACCCTATAACACCACACCAATAAAAAAGGCATCAACATTTTTATTAAATTTTATTTCCATAATTAACATAATTAATATTAAATTAAAAATATATTAAAAAAGATAATAAACATTCATTAATTACACATTCTTTAACACTATAATATCCACAACACATACCTAAAATTAATTACACTATTACAATAATGACTAATTAATTAATTTAAATGAACAAATAATTAATAATTCATCAATAAAAAATAAATTACTTCCCACCCTTCCCACCATTTACACCTATAAACACCACAACACACACCTAAAATTCATTACACAATTACCATGATTAATTAATTAATTAATTTAAATTAATTAACAACTAATTATCAAACAATGATGAATAAATTAATTTACACATTTAACTCTATAACATCACAATTATACAAATATGAATAAATATAAATTATTCAATAAATTTCATATAATTAAATTACTACCCACCCTATTCCCCTATAAACCCACAATCCGCTACGGAACTAAAAACGCAAAATTCAATTAAAAAAAAAAATTAACTACTAAAATTTTAACACATATAATAAAAATACAAACAATTGTCATACAAAAAACAAACATCACACACATATAAAATATATACTAAAATACATAACATTAATAAAAAATCGATATTTTTAACAACTATATTTTTACAAATGATATTTAACACTTCGATATTTTTTCAATCGATATTACTTACCTAAAAATCGATATTCTTGACCACGATATTTTTTCTGTCTATTTCTGACCACGATATTTTTACCTCGATATTTGTGCAAATCGATATTTTTACATCAATATTTTGGCTCTGCACCCTGGCATATGAGGGCTCTGCAGTGGGACCTGAAGTTCCAGTGGGAGCAGCATCAGGGGAATCTGTCTGACATAGTCCAGATCTCGGAGGGCACTGCAAGGATCTGCCATGGTGGTAAACGATCCGCGATTGGGTCAGCGGCAGACCCCTCTCCTTTCCCCAACCAGATCTGACAGTAGTGATAGATGCGCCACTCCTGGGATGGGGCGTCCTTCTGGGAGAGGTGGAGATCAGAAGCCTCTGGTCTCCAGCGGAATCTGGTCTCCACATAAACCTGTTCGACCTCTGAGCGATCCGGCTGGCATTGAAAGCCTTTCAACCCTCCATCGTGGGTAGGTTAGTGCAGGTGTTGACGGACAACACCACCGCCAAGTGGTACTGCAACAAGCAGGGTGGGGTGGCGTCATAGACCCTTTGTCAAGAGGCCTTGTGCCTCTGGACATGGCTGGAATGTCAGGGCACTTCCCTGGTGGTTCTGCACCTGGCGGGGTCTCTGAATGTCAGGGCAGATGAACTCAGACGAAGATGCCTAGCGGACCACCAATGGCGTCTCCATCCAGAGATGGTGCAAGGTCCCTTTCAGCAATGGAGAGAGCCTTGGTTAGATCTGTTCGCCACTGCTGAGAATACGCAATGTCAGCAGTTTTGCTTGCTGGAGTTTCCAAGGCAATTCTCGCTTGGAGATGCTTTTCGTTTTGAGTGAAGCTCAGGCCTCCTGTACGACTTTCTGCCCATATCACTCCTGCCCAGAGTTCTCAAGAAGATCAGGAACGACTGGGCCCAAGTCATCCTTGTGACTCCAAACTGGACTCAGAGAGTTTGGTATCCCAAGGTGTTGAGCATGACCGTCAGTCCTCTGATCAGGCTGCCTCTTCGGGAGGATCTTCTGTCGCAGCAACAGGGGAGGATTCTCCACCTGAACCTGTGAACCCTCCGCCTTCAAGTCAGTTATGTTAACATGGCAGCTCGGCGTCCCTCCACCAAGACAGTTCATGCTGGCCATTGGAATACATTTCTGGCATGGTGAGCTGGGAAACAGATGGATCCCTTATCTGCTCCTCTTTCCTAAGTTCTTTTGTTTATCCTTACCCTCGCCCAACAGGGTTCTGCATTAGGCACTTTAAAGGGTTATTTATCTGCCATCTCTGCTTTTCTGCGGCTACCAGATCAGCCTTCTCTCTTCAAGTCCCCTATTGTAAATAGGTTCCTTAAAGGTCTATGGCACATTTTTCCCCCAGCTCCCTTTGTTTTGCCTCAACGGGACCTTAACTTTGTTCTTACTTTCTTAATGTGCACTCCCTTAGAGCCTCTTCATGCTTGTCCTCTTAGGCTCCTCACCATCAAAATGGCCTTTCTGGTGACAATTACAACTGCCCAGAGGGTCAGTGAGTTACAGCCGCTTTCCTCTTTGCCTCCCTACATCTTGTTTTTCCCCGACAAACTGGTTATTCGGACTCAAGCATTCTTCTTGCCAAAGGTAGACACCTCGTTCCATGCAGGCAGGTCCATCACTTTGCCTACCTTTTACACTCCGCCTCATCTCTCTAAGGAAGAGGAGAGACTCCACCGGCTGGACCCAAAAAGAGCGTTGTTGTTCTACCAAGACTGCGCAAAACCATTCCGGGTAGACGATTTACTGTTCGTGGGGCATGTCGGGGCCTAGAAAGGGAAGGCCGTGCAGTAATTGACCATCTTCCAATGGATTGTGCTCTGCATTAAAATCTGTTACGCACTGGCCAAGAAGCAACCCCCTGAGGGTTTACGTGCTCATTCCCCCAGAGCAAAAGCTGCAACCACTGTGTTAGCACCCAAATTCCTGGTTCTGGACATCTGCCAGGCAGCAACATGGGCATCTCTGCACAAGTTTACCAAGCCCTACTGCCTGGACAGTCACATCTGTAGGGAGGGGCACTTTGCCCAATCGGTCCTGCAGGATGTTTTGGCGTGAAATTGTTTTGCAGACCCACCTCGGGTGAGTTATTGCTAGAGTATCTATTGTAAGGTAAGAAATCTGTGGCTAGAAGTCTCTATGAGATGAACAAGTTATTTACCTTCGGTAATGCCTTATGTGGTAGAGACACTATCTAGCTGCAAATTCCTTACTGAACCCCACCCCCCCGTCCTCTTCGCTCTGCAAACAGATTTCTAGGGACAGGTCTTTACCCTTTCAGGGCACTAGTTTTACACACCAGTGGTTAGTAGTCTTCATGGCTCCATGTTCCTGGTGTGGACAGTCTCAAAAAGAAATGGACGTCAGTGCGCTGGGGTGGCGCTTATATAGGCACCGCGCATGTCACTTCTGGTGCGGACGGCGTCACACAGAGGGGTACTCCTCATGAAAAAATTCCAGATCCAGCCCGACACCTGGGGATAATTCTAAGGTAAGGAATCTGCAGCTAGATAGAGCCTCTACCAGGTAAGGCGTTACCGAAGGTAAGTACCTTGTTCTTTGGATCCACTCCCAAAGCATAGGACCCCCAACCTATACCTCCACATACCATCAGGCTGAACTTCGTTGGAGTTTCTGTACATGTTAACTTCTTGTGTCCCTTCCTATGGTGTAGTTTCCTCATATGTTGTGGCAAACTTGCATCTTCTTTTTAGTTTGGTGGTAACCAAATCGGATGGCAGTGGTCAAAGTGGAGCGCACTATCTATTCTACCATAGATAGGACTAATATCCATAGCTCAGTCTGTGACCTCTCTTTAAACCAAGACAAATGTGCACTTGCACCTTTATACTCACATCTGCTCAATAATTCACGACAGTCTCAGATTTACTCACCCATATAAGTTGACCTTCCATCTTTATTGTATCACGGTCGCATGACAATACTATATCCGTGGTATCACTACAGCATCACTATGGAATTTCCATTCTATCTCTGTAGTATCATTATTGCATCACTCTAGCATCCATAGTACATACCAGCACGATCACAATAGCATCAATCAAGTATCTCCATAATATTTTTATAGTAATGACCTATCATCAGGTTAGTATTCCCAGAGTGTATCTGTAGTAACACTATAGCACCACTCTAGTCGAGCCATAGTAATTCTACAGTATCGCCTTAGCCTCATTATAGGTATCCCATTGTGTATTTGCAGTGTCACAACAGCATCACTATAGTATCTGCATAATAGCTCTGCAGTATCACAACACCCTCACCATAGTATCTCCATAATATATCTGCAGTATAACTTTATCATCACTATATAGTATCTCTGTAAACATTGGCAGTGTCACTTTTAACATTGCTATAGTATCTCCAGAGTATCTGTGCAATATCACAACAGCATCACTATAGTATCTCCATAGGATATCTGCAGTATCTCAACTAGTTCTGGGCGTAGTTTGCGTAGTAGCACTTCACGTGAAGTATATTTTGAACTACACGTAGCTATGCAAATTGCATAGTGCGTAGCTGTGTGCTTGACTGCACTGTACAATAATTGCCAAAGACATCTTGCACAGTGCAAGTTAAAATAAATATCTCTGTCTTTATATGCTAAAATGCATATAGCATTTCACAAAAGTGAAATTGATAAATTAACAAGCAGTGAGAGAGGTGATGATTTTGGTATCCTCCCTAACCTAGGGAGAGAACCAAGCAGATGCCTTGAAAACAAAAAGCACATCTTTTGAACGATTCAGTGGTGGTCCCATCCTCTTAGGACCACCCCAAGCACAGTTATTGGCAAAAATACAATCCCAGCCAAAGGCCCTGCAAAGCATTATGGGACGAGATTAGCAGTGGGCAGTGAATATTATAGTATCCAATACCAAAATAATTCTACAAAGAGCTGCAGTTCCACTAGTCGTTACTAGATGTCCCTCACGAGTCAAATGCAAAAGCTTCATGAAAGGGTTTCAATGCTTTTGCATTTGACTCGTGAGGAACATCTAGTACGACTAGTTGAACTGCAGCTCTTTGTAGAATTATTTTGATATTGGACACTATAATATTCACTGCTAATCTGATCCATAGTAGCTTTGCAGAGGCCTTCAGTTGGGATTGTATTTTTGCCCATATGCTTGGAGGTGGTCTAGGAAGGGACCACCACTGAATGCGTTCACATGATATGCTTTTTGTGTTCAAGGCATCTGCTAGTCCTCCCCTAGGTTGGGGAGAACAAAATCATCACCTCTCTCATTGCTTGATATTTTCATTGTCAAAGTTCACTTTTGTGAATTTGTTATATGCTTTATAGCATAGAAAATTGCTTTAACAAAGCATTTGTATGTGTTTATTATACTGCTGCTACGCTACGTTGATTAGCAGAGTTTTTTTACTCTGCTACGTGCAATTTGCGTAGTGCGTAGTAACACAAACTTTGCATGCTCCGTGAGCGTAGCAAAGTATTATGCCCAGGGTTAATCTCAACAGCATCACTATAATTTCGCCATAGTATATCTGCAGTATCACCACAGCATCACTATAGTATCTCTATAGTATATCTTCAGTATCACAATAGCATCACCATATTATCTGCATAGTATCTCTACAGTATCACTTTAGTGTCACTATATTATCTCTATATCTGCATTATCACAAGAGCCTCATTATAGTATCTCAACAGACAGTATCATTTTAGCCTTGCTATAGTTTATCCATAATATAGCTGCAGTACCACAATAGCTTCACTGTAGCATCTCCATAGTCACAATACCATCAATATAGTCTCCATAGGATCTCTCCAGTATCATTTCGGCATCCCTATAGTATATCTATAGCATATATGCAGTATCACAATAGCATCACTATAATATATTTATAGTATATCTGCAGTATCACAATAGCATCACTATAATATATTTATAGTATATCTGCAGTATCACAATAGCATCACTATAATACATTTATAGTATATCTGCAGTATCACAATAGCATCACTATAATATATTTATAGTATATCTGCAGTATCACAATAGCATCTTTATAGTATGTCTATGCTACTTCCACATAGCAGTGTAAACTGCACACACAGGCTCTCCAGTGGCAGACCTGAGACATGTTTAAAGGGCTACTTAAGTGGGTGGCACAATCAGTACTGCAGGCCCAATAGTAGCATTTAATTTACTGGCCCCGGGCACATGCAGTGCACTTTACTAGGGACTTACAGATAACTTAAATATGCCAAACAGGTATATGCCAATCAAACCATGTTTTAGGGAGAGAGCGCACACACTCCTGAGTTTTAGCAGAAGAGGGACTCCACGATGGGTGCTGCCCATGGCGAAGTAAGGTCTGGCTGCTCAGCCGACTTTGGGAAGTGCCTGTTTCATCCACCGTGGTGGGACCTCCCTCAGCTGATGGTGTCTGGTGACTGGTTCACTTTGGAAGTCTTCAGGCACAGAGGAGGACATTTTACCGGGATAAGAAGGATTCTGCGAGAACAAGAGCAGCCTGTATGAATATAGGACAGTGAGGGTAGGGAAGCGGGACTGTCACCGCCACCGGGTCACTGGAACTGGGTCACCACTATTGGATCACCACCACCAGGTCGCCACTACCGGGTCACCACCACCGGGTAACCGCCAAAGGGTCACAACTACCAGGTCACAACTGCCGGGGCACCGCCACCGGGTCACCACCACCGGGTCACCGCCATTGGATCACCACCACCAGGTCGCCACTACCGGGTCACCACCACCGGGTAACCGCCAAAGGGTCACAACTACCAGGTCACAACTGCCGGGGCACCGCCACCGGGTCACCACCACCAGGTCACCGCCATTGGATCACCACCACCAGGTCACCAGTACCGGGGTCACCACTAACAGGTCAACACCACCGGGTCACAACCGGCTCACTGCAATTGGTTCACCACCACTAGGTCACCACTATTGGGTCACCGCCACTGGGTCGCCCCCACCGGGTCACCAGCACCGGGTCACCGCCATTGGATCACCACCACCAGGTCACCACTACCAGGTCACCGCCACCGGGTCACCACCACTGGGTCACTGCCATTCGATCATCTTCACCATGTCACCACTACCAGGTCACCACCGGCTCACCGCCATTGAATCACCAGCACCAGGTCACCGCCATCGGGTCATCACTGTTGGGTCACCACCACCGGGTCACCGTCACTGGGTCACCGCCATTGGATCACCACCACCAGGTCACCACTACCGGGTCACCGCCACCAGGTCACCACCACTGGGTCACCACCATTGGATCACCACCACCAGGTCACCTCTACTGGGGTCAATGCTACCAGGTCACCGCCACCGGGTCACCACTGGCTCACCGCCACTGGATCATCACCACCAGGTCACCACTACCAGGTCACCGCCACTGGGTCACCACCACTGGGTCACCACCATTGTACCACCACCACCAGGTCACCACTACTGGGTTACCGCCACTGGGTCACCACCATTCTATCACCACCACCAGGTCACCACTACTGGGCCACTGGGTCACCACCACCATGTCACCGCCATTCAATCACCACCACCGAGTCACTGCTACCATGAATATCAAGATGTCTGATGTCATGGTCTTAATTAATGAGAGTACGAAGGGCGTGAACGGGGAGATTGCGTAAGAGGACTCAGTTAATTAAAGAGTATTCTTGTGCCACAAATAATTATCAGCACTCACAAGGTATGATTGCAGTTTGTGCCTGAGTTAATGAGGCAATTATTAGAAAGTCACTTGTTAGCCAAAAGGGTGTAGGCAGCGTTTAATCCAGCTAGAACATTATTCACCTCCTCTATCTAGTGCACGGTTAGTGCACCTCCTAGGGGTGTCTTTGCCTCTATCCCACATCTGTAATATGGCACTGGCGCAAATGCAGCTTCCCCTTGAGATCGCCACAGCGCAAAATGTGCACAGTACATTCCATATTGTGGAAGGAGCCATTTAAGCATCTGTGGCCCCTTTTATAATACCAAAGTGCCCCAGTGACGCAAGGAGAGGGCTGAAAAGCTTGCTGCGCTTCCAGGGCACTTATCATAATATGCCCCAGGTGTTCTATTTCAAACTCTAGTACCTTGAGGCCACAAAGAGCAAATTACTGTCCTTACTAACCCCCAAAAAACACAGCATACCTCCTGAGCTTTGGCAGAAGAGGGACTCCACGATGGGTGCTGCCCATGGCGAAGTAAGGTCTGGCTGCTCAGCCGTCTCCTTGCTCACTTTCAGTCTTTCCAATGAACTGTTATCAAGAATTACTGTATTTGCGTTGTCCAATCACGGCCCTCCGTGGTAGGCCAGACTAGCGGGGGATATAAAATCACAGAACAAGAGCAGCATTGACCCAGAGGGACTCATTGAGATGAGGACACATTGGTTGGGGAGGGACAGACGCCAGATCACAGGTGATGAAGGGGTAACGTTGTGTCTTCACTCATCCTTCACTCCTGCCTCTCTCTGATGAGATACAAGTCCAGGCAGCAGGGGGCCTGAAACATCTACACCATAAACAGCTACAAAGATTTCAGCTCTGTCTTGAGGTGCTGGGACTGCGGGGTGCGGTGCTAGGACTTAGCGGTGAGGCGCTAGGACTGAGCGGTGAGGCGCTAAGACTCAGTGGTGAGGTGTTAGGACTGAGGGGTAAGGCGCTAGGACTAAGGGGTGAGGCGCTAGGACTGAGCGGTGAGGTGCTAGGACTGAGCCATGAGGCGCTAGGACTGAGCCATGAGGCGCCAAGACTCAGTGGTGAGGTGCTAGGACTGAGGAGTAAGGTGCTAGTACTGAGGGGTGAGGCACTAGGATGTCACTAAGACTAAGCAATGAGGCGCTAGGACTGAGTGGTAAGGCGCTAGGACTTAGGGGTGAGGCACTAGGACTTAGGGGTGAGGCACTAGGACTTAGCCGTGAGGCGCTAGGACTCAACGGTGAGGCGCTAGGACTGAACCGGAGGTGCTAGGACTGAGCCTTGAGGTGCTAAGACTCAGCGGTGAGGCGCTAGGACTGGCCGGTAAGGCACTAGGACTGAGCCATGAGGCTCTAGGACTTAGGGGCAAGGATCTAGAACTGAGCAGTGAGGCACTAGGACCTTGTGGTGTGGCGCTAGGACTAAGGGGTAAGGTGCTAGGACTGGGGGTGCGGCACTAGGACTGAGGAGTGAGGCACTAGTACTGAGCGGTGAAGCGCTAGGAATAAGCCGTGAGGTGCTAGGACTGAGCCATGAGGCCCTAGGACTGAGCGGTGGGCAGAGCAATAGCATATGTTTTTGCACATGGATTAGCCTCAGAGATGGTACTAGACCAGAAAGGAACTGTCAGGCACCATTTCTAAATAATCTAGTCCGGGATGTCTGATGACCCAGCACTTGGTCCCACAGCAGCATTACTCTGTACACTAAGTTAGGGAATTGGATTGGATTAGGGTTGCAGGGGCCAACAGATAATGAGAGGTGGCCTGCTCTGGAAACCACCTCCATGGTGTTTCATGACCCAGGTTCTTCGGCCCAGGGCAGCATTCACTATCCACTGCACACAAGCTACAGATGTGGAAGCAGGGGTAGGGAAGCAGGGACTCCCAATACATAATGAGATGTGCCCACTTCTGGTGGCCAGCTCTGGAAGCCCTAGCCATGGAGTCTGAGGGCCCAGACTCTTGGACTCTGGGGAGTATTGCACTGTACACAGCACATAGGCTCCAGATGGGGAAGCAGGGTAGAGAAGCAGGGGTTCCTAAGTAGATAATGAGGTACATACCACCAGCTCTGGAAGCCCTACCCATGATATATCATGACCCAGGATCTTGGTCTCAGGGCAGCATTGCACTGTACACGGCACACTGGCTCCTGGTGGGGAAACAGAGTAGGGAAGTAGGGGTTCCTGAGTGGACAATGAGGTGCCACTTCTGGTAGCCAGCTCTGGAAGTTCTATCCATGATATCTCATGACCCAGGCTCTTGGTCTCAGGGGAGGATTGCACTATACACTGCACAAAAGCTCCAGATGGAGAAGCAGGGGTTCCTAATAGATAATGAGAGGTGCCCGCTTTTTGTGGCCATGTTGAAAGCCCCAGATCACTCGAGAGCAAAGATCACCCCCTATGCTCAGATTTACCTTTACATCTCAGGGCTCAACAGTTTGAGACCACGTCTCTCCCCATGGACCTGGACCACCACCTCACGCTTCCAGACAGGGCCGGCTTCAGCACTGGTGGTGCCCGGTGCGACAATGTTTTTTGGCGCCCCCGCACCCCCATGACATTCCTTCTACCACACTCCATTGACCTTCCATCCACCAGCCTCCAACATGGCCCCTAATCCATAGCCCTTCTCTTACATACATTTCATTTGCTTTATAGTGCCTCTTATACCAGTGTAGGGTGCCAGAGCACTTTACATCACACAAACATTGTACAGAGACAATGAATGATACGTGTGTAAATCAGTCTAAAGGAAATGTTACATAAGGCAATGAGGATTACAAGGTGTAGGAATCACGTCATCCACACTAGTGGGCAGTATATTTTAAGTGTTTGGTCTGGAGAAGCAGAAACTCGGGGGCTTATTTACAAGCCCACTGCACCGCCGGTGCGTCACTTTTATTGACGCACCGGCAGCGCGATGGGCTTCCCCATATTTACAAGGCCATTTAAAGTCACCCTGCCTGACTTTTCATGGCCTTGTAAATATGATTCCCTTTAACGCATAACTCTGCGTGAAAGGGGCGTTCCACGGGTGTTGCTATGGGTGTTCCCACGCAACATCCATGGATTTTGATGCATTCCCAGATTTACAACATTTTGTAAAATTGGGAATGCATCAGAATCCTACACCTCCCCAGGGGAGGTGTAAGGAGGCGCAACGAGGAGAAATACTTTTATTTCTCCTCGTGTTTTCCTCTTTGTATGTTCTGCAGCACACATAGAAAGCGAAAAATGCCTTTAATGATTGTTTTTGTGCAGGAAAGTATCCCTTCCTGCACAAAAACAATCATCCCCTCAGCACAGGCACCCTTGCAAAATGGCGCAAGGGTGTCTGCGTAGGCGCACAGCTGCTGTTTGCGTGCAGGCGCAGGGGAGAAGGACAGGAATGCGCCGTATCTTGCAGATATGGCGCTTTCCTGCCCTTTTATTTTGACGCACGGCAGAGCAGCAGGAAGGCTTGCTGCACTGCTGTGCATCACAATATTGTAAATGAGGCCCTCAGGATTTAAAATGTACTACAAACGTTGGGGTTGGCTTTACTAATAAGAATGTATTTCTACCCAAACAAACCCTTTTTAGCAACATTAGGATAATCAAGGATTGGGGGAACATACATAACGTTCTACCCAATACCTGCAATTTGCATGCAGTGCTTTGATTACAGTTCATAGGTCACCATGTTATATTAGGATTGCAACTTATGAACTGCGAGTAACAAAAGGATCTCTGCAACAAAAGCAGTAACCCACTGAACTATCCACATAAAATACAGTTCTGTGATCTGCATGGTACACGTTGCTGGCAGCAGGCATTTTAACCCTCTGCGCTACTTTATGATGAATCATAACTGCCGCTGGACAAAACTCCATGGGGTACATTTACAAGGGTACAGACCCAACAGAACGTCACTTTTAGCGATGTTCTGGTGGCACTATGCCCTTCTCCATATTTACAAAGCGGCACTAAGCCACTTTGAGTGGCTTAACGCCGCCTTGAGATTACGGCCCCTTTACATGCATCACTTCACGTTAAAGGGGCGTGCAATCAGTGCCACAACACCCATTGCTTTTTGGCATTGCCCCAGATTTACAAGGAAGTGTAAATCTGAGGCAGCGCCAAAAACTAACGCCATGCAATAGCAGGCGTTAGAATGGCGCAACGAGGAGAAATACTTTTATTTCTCCTCGTTCTTGCTTTTTCTATATTCTGCAGCACACATAGAATGAGCAAAACACCATTAATGATTGTTTATGTGCAGGAAGGGACACCTTCCTGCACATAAATAATCATTCCCTAAAATGCAGGCACCCTTGCACTATGGTGCAAGGGTGCCTGCATTGGCTTTAGGCAGCTATTTTTAGCACCAGTGCTAGGGAAAACACAGGGGTGCGCCGCATTGTTGTAAATACGGCGCATCACTGCATTCTGGAAATGGCAGAGTGTGGCACTGCGAAATTTGGCGCATCTCTGCACTCCTCCATTTCCTTGTAAATATGCCCCTATCTCCTCCAGCTTGAATATTAATCACAAGTTATCTTATCATTTTTACTGTTTTATTGTTACATGAAAACTGGTGGACAAACAAGGCACTCTGCAGCAGGTGCTTTTAAAGCCATAAGTTAAACACAGCACCCCCAAGCTCAGCGCCAGGTGTTGCTGCGCCCGTTGCACCACCCTAAAGCCAGCCCTGCTTCCTGTTCAACAAATACTACATTAAGGCATTAAACTCTAAGGGTAAAACGGCCCATACCGTTCAGAATATAGTTCTGAACAAAATAAATGGTTATTCTTTACGCTGGGCCATGGTGGATCCGATGGAATTCACAAAGAAAGTAGTGACCAATTGTGAACTTGCCCTCCTAGCTTGCATTGACGAGACAACCCCACACGCCGACATTTTAAAATCCTTCTCACAGATAACCGGATATATTAAGAAGGCCTTATTTGTGGAGAATAAAAATTTGCCTAGTAGGAATCAAGGCTGGTTTGAGGCTAAATGTACCAAAGCATATACTAAATTGAAACATGCCTTACACAAGCCAATTAGAAATATCCAAGATATCTGAAAGGCCGGGGGGAATATAAATCCGCACTTAAAGAGCGCAAAAGCGCGCTGAGAGAAGAAGCATGGTCAGCTTTGCATGAAGCCACCTTAACTAGGGATAACACTGCCTTCTGGACGGCAGTTAATGCCCCTTTTTTGGCTACTCAAGATGTACCCACTATTGAGATAGCCATTGCTGAAGACCAATGGGTGAATCATTACACTAACATGTATAACTGTACCATGCATGAGAAATCCATGGAAAAACAACAGCCACAACACGAAACATTGCCATCTGTTAACTGCCCAATAGACGTCCAGTTTACATTAGAAGAGGTCAATTGCGCTATTATGCCAAGTATGGGTGGGAAAGCCCCTGGGCCTGACGGAGTCCCCGTAGATCTCTATAAATATAATCTGCCACTATGAGGCCCGCTTTTAACTCAAGTAATAACAGCAGCTGCTCTTCTCATTTTATAACAACTTGGTCCGAATCAATACTGGTCCCAATTTTCAAAAAAGGTGACCGCCAGACCCCGCATTCTATTGGCCCACATCATTGCTAGACTCCCTGGTCAAGGTGGTGGGGTGCATCATACTTAACAGACTACAGGACTGGGCCGAAGACAATAGCATAATATCAGAATTACAATTTGGCTTCCGTCAGGGCCTAGGTACAGTTGAGCAGGGTCTAAATTTAAGCATCCTACTAGGGAAGTACACCCTGGCTAAACAGGGCAGGCTATACCTAGCATTCGTAGATCTTACATCAGCCTTTGACTGTGTCATACACGATAGGTTATGGAAGATTTTGGAGGACTTGGGTGTGGAAACCTCACTTATGCTGTTTTTAAGGCAATTATATAGTGATGCAAAGGCAAGGCTGTGCTACGGGACTAGCGGGGAGTGCACGGACATGTTTAAAATACAGAGAGGGGTAAGACAAGGCTGTGTCTTGGCTCCCTTTTTATTTACACGTTACATTAACGAACTAGGTCAAGTCCTGGCGAATCAGTGTCAGGACTTGCCACATATTGACAAATGTCCCATACCTGCCCTACTGTACGCGTATGATGCTGTATTAATATCACGTACGCAACTGGGGCTCCAAAGGGTAGTGACCAATTTTTCTACGTTTATGCATAATTTGGGTCTCAGAGTGAATACCTCAAAAACTTTTATTATGAAATGCGGGGGAGGTAGTGAACAATGTAGAGATATTTACATTGACAATAAAAAGGTCGAATTTACTAAAAGATTTTCCTATTTAGGCATTCTTTTTGATCAGAAGGGGACATGGTCCCAGGCGGTCAAAGCTAGGAAATTAATGTTCATGAAAGCCACTGCTGCATTAGCCAATTTCTCTAGAAAGCTTTATAGACGACCTCCTGAAGAGTTATTACACATTTACCAGGCAAAATGTATCTCCACTGCTATGTACGGTGCAGGCGTCTGGGGACATGCAGATTCACAGCCCCTACAGCTAGTCGAGAACGCCTTTTTCAAACTCCTGCTGGCAGTCCCAAGCAGTACATCTTCTTATATATGCCACTCTGAGCTAGGGATGCCGCATATATTTGATCTTATAAAAACAGAACCTGTTTTACTATGGCACAGGATTTGGACCACAACAAAAACCACTTTTATTCGGGATATTTTAATTGATAGTCTTAAGCTAGAGCGGGTCTCTACCATACCATGGTTAAAATATGTTAACATTTTTATGAACGATCTTTGGCATCCTGAATATTACGATGACCCCAGCACCATGATTACTGTTTCTAGAAATGATCTTAAAGGAAGCTGTATGGCGCCTTTGGACACAATTAGATTTCCCACAGAAATAGTGAAGCCAACGGTATTGGCGAATCAAATTATACTAACCACCTATAGTATCAAGCCGTATCTCAAGAATACTCATGGCGGATATGATAGATTCCTACTGACCCGATTTAGATTAGGGATCTTTCATAGATCAATAAGGTTCCCTATTACGAATGATTGGTCCAGAGACATGTGCAGGGGGAAACATCCTAAACAACGAAGTGTGAACAACGACTTACCTGAACAACGAAGTGTGAACAACGAAGAATCACATACAACGAAGTCCTGTAACCCCGAAGTCCTGAACCACGAAGTCCTGAACCATTCATTTTAATTACGCTGTTGTTATAATAGACTATATATAAATTTAAAATGTTAGGCCAGTAGATGGCACTGTAGGTTAGTTTTTCAATGATGCGAATTAGAACTGTGCTCGATGCGACTGTTCCTATCTGGTTTTCACAGTTGAAATGGTCACAAAAGGGTGGTTGGACGTTAATTAAATGTTTTTTATAAGTCAATACTTTAAAAAAATGAAAATATGTTTTGGAATCCGTTTTTTAATAAGTTTATTTTGTGTGAGAAAAAAGATGATGGAATTATATTTTATAGTTTTTGGCCGTACATTACTGTAACTTTGTAAGTTCGTCTGTATTTTAAAAAAATGATTATTTGATTGTAAATTGAAAGTTACTTTAATAAAAATAGTTTAAATAAGAAGTGTTGTTTAATTTAAATACATTTTTTATCATGTTTCAATCTAGTGTAGATTTGAACGTAGTGGTAGATTCGAGTAACATGGCAATTAATTAATTTTCGTGGTTTAGTAAGTCGTTGTTAAAGTAGTGGTTTGGCTTTGGTCGTGGGTTCAATTTATTTCAGCCTTACGAGTCTACTGTCCTTGATTGTGTTTGCGCAGAGGGGCACAGCTTGATGTGTTTGTGTTGGTCACTTGTTAGGTGCTTAAGAAGATAAGCACAGCCTTTCATCTCACTCTGCTTGATTGTGCTCGCTGATGGGCACAGCTTGAACATGTTTATTTAAGAGAACATACTGGTGTCAATTAGTAATGGGCAATTTAAAGTATTTTCGTTGTTTAGGAAGTCGTTGTAAAAAAACTAGTGGTTAAGCATTGTTCGTTGTTTAGCTTTCGTGGTTTAGGAAGTCGTGGTTTAGGGAGTAGTTGTTTAGTCATACAATCATGTGCAGGTGCCCATGTGACGATGTTGCTCAACAATCAACATTGCACGTTCTTTTATTCTGCAAATTTTATTATGTACAAAGAAAAAGGTGGATCTTACCAATCCTAAAGTTACTTGGCCTTAGACAATGTTGTCCCGGATTTATAGGATTGCAATCTCTAGAGAACAAACATTTTATAATGTCACTATCTGCATTTTTAAAAAATGTAATCAAATGTAGAAAAACTATTTTAATATGATTTTTTTATAAAATGAAATTTTTATTCATGTACAACAGTTAGCCACAGGAAGGTGTTTTAATTCAAATTTCTGATTGTATTTTTAAAATGTTCTTAAAGATGTACAGATTGTGATGATGTGTGATATTATGCGCTTTTATGATGATCTTGAAAGTAATCGAATAAAGCTTTATTGAATTGAATTGAATACTGCATGCATGGAGGTTCCTGTCCTGCACTGTCAGGTCCTTGCAGAACTGAGATTCAATTGCTAATATGTTAATAAACACAAATGATTCAACTACACACCCACATTCCACACATAATTACCAGTTAAAAGATCAGGGTACAAGTCGCGTACACCTGGGTAGACGGTGTCCACCCACTATTTTCACAGTATGGAAGCCATCTATTCTGCCACTAAGTTGGGTCCCACTAAAATATGCGTAACTCGTCCCGTTGTAATTTTCAGACACATTCAGCAGCTCCTGCACATGTCTTCTTTCGTTCTGAGCAGCAACCAACATGTAGGCAGTGAGGGGGCTTTGTTATTTTAAATTCCAGCAGGGCACAAAATAAAGGCCAAAATTCAGGGGCCATTAGGCCTCCTTTTGTTTGCGTATACTGGCTGGGAGGAGCTATATAGAGCCTCACACGTAGATGCAAATGGAATGGAGGGAAAACAAAGGCACACAGTTTGTTATTACTTCACAAGTACTTAAGAGATGTATGCTTTTGACTTTGTTCCGTCCCTGTATACAAGAGACATGAATGCACTTTGAGAATGTCAGATGTGTTGGTCTATCTCAGTATTTACACACATAGCAATACTGCTATTATTTTTTACTTCTTTTATAGCGCTACTCGTCCCAATGCATGGTGTCAGAGCGTTTTTCATCACACGTGCACATTATACATTGACAATAAATCATACGTGTGTAAATCAATGTACAGGATGTGTTACATAAGACAGTGAGGGTTACAAGGTAGAGGATTCACATGTCCTTCACAGTTTACTGTGCTATATTGGAAGGATTACACTTTATGAACTGCAAAAGTATCCCTGTGTTAAAAGCAGTAACCCACTAACCTAGCTGCATAAAATAAAAACCTGTCATCTGCACGTGACATGATGTCCTGTACAGGAGACATAGTAACCCTCTAAGCTACTTTGATTCAAAACTGGGACTAGACAAAACACAGATCTCTCCAGCAAATGCCTTAACCGCCAGAAATATCTTACCATTATTATTATTCCCTAAGATTTACTGGGCACACAAAGATCTCTGCAGCAGGTTCCTTAACCCCATAAGATATTTTAAAATGCAGACTTTTCAACCAATTAAGCAGAACAGATTTACTGCTGCGTTTCACCTTCTTGCCAGTTTCTTTGTGGCAGAGTTTTAAAAAATAAATGTATAAGTTGAGGCCCAGATTGTGTGTTAGGGATGAATCACTTTTTTTGCACAATCCAGACGCAAAATCCCATTTATTAAATCTCGTAATGCGCTCAAATGTACTCATGATAGATCTGCTAAACATATGTGTGAGGTGTTAAGATCTGATGCCACTTCTTGTGATGTCCCCTCCTGTGATGTCATGGGTTGTGATGCCACTTCCTGTGATGCCACTTGCGATGTCACTGCGCCGTGATGTTATGCGCTGTGTTGTCACACGCCATGATGTCACATGCATGCTGCCTAACTTGGTTAGTTCCCCCCACTTAAGATCCTACATATAGAGGTTTTATTAAATAGCCAAACAAGGGGGAATATCCTGTGGAATCTTCTAAAACGAAGTTGGTTTCTTCCAGTAACTGTGTGGAAATTTTGAAGCTGCAATTTTCGTTTGAAGCACTCCCTGGTCACTATTAAAAGGGCGCTTTCCTGGCCTTTCCTTGCAATCTGGCACCATCTAGTGGTGGCGAAATAAGTTGCTACATTTCCTAGCTGTCTGGCCCCGGTTTCTTCTCGTCCTAAAGAAGCTGCTTCCACAAGCGACTGGCTAGGAGGCAGCGCCTAAATGAACATGACTACTCGTTTATGGAGTGACGCTTTATCACTCTTCGCTAATTTAACTCCTTGTGCTCCGGGCTGGCTATTTAATAGCCATTCATGATCCCGCAGTTCAGTACGTGGCTTTCGTACCCACAATGCACAGGTTCTTCCGATGAAACACTAAGTTTTGGGAACACCACCTATCCATAAAACACCTCGCTTATCTAATACTCTTTCCTTTCTCCAGGCCCCCCTCATTCATCATCCCTTCTCAGTGCTTCAAGGGGAACTCAGTGTGACGTCAACAAAACACGTAATTCCCACATATCCAACACATACTTAAATTCTCAGGGCTATTGATTCATGCAACCCATCTCACCCCCTTGAAAGCGATTCTACACTCGGCATCGTGATGCGTCTCCATGGACAAAAGAAATGACCACATTACACCCATGCTGATCACTCCCCGATGGATGCCAGTTGAAGCGAGGGCTATTTACAAGACTGTCGGCATCACCCAAAAAGCCCTGCACACATCACCTCCCGTTACCTGGCGGACAAACTCAAACTATCAGTCGGCTCCAGACCATCGTGAAACCGGCAAAGCAATGCTGCTAGAACCCCCATCCTTTCAAAGGGAACTACTGATGGCACAATCCTTCTCAGGCAGCGCAATCAGAATCTGGAACTCATTACCTCCAAACCTGACGCACAACTGACGACTTCCAAAACGGAGCTGAAAGCCCTTCTCAGCCAATGGTATTTTAGCTAAAACACTGTAATCAACTCTTGGCACCGACCTCTATACTACCTCAATCTTTTTACTGTTGTATACTACCACAACCTTTTTACGGACATATGCACCATCTGGGGCAGATTTACAAGCCCCTTGCGCCACTTTTGCGTCATTTTTAACATGGGAAAAGTGACACAAAAGTGGCGCAAGGGGCTTGTAAATCTGCCCCTCTGTATGTTACTTCAACTTTTAACTGACATATATGCATTTTGTACACTCTGTATACTACCTCGGCCCTCTTACGGCTTTTGCACATTCTGTTGTATGTAATGATCTACCTAATTACTATTCTTAAAAGTAGGAAGCTGGCTCTCTACATAGTGTACTAAACGAAGTACACTGTGCAGAGAGTTTAGAGGGGCCCCAGTTGGTTTACGGAGGCTAAAGTAGATAAAACTAACGCTCTCTTTTGTGGTAGTGCGGGCGAGCATTTAGGCTTATCAGAGGGTAGTGCTAAGCATTTGTTGTACTCACAGAGGCAATAAATGAGGCACACACTCAGAATAAATCTGAGACCAATTTCGAAAAATAACACTTCTTTTTATATATATATATTTCAGACTCAAGAACTTCGTTCAAGGTAAGTACATTTTTCAATAGAAAATATTCACAGGTAAGTAAACGTTTCAAACCTGTGCGCTTTTATGCACAATTAATTCCTATGGGAGGAAAAGTTCAAGGTACATAAAAATAGGTACAGTCAGTGTCAGAGGTTCACCGCCTGGAATCGAAATAATAGTGGACCACGATTCAAAGTAGTACCAGAAGTTCTTCGAGAACCACCCGGGTTCTACCGGGAGGTTGGCTGGTAGCTGGCGCGCTACAGAGAGTGGGGGCCACCTGAAAGGATGCTGCACAGGGGGACTTGCGGGCAAGTTTGAGGGCTCCCAAACAAGGGCTCAGGTTGCAAGGGGTCTTGGAGCAAGGGTGCACAGCGAGTTTGTTGGGATCCGGGCCGGGAGGCTTGGAAACAACGGGGGTTTGGTCGGCTGGGTGCGCAAAGATGCACCTCACGGTTAGGGACAAACACCTAGAAGAGGAGATGCGCCAGGCAATGAAGTCAAAAACACTGTTGTAGTATCAAAACCTTTATTTCAAATTATTCTTTTCTTTATTTCAATAGCACATACAGCTCAGCCAACACGTTTCGTTCCCACAAGGAGAACTTCATCAGGGCTTAAATGACCCAATAGTTTAGATCATTACGTCACAATGTCTAATGTAATCATTCCAGTTTATTGCGCTGGATGCAGTGGGAATACCCAGGGCATCGTCATGCCCGTAAGCGATAACTAAGCCTGGGCATAATACTTTGCTACGCTCACGGAGCATGCAAAGTTTGTGTTACTACGCACTACGCAAATTGCACGTAGCAGAGTAAAATACTCTGCTAATCGACGTAGCGTAGCAGCAGTATATTAAACACATACAAATGCTTTGTTAAAGCAATTTTCTATGCTAAAAAGCATATAACAAATTCACAAAAGTTAACTTTGACAATGAAAATATCAAGCAATGAGAGAGGTGATGATTTTGAGTTCCCCCCTAACCTAGGGGGAGGACCAAGCAGATGCCTTGAACACAAAAAGCATATCATGTGAACGATTCAGTGGTGGTCCCTTCCTCCTAGGACAGAGGTCTTCAAACTTTTGGATGCCGAGACCCCCCTGTCAACATTTTCAGGTGTGAGGACCCCCTCCTAACAAAAATTTCTAAACCTGTAGGCAGGGCTACTGGAATTATGAGGCAGGTGAGGACCAAATTACGCGACAGGTTTGACTAAATTGTGTGGGAAGAAAATGTAAATAATATTATGTTATGCCGCGTATTTTGGGATAGCATTGCTTCATTATTTTGACATTTTTTACACACAGTAACACTGAGGAAAGATTTCACCACATCAGTACCAATTTATAACGAAAATACAGCAATTAACATCAGAAAGATGTCTAGTCAACCTTTGTGAAGGGCACTCCACTCTGCAGGAATACGTGCTGCCACATTAGAAGCTCACCTGGCCCTGGCCAGGAGCAGCAGGGGTCCCTTAAAACCCTGGCGGTCTTGTGCAAAGTTAAGCAGTTTACCTATGCTGCTTTCCTCTCACCCCCTCCCTTCCATCCCTCTCTTCTCTCGTCTCCCAACCCTGGATCCCTCTCTCACTTTGCAGGCCATTTTCTTTCACCCCTTTTTACAACTTCTGAACTCTCCCCATGCAACCTCTCACTTCACCTTTAATCACCCCTTGCCATTCTGTATTTTCACTGCCCTCATCTCTAACAGACTCTCGCATTTATCTCATCGCCTCTCTGGCCCCGTCACCTCTCGTGCCCATCAGCACTTCTCATTCACCTCAAGTCTCTCCATTCAAATTTTTGTCTATTTGTATCTTACAACTCTCCAGTCCCCCATTCATCTTTAACATCTCCCCTTTGTTCTTCCACACCTTCTTGAACCAACGTCCCTCTCCCCTGTTACCTCAGCACCAGTGCCTAATTTGAGCAGGTGGTTTCCGGTGCTCCGCACTGGCACCTAACTGTGCGCACTGGCACTATGACAGACTTCCACATGGTGGCTCTGTCTGTGTAATTTAGAGATGAGCAGAACAGCTGTTTATTAATTCAATATACATTAAAAACGATAAACTCCTGACACCCATGCCATTCTTATAGCTTTGGGGGCTTGAAATAGTCTGAATAGTCACACTTGTACAAGTGTTATGGTTGGTAGTTGCATAGGTATTGTCATTGGCCGCGCAGGCCAGGCAATGGGTGGGTGGTTAAAGTTGCAGTGACCTACTGGTGAGGGCCCTGGCACATGTTTTATTACAAATTAATCACTGCTCAGCACCCACCCCAGTACTCCCTCTCTTCCCCTATCGCTGCTGTCCCTCACCCATGTCGCATCAAATTATCTTTTTAGGTCACAGATCATCTCTCAGCTATCTTCTCTCACGGTTTAACAGTAGCCCTCACCTTTCGCTCACACTCACTTCTTGCGTGTCCGCACTTCCCTTCGGCACTTCACATTTCTCCTCATCCCTGACCTCTTCAATCGAATTCTCTCACTCCTTTGCTGTCCTCTCTCATCCTCTCATCTCTCCTCACAGAGCATACGGGTCGGACCGGTATGCTCCTCTCGGCCTGTGCCACTCTGCTTTTTGTTCCCAAATTCAGGAAGGCATGAATTGTCTGTCTCACTGTTTCGGTGCAGGCCGCGCAGTTATGGAACTTGCACCCTCCTTTGCTTCGCTCCACCAAGAATCTACATCTAAATCTGCATATTCATCAAACTCCAGCTCTGGTCCAGGCAGCACAACAAGTTTTGGTCCCAGAGCAGGAGTGGGCAAAAAAGCTCTGCCAATGCCGCAGGTTAACAAACGGTTCCCTAAGCCTACATACTCAGTGCTTTAAAATTTTTACAACTCCAGCACATCCACAGGACCAAATTCTCACGAATTGGAATGCCGAGATGCAATGGGACTTGTATATAATGTTTTTATAAGATAAATTATTCTTATAATGGAAATTGGCAAAAGTGGAAAACACTTTGTGTACAGAAAAAACCCTTTTAGGATATATGAAGCCCTGGGAATTAGATGAAAGGTGGGATATTGGTGCTTTACAAATACACAGATAAATTGTTTCATTAAGGGACAACTTGCTTATGTGCTGTTTTCAGACAAGCAGTATCAATAAACACCATGTAAAATAAGTGTTACTGCACACGATCCCTGCTAAATGGCCCTCTCTTTAATGACCTCAGATAAAGGAAAGTTTGTGCAATCCCTCCGTGATTTGCTCACGAGACTTGAAGTCTGTATGAACATTTATTCACTTATTTGTACAGCGCTATTCCACCCTTCTGTCACTTCTGAGCGCTAGGGCATTAAACGATTTTTTGTTCTTGGTTAATTTCATTTGTTGTTGAACTGTGACATTCTTAACTTCCTGGAGTTTTATTCACAGCTGCGTTTCGTAGAACAGTTTAAATGTAAGGAATAGGCAGAGTGGGGGCCCATGGGGTACTGGAACCAAAAAAAAAAACTAAGCCTCCGTAAGCAGCTTACAAAGGCATGTACATATGCAAATGGTTTTTAACGACCTGTTAAAAACTCGGGCGTGTCGGAGATAAGACTCCAGACACTGCCCAGCCGAGCCCACAGCTGCAGCAGCCCGGGCTGAGACACGACGGGAGGAGGGGGCTGAAGCCCTTGTAGTTCTATGGGCCTGGGCAGAAGTGTGACTGGGAATGCGCGACCCCCTTTGTATCACTCCACGCCCCCCCTGGGGGTCGCGCCCCACAGTTTGAAGACCCCTGTCCTAGGACCACCCCAAGCACAGTTATGGGCAAAAATACAATCCCAACCAAAGGCCCTGCAAAGCATTATGGGACGAGATTAGCAGTGGGCAGTGAATATTATAGTGTCCAATATCAAAATAATTCTACAAAGAGCTGCAGTTCAACTAGTCGTTACTAGATGTCCCTCACGAGTCAAATGCAAAAGCATTGAAATTATTAATACATCAAGCTGCAGTTCCACTAGTCGTTACTAGATGTCCCTCACGAGTCAAATGCAAAAGCATTGAAACCCTTTCATGAAGCTTTTGCATTTGACTCGTGAGGGACATCTAGTAACGACTAGTGGAACTGCAGCTCTTTGTAGAATTATTTTGATATTGGATACTATAATATTCACTGCCCACTGCTAATCTCGTCCCATAATGCTTTGCAGGGCCTTTGGTTGGGATTGTATTTTTGCCAATAACTGTGCTTGGGGTGGTCCTAAGAGGATGGGACCACCACTGAATCGTTCAAAAGATGTGCTTTTTGTTTTCAAGGCATCTGCTTGGTTCTCTCCCTAGGTTAGGGAGGATACCAAAATCATCACCTCTCTCACTGCTTGTTAATTTGTTAATTTATTGATTTCACTTTTGTGAAATGCTATATGCATTTTACCATATAAAGACAGAGATACTTATTTTATCTTAACTTGCACTGTGCAAGATGCCTTTGGCAATTATTGTACAGTGCAGTCAAGCACACAGATACGTACTACACAATTTGCATAGCTACGTGTAGTTCAAAATGTACTTCACGTAGCTACGTGAAGTGCTACTACGCAAACTACGCCCAGGGTTAGTGATAACCCTTTCAACGAGAGTATCTGCAGACATATACTCTTGTCGAAAGGGTTATCGCTTACGGGCATGATGATGCCATGGGAATTCCCACTGCATCCAGTGCAATAAACTGGAATGATTACATTGGACATTGTGACGTAATGATCTAAACTATTGGGTCATTTAAGCCCTGATCAAGTTCTCCTTGTGGGAACGAAACGCGTTGGCTGAGCTGTATGTGCTATTGAAATAAAAAAAAGAATAATTTGAAATAAAGGATTTGATACTACAACAGTGTTTTGGACTTCATTGCCTGGCGCACCCCCGCTTGCTTCAACTTTTCGGGATCTGGAACACAGAGGCACCACACAACGGCTGGTGCTGGGGAGTCAGTGCACAGGACTATATACAAATGAAACTAGCGTGACGTGCAGATCTATAAGTCTGCCGTTGGAATTTTGGATAGACCTAGAAGAGGAGAAATCAAGGCAGCTGGGCCACTCTCGAAGTGGGTCTCAGTGATGCTGACATCCCTCAACGGCTGCTTGGTCCTGGTGCAGTGAGAGTCTGGACTGGACACTCACATTCGGTTTTCGGTGTAGTGTGTCTGGTACCCCATGGGTTGTCACTGCACAACTCTGGTTGGTCCTGGTGTTTTCACACTCGGTGCGGGGACAGATCTGACCTTCCAGAGCGCGAGTACCTTCTCCTGGTCATCTGCGGCGTTGGTTGGACCGGGGAACTGCAAGGCAGTGAACCGGACTCTTCTTGTTGGTGCCTGCGGACTGCAGGGGAGTAGCTCCTCTACTCCAAGGGAAACTTTCTGTGTTTGTTGAAGTGATGGCAGCCTATCCAAGGCTTTGGTAGTTCTCAAGCTCCCAGGATGAGTCACTTTGTCGCGACTGTCAAGAGAGGGCTGAGGACGGCAGGGTTTTCGCCAAAGTATAAAGTTCTGCTGCAGTTCTCGCCAGGCAGTGACTCTTCTTTGTCCTTCTTCTGTTGATCCGTTGAATCTGAAGTTTGGGTCGAGGGGTGCCACCTAAATACTCAGGGGCAGATTTACAAGAAACTGACGCATCTGTATAGATGTGTCAGTTTCCCTGCGCCTACGTGAAAAACCCTTGCGCCACTATAGATGCACCGTATTTACAATACGGCGCACTATGGCGCAAGGATTGACAGATGCGTCAGAAATTCTGACGCATCTGTTGGCGGAAAAGTCACGCATTGTTGGAGTCGTGTCGCAAGCACGACGCAACTCCAGCAATGCGTGTTGCGGCCTATTCCCAATACACTGTGTCACTCCTTATGCCTGCTTCAAGCAGGCGTAAGGTTTTGACGCAGTGGCGTCCTAAAAGTCATGCAGTGAAATCTTGTAGATTTCACTGCGTCACTTTTACGAGGCTTTCCTGCATGGGAACGCCTACCCTGCATACATTATACCTGACGCAGGTATAATGTCACGCAGGGCTTTACAACGTGACGCATCTCCCTAGATGCATCACGTTGTAAATTTGCTGCATTTTTTACGCTGCCGTTGCGTCACAAAAGTGACGCAACGGCAGCGTAAAAGTGACGCCAGGGGCTTGTAAATCTGCCCCTCAATTTAGGGGCATTAAGTGGAGTACCAGGTAGTAGCCAGAGGGCTGCCTACCTGTAGGGTGCCTACACCCTCTATATGACCACTTCCTGTGGGAAGTGGGCATAACCCTGACCCTAATAGATTAATTCTCTCCAACACAAGATGAAGGATTCTGAAAAGTGGGGTCCACATCAGCTGGCCCGCCCTAGGGCTGGTGGTCGCTGAATGTGGGTACATCACATAATCTTCCTAATTTTTCCACCTGTCTTGTTGCCAAAAAGTGGGGTCAGGACAGGGTGGTGGGGCACCTCTACTATCTGGAGAGGCCCGGGGTCGCATGTCAGAGGCAGCAGGGGATTTGAAGCTTCCTGCCCTGGAATGCCCATCCGGCTTGGACAAGGTGCGATCACCTCTGCCCAGTGCAGGCTTTGTTGCTGTCCTCCGAGTGCGAAGGCTTTCACCTCAGGAGGTCAGAAACTTGTCTAGGGTGGCTGACTGGTTGAGACCGGTCAGTCAACACAATAGTATTCGTTAGGTTTCCAGGGGGCATCTCTAAGGTGCTCTCTTGGTGCATCTATTAATAAATCCAGCACTGGCATCAGTGTAGGTTTATTTAGATGAGGTGTTTGGTACCAAAACCCTTGTGGTACAGTGAAGCCATCATGTAGCTGTGGAACCCGAAATGACGGGTGTTAAGCCCATGTACTTGTTATGGCTTCCCTGCGCACTCGTAATATCTAAGGATGAACTTAGATATCACATGGACACATCCACTTGGGTAACTATGCCCACACATGGATAGAGTGCACCCTGCCTTCGGGCTGTAAGGCCTGCCGTAGGGGTGACTTACCTATACCACATGCAGTGATTTGCTGGCAGGGTCTTCAGAGGTGTGTGCCATGTCGACTCTTCGGTTTTCTCTGCACCAAAACATGCAGGCTGCAATGGCAGTTTGCATAAGCTTGCTGAGAAGTCCCTTAGGGTGGCACTGTTCGTGCTGCAGCCCTTAGGTACCCTCTTTAGTTCCAAGGCCATAGGTACCAGGGGTACCACTTACTAGGGACTTACAAGGATCCTAGAGGGGTGCCAGTTGTGGAACAATGGTACATTGTAGGGAAAGAACGCTGGTGCTGGGGACCTGGTTAGCAGGAGCCCAGCACACTCTTGGTCAAGTTGCATCAAATATCAGGCAAAAAGTGGGGGTAACCATTTCAAAAGGGGCACTTTCCTACATTAACCCTGTAATTACTTATAGCGGTATTGTTTATCTTAAACCATCTGTAACTTCCATGCAACAAAATATCTCTCCTGTAAAGCGCTCTAGCACTTTTGCGTAATGTCCGAGCTATATAAATATGAATTAAATGAATGAATAAATAAACAAATGCATTAACCGAGCTAGGGGTTAATGTACATGTCTCCCTGCAGGGGAAGGTGTGTTTGAGAGTGTGTACAAGTGAGTGAGTTACAGAATGTGCACGCCCGTGTGCGTGTTTGTACGTGCATGTTTGTACGTGCATGTTTGTGTACGTGCGAGTGGGCTTGTGTGTGCCCTCTCTCCAAGCAGCTCTGACAATGAGCTCCCAGTTAATGCTTGTTCCCTCTGCACGTGTGCGTGCCGTCTGCTGATGCGTGTTCTCCCCGCAGGTGCGTGAGCACAGAATCACCTAGTAACAATCTCCCTTCCTTTGCAGGGCTGCACCCACTCCCCTCTGCAGGCAGCTGAGATTTCGCTCTCAAAATGAGGGGGCCGAAGCTCAGGAGCGCCTTGATTGCCCTCTTCTTGTCAGGTAAGCGCATTATCCTGCTAGTGTAAATAAATTCCACACTGTGTTGGCATCTTTGAGGGCAAATGATGGGGGAGAAGGTGCAGGTGAATGGAGGACTCTGATACGTGTATATGACCTCACAGACAACGTCACAATCTGAAAGAAATACTTTAGTGTATATGGTTATTTAAAACCTTTACAACAATGCAAAATAAGTATCATTATTGTAAGTTTGCGGTTCAAAAATAGCATAAAAACAATTTATATAAATTGTATAAAATTGTGTAGAATTATATAAAAATGTAAACTATTCATTAAATATCTCCTGGTTCTAACAACATTCTAAGTACCGTTTGCTGGCTCTTCAAAGCTGAATGGTCATTATGTGTACTGTTTGCTGTTCTTAATTAAAATTCACAATCACAAATTTGGTGTAAACAGGTCTAAAAACAGATTTTTTTTAAACCATTGGTAATGCATATGTCTAATAACTAGCAGCTTTACAATGTTTTTTGTTTTTTCATCACATCTCACTGAGTATAAAATCATAAGATAGCAGCTATTTCTGTCCGCATCTTAAAATGATAAACAAGCTGTAGTAAGCCGTAGTCCTTATAACCTCTATCCTACTGAGCATAGAAGGGACTGCTTTCAAGTCCACGTTGTGCATAGAAACAAAGGTTATGATATTATTTAAGATACGTGTAATCGATCCCACTAATAAGCTCAGTTCTTTGTCCTTTTTTATGGAGATTTCCTTGAATAATGGTATTATGAACTACTCCCCTACAAGCAAGGGGGACAGAGCTTCCACTTAGCCAGATGATAACGGCTTGCCTACATGAGCGTATTCCCATGTTCCTAAATAGTGATTTCAAGAGAATGTTCCTTTGCGCCAAAGGTACAGGACAGACAGATAAAATATGGATTAATGTCTCTTTTTTGTATCCGCAAAGTCTGCAGGATAAATTCTGTGTTTGGTTTTTCCAGGATGGGATTCAAATTTTTGATTCCATAACACCAAACCGGAATAACATAAATTGGTGCTTTAATGTTAATGAAAAATGTTCTGCCAGATACCCCTGAGGGGCTAAATTAGAATAAGAATTTATTACTGTCCAGGCGTGTCTCCTTAGTGCAAATGCATTTTTATCTGTTAGGTTTGATGCAATTCGAGTTACAGCTCTTTGCACCTAATTGAATGAGGCTTTCCACATTGTTGCTTCCCAAGCTTCTTGAATGACTAAATCCTTTATAGCCAGATTTAAGTGACTTCCCCAGGACTTTTTTGCTTTGCTATATTGCTGTTCCTCAATTTTCTTCCAGCATAAATTGCTATAGATCCCTTTTCCGATGCTCGCAATCTCCAGCATAATTTTATAAAAGCATTTTCGCACTAATGGACTTGATTTTTTTAAGCCAAACTCTAAACGTATTTGAGGTGGTGAGACAGATTTTGGAATATTGAATACGGATCTATAAACTTTTGTTTGGCTCTTGTTCAAAATGTCTATTTCCAACCCCAGCATAACTTCTGTACAGTATGATAGCGAAGGTAGTAGCCGAGCCTCCATAACCTTGAGTAGATGAGTTAGTGACTGACAACTCAGTTTCTGTTTTAATATTTTGAATCCTTACATTAGCGATTGTGCTTTAGTCTGAATGGCTAACAGATGGATTTTGCCAGTCTTTTGCTTGTCCATAGTGAATCCCAGATATTTATATGAGCGTACTTCCTCCAGATTTTTCCCTTCCAACAACCACGTATGATTTTTAAAATTAAAATCGACGAGCCGGGTCACTTTGGTTTTGCTTAGATTCAGATCTAGCCCTTGATTTACCATATACTTGTTTAGGGCATTCATACTCCGTTGCAGGCCCATTGGTGTTTTACTTAGTAGGACTATATCGTCCCCATTTGTAAACAGCCCAACTTCTCTACAGCAAAAATTGGTGTATGAGTGTCTTCCAAATCCAAAGCGTCGGCCAGTTCTGCTAGATATAAGTTAAACAGGCTTTGAACCAAGACGCATCATTGTTTAAGGCTACTATCTCCTATTTTGACTGGTGCCCAAGTTTGCGTATATAGTTCCATAATCATCCTAGGAGTTCTTCCGGAACCCCTCGTTCTTCCAGTTTTTCCTATAAGCGACCTCTAGGCACACAGTCGAAAGCAGATTTGAGGTCTATAAAACATGCAAATAATCGTGTTTTTTTGTGTTTTGCCTTCTCTATTAATAGGGTTAAGGCTGTAAGGTTCGTTAATGTCCCCATTCCTGCTCTAAATCCTGTCTGACATTTTGGTATTAGTTGTTTTTCTTCTTCGCATGTTTTTAGGTTTTGCAGTAAATAGGATGCATAGACTTTCGCCTCAACATTGTTTAATGCTATAAGCCTGTAATTGAGAGGTATTGCTGGATTACCATTTTTGAATATAGGATGGATAATATTGCCTTTCCAAGACTCAGGTATCTGGTTTGTGTGAAAAAGATCGTTAAACATTGGGGTTAAATATCGAGCCCAATAATCTACATCTGCTTTAAATATGGCGTTTGGGGTACCATTTGGACCTGGTGCTCCCTCGGGTTTTAGTCTGTTTATTATTCCTTTAAGTTGCTCTGCATTGCCGAACAGGGTTATTTGATCTTCCTTTATGTAAGACTTTGTTTCCTCTATGCTTTCTTGAGTTCCTTGGGTAGTCTTACAAATTGCTTGGCCCAACAGTGAATCCTTCTTATTCGTTGTTTCTGGCGCGGAGCACATAGAAAGGACATGGGCTTCCCAGGATGCTGCATCAATCCCCACATTATTCTGCGTTTCTTTTCCTAATGCCAGGCCATTGACTATCTGCCAGAATCTTTTGCTGTTTTGTTGTTTACTAGACTCAAGGAGCTTGCTCCATAGATTATCTGAATATCTTCTTTTTTCTCTCCAGCAGTTTTTCTTATATTTGATTTTCAGATTTTGCAGCAGGATTTTATTGGGTCTCTCACCTTGTCTTTGCTCCTGTGCCACTAGTCTTGCTTCCCGTGTTATTTGCAATTTTTACCTCCGTAGATCCTTATTATTCCAAGGGTTCCTTGTGCTGCCCCCTCTTGTTTTAGCTCCCTGCAGGCACTTCAACCATTGGGTTTTTGATGGAAATGTAGCTAATAATAAATCTCTCAGGTGTTTCCATGCCTTTACACGCTTGTCGATTTCTGATTCTGCTGACTCTTGTGCAGCTAACTTACTTTTTATGGACTCGATTGTTCCGGCACTGTGGTAGACTTCTGCCATCAACTTCTCAATCCCCTTACCCCGCCATCTTAAGCTTTTTAAGTTATATGTTATCGGTGGAGACTGTTTGTCAAAGGTATCTGGGTACCATTATAAAGGATGCCAAATGATTGCGGAAAGTGATTACTCTCAAAGGGTGGGTAAATTTGAAAGTGGCCTACTTTGGGCAACGCTGCCTCATTATCTGCGGTGCAGTCAATGTTCACGCTTTTACTACCACTTATGAAAGTAATCGATGCTGGGGAATCCTCCTTTGAATTGCCATTCAAAATTCCAAATCCTAGTGTCTCCAATTTGTTCTTAAAATTTGCCCCATGTGATTGTTCCTGGTGGCACTAATTTTACTGAGATCTGTATTGAAATCACCGGTGATCAATATTATTGCGTGGTTATTCTGCTGCTGTAGGATTTTAGTTGTTTTGAGCAATATTGCCATACGTGCCTCTTTCTTTGCTTTGTTTGGATGTAAATAAACATTTATAAGCAGCAATACCTTGCAGGTCTGACTTACAACCTTAGGCTCCAATTTAATAACTTGAAGCCAATTAGGTCCCATGTCCAGTTGCTCTGTAGCCCAGGTGTATTTGGTGGAACAATATGTTGCAAGACCCCCTTTGGGGGTGACCATATTTCATAGATTTTTCTGCTGGGTAGTGGAACCCTACATAGCCTACTATATGCAGTGCCTCCAGGCATCATGTTTCCTGTACCAAAATAAGATCATAGTTCTTTCTGCAAGAAGGATCTTGCGTCTTCCTCTTGTAGGATGCTACTCAGCCCATGAGTGTTCTATGAACAGATGTTTAGAAAGTATGGCTGTATTCCAGCGTTTGTGTTTTATTGTCAGGATCGATTAGAAGGTAGATCCTTACATAGCCGACCCCCCCCAATTGTAGGCGAACGTGGGGGCTTTTTGTACCTGTTGGATGGGGCCTTGAGAACTCCTGCTTAAAGACTTCACGATAGTTAGATTTTCAAACGATCTTATATTTATACCTGCTCCAGCTGCTCCCCTTAGAACTGTACCTCCTTTTAAGACTGATCCTCCTCCTGTTTTATCAGGTAGGAGTGGTCCGGGATATCGCAGTGGTTCGCTTTTTTGTAGCTCAATGCCCCGGGAGTTTAAGACGGTTTGATTATCCATTATTCACTCTGCTGTAGCTGTCGTCGCTCAAGTTGTAAGGATTGCTGGTACTTCCGTGTGGATGTGATCTGAATTCCAACAAAATCAAATCTGAAGAGGTAATATGTGCCAAGTTGTTAATTTCATTTGTGAGCTTTATGATGGTTCCTCTGTTTAGGATATCAAAAGCCCCCATCAAATTATAATTAGGGATTAGTAGCACTTTATTTCCCTGAATGTCCTCTCATTCATGCTCCTCTTTATGTATGGGCCCTTTTTCCTCGCATCCTCTTGAAAACTAATATACTGGGGGGCATATTAGCAAGACCGGCGATAATGGGCTTGCTAATATGCGTTATAGAATTCCAATAGAAGCCCAGGTTAGATGTACAGGACATCTAACATGGGCTTCTATTGGAATTCTATAACGCATATTAGCAAGCCCATTATCGCCGTTTTAGCGGCAGTTTCCTGCCGCTAAAACGGCGATAATTTTATCGCCGGTCTTGCTAATATGCCCCCGGGTTCGTTGCCATTCTTTCTGGTACTGGGGTGCTGTTTCATTAGTTTGAAGAAAAACATTCCTTTGCCTTAATTCTGCAAAGTGGAGCTAAGGACTGGTCCCTTTGTGGGCTTATCCCGCTCTTGCCCTTTAAAGCTTATAACTTTATCTTCCTGTTGTCGGCTTTTGTCTCGATTTACACCTCCACTTTGGCCTTCATTTCTTGAGACTTGGTCTAGTGCCTGTTGAACCTCTTTAGGTCTTGATCTTCATTCCCTTTAAAACGTGGTGGAGACTCTAATTTAGTTATTTCCTGCACGGTTTTCTGTGGGGTTTCCCTTGGCCTGCCTGTGAGGCATCCATTTGCTCATTCTGGGGCCTTACTAACCCTAATTTCCCTTGCTTAGTGTCCTTTGTATTCTCCCTCTGAGCATCCTTTATTTCTGCTTCCACCCCCTTCATTCTCTCATACTCCGATGTTCTATTTTTCGAGAACAGTTGCAATATGGATTTTTGTCAGTCTATTTTTCCTTTCTTTCATTCTTTCCTTTGCCTTTTCTTTTCCCTGTTTGCAAAGACTTGCTCCGCTATGCTGTTTCTTGGCTCTCGGCTGTTTGGTTCTCGTCATCCATTGCCTCAATTACTTGTTTTGAGAGACTGGTCTCACTGTCACTCAATAACTGCTCATTTACTAGACTCTATGCCTGTCTCGAGTGCAGCTGGGGCATTAAGACAAGATTCTCTGATTCTTGCAACTGTTTTTTCCTTCATTATATGTTCATGAACAAGTTCCCTTTCTATCCGACTGACCAATTGAGAGCTTACTTCTGTCAAAATGTCAGTATGAACTGAAGGCAACATTTGTGGCTTATCCCCTAAAATTGCACATTGACATGTAACTTGTTGTGTATAGGTATGATTTTGCGCTCTCCGAATCAGATCATTTTGTGCTTGCAGTTTCTTGTCTATACCCACTACGTGGACTGCCAAAATGTTTAAAATGTCCACCTGAAGATCCTATTTCTCCGCCTGATGATGTATTGCCATTGGCATGGCATCCATAGTTGACAGGAGGGCGCCCCAGGTTCCGCCTGGTATTTCTCTAGCTGTTTGAGCTGTATCTTCCGAGCCCACTGGTTCAGGGCTGTTTTTCCCATCGATGAATTCACTTTGGATCGGAGAACTGCTACTTCGAGCCAAGAAAGGACTTAGACTAACCATGGTTAACGTCCCCCTGGCTCCTGTTACCATCCACAAGGTTGACAAGTGGTACTATTGGATGATTAATCTATACTATGTTTGCTTCATTTATTGAGGAAGCCATTTCTGATAATTCAATCATAAGTCTCTGGTCCTACTAAATGCTTCTAATGGCCCTGTTGGCCAGTCAGTATGGCATTTGAATTTAGATTTTCCCAATTACTGAGGTTTAAAGTTGAGAAGGAATCCGTCAAATTATTATTATGGATGTCTACTTCAAATATGCCTGAATTGACTGGTGGCCCCTCTTGCTGCAAGTCTTGGCACCATCCGCTTCCTTTTCTGTAGTTGGACCTTTCACATAATGTGTTATTTGCTCTAGATTGATTTGCGTTAGGGCTTCTGGAGTCTAATAGATGAGCTTCGATTGATTGCGAAGTTAAGTAATCTGTTATTTTGTCCCCTTTTTTTCCTGTGGAGAGAGCAAATGTTCCTTTTTTGTTGGGACTGTTGTAGTAGTTATAGATGTATCCAGCTCTATAATTTCATCCAGACGTGTTACTGGATCTTGCTCTGGAGTTTTTTGTCTAATTCTTTTTGCTGGCTTAGCTCTTTGTTGCGCCGCGCCCCTCTTGCTTTCCTGGAACGCATGTTTACGCGCTTCGGTTTGTAGTATCTGTTTCCTTAGTTAAAGATGATGACAATACTGACAGGCAGACAGCCAACAGCAAACATCAGACAGGGACAACTTCAGTGGCCAATGTGTAACCGCTGAGGTTTGCGGGCTGCTACTATCAGTTGGTAGTCGGTAGATGGTTGCTGATAACAAAGGGTGGTTAATGGCCGGGAGCTGTAGTGTTGCAGCAATACTGACAGCAGACAGCCAACAGCAAGCAACAGACAAGGACAACCACAGTGCCCGGTGTCAGTAGATCCACTTGTTGTAGGGGTTTTACAAGACTGCTGGTATCAAGTGACAACAGTCAGTAGCAATCAGTAGCAGCAAGTAAGAGGCAGCTGTTGCCGGAGGGTTGCCGCAAGTATCTATAGTCCGTGACCCGGGGGCGAGCGGGGCACTCCTGCAAGCCCCACCCGGTACTAACCGGACCTCTTCCGCTGGGGCTCTCTCTTTCAGCAGCAGTCTCTACGGCTGCTCGCCTCCTGTGCTACAGTACTTGGGAGCTGATAGCAGGATCCATGGTGGTAACCGAGCTAGTGAATTGCTTACTTTCGCACTATACTTCAATCCATAACCCTCCAAATTGAGGCTGCCCGCGGCCCACGCAGGGGTCTCCCATAGGAGGGCGGCCACCTTAGTGCCACATGAGGGCACAAACCCGACAGGGCTAGTGTTTGGACCCCCGGGGGTCCGGCGCTACTGCGTCATTTCCGGCGCGCCAGTGGGCGGGGGGTCAGGTATATCTACCTCCCCCGCCCAGCTGGCGATCCTTTTCGCGCCGAGGCATCACGCCGTCTGGTCGGGTCCGGAGTCGCGTTGGCGAAGGCCATGGAGCATACGCGGCTGCGGAGAAGGGTCCGAGGCTACTGGCTTCATACTCCGCGGGAGGCCGCGGCGCCGCAACGGGGACGGGAGCGGCTTACCAGCTTCCCGGCCCACTCATCACGTGCACCGTCTGCTCTAGTCATCCGGAGTCTGGAGTCGCCCCCAGCCAGCACTCGCTCCTTCCTCTTCCTCGGACCACGCCTCACTCCTTGCCTCAAGCGCAACCCGCAACCGTAACTGATGCAATTGGAGTCACAATCTGATTTGTCACACTAGCCAATGGGGTATTTACACTCACGGAGGCTCAAAGACAAACTGCCTTTCTGTAGAACACTTCCGGCATGCTAGGGCTATGACGCAACATGTCAGTGGGGTCAATAATAATATGAATACATCATTGTGACCTTGGCCTGGAAGACCGGAAGCTGTGAAGCAGATAATCTTCTATCTCTCATGGCCGCATAGACATGATACAGACTGGTGAGGGAGGTCTTGGAACACCGGAAGCACGTGAAGGCAGGCAATATTCCAGCTCCTATGGTGACTAAGACATGATGGACACGGGTGACATGCGCCGTGGCAGATCGGAAGCTGTGAAAGCAGACAATATTCCTGTTGTTATAGTGACTTAGACGTGATACAGACTGGGGACATAGGCCTAGGAAGAACGGAAGCTGTGAAGGCAGGCAGTATTCCAGATCTTATGGTCACATAGATGGTGACATAGGCCTAGGAAGACCGGAAGCTGTGAAGGCAGGCAGTATTCCAGATCTTATGGTCACATAGATGGTGACATAGGCCTAGGAAGACCGGAAGCTGTAAAGGCAGGCAGTATTCCAGATCTTATGGTCACATAGATGGTGACATAGGCATAGGAAGACCGGAAGCTGTGAAGGCAGGCAGTATTCCAGCTCTTACGGTCACATAGACATAGTATAGACTAGTGACTTAGGCCTGGAGGGGTGAAAAGCACTTGAAGGCAGGAATATTCCAGCTGTCATGGCGACTTAGACATATTACACACAGGTGACATAGGCCTTGGAAGACTAGAAGCTAGGGCCGCAGGCAATCTTCCAGCTCTCATGGTCACGCAGACAGAGACAAAAGCCCGGAAAGACTGGAAGCACATGAAGGCAGGCAACCTTCTAGATCTTATGGTCACATAGATGGTGACATTGGCCTTGGAAGACCAAAAGCTGTGAAGGCAGGCAATATTCAAGCTCTCAAGGTCACAGAGACAGTGACATAGGCCTGGTCATGTCACTCAGTGTCTCCTGCACTCACTGGCTCTTTTTGGTGGTCATGTCACTCAGTGTTTTTTTCACACTCTGGCTCCCTCAGGCGGTCATGTCACTCAGTGTCTTTTCCACACAGTGGCCCTTTGTGGCAGTCATTTCACTCAGTGTCTTTTCCACACACTGGCTCTTTCTGGAGGTCATGTCACGTTCTGTCCTAGTCACACATTGGCTGCTTGTGTGAGCTGCATCACTATTTTTCATATCCATATATGATTCTTTTTTTCGCGACAACCATGTCAATCTTACATATGTGCGTGCTGCCCACCTCTGACAACCATGTCACTCTGTGTCCTATCTGCACACAAGCCGTTTGTCATGGCCATGTTGCTCTATGTCCTAAGAGCACACTGTCTGTTTGTGGTGGACACGTCACTTTGTGTGCCGTTCACACACTAGATATTTGTGGCAGACCTGTCACACTGTGTCCTGTCCACACACTATGTGTTGGACATTTCACTCCATGTCCCTGTCACACAGTAGGTATTTGTGGTGGAAATGTCCCTCTGTCTGCAGCCCGCACACTAGGGGCCAGATTTACGATGCTCTTGTTCTGCCATTGTGTGACTCAAGGCGGCACAAGAGCTTCAGTGAGATTTACTAAGCCACGCAAAGCCACCTTGCGTGCCCCTGTGTGGCTTAGGAAACATAGAATAAAGCAAGGCAGCACAAGTAGCAGCCTTGTGTTACTCCGCACCGGGAAGGAGTTATATGGGTGGATAGTGGGCGTTCTGCTGCATCCACCCATGTATTTTGGCACATTCCCAGATTTACTGACACTAGTAAACCTGGGAATACTTCAAAATTATTCACCTTCCCAGGAAATGTGCAAAGAGGAGAAATATCTTCATTTATCCTCGAATTTTCCTCTTTCTAAATGTGCTGCATTCTGCGTATGTGCTGCGTATGTTTTAGGGTAATTATATTTGTGTGCTCAATTATGGCTCAATTAGAAAGAGGAAAAAGCCTCAGAATTGTTTTCGTACAGGAAGGTGTCCCTTGCTTCACAAAAACAATCCTGGGTGTAACGCGGGTGCCCTTGCACCATGGCGCAAGGGTGACTGCGTTGGTGCTAGGCTGCACCGTGTGCGCCAGCGCAGGGGAAGAGCAGGAATGCGCCATATCTTAGTATATAAGGCGCATTCCGGCCCTTTCTTTGTCACGCAGCGCAGCAAGTTGTCTTGCTGCGTTACGTTACTTGACTTTTTAGTAAATCTGGCCCTTGGTGTTTGCGACGGACATGTTACTCCATGTCCCGTCCGCACAGTAGGGGGCATATTTATGTCTTTTGTGGCGCAGGGCAGCGCAGCAAGTCACCTTGCTGCGCTGCCCTGCTTCATAGGGAAAGGGCAGGAGTGTGCCGTATTATTCCAATACAGGGCATTTCTGTCCTTTTTCCTTGTGCTGGTACCGTTTTGGCAGCCTAACACCAACGCAGGCACCCTCGCCCCATGGTGCAAGGGTGCCTCCATTGCATGCAGGATTGTTTTTGTGCAGGAAGGGGCACCTTGTAATCCTGAGAGGCTTTTTCCTCTTTCTATGATAGAGGATCAAGGTATCTCAGGCGCAGGCTATGCCCGTATCAGCAAAAACGCACACTGAGATCCAACTCCCAGAACCTGCTTTGTGTACCTCGTTATGCTAAGTCCCGAATGGGAGGCAGGTCTTTCACAGTGAGGACTGCCAGGCTATGGAACTCCTTACCCTCTCATATGCGCTTGATTGAATCAGAACTTGAGTTCAGGAAGATCTTGAAGACCTGGCTTTTTAGTCAAGGCTAGCTCCTCTGTTGGGCCTGATCCTCACCTGCATCTACCTGCTAAGCACTTTACAAATGCCACTATTATTATTATTATTATTATTATGTGTTCTGCAAAGTGCAACACACATAGAAATAGAAAAAACAAGGAGAAATAAAAATATACCGGAAATAAGCATCCTGGGACTGGTTTCGAGGTTACACCCCTCATCAGCCAGGCTAGCTTGAATCCAGTGGCAAAGTGAGCAAGGGAGCCAGGTCTGGATATACCCTGCCAACTTAGGGCGAACAAAGCAGACACAAGGAGACGATGGACGGAGCGCTGAAACATTTCAGACACTCACCACCAGTCACAGATCTGGGTTGAATCCATCATCGTTCTTTAGCTCACTTCGCCACCCCAGTTCGGACCCAGAAATATGCAAATCTGTCTTGACCCTGTCCCTCATGGGACCAGTTCAGCCCGAACTGCCAAGCCAGGTCTTCCCTGGCAAAGTAAGCCCAGACGTGGGTCCCTTGCTCACTTTTTCACTGGATTCAAGCTAGCCTGGTTGATGAGGGGTGCTACCCCAAAACCGGTACCAGGATGCTTGTTTCCGGTCCAGGGAACTTATCAGAGGGTCAATGAAACTCAGTATAGACATACCAGCACTGGTTGCATCTACTTCAGTTATCTTTGAAACACTCCATCACAGAGTGGCGTCCAGACCCCTTCTACCTCTAGTACCAGGCTTATTGGAACCGGCTTTACAAACGTTCCTTACCTAGCGTCCATAGGTCCAGCTCAACCACGTATTTTGAAAAAATGCAAATGCCCTGACTAACATCGATTCTTTCTTCGATCGGATCCACCTCCTGATTCATTAATTGTGGCTGCTCCCAGGAGCAAACATCTGAGCTCCTCGTCTTCTATGGTGCCACCAGACAAAGACAGCAAACAAATGGACTCTTTGGGCAAGAAGATGTGCAACACCTCGGCTTCTTTCATGAAGATCGCTAGCGCTTCTGCCCTGTTAGGGAGATGTGACAGATCGATTTGGGATTCTCTCTCCCGCTTCACTGAAAACTGCCCAAAGAGGACAGACAGGATGTTCAAGAGATCATTCAAGAAGGTGACCTAGTGGATAAACAGATAATCAGTGCTGCTGCTGATGCCTCCAATCTTTCAGCATTTGGGTATTTGCATGGCATCTGTGCCCGAAGATTCTCCTGGTTATGTCTCACTGGTCTAAAGCCTGATGCTCAACACCGAATCCTCAATCTGCCATTCTTGGGCAACTCTCTTTTTGGCACCCATGCTGACGATGAGATGGCAAAGATGAAGGCGGATCAAGACACTCTGAAGGCGGTGGGCCTGGAGACAAAAAGAAGGAATTCCTCTGCAGGTTCTGCCCGTACGACCGCCGCTTCTACCAGCAGAGTGTTCAAACCCCCAGTGGTCAACAAATCAACAGTACCAAGGAAGGTCACATTTCATCCTCGCAGACCTGCCCGAGGGAGGGGAACTCCTCGCACAGTGGCTTCAACAACAAAGCCTCCAGCTAAACAATGATCGCTCGCTTCCCCTTACTCCATATCCCACTCCGGTGGGGGGCAGTATTGCAGCGCATTTAGAAGAGTGGCGCAACATCACAAGAGACAAGTGGGTCTTAAGTATTGTATAGCATGGCTATTCTATCAGGTTCAAATCTGCGCCTCTTACCATCCCACCAGGAAGAAGCTCACTCTTCCAAAGAAGGCTACTCCAAAAACAGGTCAGCACGCTGCTCCAGAAGGAGGCCATCGAAAAAGTTCCAACTTCACAACAAAGGCTGGAACTTTACACACGCTACTTTCTAGTGCAGAAAAAGGGTTTGGGTCGAGAGTACATACCCATTCTCGACCAAGACTTTTGAACAAATTTGTCCTCAAAGAGAAATTCAAGACTTTGGCCCTCAATCAAATTCACCCCCAGCTCCACCGGGGGGATTGGATGTGCACGATCGATTTACAGGTTGCTTATTTCCATATTCTTGTCATCAAGAAACACTGGAAGTTCCTGCGATTCAGAGTGGCATCCATGCACTACCAATACAAGTTCCTGCCCTTCGGGCTCAAGTCAGCACCTCGCACATTCTCGAGTGCATGGCGGTGGTAGTTGCTTACCTACGGAGGAGGAAGATCTTTGTCTACCCGAATTTGGATAACTGGTTAGTCAAAAGCTCCTCCCCTTGCCTCACTCAGGAACATCTCCAAATCTGCATCCAAGAACTGCAGCAGTCGAACCTTCAAATCAATCTAAAAAAATCTACTCTCATTCCAAAGCAGATACCAAAAATGCAAGAGTGTATCCTTCGAAGGAGAGATAATCCTCAATCAAAAGGAAATGTCTCAAACTTCTCCACACTCTTTATCGTACGGCCAGGCACATTGCTTCTCTGCTGGGCTCAATGGCGTCGTGCATCTACATTGTCCCTAATGCCAGACTACACATCCGCCCTCTCCAGCATACACTGAAAGGCCAGTGGTCACAGTCCTCGGACCTCTGGAAGGACAGACTGACCCTCTCACAAATGGCCAAGGAATCGCTCCAATGGTGGATGAAGAGTCCCCATCTCTCAACGGGAGTACCTTTTCACCAGGACCTTCCCACACAGACAATTATCACAGACGCTTCCCTCCAGGGTTAGGGAGCAGTCATGTGTGCGCTACAAGTTAAGAGCTTGTGGTCGGACACAGAGAAATTGTACCACATCAACAGGTTGGAGCGAAGGGCAGTCCATCTTGCGCTCAAGTCCTTTTATCCATCAATCCAGACAAGCTCCCTTCTGGTACGGACGGACAATACGACCACAATGCGCTACCTGAACAAGCAGAGAGGAACTCTGTCACACCCCCTGTCTCTGGAAGCACAAACCATATGGAAGTGACTTCTTGCCATAGGTCGTCCATCTCCCCGATCCACCTTCCAGGCACACTAAACTTGCAGGCAGACTCTCTCAGTCGCAACTTCGCAGAAGCTCATGACTGGATCCTAACTGACGAGGCCGCTCAAGACATTTTCCAACAGTGATGAACATCGCAAATCAACCTCATTGAGGACAAAGTAAGCACAAAATGCTGTCTTCATATCTAGGTTTCCCCAACCAGGATCCAAAGGAAATGCTCATTTGATCAGCTGGCCAGAGACCTTACTAAACGCTTTTCCTCCCATACCTCTCATTCCCATGGTCATCAACAAATTTTACAGAGCCAAGACGAGGATGATTCTCATTGCTCCGGAATGGCCCCGCCAGTGGTGGTTTCCGGACCTTCCTTCTTCACCTCTCCGAAAAGCCACACAGTTAGTTGCCCTGCAGGCTGGATTTCCTCTACAAATTAGGAGGGAACATCTGCTACCCCAACCTTCTCTCTCTGAGCTTGATGGCATGGCTCCTGAACTCATGCAATATGGGCATTTAGGCCTGCCACAAGACTGTATGGACATCTTGAAAGTATCTAGAAGGCCTTCCACCAGAAAATCGTATGCTTTCAAGTGGAAGCGCTTCTAGCTATGGTGTGCACACAATGTCACCACCCCATCCTGGGTCAAGAACAGGTCATCCTACCTTACTTGTTACACCTACCTAAGTCAGGCCTGCGATTTGCATCCATAAAGGTACACCTCGCAGCCATCACTGCCTACAGAAGGTCTCCTACGCAGGTTTCTTATGTTCAAATGCCTGTAGTTAACGCCTTACTTGAGGGTTTAAAAAAGGCTTATCATCCTGTAAAATAACCCTCTCCCTCATGGGAGCTTAAAGTACTTCTCTCAAAATTAATGGGCCCCCCTCTTCAACCCATACATAAAGCATCCTTACAACACTTTACATGGAAAACAGCTTTCCTAGTGGCTATCACATCTGCACGAAGAGTCAGCGAACTCCAGGCCCTTTGCGCAATAGAACCTTATCTGATTTTTCATTCAAACAGGGTGGTCATGCGTACACATCCTAGTTTTTTACCCTAGGTAATTTCTGATTTTCATGTTAATCAGACCATTACTCTTCCAACGTTCTTTCCCAACCTTTCCACTACTGTGGAAAGAGCTTTGCATTCCTTAGACTTCAAAAGAGTTATAAATTTTACCTTGACAAAACTAAGGAGATCAGACATTCTGACCAGTTATTCATTAACTATGGCCCTATGCACACTGGTTTAGTTTCCTCAAAACAATCTATCTCTAGATGGATTGTTTCTTGCTTTACTCTTGCTTACCAGTTAGCTAACAAAAGTCTACCTTGTCGGTCTACAGCCCACTCTACAAGGGGTAAGGCTGCCACTACTGCTTTGCTCAGAAACGTACCCTTTGCAGAGATCTGCAAAGCTACCACATGGCGATCAGTACATACCTTTGCTCGTCATTATTGTCTAGACTTAGACACTCAAGCAGATGCACAAGTAGGACAGGCCTCACTTAGAAATTTGTTTGCTTGATTGTATTGTTTACTAAGCTGCTATAAACATCACTGTGCTGTATTCGTTCGCAGGGGATTGTAATGGGTTTGCTATTCTATTCAATGTTTATAACTATTGATGAGTATCCCCTGGAAGAGAAGGATAGGTTACTTACCTATGGTCCTAGTTCTCTTCCAGGGTATACTCATCAAAGTCATAAGCAACCCTCCCTCCTCCCCGGATGAATACATAATGCAGCAACGATCAGATAATGTATCCTATAAATGTTCTTATCACTGTAAAAAAGACCTGACCGAACTGTCACCTGTGGGGCATGATGGGAGTCAGGAGGTCTTGACGACATGGTGCCAGTTTTCTCTGTTATGGTTTTCAATGCAGCCAACCGGATAACAATGCCTTTCATTACCTTGCCTTTTTCCTTTCATATAAAGGCTATGTTTTACACTTTCAAGTTTTCATTTACTGGGTTGCAGAAATGTTAAAAGTATATGGTTCATTTTAAAAAAAGAAAAAAATTCAATGTGATTTGGGCATTGTTATTTAGCTTCTCTTTATATGTGTACACATACATACATACTTATATATCTGAACAAAAACCAGCGTGTATCCTTCTCACACCGGAATGCAACACAGCTACCAAGGTATCTTGCTCCAAAATTATTTTATTGGCATTTTCTGAGGGCTATGACGCGTTTCGGCAGGATCTACACACATATATATATATATATATATATATGTTATCTACTGGCGGTCGCCAGTAGATAGTTATAGTTACAACCTATTATCCATAGGAAATCCGCGACATTCTATTTGAAATAACTCTCTTGCCGGTTGACGTATCTTCGCGAAATTTTCAAACTTCGTGGGGCGCTCCGGTCCGCTCCTACCCTGAAAGTCTCGGGGTGATACGTCAAGCGGGGCCGAGAAAAAGGGGGTCCCAAAACGCGTTTTCCCCATGCATTTTCCCATAGGAAACTTTAGACACGGCTACAGCCCGAACTGCTGAACGGAATTACACCAAATTTGGCAAAGAGGTAGTTCTTGGTTCAGAAAGAACCCTTTTTGTTAAATGGTGTAAATCCGTTCAGTAGTTGCTGAGAAAATGAAAAGTAAAAAGTTAGTGATATCTAGGGACGAGTAGGGTCCGCGTACCCTCCCGATCACGAGCTGCATGTTAATTGGCTGTCAGCTGGCTGTCAACATTCCGATTCAGGAAATGTTGGCAGCCATTTTGTCCCTCGGTAGAACCGAGGGACAGAAACAAGTGCGCAAAGCGCACAAAGGGAGCAGGGTAGAAACACCCTGACCCCCTAGGTTTGCTCAGGGGTCCCACAAGGACCCCTGGGCAAAAAAATTTTTTTTTAAAAATCGGCAGGATGCGCTCAGGGTGCGCGAATCCTGCCGAGCAAAATCGAAGCGCGGTCTCCCGCGCTTTGATGCTACTGGCCCCCGGGTGGCCCAAGTCCCGGGGGCATGGTGGGGGATAATTTAATGTGTGGGGGCCTCAAAGGGCCCTCCAAGCTCCGGGGACCGCCACCCCCGGGGTTTTTTTAAAAATGGTGCGGGAGGGCTCTGAGCCCTCCCGCAGCCCCGGGACCACCACCTCCCGGGGCTTTTTTACATACATTATTAAACCTGTGTGGGGGGCTCCAGCCCCCACACGCCCGGAGACCACCACCTCCCGGGGCACTAAACATTTTAATATGGGGGTCCGTTACGGACTCCAGAGCCCCGAGGACCACCACCTCCCCGGGGCTGTGTACTGAATGGGAGGGGGCCGCGCGGCCCCCTCCTGGAGCCCTTGATGGCCCTGGGGACCACCACCCCCAGGGCCGGCTCCTGCAGTGTCCCGGGGTGCCTAACCCCGGGACACTGTAGTTTGCTATGGCAGGACGGGAGCCTCGCGGCTCCCGTCCTGCCATAGCAAACTGCTTTGGATATTGGAAGAGAGCAGGAAACCTGCTCTCTCTTCCAATATCCAAAGCGATTGCTTTTCCACATGGGGAGCAGCATGTCAGCTGCTCCCCATGTGGAACAGCAATGCCGGCTCCCAAGGGACGTGGGGAGCCGGCGGGACTGTGGGGGGATTGGGGACCCCCACAGTCCCCAACGGAGAGGGCCAGCCCCGGGGGATGGGGTCCCCGGGGCAAGTAGTGGCCCGGGAGGGGGGCCACGCGGCCCCCCTCCCCAAAAAAGAGGAACATTTAAAAAAAAAAAAAATGGAAAGGCCGGCACCGGGAGATGGGGTCCCCGGGGCCTTAAAATGCCCAGAGGAGGGGGGCCACGCTGCCCCCTCAAAAAAATAAATATAGAGGCCATGCCCCGGGGGATGGGGTCCCCGGGGCCAATACAGGCCCAGGGAAGGGGGCCACGCGGCCCCCTTCCCGTTTTTTTTTTTAAAGGTAATTTAAAAAGGTGTAAGGCCCTGGGGGATGGGGTCCCCAGGGCCCAAAAAAGAAAAAGGAAGGGGGCCACACAGCCCCCTTCAGGGGAGGAAAAAAAAAAAAACGATCGGGCCCGCAGGCCCCGCCCCTTCCTTCACCACTCTGCAAACGCGCCCCTGGCGCGTTTGCAGAGGGGAACGAATTCCCCTTGAATACTGGGGGTCCCTGGGGCCAACTAGCCCACCAGGTACCTCCAGTATGCGCCAGGGGCTGCCTTGCAGAGAGGTGTACAGAGGCCACGCCCCTTTTACACCTCTCTGCAACGCAGCTCTGTGGCGCTTTTGGAGGTATATGGTGGGCTAGTTGGACTCCGGGGACCCTCAGGATTCAAGGGGACTTAATCCCCCAACTTAAAACGCGCCACGGGCGCGTTTGCACAGTGGTGAAGGGGGGGGCGGGGCTCCAGGTGACATGTGTGCAAACAGGCCCCGTGGCGCGTTTTAAGATGGGGAATTAAATCCCCTTCAATCCTGAGGGTCCCTGGGGGCCAACTAGCCCAACAGGTACATCCAGAATGCGCCACAGAGCTGCGTTGCAGAGAGGTGTAAAAGGGGTGTGGCCTCTCTACACGTCTCTGCAACGCAGCCCCCTGGCGCATATTGGAGGTTCCTGGTGGTCTAGTTGGCCCCTAGGGACCCTCAGGATTCAAGGGGACTTAATCCCCCAACTTAAAACGCGCCACGGGGCGCGTTTGCAAAGATGTCACCTCAGGCCCCGCCCCTCCCTTCACCATTGTGCAAATATTCCTCTAAAATCAGCCGAAATAGGAATTCCGATTTACTCACCTGTTATCAGGAGAGACCTCAGTGCTGCATCTTTCAGCCCAGTACTGATCCTGAAAAGTAATTTTAACCGTACTTACCGGTAACTTGAATTTCCTTCATAGGCTAACATTGACTGGTTTCACTTGGAAATTCTTCTAAGTGTTGATTTTTGAAACATACAAATATTCCTCTAAAATCAGCCGAAATCCGAATTCTGATTTACTCACCTGTTATCAGGAGAGACCTCAGTGCTGCATCTTTCAGCCCAGTACTGGTCCTGAAAAGTAATTTTAACCGTACTTACCAGTAACTTATATTTTCTTCCATAGGAATCCATTGTCTGGTTTTCAGCAGAAAACTTTCAAAGTGTCGATTTTCACAAACTACAAATATTCCTTAAAAATCGCCTGTATGACTTAAACGCATTCATTCAACTGTTTACAGGAGATGCACCAGTGCTGGATCCAGGATCCAACACCGAGTAAGAAAAAGTAACGATAACAGTTTTTACCTGCTAAGTGAATTTCCTTCCATAGGATAACATTGGTGATTCTATGAGAAAAAGTTTCCAAGTGTCAACTTTTAAAATACAATAATATTCCTTAAAAATCACGACTGTAACCAAAACGCTTTTACTCAACTGTTTACAGGAGATGTACCAGGACTGAATCTAGGATCCAGTCCTGTGGTTAGAAAAGTAATCCATAAAGTAACTAATTGCATTTAACTAGAAATTCACATTGAGCTGAATGTTGCATTGTGTTTGAAAATGTGTTGCCCATTGCAACAACTGTAACTACTGTACTTAAAAGTCTATTGCCTATCTGCAAAGTATTTAAACTAAAGTAATTCATTAAGAGAAAGTATTTTTTGTAATGTAATGTATAATGTAATTACAATGTAATTTAAAAAATAAAATATGTAAAAAAAAATTGTTTCTAAAAATGTACTAAATCAGTATGAAAAAATTAATATAACAATTAATACATTTAAAAATTGTCATTTACAAAACCTTTGAAATTCACTAAAAAAAACGTAGGTTTCAGGCACGTTATAGTTAGAAATTAGCATTTAAAAACCTTTGAAATTCACTGAAAAAACCATAGGTTTCAGACACGTTATAGTTACAAATTAGCATTTAAAAAACCTTTGAAATTCACAGAAAAAACCATAGGTTTCAGACACGTTATAGTTACAAATTAGCATTTAAAAAACCTTTGAAATTCACTGAAAAAACCATAGGTTTTAGGGACAGTTATAGTTACTTGGACATTGCACTCGTACAAAACCCGTGAAATTCCCCCGTTATAGTTAGTTCAGCTAACTATAACTCGCGCCCCGCAATGCACTGCTGATGACGTCACATATTACATCACTCATGACATGGTCAGTGACATCACTGATGACATCACTGATGACATCTCAAATGACATCACTGATGACATCATCCACGTGATAATCTGATGCACCTCCTCACACCCTAATATAACCTTTGATACACCCACTCTAAATTACAGACTGCCATTCGCAAAACCATAGACACTCCAACACCAATAACTACATACCCACTCACTGATTCTTAGGTCTACACACACACATCCACTCACTCACCCGTACAGTCACTCATACTTACGGTCACTCAGTACAGGACTATCATATGCACTCTTACTCCTATATAGACACTCAAACAACGCCACTCATCCATAGAGATACTCACACACCTAGTCAGTCATGCAAATAATTAAACACACTGCCATTTACTCACCTATACAGTTATACACACACCAGCTCACTTACTCATACAAATAGTAGCACATTGTTACGCTCTTATACAATCACTGATACAAGCACACACTCATCCATACAGCCACTATCACAATCACTCACTCTTGCTTATAGCTATTTATATACTCCAACACACATATATACTGCCTTTCACATATGTAGTTACTCACACATGTACCACTGGGACATACATTCACTCACTAACACACTCTTACACACACTTACCCACCCATACAGTCTATCACAGATGCACTCTTGAAACCATCCACCCAGTGAATCACCCACTCACACATCTATGCACAGAGTTGCACACACCCCTCCCACACAAACACTCAGGCACCCATACAGATACTCAGACAAGCATTCAATAACTCATATAGACACTCATTTAGCTATTCACAAACACATGCAGCCACTTACACAGCAACAGACAGACGGATACAGACATACACCCAGTTTAGTCACTAACCCATGCATTCAGTAAGATACGTTAAATCACTCACTTATAGAGTCAGTCACGCACCTACTAAATCATCCATACAGACATTTACACACCCACTCATTCTTCAATACGTCTTTTCCTATATATTTTAAAAATATTTAAACTTTACAGAAACACACAGTCACTGGATGATGTCATCAGTGATGTCATTTGAGATGTCATCAGTGATGTCATCAGTGATGTCACTGACCATGTCATGAGTGATGTAATATGTGACGTCATCAGCAGTGCATTGCGGGGCGCGAGTTATAGTTAGCTGAACTAACTATAACGGGGGAATTTCACGGGTTTTGTACGAGTGCAATGTCCAAGTAACTATAACTGTCCCTAAAACCTATGGTTTTTTCAGTGAATATATATATATATATTACCTACTGGCGGTCGCCAGTAGGTAGTTATAGTTAGGACCCATTTTCCATAGGAAAAGCATTTTTTGTTTTCCCAATAACTTTAGCGTTGTTTGACGAATCTTCGCAAACTTTTCAAAACTAGTGGGGCGCTCCGGTCAGCTCCTGTCTTGAAAGTTTCGGGGTGATTCGCCAAGCGGGGGCCGAGGGGTACCAAAACGTGTTTTCTCCATGTTAATTTCCATAGGAAACTTTAGACACGGCTACAGCCCGAACTGCTGAACGGAATTACACCAAATTTGGCAAAAAGGTAGCCCTTGGTTCAGAAAGAGTCCTTTTTGTTAAATGGTGTAAATCCGTTCAGTAGTTCCTGAGAAATTACAATAATAGAGGTCGGAAAATCAATTTGCCATAGGAAACTTTAGCCAAGGCTACAGCCCGAACTGCTGAACGGAATTACACAACATTTGGCAAAAAGGTAGTCCTTGGTTCAGAAAGAGCCCTTTTTTTTAAATGGTGTAAATCCGTTCAGTAGTTTTTGGGATATTAAAGGAAAAAAATCTTTATATATCTGGGCGGGACCTAACTACACAAGCACAAGCTTGGCTCTAATTGGCTGCCAACACTTCAATCCAGGAAGTGTTGGCAGCCATCTTGGTGCAATGCTTTTTAGGTCTCGCATAGCGACGCAGCGCATGCGCTGTCGCTTGGCGAGATCTATTGTTGTCGATTTTTCTTCCAAAGAAGAACACTACCCCGCACGACCCCCTACACTACCCAAACACCACTGCACTACCCTAAAACACTACCCCAGCACGACCCCCTACACTACCCAAACACCACTGCACTACCCTAAACCCTAAAACACTACCCCCAGCACGACCCCTACACTACCCAAACACCACTGCACTACCCTAAACCCTAAAACACTACCCCCAGCACGACCCCCTACACTACCCAAACACCACTGCACTACCCTAAACCCTAAAACACTACCCCCAGCACGACCCCCCTACACTACCCAAACACCACTGCACTACCCTAAACCCTAAAACACTACCCCAGCACGACCCCCTACACTACCCAAACACCACTGCACTACCCTAAACCCTAAAACACTACCCCCAGCACGACCCCTATACTACACAAACACCACTGCACTACCCTAAACCCTAAAACACTACCCCCAGTACGACCCCCTACACTACACAAACACCACTGCACTACCCTAAACCCTAAAACATTACCCCCAGCACGACCCCCGACAGTACAAAACACCACTGCACTACCCTAAACCCTAAATCTATCCCCAGCACGACCCCTACACTACCCAAACACCACTGCACTACCCTAAACCCGAAATCTACCCCCAGCACGACCCCCTACACTACCCAAACACCACTGCACTACCCTAAACCCTAAAACACTACCCCCAGCACGACCACCTACACTACCCAAACACCACTGCACTATCCTAAACCCTAAAACACTACCCCCAGCACGACCCCCTACACTACCCAAACACCACTGCACTACCCTAAACCCTAAAACACTACCCCCAGCACGACCCCCTACACTACACAAATACCACTGCACTACCCTAAACCCTAAATCTACCCCCAGCACGACCCCCTACACTACCCAAACACCACTGCACTACCCTAAACCCTAAAACACTACCCCCAGCATGACCCCCTACACTACCCAAACACCACTGCACTACCCAAAACCCTAAAACACTACCCCCAGCACGACCCCTACACTACCCAAACACCACTGCACTACCCTAAACCCTAAACACTACCCCTAGCATGACTCCCTACACTACCCAAACACCACTGCACTATCCTAAACCCTAAAACACTACCCCAGCATGACCCCTACACTACCCAAACACCACTGCACTACCCTAAACCCTAAAACACTACCCCCAGCACGACCCCCTACACTACCCAAACACCACTGCACTACCATAAACCCTAAAACACTACCCCAGCACGACCCCCTACACTACCCAAACACCACTGCACTACCCTAAACCCTAAAACACTACCCCCAACACGACACCCTACACTACCCAAACACCACTGCACTACCCTAAACCCTACAACACTACCCCCAGCACGACCCCTACACTACCCAAACACCATTGCACTACCCTAAACCCTAAATCTATCCCCAGCACGACCCCCTACACTACACAAACACCACTGCACTACCCTAAACCCTAAAACAATACCCCCAGCACGACCCCTACACTACCCAAACACCACTGCACTACCCTAAAACCTAAAACACTACCCCAGCACGACCCCCTACATTATAAAAACACCACTGCACTACCCTAAACCCTAAAACACAACCCCCTACACTACGCAAACACCACTGCACTACCCTAAACCCTAAATCTACCCCCAGCACGACCCCCTACACTACCCAAACACCAATGCACTACCCTAAACCCTAAAACACTAACCCCCAGCACGACCCCCTATACTACACAAACACCACTGCACTACCCTAAACCCGAAAACACTACCCCCAGCACGACCCCCTACACTACACAAATACCACTGCACTACCCTAAACCCTAAAGCACTACCCCAGCATGACCCCCTACACTACCCAAACACCACTGCACTACCCTAAACCCTAAAACACTACCCCAGCACGACCCCCTACACTACCCAAAGACCACTGCACTACCCTAAACCCTAAAACACTACCCCCAGCACGACTCCCTACACTACCCAAACACCACTGCACTACCCTAAACCCTAAAACACTACCCCCAGCACGACCCCTACACTACACAAACACCACTGCAATACCCTAAACCCTAAAACACGACCCCCTACACTACACAAACACCACTGCACTACCCTAAACCCTAAAACACTACCCCCAGCACGACCCCCTACACTACACAAACACCCCTGCACTACCCTAAACCCAAAAACACTACCCCCAGCACGACCCACTACACTACCCAAACACTACTGCACTATCCTAAACCCTAAAACACTACCTCCAGCATGACCCCTACACTACCCAAACAACACAGCACTACCCTAAACCCTAAAACACTACCCCAGCACGACCCCCTACACTACCCAAACACCACTGCACTACCCTAAAACCTAAAACACTACCCCCAGCACGACCCCCTACATTATACAAACACCACTGCACTACCCTAAACCCTAAAACACAACCCCCAGCACAACCCCCTATACTACGCAAACACCACTGCACTACCCTAAACCCTAAATCTACCCCCAGCACGACCCCCTACACTACCCAAACACCAATGCACTACCCTAAACCCTAAAACACTAACCCCAGCACGACCCCCTATACTACACAAACACCACTGCACTACCCTAAACCCGAAAACACTACCCCCAGCACGACCCCCTACACTACCCAAACACCACTGCACTACCCTATACCCTAAAACACTACCCCAGCACGACCCCTACACTACCCAAAGACCACTGCACTACCCTAAACCCTAAAACACTACCCCCAGCACGACCCCCTACACTACCCAAACACCACTGCACTACCCTAAACCCTAAAACACTACCCCCAGCACGACCCCCTACACTACACAAACACCACTGCACTACCCTAAACCCTAAAACACGACCCCCTACACTACACAAACACCACTGCACTACCCTAAACCCTAAAACACTACCCCCAGCACGACCCCTACATTACCCAAACACCACTGCACTACCCTAAACCCTAAAACACTACCCCCAGCACGACCCCCTACACTACCCAAACACCATTGCACTACCCTAAACCCTAAATCTACCCCAGCACGACCTCCTACACTATACAAACACCACTGCACTACCCTAAACCCTAAAACACTACCCCCAGCACGACCCCCTACACTACCCAAACACCATTGCACTACCCTAAACCCTAAATCTACCCCCAGCACGACCCCCTACACTACACAAACACCACTGCACTACGCTAAACCCTAAAACACTACCCCCAGCACGACCCCCTACACTACCCAAACACCACTGCACTACCCTAAACCCTAAAACACTACCCCCAGCACGACCCCTACACTACCCAAACACCACTGCACTACCCTAAACCCTAAAACACAACCCCAGCACCAACCCCTACACTACCCAAACACCACTGCACTACCCTAAACCCTAAATCTACCCCCAGCACGACCCCCTACACTATCCAAACACCAATGCACTACCCTAAACCCTAAAACACTAACCCCCAGCACGACCCCTATACTACACAAACACCACTGCACTACCCTAAACCCGAAAACACTACCCCCAGCACGACCCCTACACTACACAAATACCACTGCACTACCCTAAACCCTAAAGCACTACCCTAGCATGACCCCCTACACTACCCAAACACCACTGCACTACCCTAAACCCTAAAACACTACCCCAGCACGACCCCTACACTACCCAAAGACCACTGCACTACCCTAAACCCTAAAACACTACCCCCAGCACGACCCCTACACTACCCAAACACCACTGCACTACCCTAAACCCTAAAACACTACCCCCAGCACGACCCCCTACACTACACAAACACCACTGCACTACCCTAAACCCTAAAACACGACCCCCTACACTACACAAACACCACTGCACTACCCTAAACCCTAAAACACTACCCCAGCACGACCCCTACACTACACAAACACCACTGCACTACCCTAAACCCAAAAACACTACCCCTATACTACACAAACACCACTGCACTATCCTAAACCCAAAACACTACCCCCAGCACGACCCCTACACTACACAAACACCACTGCACTACCCTAAACCCTAAATCTACCCCCAGCACGACCCCCTACACTACCCAAACACCACTGCACTAACCTAAAACACAACCCCCTACACTACACAAACACCACTGCACTACCCTAAACCCTAAAACACTACCCCCAGCACGACCCCCTACACTACACAAACACCACTGCACTACCCTAAACCCTAAATCTACCCCCAGCACGACCCCCTACACTACCCAAACACCACTGCACTACCCTAAAACACAACCCCCTATACTACACAAACACCACTGCACTACCCTAAACCCTAAAACACTACACCCAGAACGACCCCCTACACAACCCAAACACCACTGCACTACCCTAAACCCTAAACCACTACCCCAGCACGACCCACTACACTACCCAAACACCACTGCACTACCCTAAACCCTAAAACACTACCCCAGCATGACCCCCTACACTGCCCAAACACCACTGCACTACCCTAAACCCTAAAACACTACCCCCAGCATGACCCCCTACACTACCCAAACACCACTGCACTACCTTAAACCCTAAAACACTACCCCCAGCACGACCCCCTACACTACCCAAACACCACTGTGCTACCCTAAACCCTAAAGCACTACCCCCAACATGACCCCTACACTTCATAAACACCACTGCGCTACCCTAAACCCTAAAACACTATCCCCAGCATGACCCCCTACACTACCCAAACACCACTGCGCTACCCTAAAACACTATCCCAGCACGACCCCCTACACTACCCAAACACCACTGCACTACCCTAAACCCTAAAAAACTACCCCCAGCACGTCCCCCCTACACTACCCAAACACCACTGCACTACCCTAAACCCTAAAACACTACCCCCAGCACGACCCCTACACTACCCAAACACCACAGCACTACCCTAAACCCTAAACCACTACCCCCAGCACGACCCCTACACTACCCAAACACCACTGCACTACCCTAAACCCTAAAACACTACACCCAGCACGACCCCTACACTACCCAAACACCACTGCACTACTCCTAAACCCTAAAACACTACCCCCAGCATGACCCCCTACACTACCCAAACACCACTGCACTACCCTAAAACACAACCCCTACACTACACAAACACCACTGCACTACCCTAAACCCTAAAACACTACCCCCAGCACGACCCCCTACACTACACAAACACCACTGCACTACCCTAAACCCTAAATCTACCCCCAGCACGACCCCCTACACTACCCAAACTACACTGCACTACCCTAAACCCTAAAACATTACCCCCAGCACAACCCCCTACACTACCCAAACACCACTGCACTACCCTAAACCCTAAAACACTACCCCCAGCATGACCCCCTACACTACACAAACACCACTGCACTACCCTAAACCACTACCTCCAGCACGACCCCCTACACTACACAAACACCACTGCACTACCCTAAACCCTAAAACACTACCCCCAGCATGACCCCCTACACTATACAAACACCACTGCACTACCCTAAACCCAAAAACACTACCCCCATCACGACCCCCTACACTACACAAACACCTCTGCAGTACCCTAAACCCTAAATCTACCCCCAGCACGACCCCCTACACTACCCAAACACCACTGCACTACCCTAAAACACAACCCCCTACACTACACAAACACCACTGCACTACCCTAAACCCTAAAACACTACCCCCAGCACGACCCCCTACACTACCCAAACTACACTGCACTACCCTAAACCCTAAAACACTACCCCCAGCACAACCCCTACACTACCCAAACACCACTGCACTACCCTAAACCCTAAAACACTACCCCCAGCATGACCCCTACACTACACAAACACCACTGCACTACCCCTAAACCACTACCCCCAGCACGACCCCCTACACTACACAAACACCACTGCACTACCCTAAACCCTAAAACACTACCCCCAGCATGACCCCCTACACTACACAAACACCACTGCACTACCCTAAACCCTAAAACTACCCCCAGCACGACCCCCTACACTACACAAACACCTCTACACTACCCTAAACCCTAAATCTACCCCCAGCACGACCCCCTACACTACCCAAACACCACTGCACTACCCTAAAACATAACCCCCTACACTACACAAACACCACTGCACTACCCTATACCCTAAAACACTACCCCCAGCACGACCCCCTACACTACACAAACACCACTGCACTACCCTAAACCCTAAAGCACTACCCCAGCATGACCCCTACACTACCCAAACACCACTGCACTACCCTAAACCCTAAAACATGACCCCGTACACTACACAAACACCACTGCACTACCCTAAACCCTAAAACACTACCCCCAGCACGAACCCCTACACTACACAAACACCACTGCACTACCCTAAACCCAAAAACACTACCCCCTATACTACACAAACACCACTGCACTATCCTAAACCCAAAAACACTACCCCCAGCACGACCCCCTACACTACACAAACACCACTGCACTACCCTAAACCCTAAAACACTACCCCCAGCATGACCCCCTACACTACACAAACACCACTGCACTACCCTAAACCACTACCCCCAGCACGACCCCTACACTACACAAACACCACTGCACTACCCTAAACCCTAAAACACTACCCCCAGCACGACCCCCTACACTACACAAACACCACTGCACTACCCTAAAACACTACCCCTACACTACACAAACACCACTGCACTACCCTAAAACCTAAAACCCTACCCCCAGCACGACCCCTACACTACACAAACACCACTGCACTACCCTAAACCCTAAATCTACCCCCAGCACGACCCCCTACACTACCCAAACACCACTGCACTACCCTAAAACACAACCCCCTATACTACACAAACACCACTGCACTACCCTAAACCCTAAAACACTACACCCAGAACGACCCCCTACACAACCCAAACACCACTGCACTACCCTAAACCCTAAAGCACTACCCCAGCACGACCCACTACACTACCCAAACACCACTGCACTACCCTAAACCCTAAAACACTACCCCAGCATGACCCCCTACACTGCCCAAACACCACTGCACTACCCTAAACCCTAAAACACTACCCCCAGCATGACCCCCTACACTACACAAACACCACTGCACTACCCTAAACCCTAAAACACTACCCCAGCATGAGCCCCTACACTACCCAAACACCACTGTGCTACCCTAAACCCTAAAACACTACCCCCAGCACGACCCCTACACTTCACAAACACCACTGCGCTACCCTAAACCCTAAAACACTACCCCCAGCACGACCCCTACACTACCCAAACACCACTGCGCTACCCTAAAACACTATCCCAGCACGACCCCCTACACTACCCAAACACCACTGCACTACCCTAAACCCTAAAAACTACCCCCAGCACGTCCCCCTACACTACCCAAACACCACTGCACTACCCTAAACCCTAAAACACTACCCCAGCACGACCCCTACACTACCCAAACACCACAGCACTACCCTAAACCCTAAAACACTACCCCCAGCATGACCCCCTACACTACCCAAACACCACAGCACTACCCTAAACCCTAAAACACTACCCCCAGCACGACCCCCTACACTACCCAAACACCACTGCACTACCCTAAACCCTAAAACACGACCCCCAGCACGACCCCCTACACTACCCAAACACCACTGCACTACCCTAAACCCTAAAACACTACCCCCAGCACGACCTCCTACACTACCCAAACACCACTGCACTACCCTAAAACACAACCCCTACACTATACAAACACCACTGCACTACCCTAAACCCTAAAACACTACCCCCAGCACGACCCCCTACACTACCCAAACACCACTGCACTACCCTAAACCCTAAAACACTACCCCCAGCACGACCTCCTACACTACCCAAACACCACTGCACTACCCTAAAACACAACCCCCTACACTACACAAACACCACTGCACTACCCTAAACCCTAAAACACTACCCCAGCACGACCCCCTACACTACACAAACACCACTGCACTACCCTAAACCCTAAATCTACCCCCAGCACGACCCCCTACACTACCCAAACTACACTGCACTACCCTAAACCCTAAAACACTATCCCAGCACAACCCCCTACACTACCCAAACACCACTGCACTACCCTAAACCCTAAAACACTACCCCCAGCATGACCCCTACACTTCCAAAACACCACTGCACTACCCTAAACCCTAAAACACTACCCCCAGCATGACCCCCTACACTACACAAACACCACTGCACTACCCTAAACCCTAAAACACTACCCCCAGCACGACCCACTACACAAACACCACTGCACTACCCTAAACCCTAAAACACTGCCCCCAGCACGTCCCCTACACTACACAAACACCACTGCACTACCCTAAACCCAAAAGCACTACCCCCAGCATGACCCCCTACACTACCCAAACACCACTGCACTACCCTAAACCCAAAAACACTAACCCCAGCACGACCCCCTACACTACCCAAACACCACTGCACTACCCTAAACCCTAAAACACTACCCCCAGCACGACCCCCTACATTACACAAACAACACTGCACGACCCTAAACCCTAAAATACTACCCCCACCACGACCCCCTACACTACCCAAACACCACTGCACTACCCTAAAACACTACCCCCAGCATGACCCCCTAAACTACCCAAACACCACTGCACTACCCTAAAACACGCCCCCTACACTACACAAACACCACTGCACTACCCTCAACCCTAAAACACTACCCCCAGCATGACCCCCTACATTACACAAACACCACTGCACTACCCTAAACCCTAAAACACTACCCCCAGCATGACCCCCTACACTACACAAAAACCACTGCACTACCCTAAACCCTAAATCTACCCCCAGCACAACCCCCTACACTACCCAAACACCACTGCACTACCCTAAACCCTAAAACACTAACCCTAGCACGACCCCCTGCACTACCCAAACACAACTGCACTACCCTAAACCCTAAAACACTACCCCCAGCATGACCCCCTACACTACCCAAACACCACTGCACGAACCTAAACCCTAAAACACTACCCCAGCACGACCCCCTACACTACCCAAACATGACTGCACTACCCTAAACCCTAAAACACTACCCCCAGCACGACCCACTACACTACCCAAACACTACTGCACTACCCTAAACCCTAAAACACTACCCCCAGCACGACCCCCTACACTACCCAAACACCACTGCACTACCATAAACCCTAAAACACTGCCCCCAGCACGGCCCCCTACACTACCCAAACACCACTGCACTACCCTAAACCCTAAAACACTACCCCCAGCACGACCCCTACACTACCAAAACACCACTGCACTACCCTAAACCCTAAAACACTACCCCCAGCACGACCCCCTACACTACACAAACACCACTGCACTACCCTAAACCCTAAAACACTACCCCCAGCACGACACCCTACACTACCCAAACACCACTGCACTACCCTAAAACACGAACCCCTACAATACACAAACACCACTGCACTTTCCTAAACCATAAAACACTACCCCCAGCACGACCCCCTACACTACACAAACACCACTGCACTACCCTAAACCCTAAAACACTACCCCCAGCACGACCCCCTATACTACCCAAACACCACTGCACTACCCTAAACCCTAAAACACTACCCCCAGCACGACCCCCTACACTACCCAAATCAATCAATCAATCAATCACGGCATTTATAGAGCGCGCTACTCACCCGGGAGGGTCTCAAGGCGCTGGGGGAGGGGGTAAGTTACTGCTCGAACAGCCAGGTCTTGAGCTGCTTCCTGAAGGAGAGATGGTCCTGGGTTCGCCGAAGGTGAGTGGGGAGGGAGTTCCAGGTCTTGGCTGCCAGGTAGGAGAAGGATCTTCCTCCGGCGGTGGTTCTGCGGATGCGTGGTACGGTGGCGAGGGCGTGGCTGGTTGATCGTAGCTGGCGGGTGGGCGTGTAGAAGGTCATGCGGTCGTTGAGGTACTTTGGGCCCAGGTCGTGGAGGGCCTTGTGTGCGTGGGTGAGGAGTCTGAACGTGATTCTCTTGCTGACGGGGAGCCAGTGCAGGTCTTTCAGGTGTCCGGTGATGTGGCTGTGTCGGGGGATGTCCAGGATGAGTCGTGCGGAGGCGTTCTGGATGCGCTGGAGTCTTTTTGAAGTTTGGCTGTGGTTCCGGCGTAGAGGGTGTTCCCATAGTCCAGTCGGCTGGTGACGAGTGCCTGGGTGACGGTCTTCCTGGTTTCAGTGGGGATCCATCTGAAGATCTTGCGGAGCATGCGCAGGGTGTTGAAGCACGAGGATGAGACGGCGTTGACTTGTCTGGTCATCGATAGGGAGGAGTCCAGGATGAAGCCCAGGTTGCGTGCGTGGTCCGTTGGCTTGGGCGCGGTGCCCAGGGCCGGGGGCCACCAGGAGTCGTCCCAGGCGGAGGGTGATGAGCCCAGGATGAGGACTTCCGTCTTGTCTAAGTTTAGTTTAAGGCGGCTGTTCCTCATCCAGTCGGCGACGTCTCTCATCCCGTCGTGTAGGTTGGCTCTGGCGGTGGTGGGGTCGTTGGTGAGGGAGAGGATCAGCTGGGTGTCGTCGGCGTAGGAGATGATGTTGAGGTTGTGTTGGCGTGCGATGGCTGCGAGGGGGCTCATGTAGACGTTGAAGAGGGTTGGACTGAGTGAAGATCCTTGTGGAACGCCGCAGATGACTTCGGTGGCCTCGGATCTGAACGGGGGAGGCGGACTCTCTGGGTTCTTCCGGCGAGGAACGAGATGATCCATTCCAGTGCTTTCTCTCGGATTCCGATGTTGCTGAGGCGCTTCACTAGGGTGCGGTGGCAGACGGTGTCGAACGCCGCGGAGAGGTCCAAGAGGATGAGGGCTGCTGTTTCCCCGTTGTCGGTTAGGGTTCTGATGTCGTCGGTGGCTGCGATAAGGGCGGTCTCGGTGCTGTGGTTGGCCCGAAACCCGGACTGCGAGGGGTCGAGGGATCCATTCGTCTCGAGGAAGGCGGCAAGCTGTCCGTTGACGGTCTTCTCGATGACTTTGGCCGGAAACGGAAGGAGCGAGATGGGACGGTAGTTCTTGAGGTCGGTGGGGTCCGCCGTTGGTTTCTTCAGGAGGGCGGTAAGCTCGGCGTGCTTCCAGCTCTCCGGGAAGGTGGCAGTGTGGAAGGAGGAGTTGATGATGTCCCGGAGATGGGGTGCGATGGTGGCGTCGGCTTTGTTGAAGACGTGGTGTGGGCAGGGGTCGGTTGGTGATCCGGAGTGGATGGAGTTCATCGTGCGGGTGGTGTCTTCGGTGCTGATCGGGGTCCAGTTGCAGAGGGTGGTGGTGGCGGGCGTTGGTTCGGCGGTAGGGTGCGTGGTTTGTGCGTCGAAGCTGTTATGTATGTCGGTGATCTTGCGGTGGAAGAACGTGGCGAGTGAGTTGCAGAGGTCTTGCGAGGGAGGGGGTGATGTCGTTGTTTCCGGCGCTGGGGTTGGAGAACTCTTTGACGATGCTGAAAAGTTCCTTGCTGTCGTGGGCGTTGTTGTCCAGTCGTTCTTTGAGTGCCGACTTCTTGGTGGCACGGATCAGCTGGTGGTGTTTGCGGGTGGCGTGCTTGAGGGCGGTCCTGTTGTCTGTGGTCTGGTCGAGTCGCCAGGTTCTCTCGAGAGTGCGGCAGTTCTTCTTGGATTCCTTGAGTTCGTTGGTGAACCAAGGGGTTTTCTTGCTTCCGGGTCTGCTGGGAGGGTTTTTAGTGGTGCGAGGTCGTCGGCGCAGGCGGTCAGCCACTTGGCGAGGTTGCTGGCTGCTTTGTTTGGGTCTGTTGTGTTGGTGGGTGTGTTCTGGCTGAGGGAGGCGGTGAGCTGCTCGGCGGTGATCTTGCTCCAGCTCCGGCGGGGAGCCTGTTGCGGGTGGTGGTGGGTCGCAGTCTTTCTGAAGCTGAAGTGGACGCAGCTGTGGTCGGTCCAGTGTAGTCCGGTGGCGTGGCTGAAGGAGATGTGCTTGCTGGAAGAGAAGACGGGTCAAGCGTGTGGCCGGCGTAGTGGGTGGGCGTGTTCACCAGTTGCTTGAGTCCGAGGTTGGCGAGGTTGTCCAGCAGGGCGGTGGTGTTTCTGTCGTTGTTGTTCTCCAGGTGGAAGTTGAGGTCTCCTAGGAGGATGTAGTCGGCTGAGGGCATGGCGTGCGGGCTGATGAAGTCTGCGATGTCTTCGCTGAATAGTGTGCGTGGTCCCGGGGGTCTGTAGATGAGGGTGCCTCGGAGGGTGGTCTTGGGGTCAGTGTGTATTTGGAAGTGTAGGTGTTCGGCGGCGGTGAAGGTCTCGTCGGAGTTAGTCGAGATGCGGATGGTGTTCTTGTGTATGATGGCGATGCCTCCTCCCGTCTGGTTGACGCGGTCCCTCCGGGTGATCTTGTATCCGTCCGGGATGGCTATGGCGATGTCGGGCGCTGAGGAGGCGTTCATCCAGGTTTCGGTGAGGAAGGCGATGTCCGGTGCTGTTGCGTCGAGCAGGTCCCAGAGTTCCACGGCGTGCCTGTGGACGGAGCGGGTGTTCAACAGGATGCATTTCAGGTGGTTGCTGCTGGTGCTCGACTTGGCGGAGGTGGTGCACGTCCGGGGGCAGGTGTATCGGCAGGTTTGGCAGGTGAAGGGTCCGTGGGTGCGTCTCGGTGAGGCTCGGTAGCAGGCAGGGTTCCGGCCGGAATTGAGTGCGGTGAGGGTGGCGGCGTCGTAGGTCCGTCGAGTAGTGTTGCATCGGTGGGAGCCAGGGGTTCTGGCGCTGGGCGCGGTCCAGTCGCGGACGGGCGCAGACGGGCTTGCCTTAGGCGCGCTTCGGCGCGCCAGCGGCGCGGCGCGCGCAGCGGCCGCCATTTATGGGGAGGTGGGAGGGAGGAGCAGCTGGGAGGCGGGAGGCAGGGGCAGCGAATGGGCAGTCAGGGGGCGGGGCCGCAGGGACGCAGCGGCGGGAAAGGCGAGAGGCAGCGGGGGCACAAAAGTACAAGGGGAGAGAAAACAGACAAAAAATACGGGCACAACGCAAATGGGGCAGCGAGGGGCACAGAAAGGAAATGGGGGGAAAACAGACAAAATCACAGTCACAACGCAAATGGGGCAGCGAGGGGCACAGAAAGGAAATGGGGGGAAAACAGACAAAATCACAGTCACAACGCAAATGGGGCAGCGAGGGGCACAGAAAGGAAATGGGGGAAAACAGACAAAATCACAGTCACAACGCAAATGGGGCAGCGAGGGGCACAGAAAGGAAATGGGGGGAAAACAGACAAAATCACAGTCACAACGCAAATGGGGCAGCGAGGGGCACAGAAAGGAAATGGGGGGAAAACAGACAAAATCACAGTCACAACGCAAATGGGGCAGCGAGGGGCACAGAAAGGAAATGGGGGGAAAACAGACAAAATCACAGTCACAACGCAAATGGGGCAGCGAGGGGCACAGAAAGGAAATGGGGGGAAAACAGACAAAATCACAGTCACAACGCAAATGGGGCAGCGAGGGGCACAGAAAGGAAATGGGGGAAAACAGACAAAATCACAGTCACAACGCAAATGGGGCAGCGAGGGGCACAGAAAGGAAATGGGGGAAAACAGACAAAATCACAGTCACAACGCAAATGGGGCAGCGAGGGGCACAGAAAGGAAATGGGGGGAAAACAGACAAAATCACAGTCACAACGCAAATGGGGCAGCGAGGGGCACAGAAAGGAAATGGGGGGAAAACAGACAAAATCACAGTCACAACGCAAATGGGGCAGCGAGGGGCACAGAAAGGAAATGGGGGGAAAACAGACAAAATCACAGTCACAACGCAAATGGGGCAGCGAGGGGCACAGAAAGGAAATGGGGGGAAAACAGACAAAATCACAGTCACAACGCAAATGGGGCAGCGAGGGGCACAGAAAGGAAATGGGGGAAAACAGACAAAATCACAGTCACAACGCAGATGGGGCAGCGAGGGGCACAGAAAGGAAATGGGGGGAAAACAGACAAAATCACAGTCACAACGCAGATGGGGCAGCGAGGGGCACAGAAAGGAAATGGGGGAAAACAGACAAAATCACAGTCACAACGCAGATGGGGCAGCGAGGGGCACAGAAAGGAAATGGGGGGAAAACAGACAAAATCACAGTCACAACGCAATTGGGGCAGCGAGGGGCACAGAAGGAAAAAGGGGAGATAGCAAGAAATGCGGGCACCGGGGCCGCAGCTGAGGGGCGATCTTACCTGCAGAAGCAGCGGGCAGACAACACAGGCGGAGCTGTGTGGTGGGGGAGCGACCTACCTGGCAAGGTCAAGGGTCGCTCTCTCACCGCGCAGCGGCCGCCATTTATGGGGAGGTGGGAGGGAGGAGCAGCTGGGAGGCGGGAGGCAGGGGCAGCGAATGGGCAGTCAGGGGGGCGGGGCCGCAGGTGACGCAGCGGCGGGAAAGGCGAGAGGCAGCGGGGGCACAAAAGTACAAGGGGAGAGAAAACAGACAAAAAATACGGGCACAACGCAAATGGGGCAGAGAGGGGCACAGAAAGGAAATGGGGGGAAAACAGACAAAATCACAGTCACAACGCAAATGGGGCAGCGAGGGGCACAGAAAGGAAATGGGGGAAAACAGACAAAATCACAGTCACAACGCAAATGGGGCAGCGAGGGGCACAGAAAGGAAATGGGGGGAAAACAGACAAAATCACAGTCACAACGCAAATGGGGCAGCGAGGGGCACAGAAAGGAAATGGGGGGAAAAACAGACAAAATCACAGTCACAACGCAAATGGGGCAGCGAGGGGCACAGAAAGGAAATGGGGGGGAAAACAGACAAAATCACAGTCACAACGCAAATGGGGCAGCGAGGGGCACAGAAAGGAAATGGGGGGGAAAACAGACAAAATCACAGTCACAACGCAAATGGGGCAGCGAGGGGCACAGAAAGGAAATGGGGGGAAAACAGACAAAATCACAGTCACAACGCAGATGGGGCAGCGAGGGGCACAGAAAGGAAATGGGGGGAAAACAGACAAAATCACAGTCACAACGCAATTGGGGCAGCGAGGGGCACAGAAGGAAAAAGGGGAGATAGCAAGAAATGCGGGCACCGGGGCCGCAGCTGAGGGGCGATCTTACCTGCAGAAGCAGCGGGCAGACAACACAGGCGGAGCTGTGTGGTGGGGGAGCGACCTACCTGGCAAGGTCAAGGGTCGCTCTCCTCACCGCGCAGCGGCCGCCATTTATGGGGAGGTGGGAGGGAGGAGCAGCTGGGAGGCGGGAGGCAGGGGCAGCGAATGGGCAGTCAGGGGGCGGGGCCGCAGGGACGCAGCGGCGGGAAAGGCGAGAGGCAGCGGGGGCACAAAAGTACAAGGAGAGAGAAAACAGACAAAAAATACGGACACAACGCAAATGGGGCAGCGAGGGGCACAGAAAGGAAATGGGGGGAAAACAGACAAAATCACAGTCACAACGCAAATGGGGCAGCGAGGGGCACAGAAAGGAAATGGGGGGAAAACAGACAAAATCACAGTCACAACGCAAATGGGGCAGCGAGGGGCACAGAAAGGAAATGGGGGGAAAACAGACAAAATCACAGTCACAACGCAAATGGGGCAGCGAGGGGCACAGAAAGGAAATGGGGGGAAAACAGACAAAATCACAGTCACAACGCAAATGGGGCAGCGAGGGGCACAGAAAGGAAATGGGGGGAAAACAGACAAAATCACAGTCACAACGCAAATGGGGCAGCGAGGGGCACAGAAAGGAAATGGGGGGAAAACAGACAAAATCACAGTCACAACGCAAATGGGGCAGCGAGGGGCACAGAAAGGAAATGGGGGAAAACAGACAAAATCACAGTCACAACGCAAATGGGGCAGCGAGGGGCACAGAAAGGAAATGGGGGGAAAACAGACAAAATCACAGTCACAACGCAAATGGGGCAGCGAGGGCACAGAAAGGAAATGGGGGGAAAACAGACAAAATCACAGTCACAACGCAGATGGGGCAGCGAGGGGCACAGAAAGGAAATGGGGGGAAAACAGACAAAATCACAGTCACAACGCAATTGGGGCAGCGAGGGGCACAGAAGGAAAAAGGGGAGATAGCAAGAAATGCGGGCACCGGGGCCGCAGCTGAGGGGCGATCTTACCTGCAGAAGCAGCGGGCAGACAACACAGGCGGAGCTGTGTGGTGGGGGAGCGACCTACCTGGCAAACACCACTACACTACCCTAAACCCTAAAACACTACCCCCAGCACGACCCCCTACACTACCCAAACACCACTGCACTACCCTAAACCCTAAAACACTACCCCAGCACGACCTCCTACACTACACAAACACCACTGCACAACCCTAAAATACTACCCCCAGCACGACCCCCTACACTACCCAAACACAACTGCACTACCCTAAAACACTACCCCCAGCATGACCTCTAAACTACCCAAACACCACTGCACTACCCTAAACCCTAAAACACTACCCCCAGCACGACCCCCTACACTACCCAAACACCACTGCGCTACCTTAAAACACTACCCCAGCATGACCCCTTACACTACCCAAACACCACTGCACTACCCTAAAACTTAAAACACTACCCCCAGCACGACCCACTACACTACCCAAACACTACTGCACTACCCTAAACCCTAAAACACTACCCCCAGCACGACCCCCTACACTACCCAAACCCCACTGCACTACCCTAAACCCTAAAACACTACCCCCAGCACGACCCCCTACACTACCCAAACACCACTGCACTACCCTAAAACCTAAAACACTACCCCCAGCACGACCCCCTACATTATACAAACACCACTGCACTACCCTAAACCCTAAAACACAACCCCCAGCACAACTCCCTACACTACGCAAACACCACTGCACTACACTAAACCCTAAATCTACCCCCAGCACGACCCCCTACACTACCCAAACACCAATGCACTACCCTAAACCCTAAAACACTAACCCCCAGCATGACCCCCTATACTACACAAACACCACTGCACTACCCTAAACCCGAAAACACTACCCCCAGCACGACCCCCTACACTACACAAACACCACTGCACTACCTAAACCCTAAAGCACTACCCCAGCATGACCCCCTACACTACCCAAACACCACTGCACTACCCTAAACCCTAAAACACTACCCCAGCACGACCCCCTACACTACCCAAAGACCACTGCACTACCCTAAACCCTAAAACACTACCCCCAGCACGACCCCCTACACTACCCAAACACCACTGCACTACCCTAAACCCTAAAACACTACCCCCAGCACGACCCCCTACACTACACAAACACCACTGCACTACCCTAAACCCTAAAACACGACCCCCTACACTACACAAACACCACTGCACTACCCTAAACCCTTAAACACTACCCCCAGCACGACCCCTACACTACCCAAACACCACTGCACTACCCTAAACCCTAAAACACTACCCCCAGCATGACCTCCTACACTACCCAAACACCACTGCACTACCCTAAAACACAACCCCCTACACTACACAAACACCACTGCACTACCCTAAACCCTAAAACACTACCCCCAGCACGACCCCCTACACTACCCAAACACCACTGCACTACCCTAAACCCTAAAACACTACCCCCAGCACGACCCCCTACACTACACAAACACCACTGCACTACCCTAAACCCTAAATCTACCCCCAGCACGACCCCTACACTACCCAAACTACACTGCACTACCCTAAACCCTAAAACACTACCCCCAGCACAACCCCTATACTACCCAAACACCACTGCACTACCCTAAAACCTAAAACACCCCAGCATGACCCCCTATACTACCCAAACACCACTGCACTACCCTAAACCCTAAAACACTACCCCCAGCATGACCCCCTACACTATACAAACAGCACTGCACTACCCTAAACCCGAAAACACTACCCCCAGCACGACCCACTACACAAACACCACTACCCTAAACCTTAAAAAACTGCCCCCAGCACGTCCCCTACACTACACAAACACCACTGCACTACCCTAAACCCAAAAACACTACCCCCAGCATGACCCCCTATACTACCCAAACACCACTGCACTACCCTAAACCCTAAAACACTACCCCCAGCACGACCCCCTACACTACCCAAACACCACTGCACTACCCTAAACCCTAAAACACTACCCCCAGCACGACCCCCTACACTACCCAAACACCACTGCACAACCCTAAAATACTACCCCAAGCACGACCCCCTACACTACCCAAACACCACTGCACTACCCTAAAACACTACCCCCAGCATGACCCCCTAAACTACCCAAACACCACTGCACTACCCTAAAACATGACCCCCTACACTACACAAACACCACTGCACTACCCTCAACCCTAAAACACTACCCCCAGCATGACCCCCTACATTACACAAAGACCACTGCACTACCCTAAACCCTAAAACACTACCCCCAGCATGACCCCCTACACTACCCAAACACCACTGCACTACCCTAAACCATAAAACACTAACCCTAGCATGACCCCCTGCACTACCCAAACACAACTGCACTACCCTAAACTCTAAAACACTACCCCCAGCATGACCCCCTACACTACCCAAACACCACTGCACGACCCTAAACCCTAAAACACTACCCCAGCACGACCCCCTACACTACCCAAACATGACTGCACTACCCTAAACCTTAAAACACTACCCCCAGCATGACCCACTACACTACCCAAACACTACTGCACTACCCTAAACCCTAAAACACTACCCCCAGCATGACCCCCTACACTACATAAACACCACTGCACTACCATAAACCCTAAAACACTGCCCCCAGCACGGCCCCCTACACTACCCAAACACCACTGCACTACCCTAAACCCTAAAACACTACCCCCAGCACGACCCCCTACACTACCAAAACACCACTGCACTACCCTAAACCCTAAAACACTACCCCAGCACGACCCCCTACACTACACAAACACCACTGCACAACCCTAAACCCTAAAACACTACCCCCAGCACGACACCCTACACTACCCAAACACCACTGCACTACCCTAAAACACGAACCCCTACAATACACAAACACCACTGCACTACCCTGAACCCTAAAACACTACCCCCAGCATGACCCCCTACACTACACAAACACCACTGCACTACCCTAAACCCTAAAACACTACCCCCAGCACGACCCCCTACACTACACAAACACCACTGCACTACCCTAAACCCTAAATCTACCCCCAGCACGACCCCCTACACTACCCAAACACCACTGCACTACCCTAAACCCTAAATCTACCCCCAGCACAACCCCCTACACTACCCAAACACCACTGCACTACCCTAAACCCTAAAACACTACCCCCAGCACGACCACCTACACTAACCAAACACCACTGCACTACCCTAAACCCTAAAACACTACCCCCAGCACGACCCCCTACACTACCCAAACACCACTGGCTACCCTAAACCCTAAAACACTACCCCAGCACGATCCCCTACACTACTCAAACACCACTGCACTACCCTAAACCCTAAAACACTACCCCCAGCATGACCCCCTACACTACCCAAACACCACTGCACTACCCTAAACCCTAAAACACTACCCCCAGCACGACCCCCTACACTATACAAACAGCACTGCACTACCCTAAACCCGAAAACACTACCCCCAGCACGTCCCCTACACTACACAAACACCACTGCACTACCCTAAACCCTAAAACACTACCCCCAGCACGACCCCCTACACTACCCAAACACCACTGCACTACCCTAAAACATGACCCCCTACACTACACTACCTACCCTAAACCCCTACCCCAGCACGACCCCCTACACTACCCAAACACCACTGCACTACCCTAAAACATGACCCCCTACACTACACAAACACCACTGCACTACCCTCAACCCTAAAACACTATCCCCAGCATGACCCCCTACATTACACAAAGACCACTGCACTACCCTAAACCCTAAAACACTATCCCCAGCATGACCCCCTACACTACCCAAACACCACTGCACTACCCTAAACCCTAAAACACTAACCCTAGCACGACCCCCTGCACTACCCAAACACAACTGCACACCCCTAAACCCTAAAACACTACCCCCAGCATGACCCCCTACACTACCCAAACACCACTGCACGACCCTAAACCCTAAAACACTACCCCAGCACGACCCCTACACTACCCAAACACCACTGCACTACCATAAACCCTAAAACACTGCCCCCAGCACGGCCCCCTACACTACCCAAACACCACTGCACTACCCTAAACCCTAAAACACTACCCCCAGCACGACCCCCTACACTACCAAAACACCACTGCACTACCCTAAACCCTAAAACACTACCCCAGCACGACCCCCTACACTACACAAACACCACTGCACAACCCTAAACCCTAAAACACTACCCCCAGCACGACACCCTACACTACCCAAACACCACTGCACTACCCTAAAACACGAACCCCTACAATACACAAACACCACTGCACTACCCTGAACCCTAAAACACTACCCCCAGCACGACCCCCTACACTACACAAACACCACTGCACTACCCTAAACCCTAAAACACTACCCCCAGCACGACCCCCTACACTACACAAACACCACTGCACTACCCTAAACCCTAAATCTACCCCCAGCACGACCCCCTACACTACCCAAACACCACTGCACTACCCTAAACCCTACACCTACCCCCAGCACAACCCCCTACACTACCCAAACACCACTGCACTACCCTAAACCCTAAAACACTACCCCCAGCACGACCACCTACACTACCCAAACACCACTGCACTACCCTAAACCCTAAAACACTACCCCCAGCACGACCCCCTACACTACCCAAACACCACTGCGCTACCCTAAACCCTAAAACACTACCCCAGCACGATCCCCTACACTACACAAACACCACTGCACTACCCTAAACCCTAAAACACTACCCCCAGCACGACCCCCTACACTACCAAAACAACTCTGCGCTACCCTAAAACACTACCCCAGCATGACCCCTACACTACCCAAACACCACTGCACTACCCTAAAACCTAAAACACTACCCCCAGTACGACCCCCTACACTACACAAACACTACTGCACTACCCTAAACCCTAAAACACTACCCCCAGCACGACCCCCTACACTACCCAAACACCACTGCACTACCCTAAACCCTAAAACACTACCCCCAGCACGACCCACTACACTACCCAAACACTACTGCACTACCCTAAACCCTAAAACACTACCCCCAGCACGACCCCTATACTACACAAACACCACTGCACTACCCTAAACCCTAAAACACTACCCCCAGCATGACCCCCTACACGACCCAAACACCACTGCACTACCCTAAAACACGAACCCCTACAATACCCAAACACCACTGCACTACCCTAAACCCTAAAACACTACCCCCAGCACGAGCCCCTACACTACACAAACACCACTGCACTACCCTAAACCCTAAAACACTACACCCAGCACGACCCCCTACACTACACAAACACCACTGCACTACCCTAAACCCTAAATCTACCTCCAGCACGACCCCCTACACTACCCAAACACCACTGCACTACCCTAAACCCGAAATCTACCCCCAGCACAACCCCCTACACTACCCAAACACCACTGCACTACCCTAAACCCTAAAACACTACCCCCAGCACGACCACCTACACTACCCAAACACCACTGCACTACCCTAAACCCTAAAACACTACCCCCAGCACAACCCCTACACTACCCAAACACCACTGCACTACCCTAAACCCTAAAACACTACCCCCAGCACGACCCCCTACACTACACAAACACCACTGCACTACCCTAAACCCTAAATCTACCCCCAGCACGACCCCCTACACTACCCAAACACCACTGCACTACCCTAAACACTAAATCAACCCCCAGCACAACCCCCTACACTACCCAAACACCACTGCACTACCCTAAACCCTAAAACACTACCCCCAGCACGACCCCCTACACTACCCAAACACCACTGCACTACCCAAAACCCTAAAACACTACCCCCAGCACGACCGACTACACTACCCAAACACCATTGCACTACCCTAAACCCTAAATCTACCCCCTACACTACACAAACACCACTGCACTACCCTAAACCCTAAAACACTACCCCCAGCACGACCCCCTACACTACCCAAACACCACTGCACTACCCTAAACCCTAAAACACTACCCCTAGCATGACCCCCTACACTACCCAAACACCACTGCACTACCCTAAACCCTAAAACACTACCCACAGCATGACCCCCTACACTACCCAAACACCACTGCACTACCCTAAAACACGACCCCCTACACTACACAAACACCACTGCACTACCCTAAAACCTAAAACACTACCCCCAGCACGACCCCCTACACTACACAAACACCACTGCACTACCCTAAACCCTAAAACACTACCCCCAGCACGACCCCTACACTACCCAAACACCACTGCACTACCCTAAACCCTAAATCTATCCCCAGCACGATCCCCTACAATACCCAAACACCACTGCACTACCCTAAACCCTAAATCTACCCCCAGCACAACCCCCTACACTACCCAAACACCACTGCACTACCCTAAACCCAAAAACACTACCACCAGCACGACCCCCTACACTACCCAAACACCACTGCACTACCCTAAACCCTAAAACACTACCCCCAGCACGACCCCCTACACTACCCAAACACCACTGCACTACCCTAAACCCTAAAACACTACCCCAGCACGACCCCCTACACTACCCAAACACCACTGCACTACCCTAAACCCTAAAACAATACCCCCAGCATGACCCCCTACACTACCCAAACACCACTGCACTACCCTAAACCCTAAATCTACCCCAGCACGACCCCCTACACTACCCAAACACCACTGCACTACCCTAAACCCTAAATCTACCCCAGCACGACCCCCTACACTACCCAAACACCACTGCACTACCCTAAACCCTAAAACACTACCCCCAGCACGACCCCCTACACTACCCAAACACCACTGCACTACCCTAAACCCTAAAACACTACCCCCAGCACGACCCCCTACACTACCCAAACACCACTGCACTACCCAAAACCCTAAAACACTACCCCCAGCACGACCCCCTACACTACCCAAACCCCATTGCACTACCCTAAACCCTAAATCTACCCCCAGCACGACCCCCTACACTACACAAACACCACTGCACTACCCTAAACCCAAAAACACTACCCCAGCACGACCCCCTACACTACACAAACACCACTGCACAACCCTAAACCCTAAAACACTACCCCCTACACTACACAAACACCACTGCACTACCCTAAACCCTAAAACACTACCCCCAGCACGACCTCCTACACTACACAAACACCACTGCACTACCCTAAACCCTAAATCTACCCCCAGCACGACCCCCTACACTACCCAAACACCACTGCACTACCCTAAAACACAACCCCCTACACTACACAAACACCACTGCACTACCCTAAACCCTAAAACACTACCCCCAGCACGACCCCCTACACTACCCAAACACCACTGCACTACCCTAAAACACAACCCCCTATACTACACAAACACCACTGCACTACCCTAAACCCTAAAACACTACACCCAGCGCGACCCCCTACACAACCCAAACACTACTGCACTACCCTAAACCCTAAAGCACTACCCCAGCATGACCCACTACACTACCCAAACACCACTGCACTACCCTAAACCCTAAAACACTACCCCAGCACGATCCCCTACACTACCCAAACACCACTGCACTACCCTAAACCCTAAAACACTACCCCCAGCACGACCCCCTACACTACCCAAACACCACTGCACTACCCTAAACCCTAAAACACTACCCCCAGCACGACCCCCTACACTACCCAAACACCACTGCGCTACCCTAAACCCTAAAACACTACCCCCAGCACGACCCCCTACACTACCCAAACACCACTGCGCTACCCTAAACCCTAAAACACTACCCCCACCACGACCCCCTACACTTCACAAACACCACTGCGCTACCCTAAACCCTAAAACACTACCCCCAGCACGACCCCAACACTACCAAAACACCACTGCGCTACCCTAAACCCTAAAACACTACCCCCAGGATGACCCCCTACACTACCCAAACACCACTGCGCTACCCTAAAACGCTACCCCAGCACGACCCCCTACACTAGCCAAACACCACTGCACTACCCTAAACCCTAAAACACTACCCCCAGCACGACCCACTACACTACCCAAACACTACTGCACTACCCTAAACCCTAAAAACTACCCCCAGCACGTCCCCCTACACTACCCAAACACCACTGCACTGCCCTAAACCCTAAAACACTACCCCCAGCATGACCCCGTACACTACCCAAACACCACTGCACTACCCTAAACCCTAAAACACTACCCCCAGCACGACCCCCTACACTACCCAAACACCACTGCACTACCCTAAACCCTAAAACACTACCCCCAGCACGACCCCCTACACTACCCAAACACCACTGCACTACCCTAAACCCTAAAACACTACCCCCAGCACGACCCCCTACACTACCCAAACACCATTGCACTACCCTAAACCCTAAATCTACCCCCAGCACGACCCCCTACACTACACAAACACCACTGCACTACCCTAAACCCTAAAACACTACCCCCAGCACGACCCCCTACACTACCCAAACACCACTGCACTACCCTAAAACCTAAAACACTACCCCCAGCATGACCCCCTACATTATACAAACACCACTGCACTACCCTAAACCCTAAAACACAACCCCAGCACAACCCCCTACACTACGCAAACACCACTGCACTACCCTAAACCCTAAATCTACCCCCAGCACGACCCCCTACACTACCCAAACACCACTGCACTACCCTAAAACACAACCCCCTGCACTACACAAACACCACTGTACTACCCTAAACCCTAAAACACTACCCCCAGCACGACCCCCTACACTACACAAACACCACTGCACTACCCTAAACCCTAAATCTACCCCCAGCACGACCCCCTACACTACCCAAACACCACTGCACTACCCTAAAACACAACCCCCTGCACTACACAAACACCACTGCACTACCCTAAACCCTAAAACACTACCCCCAGCACGACCCCCTACACTACACAAACACCACTGCACTACCCTAAACCCTAAATCTACCCCCAGCACGACCCCCTACACTACCCAAACACCACTGCACTACCCTAAAACACAACCCCCTATACTACACAAACACCACTGCACTACCCTAAACCCTAAAACACTAAACCCAGAACGACCCCCTACACAACCCAAACACCACTGCACTACCCTAAACCCTAAAGCACTACCCCAGCACGACCCACTACACTGCCCAAACACCACTGCACTACCCTAAACCCTACAACACTACCCCAGCATGACCCCCTACACTACCCAAACACCACTGCACTACCCTAAACCCTAAAACACTACCCCCAGCATGACCCCCTACACTACCCAAACACCACAGCACTACCTTAAACCCTAAAACACTACCCCCAGCACGACCCCCTACACTACCCAAATACCACTGCGCTACCCTAAACCCTAAAACACTACCCCCAGCACGACCCCCTACACTACCCATACACCACTGCGCTACCCTAAACCCTAAAACCCTACCCCCAGCACGACCCCCTACACTACCCAAACACCACTGCACTACCCTAAAACACTACCCCAGCACAACCCCCTACACTACCCAAACACCACTGCACTACCCTAAACCCTAAAACACTACCCCAAGCACGACCCACTACACTACCCAAACACTACTGCACTACCCTAAACCCTAAAAACTACCCCCAGCACGTCCCCCCTACACTACCCAAACACCACTGCACTACCCTAAACCCTAAAACACTACCCCAGCACGACCCCCTACACTACCCAAACACCACTGCACTACCCTAAACCCTAAAACACTACCCCCAGCACGACCCCCTACACTACCCAAACACCACTGCACTACCCTAAACCCTAAAACACTACCCCCAGCATGACCCCCTACACTACCCAAACACCACTGCACTACCCTAAACCCTAAAACACCACCCCCAGCATGACCCCCTACACTACCCAAACACCACTGCACTATCCTAAAACACAACCCCCTACACTACACAAACACCACTGCACTACCCTAAACCCTAAAACACTACCCCCAGCCCGACCCCCTACACTACACAAACACCACTGCACTACCCTAAACCCTAAAACACTACCCCCAGCACGACCCCCTACACAACACAAACACCACTGCACTACCCTAAACCCTAAATCTACCCCCAGCACGACCCCCTACACTACCCAAACACCACTGCACTACCCTAAACCCTAAAACACTACCCCCAGCACTACCCCTACACTACCCAAAGACCACTGCACTACCCTAAACACTAAAACACTACCCCCAGCACGACCCCCTACACTACACAAAGACCACTGCACTACCCTAAACCCTAAAGCACTACCCCCAGCACGACTCCCTACACTACCCAAACACCACTGCACTACCCTAAACCCTAAATCTACCCCCAGCACGACCCCCTACACTACCCAAACACCACTGCACTACCCTAAACCCTAAAACACTACCCCCAGCACGACCCCCTACACTACCCAAACACCACTGCACTACCCTAAACCCTAAAACACTCCCCGCAGCACGACCCCCTACACTACACAAACACCACTGCACTACCCTAAACCCTAAAACACTACCCCCAGCACGACCCCCTACACTACACAAACACCACTGCACTCCCCTAAACCCTAGAAACGTAACCCCCACCCCATGCCCAATCCCCCTTACCTCTCACTCCTCGTGGTTCCTCTCTCCTCGTGGTTCCTGCTTCACGTCGTCTGTGAGGGGCGGTGCACGTCGTTGTGAGGAAACGGAACAGCCTCTGTTTCCTTACAACGACGTGGAACATCTACATTTTTTTAGAACGCATGGTCATTTACCATACATACCTTTACAACGAAATTCGTTGTAAAGGCATGCGTGGTAAACGACCCCCTACACTACACAAACACCACTGCACTACCCTAAACCCTAAATCTACCCCCAGCACGACCCCTACACTACCCAAACACCACTGCACTACCCTAAAACACAACCCCTATACTACACAAACACCACTGCACTACCCTAAACCCTAAAACACTAAACCCAGAACGACCCCCTACACAACCCAAACACCACTGCACTACCCTAAACCCTAAAGCACTACCCCAGCACGACCCACTACACTCCCCAAACACCACTGCACTACCCTAAACCCTACAACACTACCCCAGCATGACCCCCTACACTACCCAAACACCACTGCACTACCCTAAACCCTAAAACACTACCCCCAGCATGACCCCCTACACTACCAAAACACCACAGCACTACCTTAAACCCTAAAACACTACCCCCAGCACGACCCCCTACACTACCCAAACACCACTGCGCTACCCTAAACCCTAAAACACTACCCCCAGCACGACCCCCTACACTTCACAAACACCACTGCGCTACCCTAAACCCTAAAACACTACCCCCAGCACGACCCCCTACACTACCCAAACACCACTGCGCTACCCTAAACCCTAAAACCCTACCCCCAGCACGACCCCCTACACTACCCAAACACCACTGCACTACCCTAAAACACTACCCCAGCACAACCCCCTACACTACCCAAACACCACTGCACTACCCTAAACCCTAAAACACTACCCCCAGCACGACCCACTACACTACCCAAACACTACTGCACTACCCTAAACCCTAAAAACTACCCCCAGCACGTCCCCCTACACTACCCAAACACCACTGCACTACCCTAAACCCTAAAACACTACCCCCAGCACGACCCCCTACACTACCCAAACACCACTGCACTACCCTAAACCCTAAAACACTACCCCCAGCACGACCCCCTACACTACCCAAACACCACTGCACTACCCTAAACCCTAAAACACTACCCCCAGCATGACCCCCTACACTACCCAAACACCACTGCACTACCCTAAATCCTAAAACACTACCCCCAGCATGACCACCTACACTACCCATACACCACTGCACTATCCTAAAACACAACCCCCTACACTACACAAACACCACAGCACTACCATAAACCCTAAAACACTACCCCCAGCACGACCCCTACACAAAACAAACACCACTGCACTACCCTAAACCCTAAAACACTACCCCCAGCACGACCCCCTACACAACACAAACACCACTGCACTACCCTAAACCCTAAATCTACCCCCAGCACGACCCCCTACACTACCCAAACACCACTGCACTACCCTAAACCCTAAAACACTACCCCCAGCACTACCCCTACACTACCCAAAGACCACTGCACTACCCTAAACACTAAAACACTACCCCCAGCACGACCCCCTACACTACACAAAGACCACTGCACTACCCTAAACCCTAAAACACTACCCCCAGCACGACTCCCTACACTACCCAAACACCACTGCACTACCCTAAACCCTAAATCTACCCCCAGCACGACCCCCTACACTACCCAAACACCACTGCACTACCCTAAACCCTAAAACACTACCCCCAGCACGACCCCCTACACTACCCAAACACCACTGCACTACCCTAAACCCTAAAACACTCCCCGCAGCACGACCCCCTACACTACACAAACACCACTGCACTACCCTAAACCCTAAAACACTACCCCCAGCACAACCCCCTACACTACACAAACACCACTGCACTCCCTAAACCCTAGAAACGTAACCCCCACCCCATGCCCAATCCCCCTTACCTCTCACTCCTCGTGGTTCCTCTCTCCTCGTGGTTCCTGCTTCACGTCGTCTGTGAGGGGCGGTGCACGTCGTTGTGAGGAAACGGAACAGCCTCTGTTTCCTTACAACGACGTGGAACATCTACATTTTTTTAGAACGCATGGTCATTTACCATACATACCTTTACAACGAAATTCGTTGTAAAGGCATGCGTGGTAAATGACCACGCGTTCTAAAAAAATGCGCAGTAATGACTTCGCGATGTACAACGCATGCGTGGTAATGCATGCGTTGTAATGGTATCGCGAAGTAAAAAAGTCGTTGTAACGGCTGTTTACCGATCGAAGCTGGCCCCTGTTCTTCAGTGAGTCATTTATTTGATAAATTAGGAGGAAGGAATGTGTTTTTTTTACCAAAAAGTGCATTCCCGGCTGTTATATTGTGAAAGTGTCCGTGTGGCCTGGTTTCACTTCTGGTGAGAGAGTGGAAGGGTCTGTTAGGATCAAAAGGAGTTCTGTTGTTGGACGGGGCCGGCGCGACAAGTCATCAGAAAACACAGCTAATGGAAAGCGTCCTCCCCGAAGTGTGGAGCAGTGCCATGAGAGGTCAACGAGTGTGCGTCCCACCGCAGTATGACCGTACCGCGAGACCCATGTGCCGCCTCCAGAGTACGGGAGGCAGAAGCGGCATCCATCACAGGTCCTCGTGAATACCGTTGTAGCACTAATTCTACATTTTGGAACTAGGGCATTTTAACCTCGTTGTTCCTGCCAGATACAAAGAGAAGATCCTGTGTTATTCAGTGCCCTCGTTACCTTTTTTGTGGGTAGTGGTGCTTGTCACTTCACTGCCCCGCCGGTGCACACGACTGGGCTCCCCACCTCGTGTGCCATCTGCAGGGCCTCTGCCCTCGGATCACTGGTTTCGGTTTCTGGAGTTGCAACATAAACAGTTGCTCCCAAAGGACTAGCCTGAACACTTAGGTGAATATCCCCTGTGCCAGCATTCCGCAGAAATTCTTTCCTAGCTCTCCCACGTCGATGAGGACGTCATAATAGCACGGCTCCGCTCGCGACACCGTATGACGTCATCGGAGCCATAAGAGGACCTCGTCGGTGTGCTGACGTCAGTTCCACCCATTTTTTCCGTGCCACCGAGGCAAACAGGCGGACCGACACATTTTCACATGTATACATAGTATACTAAATATATATATATATATATATACAAATGCATAACCAATAAAGGCATAAAGAAATAGCAACACATCAAACATTTCTCACTATTAAAACATAAGCATGATTAAGACATATTAAAAACATTCATGCCAAACAGTAAAAGCATCTTTTTGGTAGAAACAGGTGGACAACGGGGAGGCGGGTGGGACAGTGAGGAATCCACAGGCAGATACTGTATCCACCAGAAAAAGCGTTACCGAAGGTAAGTAACTTGTTCTTCTGATGGATACTTCTGCCTGTGGATTCCTCACCTTTTGAATAGAATCCCCAAGCCGTACCTCACCCGGAGGAGGGTGTCCACCTGACTAGACCAAAAAAATCTTGCAAAACAGATCGAGCAAAATGGCCATCCCTTCTAACCTCCGAATCCAATAATAATCGAATAATTTTTTGTCGAAATTATATTGAAAATAATACTTTAAAAATACTTTTATTAATAAATTTAGACAAACACTTAAAGGAAAACTTTTATTTATAATTAATTTAAAGATATTTCATACTTTACAAATTACGCCGAAGTCGCGACCCCAGCGCAACTTTTCAAAATGGCTACCGGAATGCGCGCAGCCATCATGTAGGTGCGCGAAGGGTGCGCGACTTCTGTATAATATTTAAAAAAAAAAAAAAGAATAAATATAGTTTTCCTAACTAAAAATTATTCACAATTTTTTTTAAATATATATGTATATATATATATAGAAAATAAAAAAAACTTAGGATTGAGGTACATTAGACTTACAAATTTTCATTTAAAAAACCTTTGAAATTCACTGAAAAAACCATAGGTTTCAGGCACGTTATAGTTAGAAATTAGCATTTAAAAAACCATAGAAATTCACTGAAAAAACCATAGGTTTCAGGCACGTTATAGTTAGAAATTAGCATTTAAAAAACCATAGAAATTCACTGAAAAAACCATAGGTTTCAGGAACGTTATAGTTAGTTGGACATTTCACTCGTATAAAATCATAGAAATTCCGGCGTTATAGTTAGTTCAGCTAACTATAACTCGCGCCCCCGCAATGCACTGCTGATGACGTCACATATTACATCATTCATGACATGGTCAGTGACATCACTGATGACATCACTGATGACATCTCAAATGACATCACTGATGACATCACTGATGACATCATCCACGTGAAAATCTGATGCACCTCCTCACACCTGAATATAACCTTTGATACACCCACTCTAAAATACAGACTACCATTTTTGAAAAAATAGACACATCAATACCAGTTACTAAATACGCACTGACTGATTCCTAGGTCTACACACACATCCACTCATTCACCCATACAGTCACTCATACATGCAGTCACTCATCAATACAACACTATCAGAGTTACTCACACACCTAGTCAGTCATGCAAAGAATCAATCATACTTCCATTTACTCACCTATACAGTTATACAGACACCACCTCACTTATTCATACAGATACTAACACATAATTACTCTCTTATAGAATCACTGATACAAATACAAACTCATCCATGCAGCCACTCTCACAATTACTGACTCTCACATATAGTTATTTATATACACCATCACTCACATATACTGCCTTTTACATATGTAGTTACTTGCACATGTACCACTGAGACATCCATTCACTCACCAACACACCCATACACACACTCACCCACCCATACAGCTGTTTCCACAAGCACTCTTGAACCCATACACCCAGTGAATCAACCACTCACACATCTATGCACAGAGTCACACACCTCCCACCCACCCACACACACACACTCAGGCAGCCATTCAAATACTCAGGCAAGCAATGAATAACCCATATAGACACTCATGCAGCTACTCACCAACCCATGCAGCAGCTTACACAACAACAGGCAGACTGATACAGACTTTCACACAGTTTAGTCACTAACCCATGCATTCAGTAAGACACATTTAATCACTCACTTATACAGTCAGTCACGTACCTACTAAATCCTCCATACAGACACTTATACACCCACTCATTCTTCAATACAGCTTGGCATATATATAAAACAAATTTAAACTTTACAGAAACACAAAGTCACTGGATGATGTCATCAGTGATGTCATTTGAGATGTCATCAGTGATGTCATCAGTGATGTCATTTGAGATGTCATCAGTGATGTCATCAGTGATGTCACTGACCATGTCATGAATGATGTAATATGTGACGTCATCAGCAGTGCATTGCGGGGGCGCGAGTTATAGTTAGCTGAACTAACTATAACGCCGGAATTTCTATGGTTTTATACGAGTGAAATGTCCAACTAACTATAACGTTCCTGAAACCTATGGTTTTTTCAGTGAATTTCTATGGTTTTTTAAATGCTAATTTCTAACTATAACGTGCCTGAAACCTATGGTTTTTTCAGTGAATATATATATATATATATATATATATATATAGTATTTGATAGGTGCCCTGGGGTTCCCGCACGTGAACGGGACTATTCAATGCTTATGACTTTGATGAGTATTCCCCTGGAAGAGAAATTGGATTACAGGTAAGTAACTTATCCCAATTTTCACCCACAATTTCCAAGAACACTGATAGCTGTAATTCTGGGATGTAGAATGACAGTGGCACTTCAAGTTATCCCTAATAAAATGCAAATATTCCGTGAGAAATTGGTGTTTCAGCACTGATTTCATCATGTCATTAACAAATTCCAGGCCATTCTCTAAGGAGAAGTTCCTTCAGGTTTGACGTGATGAATTTGTCGTTACAAAAATTCACAATAATTCTTCATGCGGTAATAGCAACTTGGACAGAAAGTCCTTTTAAGCCCAACTCCAGTATTAAGGAGACACTTAGATGGACAGCCATAGCAGAGGATCTTGTAACCAAACTGCAACATGCAACCCCCAAACATCACCTTTGTTTACACAGATGAACCCACCAATTAGGGGCCACTCATTACCAATGCCAGCAGCAACCAACAGTGACAGAATAAGTTGGTTTGCACTCATAAATAGTTTGTTAAAGGAATATACCTGGAGGAAGTTAATTACTAAACTGTAACAAGAAGCAACGCATTCCAAAGAAGTTATGTGGTAATCTCATTACAATGAGATGTTGCAAAACCCCAAACATAACAAAATAATAAGTATAATAATTCTTGAAAGCATTTCTAGTTGTTCAATCTTTACAAGTTGTCAATGTTTCTGCTCAGCAAAACTTAGAGCCCGTCGTCATCAGGATATCAAGGATTCATGTATATATGAGGGTATAAACATACAGCTCTAAAAAGAATGTGTTTATCACCAATAGTGGGGTTCAATGGATGTCTGGGAATTCTACACTGGAAACTTTTACTTTAGTCCAAACCTCAAAATGTGGTATGGGGCGTCACAAGGTCCCGTGAGACTTCTACCTCAAAAAACTCCTCCTGCAGGAATTGGATTAAAAGAAAGGGCCTTTAAAATTACAGCAATGAAAGATGACACATTTACTTGAGTTGTAGGCTCCCCAATGGTTCAGTTGAAAAAAGGTTACAGGGAAAGACTGATGGTTTATAAAGCGATGAACAGGATGTGAGATCATGCAAGAGAAATAGCAGAGGGATTCTGGCTCCCAGGAGCATGAACCTTTTTCTTCTGACCTTGGGCCAGGTCTCTGAAGACATGGGCCCTTTAGTATCCTATGTCCAAGGGTATAGAGTGAAATCTTGTGAGTTGACCGACCATCAGCGTTGTGTCCCCTGTCTCAGAGCCGCTTGCCCTGGTAATGTCTGTGGATGCAGAACAATAAAGAGACACAGGGCCCTGCTGTGGCCAGCCTGGCCCACGCTGACAAAACCTCTTAGAAATGATGTCTGAAAACCTCTTACAACTTTGTGGGCAGATTTGAATATTCTCCCACTCTACCCCAACCAGGGTGAACCTGAGGAGGAAGAGTACCACCACACCTCCAAAAATAAACACGGATTCCTCATGTAAAACACTCCTTGGTCTGAATGAAATGCCACTGTTGACTGACTTTTGCAAACATATGATAGGACCCTATCATGGATATATCTATTCAGTGCCTGCGCACAGGAGCAGAAGGGAGTCACATGCCTGTTTCTGAAGACATTGTGCCTTCTACAGGCGCCAGCATTCAACTGGCACCCAGTCAGTACAGTTACAGGCAGGAGCACAGCCTAAAGACACCGAGCAGTGGTTACCACTCTGAGTTTCCTAGCTATGATGTCTTGAGCTCATAGCGCCTAGTACCCGGATCACTAAGTTCATACGTTCTTCTTTCTCCACAGCACAATTTCTTCAGAACGGTGCAGAGCTCTCTTCAGCACCTCAGGGATCACTTTGTATTTGCGCACTTACAGGCAACAGCAGGGACCACCACCATCTTCACTCACACATGCAGCCTCATCAATACGCATGCACAGATTTCCAAACCAGTGCATATGAGTGCAGTAGAAACATGTGCACTGGAGTCCAAGAAAGACATGGTTATAAGAGGATATGTCCACTCTTTTCCCACAAATCCACAATATAACTACTGGTGCTCGGTCACACTGACAGCCGTGCTCTTGGGGTTCACCAGTGAGGCCCCACACCCAAGAAACTCATCAGCACATGCAGGTGCTGAGAAAATAAATACCAGAGGACTGATTTACAGAGGGGTTTCAGGTCTAAGGCAGTGTTAAGACTATCAGAAAAAAGAGCTGAAGACTTGCTGAGCCAGCAAGGATAATCTTAAGACAGTAAGACAAGGCCTTGCATATATCAAGACAGTATTAGGCTATGGAAACACTTCAGTAAATCAGGCGTGGTGTCTTCTCACCTCCCCTGCTCCAGCATCGGTCAGTGGATAACACTATAGTGACTCCACACATCCCTAGTCATACACTGGCACATGGCCATCCCTTGCACATCGCCTGGCTTCTCTTGGCAGGAAGATTCCCATGTGAGGTTATCATGGTATTGTGAACTTTCTTGTTGCCCATCAGTGCTGTTAATGCTTGACATCTTTACATAAACTCATTCTCATCTTTCTGTCATGTTCCCCCCCTCCCTCCAGGTCTGCTCTCAGGAACACAGGCCCAGACAGATTCAACAACAGCACCAACAACAGCACCAACAACAGTCCCAGCAACAACAGCTGCCACAACTGCAGCGACAACAGCTGCAACTCCACCTGAAACAACTGCTGCAACAACAGCTGCAACAACTGCAGCGACTACACCTGCTACAACAGCAGCTACAACTGCTGCAACACCTGCATCAACAGCTGCAACAACAGCTGCCACAACAGCTGCAACAGCTACAACAACTGCAGCAACAACAGCCGCAACAACAGCTGAAACATCATCAGAAACAACAGCTGCAACGACTGCAGAAACAGCTGCAATAACAGGTGCAACAACAGGTGCAACAACAGGTGCAACAACTGCAGTTACAACACCTGCCACAACTACAGTCACAACAACAGCAGATACAACAGCTGCAACAACAGCTGCAACAACTGCAGCCACAACAGCTGCAACAACTGCAGCTACAACACCTGCCACAACTTCCGCAACTACAGTCACAACAACAGCTGCAACAACTGCAGAAACAACAGCTGCTGCAACAACAGCTGCAACTACTGCAGCAACAACAGCTGCAACGACTGCAGCAACGACTGCAGCAACAACTGCAATAACAACAGCTGCAACAGCAGCTGAAACAGCAGAAAAAACAGATGCAACGACTGCAGCAACAACTGCAGCAACAACAGCTGAAACAGCAGAAACAACAGCTGCAACAGCTGCAACACCTGCCACAACTGCCGCAACAACAGCTGCAACAACAGCTGCAACGACTGCAACAACAGCTGAAACAACAGCTGCAACAACTGCTGCAACAACAGCTGAAACAACAGCAGAAACAACAGCAGCAACAACAGCTGAAACGACTGCAGCAACAACAGCTGGAACAACAGCAGAAACAGCTGCAACAACTGCAGCTACAACAACTGCCACAACAGCTGCAACAGCTGCAACAACAGCTGCAACAACAGCTGCAACGACTGCAACAACAGCTGAAACAACAGCAGAAACAACAGCTGCAACAAATGCTGCAACAACAGCTGAAACAACAGCAGCAACAGCTGAAATGACTGCAGCAACAACAGCTGGAACAACAGCAGAAACAACAGCTGCAACAACTGCAGCTACAACAACTGCCACACCAGCTGAAACAATAGCAGAAACAACAGCTGCAACGACTGCAGCAACAACTGCAGCAACAACAGCTGAAACAACAGCAGAAACAACAGCTGCTACAACAGCTGCAACAACTGCAGCTGCATCTGCTACAACTTCCGCAACAGCTGCGACAACTGTAGCAACAGCTGCAACAACTGCAGAAACAACAGCTGCAACAACTGCAGCTACAACACCTGCCACAACTGCCGCAACAACAGCTGAAACATCAGCAGAAACAACAGCTGCGACAACTGCTGCAACAACAGCTGAAACGACAGCAGAAACAACAGCAGCAACAACTGCTGCAACAACAGCTGAAACAACAGCAGAAACAACAGCAGCAACAACAGCTGAAACGACTGCAGCAACAACAGCTGGAACAACAGCAGAAACAACAGCTGCAACAACTGCAGCTACAACTGCCACAGCAGCTGAAACAATAGCAGCAACAGCTGAAACAACAGCAGAAACAACAGCTGCAACAACAGCTGCAACAACTACAGCTGCATCTGCTACAACTTCCGCAACAGCTGCGACAACTGTAGCAACAACAGCTGCAACAACTGCAGAAACAACAGCTGCAACAACTGCAGCTACAACACCGGCCACAACTGCCGCAACAATAGCTGAAACAGCAGAAACAACAGCTATAACAACTGCAGCAACAACTGCAGCAACAACAACTGAAACAACAGCAGAAACAACAGCTGCAACAACAGCTGCAACGACTGCAACAGCTGAAACAACAGCAGAAACAACAGCTGCAACAACTGCTGCAACAACAGCTGAAACAACAGCAGAAACAACAGCAGCAACAACAACAGCTGAAACGACTGCAGCAACAACAGCTGGAACAACAGCAGAAACAACAGCTGCAACAACTGCAGCTACAACAACTGCCACAGCAGCTGAAACAATAGCAGAAACAACAGCTGCAACGACTGCAGCAACAACTGCAGCAACAACAGCTGAAACAACAGCAGAAACAACAGCTGCAACAACAGCTGCAACAACTGCAGCTGCATCTGCTACAACTTCCGCAACAGCTGCGACAACTGTAGCAACAACAGCTGCAACAACTGCAGCTACAACACCTGCCACAACTGCCGCAACAACAGCTGAAACATCAGCAGAAACAACAGCTGCGACAACTGCTGCAACAGCTGAAACAACAGCAGAAACAACAGCAGCAACAACTGCTGCAACAACAGCTGAAACAACAGCAGAAACAACAGCAGCAACAACAGCTGAAACGACTGCAGCAACAACAGCTGGAACAACAGCAGAAACAACAGCTGCAACAACTGCAGCTACAACTGCCACAGCAGCTGAAACAATAGCAGAAACAACAGCTGCAACGACTGCAGCAACAACTGCAGCAACAACAGCTGAAACAACAGCAGAAACAACAGCTGCAACAACAGCTGCAACAACTACAGCTGCATCTGCTACAACTTCCGCAACAGCTGCGACAACTGTAGCAACAACAGCTGCAACAACTGCAGAAACAACAGCTGCAACAACTGCAGCTACAACTGCAGCAACAACAGTTGAAACAACAGCTGCAACAACAGCTGCAACAACTGCAGCTGCATCTGCTACAACTTCCGCAACAGCTGCGACAACTGTAGCAACAACAGCTGCAACAACTGCAGAAACAACAGCTGCAACAACTGCAGCTACAACACCTGCCACAACTGCCGCAACAGCTGAAACATCAGCAGAAACAACAGCTGCAACGACTGCAGCAACAACTGCAGCAACAACAGCTGAAATAACAGCAGAAACAACAGCTGCAACAACAGCTGCAACTACAGCTGCATCTGCTACAACTTCCGCAACAGCTGCGACAACTGTAGCAACAACAGCTGCAACAACTGCAGAAACAGCTGCAACAACTGCAGCTACAACTGCAGCAACAACAGTTGAAACAACAGCAGAAACAACAGCTGCAACAACTGCAGCTGCATCTGCTACAACTTCCGCAACAGCTGCGACAACTGTAGCAACAACAGCTGCAACAACTGCAGAAACAACAGCTGCAACAACTGCAGCTACAACACCTGCCACAACTGCCGCAACAGCTGAAACATCAGCAGAAACAACAGCTGCGACAATTGCTGCAACAACAGCTGAAACAACAGCAGAAACAACAGCAGCAACAACAGCTGCAACAACTGCAGAAACAACAGCTGCTGCAACAACAGCTGCAACTACTGCAGCAACAACAGCTGCAACGACTGCAGCAACGACTGCAGCAACAACTGCAATAACAACAGCTGCAACAACAGCTGAAACAACAGCAGAAAAAACAGCTGCAACGACTGCAGCAACTGCAGCAACAACAGCTGAAACAACAGCAGAAACAACAGCTGCAACAGCTGCAACACCTGCCACAACTGCTGCAACAACAGCTGCAACAACAGCTGCAACGACTGCAACAGCAGAAACAACAGCTGCAACAACTGCTGCAACAACAGCTGAAACAACAGCAGAAACAACAGCAGCAACAACAGCTGAAACGACTGCAGCAACAACAGCTGGAACAACAGCAGAAACAGCTGCAACAACTGCAGCTACAACAACTGCCACAACAGCTGCAACAACAGCTGCAACAACAGCTGCAACGACTGCAACAACAGCTGAAACAACAGCAGAAACAACAGCTGCAACAACTGCTGCAACAACATCTGAAACAACAGCAGAAACAACAGCAGCAACAACAGCTGAAACGACTGCAGCAACAACAGCTGGAACAACAGCTGCAACAACTGCAGCTACAACAACTGCCACAGCAGCTGAAACAATAGCAGAAACAACAGCTGCAACGACTGCAGCAACAACTGCAGCAACAACAGCTGAAACAACAGCAGAAACAACAGCTGCAACAACAGCTGCAACAACTGCAGCTGCATCTGCTACAACTTCCGCAACAGCTGCGACAACTGTAGCAACAACAGCTGCAACAACTGCAGAAACAACAGCTGCAACAACTGCAGCTACAACACCTGCCACAACTGCCGCAACAACAGCTGAAACATCAGCAGAAACAACAGCTGCGACAATTGCTGCAACAACAGCTGAAACAACAGCAGAAACAACAGCAGCAACAACTGCTGCAACAACAGCTGAAACAACAGCAGAAACAACAGCAGCAACAGCTGAAACGACTGCAGCAACAACAGCTGGAACAACAGCAGAAACAACAGCTGCAACAACTGCAGCTACAACTGCCACAGCAGCTGAAACAATAGCAGAAACAACAGCTGCAACGACTGCAGCAACATCTGCAGCAACAACAGCTGCAACAACAGCTGCAACAACTGCAACAACTTCCACAACAGCTGCGACAACTGTAGCAACAACAGCTGCAACAACTGCAGAAACAACAGCTGCAACAACTGCAGCTACAACACTGGCCACAACTGCCGCAACAATAGCTGAAACAGCAGAAACAACAGCTATAACAACTGCAGCAACAACTGCAGCAACAACAACTGAAACAACAGCAGAAACAACAGCTGCAACAACTGCAGCTACAACACCAGCCACAACTGCCGCAACAACAGTCGCAACAACAGCAGAAACAACAGCAGAAACAACAGCTGCAACAACTGCAGCAACAACAGCTGCAACAACTGCAGAAACAACAGCTGCAATGACTGCAGCAACAACAGCTGCAACAACAGCTGAAACAACTGCAGCTACAACACCTGCCACAACAGCCACAACAGCCACAACAGCTGAAACAACAGCGGAAACAACAGCTGGAAGGACTGCAGCAACAACTGCAGCAACAACAGCTGAAACAACAGCAGAAACAACAGCTGCAACAACTGCAGCTACAACACCTGACGCAACTACCGCAACAACAGCTGAAACAACAGCAGAAACATCAGCTGCAACGACTGCAGCAACAGCAGAAACAACAGCTGCAACAACTGCAGAAACAACAGCTGCAACAACTGCAGCTACAACACCTGCCGCAACAACAGTTGCAACAACAGCTGCAACAACAGCTCCAACGACTGCAACAGCTGAAACAACAGCTGAAACAACTGCAGCTACAACACCTGCCACAACTGCCGCAACAACAGCAGAAACAACAGCTGCGACAACTGCAGCAACAACACCTGCCACAACTGCAGCAACAGTCGCAACAACAGCTGCAACCACTGCAGAAACAACAGCTGCAACAACTACAGCCGCAACAACAGCTGAAACAACAGCAGAAACAACAGCTGCAACAACAGCTGCAACAACTATAGCTACAACACCTGCCACAACTGCTGCAACAACTGCAGCTACAACAACAGCATTAGCAGCAACAGCTGCAGCAAATACACCTGCAACAACAGCTTCAACAACAGTAGCAACAACAGCTGCAACATCTGCCACAACAGCAGCAGCCACAACAGAAGCAACAACAGCTGTAACAACAGCATCAACTGCTGCAACATCTGCCGCAACAACAGCAGCCACAACAGCCGCAACAACAGCATCAACCACTGCAACAACAGCCGCAACAACAGGAACAGCAGGTGGGTCCACAAAAATTATAGCTGCTGTAGAAATAGTTGGAACATCAGCGCTTAAATAGCCCACATACATAGCAGTCCTTTAGAGGCAAATTCCAAAGTTCTTCATTTTGGTAAAGAAGTTGCTCTTGAAAAGCACTCTGACATTTCAGTCAGACTACTGGAAACTGATTTGGTTGGCTTTGGTTTTCATGAAGTGTAGCTTCTTTTTCTTTGCTCTAACTCAATCTTTTGGATTTTACTACCTTGTGTTTTCTCTGAAATAGTGGGATTTTTCTTGTTTACTACAGTTTTCAGTTTTAACCATTACTCTACCTTATGTTTTTCCCTAGCAACATATATTGTCATCCTTTTTTACTGAAAAATAACTTTTCTTAAGTATTGCCCCATTTTTTCAGTATAGGGACATAGCCATCATGGCACAAGCCCTAATAAATAAGTGGGCGTGTGGAGGGCCTTTGCATATGCAGTGATCACTTTCATAACATGAAAGTTACATACAGCCCATTGGCTGCATATGCTTGATTTTCATATTATGTACAAGCCTATGGCAGTCCAATATTCTATGTATTCAGTGACGGACCATTCCGTCTATTTGCTTACATAGGATCAGATGTATCCATGATCATGCTACATGTGGTACATTATTATTGCACCACATGTACAATGCACCGCTGAATAAACGCATCTATGTTTTATAGAACTGATTAACTTGTTAGTACTGTGATTATTCATTTAAAATCTTTTTTCTCAAATTAGAGGCAACAAGCACACCTGAGTATATTTTAGCAACCAGCGCAAATCATGATTCGTAGGTCCTTGTCACAGTCGTAGTTTCTTCTTTATTTCGATTCTTCATCCACAATACAATAAGCCAACGCGTTTTGCCTTACAAAGTCTTCCTCAGGGCAATATTATCAGTTCACTGATTCTCCAAAGTGACAGTCTGTAAATATACTTCAGTCAATATGTTCCACTTTAACAGCCAAAACGTCATGGAGTCGAAGGATGCATTTAAGCCGGGAGCCCGTGGTCAATCCTTGCAAATAATTTATGTGCATAAGAAAACAAAAAAACTCATGGTATTATGTCCACGGAATTTCTCCTAGACTTTGCAAAGGTGCAGTGAGCACAAAGGCCCCATTACTTGAAGGTTCGAGGGGTCATCTAGTGCGGATGTTTACGGCACAGACAGTTGCGACCCAGTATGGTCTACTGTAGTTGTTGAAGTAGTGTTAGGAGTTCTTTTTGGAGAACCAGTGAACTAATAATTTTGAAAAACCACAAAAAAGAGAGACAAGGGAGTGAGCCTTCTCTAACTCCCCTCACGAAAGCATCGAAACTCACAAAAAGAGAAGGACTACAAACTACAACAGAGACCCTGCTGCAATGCGCTACATCCGTGCCTCTATCCTAAAAAAGTCGATAGGAAGAAAGGGTTGAAGAAGAGGGATAGAAGGTAAAACCACAGATTTTTTAATACTGCCCTCAAACTAATAATATTGCCCTGAGGAAGCTTTTGCAATGCGAAATGCGTCGGCTGCATTTTTTGTATTGTGGATGAAGAATTAAAATAAAGAAAAAACTGCCACTGTGACAAGGACCTACGAGTCACTATTTGCGCTGATTGCTAAAATATAATCAGATGTGTTTGTTGCCTCTCTTCTTTGTGAAAAAAAAGTTTTTAAATGTATGGTCAATGAGCGGCTGGCCATCAGAGGGGGTCAATTTGGGTATATGATACTGTGATTACTCCAGGTAATGCGGCATTGGGTCCCCTGGCTGCTTTTTTTGTTCAGTTACTACTGAGATCATTGTGTCAACAGTAGACAAGAGTGGTTAAATCGGGCATTAGCCTCTCATCCTTCCATAGTCAGTAAAGTCAGTACCAGGTTAGATAGGAGTTTAATTTTGTGCAGAAATTCTTCATGTAAAGAGCCTGCAATGTGCCTTCCAAAGATCACATACAGTCATAAAAGCCATGGAAAGGTAGGTATCTATATCAGGGATTTTTTCCCACGTAGGGGCTCCAATTTAGATTCTGTGGTGGAAAACTGCCTTTTTCACAGCTGTCCATCTACAATTTGAATTTGTGAATTCCCTGCCCCCAAATGCAAGCTGACAACATGACAACATGAGCAGTGGTAAACCAGATGGGGGGCGGGGGACTGATGGGCGGGTGCGGGGGGTGGAAAAATAATGTTAAAAAACGTACCTTTTCCCAGCAGCCCCCGACAGTTGCCACAGCCTCGGAGCTCTCCCTGCAGTCTCTGGGAATGCAGAGACTGCTCAGCCAATACTGGCGCTGCTCTGGGAGAGCAGCGCCAGGATTGGTCTGAGTGGTCTGCTCTGGAGAGCAGCGCCAGGATTGGTCTGAGTGGTCTGCTCTGGAGAGCAGCACCAGGATTGGTCTGAGTGGTCTGCTCTGGAGAGCAGCGCCAGTATTGGTCTGAGTGGTCTGCTCTGCTCCTCAGACAATGCCTGTGAGCCTGCGGAATTTCTCGAACCTGACTGTGAACACAGCTGGGTTTGAGAAATAGAAGTACACATGTATGTTTGGCTGGCCTAGGACAGCCGGCCAAACATGCATGCACACTTCTAAGTGCCACCATTTGCCTGTCATGGCATGGCCCCACCCTGCACTCAAGTCAGAATCAGTCAAAGAAAAATAAAATGATATTGTTTCGTTGTCATTTTATTTTTCTCTGACTGACTCTGAAGAGTGGGCCGACGCTCCTCCACCATTACGGAGGAGCCGCCCCTGAACATGAGTCAGGCTCGCAGAGGGCGAGTAACAAGGCTGGAGGCTCACTGTTCCCATTTCTGGCAGCTTGCAAAGTGTTCTGCCCTCTTAACTTCACATCATTTTTTTAAAACTCAGTAGATACTGTCCTGTCACCTTCACCACCACCCTCTAAGCCAGAGGTCTTTAAATTATAGGGTGTGTCCCCATGGGGTTCTGTGGCTGCATTCCCAGGCCATCTTCATTTACATGCAGAGGTTGAAGTGCAGAAAGAAGTGTGGGAACTGTGATTTTGAGGGCCCTTGGGCTGGATCAGTGAGTGGGGTGGCAGGGGTCAAAGATGTGTCTACGAAGAACTGTAACTATTGTGTTATTTTTTCACTATCAGGTAACTGCATATAAAAAAATATATATACACGTGTTAAATGAAAAAGAATACATTAAATTAAAAATAAATGCAAGTTAAACAAATCGGTGGGAAATGTGCTCTTGTATATTATGAAACCTCAGTTGGCTAATGCAGTCAGTGCAGATGTCTGTGTGTGACCAGAGAGTCACAGAATTTAATCCTGGTTGGCGCAGAGAGGAGCCACTTGTGTATTTATAGTGATATGAGGTCCCAGGCTTTGGCAAAAAGTACTTTAAATCATTATTTATATCTATATATTTTAGTAATAAGTATTCGGACTATACCTATATACATCTTTATAAGCGTCCATTAAAAGGACTCACTCCAGAACTCAGTTGGTAACTCCCATCAATGATCTCTCATGAAGGATAAATGGTTGTCACGGTGCAGCTCCACGTGACTCCACCAGTTAAAGCCTATACTCGCTCCCAAGCAGCCTTTACATTTGCTGATTAAAGAATTACACACATTTACATTTCTTGTAGGTAGCAAGCGCCCTGGTAAGAAGGATTGTGTCTTCTCTAGTTTTCTGCCACAGATTCCCAGCACAGGATCTCCAACCCTCCCACCCCCGACCTTCTGTCCCCTTCAGGCAGAGGCATCACAAGGTCAATCTCAACCTTTCAGGTATGGTTGTTTTTGTAAAAGGGTGATTCCAGGGCAGTTGCGTAACGAAACTTGAGTGGGGCCCCCTGCAAGGTACATGGAGGGATCCCCGTTCCGGATTTAATCAGGAGCTCTCAGGGCAGACTACTGTTCTGAGGAGGCCCCCTGCAGCTCGGGCCCCCCCCCCCCGCACTGCGGCGGCCGTGAGGGCCTGTGTTACGCCACTGTTGCACGGGTGGAGGGAGTAGGTCAGCAGGGTTGCATTTAGATGCAGATTCCTGCTCCTCCCGGACTTGAGGGACCTGAGAGTAAAAGCCCAGGTGCAAGAGGGAAGGAGCCAGATCCATGGATAGAGTTAAGGAGATGTGGGGGCTCGTTTGTTTGTTTGCAAATGGACAGAAACAACTTGCTCTGAGAGGCCCTTGGGGAAGGGGGGGCAATGAATGGGGTCTTTTGTTTAGAGGGTTATCACTACTAGAAGTGCAGCAGGTGATGTGACACTGGTGCCAGGTGTGTTAGTGGCCACTGCACCCAAATTATGACTGTCTTACTACCAAAAAGAGGAGTGGGGTCCATTTGCTACTATTATGGCCCAGGTCACGCTTCCTGAGTACGGAACAGGCCCAAGCAATGGTGGGTGGTGGGCGTACAATATGTGGGTCTTTTTTCCTTGTTTTTCTTTTTTTTGGACAAAGGGACAGAAAGCCTTAATTTGTGCCTACAGTCTAGGAACGATGGTCCAGTGGAGTGAGAAAAGCTGGCAGCCTGCTTCATAGAGCTGTAGACATCATTGGTGCTGCAGGTGCAGGGGCACCAGGGAAGTGTGGTATGAGGGGCCAACCAAACCCCAATTATGACAGTTTTACAATCCTTCCTTGCATGTATTAGGGCCCAGTGCACACTTCCAGGGCCAGTGTTGCTTTGGGGTTTCCCATAGAGGTGTGGAGGCAAAATTGAAGCAGAGGAGACATCTTAGTTTGGGCATCAGAGAGATGGCAGGGAAGTAGTGGGGAAAATAAATTTCATTACCAAAAATGAAAAGGCTCAACCCATCTGGTCAAACAAGTGAAAATCTTCTTGCACTATGGTACTATGCTGTAGAACTCCTATGCCCTCATTACCACAAAAAAGCATCATCTCCTTGTTCATGTTGTACCGTGCCTTCTCTACCGCATTGTACTAGCTCCACACCACACCCAACACTACAACAGCATACTACAAACCATGCACATCCCTGACCACAACCATCTTATCATCTCCAGATCTACTTTCATCGCTTTCAACAGTGTCAGGCTGACAGCTGCACCAGATCGTTCACCCCTGGATGAAAGACAAGCATATCTGGGCGTGTTTGTCCTGAAACCAGGTCCACGAACCATGGCAGAAGCTGTTCCCATCTCATCCCACTTTTCTACCACCATTCAACCCGAAATACATTGGTGCAAAACCCCGAAACCTTGCCAAACAGGTGCTTCTCTGCTTGCTTGGACACCCAGCGGACCAATGAATGCCTGATATTCTAAATGGTCATCAATGCTGATCATGGTATCGGAACCCGGCCTGGAACAAAAGAAAACATAACTATATCAAAAACCCCTTTTAGCACCCATCATCTACAGGTTGAACAATAGCACCTACAATGTGTAGAAGAACGGATGGTACCACAGGATCTACAGGTAGAACCGCCACAGCAGCTACATCCCCTGGAAAACTAGGCAGAACCACAGCAGCTACAACTCAAGGACCAACAGGCAGAATCACAGCAGCCCCGACTCCTGGAACAACAGGTTCAACCACTCCAGCTACAACCTGAGGACCAACAACTGGAACAACAGCAGCCACTACCTCTAGAGCCATAGGTGAAAATACAGTAGCATCAGCCTCTAAAGCAACTGGTGGTGAAACAGCTATTTCCAAAGGGTCAACAGGTGGAACCACCACAGCAGCTACACTCCTGAGAACAACAATTGGTACCACAGAAGCTACAACTCCTGGCACAACAGATGGTGCCACAGCAGTTACAACCCCTGGCACAACCACTGCAACAACACCTACCTCAACTGCCGCAACAACAATTGAAACAACAGCTGAAACAACTACGACAACAACAGGGTCAACAACTGCCATAACAACAGCTGCAACAACTGCAGCTACAACACCTGCCACAACTGCTATAACAACTGCAGCAACAACAGCTTCTACAACAGCTGCAACAACCGCAGCAACAAAACCTACCTCAACTGCCACAACAACAACTGCAACAATTGCAGCTACATCAGCTGCAAAAACTGCCATAACAACAGCAGAAACAACACCTGCAACAACTGTAGCTGTAGCTACAACACCTGCCACAAGTGCTGCAAAAACAGTTGCAATAATAGCTGCAACAACTGCAGCTACAACTGCAACAACTGCATCAACTGCTGTGACTACACCTGCAACAACAGCTGCAACAACAGCAGCTACAACTACTGCAGCTGAACCTGCAACAGCTGCAACAACTGCAATTACAACAGCAGCTACAACTGCTGCAACCACACCTGCAACAACAGTAGGAACAACAGCTGCAACAACAGCAGCAACAACCATTGCAACAACACCTGCCACAACAACAGTCACAACAACAGCTGAAACAACTGCAGCAAAAGCAGCAGCAACAGCTGCAGCTACAACAGGTGCAACAACTGCCATAACAACAGCTGCAACGACAGCAGAAACAACAGCTGCAACACCTGTTGTAACTGCCACAACAGTCACAACAGCTGCAACAACTGCAGCTACAACAGCTGCTACAACAGCAGCAACTGCAACAACGGCTGTGACTACATCTGCAACAACAGCAGCTACAACTGCTGCAGCTACACCTGCAGCAGCTGCAACAACAGCCACAACAGCTGCAACATTTGCCGCAACAACAGCAGTCACAACAGCGGCAACAACAGCATCAAACGCTGCAACAACAGCCACAAAAACAGGAACAACAGCAGCTGTAATCTCTGGAACAGGTAGGTCCACAAAATATGTAAATAGTTTGAACAACAGCACTTCAACAGGGTAAACAGCGTTTAGTTCGCATGCTAAACAACGCATGCCATAACAACGCGGTCGTTACAACGACCGCGTTGTTATTTCGCATACCGTTACAACGCAAGTTGGAACAACGACTTGCGTTAGGGGCAGAAGGTGTTGGATTTAAAGTCCAACACCTTCCTAGTGTCCGCACAGACTGGAGTTGGAATAGTAAATTATACTATTCCAACATCCAGCGCCTCTAAAAGCAAGTCGTTGTTCCGACTTGCGTTGTAACGGTATGCGAAATAACAACGCGGTCGTTGTAACGACCGCGTTGTTATGGCATGCTTTGTAAACGCATGCGAAAAAACGTCCTATATTCCTTCAACAGCCCTATTAAAACACAGCAGTCATTTAGAGGCAAATTCCAAAGCTCTTCATTTTGGTAAAAGAAGTTGCTCTTGCAAAGCACACTGACATTTCAGTCAGGAAACTGCAGACTGATTTGGTTGGCTTTGGTTTTCATGAAGTGTAGCTTCTTTTTCTTTGCTCTAATTAACTTCATTTTTTGTTTTTCAATATTTTCTGAAACAGTGGCAATTTATTTTACTACAGTTTTAAGTTTTAACCATAATTCCACCTGCTGTTTTTTCCTAGCAACATAAATTGTCGAGCTTTTTACCAAAAAACAACTTTTCTTAATTAATGGCCCATTTTTTCAGTATAAGGACATAGCCATCAAGACACAAGTCCTAATAAATAAGTGGGCGGGGAGGGGCCTTTGCATATGCAATGATCACTGCCATAACATGAAAGTTACATGCATCCCATTGGCTGCATACATTTGATTTTCATGATATGTTCAAGTCTATGGCAGTCCAATATTCTATGCACTCAGCGACGGACCATTTTGTTTATTTGTTTACATAGGATCAGATGTATCCATGATCATGCTACATGTGGTGCATTATTCTTGCACCACATGTATGCACTGCTGAAAAGTCGCATCTATGTTTTATAGAGCTGATTAACTTGTCACTACTGAGATCATTGTGTCAACAGTAGACAAGAGTGGCTAAATCGGGCATGCCCATCTCAGCCTCTAATCCTTCCATGGTCATTAAAGTGAGTACCAGGTTAGATAGGAGATTCATTTTGTGCAGAAAATCTCCATGTAAAGTGCCTTCCAAAGATCACATACAGTCATAAAAGCCATCGAAAGGTAGGTATCTATATCAGGGATTCTTTCCCACTCAGGGACTTTAAGTTGGACCCAGTGGTGGAAAACTGCCTTTTTGCCAGCTGTCCATCTACAATTTGAATTTGTGAATTGTCTGCCCCCCAGGTGCAAGCGGACACCATGAGTAAGGCTTGCAGAGGGCGAGTAACAAGGCTGGAGGCATGCACGACAGCTTCCTTTTTTCCAAATGAATATCTGACACCCTACTGTTCCCATTTCTGGCAGCTTGCAAAGAGTTCTGCCCACTTAACTTCACATCATTTTAAAAAACTCAGGGGGATATTCTCAAGAACGTGCGATAAACATCGCCAAAATAGGTTAACGCAAGTTTACATATCGCCGTCTATCGCGGGAAAACAACCCTGTGTCAACGTGACATTCACAACACGGAGGTTGTACCCCGATAACGCGGCAAATGTCTGCGATAACACTACCGGGACGGCGATAAAAACCACAACCCGAACGTGAAAAAAGTTGCGATGGGCCCAACCGCGATAGAAAAATCGGCGACAAGCAGCGCCAGGCTTGCAATTCCCACATCAGGCGGGTAAAATCACCTTAAAAGCAGCAAAAAAACCAGAAAGAAATAAAAAAGACATAACAACTGCGAAGCACAATGGAAGGAGCTGGAGCAAGTATAGAGGACAACCCGAACCCCACAAGCCCCACGGAGGACCAGCCTGGGACCTCAGGGCCAGGGAAGGGCAAGGAGAAGAAGAAGAGGAAGACGGTACAGTCCGCAGGAAAACAGGATCCTGATTACGGAGGTGACACTCCCATCTTCCAATTGCCATTGGTGTAATTGACAGCACTAAATGTTGCACATACACTTGTCAGAGCGATGTGCCAATGCAAAGGAGTGACATGCACACAGGGAATGTGACTAGGAATACATTTATTTGCACATGTTGTGCCTGTGGTCATTTTGACCTGTCCCATGATTGCAAAGGACAGTCCCCATGTGACGTGCCTATGTGAAGAAATTGTGAATGATGGTGTCCCTTCGGGCTATCCCAGCTGCTGCTGCACCGGGGTGTGGTCCACCTGCCTCATCTTCATCATCATCGTCCGGTGCATCAGGCACTTGGATCCATGGGGCATTGGTGCGTACACATATGTTGTGCAACACACAACATGCAATGATCATCTTGCACACTATTTGCGGGCTGTATAGGAGTCTTCCACCTGTGATGTCCAGGCACCTGAAACGTGACTTCAACACGCCAAATGAGCGCTCCACAATGCCCCTGGTGCGTATGTGGGCCGCATTGTACTGCCTCTGGGCCTGGGTGTTCGGGGCTCGGAGGGGTGTCATCATCCACGGGCAGAGTGCATATCCTTGATCACCTGTGACAGGGGAGAGAGATGTGTCAATCGGTGGTTCGGCATTCTGTGTTGTCAGGCTCATCAGTATATTGGTGTGTGTTGTGTGGTACGTTGGGATACATGTCTCACATGTCTTGCATGTGGCAAATGAGCGGCATCCATGTGTAGTACGTTGCCTCACAGCTGCTCCTCACTCCCCCCGAGCCTATTTACTAGTGTGCGCTGCGCGGTTGCAACACTTGCACTCCTAGGACACACCATTGTCATGACTGTCTGCGCATCTCTACAAGCCTGACAACGACACTGATATATTGGCCGTTGAAGGTGGTCGTCCATGTGTGCGTAGGCCTATGGTCGGGACATGGAGGGAACAGAGACACACGCAGTAGTTGCCTAGGTGGCCATCCCGGAAGTGAACCACGCCCTGAGTCCCGGGCTATTGATTGCCACTCCTACGCTGGCCCAGCCCAGCCCACTCCACTTACGCTTACAGGGGGGGGACGACATGGCTACATGTCCAGGGTCTACCCCACTGCCTGAGGTAACATGGTAGCGCCCACTGTCTACGACACTGCAAACACCAGCAGTATATGTCCACATGAACATGTCTGTGCTCTGCATACTGTAGTCTGTCCAGCACATCCCCTCCACACTTGGCATTGTGTACATTCTGATTCATGGGTCACTTGCCTCCCTCGCACATACTTGGTTCCCGCCTCTCACCACATACTGCTATTGTGTGGCAGAGGTGCCATGACGTGGATGGCTTGTCTGCATGTCTGGCCCCTGTTACAACATTACCATGTGTTGTCGTGTCTGGTAGGTGGGCATGTTGTTTGGCATGTCGTATGTGATGTTGTAACATGTGCATTCCCACAGTTGTGAGTTGCATGATTGTGGAGTTGAGGTGTGTGGTGTGTTCCGTTGGTACTTACCGACGAGCAGTGCATTTCCGTAGGTGCCATCCTGGAAGCGCTGGTTGATGATGGACTGTCTGAAGATGTAGGAATCATGCACACTGCCTGGGTAGTTGGCGACTACGTTGGTGAATAGTCCCCGGTGGTCCACTATTGCCTGCACATTGATGGAATGCGTGTGCTTTCTGTTGCGGTAATTGTGTGCAGTGTCGGCAGGGGACACAAGTAGGACATGTGTGCAGTCAATTGCCCCCAAGACGTGCGGGAAGCCAGCTATGGCGTAGAAGCCTTGCTTGGTCTCCAGCTGTTCCTGCGCAGTGTGGGGGAAGTGAAGGTACTGGGGTACCAAGCTGATGATGGCATCCAAGACAGGTGTGAGGAACTTTGATAGGGCTGGCTGTGAAACTCCTCCGACTCTGTCAGTTGTTGGTTGGAAGGTACCAGAGGCCAACAGGTGCAGCACAGCCAGCAGCTTTGTCTGCGGAGGGATGTTGGTTCTCCGCTGGGTTGGTACCGTCAGCCTGTGGGCAATGTGGGTCAGGATGCAGAGGATGGTCGTCCTTTTGAGCCTGTAGTGGGCAATGACTTCCTCTGGCGTTAAGTCTCCGAGGTTGGTGCATTTTTGGAAGGACCGCTGTCTCATTCTGCGCTGCCTTGGTGGTAGTCCCGGGGGGGGGGGGTCCTGGGGGTGGGGCCTGGGGGGGGTGGCGGTGGGTGTTGTGGGCCTCTTGGGGCTCCGAGCTGCATGATCAGTAGCTCCATGACATATGTTGGTCTGCCGATGTGGCTCTGGGCTGGGCTCCCTTTCTACTGCAGGTTGTCGTCCTGCTTACCACCAGTAAAAGGCAGGTGTTAAATCCCTGCTGCTAACGCGCCTTATCACAGTTCGGGCTGGTCATTGGGAATATCGCGTAGTGGTGTTTTCGTGTGTTTTTGCACGGGAACGCCTACTCTGCATATCATTAGCGTTAGTTGTCGCTCTCATCCGTGGCAATGCTTTTTGCGGCAGCTATCGCTGGTAAAGTGACGATATCGGCAGTTTGCACCAGCTTGTGAATAGGGCGATAAATCTATTGCCACTTTTGCGGCGCTAAAGTGCCGATAAGGCGGCGATAAGTCCTTGAGAATATGCCCCTCAGTAGATACTGTCCTGTCACCTTCACCATCACCCTGTAAGCCAGAGGTCTTTTAGTTGTAGGGCGTGTCCCCTTGGGGGTCCGTGGCTGCCTTCCCAGGGGAGTACATGTGTCTGCAAGCACTTACAAACGAGATGGCGACCTTGTTTATTTGGCGTGTTTCCAGGCCATCATCATTTACAAGCAGAGGTGGAAGTGCAGAAAGAAGTGTGGGAACTGTGATTTGGAGGGCCCTTTGGCTGGATCAGTGAGGGGGATTGTGGGGGTCAAAGATGTGACTACGAAGAACTGTAACTATTTTGTTATTTTTTCACTTTCAGGTAACTGCATATAAAAAAATATACATACACACATTGAATGAAAAATAACACATTAAATAAGAAATAAATGCAAGTTAAACGACTCAGTGGGAAATGTGCTCTTGTACATTATGAAACCTCAGTTGGCTAATGCAGTCAGTGCAGATGGCTGTGTGTGACCAGAGTCACAGAATTTAATCCTGGTTGGCGCAAAGAGGAGTGACTTGTGCATTTATAGTGCTATGAGGTCCCAGCCTGTGGCAAAAAGTACTGTAAATCATTATTTATATCTATATATTTTAGTAATAAGTATTCAGACTATACCTATAAAAAATAATTAAGCATCCATTAAAAGGATGCACTCCAGAACTCAGTTGATAACATCCTTAGATTACCTCTCAAGAAGGAAAAATCGCCATCCTAGTGTAGCTTCAAGTGACTCCACCAGTTAAAGCCTGTACTCGCTCCCAAGCAGCCTTTACATTTACTGATTAAAGAATTACACACATTTACATTTCTTTTAGGTAGCAAGTGCCCTGGTAAGAAGGATTGTGTCTTCTCTAGTTTTCTGTCCCTGCCACAGGTTCCCAGCACAGGAGCTCCAACCCCCCCACACACTTTCACCTTCAGGCAAAGGCATCACAAGGTCAATATTAACCTTTTATGTATAGTTGTTTTTGTAAAAGGGTGATTCCAGGGGTGGAGGGAGTAGGTCAGAAGGGTTTCCTTTAGATGCAGAGCCCTGCTCCTCCCGGGCTTGAGGGACCTGAGAGTAAAAGCCCAGGCGTAAGAGGAAAGGAGCCAGATCCATGGTTAGAATCAAAGATATGTGGGGGCTCGTTTGTTTGTTTACAAATTGACAAAGACAACTTCCTCTGGCAGATGCCCTGGGGGAAGAGGGGCAATATATGGGGATTGTGTTTTTTGAAGGGGCTATCATTACAGTAGGGGCTGTAGCACTGGTGTGCGGCGTGTAAGTGGCCTCTGCACTCAAGTTATGCTTGCTGAGTATGGAACAGGCCCTAGCAATGGTGGTGGCAGCCCGATATGTGGGGTCTATTTCCTTTTTTAAATGTTTTAATTTTATTTTAGAGAAAGGGACAGAAAGCATATTTTGTGCCTCTAGCCTAGGAGCGATGGCCCAGTGCAGTGGCAGAAAAGGCAGCCTGCTTCACAGAGCTGTAGATATCATTGGTGCTGCAGATGTTGGGGCACCAGTGCCGTGCAGTATGAGGGGCCAACTAAGCCCCAATTATAGCTGTTTTACCATCCTTCCTTGCATATATTAGGGCCCAGTTCACACTTGCTGTGACAGCATTGCTTTGGGGTTGCCCAGCAGCCAGAGAGGTGTGGGGGCAGAATTGAATCAGAGAAGACACCTTAGTTTGGGCATCAGAGAGATGGCGGGGAAGGAGTGGGGCAAATAAAGTTCATTACCGAAAATGGAAAGGCTCAACCCATCTGGTCAAACAAGTGAAAATCTTCTTGCACTATGGGACTATGCTATACAACTCCTATGCCCTCATTACCACAAAAAAGCAGCATCTTCTTGTTCATGTTGTACCGTGCCTTCTCTACCGTATTGTACTTAGTAGCTGCACACCACACCCAACGCTGCAACAGCTCTGTCCACACCACACAACAGAAGCAAGCAAAGAACCTTATGGAACCTCCCACCGGTTCAGGGCCACTATCCCTGTGGCTCTTGTGCAGCATGTCCTCAAACTAAACATACCAAAGAGATAACGTTAACAGATACCTTCACTTGGAAGATATACACCCACACTAACTGCAACACATCTCAATGCATTTATTTACTGACTTGCCCTTGCGATAAAAAATATGTGGGTATGACCATGCGGCCTGTAAAAAACAGGATTTCTGAACATAAAAGCAACATTCGTTGCCTGAAAACCACTACAAAACTCTACACACATTTCAAGGAACAAAATCATACCCCGGAGAGTTTACACTGGCTAATTCTGGAGGCACACCCGCGCATCACGCAGGCAGCTCTATTCAAGATAGAGCAACGATGGGTGCATCGACTAGGGCTAGACCATCTGGGGTTAAACGATGACATACCTTGGAGTTCTTTGTTTTAACGTAATATTCAACAATAAACTGAATTAGCCACATCATTATAATTATAACATCAGCTCATTCAGCAATATGTCAATGGAAATGATATACCAAGCATACCTGCTCTCCAAGTCGATATTGGAATAGATTGGATCTATTAGTTTACTATGTACCATTAGCCACTCTAAGATGGCCGACATGCATTTACTGCCTTCACTATTCTGGAAGGGTACACGTTATGATATAATTATAACCACACGCGGGGTCTGTGCATGAATAAGCTCACCGGTTATCCTTCGCGTGGTTTCCTGTTCCACTAGGCTATTTTTACATGTTTAGATCCCAGTAGTTAACTTGGGAGATTCCTCCCACACCTTTACATGTAACCGTTCCAAGATGGCCGACACTCTAACAGGATGCTCAACTCACTTTTGAGTAAGTCACATGACATGCCATGGCAGCAGCTGGGGCCGATTAGCTTCCCGCCAGTCCTTAATGAGGCTCCATTTGGAGCATAAGAAGGGAGCTCTTCTGACCGTTCAGCACCATCCCGGTTGCAGCACGAAGGGGTAGGTGTTTAGCGCGGCTTCTAGTGGAAGCGGGTGAGTATTATCTAAACTCTACAAGTTGCCTGCACTCTACAGCGACTGAGTACAGGTAAGCGACTGGATTGTTGACAGTGGGGTTTGTGGATGCATGGTTACTGTGCCTGCCCCTCTTGGACCCGTTATGGACTCTTATCTTTGTGGGCCCCGCGATGGGGCGTGGATGTGTGCGGTTGTCTGTCACACACGAGATCAAGGACAGCACCGCAGCACTTACTTCGGTTTTCTCGGTGGGACTTTTGCCCGCATCATTCCCCGCACCTTGTGTCGGATCTTGGGAAACTGGCCAGTGGCATGTTCTGTGACCATCCCTACGTACTGCCAGCTCGCTAGCCTTACCCGCTACTGTTGCAACGAGATGGGCTGACTAAGTGTGTTTGGTCAATACATTTTTAGATATATATAAACCTTCCTTGAGGTTTAACCCCTTCCTTCTGTTTCTGTTTTTGTTGTGTTTTTTACACCATGACTAGACATCCTACTACAGATGTCTGTATTTAGTGCTGTAACAGATGGGCGTCATTCTGATACTTATTAGGTGAGTTGGAGATTGTTTACTTCACCACTCCCCACTTAAGCACCAATTACGATATACACCAGATATCACTTCATTACCTGGATACTTGTTCATTGCTGTCTTAATTTATTTTCATCTGTATGTTGCTACTCAAGTAATTTGTAATTTTAACTTGCGGTTTATGAATTATCATTCTTGTTACCGCTCACATTCTGCCTTTTACTGAACAATTACAGGGGGCACCTCCCTCCCCCCTGTTTTCCTTGTTTCACAATGCGGTTTGCACCTTGTTGGGCAATCTACCTTTAGATTTATAACCAAGTGTTGTTTTCCATTATCCTTAACTGCAGGTTTGTCCCAGTACTAACAGGTAGTACCCTGTTTATCCTTATAGTAGTAGGCAATATCCTCACACTATTACAAGTTTTATTTTTAGCTATGGGGCATGTTGCACACCCCATTTCACTGTAGATAGTCATTTCTCACGGTCCTGAAGAAACGCCACAGGCGTGAAACATGTCGACCATCAAGGAGTAGAGCGCCTCTTGAACCCTGGTAGCTTGTTAGTCGCCTCTCCTCACTATTTTTAATCAAGTAGGGATCCATTTAGAATAAAATTTGCTCTCATAGGAATCCCTCTTGTTTTATATTCACTTCCAGCACATTTACACTCACACTAGGTCCCTTACACCCACGGCACCCTTACGGCAGGAACAAAAGATCTCCGGCAAAGAGCCCCTCTATGGGTGCCCGTCGGGTATTGCAGCGCCGACCCGACGAGGAGCAGACCCATATGATGAAGCATGACACCTAGCTTGCTGGGTGTGTGAGGGCCTCAGTTCCAAAAGGAGGAATTCCCCTCCTTTTTGGGTGCCTGGGACACTACCTGCATACTGAGGAACTGCGTACCTCTTTTTTGCGTTCACTCTGATAGGGCAAGTACGCTGGACCTCTTGATTAAGCCCTCTGTCCCCCCCTTTTTGATAAACATTATACGCACGGAATCCCCGTGGGACCTAATTGTCTAGGATACCAGGACGCCAGTGGCGATCTCTGGCCCATAATATTACTTCAGTAGGCGCAACATCCTTTCCAGAACAGGCCACCTGGTTAACTCCCCCATTATGGAGGAGAATCAGGGACTCAGTTTTGGGAGGAGATGGCAGCAGAAATTCTTAGAACAACTCCATCCATCTTAGGCTCTGAAAATAATTCAGCCACAGGTTCTACATCGGAGGATTGGGCATCATTGACTGCAATGAAGCGAGATTGGCTGAAGGTTACGCTTACATGGGGCGATGATGACCGAATATCTTCGTGCCAACATCGCACCCAAAGGCCTTATGGTCAAAAACTTTCCTAGACTTTTTCTGGAAGATCAAATGTTCAAGAAAGAGTGGTCCCTGGTAGCATGGAAGTGCACCAGGGATTGGCTCATCTTGATCATCAACACAGCCAAGAGATTAGCAGACGCTCTCTTAATACGGATACAAATTGCTGAGGGATCTCTTAAAACCACCATCCAGATAACCCAATTTAAATCCAAACTTAATGAACTCAACAATGAGATAGCTGAACAAAAAGAGTATCTCATGAAACAAAAGGTAAACAAATTGCAGAAAGATATACAAAAATTCGAGAAAGAAAAAGTATATCCTTATTTGAGATCGGACTATACCTCTACAAATGACAGCTATTCCTCAGATGATAGCACAGAGAACACCAGAAGGGGTTCGTCTAGCAGTGATTCGAGCACAGGCAGTTGGGGAGAAAATAAACAGAGAAGAAGAAATCGTCCGAATTTTCCAAACTATAACATACCTAACTTTCAGGGCCCACCTCCACCATATTGGCCCTTCCCGATGTATCCTCAAGGCGCACCACAATTCTTCCCCTCTAGCAATCAGCCTTTTTAGGCAGAGGTTGGGGCAGAGGAAAAGGGCGCAACATAAGAGGCGGGCAGAAAACGGTCCAATGGCTAGACAACCAGCAGAGCTCAATGGACACACGGAGCAAAACACAGAACAAAAAACCTTAGTGGTTAATCTATCACACCGCGGGTTATCTGAGACCGACGTCAAAGTCCTAGAGAAAGGACTTGGTTTCGTCCCCACTCCGAAAATGGATAAATTCAGAGATCTCAGTGAGATACAGAATTTTTTAGAAAGATCCGTCTGAGGGCATTTTTTCAGGACAAACCTTCGCCTGTCCAACAAGATTCTGGGTTAAGAAATCCATCCACCTTTACCCCTAATAGCAGCATGGTGCCAGTAGAAGTTATAACATTTGAACAAGCTGTTCTTAAAGAACTCCAAAATACAAGTTGTGTACTCCCCTTCAACAATTTATCGAAAGATGAAAGACTGGCGGCCAAGTCTCTCGCCGATGACGTCAGTATCACTATTAAACAAGCAGATAAAGGTGGTGCTACTGTCATACAATCCACAACGGATTATGAACAGGAATGCCACCGTCAATTGAACAACAAGAAATTCTATACTCCCATCACGGTGAATCCAACAACTAGACTGACCACGGAGATAGCAACCATGGTCTTTGAGGCAGAAACTAATGGATGGTTGAGTAAGAGAGAAGCTGACTTCCTCATTACTAAGGAACCACGCACTCCCTACTTCTACACCCTCCCGAAAATCCATAAGGGCACGACACCCATTCCGGGGAGACCTATTGTCTCAGGAATAGGTTCCATTCTTGAACCCCTTTCCATTTTTTGTGATCACTTTCTCCAACCCTTGGTGAAACAAACCCCGTCATACGTGAGGGATACGACAGACATACTTCGTATAATGGGAGAAATAGGAGACACAAGAGACATTGACTTGCTTCTTACATTAGACGTTGAACAGCTTTACACTAACATACCACAAAGGGCAACACTCACCGTTATAGAGACAGCATTGAATCAGATGGAGTGGTCATCACCAACACCCGTGACTTTTGTCATGCAGTGTGCCACTCTTGCTTTAACTGAAAAAAATTCGAATTCAAGAACCAACTATTCCATCAGGCTCAAGGTACTTCTATGGGGAGTACCTTCGCTCCGAGTGTAGCCTGCCTCTATATGGCGGCATTTGAGGAGGAAGTAATCTACCATCAGAGTAACCCCTACCTACAACACTTGAGCCTGTGGAAAAGATATATCGATGACATCCTGGTCTTCTGGAGGGGTGACCTGAATACCTGCGAGGAATTTTGTAATTGGGTCAATGCGAAGAATGAATACCTAAGGTTTACTAGGTCTATTTCAGCCACTAGCATACCGTTCCTTGACCTTAAGATTAGCATCCTAGAGGGTCACCTTCAAACTCCTCTGTATAAAAAACCTACATATAGGAACAGCTTGCTATCTTATAATAGCCATCACCCACGAGCATTGAAGGACAACTTGCCATTTGGGCAATTTCTCCGTATCAGGCGAAATTGCAGTGATGTCAAAGATTACAAGATTGAGGCGGATTCACTGAGGAATAACCTGATTGAGAGACATTACCCTCCACGTAAAATTGAGAAATCCTTAAAGAAAGCAAGGAATAACAACAGAGAGGCCTTGCTAGAAGTAATACAAAAAGAACCCAGTGACATCTTAACATGTGTGACTTCATTCACACCAGGTTCTAACCGACTAAAGAAAATTATAAACAAACACTGGAATATCCTGAACACAGGATCTCTTGAGATCTCTAAACCAAGGTTCGCTTTTAAACGCACAAGCAACTTAAAAGATATGCTGGTACATACACGACCCAAGTCATCCAACAGAAGCAAGCAAAGAACCTTATGGAACCTCCCACCGGTTCAGGGCCACTATCCCTGTGGCTCTTGTGCAGCATGTCCTCAAACTAAACATACCAAAGAGATAACGTTAACAGATACCTTCACTTGGAAGATATACACCCACACTAACTGCAACACATCTCAATGCATTTATTTACTGACTTGCTCTTGCGATAAAAAATATGTGGGTATGACCATGCGGCCTGTAAAAAATAGGATTTCTGAACATAAAAGCAACATTCGTTGCCTGAAAACCACTACAAAACTCTACACACATTTCAAGGAACAAAATCATACCCCGGAGAGTTTACACTGGCTAATTCTGGAGGCACACCCGCGCATCACGCAGGCAGCTCTATTCAAGATAGAGCAACGATGGGTGCATCGACTAGGGCTAGACCATCTGGGGTTAAACGATGACATACCTTGGAGTTCTTTGTTTTAACGTAATATTCAACAATAAACTGAATTAGCCACATCATTATAATTATAACATCAGCTCATTCAGCAATATGTCAATGGAAATGATATACCAAGCATACCTGCTCTCCAAGTCGATATTGGAATAGATTGGATCTATTAGTTTACTATGTACCATTAGCCACTCTAAGATGGCCGACATGCATTTACTGCCTTCACTATTCTGGAAGGGTACACGTTATGATATAATTATAACCACACGCGGGGGTCTGTGCATGAATAAGCTCACCGGTTATCCTTCGCGTGGTTTCCTGTTCCACTAGGCTATTTTTACATGTTTAGATCCCAGTAGTTAACTTGGGAGATTCCTCCCACACCTTTACATGTAACCGTTCCAAGATGGCCGACACTCTAACAGGATGCTCAACTCACTTTTGAGTAAGTCACATGACATGCCATGACAGCAGCTGGGGCCGATTAGCTTCCCGCCAGTCCTTAATGAGGCTCCATTTGGAGCATAAGAAGGAGCTCTTCTGACCGTTCAGCACCATCCCGGTTGCAGCACGAAGGGGTAGGTGTTTAGCGCGGCTTCTAGTGGAAGCGGGTGAGTATTATCTAAACTCTACAAGTTGCCTGCACTCTACAGCCACTGAGTACAGGTAAGCGACTGGATTGTTGACAGTGGGGTTTGTGGATGCATGGTTACTGTGCCTGCCCCTCTTGGACCCGTTATGGACTCTTATCTTTGTGGGCCCCGCATGGGGCGTGGATGTGTGCGGTTGTCTGTCACACACGAGATCAGGGACAGCACCGCAGCACTTACTTCGGTTTTCTCAGTGGGACTTTTGCCCGCATCATTCCCCGCACCTTGTGTCGGATCTTGGGAAACTGGCCAGTGGCATGTTCTGTGACCATCCCTACGTACTGCCAGCTCGCTAGCCTTACCCGCTACTGTTGCAACGAGATGGGCTGACTAAGTGTGTTTGGTCAATACATTTTTAGATATATATAAACCTTCCTTGAGGTTTAACCCCTTCCTTCTGTTTCTGTTTTTGTTGTGTTTTTACACCATGACTAGACATCCTACTACAGATGTCTGTATTTAGTGCTGTAACAGATGGGGCGTCATTCTGATACTTATTAGGTGAGTTGGAGATTGTTTACTTCACCACTCCCCACTTAAGCACCAATTACGATATACACCAGATATCACTTCATTACCTGGATACTTGTTCATTGCTGTCTTAATTTATTTTCATCTGTATGTTGCTACTCAAGTAATTTGTAATTTTAACTCGCGGTTTATGAATTATCATTCTTGTTACCGCTCACATTCTGCCTTTTACTGAACAATTACAGGGGCACCTCCCTCCCCCCTGTTTTCCTTGTTTCACAATGCGGTTTGCACCTTGTTGGGCAATCTACCTTTAGATTTATAACCAAGTGTTGTTTTCCATTATCCTTAAATGCAGGTTTGTCCCAGTACTAACAGGTAGTACCCTGTTTATCCTTATAGTAGTAGGCAATATCCTCACACTATTACAAGTTTTATTTTTAGCTATGGGGCATGTTGCACACCCCATTTCACTGTAGATAGTCATTTCTCACGGTTCTGAAGAAACACCACAGGCGTGAAACATGTCGACCATCAAGGAGTAGAGCGCCTCTTGAACCCTGGTAGCTTGTTAGTCGCCTCTCCTCACTATTTTTAATCAAGTAGGGATCCATTTAGAATAAAATTTGCTCTCATAGGAATCCCCTCTTGTTTTATATTCACTTCCAGCACATCTACACTCACACTAGGTCCCTTACACCCACGGCACCCTTACGGCGGGAACAAAAGATCTCCGGCAAAGAGCCCCTCTATGGGTGCCCGTCGGGTATTGCAGCGCCGACCCGACGAGGAGCAGACCAATATGATGAAGCATGACACCTAGCTTGCTGGGTGTGTGAGGGCCTCAGTTCCAAAAGGAGGAATTCCCCTCCTTTTTTGGGTGCCTGGGACACTACCTGCATACTGAGGAACTGCGTACCTCTTTTTTGCGTTCACTCTGATAGGGCAAGTACGCTGGACCTCTTGATTAAGCCCTCTGTCCCCCCCTTTTTGATAAACACACCATACACATCCCTGACCACAACCATCTTATCATCTCCAGATCTGCTTTCACTGCTTTCAACAATGTCAGGCCGATAGCTGCACCAGATCATTCCCCCTAGATGAAAGATAAGCATATCTTGACGTATTTTTCCTGAATCCTGGTCCGCGACCATGGCAGAAGCTGTTCTCATATCATCCCACTTTTCTACCACCATTCAACCCGAAAAACATTGGTGCCAAACAGATTCTTCTCTGCTTGCTTGGACACCCAGTGGACCAAGGAATGCCTGATATTTTAAATGGTCATCAATGCTGACCATGGTACCGGAACCCGGCCTGGAACAAAAGAAAACAACTATATTGTAGGAGGCTGGCTTAGTATATGGTACACTCTTATTTAAGTGAAGCACCTTGCACTAATCCAGAAAACCCTTATGATGATTTTAGTGGTCTTAGACAACCTTAGAAAGCTCTCTAAGTGGTAGTTGTGGAGAGAAGCTTTCAGGCTTAGTCCAGAAGGAGTGTTAACCAGCTTGTTTTACCCGAACTAATAATATAGTGTAGGTTAAACAAAAAGAACCACACACTGTAGTTATGAAAATAGTTATATTTATTATACACGCTCACTAACACATTGGTATATCTCCTACCTGGAGATATAAACACAATACACACAATACTTCAAGTGAAAAACAGGTAAGTAAGCACAATAAACAGTGGTCTCCAGGGGAGACCAAACTATATAGTAAAGAAGTGGGATGTGAACTGCGACTGAAGTTGGGACTTGGACCAGAAGACTCAGAAGAGCTGGGGACACAAGGAACCACCCAAGGAAGTACCCAGGAACCTCACGGAGGCTGTGTGCAGAGTGGAAACACAGCAGCGTACTCAATGCAAGTCAATGGGAAAGTCGCTGTTGCAGTTTTGAAGGAGAAGGACCCTTCCTAGTGAACCCGGAAGAAACTCCGTGAAAGATGGAAGGTTGGAGAGTCACCCCACTCGTGGGTACCCCAGGAACCAGGATACCTACACCAGGGAAGCCGGGTGCATTGGTGCGAAGTGATGTCAGAAACCGCCGTAGACCATAATGGAGGCCTTCACAAAAGATGCCACTGGCGAAGAAGGTGAAAGAGTCCGGAGGAATCCAAGGATGGATTCTTGAAGAGAAGTACATGCAAGCAGAGGGGACAGAGTCTATGCCACTCGGAAGTGACCATTAGGCCCTGAAGACCAATGAGCACAGATGACTGAAGATGCAGGAGAGTTGACAGTGACCTTGTCGCTGCAGTTGTGAGGACCAGGCGATGCTGTGGAAGACCAGGAGCCATTCACAAGCTGTCCTACGTCGGGAGTCGAGACCCAGGGGATCGGTGTCTGGCGGGAGCACCATCAAGCCTTGGCAGCAGCAAAACGAAAATGGTGCAACGATTGGACCAGCACGGTCCAAGAGACTCACCCAGTGCAGGAAAGTCAGAGCTGGACCGAGCAAGCAGGGGAGCCCACTAAAGCCCAAGAAGACCCTCAAGAGGACTGACAGGCCAAAGGCACAGGAGTCGTAAGAGGACCTCGAGCAGCTCACCAAAGATGCAAGTCCACGGTGCAGAGGATACGGTGAGGACAAAGATCTTGGTAGGGAGATATGCTGGAGACTGGAGCTTCTTATAACCCGAAGATCTCTGGAGGACAGAGTCAACAAGCCTTGGCAACGGCAAGTTGACGCTGTGCACAGGGGTGCTATTGCAGCGGTTCCGACGAGGGATACTGGCCTCAAACTAGCTGAGAAGACAGTGCAGGCCTCGAGGGAGTTGCAGAACCACAATCTGTGTTGCTGAGCCTTTCGAAGTCATGGTACATCAGAAGCAGCAGACCGGTCAGCTTAGTTGCGGTGCCTGCAGATGCAGGGGAGTGACGCCTTCACTCCAAGGGAGATTCTTTTGGGTGTCTTTGATGCTCACAGGCCTCGAGAAGAACCTGGATGAAGCACAGGCACAGATGACGCAGAAGACTGGCAGGTTGACGAGACAGGAGCAGCAGGAGTATTCCTTGATGCAGTCTCGGTTTCTAAGCGAAGTCCAATGAAGTCCAAAGTGCCCAGACGTTAGAAGTTGAAGTGGTTTTGGATCTGAATCTTGTCCCAAGACAAATCTGAAGAGCCACCCACAGCTAAGCCCTTAAGTGCCCTAGGAAAAGATTTGGGATGTTTCAGGGTTCCCTCCCAAAGGAGGGTCTGGACAGAGGGGAGGATACTCCCATGTCCTTTGTCCAGTTTTGCACCAGGGCGGGAGCCAACGGCTCCCTGAAAGGCCTCAAACTGGAGTATGCAAGGAGGGCACCAAATGTGCCCTTCAAAGCAGTCTGGTGGTGCTGGCAAGCGTCCCCACCCCAGCCCAATACACTAAGTCCTGTCTGGGAGGTGTCCACACCTCCCTGCGACAGGAAACCTATTGTTCTACCTTCCCCTGCTCGAGCCTGGCTCAGCAGCAGGAGGGCAGATTTGTGTCTATGATCGACAGCAGCACTAGCTTGCTGTTAGACCCTGAAAGGCTGGTACCAGGAATACAGGGGGGGCTCCCTAGGGGAGCCCCCAGTACATGGGATCCTACATCCAAAACTGGAATCGGTGTTGGGTTAGGATTCCAACATGTTTGATACCAAACATTACCGGTTTCGGTGCAGCCAATATATAGTTAGACATCTCGTAATTGACTTAATGTCCACTATATGTATTAAATGGCTGACTGCACTTACAAAGCCTGGAGAGTCGACTCCAGGGTTTGTAGGGGGTGTCCTGCTCATGAAGGGCACCCTCACACTTATAACCAAGCACCCTGTGTTAAGAATTGAAAGGCCCGCCTTAGGGGTGGCTTATTGGTTTTAAGTGCAGTGACCTCAGATATAAGGAAACTTATATCTGGTGTAAGTGGTGCTAGCACCAGTTTACACAGGCTACAATGGCAGGCCTGTAATCACAGTTTGAGTGGTCTCTCATGGGTGGCATAATACATGCTGCAGCCCATGGGAGACCCCTGGTGTACCTATGCCCTAGGTAACTCAGTACCATATACTAGGGACTCACTTGGGTACACCAGTAGCCAATTGTGGAGGTACCAAAGTACTTACCATAACACATTTAGGGAGGAAGCACAGTGACTGGGGTCCTGATTAGCATGATCCTAGTCAGACTAGTCAGAAAACAGAATAACACCAGCAAAAAGTGGGGGTAACCAGTAAAGCATATTCTACTTTCCTTCACAACTCCCTCCCCCCAAACGAACGAGATTAGACTGACCTTCTCCAGTTGAGTCTTCATTTTCCAAGTGGAAATATCTGGCGAGTCGCTCTGTGTTGGCATGGTACTCCCAGGTCTATGTTCCACAGAAAAGTCCATCCCCTGTAGGGAAATGGACCACCTCAAAAGTTTGGAATTGCCACCCTTCATCTGTTTAAGCCATAAGAGGGGCTTATGGTCTGTCTGAACAATGAAGTGAGTACCAAACAGGTATGGTCTCAACGCTTTCAAGGCCTAGACTAACGTTTCTCCCTGGAGGTCAACCTTCTGCTTATGAAAGCTACTAGTTGATCCTTGCCCTCTGCATTAAGTTGTGACAAAACAGCTCCTAGCCCTATCTCAGAAACATCTGTCATGACAATGAAGGTTTTGGAGCAATCAGGACTTTGCAGAATGGGAGCAGAGCACATGGCCTGCTTCAGGTCATCAAATGCCCTTTGACAGCTAACTGTCCACTGAACTTTCTTAGGTATCCTTTTGGAGGTGAGATCATTAAGGAGAGTCACAATGGACCCATATCCCTTAACAAACCTCATGTAGTACCCAGTCAGGCCCAAGAAAGCTCTGACCTGAGTCTGGGTAGTGGGAACAACCCAGTCCATTATTGTCTGGATTTTGCTCTCCATTGGTTGAACTTGGCCTCCACCTGCCAGGTGACCAAAGTACACAACCTTGCTCTGCCCTGTCTGGCACTTTGTGACCTTGGTAGTGCGGCCTGCCGTTTGCATGGCCTCCAGAACATTCATGAGGTGGACAGGTGATCCTCCCAGGTGGAACTAAAGACAGCAATATTATCTAGATAAGCTGCACTATAGGCTTCCAGACCCATGAGAACTTTGTTCACCAACCTCTGAAATGTGGTACGTGCATTCTTCAAGCGAAAAGGCATTACAATAATTACAATAAATTGATAATGCCCACTAGGGGTTGAAAATGCTGTTTTTGGCTTGGCATCCTCCTAGAGTCTGATTTGCCAGTAGCCAGCAGTCAGGTCAAATGTACTAAGATACTTGACTGAGGCCTGAGTATCAATTAGCTCATCTACCTTGGAAATTGGATGGGCATCAGTTCTAGTGACTGCATAGAGGCCTCTGTGGTCTACACAAAACCTAATTTCTCTCTTACCATTTGGGTGTGAGGTTTATGCACAAGTACTACTAGAATAGCCCAAGGGCTATCAGAAGGCTCAATTACCTCCAACTCCAGCATCTTTTGGACCTTAGTCCTGATGCAGTCTCTGACATGGTCAGGCTGTCTGTAAATGTTATTCTTCACAGGCAGGCTGTCACCTGTGTCCACTTCATGGGTACACCAGGTGGTTTGACTAGGAGTCAGAGAAAATAAGCGAGTACATTGATTGAGGACTTTCCTGCAATCAGCTTGCTGCTGGTCAGTGAGGCTGCCTGCCAAGGCTACTCCATCAGCTGACCCATCAACAGGTTCCTGAGAGAGGAGATCAGGGAGAGGGTCATTCTCTTCCTTCTGTCCCTCATCAGTGGCCATAAACAAGCTCATGTCAGCCGTGTCAACAAGAGGCTTTATACGGTTCACATGAAGTACCCTGTGGGGACTTCTAGGAGTGCCTAGATCAACCAAATACGTGACCTCACATTTTTTCTCAAGGATGGTGTGGGGGACACTCCATTTGTCCTGGAGATCTGAAGGAAGTGGTTCACTTAGGGCCACCCGGGTCACCTCGGACCACCTCTCAGCCTTCCATACTAAATGAAGAGTCAGAGAGACAGTGGAGAATATAAACCAATAATTGTTTATTATGAGCGCTCAGAACGGGGGTCCGTCTGCCCGGTCTCGAAAGAGTGCAACAGAGGGGACTGGGGAACAGTAAGCATAAAGATACATTATATGCATTGCATGGCCAACTAGAACACGCCCATGGTGGAATTTTCCAGACAGATGTGGGTGAACAATGTAGAGACAGAAAAAGGGCTTCCACTCTCGTACGTATCTTGCACAGCTAAGAACATTTCCAAGGCCGTTCCACCCTGGGCTGATATCACACTACCAGACAGGTGGGAGAGACCTGCTAACGAGGAGAAAGCTATGCACTGGCACGAACAATTACTCATTTCAGGAACAAAACTTAGGACAGGGCAGTTCTCGGAAACAGACAGGATTAGTTTCGAACAGCATACAAAATGGTGCCGAAAAGAGAAAATGGCGCAGTGAATGCTTATACATGGCATAACAGAGAGCATCTACAAGCATAATCTACCAAACCCTCCTTTTAGCGTGAGCTAAAGACATTTTCCTGCTGAGAAAGTAGTGAGAACTGGCACAGAGTCAGGGGTAACTGAAACATCAACATCACTCGATACAGTATCATAATGAGGCACATAATCAAGATGGAACTGGGGGCACTTGTCAGTGGTGACGTCTGAGACGGAAACAACATGGAGAGATGTATCATCAAAAACACCCTTGTCTCTGTTCATAAGATTATCAATATCATTCTGTAAACATCATAGAGGCGTTTGTAACAGAGGCAGATATCTTCTTGGGTGTGAAAGCAGTGACACAGTAGGAACAACAAAGTGGGAGACTTTGTATGAGAATACAGCAGAACATTAAGACTGCAATGAGATAAACGATTTCCTTCAGAATCCAACCCCAACTACCGAAGAAAGACCAACTCCAATTTCCACTCTCCATGCCCATGAGATTATCAATGATATCCATAATGTGTTGTGTTATGTTCTGTTCCAAATTCTCTATATCCATAACGCATTGATCGCCAATTAATGCGCAAACACCACCAGACTTGGCCAAGATAAAATCTATTGCATATCTAGGCTGGACCGAATACACCCGCATGCTTTGTAACTGAGTAGTACTATCTCTCAAGGCTGCCACTGTGGTGTTGGACAAAATCTGCAATTTACATCCGAAATATTCTCTGGCTTTTTCTTCCCTGGCCATAGCCATACCACCCAAGGTAAATATGGGGGACAAGATGTATCCAAATGTGATACCATTGCTATAACTATTCACTTCTATATCTGTGGCTCCTTCACAAAATTCTTTCGTCAGTGTCCTCTTTACCCATCTCCTTCTGGGCTGCATGTTCTTACATGGAACACCTAAAGGTAGTACCATTCCAAGAGCCACATCTTCAGTACCATTGTAAAAATTTGAATAAGCTGTTCTTGGATCTAATTTACTCTCCAGGGAAAACTTTCTTTTGTACAGTATTGTTCCTGAACAATTAATGTACAAAGAAATGTTTGTAAAGTTTACTATAGGGCAGCAAAGGGCATAATAACCAGCCTGTCGGGGTACTGTCAATTCCTTGTAATGCTAACCCACTAGTGTTATATTCTGCTCTTTCATATAAAAATGATCACAATACGTGCTGTAATCACAGCCGGGGTAACCCTTACCCTGAGGCTTCCAGTAATACAGACATGGCCCGGGATAACCAAGTCCGAACATACCCTTTACTTCCACAAACTCTGGTGGCAGAGTGTATGTGTTATTAACAATTGATATGGGGTATGCAGTCCAGAGGCTAGTGGCAGAGGCAATAGGATAACAGGCAGTCCCATTCCCAAAGAATCTATTATGTGTTTCCACAAACACGTTATTCATTGTAGCCCTCCTTTTACGCCCCAGAGGAATGTGTCTGTTCATGTCAAGTGTGGGTACACTATGTGTATCTCCCAGGAACCATAATACCCCCCCATACTGCTACTACCACCATTACCAGAGCAATAACACACACAATCTTCTGTTGTATAGACCAAATTGCACTGCGTTGTCTAGGAGCTATTGGCTGATCCTCCTCATTAATTTGTCTACCAAAAGGATGCATAATGAAACAAAAGAAGAAGTTCAAAATGATGAGAAATGCAAATGTTCCCAGTGTCCGTCAGAGCCTCACTGGTGCAGGCTCCTATCGTCCATCATCAGTTGGCGCTCTTGAGCACCGGTGTTGGAGCTTGCTCCGTCCTAAGCTCTTCCCTAATCTATCCCACGCTGATAAAGGTGGTATACTTTCAAAGTATATTTCCTAACTAATGTTCAAACAGCAAGAGCAAAACAGATGCAACTTTTCAGGTACTCCACTCCCTCGGTGGTACTGCTACTCAGTACTTTCCTACCTTATGCAGTCCATCCCTTGTCATACTTTTCCTTTGACTCGGTGTTCCTCAGCCGAGGACGTAAATTATACCTGGCAGCTCCAGGCACTGTGTGATCACTGAAAAGATGCTCCTGGATAGCTCGTATTTCTGGTGGGATAGCCTCATTCAAAACATCGTCGTTCTCTTTGTCAGTTTGCATCCAAATCAGCTTTGCATCGCTAAAGGGCACAAATCTGGGCACCTGTTCACATTCAACGTCTCCTATTCCCTCCTTGACCCACTGATCGTAAGGCAACGGCAAAGGTATTCTCCTGCAGTGGGTAGCATGTACCCAGTTCTTTCGACCATCAACCTTTACAGCCTTCTGTGTAGCCAGCAAAACTTGCACGGGACCTTTCCACCTGGGCTCCAGACTTTTCTTCCTCTGGAAATTCTTTATTAGAATGTAGTCCCCAGGCTGGATGCTGTGGCCAGGTCCCTCTGGTTTAGGAGGTAAGGAGTCTTGCACCTGTTGGTGAATAGAACGCAAACTTTCTGTCAATTGTCCAAGATAATCAAGCAATACAGGATATTCAATGTCTGAAAACTTTCTGGTCCGCGGGACACCCCAGACATTTGCTGGGCAGCCAAAGATTATCTCATAGGGTGATAAGCCAGTTCTAGAATGCGCTGTAATCCTAGTTGACAAAAGAGCAAACGGAAGAGCATCTGGCCATCTCAACCCTGTCGTTTCTTGAATTTTTGCCAATTTCAATTTTAATGTCCCGTTGTATTTGTCAATGAGTCCCGCAGACTGTGGGTGATTGGCGACATGGAACTTCTGCTTAATATGCAAACGTTCGCAAATAAGCCTAATCACGTTCCTATTAAAATGAGATCCGTTATCACTCCAGATAGCTCTGGGCATTCCGAATCGGGGAAAGTACTCTTTAATGAGCACCTTCGCTGTTGTGGTGGCCATATTGTCTTTAGTGGGATAAGCCTCAACCCATTTACTGAACGTGCATATAACCACTAGGACATACTTAAGATTGTTACAACGTTCTAGCTCAATGAAGTCCATTTGGAGGACTTCGAAGGGAAATGTAGGTGGTGCAAAGTTACCGGACAGTGTGGGGGTGCCCTTTCCTGGATTATGCATCAAACAAATCATGCAATTTTTCACAAAATGTGCAGCTGTTTTAGAAATATTGTCATTACACCAAACTGGGGCCAATAATTTACAGATACCCTTTGCACTGATATGAGTTGGACCATGAGGAATAGTAACTATGGGGAGTACATATGCATCAGGTAACATCCATTTCTGTTTTCCGGACAAATCAATCCAACACCCTTCTTCATCTAAACGTGCTGTACTCTCTTGCCACACAGCTAATTCTTCGATTGTGGCCTCGCTTTGTATCTCTTTCACACTCTCAACTGTGTTTTCAAACAAAGCATTGTCTGGGACCTATCTAGCTGGACCTGCAACAAACATTCTCTTCATCTTGCTCTGAGCCGGCTCTTTAGCTGTCTGGTCAGCAAACGCATTCCCTCTACCCACATCAGATCTGTCACTTTTTTATGAGCACTACACTTCACGACTGCTATTTTCTTAGGAAGTGTTAGTGCAGACAGTAATCGTGCTATTAACTTTCCGTGCTGTATCTTAGTACCATGCGATGTAAGGAATCCTCTTTCTGCCCAGAGGCGCCCAAAGTTATGAGCAACCCCAAATGCGTTTTGACTGTCTGCGTAAACATTAACAGCTAACCCTTCACTTAATTCACAAGCTCGTATAAGGGCAACAAGCTCCGCTGCTTGGGCAGATTGGGAGGGGACCCTTGATGTCTCTACCACTGTATGCAATGTAGTGATAGCATAAGCTGCAGTGGTGGTGCCATCTGGTAGTTTAAAACAAGAGCCATCGACATATAGTTCTCCTTGGGATCAGGTAAGGGAACATCAGTGAAGTCTACCCGTCCTTTCGTCTCTTCCTCTGTTCGGAAAATGCAATCATGTTTGTCAACTGCATCACTCTTGGAAGGGAGGGGGAGTAACGTGGCTGGGTTCAGAGTGGCACATCTTTTAATTGTAATGTGTTTGGCAAACAACGTCAATTCATAGCCAGTAAGACGTGCACTGGTGAGGTGCTGTGTCCTTGTCTTATTCAAAAGTGTGTCCAGTCCACACCATGAGGTACCATGACTGTGAGGTTGGCATCGAGTTCGAGTCCAGCCGATTGTCTGATTGAAGTGGCCATGGCCGCAACCGCTCGCAGACAACTTGGGAGTGCCCTTGCGACAGGGTCAAGCAAAGCAGAAAAATAAGCACAAGGTCACTATCTATCCCCAATTTTTGTGTTAGAACAGATAAAGCACAGCCAGCCATCTCGTGGACATATAACACAAAAGGCTTATTATAATCAGGCGTGCCTAGTACTGGAGCAGAGCAAAGCACAATTTTTAATTCTTCAAAGGATTGCTGATAATTAGGCGTCCAAGGCAAAGGCTCATGGACCTCTTTGGTTGTTAATACAGCAGGGGCTTAATTAGTAGGGAATAGTTTGGTATCCACTGATGACAGTAGGAAGTGATGCCTATAAAAGCACGCACAACCTTTTGAGTCTGCGGACGGGGCATTTTATTAATGGTACTGATGCGTTCTGGCGTCAACCTTCTACCCTCCTTCAACAGGAGGTGACCTAAATTGGTGACCTTCTGTTGACAATACTGAAACTTCGAAAGAGAAACTTTATGACCATGGTGTGCTAGATGTAACAATAATTTTACCGTACTATCTCTGCAACCTTGTTCCGTATCGGAAGCAATTAACAGGTCATCAACATACTGTACCAATACATTACCTGGAGAAAGGGAGAGGGAATCCAACTGACCTTTCAATGCTTGACTATAAATGCTAGGACTCTCAGTATACCCTTGAGGAGCTCGACAGAATCTGAAGCTTTTCCCAGCCAGTGAAAATCCAAACAAATACCTACTATCTGGGTGTATGGGAATGCTAAAGAATGCATTTTTCAAGTCAATGACAGAGAAAAACTTAGCAGTAGATGGAATCATTGTTAAGAGTGTGGTGATATCAGGAACCACTGGAAATTGCGGACCACTATTTTATTAACCTCACGCAAATTAATCACAAAACGATATACATTATCAGAACTGGTGGGGGGATCTGGACTCACCCTCTTTAGGACCGGAAGAATAGGACTGTTACAGATATTACAGGTGGTCTCTTCGACAACTCCCTTACGTGTAAGGTCCTGAACAATATTAAGGAGAGCTTGTTCTCCTGCCTTTGGTATTTTATACTGGGGAATACGCAGTAATATGACATTATCTTTCACTCGTACAGAAACTGGGGGTATGTGCAATAACCCTGCATCAGTGTCACCAGTGGCCCATAATGTGGGTGGTACTGGATCAAATTCAGGTGGAAGGGGAGCATCCTTGGAAAGACATTGCCTTGTACCCACGTCAGGACCCATGGTAAGGTAAACACCATCTGGCGAACAATATATGGTAGCATGCAACTTCATTAGTAAGTCCAGGCCCATTAAATTTTCACCACAATCAGATGTCAAAAGGAATGGGGAATCCACTGTGAACGGACCAACAGTAAGAGTGAGAGGGCGTGAAATAGGGCTTATAACCGGTACTCCTGAAAAACCCACCGAAACATTATTCTGGCCAGACAGGGCCGCCCCAGGGACCATATGTCGGGAAACAGAGCTCTTTTTTTTTGCGCCTGTATCATTCAAAAAGTCATTAGTAGACCCTTGCAGATCCACTTTGATATAAGGGCCACGCTGATCTACAGGTATGTGAACTGGTCCCTTACCCTGTCCCTGGCTGTCCTAGCTGAAGGACATCCCTGTCACATCATCAACGTCATAGTCGTCGTTATAATACTGTCCTTCCTTGGTGTCATCAAAATAATTATCGGGACGGCCTACGGAGTCAGTAGTGTGCTGCTGTCTATTAGTCCCACGGCCCCTGTTTCCAGAACCCCTTCCTCTATTGAACGAAGCATTATGCATAAGTACAAGGAACTGGCTGCGCCAGTGACCCTCTTCCTTACAATAAGCACACTGATTCGGTCCCAAAGGTGTCATAGGTGACTGTCTAGTGCGGGCGAATTGTGGTTGGGCCCCCGTCCTCTAGTGTTACCATGATATACCTGTTGTAGTAATACCTTAGTCTTCAAATCTTTATGTTTTTTATCCATTTTATCTTTCTCTTCATTATCCCTATGCTCATAATATTGGGCCATATTCAGAATCACAGAAGGGGAAGATGTAGACCAGGTACTTTCAGCTGCCTGAAGTTTAGCCATTATTTCGGGAAGGAGATTAGTGACAAACCTGTCAACAAATAAACGGACTCCCCCCTCTGTAGACATGTCCTGCCCACTATAATCCAAAAATGTCTCTTCAAACCTATTGAAAAAGTCAGAAACACTTTTGTCTTTCTTCTTCCGGCAGGCAGTCAGTCTGTCCCAAATAACCTTCTTGGGAGGAATAAGTGTTTGCATGTATGTTATTATGCGACCGGGCAAAGCAAGTAATTCAGCAGTTGGCTTGTCTCCTGGCTTTCTATCCCGGTCCCAACCTCTGATCACACTCCATGTTCCGCCCAATTCAGCAACATGATCTTGGGTATATACCTGTCGCCAAACATCAACCAGGACTAGTAAGCCCAAAAAAATTAAATATCTGCAAGTGTCATTACGCAAGAAGAGGCCGCTTCCGTCAGTTCTTTATAATAAGCGGTAGGATTTTTCCTAGGATCGGGCAATGTAGCCTTCAGGGCCAAAACTTTACTCCTTTTCAATGGAGTATAAACCCACTGTTCCTGAAAACGGGCTGCTACTGGTAATCACTCCATGTTGATCTGTCACCTCAGGTATTCCCGGGTGATAAATGGGGTACACTTCTCGCATTGGGAACTGTGTTATCTGAGTCTGACTGTTATCATGTAGTCTGCCTCTATAAGTGACTAAAGTTGTAATGTTCCCTAACACTTTGGCCGGCTCCATATTATTTGTGTAAACGCCTTCACTAATATCAAATAATATTTGGGGCGCTTCCGTCTTAATGTGGGTATGCCAGAGGTCAATTAGTGCAGTGGACATATTTTTTTAGGACATGTTGCTCTATGAAAGAATCGAAAATTCGCATTACTGACCATATGTCCTCACGACTGTAAATTGGGTTACGGGCCCACCGTACTGCCTCTCCCGCTATTACCTTTTTCTCTTCCTCCCCCACATCAGACTGCATTAACGGACCTAACCGCTCCACAAATGTCGTCAACATCAAGTCTCTTTCGTCCGGTCCATGCACCGGTGTGTGAGTAACTAGTGTTGATGAAGGATGGGTAACTGTAACGGGGGTAACTGGTGTTGCTGTAGTCATATGCTGTGATGAAGAGGAAGGAGTAGGGGGTATGTTAACTGGGGCGGTAGGTGTAACAGCCTCAGAGACTGATGCACTTTGTGTGGGTTGTTGCTGCTGATGGGGAACAACGGGATATATCCGTTCCGGGGCATAGGGTGGCAGAGGTCGGGCATCTAGTAATTTCTCCATAAAAGAATCACCATCTTCCTGGACCATGTAAGACTTATCAACTTGCAGCCGGAATATTCTATCTTCACATTCTATTCCTTTCTCCTGCTTGTCCCTATCGTGAGCTACAACCTTTTGTGTAATTGTCTGCATATTTCTTTTTCTAACATCCTTCTCCATTTTTAATCGCCTCTGTTTGTCCTCCTTCTGCCAAGTACGAAGAGAGTCAAACATAGACTGCCTACTGTGTCTTTTGAACAACTGTTCCTGGAGAAACCCTATCTTTTGTTCATCAAAGGAGCCTGTCAAAGGCCACTGTAACTCAGCATTGTCCTTCGTATATTTGTGCCACAACGTACTAAACATAATAGGACCAAGGCCATTTTTTATATCCATATCAAACTTAGGACTGCCCTCAGGAGGTGCCGGCTGGGACTCTTCGAACTGTGCATCTTTAGAACAACAACGACAGCTCAAACTCCAAATCTTACTGAAACCAGGCATTGCAAGAAAATAGATAACAAAGCCCTAATTTTACCTGGCAAAGTATTTGTAAACACTTTTTACCAAAACAGTCCTTATACTGAAACAAACCCCATTTACAGTGGTACCACACAAACCGAAACAGACTCACCTGATGTCAGGAGCACCGATAAACCTGTTCTCCACTGCCGACTCTTCGGACCAAACAGTCAGATCACGGGTTTTGCCATTCAGGACCCCAGTCAGGATGACCGCTGGGCGAGGCCACCCTCCGGTGGGACAGAGGCAGCAGCTGCGAGAAACAAATCTCTTTGTGCAGGGAACCCTAAGCCGTCAGTCCGACCTGATGATGTCCCCGTCCTCCCCTCCTTCTGTGGAACAGGGATGGGTCACTGTCCCGATGGAGTCCCTGTTCTTGAGCCAACTGAAGGAAGTGGCCCACTTAGGGCCACCCGGGTCACCTCTGACCACCTCTCAGCCTTCCATACTAAATGAAGAGTCGGAGAGACAGTTGAGAATATACACCAATAAATGTTTATTATGAGCGCTCAGAGCGGGCCTTCATCTGCCCAGTCTCGAAAGAGTGCTACAGAGGGAACTGAGGAACAGTAAGCATAAAGATACATTATATGCATTGCATGGCCAACTAGTACACGCCCATAGTGGAATTTTCCAGACAGATGTGGGTGAACAATGTAGAGACAGAAAAAGGGCTCCCACTCTCGTATCTTGCACAGCTAAGAACATTTCCAAGGCCGTTCCACCCTGGGCTGAGATCACACTACCAGACAGGTTGGAGAGACCCGCTAACGAGGAGAAAGCTATGCACTGGCACGAACAGTTACTCCTTACAGAAATTAAACTTAGGACAGGGCATTTCTCGGAAACAGACAGGATTAGTTTCGAACAGCATACAAAATGGTGCCGAAAAGAGAAAATGGCGTAGCAAATGCTAACTTATGCATGGCATAACAGAGAGCATCTACAAGCATAATTTAACAGAGCTGCTGGGGCCACAGGCTCCAACACCCACACTTTCTGTCCAGTCTGGTAAACAGTCAGAACAACATTTTGGTCATGCCAAGCTTTCTGAAGCTCCAAGCTGGCCTCAAGGTTTTTGCTGGCCCTCTTCATGTACTCAGCCATAAGTGAACGAAGGCCAAGGACATGGTCCACAATGTCCTGTTTAGGAGGTTTGAGAGGCTGCTCCCATCTCTCCTTAACCAAACACAATTAACCCCTAACTGGATGGCCAAACAGAAGTTTAAATGGGCTTGTAGCGCACCCCCTTCTGAGGAACCTCTCTGTAGGCAAAGAGAAGGCAGGGTAGTAAGACATCCCATTTTCGCCTGAACCTTTCTGGGAGCTTCATGATCATACCCTTCAACAAGCCCATTTCACTGTGGATGGCAGGGAGTGGTAAACTTGTAGTTTACTCCACATGGCAGTAATGTAACTAGGCATGAAGTTTGTACCTCTGTCTGTTAAGACCTCCTTAGGAAACCCCACTCTGGAAAAGACTCCCAGAAGGGCCATATCCACCACAGGAGCTGTAGTGCTCCTAAGGGGAATAGCCTCTGGATATCTAGTGGCATGGTGCATCACCACTAGGATATAACTGTGTCCAGATGCTGTTGGAGGGTTTAAGGGACCAACAATGTCTATCACTACCCTCTCAAAGGAAACCCCAACCACTGGGAGTAGAATTAAGGGGGCCTTTGTAGTGCCACCTGACTTAACACTGGCTTGGCAAGTGACGCAGAAGCGACAAGACTCCTTGGTGTCTTCAGACATGTGGGGCCAGTGAAAATGAGGGACAAGCCTGTCCCAAGGCTTGCTTTGCCCAAGATGTCCTGCAAGGGAAATGTCATGTGCTAGGGATAGAAGAAAACCCCTGAACTTCTGAGGTATTACCAACCTCATGGTGGCACCAGGCTTGTGGTCTCTACACTCAGAGAACAGGAGGCCATCTTCCCAATAGATCCTTTGGGGCCCACTGACACTCCCTGCCTCCTCAGCAGCAGCTTGTTGTCTGAGCTGTTCAAGAGAGGGGCAGGATTTCTGTTCCAAACTCACGTCTGCCATGGAAGGGCCCCTTACCCCCAAGAAGTCTGCCCTGGGAGGGCCCTTTATCCCCAAGAAGTCTGCCTGGTCAGGCCCAAGTTCTTCTGGGACAGTTCCTTCACAGGGGCTGTCATCTCCCTCAGGAGGCTGACTCTCACTGGGAGTTTGGAAGGAGGATAGGTCCTTACCCTTGCTGCTCCTTCTCTTAGGAGTCAGCTGATCCATTTCTCAAGGATCCAGTGCTCCCTCAGTTCCTAGCTGTTTGGCCTGAGCCCTGGTGACAGCAAATGCACTGGCAGAGATTCCCATCATCTCTGCATGTGTCCTGAACTCCACTTCAGACCAGGCTGAAGATTCTAAATCATCGCCCAACAATCTACAGGTAGGTCTGGAGAAAACACAACTCTCTTAGGTCCAGTTGAATAGGCCACGTTATAACGCATGCAATTAGAACGCATGCCATTACAACGCGGTCATTACAATGACCGCGTTGTTACATTGCATAGCATTACAACGTAAGTCATTACAACGACTTGCTGTAGGGGGGCGCTGGAAGTTGGAATAGTATAATTTACTATTCCAACTCCAGTCTGTGCAACAGTAGGGATGGTGTTGGATTTAACATCTAACACCTTCTGCCCCCTACAGCAAGTCGTTGTAACGGCTTTCGTTGTAATGGCATGCGATGTAACAACGCGGTCATTGTAATGACCGCGTTGTAATGGCATGCGTTGTTTCGCATGTGGGGTAAATGATGTTTCCCCTCCCATTACCCCTCCCTAATTGAGATTAACAACTGTCAAGGAGTGATCAGTCTTGATATTGCTGGCCTTGATCACTTGGTAAAGTTGACCAAGTATGATTTGTTCAGGGGACACAAGTTTCTCTGTCACCATTGTGACACTGGCCCCTGTGTCCCTGTAAGCCATAGCTTCTTGACCATTGATCAGAGGCTGTTGTCTGTACTTGCCCAAGTTAGTGGGACTTACAAGTAAAGTGGCAAGATCCATGCCACTGTCACAGACAAGGACAGCCTGAGTGGGTGTTCTGACTAGACCAGAACCCACTTCAGAACCGAAGGCTAACCCTACTAATCCCTTGGGGGCTGTACTACCACTTGTACTGGTACTAGGGGGCTAGTTGCCTTAGGGACAGTGGTAGTAGCTTCCTTGGTGCTGGCCTTAGGACAATTATTATCCCTTGGTCTATGACCTTTTTCCTTACACAGGTAGCACCAAGGTTTCTTTTTAGAGTTGTTGGAGTTTTGAGACTCACCCCCTGAGGCAGGTTTTTGGGGAGCTTGTGAAGACTCCTGTTTGTCTTTACCATTCTCCCCACCCTTCTCTTGGGCCTCAGAAGAATTGTGCTTCTTCTGGTCACCTCCACCACCATTATTATTTTTCTGCTTAACCCTGGTGTGTACCCATTTGTCTGCCTTCTTTCCCAATTCTTGGGGTTAGGTCAGATCAGAGTCCACCAGGTACTGGTGCAGTTGTTGTTTCTGACAATTATTAAGGATGTGCTCCCTCATCAACAGAGTGTACAATCCCTCATAGACCTGTACCTTGCTTCCATGAAGCCAGCCTTCCAGAGCCTTAATAGCATTGTCTATCAACCCAGTCTTGAGTGCGTGCCTTCTGTGTGTCCCTAAACTTAACTCTGTACTGTTCAGTTGTTCAACCAAACTCATCTATGAGGGCACTCTTCAAGACTGAGTAATTATCAGCATCCTCTTCTCTAACAGTAAGGAGCTTATCTCTACCTTTGTTAGCAAAGGAGAGCCACAGGATAGCGGCCCACTGTCCTTGAGAGACCTTCTAAACTTTACAGGCCATCTCCAAAGCAGTGATCCATTTATGGATATCCTCCCCCTCCTGGTAAGGAGGGACTATCCTGCTCAGGTTCCTAGTACAAAAGGATGGTTCCCTGACTCTAGGTAAACTAGTGCTGCCATCATGGGACTCTAGTCCCAAATTCTTCCCAGTCCTCTGGACTTCCAAGGTCTCATTATCAAGGGCCAACTGCTCTTGCTTGAGCTTGAGTCTAACTCTCTCAAGTTTGATCAGGTGGTATTCGCTCTCTAAGGTGTCCTGCCTCGTGCTAGAGATGGAGGTCCCTATGGAATTGACAGAGGACGAGATTCTAGAGTGCAGTGAATATTATAGTATCCAATATCAAAACATTCCTCAAGCAGCAGTGGCACTCCCGGCTCAGCTGAGAGCTAATACTATAATATTCACTGCACTCTAGAATCTCGCCCCATAATTCTTTGCTGGGCCTTTGGTTGGCATTGTATTTTTGCCCATAACTTTGCTTGGGGTGGTCCTAGGAGGATGGGACCACCACCGAATCGTTCAGCATGATATGATCTTTGTGTTCAAGGCATCTGTTTGGTCCTCCCCCTAGGTTAGGGGGGACCCCAAAATCATCACCTCTCTCATTGCCTGATATTTTTCAAAGCTCACTTTTGTGAATTGGTTATATGCTTTTTAGCATGTAAAGGTAAAGTTGTTTTTATCAAAGGGTTGTGGGTGCAGTAGCTAACTCCGCTACGAGTTGCCCATGGTTAAAGACATGGCAGTAACACTTTATACCACAGCAGTGATGTGAGATATGGCAGTAGCACTTTATACCACAGCAGTGATGTAAGACATGACAGTAACACTTTATACCACAGCAGTGATGTGAGATATGGCAGTAGCACTTTATACCATAGCAGTGATGTAAGATGTCACAGTAGCATTTTATACCACGGCAGTGATATAAGCTATGAGAGTAACACTTTAAACCACAGCAGTGATGTGAGATATGGCAGTAACACATACCACAGCAGTGATGTAAGATATGACAGTAACACTTTATACCACAGCAGTGATGTGAGATATGACAGTAACATTTTATACCACAGCAGTGATGTAGGATATGGCAGTGACACTTTATACCACAGCAGTGATGTAAGCTATGGCAGAAACACTTATATCACAGCAGTGCTGTAAGCTATGGCAGTAACACTTATACCACAGCAGTGATGTACGATATGGCAGTAACACTTTATAGCACAGCAGTGATGTGAGATATGGCAGCAAACTCCACATCTGAACAATGAGTCAAGATAAGGCTCCGTACCTCAGAATTGATGTAAAACTCCATACCTGAGAGATGATAGTAAGAGTCCCTTCCGCCGCAATGATGTGAGATGTGATAGTAACACTCTTTACCTCAGAGATGATGAAAGCTCGTAAGACAGTATTTCTTCATATCTCAGCTATGATGAGGTGGGACAGTAATGTTCCAGAACTTGAAGATGATGTGAGATATGACAGTAGCATTCCATACAGCAGGGGTGTTGTGAATCCCCCACTTTACAAGCTACAGAGGGTTGAGCTTCTTTATGGGCGACTTTGATCTACAACACAGCAGATAAAAGCTTGTAATTAATGCTAAAAGTAAGAACAATGGGTGGATAGTGAAGGGGAAAAGGATGCATGAGTGGATGAAAGGATGAGTGGATGAGTGGCTGAAAGGATGGTTGGATGAAAGGATGAATGAGTAGATGAAAGAATGGAAAGAGATAAAAGAATGGATGGGTGAATGGGTAAAAGGATGGGTGGGTTCAAGTATGGATGGAGGAGTGGGTAAAATGATTGATGGGTGGCAGTGGTGGCTGGTGACATTTGAAAGTGGTGGGGTGTAAACTTTCTGTGTTAGTGCACCGTGGCGAGCGAGCGCAGCGAGCGAGCCAGAACATCTTTAGGGGGTTCGGAGGGGTTCTCCCCGAGAAAATTTTGAAAAAAGAGTGGGTAAATGGTGCATTTTCAAGCAAATTTGAGAAGCAAGAAGGTTAATAAAGCAATTGTGAAAGTGCAGTTATTACATTAATAAAGGGATGTCATATAGCAACATGTAGATAGAAATCTTTCTGTTTCCACACTAACTTGCTTGTTTGTGTGCAAGCGTGCCACCGCCACCAATCAGGTTTCACAAGGTTAGTGCACTCCACAAAAGTTCACTCCTTCCTTTCTAGGCTGCTAAAACATGTGACATTTCATACAAAGCATGTTTGTTTTCTCTAGACTTCAAGCACTCACTAGCTAACCCTGACAGTAACACACCCAACTCTATTTAACGTTTGTGAACAGATAAATGTGAAAAATGTAGGCTGTTGTTGGAATGCCTCATAGCAATGTGGGGGCAAAAGGGCATGTGACACAGGTAACCTAATAATTTATAGGTGGGAGGTTCATCGCTACTGGAATGTCCAAGTGACACCGAAGTGCATTGCTTAGATTTTTTTTATGGGGGAGTGGCAGACTGGCCCACCTTTAATAAGGCTGCTATAGCAAAATTTCTTCTTTCAGTCAAATACATTATTCTTGTGTTCAATGTTCCTACCAGACTGGCATGTGTTCCTAATTGAACGTGTGTCTTTACAAAAATTGTGAACTGGAAGCATTCTGCAAATAATGCTGCCAAGTCAACACTTGTGACCATAAAAGCCAGGCCCAGCAGCAGGTGTCAGACATGACATGGGAACTCCTGCCAGCTATGTCGATGCTGATAGGGCGCCAATATTTCAATACATGGGTTTCATTTTAATAATATTATCAGATGTATTATTAAAGTATGTAAACAGAAGCAAACTACTGCACCCACATTACAGTGATGTCTTAAATGACACCAAAGGACTGGAAACAAGATGTTGTGGAACGTAAAACAACCTGCTACCCCAGCCCTGACAAGCTTTTCAGATCCATGGGGGGAGGGGGTGCTGCTCCAGCCCAGGGTTGTTTTTATTTTTAATTTTGGGTCTTGCAGTCTTGTTTACTACAAATCCCAGAATTCCAAGGAAAAAACCTGGACTAGAGCAGTACATCCATCAGCCATAGGCCTGGGAAATGTGGCAGCTATGTTACCATCATCTATAAAAGTTCTTTGTGCAGCACAAGTAACCTCCAAAGAGACATCATCTTATATACGAGGGTAGCCAAACACCAAAACAATTAACATCCATATTGTTAATTGCATTGCTCTACGTGAAACGATGAAACTGGTACAACATGCAATAGTTGGACAATAGATGTCAACACTTCAGCGCTCCCCCCTCACTTTCAGATATTATGTATGTACAGTTGTATTTGTGTAGAGAAATCCTATCTGTGTCGCAACGGAAAGCTGAAACAAGCCACTACATTGTTCAAGTGACGTACCACCCATGGCATTTTATCAACTTCAACCACTGTTTCCAGCGCGATGCATGACTAAAAGATTATGGCCTAGCCAGGGCTGATTATTTAAAATAAACCTCCCTGAATCCTTGGTGCATTGTGGTGACAAAAATAACAATGATTAAAAATCCACATATATTTCCGAACAAGTTGTCTGCAGGCTGCCACGCATATCGCATTAAAGGCACCTGCAGGGCAGATATTCTGAGGAGCCGTTGCTGTGTTATGATTGCAGAGAACAAGGCGCTTGCTTGTTGTCTGCTTGCATCTTATCTGGCCATCTCACCAACTGACAGTAGCCCTTGCAGGTCTGTTCACCTTTCACTCTCACTCCAGCTGCCCCGTTCTCCCTTTGGCTTCAGCAGCACCTGTGCACGCGCTCCCTCTCCCCACCTGCTCCTCGCAGCCCAGGTGGGCAGGACCCAGTTATTCCTTCCCTATGAACAAAAGGCAGTGAAAACGCCCTGGCACAGGGTGGTCAAACTTCGCGATATTGCACCTTTCATTTTATACAGCGTTTCAGGCGCTTTGGCAAATGAATTCTACTTGCCAATGAAATAGTTAAGCTGCTCAACACATAGGCAAGCCCAGATGCTTGTTAACTTAATGAGGAACTCGGAGCAGGGAGTGGGGGTTGTTGGGCTGTTTAAAACTGCGACCCCCTTTGCGCGATAAATAACTTGTACCTTTCCGTGCAGACTTGTTGTGCGAATTCGCACGGCTGCTTCATCTTGAATAATTTCCTAGTGCAATAAATAAATAAATAATCCTGCTTCTTTGTTGGGAGATGGGTGTTCTGCCTGGGACAGCATATTAGCAAAATAGCCCGGCGACCTCTCAAAGGCTTCTGTGCATATTCCCAGTGGGTAAATGGAACTATCTGAAGCGTGTTTTGTCATTTAAAGGTGTAATTCCTGTGGAAGTGCACGGCCTGCCTCAGATTGATGTAAACAGACCGGAGCCCTTTATTTGCACTAATAGTGAAATGGCCTTATGTTGGGCACAGCTGACATACCATACGGTAGCAAGGATGCCTCATTTGCAACCCACATATTTACTATGCTCTGTCGTCGAAGAGACAGACACCTGACTCGTGCTAAGTGAATGGTTATACAGCTATTAATGACATATCCGGCAATTAAACCGATCAGTAAACCGAGCAGGGGCTGTGTGTTCCAGCGATGAGCGGCTCAGTAATCGTGTGCCTCTTGATAACCGTGTTTGGTTGAAGAAAGAGCAGTCGTCAGGTCTGATTTAAGTAATAAAAATAATACATATTATTAAAAAAGCCTTCGTTGGTAGTCCGGTATCCAGTCGCGGCTCGCAATACAGGGGGGGGGGGGGATCGCGCGGGGGTTACTGCGGGGGGGAAGGGGGGAGGACGTTAAAATAAAAAATAAATTGAAAACTTACCTGACCAGGTCCTGCGCGCGCCGCCTCTGCTCCTGGGCCGGGTCCCACGCCGCCTCTGCTCCTGGACAGGAACAGGCATGCTCCCTCCCCTCCTGTAACCAATCACAATGCTGCAATGGCAGCTGTGATTGGTGGGGAGTCCCGGACGGCGCCCAGCCGGGCACCAGTAGGGACGCCATTTTCTCTATGTAGGCTGCATGCAGCCAACATAGAGAAAATGTAGAGTGCGCATGACTGCTTTGGTCGGCCCAAGGGCCGACCAAGCAGTCAGGGCACTCAGAGTGGTGCAAGCCACTCCTACCCGACCCGCCCACCCGCCCGCCCCCAACCAGGCATACCCTCCAGCCCGCCCCAAGCCAGGCATACCCCTGCATTCTGCTTTCTCGCAGCGCGAGAAGCAAAAAATGAAATGGTATTTAAAATACCATTTTATTTTCTGCTTCTCGCACTGCGAGAAAGCAGAGGGGCGGCGCTCCAACGCCCTAATGGAGCGGCCGCCACTGATGGGTGGGTGAAAGGATGGGTGGGCAAAAGGATGGATGTGTAAGTGGGTGGAAGGTTGGGTAGGTGATAGGATGGGTGGGTGGGTGGGTGGGTGTAAGGATGGATTGGTGGGTGAAAAGATGGATTGCTGTAGGATCGATAAATGACCGGGTGAAAGAATGGGTGGAAGAGTGGATAAAAGATGCGTGGGTGAGTGGGTAAAAAGCTTGATGGGGTTAAATGGATAGGTGGATAAAAGGATGGGTTGATGGGTGGGTGAAATGTTGTGTGCGGATGAAAGGATAGATGAGTGAGAGGATGGGTAAATGATTGGATGACAGAGTATATGGAAATCTGAGAGGATGGATGGATCTGTGGATAAAAAGATGGCAAAATAAATGGAAATATGAGAAGATGGATAGGTGGTTGGGTGAAAGGATGGTAGTGTAAATGAAAATCTGAGAGGATGGATAGATAGCAGAGTAAATGGAAATCTGAGAGGATGGATGATTGATGGATGAATGGATGGACAAAAGGATCAATTGACGGATGAAAGGCTTGATTGATGGATGGGTAAGTCAAATGATGAATGTATGGGTGGATGAATTCATGGATGGATGATCCATAGATGATGGATGTGTAAACTGATAGATTGAATGGCCAACGGATGGATGGAATGGTGAAATATTGAATAATGGATAAAAGAATGAATGTATGACAGAATGTAACAGTGGAATGGTGGCTATCAGTGGGTGGATGGTAGCGTGAAAGCACGAACAGATACATGTTTGGATGGCCAAGACAAGGGAGCTCCTCTAGGATGGTTTGGGCTCACTTGCTTCGCTGACCCGCTCCTGTCAGAGCTTGGGTTCAAAGTGGGGGATATTTTACATTTTTCTGTACTCCCTTTGCCATACAGTCACACCTCGTACTAAAGAAGTGATGTTGGATTTTATCTGAGTAACACCACATACATCCATACCTCAGCGATGATGTAAAGATATTATAGTACTACTCCATACCTCAGCGATCATGTAAGATATGGCAGTAACACTCCATACCTGATCAATGATATAAGGTAGTGTTAGATTTGTCAGCCTTAGGGTGGTCTTCCCTACTTTTTGCCTTCCACCTCCATTTTTGCTGATCTCATTTTTGTTGGCCTTAGGACTCTGCACACTTTACCACTGTAAACAAGTGCTAAAGTGCATGTACTCTCTCCTTAAAATGTGGTAAAGTTGGCTCATACCCATTTGGCATATTTAATTTACTTATAAGTCCCTAGTAAAGTGGTACTTCTTGTACCCAGGGCCTATAAATTAAATGCTACTGGTGGGCCTGCAGCACTGATTGCTCCACCAAATTATGTAGCCCTTTAAACATGTCTCAGGCCTGCAATTGCACCCTGTGCGTGCAGTTTAACTGCCATGTCGGCCTGGCAAAATAAACCTTTTGCCAGGTCCAAACCTTCTTTTTTTAATACATATGTCTTATATATATATACATATATATATATATATATATATATATATATATATATATATATATATATACACATATATGTGTGAACAAGGGCACAGGGTGCTCGAAACACGTCACGGAGTGAGAGGACAATAAAACATCTTACCTGCCATTATTATCCGGGTCCGTTTCTCTCTGTTCGCCAGTGTGGAGGTTCTGAGAGTGCTTTTGGAGGATAGATATATATAATATATATATATATATATATATATATATATATATAGCTACCATTACCGAACCAGTTAAGAGACGGATGCCGACATCAGAGTAAGCTTCGAAATATTTTCTCTTTATTTCATGCTCATTCCAGCTTTGCTTGCTGTCATAATCATATCTTGCTATCGCGCTGTTGCAACGCGTTTCGGCACTGCTGCCTTGATCACACAACAGTCACAAAGTTACAAGTTCACATTAAAAAAGGGGGTGAGTACATGGTCACATGATCCTCTCTGTTTTCATAAACACAGAGAGGGGACTTTGAAGTTCAGCTAGTATTTTCAGCTATTTACATACATGATTATGTGACATTATATCTCTATCATTGCCTTTTCATTGCTCTACTTTCAATTACAGTTTAGGACTTATAATTCCAAATTATAATACATTAAAAAAAAAAACAACGAAATTAACATTACTTGTCACAACATTCATTATTAGTTCATTACAGGAATGTGTGTACCATTTCATACTTGTCTGAACCCAATATTCGAGGTAAATTATCCTGGGCAAGTGCCCTTTATGTTTCACATATTTTTCATAAATTTTTTTATTAGTTTTTTATTATTTAAATTTTATTTTTCATATTTTTTTATTATTTATTTGCTCCTTTTCTACTGTTTATTTACTGAATTCTTTTTTATATTTGCTTACATTTTATTTTACTTTAAATTTTATACCTCACTAAATTAATGGCCATCCCAATATTATAACACACATCTCTTTCTTAAAAAACAAAAAATTAGATGATTTTAGAATTTTGGATTTATACATAATTTTGTGTCCATCTCATCCCTCTTCTGTTATGCTTAATCTCCACTTTTTCTCATCATGTTCTAATAATATCTGAAAGTCAACCAAAACCAGTGCTTGAATATAATTGAATATAGGCTATAGTTCAAAAAGTGCTAGTACATATTCGATCATAAAGTGCTAGTGCCTTACAGTACTTATTTTCATGTGCAAATATCAGCATAAAGTGCAAAGTTGCAAAACAGTACTAAATCAATTGGTTACAGCCTAGGTATCTACTATAAAACAATAAGTTAACATTCATAATTAAAAAAACATTCGAAAGTTAAGAATTCTCAATTACACGATCATTATGGCACATCAAAAATCACTAAAATCCAAAATCTTACTATTTATGTTTTCCGTCTCTCTCCTTGTTTTGCCTAATACCTCCTTAATGTACTCTACTCTTATTAAAATCAGTTACATTAAAAAACATCATGAGAACTTTTTCATATATATCACTGTCATGGATACCATGTCTTACGATAGGTGGATGTACAGATCTTCGTCTGCGTTCATCCCCCCAGGAGCCTTAGGAATTAAACATCAGGATATACTTTGATTCTAACTGTCTTAGCCTGTGTTCACGATTTCCCCTCTTCTTGCTTTAGGAACTCTATCAATCGCATAATAGACTAATTCCTTTATGGCTCCTTTGTGAATCTCATTGATATGTCTTGCAACCACATAAGTTTTATCATTATTTTTAACCGCTCTCAGATGTTGCAATATGCGGATATGCACCATATGAATGGTGCTGCCCACATATAGTTTTGGGCAAGTGCATTGCAAGACATATACAACGAAGTCGCTCTTACAATTCAAAGGTGCTCTTATTTTCCAAGGATTTTTTAAGAGGGGGGAGATCACTTGTTTTGTATTTTGTCCAATTTTACAGGCTTTGCATTTGGAACATACATATATATATATATATATTCACTGAAAAAACCAGAGGTTTTAGGGACAGTTATAGTTAGTTGGACATTGCACTCGTACAAAACCCGTGAAATTCCCCCGTTATAGTTAGTTCAGCTAACTATAACTCGCGCCCGCAATGCACTGCTGATGACGTCACATATTACATCACTCATGACATGGTCAGTGACATCACTGATGACATCACTGATGACATCTCAAATGACATCACTGATGACATCATCCAGTGACTGTGTGTTTCTGTAAAGTTTAAATATGTTTAATATATATAGGGAAAGGCGTATTGAAGAATGAGTGGGTGTATAAGTGTCTGAATGGATGATTTAGTACGTGCGTGACTGACTCTACAAGTGAGTGATTAAACGTATCTTACTGAATGCATGGGTTAGTGACTAAACTGTGTGAATGTCTGTATCCGTCTGTTGGTGTGTAAGTGGATGCATGGATTTGCGAATAGCTACATGAGTGTCTATATGGGTTATTTATTGGTTCTATGAGTATCTGTATGGGTGCCTGAGTGTTTGTGTGGATGGGGTGGGTGCGACTGTGCATAGATGTGTGAGTGGGTGATTCACTGGGTGGATGGTTTCAAGAGTGCATCTGTGATAGACTGTATGGGTGGGTAAGTGTGTGTAAGAGTGTGTTAGTGAGTGAATGTATGTCCCAGTGGTACATGTGTGAGTAACTAAATATGTGAAAGGCAGTATATATGTGTATTGGAGTATATAAATAGCTATAAGCGAGAGTGAGTGATTGTGATAGTGGCTGTATGGATGAGTGTGTGCTTGTATCAGTGATTGTATAAGAGCGTAACAATGTGCTAGTATTTGTATGATTAAGTGAGCTGGTGTGTGTATAACTGTATAGGTGAGTAAATGGCAGTGTGTTTAATTATTTGCATGACTGACTAGGTGTGTGAGTACCTCTATGGATGAGTGGCGGTGTTTGAGTGTCTATATAGGAGTAAGAGTGCATATGATAGTCCTGTACTGAGTGACCATAAGTATGAGTGACTGTACGGATGAGTGAGTGGATGTGTGTGTGTAGACCTAAGAATCAGTGAGTGGGTATGTAGTTATTGGTGTTGGAGTGTCTATGGTTTTGCGAATGGCACTCTGTAATTTAGATTGGGTGTATCAAAGGTTATATTAGGGTGTGAGGAGCTGCATCAGATTATCACGTGGATGATGTCATCAGTGATGTCATTTGAGATGTCATCAGTGATGTCATCAGTGATGTCACTGACCATGTCATGAGTGATGTAATATGTGACGTCATCAGCAGTGCATTGCGGGGGCGCGAGTTATAGTTAGCTGAACTAACTATAACGGGGGAATTTCACGGGTTTTGTACGAGTGCAATGTCCAACTAACTATAACTGTCCCTAAAACCTCTGGTTTTTTCAGTGAATTTCAAAGGTTTTTTAAATGCTAATTTCTAACTATAACGTGTCTGAAACCTATGGTTTTTTCAGTGAATTTCAAAGGTTTTAAAATGCTAATTTGTAACTATAACGTGCCTGAAACCTACGGTTTTTCAGTGAATTTCAAAGGTTTTTAAATGACAATTTTTAAATGTATTAATTTTTATATTAATTTTTTTCATACTGATTTACTACATTTTTAGAAACAATTTCTTTTACATATTTTATTTTTAAATTACATTGTAATTACATTAAACATTACATTACAAAAAATACTTTCTCAGAATGAATTACTTTAGTTTAAATACTTTGCACATAGGCAATAGACTTTTAAGTACAGTAGTTACAGTTGTTGCAATGGGCAACACATTTTCAAACACAATGCAACATTCAGCTCAATGTGAATTTCTAGTTAAATGCAATTAGTTACTTTATGGATTACTTTTCTAACCACAGGACTGGATCCTAGATTCAGTCCTGGTACATCTCCTGTAAACAGTTGAGTAAAAGCGTTTTGGTTACAGTCGTGATTTTTAAGGAATATTATTGTATTTTAAAAGTTGACACTTAGAAACTTTTTCTCATAGAATCACCAATGTTATCCTATGGAAGGAAATTCACTTAGCAGGTAAAAACTGTTATCGTTACTTTTTCTTACTCAGTGTTGGATCCTGGATCCAGCACTGGTGCATCGCCTGTAAACAGTTGAAAGAATGCGTTTAAGTCATACAGGCGATTTTTAAGGAATATTTGCAGTTTGTGAAAATCGACACTTTGAAACTTTTCTGCTGAAAACCAGACAATGGATTCCTATGGAAGAAAATATAAGTTACTGGTAAGTACGGTTAAAATTACTTTTCAGGACCAGTACTGGGCTGAAAGATACAGCACTGAGGTCTCTCCTTATAACAGGTGAGTAAATCGGAATTCGTATTTCGGCTGATTTTAGAGGAATATTTGTATGTTTCAAAAATCAACACTTAGAAGAATTTCCAAGTGAAACCAGTCAATGTTAGCCTATGAAGGAAATTCAAGTTACCAGTAAGTACGGTTAAAATTACTTTTCAGGACCAGTACTGGGCTGAAAGATGCAGCACTGAGGTCTCTCCTGATAGCAGGTGAGTAAATCGGAATTCGTATTTCGGCTGATTTTAGAGGAATATTTTAAAGTTCCAAAACTCCACACTTAGAAGAATTTCCAAGTGAAACCAGTCAATGTTAGCCTATGAAGGAAATTCAAGTTACCGGTAAGTACGGTTAAAATTACTTTTGAGGATCAGTACTGGGCTGAAAGATGCAGCACTGAGGTCTCTCCTGATAACAGGTGAGTAAATCGGAATTCGTATTTCGGCTGATTTTAGAGGAATATTTTAAAGTTCCAAAACTCCACACTTAGAAGAATTTCCAAGTGAAACCAGTCAATGTTAGCCTATGAAGGAAATTCAAGTTACCGGTAAGTACGGTTAAAATTACTTTTGAGGATCAGTACTGGGCTGAAAGATGCAGCACTGAGGTCTCTCCTGATAACAGGTGAGTAAATCGGAATTCGTATTTCGGCTGATTTTAGAGGAATATTTTAAAGTTCCAAAACTCCACACTTAGAAGAATTTCCAAGTGAAACCAGTCAATGTTAGCCTATGAAGGAAATTCAAGTTACCGGTAAGTACGGTTAAAATTACTTTTGAGGATCAGTACTGGGCTGAAAGATGCAGCACTGAGGTCTCTCCTGATAACAGGTGAGTAAATCGGAATTCGGATTTCGGCTGATTTTAGAGGAATATTTGCACAATGGTGAAGGGAGGGGCGGGGCCTGAGGTGACATCTGTGCAAACGCGCACCGTGGTGCGTTTTAAGTTGGGGGATTAAGTCCCCTTGAATCATGAGGGTCCCTACGGGCCAACTAGCCCACCAGGAACCTCCAGTATGCGCCAGGGGCTGCGTTGCAGAGACATGTACAGAGGCCACACCCCTTTTACACCTCTCTGCAACGCAGCTCTGTGGCGCTTTCTGGACGTACCTGTTGGGCTAGTTGGCCCCCAGGGACCCTCAGGATTGAAGAGGATTTAATTCCCCATCTTAAAACGCGCCACGGGGCCTGTTTGCACACATGTCACCTGAAGCCCCGCCCTCCCTTCACCACTGTGCAAACGCGCCCCGTGGCGCGTTTTAAGTCGGGGGATTAACTCCCCTTGAATCCTGAGGGTCCCTGGGGTGCAACTAGCCCACCATATACCTCCAAAAAGCGCCATAGAGCTGCGTTGCAGAGAGGTGTAAAAGGGGCGTGGCCTCTGTACACCTCTCTGCAAGGCAGCCCCTGGCGCATACTGGAAGGTTCCTGGTGGGCTAGTTGGCCTCAGGGACCCCAGTATTCAAGGGAATTCGTTCCCCCTCTGCAAACGCGCCAGGGGCGCGTTTGCAGAGTGGTGAAGGAAGGGGGCGGGGCCTGCGGGCCCGATCGTTTTTTTAAATTTTTTTTGGGGGGAGGGGGCCGCGTGGCCCCTCCCGGGCCACTACTTGCCCCGGGGACCCCATCCCCCGGGGCTGGCCCTCTCGTTGGGGACTGTGGGGGTCCCCAATCCCCCACAGTCCCGCCGGCTCCCCGTGTCCTACGGGAGCCGGCATTGCTTACACATGGGGAGCAGCTAACATGCTGCTCCCCATGTGGAAAGCTATCGGCTTTGGATATTGGAAGAGAGAGCAGGTTTCCTGCTCTCTCTTCCAATATCCAAATCAGTTTGCAATGACAGGACGGGAGCCGCGAGGCTCCCGTCCTGTCATTGCAAACAGCAGTGTCCCGGGGTAGGCACCCCGGGACACTGCAGGAGCCGGCCCTGGGGGGTGGTGGTCCCCAGGGCCATCAAGGGCTCCAGGAGGGGCCGCGCGGCCCCCTCCCATTCAGTGCACAGCCCGGGGAGGTGGTGGTCCCCGGGCTCTGGGGTCCAAAACGGACCCCCATTGTAATTTTCTTAGTGCCCCGGGAGGTGGTGGTCCCGGGCGTGTGAGGGCTGGAGCCCCCACACAGGTTTTTAATAAAAAAAGAAGCCCCGGGGAGGTGGTGGTCCCCGGGGCTGCGGGAGGGCTCAGAGCCCTCCCGCACCATTCTACATTAAAGCCCCGGGGGTGGTGGTCCCCGGGCTTGGGGGGCCCTTAGAGGCCCCCACACATAAAATTAACCCCCCAGCATGCCCCCGGGACTTGGCCCACCCGGGGGCAATTAACATCGAGCGCGGGAGACCGCGCTTCGATTTTTTTCGGCAGGGTTTGCGCTCCCTGAGCGCATCCTGCCGATTTAAAAAAAATAAAAATTTTTTGCCCAGGGGGTCCTTGTGGGACCCCCTGAGCAGACCTAGGGGTCAGGGTGTTTCTACCCTGCCCCCTTTGTGCGCTTTGCGCACTTGTTTCTGTCCCTCGGTTCTACCGAGGGACAAAATGACTGCCAACACTTCCTGATTTGGAGTGTTGACAGCCAATTAACATAAAGCTCGTGCTCGGGAGGATCCGCGGCCCTAGATATCACTATCTTTTTTACTTTTCATTTTCTCAGCAACTACTGAACGGATTTACACCATTTAACAAAAGGGTTCTTTCTGAACCAAGAACTACCTCTTTGCCAAATTTGGTGTAATTCCGTTCAGCAGTTCGGGCTGTAGCCGTGTCTAAAGTTTCCTATGGAAAATTGCATGGGAAAACGCGTTTTGGGACCCCCCTTATTTCTCGGCCCCCGCTTGACGAATCCCCGAGACTTTCAGGGTAGGAGCGGACCGGAGCGCCCCACAAAGTTTGAAAATTTTGCGAAGATACGTCAACCGGCAAGAGAGTTATTTCAAATAGAATGTCGCCGATTTCCTATGGATAATAGGTTGTAACTATAACTATCTACTGGCGACCGCCAGTAGATAATATATATATATATATATATACATATATATATATATATATATATCAACATTTTTCTCCCCAGCTGGAAAGAGGTTGAGCCGCACACGAAACTTATTCTTTGCAAATTTTATTTAGTTGATGAAAACAGCATGAGGCGCAGTCCTGACGCGTTTCGTTCTCCTTGGAACTTCGTCAAAGGTAAGCCTTGCACCAAGACACGCCGCTTGTACCCACATCCTGATGTCCTCACTTCAAATTCATTTCCTTTAGTGGTCGATTTTTATAGTTGCATTATGGGGCCTGTGGTCCAATCGGCAGTGTCTAATTTCTTCCCTCCAGTGGGCGGTGCTTTTACATGCTGTTTGGAGTTTAGTTACTCATGTTCATTATTTCTGCAATCTCAGCAAGAAGTTTCCCCGTATCAAGCCCACTTTCAAGGCTGATTCGGGTCCAATACCGAGGACAGTCCTCGGCGGCACCGCATTCCCCTTTGCGTTTTCACGAGATTCACAATGGTTCAGGGTCGGGAAATGATGGCGCTCTTGTGGTGGTGCGTCGCTCTTTGGCGGAACCAAGCCGACTACATATCAACATTTTTCTCCCCAGCTGGAAAGAGGTTAAGCCGCACACGAAACTTATTCTTTGCAAATTTTATTTAGTTGATGAAAACAGCATGAGGCGCAGTCCTGACGCGTTTCGTTCTCCTTGGAACTTCTTCAAAGGTAAGCCTTGCACCAAGACACGCCGCTTGTACCCACATCCTGATGTCCTCACTTCAAATTCATTTCCTTTAGTGGATATATATATACACACACCTAGGGTAGGTCCTGGACAGCCCAGAAGGTGGGGTGCAGTGTATTTAAAACGTAGGACATGTGCTTTTAAGTTTTATATGTCCTGGTATTGAAAAATATCTTACATTCGCTTTTCACTACTGCAAGGCCTACCTCTCCCGCAAGGATAACATTTAGAGTTACCTTATTACATTTTATAAGTGTAATTTCCAAACTGTAATAGGTAACTGTAGGAAACTGGGTTTTTGTTGCAGTACCCCCACCCCACTTTTTGCCTGGAATCTGGTGCAACTTTAACTGAAAGTGTGCTTGGTTCCTGCTAACCAAGTCCCCAGTACCAGTGTTCTTCCCCTAAACTGTACAATTGTTCCACAATTGGCAACCCCTTTAAGATCCTTGTAAGTCCCAAGTAAGTGGTACCCCTGGTACCTAGGGCCTTTGAACTAAAGAGGGTCCCTAAGGCTGCAGCACGAATTGTGCCACCCTAAGGGACTCCTCACCAAGCTCATGCAAACTACCATTGCAGCCCGCATGTCGACATGGCACACACCTCTGTGTGCCATGCCAGCAAAACACTACATGTGGTATAGGTAAGTCACCCCTACGGCAGGACTTACAGCCCTAAGTCAGGGTGCACTATACCCATGTGAAGGCATATCTGCAAGAGTGAATATGTCGCAGTGATATCTAAGGCTACCCTTAGATATTATCAGTGCACAGGGAAGCCATGATGAGTATATGGGATAGGCACTCATGATTACGAGTTCCCCAGCTACATGATGGCTTCACTGTGCCCCAAGGTCGCCCCATCACTGTCAAGACCTGGAACGAGCTCCCGATCGACATCAGATGTGCCCCCTCCCTGAACATCTTCAGGAAGACGCTCAAGACCTGGCTGTTCGACTGAACGGAGCTGCTCCCCCCAGCGCCTTGAGACCCTCACGGGTGAGTAGCACGCTTACAATTCCCCTGAGTGATTGATTGATTGAAGGTGTTTGGTACCAAACTCCTCGTCTTAATAAACCCACACTGATGCCAGTGCTGGATTTATTAACAAATGCATGCAGAGGGCACCTTAGAGGTGACCCCTGAAAACTACTGACAACTAGTGTGTTGACTGACTGGTCTCAACCAGCCATCCAACCTAGACAGGTTTCTGACCCCCTAAGGTGAGAGTCGTAGCTCTCGGAGGCCAGGAACAAAGGCGGAGGTGTTCACACCTCCTCCAAGCAGGATCTGCATCCCAGAGTGGGAACCTTCAAAGGCCCTGCCATCTTTGACCCAGGCCTCTCCAGTTAGTAGAAGATGCCAAACCTCCTGTCCAGACCCAACTCTTGGCAGGCGGACAGGCGGGAATTAGTTAGATTAGGAGGTGTGCCCACATCTAGCCAGCACCACCTCTAAGGTGGGTCAGCTGATGTGGAACCCACTTTCCAAAATCCTCCATTTTATGTTGGAGAGAATTAGCCTATTAGGGCCAGGGTTATGCCCACTTCCCACAGGAGGTGGTTATATAGAAGGTTTAGTCACCCTAAAGGTAGGTAGCCCATTGGCCACTATGTGGTACTCCCCCAAAACACCCCTAAATTGAGCAATTAGGTGGCACCCCTTGGCCCAGGACTTCAGATTCCCGAGACCTAAAGACGAAGAGGACAAAAAAGAGCTGCTAAACCCGGGAACTGAGCACAAGTCAAGGTGAAATGTCTCGTCCTGCTGCTGTGTTGCCTGTAAGAATCCCAGAGGACTACAGTTTTGAAAATGCCACTTTTAGAAAGTTGGTATTTTCCTGCCTTAGCCATTTAGTGCATGTAGCCTGTCTCTGATGACATGACTGAATTTAGCTGACAATTGGGCTTTGTGTAGTCCTCCTAGATGGCCACACACAGTTGAGAGCTTAGGTGTGCCTGGGTGGGCCAACACCGGCAGGATGGGAGGGAGGAGCTGGCACAGCCCCACTTGTACCTGGTTAGGCTGTGTCCTGCCTCCTCACAAAGGGCTGCATATCCCCTGTAGTTCATCTGGAGCCGGGACAGAGAAGGCAGGATGCCTGGAGACTTCAAAGGGAAACCTCTAGAAGCTTCTCCTCCACTTCAAAGGCACAACTGGGTATACATACTGGACCTCAGTCCACACTCTCGCATGGCCACCACAGAACGGGAGATTCGCTCCTGGAATCGCGCCCACCGTCTGTGCTCCGGAACAGAGCAGGAACACTGTCCGCATTTCCCCAGCCTCTGCCGTTGCTGATGCCCGTGGTGGAGGTGCCCGCATGTGTGATGACGCGCACCAGGAGAAGAACTGAGGCCGGTAAGAGTGTAACCCCCCTGCAGGGGATAGAGGCATGCCCCAGCCCGCGCAAGACGCGCCACCTCGCCCCAGACACGCCCACACACGTGAGGACCAGCCAGGGACACTGTACTCCCCAGAGGGAAGAGACCTGAGCCACAGCATTCGAGGCTGGAGAGCCTTACAACCCACAGCATGGAAAAGCCTCATTGGAGGGACTCAAAGACCCCGCTCCACACAAAGCCCAGGACATTCAACCCTGGCAGAGAGAGAAAGCACGCCTCCACTGCATCCCAGTCCCTAAGCAGCAAGAACAGGGCAACATACAGGAAAAGGAAGAACAGCGGAAGGAGGTACATAACGCAAGTGCAAAATAAACCAGCAACCGCAAAGCAACAGCAGGATCCCAGAGAGACAAGATGGGAGACCCTGATCCTGACGCTAACCAGCCACCGACCCGCGTAGTCACGCAACATGCCCCCACAGGAGTGTTATCTCCGTTCAGTGAGGCCGCCGACCCTACTACCGCATCCCCACGATGGAAGACGTGGTTGGGGCGGTTAGAAAACTACTTTGTAGCAACGAGAGAGACGGATGGAACAGTGAAGCGTTCACTGTTACTCCACTATGCAGGAGAGGAAGTGTACCTCCTGTTCAAACACCTCCCGAATACAGGCGCACCCACAGACTATGAGGCCGCCGTGACGTCGCTCAACGCAGGAGACAGCATTCCTGGGCCTTCCTTTCCCAAATCATTGGTTGAGGTCTGCTGCTTTGCTCAATTCAACTTAAGCAAGTAAACAACCCCTACAATGCACTGTTTAAAAAAAAAAAAAATGAAACCTCACGGACCTAGAACAATGTGTCCTGGATTATAGGGACCTTTAGTAAGTTTAAGTGGCAGGAAAAATTCCTTCTATCAAGAAAGTGTCATAACTTAAACACATGCTCCTGACCCCATCCTCTGCCTAGAGGTTGGTGGAATTTAGGTGGAGTGAGCGCCTGAAACACCCGTGATGTGCCCTGCATTGAACAGGTGCAGCACCTGCTGCAAGTCATCCAGACAAAGGGTAATGTGTCCTGCATTGAACAGGTGCAGCACCTGCTGCAGGTCCTCCAGACAAAGGGCGATGTGCTTTGCATTGACCAGGTGCAGCACCTGCTGTAGGTCCTCCAGACAAAGGGTGATGTGCCCTGCATTGAACAGGTGCAGCACCTGCTGCAGGTCCTCCAGACAAAGGGTGGTGTGCCCTGCATTGAACAGGTGCAGCACCTGCTACAGGTCCTCCAGACAAAGGCCGCCAGTGTGCAGTTACTGCTACCCTGAACCTAAAGGAAACTGCATGGTCTAACCTGTGCGGATTGCACAAACCATTTTTATGTTTCATTGTCAAACTATCGGCATCTAAGGGCCATGTTGAAGCGGCTCCAGGAATATGGCGTCACCCTGCACAGGGAGAAGTACTCTTCTTTCAGAGGGAGATAGAATTCTTTGGCTACCTTTTCAACCAGGAGGGAATCCAGGTGGACCAGCGGAAGTCCGAAGACATCAAGGACACACTACCTTCCTCGACTGTCGGAAGTGCGAAACTTCCTTGGGATGGCCACATACTGTGGCCGGTTCATCCCGGATTCGGCTACCATAGCGGAACCCCTCCAGAACCTCACTCGCTCCGACGCCACATGGAGGTGGGAACAGCAAGAAGATGTGGCATTTCAGAGAGTCAAGAGTGCCCTCCTCGATCACACCATGTTAGTATACTTCGATCCTGCCAAGCGCACGGAGCTCCTGGTCAAATACAAATACAAATAAACTTTATTCGGTTTCATAAGAGAAAACCATGAAAGTTGAAACATACAAAGACAAAAAACCCAGTTACATTAAAAATACATGTTAAAATAACAATCCAGTTGCGGAACCCCCACAATTTAATGTATAGAGCCCAGTATATAAGAAACACAAGTTAAAATAAAAGACCGCATTCAATACATATAAAACATAACATGCAATTATAAAGTGCAACGTGCCATGTGGGACATTTCTCCAAGAGGTGTGGTGCAGCGGCCAGGGCAGCTGACTTCGGAGCACAGGGTTCACGGTTCGATCCCCGGCTCCGGCGGCAGCTCAGCTCAGCACCATGTGACTCTGGGCAATAGCTCACTTAATTTCCACGACGGCCCCCAGCGCCTTGAGACCCGTAAGGGTGAGTAGCTGCGCTATATAAAAACGGACTTACTTACTTACCTTGTAATGTGGACTAAAACTTCACAATTTGTCAAGAACCCAGATATCCGGGCACTAACTAAGCGTCCAAGCAGGCCCTAGTTTTTACAATAGATTTCAAATATCCCACAATAAAAAATAGACAATCCTCTTTCAACAACTGCAAATAAAAAAGGGCAGGGCGAGCCTGAATGAAATTCAACTTCTTTAAAATGGGAACCAAAAAATGCCTTCGGGGAGTTTCATAAAACCTACATATAAACATAAAGTGCAGCAAATCCTGTGGAGGCTGGCCGTCGCAGCCACAGGGTGCAAGCACTTGTCCTCTACTGCATCCCTTGGGCCTTGCTAACAGGAGGTGTAAAAGATTCATCCGAAACCTTGTTAATAAAAACCTCTCATGTATAGATAAGGACCCTATGAGGTAGGGCTCCGTTAGCGGGGTTGTTTTTAGCATTAAAAACTTCCGGACACTTGGTTTCTGCACCTCCTGTTCATCCCTTTCCATTTTCCTAAGGGTTAAAAAAGCTAAACTAATTGATTCCACATCTTTCTTAACAATAGTTTCAGGGTTAAAAAATAAATCAGCTCGCCCTAACCCTTCCAAACTTCTTCTAATGTAACTTAACCAGGGAATTCGCATTGCCTTATCAAGAGACATGCACTCCCGCAAAATCAAATGGTTTAAAGTTAACTCCTCGTTCATCCAACACTTCATCCAAAACACAAGAGGGCGTAGAGCCAGGGTATCACTTAGAAAGGGGACTCCCAGCCCCCCTGGGCCACTAGGTTGGATAAACTGCACGGGACACACAACAACCGCTTCAGGAATTTATTCTCGATCACCTGAAGAGGGTTCACAGCGATATGTCCCCAAATTTTGCTTCCATAGCTAGCTACAGCCACGCTTTTGGATTGATAGACTTTTAACATGGCTCCAATAGGTTTCCTCTCTACTTTGGAGGCAAAGTTAAAAATTGCTGCGTTTACCCGGGACAGGTCCCCCTTTTTCTTCACAATAAGTGGCCCCCAATTTAGCTGGTCATCCAAGAGTACCCCAAGATAAGAAAATACATTTGTGCGAGGGATCTTTGCAGGCCCAATACTAAATTGATAACTTTTTGTAGGTCGCTGCCCCACTTGCATTATATAAAATTTTGCGTTATTTATTGCCAAATTACGATCCATCATAAATTTGGAAAATGCATTTAGTAAAGATTGCAATCGTAATGCGGTCCTGGATAAAAGAACGGCATTGTCGATCCTGCCAAGCGCACGGAGCTCCTGGTCAATGCCAGCCTGGTGGGTCTCGGGCGGTGCTCACCCAGGGGCAAGAACCTGGAAGATGGGCCACGTTAGCCTACGCCAGCAAGTCCCTATCACCCACCAAAACACGCTATGCGCAGATTGAGCTGGAGGCCCTGGCCATTCGGTGGGCATGCCGGCATTCCCACCTGTACATCAGCGGCCAACCATTCAAGGTTGTCATGGACCACCAGCCGCTAGTGCCCCTGTTGAAAGGATCAGCGCCTCACCCACCCCCGAGGATCGAACGGTGGGCCATCGGACTCCAGCAGTACGAGATGGAGTTAGTGTACCACCACACACTACGAACACGCCTTCACGACGCCGGGATCCAAGAGAAGGCCCTGGACTGGACCACATCCTTCCTTTCCGGCAGAACACAAAGCGTCCGCCTCGCCCCCTTCCGATCCAAGGCCACCAAGATCATCTGCGGCGTACCCCAAGGCTCCTCCCTCAGCCCAACGCTGTTCAACATCTACATGGCACCCCTCGCCCACGTCGCCCGACAGCACAACCTCAACATCATCTCCTACGCCGACGACACCCAGCTGATCCTCTCCCTCACCAAAGACCCTCACACCGCCAAAGCCCACCTCCACGAAGGAATGAAGGCCGTCGCCGAATGGATGAGGACCAGCCGCCTGAAGATGAACTCGGACAAGACGGAGGTCCTCATCCTTGGTTCCAACCCTTCAGCCTGGGACGACTCCTGGTGGCCAACATCACTGGGAACAGCCCCGCCACCCACCGACCACGTACGCAACCTAGGGGTCATCCTCGACCCCACCCTCTCCATGACTAAGCAGGTCAACGCCGTTTCCTCATCCTGCTTCAACATCCTCCGAATGCTCCGCAGGATCTTCAAGTGGATCCCCACCGAAACAAGAAAAACAGTCACCCAGGCCCTCGTCACCAGCAGGCTGGACTACGGAAACGCCCTCTACGCAGGAACGACGGCTAAGCTCCTGAGACGGCTGCAACGCATCCAGAACGCCTCTGCACGTCTTATCCTCGACATCCCCCGACGCAGCCACATCACACCCCACCTGAGAGACCTGCACTGGCTCCCTGTCAACAAGAGGATAACCTTCAAGCTCCTCACCCACGCACACAAAGCACTCCACAACTCTGGACCAGCCTACCTCAACAGACGACTCAGCTTCTACACCCCCACCCGCCAGCTCCGCTCGACCAGCCTCGCCCTCGCCACAGTCCCCCGCATCTGGAAAACGACCGCCGGCGGCAGATCCTTCTCCCACCTCGCCGCCAAGACCTGGAACACCCTCCCCACCAACCTCCGACAGACCCAAGACCTACTGGCCTTCAGAAGACTCCTCAAGACCTGGCTCTTCGATCAGTAGCAGCACCCCCCCCTTCTTCCCCCAGCGCCTTGAGACCCTCGCGGGTATGTAGTGTGCTTTATAAGTGACATGATTGATTGATTGATTGATTGAGTGTACCGGCCAGGCGCCAAGAACCCAGCTGTCTTCCTTTCTCGACATCCAGCCCCACGAGAATGCCAAGAAGAGGCACAGGAAGTTGAAGCACTGGAGGCCCATTTGAACATGATCTCAACGATCACAGGCCCCAAGGCACTAACCCCGGCTGATAATACAGCGGCAACTGAGGGAGACCCAGTCATCATTAGAGTGCGCAGTGCCGTCCAAGGGGGCAACTGGCATCGGTTCCTACAGACAGCCAACGACTGGTCAGGGCCCGAAAGGGAGTACCTCACGAAAATGTGGAGGATCCAGTATGAGCTGTGTGTGACCCAGGATGGAATCCTGCTGCGAGGGTCTCGCATAGTCCTCCCTGCAGCTCTACAACACCACGCAACCCAACTGGCCCACGGGGGACACCAAGGAATTGAAAAGATGAAGGACAGAATGCGGTAAAAGATCTGGTTTCCAGGGCTAGAAGGCCGGATGGAGGAGATCGTGAGGAGGTCCCGACGTGCCAGTTGACCAGTGCGCCAGAACGACCTGCAACTGTTCAGACATTAGAGCATGGGAAGGCCCCGTGGGAGAAGGTGAGCATCGACTTTGGGAGTTTCCCCGATGGCCGAGTGACCCTGGTCATGGTGGACAGCTACTCCAAGTACCCAGTAGTGGAAGTCGTCAACTCTACCGCATTCTCCTGGATTGCCCCGGTACTCGAAAAGTCATTCGCGATGTTTAGATGTCCGGAGGAAATCAAAAGCGACAATGGGCCCCCGTTCCAAGGAGGGCAATTCCGCAAATTCATGCAACACCACAGGGTACTCCATCGTCGCATCACCCCTCAATGGCCACAAGCCAACGGAGAAATTGAAAGGTTCATGAGGACCCCCAACAAAGTCCAACGCATTGCCGTGGCCGAAAACGCAGACCCTGAGCGCCACCTACAACTGTTCCTCCGGGAGTGCAGAAGCACGCCACACAGCACTACGCGTCAAGCCCCTTAGGCGCTGATGTTTAATGGCCCACGCTGCGACACCATCCCCGTCTGCCCCAGGTGGGCCCCATCGCACTACAATGAGGACGGCGCCCTAGGGAGGAGGGAGAAACAGAATCTAGAAGCCAGTTACCGGAGAAGAGCCAGGCCCCGTGATTTACTACCTGGAGATCGAGTGATAATGCAGGATCGGAGGCCAGGAGGAAAGTTCCGGACCCCTATGAACCAGGATACTGGACCGTAGCCGGCATCAAGGGAACCATGATCACAGCGGAAAAGGGAGGAGAGAGAGTAACCAGAAACATCTTGTGGTTCAAGGAAGTTGAAGGGACCTCGCCAGCCACAGGCGAAGGAGGTGACTCTGCAGCAGTAGGAGTAGGAGATGGGTGTTCCGAGATGGATGGCATGGGCACTCCACCAAGTGACCACCCGGGAGGGCTGAGGGAAGCCAACCAGGAGACCAGCGTGGCTCCCCCAAGCCCAGGGGGCCAGAACAAAGCACCCGCGACATCAGAGGCTCGACCGCAGGATCGGGGTCATCATCCCAGATACGGACTAAGGGGAAATCCTGTCCCGAGCTCCCGCCTAAAAGACATTGCATGCCGATTGGTAAGTCATGAGCCAGTCCGCGAAGAAAAGAAAAAGAGTCTGAGTTAAGATGGGATGTAATGAGTTAGCGGTGTAGTGTTTAACCCAGCGTGTGCCGGATATGTCACACCCACGCGCTTGGGCCAGGAGTGGTCCGAGAGTGGTTAATAAATGGGGGCATGGTCGCACGAGGCCAGTCGCCACCCAACTAGCGTACTGTGTGCGCGTGCATTTATTTAGTACGTGCCGTACTGATCTTAGGTCCTAGCCGCCCGCATTGCAGCTCATCACAGGCGGTACCTCCCGCACAATTTGGATGCGAGGGTGGTCGGAAACACTGCATTATAGATTTTTCCGAAAATACCTATTTTTCCCGCCCACCGCACAAGCTGCCATTGTAAAATGATGTTTTGAAACATCCCTGCACCGTGTAGCAGGCACATCACGATGCCTGCCACACTGTACAGAGATGTTTAGGGGGCATCATAGGTGGGCCCCATAGCGGAGGACCAGGGGGAAGGGGCCCTGCTAGGGGCCCCCAAAGTCACTTTCCAACAACCTTTGCTTGTTGGAAAGGCCGACATGGAAAGGCTGTGGGAAAGAGACATTATAAGCCCGACGGTGGAGCCAAGGCTGGTTCCACCGTCATTATTAGGATTGCAATTCCGCTCCTCTGTAAGCCCATCGGAAGAGGAGCGGAATCCCACTGCGTCATTGTAATACGGCGGTTGGAGGGAAACCCTCGATGTTGGGCGGAAAGCCTCCAACAGTCTGACGGATGGCTTTTTGCCCGACATCAAGATCAGCCCCTAAGTGCCTGCAACCGGATGCAGTACTTTACCCAAGGCATGAGGAAAAAATAGATATTCGTGGAAAGATCAATAATGCGCCTTATGAGAGCAGCGTGTGTTATTTAATAATAGAGAGGGCATCGATTGCGTAGAATGTACACATGCTTCTATTGCATTCATTCTTTTGTTACTCATTGGCCATACTTTCTAAAAATAACTGTTTCCATGATGCTTGGTTGCGCCGTTACTGCAATTTATGTGAGCTGTAAACAGCAGGTTGTTCAGTTTGTCGACCTTGGAAGGACGAACGGCTGAGTTGGCCCCTCGGGATGTCAAACAGATTGCAGTGGCGGGAGCTTAACTTCCGAGCCATTGCTCCGGTCGCATCTGCCTTTAATGCACGTGGGATGGTCGCAGATTCACAAGCATGAATCTGAACTCGGAAGGAAAGGCCCTGTCTAAAGGTCAAACAAAATGAAGCTGACGAAGCTAACGAGGCTGATCCAGAAATATGTATTTATATATGTTTCCTTTCTGTTGATATTCCACTCACATCTTGCTATTAAGCATCAGGTCACATACTGTTTTTTTCCTTCTGATCTATATTGAGGCGTTCTGAACTCATTTCTTCTCATATTAATGCTGCATCAAACCCGGCTCTGATTTTTAATTTGTAATCAAAACAGTATTTAGAATATGATTTAGAAAGATTATATTTTGAGAGACTCGCGAGCCATATCTTGGTCGTATGACAAATTGCGGGAGGTTCTGCTTACCTGGCGGGCGGTCGGTGGACCTTTAGTTTCAGGTGAGATGCAGGAGGAAGTCCTCTCTGAGGCTCTCAGCAGCTTTTCCTCATCAGGGCGCACCTTAAACAATTCTCAACAACATGCTTAAGAGTGTTTTAATCATTGTCTTCAGAAAATAATTATCTTTCTGTAGGAAAGAAAATCATATTTCAGCGTTTTTAGTACAAATGTGACTGAAGTGGGGAGCAGCTGTCAGAGGGTCTGTGCTGCGCGAGCTGCTGTCCAGCATGGCTTACAGGAAATCAAAGTGCTATGACACGGTTGATGCTGGCCGCGTCATAGCGCTTTTATTTTACTTTAAGCCATGCTGCACAGCAGCTCAACTGCGGCACAACATATAAAAAAACACTGATAAAGCAAATAGATTTTGCATAGGCGAAACCTATTGTCTTTGCCAATGCTTGTTGTTGTTCTGTACTGCCGTCCCTACTGGCCTACCCCCAGAGCAGTTGCTCCAGTTTATCCTCAGTTGAGATAAGTTTACAGTTTTGGTCGAACGAATGTTCCTCGCTGGACCTAGCATTGGGGATTCGTTGTTTTTTAGGTCTCGCCTTGGCAGCGCATGCTCTGCATGCGCTGTCTCAGCGAGACTTAAAGTAATCTGTATATTGGCTTCAACTCCGTGTAATTTCTCCTGCCCCTCGCGATTGGTTTCAGTCTGGCATTGCTGTTGTGTTCTTGATTTCTGTTGGCCCTATGGTAACTTCCGTGTAGTCCCGAGGCAGCGGCGCCTAACTACAGTTTCGCTCCGCTCGCACTTAATTGCCTGCAGTGTGCCATCTGGTTGGGGGCGTGGCCCCCCTCCTCTCCCTCGTTCCGCCGGCCACTTGTTTTTGTATGTTCCTCATGCTCAGCGCGGCGCACGCTTCACGTCCCTCGGGCTTTGTCTTTTTTCCCTACCTACCCCAAGTTGTGCTGTATGTTTTATTTAAAATATTTGACCCGATGAGGCATTGCAGCTCCTCCATTTCCCCCTTGCTAAGCACGGCAGCAGCTTTGGAGGCCGCGCGCCTTTCTTATTTTCTGCATACGCCCGCTTTTGTAGGCACAGAGAGGTTACGTGATTTGCTCAAAATCACAGGATGTTGAAGCCGAAGACGAGACTCGAACCTGGTTCCCCAGCTCTATAGTCGGCAGCTCTACAGCTGCGCCACATCCTCTCTACGTGAACAATTGCTCAATTAAGCAGCAGAACCAATGGGAGAGTTTATTGGGGTGGGAGTCTTGTATTACAGCACACATGCGCATCAGTTTGGTGTTGCATATAGAGGTCAGCGCTACCGGAGAACGAGGTGAGTATGGCGCATGATTCGATATGTGTAGGTCCCTCTTTACAGGGCCTTTCTGGGCTTTACTTTTCCTTCCACTGACGTGATAGAGGTATATTCTGTATCCCATTCCTCCTTTTCTAAAGGCTCCAAAATGCCTGCCTGTGCCCCTTGTGCCACAACAGCTGTCTGCTTTGGCAGATGGCACACGGCTTGAGGCCCCGGTGGGCAGGTCTGTACCCAGGAGCCATGGTGCTCCGTGGCTCATTCACTTGGAGGGATGCCCTTAGCTGGCATGACTAGCTGCTGAGCAGACGGGCTCTCCACATCCAATCACAGCACCAAGGACCGGGGAGGGCGCTACGTGCCCAGGACTCACGCTGTAGATGCTCAGAGGAGTCTGGTAGATGTTAGGATGAGAGGGTGCCCCCGTCCTCTATTACCCAGACCCCGCGGCCTCTGGACAGGGCGGCATCGCCTGCGGCCATCAAAATCGAACTGCCTCTGCACATTTTAATTTTAATTTTTAAAATGCATTCTTTGCGTCCCAGCTGAGGAGTCGCTGTCTAGCAATGCCCTGCAGCTTGCTTTACATGCTACCGCGGCCCATCATCACTCAGAAAGGCTTTGCCTTGGAGGCAGGATACGTATCCCGACAGCCTGCAAAGATCCCGCTCTCCCGATGCCTCCGCTACTTTTGTTTCTGAACAAACGCCTCTCCTACTGTTATGGGCTAATGTTGTGCACCAACACAAGCTCCTTATCTTTATGTACTGTAAATTTAGAAATGAATGGCATAGAAATGCTAAACTCATTCCCCCGTGATGCCTCATTAATTTTTTTCTTCGCCATTATTGTGATGCTCTGGTGCATTAGCCCACGGTGTCAATTTCATTGGATTGGATCTTGAGACCCATAGTTTGCATACAGATCTCAGCAGCAGGCACCTTAATGCGCTGAGCGATCTGACTAGCATTTTACCTTGTGACCAAGCAGCTAAGAAAAATGCCCAGCTGTGAGATTTGGCCAGGATTGCACCCTTTTGCAATCTCTGCAGCATGAGCATTAACCTACCCTCCCACCCTTCATACCCCTCTCAGGTATTCAGGTTCATGCTCTCCTTTCCAAGCGGTGAAATCCTGCTCATGCACACGTAAACAAACCCCCAGAATACTATTCCCCAGGTGAGTGTATGCTGGTATGAGCAGAGTGCTGGTGTGTCAGCAGCGTGAATTCATGAGTGCGCTTTCGGGGTGCCTGCAGTGCAGATGTAGACATCATCCCACTGTACCGAAAAGGGAACCTCTTTCACTCGGCGTGCGAACCGTCCATATGAAGGAAGGATCAAGAGCCAGTCTAGGCCTAGGCGGTGCCCCGGGGGCTCATGCGGCTTAGACCCATCTCCCAGAAGCATACCTTCCCCCCGGTGGGAGACCCACAGTCAGCCAGGTGATGCCTGTAGCCAAGACCAGTATCCCAGCCCATGCCAAGAAGCTGCCAACTGAGTCTGGCAGAGCGCCATGCTTGGGTGAGTTCAGGTCACTTTATAAACCAGTAAAACAGCCGAGTGGGCCGAGCGCCTGTAGTACCAATCTGGGTGCTAATTAAATGGCTGTCTTAGTCCCACAAGACGCATTTTTAAGCCTTTGTTCAAAAGAGCGGCAGGTAGTAATCTTTCTACTCACATGGTCTTTGTACGCAGATATGCCTAGTTGTACCATTTATAATCTGCTCTCTCCCTTCGTAGGTTCCCCTGATGCGCTTCGCAAATGAACTCCCTAATATTGTCCTTCACACACTCCGGATGCAGAATAACCACACAAAAAAGGTCTTTCTTGGTTGAATTAGTTGTGTGTGTTTCTGTTGCCCTCAATCTTATTTATGTTTTCACATTTTTTACAACTGCTTTGCTTGTATCTGAAATGCAACGTGGCTTTTAAGTTTACACTACAAAATTCACCCATCCATACTGTATGAAATGGTTTGAATTTGTGCTACAATATTGTGGCTTGATTTTAAGCCTGGGCGTAGTTTGCGTAGTAGCACTTCACGCAGCTACGTGAAGTACAGCTTCAACTACACGTAGCTATGCAAATTGCGTAGTGCGTAGCTGTGTGTTTGACTACACTGTACAATAATTACCAAAAGCATCTTGTACAGTACAAGTTAAGATAAAATAAATATTTCTGTCTTTATATGCTAAAAATGCATATAGTCATTTCACTAAAGTGAAAACAAAAAGTTAACAAGCAGTGAGAGAGGTGATGATTTTGGTATCCTCGCTAACTTAGGAAGAGAACCAAGCAGATGTCTTGAAAACAAAAAGCACATCTTATTGAACGATTCGGTGGTGGTCCCATCCTCTTGGGACCACCCCAAGCACAGTTATTGGCAAAAATACAATCCCAACCAAAGGCCCTGCAAAGCATTATGGGACGAGATTAGCAGTGGGCAGTGAATATTATAGTATCCAATATCAAAATAATTCTACAAAGAGCTGCAGTTCCACTAGTCGTTACTAGGTGTCCCTCACAAGTCAAATGCAAAAGCTTCATGAAAGGTTTTCAATACTTTTGCATTTGACTCGTGAGGGACATCTTGTAACGACTAGTAGAACTGCAGCTTGATGTATTAATAATTTCAATGCTTTTGCATTTGACTCGTGAGGGACACCTAGTAACGACTAGTTGAACTGCAGCTCTTTGTAGAATTATTTTGATATTGGACACTATAATATTCACTGCCCACTGCTAATCTCGTCCCATAATGCTTTGCAGGGCCTTTGGTTGGGATTGTATTTTTGCCCATAACTGTGCTTGGGGTGGTCCTAGGAGGAAGGGACCACCATTGAATCGTTCACATGATATGCTTTTTGTGTTCAAGGCATCTGCTTGGTCCTCCCCTAGGTTAGGGGGACTCCAAAATCATCACCTCTCTCATTTGCTTGATATTTTATTGTCAAAATTCATTTTTGTGAATTGGTTATGTGCTTTTTAGCATAAAAAATTGCTTTATCAAAGCATTTGAAGGAGTTTATTATATTCCTGCTACGCTACGTTGATTAGCACAGTTATTCACTCTGCTACGTGCAATTTGCGTAGTGCGTAGTAGCACAAACTTTGCATGCTTCGTGATCGTAGCAAAGTATTATGCCCAGGGTTACTTGATTTGGGGTCACGCCTGAGTTCTAACAATAAAACCATCTCTCGTCGCCCTTCCTGGAAGAGCATGGCTCCTTGTCACGCTGGTGTCGCGTTGATATTTCGTCTTTGGCAACGGAGGAGGCTTGCTCTTCACAGGACCTATTCTGCATTACCCTCGAGCGCATTCATCTTATAGACCGTCGAGAATACGGTGCTGCTGAGAAATGTAACGCTTGACGTCTTTCTCACTCCACCATGGTTGGCTCATGAAGCTTGACCTTGGAATATTTGACAAGCTAATTTGGCAGCTCCTACGCAACTCTGTAACCGAAAGGGTCATATCGTCTCACATAGAACAGGTTAAAAAACTCGTTCAGTTGGATTTCATACATTCATTTAATTAAAATGATTTATTTCTGTATTTACAAACAATATCGATGGGAACAGAGGTGAGATTGTAAAGCCTTACAAAGAGGTCCTAACAATCGCCCATTTACACACACGTGCTGAGCATAATACATCCAGGTTAACAACAAAGAACGTCATACCCGTCCTACATCAAAAGTTAAATTCAACAAGTCTCCAACTGCACATGACGGAAGTGGAAACTGGATAGGTCATTCAGGACGCGATACACCCCTTGGTAGGTAGGAGCGAAGTGGGGTGCTGGAGGACAGGGATCTTAATCCCACTCATAAAGCAACCATGAGGGTCTTACATCTACACATGTGCTGCATTAGACAGTGCTATACAATGCCATGTCTGAGAAACTGGAGCACTTGTTTACCTTCAGAATTAATGAATGCTGGCATTTATTTTACATTTTATTTATTTTCTGGTGTGGGTCCATATATTTATTTCCTCCAACCCCAAAAGACATTGCCATTTACAACGCCAATAGCTCTAGCTTTTACAAATGCGAGACCTATTACATTGCAAATGCTTGTTTCTTTATGCCATATGCTGTGTACCCATGATTCAGAGGGCATAGGAGGTCTGATAGCAGGCCCTGTGCAATATGTTTCCTACTTTCTCTCCCTATGCTGACTGTTGCCAACAATTTTAAAATTTAACATAGAATGTCAGGGGCATGAGCTGTTTACAAACGTCACCATGTCCAGTCCCAAATCTCACATAGTTTAGTTACAGGAAGCCCACCTCTCCTCTGCTGAGTCCATTAAACTTCCTACGAAGTGGAGAGGGTGATTGTTTGCTGCCACGCATTCTGCCTTTGCCCGTGGGGCGGCGCAATGGGCGCCGGCTGGAGCACCATTTGAGGCATGGACTCTAAAATTGATACAGATGGCCGATGCGTTTTTGTCCGTGGAAACCTGGATGGGAGACAGCTAGTACTGGGCAGTGTTTACGTCCTAAATGAGGAACATGACGTCTTTCGGACACACCTCTCCTCCGTATTGGCTGAATGGTCCCATCGCCCATGGCTGATCGGAGGAGATTTTAATGTGGTCAAGTTAAGGACACACGCCTAGATCGTTCCCACCCCCTTCTCCCGAGTGCTTCATCGTTCAAACAGGCGAAAGCACCATAGGACTGGATATCGGGGTGGTCCTTGTCTGACGCATGGAGGGTGCTCAATATAGGAAGAGGGAATACTCTTTCTATTCCCCAGCACACAGCTACACTCTTCTCTGGACCGTATCTTATGTCCTTCAAGTATGCTAGTGAACATCAATGATCCCACCTACCTGGGTAAAACTCTGTCCGACCACAATCTCCTTGAACTCACCATGTCCTGGGGCCAAATTCCTATCCGAGTCCCTACATGGCGTTTACAACTTCTCCAATTGGAAGACATTGGGGTATATTCACAAGAACGTGTGCTAAACATCTCCAAAAAATGTTAACGCAACTTTACACATCGCAGCCCATCGCGGGAAAATAACCCTGTGTTAACGTGGAATTCACAACACGGCGGTACCATGCGATAGTCTCCTGAAACCGCGGCCAATGTCCGCGATACAACCACCTCGACGGAGATAAAAACACAAACCCCAACACCAAAAAACATGCGATGAGCCCATTCGCGAGGAGGAAAGCAGCGATAAGCAGCGCAAGGCCCGCGACACATATACGGCATGCGGGAATAAGCACAACAAAAGCAGGAAAAAGAAAGACAAACCAAACAGAAAACAGCGAAGCACAATGGAGGCAGTCGGAGCTAGCACACAACCCCACAAGCACCATTGGCAACAAAACATTAGACATGGCAGGCCATCGTGGACAAGGTGAATGCAGCCGGAGAGCGGAGGACAATGGCAGAAAACCAGAACAGCTGGAATGATGCAAAACGCACAAACAAGCACAAACACGCCAACATACAGAAGGCAGCAATGCACACCGGAGGTGGGAGTCCAGCGCCACACCAGGAGCTGGATGACATGGAGGAAATGGTGTCCACCACATCAGTCTGGAGATGGTGGAGGAGTCGGGGACCGGAAACTGCTCAAAATCAACAGACACAATAGCAACAGGGAGAGGAACGACCAGGGACTGGGGGACGGGGGGAGATGGGCACAATGGCACACATGCACAATTAAGCACAGCACAACTGCAAACAAACCATGCCCAAGAGGAACAACACCAACCAAGAGCGCAAGTCACACAACTCGGCAATATCACACCACTGAACAAGCACAGAAGTGAAAACCACACTGCCTGAAAGGGAGAAGGGTGAGCCAAATCAGAGCTGAAGGGCCATCTCACACACAATGCAGCACACACACATAGGAAGCAGAGCACCCCAACATCGAACACAATGTGGTACAAACACCAACATCTGCACAACCGAACACAGGACACAAGTGCACCCGCTTGTGGCCGGTAAATGGCCATACGCATCTGGCAAAGCACGAAACAGGGACATGATAATGCACAAATACCAACCCACAGCCCTGATGGGGCAGCAATGCATGTAAGGCAGGGACCCAGATAGGCCGTGACACACACATTGGCATACAAATAAACACTCAACACAGTTGGAGACAAGTGGACGTGCGGAAACTTTATCAACAATTGCGTGTCAGTACGGCCAAGGGAAGTGCCACGACATGCAGACCAATGCAGCAGCATGTCTGTATGAGGAACGTTGGAAAGCGCCCATGTCCACCCAGGGGGAGTCCATCCTCAACACAAGTAATTGCCAACCCGCGTATGTTGTCCACGCATGGATCAGGAGTCCAGGCCAATGCAGCCATGTCCACCGTCTCCTAGGGACATGTGACCAGATCCCCAACATGCAACCAGGCGTCGGGACACGTGCAATGGGTCACATGCAGTCCTGGCTGCAGGTACCTTGTCACTCGTCCATGATGCGAGTGCAGCAGCGTAGGCCAACATTTCCAATGCGAGATCGTTGTCCACCACATCTGACATGTCGGCGACGTAACTCATCAGCTGTCCCGGACAGATGTGCTCACTCCAACCCCTGGCCCCAATATGCACGAAAGCCCAATCAGGGAGTGTGAGAAGTTGGCCTGGCATATGCTGTCCACTAATTATAGTGGGCACCTTGCACCAGTCCAAACAACCCCTTATTGGAGATAGGTTAAAGACAACCTTATTGAAAGCTATCCTAGTGGTAGCTATGGAGAGCAGCCTTCAGGCTAAGTCTTGAAGGAATGTAAAGCAGCTTGTTTTACCAGTCTATAATCTCTTGAGTGATCAAATGAAAGAGCACCACACCAGGTATATATTCAAAATATATGTATTTATTGCTAAACACACCCCTCTAGTCTCTTTATGAGGCTAGAGTTCGAAGTACATAAGTTAGAAGTTATTAAATCACAGTAATAGCACAAATACACGTTTGGGCCCTAGGGGCGTACCAAACCATATACCAATAAAGTGGTATGCGAACCACGACTGAACTAGACACTAGGCCTAGAGCCTCTAGAAGTGCTTGGACCACAAGGAACCACCCAAGGTAGTGACACAGGGGACCCACGGGAGACGCGTGCAGTGTAAATACACAACCACGATACGCCGTTGACTTCTATGGAGAAAGTCGGGATCGGGAAATTAGAGAAAAGGGACACTTAAAAGAGGACTTGGAAGAAACCCTTTGAGATCTAGGACTTTGAAGAGTCTCTACCCACGGGAGCACCGGAGTACTCGTGTTACCTCACCCAGGGAAGCCGGGTGCATAGGTGCCTTTCGGGGTCGGGTTTCGTCGTCGATTCGGATGGCGATCTGCTGCAAAGTGCTGCTGGCGACCAAGAGAAAAGTGTCCGGGTGGATCCAAGAGTGGATCGGAGTTCTGAAGAACCTGAAAGCAGAGGGGACAGAGTCTGGGTCACTAGCCAGTGACCAGGAAGGCGATGGACAGATGCCCACCGATGTCGAGTGCTTCAGGTGCGTTGACGGTTGTCTTGACTCTTCAGCCACGAGGTCCAGGAGGCGTTGTCGGCGACCAGGAGCAGGATTCGGGCTGGTACACGATGTCTGTCGAGTGCTGAGGTGTCGGCGACCGGATTGGACCCAACAAGCCTTGGCAACGGCAAGTCTCGGTGAAGATGTAGATCGTCGATGGTGCAGACCAGCAAGGTCTGTGGAACTCACCCAGCGAGGGTAAGTGAGGGCAGGCCTGGAGCAACCAGGATGCCAAGTTAGAAAAGGATGGGCCTTCGTTAAGGGCTACTAGCCAACGGGCTAGCGACCGCGAAGGAGCCTCGTGACGCCGCACGTGGATCTGGCTTACAGGACACTCGTGGAGTGGGGGCCAGTGATCTTCGGTGCAGGTGGTGCTGGAGGCTAGGGCTACTCGGAGCCCAAAGCACGACTTCTTGGGAGACCCAGAAGAGGATGCACTTGCAAATGTGCTCGGTGTCCAGGGGTCACGGTCTCAAGTCACCCACGATAGCCACGGGCCTCAGCTTTGCTGGGGACTCAGGGTAGCCTCGGGGAAGTCTGAGAATCCACCTCTGGTGATGCGATGACTTCGGCGTCCGACGGGAGCTTCAGAAATGCGAACCGGACAGATGCTTCTTTGGTGCCTGCCAAGCAGGGGAGTCACTCCTTGACCCCAAGGGAGATTCTTCTGTCCTCTAATCGTGAGTAGAGCGTCGAAGGTCCAGGATTCAGTTTCAGAGTTTCGTCCAGGGATAATCTAAAGTCCTAAGGACTGGGTTCCTACCTTTATACTAAAGATAGGGGTTGGACTACTCTGTGGCCCCACCTATGGGTGGGTCAGGGCAGAGGGGTGGCTACACCCCTTTCCCTTTGTCCAGTTCGCGCCAAAGCAAGGGCTGCAAGCCCCTGATCCGGTTTGAACTGGGGTATGCACAGGGACACCAAATGTGCCCCCAGTGCAGGACTTCAAAGCACCCGAAAGTGCTCCCGCCCAGCCCCAATACACATTATCCTGTCTGGGGAGGTGGTCACACCTCCCTGGGACAGGAAACCTATTGTCCAGGCCTCCCCTGCCGGAGTTTCGTCCAGCAGCAGGAGGCCAGACTTGTGTCTGTGGCAGCAGCATCCATTTTGTGATGCCAGGGCTCTGGAAAGAAGTTACCGGACTAGTCAGATTTAACATGTCTTTCCCTCTAGAAGGGTGGAATGCTACCCCCGCCGCCAGGATTGGCGGGGTGGTAGTATTCCAAGATGTTTGACACCAAACACGACATGTTTAGGTGCAGCCATTCCAAAGTTAGCATTTTACCGCAAGGATATAATGCGCTTAAGAGTATATGGTCAGGCTGCACTACAAACAGCATCAGAGATGGTCTCCGAACGCTGCAGAGGGCCCTGCTCATGCAGGGGCACCCTCTCACATAGGAACCATGCACTCTGCCTTTAGGATTGATAAGGCCTGCCTTAGGAGTGACTTATAGGTTTATATGTGTGTATGTATGTAGTGATATAGGTAACCTATATCACAGTAAGGAGTGCATGCAAACCTTACCCAGGCTGCAGTAGCAGACCTGTGGTGTCAGTTTGGATGGCCTTCCAGGGGTGGCATAATACATGCTGCAGCCCCTGGCAGGCCTCTGAGGTACCTATGCCCTTGGTACATAGTATACCATATACTAGGGACTTATAAGGGCACTCCAGATCCCAATCAGTGATGTGCCTAAGGCACATGGAAACCATTTTAGAGAGGAAGCAGCTAGGCTGGGGTTCTGATTAGCAGGGCCCCAGCCAGACTAATGTCGAAAAACAGTGAAGCATCAGCAAAAGTGGGGGTACCCATGTGAAGCAGATCCTACTCTCCTACACAACCCCCCCCAAACGTAGGGACATTAAACTAACCTTGCCCAGTTAAGTCTTCATGTTCTAAGTGGAAATACCTAGAGAGTCCATCTGCATTCGCATGGTTACTCCCAGGCCTATGTTCCACTGTAAAGTCCATCCCCTGTAGGGAAATGGACCACCTAAGCAGTTTGGGGTTTTCACCCTTCATTTGTTTTAGCCATAAGAGGAGCTTATGGTCTGTCTGAACCAGGAAGTGTGTACCAAACAAGTATGGCCTCAACTTCTTCAGAGCCCAGACCACAGCAAAGGCCTCCCTCTCTATGGCTGACCAACGTTTCTCTCTAGGGGTCAGCCTTCTGCTAATGAAAGCTACTGGCTGATCCTGACCTTCTTCATTCAATTGTGACAGTACAGCCCCTACCCCCAATTCAGATGCATCAGTTTGAACAATGAACTTCTTGGAGTAATCAGGACTCTGCAGAATTGGAGCAGTGCACATGGCCTGCTTCAGGTCATCAAATGCCTTTTGACAGCTAACTGTCCACTGAACCTTTTTGGGCATTTTCTTAGAAGTTAAGTCATTCAGGGGTGTCACTATTGATCCATACCCCTTGACAAATCTCCTATAGTACCCAGTCAGGCCTAAGAAGGCTCTCACCTGAGTCTGGGTAGTGGGAGCAGTCCAGTCCATGATGGTCTGGATCTTGCTCTGCAAAGGTTGAACCTGGCCTCCACCCACAAGGTGGCCCAGGTACACAACCTGACTCTGCCCTATCTGGCACTTAGTGGCCTTGATAGTCAGGCCTGCCTTTTGCAGGGCCTGTAAAACATTCCTGAGGTGGACCAGGTGATCCTCCCAGGTGGAGCTAAAGACAGCAATATCATCTAGATATGCTGCACTATAGGCTTCCAGTCCTGTGAGAACTGTATTCACCAACCTCTGGAAAGTGGCAGGTGCATTCTTCAGACCAAAGGGCATTACCACAAATTGATAATGCCCACTAGGGGTTGAGAATGCTGTTTTGGGCTTTGCAGTATCAGCTAGTCTGATCTGCCAGTAGCCAGCTGTTAGGTCAAATGTGCTGAGATATTTGGCAGAGGCCAAAGTATCTATGAGCTCATCTGCCCTGGGTATTGGATGGGCATCAGTCCTAGTGACTGCATTGAGACCCCTGTAGTCCACACAAAACCTCATCTCTCTTTTCCCACCACTGGTGTGAGGTTTTGATACAAGGACCACTGGACTAGCCCAAGGGCTATCTGAGGGTTCAATAACTCCCAATTCCAACATTTTCTGGACTTCAGTCCTGATACAGTCCCTGACATGGTCAGGTTGCCTATAAATCTTGTTTTTAATAGGCAGACTGTCCCCAGTGTCCACTTCATGAGTGCACCAGGTGGTCTGACTGGGTGTCAGTGAAAACATATGTCTAAACTGATTGAGGACTTGCCTGCAATCAGTTTGTTGCTGAGTAGTGAGGCTGCCTGCCAAAGCTACACCATCAACTGACCCATCGTCAGGGTTCTGTGAGAGCAGGTCAGGGAGTGGGTCACTCTCTTCCTCCTGCCCTTCATCAGTAGCCATGAGCAAGCCCATGTCTGCCCTGTCCACATATGGTTTTAACCTGTTGACATGGAGAACCCTGTGGGGACTCCTGGGTGTTCCTAGGTCCACTAAGTAAGTGACCTCACCCTTCTGCTCAACAATAGTGTGGGGTCCACTCCATTTATCTTGGAGAGCTGCTGGGGCCACTGGCTCCAACACCCACACCTTCTGTCCTGGCTGATAAACAGTCAGAACAGCCTTTTGGTCATGCCAGGCCTTTTGAAGTTCCTGGCTAGCCTCAAGGTTTTTGGTTGCCTTTTTCATGTACTCAGCCATCCTGGAGCGGAGACCAAGTACATAGTCCACTATATCTTGCTTTGGGGGCTTGAGAGGTAACTCCCATCCTTCCTTCACCAAGCACAGTGGACCCCTCACAGGGTGGCCAAACAGAAGTTCAAAGGGCTGTAACCAACCCCTTCTGAGGCACCTCCCTATATGCGAATAAAAGGCAGGGCAAGAGTATGTCCCATCTACGCCTAAGCTTTTCTGGGAGCCCTTTAATCATGCCCTTCAAGGTTTTGTTGAATCTCTCAACTAAACCATTGCATTGTGGGTGATAGGGTGTGGTGAACTTATAAGTCACTCCACACTCCTTCCACATTGCTTTTAAGTACCCAGACATGAAGTTAGCACCCCTGTCTGAGACTACCTCCTTAGGAAAGCCCACTCTTGAGAAAATTCCCAGGAGGGCCCTTGCCACCACAGGTGCTGTAGTGGTCCTGAGGGGAATAGCTTCTGGGTACCTGGTGGCATGATCCACTACCACCAGGATAAACCTGTGCCCAGAGGCTGTTTGGGGATCCATGGGACCAACAATGTCAATCCCTACCCTTTCAAAGGGCACCCCCACCACAGGTAGTGGTATCAGGGGGCCTTTGTAGTGCCACCTGCCTTGCCACTGGCTTGGCAGGTTACACAGGAGCGACAAAACTCCTTACTGTCTTCAGACATGTGGGGCCAGTGAAAGTGAGGGACAATTCTGTCCCAAGTCTTGTTCTGGCCCAGGTGACCTGCTAAGGGAATATCATGGGCTAGGGTCAATAGGAAGCCCCTGAACTTCAGAGGTATAACCAACCTCCTGGTAGCACCAGGCTTGGGGTCTCTACTCTCTGAGTACAGGAGTCCATCATCCCAATACACTGTATGGGGACCACTAGCTTTCCCAGCAGCCTCAGCAGCAGCTTGCTGTCTGAGGGGTTCAAGGGAGGGGCAGCTCTGCTGCTCCTGGCTCAGATCTGCCCTAGAAGGTCCCCCTGTCCCCAAGAACTCAACCTGGTCAGGTTCAAGTTCCTCTGGGACAGTTCCTTCTTCAGGGCTGAGATCATCCCCCTCAAGGGACTGATCTTCCTCCTGAGCCAAGGGGGAAGGCACTGCCTTAACCCTACTACTCCTCCTCTTGTAAGGCACTTGGTCCATTCTTCCAGAATCCAAGGCCTGTTCAGTGCTAGACATTTTGGCTTGTGACCTGGTCACAGCAAACACATCTGCAGGGATCCCCAGCATTTCTGCATGGGTCCTGAGCTCCACTTCTGCCCAAGCAGAAGTCTCTATGTCATTGCCAAGCAAGCATTCGACTGGTAGGTTTGCACTTACCACAACCTTCTTAAGGCCAGTTACCCCTCCCCAGGAGAAGTTAACAACTGCCAGAGTATGGTCTGTTCTGACATTGCTAGCATTGGTCACTTGGTACATCTCACCAAGTATAACTTGCCCAGGATTCACAAGGTCTTGTGTCACCATTGTGACACTTGCCCCTGTGTCCCTAAATGCCAAAGCCTCACGTCCATTGATTAAAGGCTGTTGTCTGTACTTGCCCAGATTACTGGGACTCACAGTGGAGGTCACATCCATGCCTCCATCACAGACTAACACAGCCTGAGTCAGTTCTCTGACTAGGTCAGAGCCCAACTCAGTTCCCAGGGTGAACCCTACTAAACCCTTGGCTGGAGCACTCCCACCAACTGTACTAGGGGGAACAGGTGCCTTAGGGGCATTGGTGGGTGCTGGACTGGAGTCTTTGGACTTGGTGCAATCACTGGTCCAGTGGGTCTTTTGCTTACAGACCTTGCACCATGGTTTTCTTTGGCCTTTCCCTTTGGTAGACTGTGAATCCCCACCAGAAGAAGATTTTTGGGGGCCTGATGAAGATTTTTGATCTTTACCCTTCTCCCCACCCTTTTCAGAGTTCTTAGCATCTTGCTTCTTGGTTTCCCCACCTTGATTCTGTACCTTCTGCTTCACCCTGGTTCTGACCCATTTGTCTGCCTTCTTTCCCAATTCTTGGGGAGAGGTCAGATCAGAGTCTACCAGGTATTGATGCAACAGCTGATTTTGACAGTTATTAAGAATCTGCTCCCTCATTATCAGATTGTACAATCCTGAGAAGTCACACACCTTACTACCCATCAACCAGCCTTCCAGAGCCTTGGCAGAACAATCCACATAGTCTACCCAGTCTTGAGTCTGTGCTTTTTGGGTGTCTCTGAACTTCAACCTGTACTGTTCAGTGGTTAGGCCAAACCCATCAATAAGAGCACTCTTCAAGACCTTGTAATTATCAGCATCCTCCTCTCTAACAGTGAGGAGCTTATCTCTACCTTTGTCAGCAAAGGAGAGCCACAAGATTGCTGCCCACTGCTCCTGAGGGACCTTCTGTACCTTACAGGCCCTCTCTAATGCAGTTATCCATTTGTGGATGTCATCCCCACTCTGATAGGGAGGGACAATCTTGCTCAGGTTCCTATGGTCATAGGACCTTTCCCTGTCTCTAGGGACATGGCTGCCACCATGGGACTCTAGTCCCAACTTTCTTCTCTCTCTAAGGAGATCTAGGGATTCCCTATCTAAAGCCAATTGCTTTTTTCTGATTTCCAGCTGAGTTTCCTCATACTGGACCAGTCTGTCTCTTCTCTCATGAGAGGATTCCCTCCTGTGAGAGGAGATAGAGCTCCCTATGGAGGTGCCAGAGTGGTTAGACTCCTGAGAAGGAGATCTAGACTTTCTGGGCACACTCTTAATCCTTCCTGGGGGACAAAGAGGGCATCATTCTGATCATCCTCATCATCTTCCACAGGAGGGATTGGGTTATCCAGGTCAGGGTCATTGTCACCCTCCTGGCCAGTTTCAGAGGGGGGGCTGGGGGTATTGATACCCCTGGCCTCGTCCTCTTCTTCTGCCCCACCCTCAGCTCCTACCCCTTCAGTCCCCAAGGGCTTACTAAGGTCATAAGCCACCAACAACTCCTTGAGGTGTTGGGTGGTGGGGCTTTGTCCTGTCCTTATTTTTCTCAAGTTGCATAAAGCTCTCAATTCCAAGAATGGGAGTGTATCATACTTGGAGGGTGGAAACTCAATGGCTTCCTGCAAGGATTCTTTAGATCCTACCCTTAAAGACATTACTAGTGTGGTGTGGTGTATGCACTACCTACTCTAGTGTGGCCTACTAAACTCTCTTGAGTTGTAGAAAGGGTTGTGCTATCCCTTAACACACAACTCTAAGTTCAGTAGAACTTACTGTATTCTAAGCTTAAATTATATGTACCTTAGGTACCTTTAGTGGTTTTCAGTTGATCAATTCAATTGAGATTATCTGGTAAAACAATAGCAAGCTGGAATCCCACACGCTGCACACCAATGTGAGAAGTTGGCCTGGCATATGCTGTCCACTAATTATAGTGGGCACCTTGCACCAGTCCAAACAACCCTTTATTGGAGATAGGTTAAAGACAACCTTATTGAAAGCTATCCTAGTGGTAGCTATGGAGAGCAGCCTTCAGGCTAAGTCTTGAAGGAATGTAAAGCAGCTTGTTTTACCAGTCTATAATCTCTTGAGTGATCAAATGAAAGAGCACCACTCCAGGTATATATTCAAAATATATGTATTTATTGCTAAACACACCCCTCTAGTCTCTTTATGAGGCTAGAGTTCGAAATACATAAGTTAGAAGTTATTAAATCACAGTAATAGCACAAATACACGTTTGGGCCCTAGGGGCGTACCAAACCATATACCAATAAAGTGGTATGCGAACCACGACTGAACTAGACACTAGGCCTAGAGCCTCTAGAAGTGCTTGGACCACAAGGAACCACCCAAGGTAGTGACACAGGGGACCCACGGGAGACGCGTGCAGTGTAAATACACAACCGCGATACGCCGTTGACTTCTATGGAGAAAGTCGGGATCGGGAAATTAGAGAAAAGGGACACTTAAAAGAGGACTTGGAAGAAACCCTTTGAGATCTAGGACTTTGAAGAGTCTCTACCCACGGGAGCACCGGAGTACTCGTGTTACCTCACCCAGGGAAGCCGGGTGCATAGGTGCCTTTCGGGGTCGGGTTTCGTCGTCGATTCGGATGGCGATCTGCTGCAAAGTGCTGCTGGCGACCAAGAGAAAAGTGTCCGGGTGGATCCAAGAGTGGATCGGAGTTCTGAAGAACCTGAAAGCAGAGGGGACAGAGTCTGGGTCACTAGCCAGTGACCAGGAAGGCGATGGACAGATGCCCACCGATGTCGAGTGCTTCAGGTGCGTTGACAGTCGTCTTGACTCTTCAGCCACGAGGTCCAGGAGGCGTTGTCGGCGACCAGGAGCAGGATTCGGGCTGGTACACGATGTCTGTCGAGTGCTGAGGTGTCGGCGACCGGATTGGACCCAACAAGCCTTGGCAACGGCAAGTCTCGGTGAAGATGTAGATCGTCGATGGTGCAGACCAGCAAGGTCTGTGGAACTCACCCAGCGAGGGTAAGTGAGGGCAGGCCTGGAGCAACCAGGATGCCAAGTTAGAAAAGGATGGGCCTTCGTTAAGGGCTACTAGCCAACGGGCTAGCGACCGCGAAGGAGCCTCGTGACGCCGCACGTGGATCTGGCTTACAGGACACTCGTGGAGTGGGGGCCAGTGATCTTCGGTGCAGGTGGTGCTGGAGGCTAGGGCTACTCGGAGCCCAAAGCACGACTTCTTGGGAGACCCAGAAGAGGATGCACTTGCAAATGTGCTCGGTGTCCAGGGGTCACGGTCTCAAGTCACCCACGATAGCCACGGGCCTCAGCTTTGCTGGGGACTCAGGGTAGCCTCGGGGAAGTCTGAGAATCCACCTCTGGTGATGCGATGACTTCGGCGTCCGACGGGAGCTTCAGAAATGCGAACCGGACAGATGCTTCTTTGGTGCCTGCCAAGCAGGGGAGTCACTCCTTGACCCCAAGGGAGATTCTTCTGTCCTCTAATCGTGAGTAGAGCGTCGAAGGTCCAGGATTCAGTTTCAGAGTTTCGTCCAGGGATAATCTAAAGTCCTAAGGACTGGGTTCCTACCTTTATACTAAAGATAGGGGTTGGACTACTCTGTGGCCCCACCTATGGGTGGGTCAGGGCAGAGGGGTGGCTACACCCTTTCCCTTTGTCCAGTTCGCGCCAAAGCAGGGGCTGCAAGCCCCTGATCCGGTTTGAACTGGGGTATGCACAGGGACACCAAATGTGCCCCAAGTGCAGGACTTCAAAGCACCCGAAAGTCCTCCCGCCCAGCCCCAATACACATTATCCTGTCTGGGGAGGTGGTCACACCTCCCTGGGACAGGAAACCTATTGTCCAGGCCTCCCCTGCCGGAGTTTCGTCCAGCAGCAGGAGGCCAGACTTGTGTCTGTGGCAGCAGCATCCATTTTGTGATGCCAGGGCTCTGGAAAGAAGTTACCGGACTAGTCAGAGTTAACATGTCTTTCCCTCTAGAAGGGTGGAATGCTACCCCCGCCGCCAGGATTGGCGGGGGGTAGTATTCCAAGATGTTTGACACCAAACACGACATGTTTAGGTGCAGCCATTCCAAAGTTAGCATTTTACCGCGAGGATATAATGCGCTTAAGAGTATATGGTCAGGCTGCACTACAAACAGCATCAGAGATGGTCTCCGAACACTGCAGAGGGGCCCTGCTCATGCAGGGGCACCCTCTCACATAGGAACCATGCACTCTGCCTTTAGGATTGATAAGGCCTGCCTTAGGAGTGACTTATAGGTTTATATGTGTGTATGTATGTAGTGATATAGGTAACCTAAATCACAGTAAGGGGTGCATGCACCACCTTACCCAGGCTGCAGTAGCAGACCTGTGGTGTCAGTTTGGATGGCCTTCCAGGGGTGGCATAATACATGCTGCAGCCCCTGGCAGGCCTCTGAGGTACCTATGCCCTTGGTACATAGTATACCATATACTAGGGACTTATAAGGGCACTCCAGATCCCAATCAGTGATGTGCCTAAGGCACATGGAACCATTTTAGAGAGGAAGCAGCTAGGCTGGGGTTCTGATTAGCAGGGCCCCAGCCAGACTAATGTCGAAAAACAGTGAAGCATCAGCAAAAAGTGGGGGTACCCATGTGAAGCAGATCCTACTCTCCTACAGGGAGCGGCTCAATGTGGTCACTGCACACGATGACTCGTGCAATCTCCCAGGTCCAGTTCCCAGCATGCATGCCAAACATCCAGGCATGCCATAAACGGGCATCACAGTGACACTCCTGGTCGTGGTCCAACAGGGGGCGCACACACACGTCGAAATTCAGGTCATCTACCGTAACGTTGGAGAGGCAGACATCCATGGACTACTCGAATATGCACGAGCGACAGTGCAACACAGGCTGAACGCAGGTGATGTTGGCAATGCGGAAGCTCAGCCTGTAACTGATCCGCAGCACTGCCAATGGCAGTGCCCCCAGTACATGCAGCAGGCGTGCACGGTACAGGTCCACGTGACTGGAGTAGAGCATGTGTCCGGGATGGTCTGCCATTGCGTCAGTGGCTCTGCTTGAAGCGGCACTGTGAGGACCTGCGCCAGTCCTGTGGATGAAACGCCACAGCTCAGAGCGATGAGCAGTGTCTGTGTGCAATGGGTGCAGGCCTAGGGTGTGGTGGGAGTACGAGTGAAGGCCATTTCACACACGCAAGCTACGACCAAGGACTTCTGCGTGTGGGATGTGTACACGTTGGTCTCACGTCTGGCAGTGCGTAGTGTGGGAGTCGCAAGTAAATGCTATCGTATCTGTCAGGGGGTGCTGGCCACATGCAAGTCCCAGCTCGGAGCGGCAGATGTGCCACCGCCTGATAGTACAGACAAAGGACCCTTCATCCCTACAGTAACTTCAGCATGTGCATGCATTCAGGAGACGTACAGAGGCCTGCCGTGGGTGTGGTGGGATGTCTGCGACCCTGGGAATCATGGATGATATGCCCAGCACGTGGCACATGTGCGGCCTCACTGTGTGTTACGTTGCCTCACAGCTGCTCCACCCTCCCACGAGCCCCCACACTTGTATACCCTGCGCGGTTGTAACACGTGCACTCCTACGGCACACCATTGTAATGACTGTCCACGCATGTCCAGCGGCATGCCACCAACACCGTGACGCTGGCCTTTGAAGGTGTGCGGCCAAGTGAGTGTAGGCCAATGGTCCGGACAGGGCGGACACAAGTGTACAGTCCATGGCTGGCTGTGATCACGCTGCGAATGAGGCTAGGCAACTGACTCATGCAGCCGCAGGACTGATACACATAACATTTGGCATGCATGTGCCAAGACCCCGAGCAGTCTTGCGCTCCTACATTTCCCCGTCCGTGCGGGCCCGCCCTCCTGGTGCATGCTACATTGCAACATCGTCTACTGTGGCCCTGGTGGTGACAACACCCCAACACAGAGACACACTTACCGCACATCCTGCCCAAGGCCAGGTCCGAGCCACGCCCTGCTGCCCCTGCCGATTCAGAACACCCCTGCGCTGAACGGACGTACGCCGGACCAGCACACGCCGCTTCTGCATGCAGGGGGGGCCGGGCGAAGCTACATGTCCAAGGTCACTGCCAACGCTGAGGTGACATGGTATCGTCCGCTGAGGATAGCACACTGTGATGTTGCAGTGCCGTGCCCATCATGCTGACACAATGACCACACGGACACACTTGCTCAGATGGTGTGAATGGCTACGGGCACGTGCGCCCGGCCACATTTATTAGCAGGCACACATATCGAGTGACACCTGTGTTGGATGTGTGTGGGGTGTGTGCACACCAGCCGGCAAGGGCTGCCTGGTGCAGTCAGAAATCGACAACAGTGTACATCGTAAAGGACACAACCATTCGACCATAAAGGCCCCATGACTTGTGCTGCACAGAGTTAGTGGCCCCGGATGCACAGCGTCCTGCACGGGCCTACCGCCACGGGCCGCTGACTTGCGGGGCACTGGGGCAGGGTCACGAGTGCAGAGCAGGTTTCCGTAGATGACAAAGGGGCTGGTCGCAGAGTGTCTCGGTGGACAGTGGAAGGTGTGCCCCCAGGGCATGATGCAGAGGGCAGAACCACGCTGAAACAGTCACTATGGTGGAGATGAATGGACCAGACACATGTCGGACACCAAGTCCGGTCCAGCCAGATGAAGATGCAGAAAACCACCAGGCCATGGACTCAGACGCCACCAAGGTCCAACCAGATAGTGCCCATGACTCATTGCGCACAGAGTTAGTGGCACCAGTGCTGTTAGGGGATGCCGCCTGCGATGAGGCGTGTCCAATTGTGTGGACTCCTCCACATCTTACCCAAGACACAGTTCCACATGTGTGACCTACTGGACCGCAGTGTTGGCCTGAGGCAGCGGTCAGCACGGGCCATTCACCGAGTGTCGCCGGCTTAGGTTGGATGGTCCCACCGGCCTGCGTAGTTCAGGTTCAGTGGCACCACGGGACGAGGACTTGCGGTGAACAGGGTTGATGGCACCAGGTCAGTTGTTGATAGTGTTCGATCACCTCCGTGACTCTGATCCGGCTTTCCTCCGGACTGAGCCGCATCTTCCTCTAACTCCTCTCCGTGCGTTCACTGGTGTGGACTCTGCCATTCATGATTGGCGACTAAGTGCTGGATGTGGGACCTACTGGTCCGCAGGGTAGGCCTGAGCCCTCATCCACGTGTCGCCGGCTGGCGTTGAACAGGGTTAGTGGCACCACGGGTCACCGGCTGGCGTTGAACAGGGTTAGTGGCACCACGGGTCGCCGGCTTGCGATATGGAATTATGCCTCACTGATCGAAGGGGGTCTGGTGCTGTGGCCGCTGCCACGGACTTGGGGTCACTGCCATTCAAGACTCAGGACACAGTTCCACATGTTGGACCTACTGGGCCCAGGAGGACGCAGGTGGAGTATGTAAATTGGAAAGGAGACGGGAAGCTCCTTTACCGCCTCGCCACTTACCCTATGGCTAACCGTATCATACCGGAAATGGCGGACGCAGACGGCTCACTCCACCGCGCCCCGGTGGCAGTGGCCCAGTGCTTTGCCTCCTACTATGCTGCCCTCTACTCAGCGCGGTCGCCTGATCTTTCCCTTTCCGACCTCCTCCAGCGGGAAGAATTCTCTCTTCCACGCCTGGGCGGCTCTGATGCGGCTGCGCTGGACCTTCCGCTCACCCCTGAGGAGGTGTCGGAAGCCATTTCGCGTTTGGCGGCTGGTAGGACTCCTGGGCCGACGGGTTCCCCCAGGAGTTTTATTCGTCCTACCGCGACACCCTGCTTCCACCCCTTGTAGAGATGTACAAAGAAGCAGTGGACTGCGGCTCATTCCGGCCGGAGACGGATCTCGCTACCATCGTGGTGATCCCAAAGTCCCAACCCCCCTCACAATGTTGCTCAGACTACCGTCCCATTTCGCTTATCAATACGGAGCTTAAGATCTTCGCTTCCGTATTGGCCAGTCGCATACGGCCACATCTGGCCCAGCTTGTCCATCCTGACCAATGTGGTTTTATGCCTCTCCGAGGAACTAGGCACTGTCTCCGACGCCTTCATCTTGCCCTCGCAAACCGGCACCTGTTGCAACAAAAGGGAGTACAGGCAGAAAGGCAGTGGAAAGAATGGTGGAGAAGAAGAACATATGTGAGATAATGAAGATGGAGGATTTCAGATAAATGTGAGAAGAAAAATGTAAGTGGCTAATAGAGTGAGAAACTGTAGAGGAAAATGTTGTGAAGGAGAGACCAGGAGTGAGTGAGACACTCTGAATACCACTGCCACCTCCACATAAACGGAATTGTTCAGTTATAGTCTAACATTTTCAGAATTAAAACATTTTTATTCTAATTATTAACAAATTCATTTTTGTTACTCATTGATCTGATTCGGCTAATAGGCATGGGCAGTGCAACGCCAATTGGCCCGTCTTGTCTTAGGCATATGTGATGTCTGTATATCAATCAATCAATCAATCAATCAATCACGCTACTCACCCGTGAGGGTCTCAAGGCGCTGAGGGGGGGGTCCGCAGATCTGTTTAGCCGAAGAGCCAGGTCTTGAGGGTCTTCCTGAAGGTGTTCAGGGAGGGGGCGCGTCTGATGTCTGCCGGTAGCTCGTTCCAGATCTTGGCTGCAATGTGAGAGAAGGATCTTCCGCCTGCTCTGGCTCTGTAGATGCGCGGGGTTTCGGCCAGTGCGAGGTTGGAAGATCGGAGGTTTCTTTTGGGTACGTGGAAGTTGATTCTGTCGTTGAGGTATTTGGGTCCGTTGTTGTGTAGGCATTTGTAGGCGTGAGTGAGGATTTTGAAAGTTACTCTTTTCTCCACGGGGAGCCAGTGGAGACTTCGTAGGTGTTGGCTGATGTGTTCGTGTCGGGGGATGCCGAGGACGAGTCTGGCGTGGTGTTCTGTACTGTCTGGAGTTTGCGGAGTAGGGACTTGTTGATGTCGGCGTAGAGTGCGTTTCCATAGTCCAGTCTGCTGGTGATGAGTGCGTGGGTGACTGTCTTCCTTGACTCAGGGGGGATCCACTTGAAGGTCTTGCGGAGGATGCGGAGGGTGTTGAAGCAGCTGGAGGTGACGGCGTTGACCTGTCGGTTCATGGAGAGTGATGAATTGAGTACGATGCCGAGGTTCTTGGCGTGGTCTGAGGGGGTAGGTGGGCTTCCAAGGGCGGTCGGCCACCAGGTGCTGTCCCATGCAGAAGGGGTGGTACCGAGGACGAGGACTTCTGTCTTCTCGGCATTGAGCTTCAGGCAGCTGTTGGTCATCCAGACTGCGACGTCTTGCATTCCTTTCTGGAAGTTGAGTTTGGCAGTGGTGGGGTCTTTGGTGAGGGAGAGGATGAGCTGGGTGTCGTCGGCGTAGGATACGATGTTGAGGCCGTGTTGTCGGACGATGGCTGCGAGGGGGCCATGTAAATGTTGAAGAGGGTGGGGCTCAGTGATGAACCCTGTGGGACTCCGCAGGTGATTTTCGTGGGGTCGGAGAGGAAGGGTGGGAGTCTGATCCTTTGGCTTCTTCCGGTGAGGAATGATCGGATCCAGTCCAGGGCTGTTCCTTGTATGCCTGCGTCGTGTAGTCTGACGACTAGTGTGCGATGGGAGACGGTGTCGAAGGCCGCTGATAGGTCGAGTAGGATGAGGGCTGCGGAGTGGCCTTGGTCCAGGAGGGTGCGGATGTCGTCTGTGGCGGCGAGTAGGGCGGTCTCTGTGCTGTGGTTGCTTCGGAATCCGAATTGGGACGGGTCGAGGACGGCGTTCTCTTCAATGAATCGTGTCAGTTTCCTGTTGACTGTTTTCTCTGCAACTTTGGCTGTGAAGGGGAGGAGCGAGATGGGCCGATAGTTCTTGAGGTCGGTGGGGTCAGCTGTGGGCTTCTTGAGCAGGGGTCTGACTTCTGCGCGCTTCCAGTCGTCTGGGAAGGTGCCTGTTTTGAAGGTGGTGTTGATGGTGCGTTGTAGTTCGGGTGCAATGGCGGCCACGGCTCTGTGGTAGATGTGAGGGGGCAGGGGTCGGTGGGGGCCCCGAGTGGATGCTTTTCATGGTCGAGGCGGTGTCTTCGGCCGTGATCGGTGTCCAGTTGGAGATGGTGGGCTGGCTGGTGTTTCTGGGGGCGGGGGCCGTCTGTGGTGCCTGGTGGATGGTCGATGAAGTTGTCGTAGAGGTTTTTGATCTTGAGGTGGAAATAGGTTCCAAGCTTGTCGCAGAGGTCTTGGGATGGGGTGATGTCTGTGGCTTCGCTGCGTGGGTTGGTGAATTCTTGAATGACACTGAAAAGTTCCTTGGAGTTGGTGGAGTTGGCCAGGATTTTGTTGTGGATGAAGTTCCTTTTGGTGGCTCTGATCTGGTTGTGGTAGTCCGTCATGGCGTCCTTGTAGGTGGTGTGGTTTTCGATTGTCTTGGTGTTTCTCCAGTTCTTCTCCAGGCGTCTGCAGGTGCGTCTGGCTTCTTGGAGAGCGGTTGTGAACCAGGCGGCTTTCCTGGGGCGTTGTCTGTCGGGGTTGCGTAGAGGGCGAGCTCATCTGCGCAGTTGGAGATCCAGTTGTGGAGTTCTCTGGCTGAGTCGTTTGCGCTGTTTGCGTCGGGTGCCCAGGTGTGGTTGTCTCGGCTGAGGGTGGAGTTAAGTTGCTCGTCGGTAACCTTGCTCCAGTTCCTTCGTGGTGGGCGTGGGGCTGGTTTGGGTGCCTTGGGTTTGTTGATGGCAAAGTGTACGCAGTGGTGGTCGGTCCATGGCGGCTGCGTTGTGTGGCTGAAATGGACGCTGTTTCCTGCCACGAAGATGGGGTCGAGGGTGTGTCCTGCTCTAGGGGTCGGTGTGTTGACGAGTTGTTTAAGTCCGATGCTGGCGAGGTTGTCACGAAGGATAGTGGAGTTGGGGTCACTGGGGTTGTCGAGGTGGAAGTTCAGGTCTCCAATGAGTATGTAGTTTGTTGAGGCGATCGCGTGGGGTGCGATGAAGTCGGTGATGGTGGTGGCAAAGGGTGTTCGGAGGCCTGGGGTCTGTAGACGAGGGTTCCTCGTAGTGTGGCTTTGGGGGTGGTCTGGATCTTGAAGTGCAGGTGTTCGGCGGAGGGGAAGGTTTCGCTGGAGGTGGTGAGGCGGAGGGTGCTCTTGTGGGCGATGGCGAGGCCCCCTCCTGGGTGGTTGGGGCGGTCTTTCCTCTGGATCTTGTATCCGTCTGGGATGGCGGTGCTGATGTCGGGGCGGAGGATGCGTTGGTCCAGGTCTCTGTGAAGAAGGCGATGTCGGGCGAAAGAGAGTCGAGTAGGTTCCAGATTTCCATGGCGTGTTTGTGTACGGAGCGTACGTTGAGGAGGATGCATTTTAGGGTGTCGCCGGTGCTGGCGTCGGCGGTGTTGGAGGCCGGGGTGGCGGTGAGGGTCTGGCGGCAGTGGAGGCAGGAGAACTGGCCGGGGGTCGTGTTCGGAGAGGCCTGTTGGCATTCTCTAAGTCTTCCAGGGTTGAGTGCGAGGAGGGTGGTGGTGTCGTAGCGATGGGTAGTGGGAGGTCCAGGGTTCCTGGCGCTGGCAGCGGTCGGGTCGCAGACGGGCTTGCCTTTGGCGTGCCTTCGGCGCGCCAGCGGTGCGCCCGCTGCGCGCGTCCGCTGCGTGACTGCGCAGCGGCCGCCATTAAGTAGGGGAGGTGGGAGGGAGGAGAGGCTGGGAGGCGGGAGCAGGGGAATTCCGGGGGGAAATTCCGGACGGGGAAATTCCGGGAAGGAATTCCGGGGGGGAGGGGCCGCAGGGGCAGCAGCGGCTAAAGGCAAAAGGAACAGGCAGGCACGAGAAAATAAAAACAGTGGTGGAATTAGAGCAAGACACAGATGGGCACAATAACAGTGGCACAACAGGGAAAAAATTAAGAAAGAAAAAAAAAGCGGCTGAGAAGGTTACGGTGGTTGGAGGCAGTCTGGTCCCAGTTGGAGCGGGCAGCAGCCTCGAACCTCCCAAGGAGGAGGTCGGGGTCTGGAGGCAAGAGACGGCACAGCGGAGCAGTGGGGAGAGAGTGGACCTAGACCGCAGGCATATGTGATATATCTGTATACAGCAGGCATATGTGATATGTTATGTTAAGATAACTTGTAGAGCGCACAGCTGCCCCAGCAACGGGGCGTCCCGGCGCTATAGCAAAAGAGAGGCTCAAACTGCGAGTATCCCAACCTAAGAGGAGATAGGAAAGGCCAGGAAAGACAAGTAAGACAAAAGAGGGGGAAACCTAATGAGGGAACAGATGGGTCTTTAGCGCTTTGCGAAAGGATAAGTAGTTGTCCATACTCCGGATATGAGACGGAAGATCGTTCCAGAGCTTGGCAGCCAGAACGCGGAACGAGCGACCACCATATGTCTGTATACAGCAGGCATATGTGATATGTCTGTATACAGCAGGCATATGTGATATGTCTGTATACAGTAGGCATATGTGATACGTCTGTATACAGCAGGCATATGTGATACGTCTGTATACAGCAGGCATATGTGATATGTCTGTATACAGCAGGCATATGTGATATGTCTTAATACAGCAGGCATATGTGATATGTCTGTATACAGCAGGCATATGTGAAATGTCTGTACACAGTAACTGAAAAATCACAGAGAGGCACTCAAACACTGGTTATTTGATTTTATTTGATTAGCTCGTAAAGTGTTGCTCGAGGTGTCACACATTTGACAGTAGAATGACACAGGCAGACTGAAACAATAGAAATGTCACATGTACGTTTGGTGAATACTTGGCAGCTATGACCATCACAGAACATGGCTTAAAAACACCGAGCAGTGATTGCTGCTCCGAGTTTCAAGAGTCTATTCTGTGCCTGCGCACAGCAGAATGGAGTCATGTGAAGACATTTTGTGCTCTAAAGGCACAAGCATTAAACCAATACTGAGTCAGTGCAGTTACAGGTGAGAGCAAAGGTTATAAACATCGACCGGTAATAACTGCTATGAGGACCTCACGTACCAAGTTCCAAAATTAGAAAATGTAAGTTGTGACTAATAACAAGCAATCTTCTTTTTTTTTAATCCAAACGGTTTTCCTTTAAGAAAAACGTGATCTGTTTTTTTTTTTTAAATGATAAGTTTTACAAACATTTTTTACTAATAAGCAGTGGTCCCGTGAACCACTGCCTACTCCTAAATAATATTTTTGTAAACATTTCAAATGGGAACTGGTCCCCTGGGAATCCTATCCACTTTGTGAATGTGTTACCACCTCCTTTGAGTTGATGGCAAACTATTAATGTTTTACGAGTGCATTTCGGTCCCTAAACAATACGTACCATAAGGAATTGGTATTTGGAAGGGACGCCCTTAACAATTTTCTTCCAAACAGAGATTTTGAATGGTTTCCTAAATCAAATTAATGATTCAGAAAACCTTATCCAAATCGTTAAATGGGTTTAATACATTTAAAAAAGGGTTTTAGCACCCACAAATTCTCTGATTTACCCAATCAAAGGCTTTACGAATGCTAAAACCCTTTGTTCATAAGGCTCCAAGTTTCCTAGCTGTGATGGCTTGAGCTCATAGCCCCTACTATCGGGGTCCCTCAGTTAATGTGCTTTTTTATACATTATGGGGGATATTCTCAAGGAAGTGGCGGTGAGAGGCGTTAGTCTCCTTGGCTTAACGCCTCTCACCGCCACTTCGGAAACGCGGGGCTGCACCCTATTCTCAAGAATGTGGTTCAGCCTGGCGTTTCCCCCTGCGATGGCGCTAAGTTTCACGACTTAGTGCCAACGCAGACATCCTTGCACCAGAGTGCAAGGGTGTCTGTGTGCAGGGGAGGGTTGTTTATGTACAGGAAGGTGCCCCTTCCTGCACATGAACAATCCTAAAATACCATTTTGTAACTTTCATGTGTGCTGCTTCGTGCAGCACACATCAAAGTTACAAAATGGCATCTCTGAAAAGGTTTGTTCATGTACAGGAAGGGACACCATCCTGTACATGAACAAACCATGGCATTTTGCTTTTTCCATGTGTGCTGCACAAGGCAGCACACATGCTCCGCAACACCCACTGCACGCCCCTTTCACGCTAAATTTAGCGTGAAAGGGGCCTTATTCTCAAGGCAGCGTTAAGCCACTTAACGTGGCTTAAAGCCAAGTTAAGTGGGTTAACGCTGCCTTGAGAATAAGGCGCTGACCCTATCGCCACGGGAACGTCAGAAAAAGTGACTTTCCCATGGCGATAGGGGCTTGAGAATTTGCCTCTATGTTTTCTTCTCACGTTTTCTTTAAAAAGGGCACTGAGCTCTTTTCTCCACCTCAGGGATCATACTAAGGTGTGACGTGTATTTGCGCACTTAAAATCAGGCAGCAGCAGGGACTACTGCCATCTTCACCACAGATGCAGTCTCATCAATGCGCATGTGCAGATTTCCGAACCGGTGCATACGAGCGCAATAGAAACGTTTGCGCCAAAGAAAGACATGGTTATAGGCGGATATGTCCACTGTTCTCCCATGAAGCCGCACCACAGCTACTGGTGCACGGTCACACTGACAGCCGTGCACTTGAGGGTCACCAGTGAGACGTCCCACCAGGGGAATTCACCAGAACATGCAGGTACTGAGAAAATACCACAGGGCTTAATTACAAACGGGTTTTGGGGCTTAAAGCCGTGTTAAGACTATCAGAAAATAGAGTCTTCAGACAAGGCCTCGCATATATATCAGGATCAGGCGTGGTGTCAGCTCACCTCCCCGGCCCCAGCAGCGGTCAGTGGACAACACTGTAGTGACTCCACACATCCCTAGTGGAACACTACCACGTGGCCATCCCTTGCACCACGGCCTGGCTTCCCTAGACAGCAAGGCTCTGATGTGAGGTTATCACGGTATTGTGAACTTGCTTGTTGCCCATACTGTTCAGTGCTGTTAATGCTTGACATTTTTTTACATAAACTCATTCTCTTCTTTCTCTCTTGTTCTCCCCCTCCCTTCTGGACTGCTCGCAGGAACACAGGCCGAGACTACAACTCCAGCTGCAACAACTGCGGCAACAACAGCCCCAATAACAACAGCAACAACTGCATCAACTGCTGTGACTACACCTGCAGCAACAGCTGCAACATCAGCAGCTACAACTGCTGCAACTATGCCTGCAATAACAACTGCAGCTACAACAGCTGCAACAACTGCAGCTACAACTGCTGAAACTAAGCCTGCAACAACAGCTGCAACAACTGCAGCTACAACAGCTGCAACAACAGCAGTTGCAACTGCTGCAACAACGGCTGCAACAACTGCAGTTACAACAGCTGCAACAACTGCAGCTACAACTGCTGAAACTACGCCTGCAACAGCTGCAACAACTGCAGCTACAACAGATGCAACAACAGCAGGTACAACTGCTGCAACTTTGCCTGCAACAACTACTGCAACAACTATTGCTACAACAGCTGCAACAACTGCAGCTACAGCTGCTACAACAACTCCAGCTACAACAGCCCCAATGACAACTGCCGGAACAACTGCTGCAACTATGCCTGCAACAACAGCTGCAACAACTGTAGCTACAACAGCTGCAACAACTGCAGCTACAACTGCTGAAACTACGCCTGCAACAACAGCTGCAATTACTGCAGCCACAACAGCTGCAACAACTGCAGCTACAACTGGTGAGACAACAGCAGCTACAACAGCTGCAACTACACCTGCAACAACAGCTGCAGCAACTGCTGCTACAACAGCTGCAACAACAGCAGCTACAACTGCTGCAACTATACCTCCAACAACAGCTGCAAAAACAGTAGTGACAACTGCAGCAACTGCGCCTGCAACAGCAGATGCAACAACAGCAGCTACAACTGCTGCAACTACACCTGCAACAACAGCTGCAACAACAGTAGCGACAACAGCTGCAACAACTCTAGCTACAACAGCTGCAAAAACTGCAGCTACAACAGCTGCAACAACTCCAGCTACAACAGCTGCAACAACTGCAGCTACAACAGCTGCAACAACTGCAGCTACAACTGCTGAAACTACGCCTGCAACAACAGCTGCAACAACTGCAGCTACAACTGCTGCAACTACACCTGCAACAACAGCTGCAACAACTGCTGCAACAACAGCAGCTACCACTGCTGAAACTACGCCTGCAACAACAGCTGCAACAACTGCAGCTACAACTGGTGAGACAACAGCAGCTACAACTACAGCACCTACACCTGCAACAACAGCTGCAACAACTGCAGCTACAACTGGTGAGACAACAGCAGCTACAACTGCTGCAACTACACCTGCAACAGCTACAGCAACTGCTGCTACAACCGCTGCAACAACAGCAGCTACAACTGTTGCAACTACACCTGCAACAACAGCTGCAAAAACAGTAGTGACAACAGCTGCAACTACTCCAGCTACAACAGCTGCAACAACAGCAGCTACAACTGCAGCAACAACTGCAGCAACTATGCCTGCAACAACAGCAGCTACAACTGCTGCAACTACACCTGCAACAACAGCTGCAACAACAGTAGCGACAACAGCTGCAACAACTGCAGCTACAACAGCTGCAACAACAGCAGCTACAACAGTAGCAACACCAGCTACAACTGCTGCAACTACAGCTACAGCAGCTACAACAACAGCAGCTACAACTGCTGCAACAACTGCAGCAACTATGCCTTCAACAACAGCAGCTACAACTGCTGCAACTACACCTGCAACAACAGCTGCAGCAACTGCTGCTACAACCGCTGCAACAACAGCACCTACAACTGTTGCAACTACACCTGCAACAACAGCTGCAAAAACAGTAGTGACAACAGCAGCAACTACTCCAGCTACAACAGCTGCAACAACAGCAGCTACAACTGCAGCAACAACTGCAGCAACTATGCCTGCAACAACAGATGCAACAGCAGCTACAACTGCTGCAACTACACCTGCAACAACAGCTGCAACAACAGTAGCGACAACAGCTGCAACAACTGCAGCTGCAACAACAGCAGCTACAACAGTAGCAACACCAGCTATAACTGCTGCAACTACAGCTACAGCAGCTACAACGACAGCAGCTACAACTGCTGCAACAACTGCAGCAACTACGCCTTCAACAACAGCAGCTACAACTGCTGCAACTACACCTGCAAGAACAGTAGCGACAACAGCTACAACTGCTGCAACTACAGCTGCATCAACTGCAGCTACAACTGCTGCAACTATACCTGCAACAACAGCTGCAACAACAGTAGCAACAACAGCCACAACTGCTGGAACAACTGCAGCAACAACAGCTGCAACAACTGCAGCAACAACTGCTGCAACTACACCTGCAAAAACAGCTACAACAATAGCAGCAACAACTGCACCTACAACAGCAGCTAGAACTGTGGCAACTACAATTGCAACAACAGTAGCAACACCAGCTACAACAGCAGCTACAACTGCTGCAACTACACCTGCAACAACAGCTGCAGCAACTGCTGCTACAACCGCTGCAACAACAGCAGCTACAACTGTTGCAACTACACCTGCAACAACAGCTGCAACAACTGCAACAACTGCAGCTACAACTGCTGAAACTACGCCTGCAACAACTGCAGCTACAACTGCTGAAACTACACCTGCAACAACAGCTGCAACAACTGCTGCTACAACAGCTGCAACAACAGCAGCTACAACTGCTGAAACTACGCCTGCAACAGCTGCAACAACTGCAGCTACAACTGGTGAGACAACAGCAGCTACAACTGCTGCACCTACACCTGCAACAGCAGCTGCAACAACTGCAGCTACAACTGGTGAGGCAACAGCAGCTACAACTGCTGCAACTACACCTGCAACAACAGCTGCAACAACTGCTGCAACAACAGCAGCTACCACTGCTGAAACTACGCCTGCAACAACAGCTGCAACAACTGCAGCTACAACTGGTGAGACAACAGCAGCTACAACTACAGCACCTACACCTGCAACAACAGCTGCAACAACTGCAGCTACAACTGGTGAGACAACAGCAGCTACAACTGCTGCAACTACACCTGCAACAACAGCTACAGCAACTGCTGCTACAACCGCTGCAACAACAGCAGCTACAACTGTTGCAACTACACCTGCAACAACAGCTTCAAAAACAGTAGTGACAACAGCTGCAACTACTCCAGCTACAACAGCTGCAACAGCAGCTACAACTGCAGCAACAACTGCAGCAACTATGCCTGCAACAACAGCAGCTACAACTGCTGCAACTACACCTGCAACAACAGCTGCAACAACAGTAGCGACAACAGCTGCAACAACTGCAGCTACAACAGCTGCAACAACAGCAGCTACAACAGTAGCAACACCAGCTACAACTGCTGCAACTACAGCTACAGCAGCTACAACGACAGCAGCTACAACTGCTGCAACAACTGCAGCAACTATGCCTTCAACAACAGCAGCTACAACTGCTGCAACTACACCTGCAACAACAGTAGCGACAACAGCTACAACTGCTGCAACTACAGCTGCATCAACTGCAGCTACAACAACTGCTGCAACTATACCTGCAACAACAGCTGCAACAACAGTAGCAACAACAGCCACAACTGCTGGAACAACTGCAGCAACAACAGCTGCAACAACTGCAGCAACAACTGCTGCAACTACACCTGCAAAAACAGCTACAACAATAGCAGCAACAACTGCACCTACAACAGCAGCTAGAACTGTGGCAACTACAATTGCAACAACAGTAGCAACACCAGCTACAACAGCAGCTACAACTGCTGCAACTACACCTGCAACAACAGCTGCAGCAACTGCTGCTACAACCGCTGCAACAACAGCAGCTACAACTGTTGCAACTACACTTGCAACAACAGCTGCAAAAACAGTAGTGACAACAGCTGCAACTACTCCAGCTACAACAGCTGCAACAACAGCAGCTACAACTGCAGCAACAACTGCAGCAACTATGCCTGCAACAACAGATGCAACAACAGCTGCAACTACAGCTGCAACAACAGTAGCGACAACAGCTGCAACAACTGCAGCAACAACAGTAGCTACAACAGTAGCAACACCAGCTACAACTGCTGCAATTACAGCTACAGCAGCTACAACGACAGCAGCTACAACAGCTGCAACAACTGCAGCAACTACGCCTTCAACAACAGCAGCTACAACTGCTGCAACTACATCTGCAACAACAGCTGCAGCAACTGCTGCTACAACCGCTGCAACAACAGCAGCTACAACTGTTGCAACTACACCTGCAACAACAGCTGCAAAAACAGTAGTGACAACAGCTGCAACTACTCCAGCTACAACAGCTGCAACAACAGCAGCTACAACTGCAGCAACTATGCCTGCAACAACAGATGCAACAACAGCAGCTACAACTGCTGCAACTACACCTGCAACAACAGCTGCAACCACAGTAGCGACAACAGCTGCAACAACTGCAGCTACAACAGCTGCAACAACAGCAGCTACAACAGTAGCAACACCAGCTATAACTGCTGCAACTACTGCTACAGCAGCTACAACGACAGCAGCTACAACTGCTGCAACAACTGCAGCAACTACGCCTTCAACAACAGCAGCTACAACTGCTGCAACTACACCTGCAACAACAGTAGCGACAACAGCTACAACTGCTGCAACTACAGCTGCATCAACTGCAGCTACAACAACTGCTGCAACTATACCTGCAACAACAGCTGCAACAACAGTAGCAACAACAGCCACAACTGCTGGAACAACTGCAGCAACAACAGCTGCAACAACTGCAGCAACAACTGCTGCAACTACACCTGCAAAAACAGCTACAACAATAGCAGCAACAACTGCACCTACAACAGCAGCTAGAACTGTGGCAACTACAATTGCAACAACAGTAGCAACACCAGCTACAACAGCAGCTACAACTGCTACAACTACACCTGCAACAACAGCTGCAGCAACTGCTGCTACAACCGCTGCAACAACAGCAGCTACAACTGTTGCAACTACACCTGCAACAACAGCTGCAAAAACAGTAGTGACAACAGCTGCAACTACTCCAGCTACAACAGCTGCAACAACAGCAGCTACAACTGCAGCAACAACTGCAGCAACTATGCCTGCAACAACAGATGCAACAGCAGCTACAACTGCTGCAACTACACCTGCAACAACAGCTGCAACAACAGTAGCGACAACAGCTGCAACAACTGCAGCTACAACAGCTGCAACAACAGCAGCTACAACAGTAGCAACACCAGCTACAACTGCTGCAACTACAGCTACAGCAGCTACAACGACAGCAGCTACAACTGCTGCAACTGCAGCAACTACGCCTTCAATAGTAGCTACAACTGCTGCAACTACACCTGCAACAACAGCTGCAGCAACTGCTGCTACAACCGCTGCAACAACAGCAGCTACAACTGTTGCAACTACACCTGCAACAACAGCTGCAAAAACAGTAGTGACAACAGCTGCAACTACAGCAGCTACAACTGCAGCAACAACTGCAGCAACTATGCCTGCAACAACAGATGCAACAACAGCAGCTACAACTGCTGCAACTACACCTGCAACAACAGCTGCAACAACAGTAGCGACAACAGCTGCAACAACTGCAGCTACAACAGCTGCAACAACAGCAGCTACAACAGTAGCAACACCAGCTACAACTGCTGCAACTACACCTGCAACAACAGTAGCGACAACAGCTACAACTGCTGCAACTACAGCTGCATCAACTGCAGCTACAACAACTGCTGCAACTATACCTGCAACAACAGCTGCAACAACAGTAGCAACAACAGCCACAACTGCTGGAACAACTGCAGCAACAACAGCTGCAACAACTGCAGCAACAACTGCTGCAACTACACCTGCAAAAACAGCTACAACAATAGCAGCAACAACTGCACCTACAACAGCAGCTAGAACTGTGGCAACTACAATTGCAACAACAGTAACAACACCAGCTACAACAGCAGCTACAACTGCAGCAACAACTGCAGCAACTATGCCTGCAACAACAGATGCAACAACAGCAGCTACAACTGCTGCAACTACACCTGCAACAACAGCTGCAACAACAGTAGCGACAACAGCTGCAACAACTGCAGCTACAACAGCTGCAACAACAACAGCTACAACAGTAGCAACACCAGCTATAACTGCTGCAACTACAGCTACAGCAGCTACAACGACAGCAGCTACAACTGCTGCAACTGCAGCAACTACGCCTTCAACAACAGCAGCTACAACTGCTGCAACTACACCTGCAACAACAGCTGCAGCAACTGCTGCTACAACCGCTGCAACAGCAGCTACAACTGTTGCAACTACACCTGCAACAGCTGCAAAAACAGTAGTGACAACAGCTGCAACTACTCCAGCTACAACAGCTGCAACAACAGCAGCTACAACTGCAGCAACAACTGCAACTATGCCTGCAACAACAGCAGCTACACCTGCTGCAACTACACCTGCAACAACAGCTGCAACAACAGTAGCGACAACAGCTGCAACAACTGCAGCTACAACAGCTGCAACAACAGCAGCTACAACAGTAGCAACACCAGCTATAACTGCTGCAACTACAGCTACAACGACAGCAGCTACACCTGCTGCAACAACTGCAGCAACTACGCCTTCAACAACAGCAGCTACAACTGCTGCAACTACACCTGCAACAACAGTAGCGACAACAGCTACAACTGCTGCAACTACAGCTGCATCAACTGCAGCTACAACAACTGCTGCAACTATACCTGCAACAACAGCTGCAACAACGGTAGCAACAACAGCCACAACTGCTGGAACAACAGCTGCAACAACTGCAGCAACTACACCTGCAAAAACAGCTACAACAATAGCAGCAACAACTGCACCTACAACAGCAGCTAGAACTGTGGCAACTACAATTGCAACAACAGTAGCAACACCAGCTACAACAGCAGCTACAACTGCTGCAACTGTAGCCTCAACAACTGCAACTACTACAGCTGTAACAGCAGCTACAACAGCTGCAACAACCACTGCATCAACAGCTGCAACAACAGCAGCTACAACAGTAGCAACAACAGCGGCAACAACCGCAGCATCCACAGCAGCAACTACTGCAGCCATTTCAACCGCAGCAACCACTGCATCAACAGCTGCAACAACAGCTCCAACAAGCGCAGCAACAATAACTGCCACTACAACAACCACAGAAACAGGAACAACAGTAGCTGTAACCTCTGGAACAACAGGTCAGTTCAAAACATTTACAGCTCTTGTAGTAACATGCTGAACAATAGCACTTGAATCACCCTATTAAATCACAACAGACAAATTACAAAGCTCTTAATGTTGCTAAAAGAAGTTGCTCTTTCAAAGTGCACTGGCATTAAAGCCGGGCCTTGGGGACCAATTTTGAAGACATGTTTTTTATGGAGTGCAACTTCTTTGTCTTTACTTTAAGTAGATCATTTTTTTGTTCTTTCCAATTTTGAGTATTTTTCTGAAACTGTGATAATTGTTTTACAACAGTTTTTTCAGTTTTAACCATAAATCCACCTGCTGTTTCTCCTTAGCAACATATACTGGGCTTTGTAACTGAACACCAGCTTCTCTCTCAGGGGATCTCCATTGATAATCATAAGCACTGAATAGCCCCGCCCATGTGCGGGGGTCCCGGAGCACTTCTTTGCAATATATATTCTTAAGTGTAGATGTGCGTCTTTCTTCAGCAAGGCCAGGGTAAGAATTTTATTTATTAAAATGTTTTGCAGCTTATAAATGAGGCCATGTAGGCCAATTGCTTTAATTTGCATTTTAAAAAGAGTTAATATATAATTAAAAGACCAGAAAAAATTAGCCGGAGCTGTATTATTAGTCCTTATACAAACCTTTTTTAAAGGAAAATGGTGAAGAAGTAAGAGGACATTTTAGACCTATAGGCTGCAGCTCTGCAGATTTGAAGAGTGACTCTGTACCTTTAAGGGCTCACAGCCCACCAGTATCCCATCATGCCCAGTAGGTGGCAGTTACCTCAGTTGTTTTTTCTGGCACCTGGTGACAGGCTCTTGGAGCACCAAGCTTGGCCTTTTTTGCTTTATTTCTTCAGAAAGTTTTGTCAACGCCTTCATTTGACGGATTTCAACATTACCAGTGTTTTCCTGTCATTTTTGACAGGAATATTACTTTCTAATCAAATAAAATGCCATCTGTATTTGATAAATGGCCTGCCTGTGGCAGAAAGAAGGGCAAATCAGACCCTCATGATGTATGTATCATCTGCCTTCCTGACAGCCACATCCCTGGCAGATGTCAACACTACAGGACCTTTTACAGGCGTACCCTGAGGGACAGGGAGAAGATTCGCCTTCATGGAGCAGAAGAGCGACGCAGACAGCAGGAGGCTCAGCCTGAAGGTGGAATGTTGTGTGAGCGCAGAGAGGGTCAGTTCTCTATCAGGGCTCTTCCACTTTCCTCTGAGGACTCCAGGAGAGGGAAATCTAAAAAAAGAGGGAATCATCAAAAACGGTGTAATTCCAGAACGACGTTGAGGACATCAACGTCGAGGCAAGGTACAGAGCCTACATACTCACAGTTAAGAGCTGGGTCGATGTCAAGAAGTAGGCAACAGTTGACAACAAGACACAGCAGGTCGTTGTTGAAGGATTTCATGTCATCGAAACAGAGGAGGCGCTCGATGTCAAAATGTCTGTTGACGTCAAGAAAGACATAGAGAAAAATCGACGCCGAGAAGCCTGTTAACATTGAGACATTCCAGACCTGTGGAAAGGGTTAAGATATCAAGAAGATTACCATTAACTATTGACTCCGAATATTCCCGGCCGTACTCACCATCATCACCCGCCCTTATTCAGGACTCTCCGCCACCTCCTCCACCTTCACCAGCTCATTCAGCACCAATTCCACATATTTTGCCTCCACCTTTTACTCAGACAAAGACACCTTTGTAAGTTCCTTCTCCGGAAGGCCTCTAGCTTCCCCTCGGAGATCCAGGTCTCCTCAGTCCAGATCTCGCCATAGATCACAAACACGAGTGCCTTCAAGACATTGTCACTGTTCTCTGCACTGCTCATCACGACGCTCCTCTCTATGTACTCAAAGATATCGTCCTAGGTCCAGCTCTAGGTCGCTGTCAAGAAGGAGGTCATTTTTTTCCTCTTTTCCTCCAGTGCTGGAAGATACTCACCAACACTCTCGGATTCTCCCCAGCAAAGGGTCTCTCCATTTGATGACATCAACACGTTTCAAGAGGTGCTTGTACGAAGGGCTATAAAGCTGAACATTTTTTACCTGCTCTATCAATGTCTACATAAGTGATTTTTGAGACTCTTCTACACGTGGAGCATAAAGACTCCTTCTACCTCTGGTTCCAGGTTTATTAGAACCAGCCATGGAACTTTTACTTATGCTACCTGCAGCAAAAGCAGCCCCATCTAGGCTTCAGGAAACATATAAGCCTCTGGAGCAGGACCCCTTATTCCTGTGGTCAGATCCTCCTCCTGATTCGGTTGTTATTGTGGCTGCCAGGAAAGTTCATTCTACTACTTTTTCATCCACAATCCCTCCAGACAAAGAAAATAAGAAACTAGATTCAGTGGGATGCAAGGTATGTGGCACAGCTGCCACAACCATGAAAGCAGCAAGTGCATCTGCCCTACTAGGCAGGTATGACAGATCCTTATAGGACTCCCTGCAGCAGTTTGTTGAAGACCTCCCAAGAGACCGCAGAGAAGACTTCCTTGAAATCCTGAATGAAGGCATGATGGTCTCGAACCAAGCGATTATTGCTGCTACCAATTCACCTTTGCTGGCAGCCCACGGTTATGTCATGGTTTGGCCCTCAGTTGACATTCTTGGCTTCATCTTACAGCACTCAAGCAGGAATCTCAGCAGAGAATACTTAATCTCCCTTTCTCTGGTAACACTCTGTTCGGGAGTCACACATATGATGAAATGGCTCAAATGAAGACCAAGATGGAGACCTTGAAGGCGGTTGGTCTGGAGAGGCGCAAGGAGCAAAGAAAGCAACCTTACAAACCTTACAAAATGCATTTCTATCCACACAGGGTTCCAACCCCTCAATGGTTGCAAGGACACCACCAACAGCAGCAGCAACAACCTTTCCAGCAGCACCAACAATGCTAAAGGTAAGAGTTGGCCACCAACCTGCACAGGCAGGAAAACTTTATACGGGCTTCTAACAATAAGGCTCTGCTGTCCCTTCTTCTGTAACCCACTCCGGTAAGGGGAGGTATGTCTCAGTAACTAACAGAGTGGAAATCCATCACATATGATGACTGGGTTCTGAATATTGTATAGAATGGTTATTGTCGCAGATACACCAGTTCTTCACCAAATATTCCACCAAAATCATGCACTCAAAATCTGCAGATGCTGAGATCAGAAGTGAACATCCTTCTGCAGAAGCATGCAGTGCAGCTTGTTCCTCCTGACCAAAGGGCAACAGGGATTTATCCCTGTTATTTCTTGGTGAACAAGAAAGATCCCAAAAGCTAATTCAGACCCATACTAGATCTGATAGTCACAAATGGACATGGTGAGAACAATTCTGAATGATAGCATTACATCAAATTTATCCTCAAATCCATTAAGGAGACTGGCTCTGTTCCATAGATCTTCAGGATGTGTATGTTCACATTCCAATAGTCAGTAAACACCACACATTCCTGAGATTTGTCGTAGGACACAATCACTACCAGTACAAAGTTCTTCCTTTTGGCCTCAAATCAGCACTCAAGACCTTTTTGAAGTGCATGGCAGTGGTTAATGCATATCTCAGGAAGCTCAGAATATTCGTTTGCACAGGTAGTTCAGGCTTCCCTGAGGAATCTCTTCGCCTATGGATCATCTTTTATCTCTTCCACTGCATTTTGTAGCGATGGGCTTGCTACTCTATTCAGTGCTTATGATTATCAATGGAGATCCCCTGGCAGAGAAGGAATGGTCTCTTACCTGTAATTCTAGTTCTCTCTCAGGGGACTCTCCATTGAAAACATAAGCAACCCACCCTCCTCCCTGGTGGAAGAGACAGAGACGAATAATAGACATTCTGTTTTACTAACTAATAATACCGTTTGCTAGGTAAAAAAAATACTGAGGTAACTGCCACCTACTGGGCATGATGGGAAACTGGTGGGCTTGAGCCCTTAAAGGTACAGAGGCTCTTTTCATTTCTGCAGAGCTGCAGCCTATAAGTCTACATTGTCCTCTTATTTCTTCACCATTTTCCTTTAAAAAAAGTTTGTATAAGGACTAATAATACAGCTCTTGCTAATTTTTTCTAGTATTTTAATTATATATTAACCATTTCTAAATGCAAATTAAAGCAATTGGCTAATATAGTCTTATTTATAGGCTGTAGAACATTTTAATAAATAAAATGCTTATCCTGGCCTTGCTGAAGAAAGACGCACATCTACACTTCGGGATATATATTGTAAAGAAGTGCTCCAGGATCCCCACACGTGGGCCCAGACTATTCAGTGTTTATGTTTTCATTGGAGATTCCCCTGAGAAAGAACTAGGATTGCAGTTAAGAAACAATTCCTTTTCACCCACTTTTGGATCATTTTTGCGGTTGTTCAGGTTGAGGGGTTGACCATCACGAAAAATCCACTTTTAGAGAGTCAAATGGGAAGTGTTTGAAAAAAAGAAAAAAATTCATAGCACACTGAGACACAGCACCAAGACACAAGTCCTAATAAATAAGTGGGTGTGGAGGGAGATTTCTATATGCAGCGATCACAGACATTACATGACAGTTAGATGTTTCCTTTTTCCTGTATACGTTTGATTGTGGTTCTATGATAGCGGTTCTATTTTCATGTCTTACAGTCAAATATTCTTTGTATTCAGCTACAGACAATTGAGTCTATTCGCCTGTATAGAATCAGATGTATGAGTTATCGTACTACTTTTGCTGCATGATCGTGCACCACGTGTATGATGCACCGTTGAAGAGATACACCTATAAAAAACCTTCCTGTCTTTCGTCATTCGCCACCCCCACCCCGAGAATCTGGCTTCCTGCCATAGTCAACCACCTTCCACTAGCCTGCCCACCCACTTTCCCCTCACATTTTTATTAATACCTAGAGCTCTGTCATCCTTTCTAACGTTCATTTGTAGCCTACACTCCCGCATAAAAGAAAAAAGGCACACCTGTTGTTCTGCCATACTGCCAAAACACCCTCTGAGCCTTCTCTCCCTCTCATATTTAAAGGTCCACAACCCCCTCTGAGCCTTCTGCCCTTCTTCATATCCACAGGCCCACATTCTCCCCTGAGCCTTCTGTCCCCTCATATCGAAATGTCCATACCCTCCTCTGAGCCTTGTGTCCCACTCATATCTAAAGTGGCACACCCCCTTCTCCCTGTGAGCCTTATGTCCCCCTCATATCCAAAGTGGCACACCCCCGTCTCCCTCTGAGCCTTCTGTCCCCCTCATATCCAAAGTGGCACACCCCCTTCTCCCTGTGAACCTTCTGTCCCCCTCGTATCCAAAGTGGCACACCCCCTTCTCCCTTTGAGCCTTCTGTCCCCCTCATATCCAAAGTGGCACACTCCCTTCTCCCTGTGAGCCTTCTGTCCCCCTCATATCCAAAGGTGCACCCCCGTCTCCCTCTGAGCCTTCTGCCCCCCATATCCAAAGGGCCACATTGACTTCTGAGCCTTCTGCCCCCTTATATCCAAAGGTCCACACTTGCCACTGACCCTTCTGTCTCCTTCATCTCCAAAGGTACATACTCCCTCCCTCTAAGCCATCTGTCCCCTTCATATCCAAAGGTGCACACCCCCATCTTCCCTGAGCCTTCTGCCCCCTCACATCTAAAGGTGCACACCCCCTCCCTGTGAGCCTGTCTCCCTCATATTCAGACGTGCACACACCCCTCCATCTGAGCATGCTGCCCCCCTAAAACCCATAGGTGCACACCCCCTCTCCCTCTGATCCTCTGTCCCCCTCATATCCAAAGAGCCACACCCCTCTCAGCCTTCTGCCCCCCTCAACTCCAAAGGTGCACTCCAACTCCCTCTGCGTTTTCTGCCCCCCATATCCAAAGGTGCACCTTCCTCCCTCTGAGCCTTCTGCCTCCCGTTATCCAAAGGGTCACACTAGCCTTTGAGCCTTCTGCCCCCTAATATCCAAAGGTCCACACCTCTCTGAGCCTTCTGCCCCCCTAATATCCAAAGAGCCACACCTCTCTGAGCCTTCTGCCCCCTCATATCCAAAGGTGCACCCCCTCCCTCTGAGCCTTCTGTCCCCCTCATAGCCAAAGGTCCACACCCCTGTTTCCGCCTTCTGCCCCAACTATCCAAAGGTCTACACCCCCTCTAAGCCTTCTGCCCTCCTAATATCCAAAGGTCCACACTCCCTCCCTGTGAGCCTTCTGTACCCCCATATCCAAAGGACCACACCTGTCTGAGCCTTCTGCCCCAACTATCCAAAGGTGCACACCCCCTCTGGGCCTTCTGTCCTCCTAATATCCAAAGACCCACCCCCTCTGAGCCTTCTGTCCTCCTAATTTCCAAAGAGCCACCCCCTCTGATCCTTCTGTCCCCAATATCCAAAGAGCCACCCCCTCTGAGCCTTCTGCCCCCCTTATATCCAAAGAGCCTCCCCTCTGAGCCTTCTGTCCCCAATATCCAAAGAGCCACTCCCTCTGAGCCTTTTGTCCCCAATATCCAAAGAGCCACCCCCTCTGAGCCTTCTGCCCCCTCAACTCCAAAGGTGCACTCCCCTTCCCTCTGAGCCGTCTACGCCCCGTTATCAAAAGGACCACACCCGTCTCAAATGATTAGGTACTGAGTTCCTAGGATACTAAATATACATAGAGGCACTTCCAATCCTTATCATATTAGTCAATACATTCTTTCACTTATGCTACTAAGAAACACGCAGTTGCTCTCTCGAGAGTAGGTTTCAAAGCCTCATTTATTGAGGTCAGCACCCTCATGTTGCGGATGAACAGATAACGTGTTTGCCCCTTGTTGTACACAAGCCTGGGGCTTTTTCAAGGTTCTGTTTTTTGGATGGTCACTTGTATCTGGCTCTGTCATGTGCAGTCATATGTTCTTGTGCAATCTCTCACTTTAGTCCATATCTTAGTTTCGTCTTAGGTTTAAGGTGCAGGTTATGTTAGGGAGAGTTGCTCCAAATGTGGACCTAGGAATGAGGAAACTTACGGTCTTGCCAAGGAATGGATTCTGTAGTGTCTGCTGTCATTGTCATAGTCTGCTGTCTGGGTCTGAGTCTTGCACCCCCCTCATATCCATCTCTATCCCCCTCATCTTCATAGGGCCACACTCACCTCTTAGCCTCTGGCCCCTCTAATATCCAAAGACCCCCCCCCCCCGAGACTTCTGTGCCCCTCATATTCAGAAGTTCACACTCACCTGTGAGCTTTCGGCACCCCCTTAAATCCAAAGGTCCACACACCTCCTCTGATTGGCTGATGGGCAGCCATTCAGCATGAAGCTGAGCCTGCCCACCTAACCCGTCATGAGCTGTCTATTGTAAAAGGAGTTGGGAACTCACTCTGTATTTAGTGCCTCTTCCAATCTCGCATTCTTTGGTCTTCTATCTAAATAGCAGTGACGCCCAACCACACTCTGAGCCAGACTGACTCAGCCTTGTACCCTTTGCAGAGGCCCCATTGGTCAGTCTTTGGCTTACCTCTTGCTTCCTATACTCTTTAGAGTGTAGTGTGGGGAGGAGAGGTGTAGAGGAGAAGTGGCAGGCAGGGTGTGTCGGTGTGGATTGGAAATGTATGGTAGGAAGGGATAGCATAGTAAGGCGCAGGAAAGAAAGAAGTGTGGAAGGTCTGAGGTGTGAGAGGTATGGAGAGAAGTATTGAAGGGGATGAGATGGAAAGATAGGTGGGATGAAGTGGAGTGAGGACATGCGTGTGGAACTCATGGAATAAGAAAGAGGTGGGTGGGCAATGGAGAGGTAGTAGGAGAGAAAAGAGTGAGAGAGAGGTAATGAAAAGGGTGTGGAAGGGATGAGAGAGGAAGACAGACATGGAAGAGAGGGGTGTTAAAGACAAGGTAGCCAACTCTTTGCATTTCGAGGGACAGACCCTCTTTTCTGGATGATAACTACTATTTAGTAACCTTGGGTTATCTTGTTTTAATAATTTCAACTGAGATTTAGAATTTGTTCTTAAATAATCCCTTGTGTTCCCGAAACTGTCCTTCAAAATGTTTTTTGAAAGCTGGCTAGCTATGAGAGGCATGGTTATGGTTGCATTCCCATGTACTCCTCCCCACCACCTGTCCTGGTGTCCTCTTATCTCCTTTCAAATACCACAGATTTAGCTTCAAATTGGAAATAACATGTGAACAGGGAATGAACAAATGCTTTTGACATTTAAAAGTTAAAGTTAGTGCCAGCTCTTTTTCAAAAAAGATTTTTCTCAGCCATTGAATTGTAATTGTCAGAACCCCGTTCAGCGGGCCAGGGAGCTAACAGGGGTTACTGGGCCCAACCGTGGGAGTTGAGGCCTTTCACTCCTGATGTCCCGGGGCTCGGCCTACTATGGATCTGAGCAACAGGACCAAGTACCCCTTCAACACTTGACTCTCAGGAATAGCGTGGCCTGAGCAGTTCCTGGTCTGAGCAGTTCCTGAATAGCCTGGTCCGAGCAGTTCCTGAATAGCGTGGTCTCAGCAGTTCCTGAATAGCCTGAGCAGTTCCTGAATAGCCTGGTCTGAGCAGTTCCTGAATAGCGTGGTCTGAGCAGTTCCTGAATAGCGTGGTCTGAGCAGTTCCTGAATAGCGTGGTCTGAGCAGTTCCTGAATAGCGTGGTCTGAGCAGTTCCTGAATAGCGTGGTCTGAGCAGTTCCTGAATAGCCTGGCCTCAGCAGTTCCTGAATAGTCTGGTCTGAGCAGTTCCTGAATAGCGTGGTCTGAGCAGTTCCTGAATAGCCTGGCCTGAGCAGTTCCTGTATAGCCTGGTCTGAGCAGTTCCTGAATAGCCTGGTCTGAGCAGTTCCTGAATAGCCTGGTCCGAGCAGTTCCTGAATTGCCTGGTCTGAGCAGGTCCTGAATAGCGTGGTCTGAGCAGTTCCTGAATAGCGTGGTCTGAGCAGTTCCTGAATAGTGTGGTCTGTGCAGTTCCTGAATAGCCTGGTCTGAGCAGTTCCTGATTAGCGTGGTCTGAGCAGTTCCTGAATTGCCTGGTCCGAGCAGTTCCTGAATAGCGTGGTCTGAGCAGTTCCTGAATAGCCTGGTCTGAGCAGTTCCTGAATAGCCTGGTCTGAGCCGTTCCTAAATAGCCTGGTCCGAGCAGTTCCTGAATAGCGTGGTCCGAGCAGTTCCTGAATAGCCTGGTCTGAGCAGTTCCTGAATAGCCTGGTCTGAGCAGTTCCTGATTAGCCTGGCCTCAGCAGTTCCTGAATAGCCTGGTCTGAGCAGTTCCTGAATAGCATGGTCTGAGCAGTTCCTGAATAGCCTGGTCTGAGCAGTTCCTGAATAGCCTGTTCTGAGCAGTTCCTGAATAGCCTGGTCTGAGCAGTTCCTGAATTGCGTGGTCTGAGCAGTTCCTGAATTGCATGGTCCGAGCAGTTCCTGAATAGCGTGGTCTGAGCAGTTCCTGAATAGCCTGGTCTGAGCAGTTCCTGAATAGCGTGGTCTGAGCAGATCCTGAATAGCGTGGTCTGAGCAGTTCCTGAATAGCCTGGTCTGAGCAGTTCCTGAATTGCCTGGTCCGAGCAGTTCATGAATAGCCTGGTCCGAGCAGTTCCTGAATAGCCTGGTCCGAGCAGTTCCTGAATAGCCTGGTCCGAGCAGTTCCTGAATAGCCTGGTCTGAGCAGTTCCTGAATAGCGTGGTCTGAGCAGTTCCTGAATAGCCTGGTCTGAGCAGTTCCTGAATAGCCTGGTCTGAGCAGATCCTGAATAGCCTGGTCTGAGCAGTTCCTGAATAGCCTGGTCTGAGCAGTTCCTGAATAGCGTGGTCTGAGCAGATCCTGAATAGCGTGGTCTGAGCAGTTCCTGAATAGCCTGATCTGAGCAGTTCCTGAATTGCCTGGTCCGAGCAGTTCATGAATAGCCTGGTCCGAGCAGTTCCTGAATAGCCTGGTCCGAGCAGTTCCTGAATAGCCTGGTCCGAGCAGTTCCTGAATAGCCTGGTCTGAGCAGTTCCTGAATAGCGTGGTCTGAGCAGTTCCTGAATAGCCTGGTCTGAGCAGTTCCTGAATAGCCTGGTCTGAGCAGTTCCTGAATAGCCTGGTCTGAGCAGTTCCTGAATAGTGTGGTCTGAGCAGTTCCTAAATAGCCTGGTCTGAGCAGTTCCTGAATAGCCTGGTCTGAGCCGTTCCTAAATAGCCTGGTCCGAGCAGTTCCTGAATAGCGTGGTCCGAGCAGTTCCTGAATAGCCTGGTCTGAGCAGTTCCTGAATAGCCTGGTCTGAGCAGTTCCTGATTAGCCTGGCCTGAGCAGTTCCTGAATAGCCTGGTCTGAGCAGTTCCTGAATAGCCTGGTCTGAGCAGTTCCTGAATAGCGTGGTCTGAGCAGTTCCTGAATAGCCTGGTCTGAGCAGTTCCTGAATAGCCTGGTCTGAGCAGTTCCTGAATAGCCTGTTCTGAGCAGTTCCTGAATAGCCTGTTCTGAGCAGTTCCTGAATAGCCTGGTCTGAGCAGTTCCTGAATAGCGTGGTCCGAGCAGTTCCTGAATAGCCTGGTCTGAGCAGTTCCTGAATAACCTGGTCTGAGCCGTTCCTAAATAGCCTGGTCCGAGCAGTTCCTGAATAGCCTGGTCTGAGCAGTTCCTGAATAGCCTGGCCTGAGCAGTTCCTGAAAAGCCTGGTCTGAGCCGTTCCTAAATAGCCTGGTCTGCGAACTCCAAGGCTGCCTTGGGGTAAGGGAGGTACTGTTGGGTGGACACAGGCTTACAACTTAAAATGTGCGCAGAAGCAGCAATAAATTGCCAAATATTCACTTTTATGATAAAAGAAGTATTTTATTTTACCGCTAACAACACATAGGTAAATATGGCATTCAGAAGCAACAACACAGTCCCCACTGAAGTCAGGGCTCTAGTGTTTCATAGGCAGTTTCCTGTTTCCCACTCCCTCCTCGCTCTAGCAATTGTGGATATTCCCCATTCACTATAGGCAACATCGAGGGTATGCCCACTGGTCCAAGTCTCAAGCAGTGGTGGCTGGTATAAAACAGGGGTGGCGGGGGTTTGAAAAATATAAAAGAAAACACTTACCTTTTCTGCCATCTCTCCTCGTCGTCTCCACTACTCTTCTCTTCCTGACTCAGAATTGGAAGAAGCAGGAAGCACACAGGCTCCCCTAAGCTAATCACAACGTTGCAATGCAGGGTTGCGATTGGTCTGAGCGCTGTGGTTCGGCGCTCAGACGGGGGCTGGGAGCCTGTGCATGTTCCTCACCAGGCTGAGTATTACAGCCTCGTGGGAAGCATGCAAAGTGCGCATGACTGTTTGGCTGGCCAAACAGTCATGCGCACTTAGAGTGTGCCCAGCCCTCCTCCTCCCTGTACCACCAGCCCCGCCCTCAGCAACAAAAAATAAAATGATAATAACGTTATTATCATTTTATTTTTCCCTTTTCCACTGCTCTGAGAGCAGTGGGGCGACGCTCCTCCGCCTTAGCGGAGGAGCCGCCCCTGGTCCCAAGAGTCCCCTCCGACTCCGTATTAAAGTCAAGAGTGTTCCAGGGCTTTAGTGCTACCTAGCAAGCAAGTTCCCCTGGCTCCGACTGCCCGGAAATCAGTCTTACCCACGCATGCATGGTCGGAGTGATCTGTGTTCCTGAGCGTGGCCCCTCTGTGGGATTCGGGGAGGCAGAAGCTGGTTCAGGTGAGTTCACTGCACGAGGCCCAGGTGCACTGCATTGATTGGTCCCAAGTTTCTCACATGGGTTTGCTCACCCGCAGAGAACGGAGGTTCATTGTGGCTCCTTCTGGCAGGGTAAGTCTTTGGTCGATCCCACAGAGGTGGGAAGAGGTGCGAAGTTGATGATGCAGGTGCTGCGTCCCAGTGTAGGTGTTTAGGGTTCCTAGGGTGGCCTCACTCCTTTGCTGACACTCCTGGTCAAGTCAAACTTCTTGCTAGTTCCGGTGACCCTCTTTGACTTCCGGGCTCACCATGTCTCTACTGTACGCATGCACCAAACCGATCAGTACAGCAGATGCATGCACAGCGGCCCCTCCTGGCATTCGGGTCTCCGTCTCTTCACAGCGCAAGGGCTACAGCCCACTCAGCATGGCAATCCCTCTACGGCGGCCCCTCCTGCCTTAGGGGATTGTAGATCCCTCACTGCACACAGTCTCTGGCCTGATAAGCACAGCAATGATTACAGTTCATATTGCGGCAGCCCCTCCTGGCACACGGAGTCACTGACTCCTCACTGCACATGGGCTCCAGCCCGCTTGCCACAGCGATAAACACGGCTTACTTCACTGCAGCCCTACTCTGCCATACAAGGGTCGCCAGTCTTGTCCTGCACATGGGCAATGACTCGATTGGTGCAGCAGCCGTTACCTAACACCTCGCTCAGGGAATCCACTTGACAGGATTCCCACGGGACCTCACTCCCTCTAATGCAATCCTCTTCCTCACAGGGCACACTTGTCTTGGCAAGCAGGCAGGCACTGGTGCGCCATGCTCCAGGGCAAGCGGTCTTGGATTCCTTGGGTGATGTTCCCTCATCCAGCAGGGAGACTAGCAAGCCTTGGCCTCCAGTCCTGGTCACAGGTAGACGTCTTGCAGAGCTTCTCCTCCTCGCACAGCCCGACTGGCTGCTTGACAGCTGACAATATTTGGGGTCTTAAGTTCCCCTTTTCATAGTCCATTTCCAGACACCAAATGTGATTTTGAGTTTGAGTCACTGAGGTTTATGTTGGGGGGCTGCTTCATTTTGGAAGTGCCAACTCCTCTGCCCTCTCTTCCTTTTGTAAGCAGTCTGTCACAGCAGGAGTGACTACAAAGCTGATAGCCCCACAACACAGGCCATGGAAGTGACTAGAGCTCACACCTGAATGTCAGCCATAGTTATATGTTTATCAAAAGGTGAACCCATGTCTCAAGCCCTACTGTTTATGATTCTCCTATCAGCCCGATCTCCTTCCTGAGATGTGCCCAGGCCCCTTCATTGTGACCTCCCTCTGAATCAAGGAGCACCCTTTGAAGTGCACCGGGGAAGCCTGGCTCTCCCTTCTCCAGTGTGTTCCACCCAGCATACAGGATGCAGCAATACATACATCAGTCTGGTGGGATTCCTGTATCTCCTTTCCTCATGTTTCACCATGTAGCACTGGGTCTCCCAAAATGGAACCCAGAGTCCTTCATGTATTTTACCTTACACAGGTACATACACATCCAGTGCATGCATTTAATATTCATGCACTGCACAGCACTATGACCTTCATGTACTGTACCACTCACAGGTACACATGCACCCAGCACATGCATTCACCTTGCACGCACTGCTTAGTACTACACATGCACCCAGCAATGCATTCACCTTGCACGTACTGCTTAGTACTACACATGCATCCAGCACATGCATTCACCTTGCACGCACTGCTTAGTACTACACATGCACCCAGCACATGCATTCACCTTGCACGTACTGCTTAGTACTACACATGCACCCAGCACATGCATTCACCTTGCACGTACTGCTTAGTACTACACATGCATCCAGCACATGCATTCACCTTGCACGTACTGCTTAGTACTACACATGCATCCAGCACATGCATTCACCTTGCACGCACTGCTTAGTACTACACATGCACCCAGCACATGCATTCACCTTGCACGTACTGCTTAGTACTACACATGCACCCAGCACATGCATTTAACGGTCATGCACTGCACAACCCTACATTCTTCATGTATTAGGCCACTCACAGGTACACATACGCCCAGCACATGCATTCATCGTGCATGCGCTGCGCAGTTCTACATTATCCCTGTATGGCGCCCCTCCTAGGCACACATACACCCAGCGCAGGTACATTTGTGCTGAGAAACAGATGGATGCCAAGGGTGAGTTAAGCACACAGCAGTGGGACTTTCAATGAGTGATCCTGTAGGCCATACTACCGTGACACAGGTTAAAAAGGGCTAGTTCACTTCTACTGATCACTACATGGTATGCTGCCACCACCGCGCAGTGCTGGTTAACTCCTGGTGAAGGCAGTAGCCTTTCACCACTATGAGGTTAGAGTAGCCTTTCACCACTATGAGGTTAGCACTGCGAGCGCCTCTCCTTACCCAAAAAGACCGCAGTCTGTGAGACAAGCCTATGTCATAGTGCGCACGAATGATCCTATGCCTACGAAAACTAAAATCAGCATTAGGGATCCATATATCATTACAGTTGGGGTACTCAGGGCAGGCGTTCATGTCCGTTACCATGCGGAGGACTTTTCTGTCCCAGCAGTAATTGTAATCCAATTACGGATTGCAGTACTCTTGGCTCTGTGGCTTATTTAAACGGTGCCTTTTCATGATCCCATATCACCACATTGCTAGCCGAGAAGAAGCCCCTCACTCCATGAGATTTCACCCAAGGGCTTCACATATTTACATACTTATTAGGACACCGTCGGCCCCTGGAAACCCTTTCCAGTTAACATGCAGCTATCCATGCACCTCAATCATTTCTATTCGTCTGATGGATCATTTTCTTTCCATTGAGATGCTATTTCCCTTTTTTCTACGATTACCCCCAGCAATATTCCACCATAATATTGAGTTTTAGAATTTCGTCTGGCAATAACATCATGTTGGCTATGGCTAAATTGTGAAACTAAGAATACGTAGGTAAATACAGATTTACAATTCTTAACTCCAAATTAATAAATATTTTCGCACTTGGCAATGTGACATGCAACAGGTTCTTAGTAGCCCTTAGTACCACAAGATCCCCTAAGTTACTCCAAGTATTTGGAACTTTCATAGATTCACATGCTTGAATCATTCCCCGTCGTCGAGATGGGAGTCCCCGGTACATCAAAATAGCAATGCAAACCTAATACAAAGCAGAAACTAGGCCTAGGCCCATTTCAGTTTTGGAACTTCTCTCTATTGTTTTGTAAAAGAGACCAAAAGTAAATCCTTAACCAATCAGGACCTTTCACCCTCTAGAACACTCCTGAGAGAACCTTAGACCCTCAGATTTTCTACTGCACGCTGTGCTAGGGAGTCTCCTCTGATCTTTGCTCAGCTTCTTCTACTACTTCAGTGGTTTTTAACAGATTTCTTTGCTTCAATCAACATCATCTGCTGAAGATGGTACTGCAGTACCATCTTCTTCAGTACTGATTTGCTTGTTTCTGGCATAGTCATTTTAGATAAGGAGAAAAAGAGTCTTTTTAGAGCCTGTTCAACTGCTCTAAAAAAGACTTCATACAGACGACTCTCACAGTGACTGCATTTATTGCCTGTATCCCAAATGTTAGAACTGGGGGTCTCTAGTTGGCAGAGGTAGGTACCTTTGTCCAAATAGGGACCCTTGCTTCTAGTCAGGATAAGAGGGTACACTCGTGAAATAACCCCTGCTCACCCCCTTGGTAGCTTGGCACGAGCAGATAGGCTTAGTTCAGAGGCAGTGTGTAAAGCATTTGTGAACACATACAGTAATCCAGTGACAACACTACAAAAGGACACCACACAGGTTGTATTATAAAAATAAGTATCTTTTATAAAGATTTACCACAAGACCATAAACGACAAAAATAATCCACAATACTGTACTTTAAGGATGGTAGAATTAGCTTGAGTCTCTTAAAATAGAAATGTGACACTTTGAGTTCAATGTACCTGAGATGCGTAACGCACGGCAACGAAAAGTGTTGCAGGGAAGGTGATGCGGTAGTCCCTTACACGCAAGGACGGTGTTGCTTTGGAGATCTGGTGCAAAAGAAACAAAGTGGCGTCTTCTTGAAGTTGCGACAACGAAGAGGTGATGCGTGCACGCCCGACGGCCGTGCGGCGATTTCGATGAGTCTTTGGAGCCGTGACAGGCCCTGCGACACGCTTCCCTGGCGATGCGACGGCGTCTGATGCGAGGTCGACGATCTTCTCCTGGGATGCGGGGCGCGCCTCGTGTTGCGATGCGTCGGCGTCTGATGCGAGGTTGATGCTCTGCCCCGGGGATGCGACGGCGTCTGATGCGACGGCGACACTCTTCTCCGGTGCTGCGAGGCGCTTCGAAGGATGCGGCGCGCTTCTTCAGGGATGCGCCGGCGTCTGATGCGACGTCGACACTCTTCTCCGGCGATGCGAGACTAAGCGGCTGCAGCGACACGCTTCTTCGTGTTGAGTCGTGCTTCCAGCTCCCAGAGACACGCAAGTGTGTCAGAAGGTCCAAATTCCCAGCAAGGGAACACAGGGGGAGCTGGTGGGTGAAGTCTATTGTCCCTGAGATCTCAGCAGGAGGCAAGCTCTAAAATAAAGCCCTTGGAGATCCTTCACAAGTTGATGAAAGTACACACAAAGTTCCTCTCTCCTTTCTTTGGCAGTCAGGCAACCACTGCAGGCCTATTCCCCCAAGCAACACTTCAGCTTAGGGAAAGTCACTCCTCAGTTTCTTCTTGGTTCCGCTCCTCAGCAAAGGTTTCTTCTTGTTTCCCAAAAGTGATCTAATTTCATGGGGACTGGGCTCCCCTTTTTATACACCTTTTCTCTTTGTTCTCTGGAGGCAGAGAGGCCTTTGCCTAGTCAAAACCAGTTCTGGTCAGTCCTGGAGCACTTTGTTTACAGGACTCCTTCTGTCCTTTCAGAATGTGGGGCAGAGTGCTCAGCCGCCCGGCAGGAGGTGGAGCCAGCATTGTGGAAGGCAGGCACAGCCCTATTCAGACCCAGGTGCAACTCCTCCCTCCACTCTGGATGCAGATCTCTCTATTCAGCCCTGGCTGCCTCACCCTGTCTCCTGGAATTTCCCCAGCCCCTGTCACACACAAACCCAGACAATGAATACACAACCTAGCAGAGGCAGGCTTGGAAGTTTAGGCAAGAAAATACTCACTTTCTAAAAGTGGTATTTTCAAACACAGAATGTTAAAACCAACTTCACTAACAGATGTATTTTATCATTCTGAGTTCAGGCATACTAAATTCGTTTTTCTACCATGTTCCCTGGGTCAGTTAGGATTATAAGGTGTAATAATCAAAACTGCCCATTCTGGCCTATGGGGAACAGGTAGCCTTGCAATATTGAAAAACGAAAATGGCTGTAATTCACTATTAGGACATGCCACACACACCAGGGCATGTCCTACCTTATACTTACAATGCACCCTGCCCTTGGGCCTACCATAGGAGTGACTAATATGCAGAAAAGGGAAGGTTTAGGGACTGGAAAGTGGGTGCACTCACCAAGTCGATATGGCAGCCCTAAGCTGCACACAGGCTCTGCAATGGCAGGCCTGAGACACACTTTACAAGCTGCTTCTGTGGGTGGCACAACCAGTGCTGCAAACCCACCAGCAGCATTGGATTTACAAGCCCTGGGCACACTCAGTGAACTGTACTAGGGACTGACAAGTAAACCAATCATCCAATCATGGAGTCACTAATACATAACACAATTTACAATGGGGAGAGCATATGCACTTTAGCACTGATCAGCAGTGGTAAAGTGCCCAGAGTTATAAAACAGCCAACAACAGGTCAGAAAAAAATATAGGAGGAAGGCAAAATGTTTAGGGATGACCCTGCAAAAAGGGCCAAGTCCAACACAACCCCCTTCCAGCCAAAAACGCAGGGGAGACCAATCACTACCCTGATGGGCTTCCCTGCTTTGGGCGATAGAACCTGGACCCTGGCCCACAACAGCAGGGGCATACTCCAGTTCTACGCCAATCTGAACCTATTGGAATCCCTCTGTCCATACTCTCAGGGTCCACCAAGCTAATCCATGGGGAACCCTTCTCCTCACCTGTGGACACCACCTGTGCAGCACCTAACCGTAACTTGCTCACAGGTGTGTCCCAACAGACAGACAGCAAGCCGCCGTGGCCACTGACAGTGGTCAGGGATGAGACCCAGGCCTTATGCCTCTCAGGGCTCTCAAACCTCTGTGGCGTCAGAGAGCGGGGGCAGTAGCCCCAGGTGCTTGGCACCCTTTGTCCATTCTCCCTCCTGTCAGCTCAGGTATGCCAACCTGACACTGATCTACCAGCCCCGGGCCTGTACCCGGCAGCTGGACTGGAGACTGGGGTGGGCTTTCCCACACCCGGTCCTCCTCCTTGGGGCTCTGTACCCTCCCATCTGGAGCGGTACCCCCTTCCAGAATTGCCAGGGCACCTGTGGCAGGTGCCCTGCACAATTCGCCCACCAGTTCAGGGGTTCAATCCTGCAACTGGGCGTCCAGGTCAGGGGGGACACCCTGAACCTGGTTGTTAGACCTGGCACCATTGGCGTGGGTCTCCCTTCCATTTTTCGCTGTTGTCTCCTCTGTTTTACTGGTGTTAGATGCTCTGGGCGCTGTGCCACTGCCATTCAGTGTCACAGCGCGAATGCTCCCTGTGTAAATATGTCTATGTGAATTGGTATATCCCTGATTGGCTTATTTGGTTTACCTGTTAGTCCCTAGTAGTGTGGCCTATGTGTGCCCAGGGCTGGTAAACCAAATGCTGCTGGTGGGCCTGCAGCACTGATGTGTGCCACCCACAGAAGCAGCTTGTAAAGTGTGTCTCAGACCTGCCACTGCAGTGTCTGTGTGCAGTCCAGAACTGCCATCTTGGCTGTGAAGTGCACTCACTTCCCAGCCCCTGAACCTTCCCTTGGCAGCCTGTAAGTCACCCCTATGGTAGGGTGCATTGTATATGTAAGGTAGGACATGCCTTGGTGTATGTAGCATGTCCTGGTAGTGAATTACACCCCATTTCGTTTTTCACTACTGTAAGGCTACCTGTTCCTCATAGGCTAGAATGGGCAGTTTGACTATTACATTCTATAGTCCTAACTGACCCCAGGGACATGGTAGAAAAACGAATTTAGTATGCCTGAGCTCAGAATATTAAAATACATCTTTTAGTGAAGTTTATTTTTATATTCTGTGTTTGAAAATACCACTTTTAGAAAGTAGGTATTTTCTTGCCTAAGCCTTCCAGTGTGCTCTGCCGTTATGTGTATTGGCTGTCTGGTTTTAGAGGGGCAGGGCAGGCTGAGTCAGACCTGGGTTGAATAGAGAGATCTGCATTTAGAGTGTGGGGAGGGGTGGCTCCTTGACCTGAATAGGGCTGTGCCTGGCAAGGTGAATGCTGGCTCCACCTCCCACTGTGTGTCTGCTAGCAGACCCCCTCTTTCTGAAAGGAAGGATGCAGCCTGGTAAACAAAGTGCTCCAGGCCTGAGCAGAACTGGTTCTGGCTAGGTTCAGTGACTGGTAGCTTCTAAGAACAAAGGCTTTTGGGGTATAAATATCTGTGCTCAAACCCCTACTTTTTGTATTGCTTTTGGATCTGGAGAGGAAACTCTGTCCGTGCCACTGGAGGAATCTGCAGGAAGTGACTGTCCCTGTGCTTGTGTGTTGTTTCTTGCACTGGCCTGCAGCAGTGACCACTGGACCTTGAAGAAGAGGAAAAGGAACTCTTGAGAGAACTTTTATTTTTGTTACAAGCAATTACCCAAGGGCTAGGAAAAGAGCTAGCCTCCTGCTGGAGTCTCAGGCACATCAGACTCCACCACCAACCTCCTGCTTCCTCCCTGCGAGGACTGCTATCTGCTGATGAGGCTCCTGTGAGTTCCAGGGCCTCTAGTTTGCATCAGAGAAGAGAGTGTGGGAAATCGACGCTAACGCATCTTTGCGGGCCGCTGCAGTCGAGAGCGCTGGGAAAATCATCGCGCTACTGCCGCCGAGGGCCCGCAACACGAAACCATCGCTGACGCCCCTTTGCGAGCCGCTGCAGCCGAGACGCGCTGGAAAGATCATCGCGCTGCTGTCGCCGCGCACTCGCAACCCTTAAAGAAATCATCGCTTCGAGACATCGCATTGCGGACGCCGTGCGTCCGCCACTTTGATCGCATCGCACCGAATTTCGTCGCTCCCTCGCGGAGCGTCTTGTCTTCGCATCGCAACACGATCGCACAGCGCAACAGGATCGCTGCATCGACTTCTCCCACGCGGCAAGAAAGTCATCGCATCGGCGGTCCAGCGTGCAGAAGTTTGTCGCATCGTCTCCGCACGCATCACGCAGATCGGCGCATCATCCTCCCTCGCGGCAAGGATTTCAACGCATCGCCGGCCTCGCGTGCCGAGAATCATCGCTACAGCTTATTTGCGACATTTTGTTGGTTTTGCTACTAAACCCAGGTACTTTGTGAAAGAAAGGGTCGCCGAGACCACTGCTTTGAACTTGAACCTTATTTTTGCAACCTTTGAACTATTTTTGACAGCCCTTCAACAGCTATCCTATTTTTGACAGTATTGTGGCTTTTACAGTTATTGGTCTTGTGATAAATCTGCCTTTATATAAAGATACTTATTTTTTATAACTACTTGTGTGGTGTCCCTTTGTAGTGTTCCTCACTGTGTTACTGTGTATGGTCATAAATGCTTCACACCCTGCCTCTGAGATAAGCCTACCTGCTCGTGCTACCTTACCACAGGGTTGAGCAGGGGTATTAAAGAGGGTAGCCCTCTCACTCTGACTTAGGAAGAAGGGTCCCTATTTGGACAGTGGCCAGCCATTGCCAACTAGAGACCCCCATTTCTAACATTGGTGGTCAGCGGTGAGGATCTGGACTTGCATTTATGATCGCATACAGTAATTATAGTGTACACTACTAGTGAGTGCAGACCATAACGTACCGCATACATTTTTTGAGAGTTTTTTTGGATCCTATATTGTAATTGATATTGCCGGTGATTTTTCACCCGCACACATTTTCTGAGAGTTTTTGGGATCCTATATTGTGATTGATATTGCCGGTGATTTTTCACCCGCGCCCATTTTTTGAAAGTTTTGGATCCTATATTGTAATTGATATTGCCGGTGATTTTTCACCCGCACACATTTTCTGAGAGTTTTTGGGATCCTATATTGTGATTGATATTGCCGGTGATTTTTCACCCGCTTACATTTTTTTGAGAAGTTTTCTTCTGTCCTTTATTGATATTGCCAGTTATTTCTACAATGGGCAAGCCCAGATCCAATGCCTCAGAGGATCTCTCCTGGGAAGAAGAGAAAATAGAAACCTACAATGCCAAGCAGCTCAAATATTTTTGCAAGCAATTCACAGTCCCTATCACAGGTCTCACTAGAAGGGAGGAGTATTACAAGGCGCTGAAGGCCTGGCTAGAAGCCAGGGATGCCCCAAAGGATATAGGAGAGCTTGTGGATGTGGGAGAGAATGCAGGAGAGCAGCAGGGCGATGTAGTAGACTTAGTAGGAGATCCAGCCCTTTCCAACCCGGGCTCTAGTGTGTCCGCTAAGGGTCTGTCCCCAGAAGAGCTGGAGGACAGGGAGAGAGATAGGCGGCATAATATGGAGATGGCTAAGCTTAAAATGGATGGTCACCGGGACCTAGAGAACAAGAAGTTAGAAATTGAGATTATGAGAATGAAGCTTGAGCATGAGAGAGTATTGAGGGAGTTGGAGATTAAAGCTAAGAGCATGGAAATCTCCCCCTCTGGTGGCAGCGTACCTGTAGTGCACCCTGAGAGTAGGGTGTATATACCCAAGGAGGTTATTAAGGATTTCCACAAAAGTGAAGATATTGGGCAATGGTTTGCCGCTTATGAATTAGCCATGGTGTCCCACCGGGTCCCTGAGAAGGATTGGGGAGCGGGGTTGTGGGGACGCTTTGTGAGTGAGGGGAGGGATACCTTGTTGGACCTGCCCCCAGAAAGTAGGATGGTTTATGCCCACATGAAGGAAGCGTTGATGACCCGCTATGGTTTGACCCCTGAGATGTATAGGCAGAGGTTTAGGGTCTGCAAGAAGCTAGAGGGTACCACGTGGGTTGAATATGTGTCTTTTTTTTGCAGAGCCATGGAACGCTGGGTAAAAGGTAGCAAAGTAGAAACTTTTGCACAGTTTTATGATTTGATTGCATGGGAGCATTTATCTAGTAATTGTTTTCCTGAGCTACGCCAGCACCTAATTGATTGCAAGCTGACTAACCCTAGAAAGCTTGCTGAGGAGGCGGACCGCTGGGTGAGCACCCGGGTCCGCAAGGGTCCAGTGGGAGACGTCGCCAAAGGTGGGCAGGGTCCCCAGCAGAGGAGTGGGGGGACAAGGGTCAACAGAGGGAGTTCCACCGAGGGCCCCAAAGTAATTCCCCAGGGAACCAAGCAGTGGTGTCCCAGCCCCCCCAAGAAAGGAGGACAGGGCCCCCAACAGGTAGGCCTGTTCCCAGGGGCCCCCCCACTTGTTACAACTGTGGTCAAGTGGGCCACAGATATTTTGATCCCCAGTGCCCCCAAAGGGGGCCAGTGCACCACCCCGTGCACCACCCCGCCAGATTGCTAGTGTAGCCCTGGGAGAGGAGGAGATGGGTGCCCAAGAGGGGTGGGATCCCGTAGAGTTGACCCTTGTCTCATTAGGGGACTTTGAGATGGTCCCCAAGCCTGCACTGCCTGCTAACACTAAAAAATACAGGCAGTGGGTGACCATCAATGGCCATAGGGTGGAGGCTCTAAGAGACACAGGGGCCAGTGTAACTGCTGTCAGCTCCCGGTTGGTGTCCAAAGAGCAGGTTGTCCCCCATGCATTCTACCCAGTAGTGTCCGCAGACAACTCAGAGAGCCAATGTGAGGTGGCTCAGGTTCCCTTTGAGTGGGGGGGGTCTCAGGAACTCTTCAGGTAGCTGTGAGGCCCGCCATGCCTGTAGACTGTCTGCTGGGCAATGATTTAGAGGACTCCCCGTGGGCTACGGTGGAGAGGAAGGCTCACTTAGAGATGTTGGGTCTGCCTGAGTGGGCGTGTGCGACCACTCGGTCCATGGCAGCCAAGGAGGGTGTTGAGAAGGATCTGGAGCCTGAGAGTGTGGCCCAGATCCCTGCCTTAGAGAGAAGGGGCAGGGGGCGCGGGAAGCCGGCCCCCTCGGTTCCCACGGCCCAGGAAGGAGCAGACCCTGAAGGGGATGCCCTGGAGCCTATCGGGGAGCAGATCACCGAACTGGGGGACCTGCCTGAGCTGACCCATTGGCAGCAGGAAGGGGAACCCACCAGGGAGGAATTTTGTGAGCAGCAGAGAGTTTGCCCCTCTCTTGAGGGTATGCGGCGACAGGCTGCAGCCCAGGCAGAAGGTGACATGTCTGGTTCACATCTGATTTATTGGGAGAACAGTCTCCTGTATAGCGAGCCTAAGGTTGCTGAGCCAGGGTCAGCCCGTGTGCTGGTGGTACCCGAGTGCTTCAGAACCTTCCTACTGGGGTTGGCTCATGACATTCCATTGGCAGGACATCTGGGGCAGACCAAGACCTTTGAGAGGCTGGCCGCCCACTTTTATTGGCCCCAGATGCACAAGAGTTCAGACACTCATTGCAGGACCTGTGAGACTTGCCAGGCAAGTGGGAAGAGTGGGGGGAAGATCAAGGCCCCACTCCAGCCCTTTCCAGTTGTGAATACCCCATTCGAGCGAGTGGGCATTGACATTGTGGGGCCTCTGGACCCCAAGACAGCCATGGGCAACAGGTTCATCCTGGTCTTGGTGGACCATGCCACCCGGTACCCTGAAGCCATCCCGCTCAGGACAGTGACGGCCCCCGTGGTGGGACGTGCACTGATGGGGATTTTCTCCCGTGTGGGATTCCCCAGAGAGATGGTGTCTGACAGGGGGACCAACTTCATCTCCCAGTACATGAGGTCTCTGTGGAAGGAGTGTGGGGTAACGTATAAGTTCACCACTCCTTACCATCCCCAAGGTAATGGTCTGGTTGAAAGGTTCAACCGGACCTTGAAGGGCATGATCATGGGCCTAGAAGAGCCCCTGAGGCGTAAGTGGGACGTCCTCTTGCCATGCCTGTTGTTTGCCTACCGTGAGGTGCCACAGAAGTCCTTAGGGTTCAGTCCCTTTGAACTCCTCTATGGCCACCCGGTTAGAGGACCTCTGAGTCTGGTCAAGGAAGGCTGGGAGCAATCTCCCAGGAAACCTCCCCAAGATGTATTTAGCTACATGTTGGCCTTCAGGAACCAGACTCGGCGTTTCAGAAAGATTGCTGAGGCAAATCTGGAAGCCAGCCAGGAAGAAATGAAACGTTGGCACGACCAGAATGCCACTCTGGTCGAATTTCAACCTGGTCAGAAGGTTTGGGTACTGGCCCCAGTGGAGCCTTGTGCGCTCCAAGATAAGTGGACCGGTCCATTTGAGGTGGTGGAGCGCAAAAGTCCAGTTACCTACTTGGTGGACTTTCAGTCTCCCAGGAACCCCTTGCGGGTCCTGCATGTGAACCGCCTAAAGCCCCACTTTGAGAGGTCTGAAGTGGGCATGCTTCTTGCCACAGATGATGGGGTTGAGGAGGAGAGTGAGCCTCTCCCTGACCTCCTGTGTGCAGAAGAGAAGGATGGGTCAGTGGAGGGTGTGATCCTCTCCACCACACTGACCCCTGAGCAGCAGAGAGATTGTCACCACCTGTTGGGGCAATTTTCTGATTTGTTCTCCCTGGTACCTGGTGTCACTGATTGGTGCGTCCATGAGGTGGATACCGGGGACAGTTCTCCTGTCAAGCACAAGGCTTACAGGGTGACTGACAGGGTCAGGGCTTGCATTAAGGAGGAGGTCTCCAAAATGTTCGCCCTAGGGGTGGTTGAGTCCTCTAGCAGCCCCTGGTCCAGCCCCGTGGTCTTGGTACCAAAAGCTGCGACGCCTGGTGCCACTCCTGAACTTAGGTTCTGTGTGGACTACCGAGGCCTCAATTCGGTCACCAAGACCGACGCGCACCCCATCCCCAGAGCTGATGAGCTCATAGACCGGTTAGGGGCTGCCCGGTACCTCAGCACGTTTGATCTGACGTCTGGGTACTGGCAGATCGCCTTAACTGATGGGGCAAAGGAGAGGTCAGCATTCTCCACACCAGATGGGCACTACCAGTTCCGTGTGATGCCCTTTGGGATGAAGAATGCCCCTGCCACCTTTCAGAGATTGGTCAACCAGGTGTTGGTTGGGCTGGAGGCTTTCAGTGCCGCCTACCTGGATGACATTGCAGTGTTTAGTTCCTCCTGGGAGGACCACTTGCGCCACCTCTGGGAAGTGTTGATGGCGCTGCGCAGAGCAGGCCTCACAATCAAGGCCAGTAAGTGCCAGATTGGGCAGGGTTCTGTGGTGTACTTGGGACACCAGGTGGGGAGCGGCCAGGTGGCGCCCCTGCAGCCCAAGATTGAAACCATCCTGGCTTGGGAGCCCCCAAGGACCCAGACCCAGGTGAGGGCCTTCTTAGGACTCACGGGTTATTACAGGAGGTTTGTCAAGGGGTATGGCAACATTGTTGCACCCTTGACTGAGCTGACTTCCAAGAAGCGGCCAAAGATTGTGAATTGGACTGACACCTGTCAGAAAGCCTTTGATGCCCTCAAAACTGCTATGTGTACAGCACCCGTACTCCAGGCGCCCAATTTTGCTAAGGAATTTGTTGTCCAGACAGACGCTTCAGAGCATGGGGTGGGGGCCGTTCTGTCACAGATAAATGAGGAGGGACTAGACCAACCTGTAGCCTTCATCAGTAGGAGGTTACTTCCACGGGAACAGAGGTGGAGTGCAATTGAGCGTGAGGCATTTGCTGTGGTCTGGGCACTGAAGAAGCTGAGACCATACCTGTTTGGGACTCACTTCCGGGTTCAGACAGACCACAGGCCCCTCAGATGGTTGATGCAGATGAGGGGTGAGAATCCCAAGTTGTTGAGGTGGTCCATTTCCCTACAGGGTATGGACTTCACGGTGGAACACCGCCCTGGTACAGAACACGCCAATGCTGATGGTCTGTCCAGATTTTTCCGCCTTAGCGATGAGAACTTCCAAGGGGATGGGTAGTTCTCCCCACATTTCAGCTGGAGGGGACGTGTGTTAGACCTGGCACCATTGGCGTGGGTCTCCCTTCCATTTTTCGCTGTTGTCTCCTCTGTTTTACTGGTGTTAGATGCTCTGGGCGCTGTGCCACTGCCATTCAGTGTCACAGCGCGAATGCTCCCTGTGTAAATATGTCTATGTGAATTGGTATATCCCTGATTGGCTTATTTGGTTTACCTGTTAGTCCCTAGTAGTGTGGCCTATGTGTGCCCAGGGCTGGTAAACCAAATGCTGCTGGTGGGCCTGCAGCACTGATGTGTGCCACCCACAGAAGCAGCTTGTAAAGTGTGTCTCAGACCTGCCACTGCAGTGTCTGTGTGCAGTCCAGAACTGCCATCTTGGCTGTGAAGTGCACTCACTTCCCAGCCCCTGAACCTTCCCTTGGCAGCCTGTAAGTCACCCCTATGGTAGGGTGCATTGTATGTGTAAGGTAGGACATGCCTTGGTGTATGTAGCATGTCCTGGTAGTGAATTACACCCCATTTCGTTTTTCACTACTGTAAGGCTACCTGTTCCTCATAGGCTAGAATGGGCAGTTTGACTATTACATTCTATAGTCCTAACTGACCCCAGGGACATGGTAGAAAAACGAATTTAGTATGCCTGAGCTCAGAATATTAAAATACATCTTTTAGTGAAGTTTATTTTTATATTCTGTGTTTGAAAATACCACTTTTAGAAAGTAGGTATTTTCTTGCCTAAGCCTTCCAGTGTGCTCTGCCGTTATGTGTATTGGCTGTCTGGTTTTAGAGGGGCAGGGCAGGCTGAGTCAGACCTGGGTTGAATAGAGAGATCTGCATTTAGAGTGTGGGGAGGGGTGGCTCCTTGACCTGAATAGGGCTGTGCCTGGCAAGGTGAATGCTGGCTCCACCTCCCACTGTGTGTCTGCTAGCAGACCCCCTCTTTCTGAAAGGAAGGATGCAGCCTGGTAAACAAAGTGCTCCAGGCCTGAGCAGAACTGGTTCTGGCTAGGTTCAGTGACTGGTAGCTTCTAAGAACAAAGGCTTTTGGGGTATAAATATCTGTGCTCAAACCCCTACTTTTTGTATTGCTTTTGGATCTGGAGAGGAAACTCTGTCCGTGCCACTGGAGGAATCTGCAGGAAGTGACTGTCCCTGTGCTTGTGTGTTGTTTCTTGCACTGGCCTGCAGCAGTGACCACTGGACCTTGAAGAAGAGGAAAAGGAACTCTTGAGAGAACTTTTATTTTTGTTACAAGCAATTACCCAAGGGCTAGGAAAAGAGCTAGCCTCCTGCTGGAGTCTCAGGCACATCAGACTCCACCACCAACCTCCTGCTTCCTCCCTGCGAGGACTGCTATCTGCTGATGAGGCTCCTGTGAGTTCCAGGGCCTCTAGTTTGCATCAGAGAAGAGAGTGTGGGAAATCGACGCTAACGCATCTTTGCGGGCCGCTGCAGTCGAGAGCGCTGGGAAAATCATCGCGCTACTGCCGCCGAGGGCCCGCAACACGAAACCATCGCTGACGCCCCTTTGCGAGCCGCTGCAGCCGAGACGCGCTGGAAAGATCATCGCGCTGCTGTCGCCGCGCACTCGCAACCCTTAAAGAAATCATCGCTTTGAGACATCGCATTGCGGACGCCGTGCGTCCGCCACTTTGATCGCATCGCACCGAATTTCGTCGCTCCCTCGCGGAGCGTCTTGTCTTCGCATCGCAACACGATCGCACAGCGCAACAGGATCGCCGCATCGACTTCTCCCACGCGGCAAGAAAGTCATCGCATCGGCGGTCCAGCGTGCAGAAGTTTGTCGCATCGTCTCCGCACGCATCACGCAGATCGGCGCATCATCCTCCCTCGCGGCAAGGATTTCAACGCATCGCCGGCCTCGCGTGCCGAGAATCATCGCTACAGCTTATTTGCGACATTTTGTTGGTTTTGCTCCTAAACCCAGGTACTTTGTGAAAGAAAGGGTCGCAGAGACCACTGCTTTGAACTTGAACCTTATTTTTGCAACCTTTGAACTATTTTTGACAGCCCTTCAACAGCTATCCTATTTTTGACAGTATTGTGGCTTTTACAGTTATTGGTCTTGTGATAAATCTGCCTTTATATAAAGATACTTATTTTTTATAACTACTTGTGTGGTGTCCCTTTGTAGTGTTCCTCACTGTGTTACTGTGTATGGTCATAAATGCTTCACACCCTGCCTCTGAGATAAGCCTACCTGCTCGTGCTACGTTACCACAGGGTTGAGCAGGGGTATTAAAGAGGGTAGCCCTCTCACTCTGACTTAGGAAGAAGGGTCCCTACTTGGACAGTGGCCAGCCATTGCCAACTAGAGACCCCCATTTCTAACATTGGTGGTCAGCGGTGAGGATCTGGACTTGCATTTATGATCGCATACAGTAATTATAGTGTACACTACTAGTGAGTGCAGACCATAACGTACCGCATACATTTTTTGAGAGTTTTTTTGGATCCTATATTGTAATTGATATTGCCGGTGATTTTTCACCCGCACACATTTTCTGAGAGTTTTTGGGATCCTATATTGTGATTGATATTGCCGGTGATTTTTCACCCGCGCCCATTTTTTGAAAGTTTTTGGATCCTATATTGTAATTGATATTGCCGGTGATTTTTCACCCGCACACATTTTCTGAGAGTTTTTGGGATCCTATATTGTGATTGATATTGCCGGTGATTTTTCACCCGCTTACATTTTTTTGAGAAGTTTTCTTCTGTCCTTTATTGATATTGCCAGTTATTTCTACAATGGGCAAGCCCAGATCCAATGCCTCAGAGGATCTCTCCTGGGAAGAAGAGAAAATAGAAACCTACAATGCCAAGCAGCTCAAATATTTTTGCAAGCAATTCACAGTCCCTATCACAGGTCTCACTAGAAGGGAGGAGTATTACAAGGCGCTGAAGGCCTGGCTAGAAGCCAGGGATGCCCCTAAGGATATAGGAGAGCTTGTGGAGGTGGGAGAGAATGCAGGAGAGCAGCAGGGCGATGTAGTAGACTTAGTAGGAGATCCAGCCCTTTCCAACCCGGGCTCTAGTGTGTCCGCTAAGGGTCTGTCCCCAGAAGAGCTGGAGGACAGGGAGAGAGATAGGCGGCATAATATGGAGATGGCTAAGCTTAAAATGGATGGTCACCGGGACCTAGAGAACAAGAAGTTAGAAATTGAGATTATGAGAATGAAGCTTGAGCATGAGAGAGTATTGAGGGAGTTGGAGATTAAAGCTAAGAGCATGGAAATCTCCCCCTCTGGTGGCAGCGTACCTGTAGTGCACCCTGAGAGTAGGGTGTATATACCCAAGGAGGTTATTAAGGATTTCCACAAAAGTGAAGATATTGGGCAATGGTTTGCCGCTTATGAATTAGCCATGGTGTCCCACCGGGTCCCTGAGAAGGATTGGGGAGCGGGGTTGTGGGGACGCTTTGTGAGTGAGGGGAGGGATACCTTGTTGGACCTGCCCCCAGAAAGTAGGATGGTTTATGCCCACATGAAGGAAGCGTTGATGACCCGCTATGGTTTGACCCCTGAGATGTATAGGCAGAGGTTTAGGGTCTGCAAGAAGCTAGAGGGTACCACGTGGGTTGAATATGTGTCTTTTTTTGCAGAGCCTTGGAACGCTGGGTAAAAGGTAGCAAAGTAGAAACTTTTGCACAGTTTTATGATTTGATTGCATGGGAGCATTTATCTAGTAATTGTTTTCCTGAGCTACGCCAGCACCTAATTGATTGCAAGCTGACTAACCCTAGAAAGCTTGCTGAGGAGGCGGACCGCTGGGTGAGCACCCGGGTCCGCAAGGGTCCAGTGGGAGACGTCGCCAAAGGTGGGCAGGGTCCCCAGCAGAGGAGTGGGGGGGACAAGGGTCAACAGAGGGAGTTCCACCGAGGGCCCCAAAGTAATTCCCCAGGGAACCAAGCAGTGGTGTCCCAGCCCCCCCAAGAAAGGAGGACAGGGCCCCCAACAGGTAGGCCTGTTCCCAGGGGGCCCCCCACTTGTTACAACTGTGGTCAAGTGGGCCACAGATATTTTGATCCCCAGTGCCCCCAAAGGGGGGCCAGTGCACCACCCCGTGCACCACCCCGCCAGATTGCTAGTGTAGCCCTGGGAGAGGAGGAGATGGGTGCCCAAGAGGGGTGGGATCCCGTAGAGTTGACCCTTGTCTCATTAGGGGACTTTGAGATGGTCCCCAAGCCTGCACTGCCTGCTAACACTAAAAAATACAGGCAGTGGGTGACCATCAATGGCCATAGGGTGGAGGCTCTAAGAGACACAGGGGCCAGTGTAACTGCTGTCAGCTCCCGGTTGGTGTCCAAAGAGCAGGTTGTCCCCCATGCATTCTACCCAGTAGTGTCCGCAGACAACTCAGAGAGCCAATGTGAGGTGGCTCAGGTTCCCTTTGAGTGGGGGGGTCTCAGGAACTCTTCAGGTAGCTGTGAGGCCCGCCATGCCTGTAGACTGTCTGCTGGGCAATGATTTAGAGGACTCCCCGTGGGCTACGGTGGAGAGGAAGGCTCACTTAGAGATGTTGGGTCTGCCTGAGTGGGCGTGTGCGACCACTCGGTCCATGGCAGCCAAGGAGGGTGTTGAGAAGGATCTGGAGCCTGAGAGTGTGGCCCAGATCCCTGCCTTAGAGAGAAGGGGCAGGGGCGCGGGAAGCCGGCCCCCTTGGTTCCCACGGCCCAGGAAGGAGCAGACCCTGAAGGGGATGCCCTGGAGCCTATCGGGGAGCAGATCACCGAACTGGGGGACCTGCCTGAGCTGACCCATTGGCAGCAGGAAGGGGGACCCACCAGGGAGGAATTTTGTGAGCAGCAGAGAGTTTGCCCCTCTCTTGAGGGTATGCGGCGACAGGCTGCAGCCCAGGCAGAAGGTGACATGTCTGGTTCACATCTGATTTATTGGGAGAACAGTCTCCTGTATAGCGAGCCTAAGGTTGCTGAGCCAGGGTCAGCCCGTGTGCTGGTGGTACCCGAGTGCTTCAGAACCTTCCTACTGGGGTTGGCTCATGACATTCCATTGGCAGGACATCTGGGGCAGACCAAGACCTTTGAGAGGCTGGCCGCCCACTTTTATTGGCCCCAGATGCACAAGAGTTCAGACACTCATTGCAGGACCTGTGAGACTTGCCAGGCAAGTGGGAAGAGTGGGGGAAGATCAAGGCCCCACTCCAGCCCTTTCCAGTTGTGAATACCCCATTCGAGCGAGTGGGCATTGACATTGTGGGGCCTCTGGACCCCAAGACAGCCATGGGCAACAGGTTCATCCTGGTCTTGGTGGACCATGCCACCCGGTACCCTGAAGCCATCCCGCTCAGGACAGTGACGGCCCCCGTGGTGGGACGTGCACTGATGGGGATTTTCTCCCGTGTGGGATTCCCCAGAGAGGTGGTGTCTGACAGGGGGACCAACTTCATCTCCCAGTACATGAGGTCTCTGTGGAAGGAGTGTGGGGTAACGTATAAGTTCACCACTCCTTACCACCCCCAAGGTAATGGTCTGGTTGAAAGGTTCAACCGGACCTTGAAGGGCATGATCATGGGCCTAGAAGAGCCCCTGAGGCGTAAGTGGGACGTCCTCTTGCCATGCCTGTTGTTTGCCTACCGTGAGGTGCCACAGAAGTCCTTAGGGTTCAGTCCCTTTGAACTCCTCTATGGCCACCCGGTTAGAGGACCTCTGAGTCTGGTCAAGGAAGGCTGGGAGCAATCTCCCAGGAAACCTCCCCAAGATGTATTTAGCTACATGTTGGCCTTCAGGAACCAGACTCGGCGTTTCAGAAAGATTGCTGAGGCAAATCTGGAAGCCAGCCAGGAAGAAATGAAACGTTGGCACGACCAGAATGCCACTCTGGTCGAATTTCAACCTGGTCAGAAGGTTTGGGTACTGGCCCCAGTGGAGCCTTGTGCGCTCCAAGATAAGTGGACCGGTCCATTTGAGGTGGTGGAGCGCAAAAGTCCAGTTACCTACTTGGTGGACTTTCAGTCTCCCAGGAACCCCTTGCGGGTCCTGCATGTGAACCGCCTAAAGCCCCACTTTGAGAGGTCTGAAGTGGGCATGCTTCTTGCCACAGATGATGGGGTTGAGGAGGAGAGTGAGCCTCTCCCTGACCTCCTGTGTGCAGAAGAGAAGGATGGGTCAGTGGAGGGTGTGATCCTCTCCACCACACTGACCCCTGAGCAGCAGAGAGATTGTCACCACCTGTTGGGGCAATTTTCTGATTTGTTCTCCCTGGTACCTGGTGTCACTGATTGGTGCGTCCATGAGGTGGATACCGGGGACAGTTCTCCTGTCAAGCACAAGGCTTACAGGGTGACTGACAGGGTCAGGGCTTGCATTAAGGAGGAGGTCTCCAAAATGTTCGCCCTAGGGGTGGTTGAGTCCTCTAGCAGCCCCTGGTCCAGCCCCGTGGTCTTGGTACCAAAAGCTGCGACGCCTGGTGCCACTCCTGAACTTAGGTTCTGTGTGGACTACCGAGGCCTCAATTCGGTCACCAAGACCGACGCGCACCCCATCCCCAGAGCTGATGAGCTCATAGACCGGTTAGGGGCTGCCCGGTACCTCAGCACGTTTGATCTGACGTCTGGGTACTGGCAGATCGCCTTAACTGATGGGGCAAAGGAGAGGTCAGCATTCTCCACACCAGATGGGCACTACCAGTTCCGTGTGATGCCCTTTGGGATGAAGAATGCCCCTGCCACCTTTCAGAGATTGGTCAACCAGGTGTTGGTGGGGCTGGAGGCTTTCAGTGCCGCCTACCTGGATGACATTGCAGTGTTTAGTTCCTCCTGGGAGGACCACTTGCGCCACCTCTGGGAAGTGTTGATGGCGCTGCGCAGAGCAGGCCTCACAATCAAGGCCAGTAAGTGCCAGATTGGGCAGGGTTCTGTGGTGTACTTGGGACACCAGGTGGGGAGCGGCCAGGTGGCGCCCCTGCAGCCCAAGATTGAAACCATCCTGGCTTGGGAGCCCCCAAGGACCCAGACCCAGGTGAGGGCCTTCTTAGGACTCACGGGTTATTACAGGAGGTTTGTCAAGGGGTATGGCAACATTGTTGCACCCTTGACTGAGCTGACTTCCAAGAAGCGGCCAAAGATTGTGAATTGGACTGACACCTGTCAGAAAGCCTTTGATGCCCTCAAAACTGCTATGTGTACAGCACCCGTACTCCAGGCGCCCAATTTTGCTAAGGAATTTGTTGTCCAGACAGACGCTTCAGAGCATGGGGTGGGGGCCGTTCTGTCACAGATAAATGAGGAGGGACTAGACCAACCTGTAGCCTTCATCGGTAGGAGGTTACTTCCACGGGAACAGAGGTGGAGTGCAATTGAGCGTGAGGCATTTGCTGTGGTCTGGGCACTGAAGAAGCTGAGACCATACCTGTTTGGGACTCACTTCCGGGTTCAGACAGACCACAGGCCCCTCAGATGGTTGATGCAGATGAGGGGTGAGAATCCCAAGTTGTTGAGGTGGTCCATTTCCCTACAGGGTATGGACTTCATGGTGGAACACCGCCCTGGTACAGAACACGCCAATGCTGATGGTCTGTCCAGATTTTTCCGCCTTAGCGATGAGAACTTCCAAGGGGATGGGTAGTTCTCCCCACATTTCAGCTGGAGGGGACGTGTGTTAGACCTGGCACCATTGGCGTGGGTCTCCCTTCCATTTTTCGCTGTTGTCTCCTCTGTTTTACTGGTGTTAGATGCTCTGGGCTCTGTGCCACTGCCATTCAGTGTCACAGCGCGAATGCTCCCTGTGTAAATATGTCTATGTGAATTGGTATATCCCTGATTGGCTTATTTGGTTTACCTGTTAGTCCCTAGTAGTGTGGCCTATGTGTGCCCAGGGCTGGTAAACCAAATGCTACTGGTGGGCCTGCAGCACTGATGTGTGCCACCCACAGAAGCAGCTTGTAAAGTGTGTCTCAGACCTGCCACTGCAGTGTCTGTGTGCAGTCCAGAACTGCCATCTTGGCTGTGAAGTGCACTCACTTCCCAGCCCCTGAACCTTCCCTTGGCAGCCTGTAAGTCACCCCTATGGTAGGGTGCATTGTATGTGTAAGGTAGGACATGCCTTGGTGTATGTAGCATGTCCTGGTAGTGAATTACACCCCATTTCGTTTTTCACTACTGTAAGGCTACCTGTTCCTCATAGGCTAGAATGGGCAGTTTGACTATTACATTCTATAGTCCTAACTGACCCCAGGGACATGGTAGAAAAACGAATTTAGTATGCCTGAGCTCAGAATATTAAAATACATCTTTTAGTGAAGTTTATTTTTATATTCTGTGTTTGAAAATACCACTTTTAGAAAGTAGATATTTTCTTGCCTAAGCCTTCCAGTGTGCTCTGCCGTTATGTGTATTGGCTGTCTGGTTTTAGAGGGGCAGGGCAGGCTGAGTCAGACCTGGGTTGAATAGAGAGATCTGCATTTAGAGTGTGGGGAGGGGTGGCTCCTTGACCTGAATAGGGCTGTGCCTGGCAAGGTGAATGCTGGCTCCACCTCCCACTGTGTGTCTGCTAGCAGACCCCCTGTTTCTGAAAGGAAGGATGCAGCCTGGTAAACAAAGTGCTCCAGGCCTGAGCAGAACTGGTTCTGGCTAGGTTCAGTGACTGGTAGCTTCTAAGAACAAAGGCTTTTGGGGTATAAATATCTGTGCTCAAACCCCTACTTTTTGTATTGCTTTTGGATCTGGAGAGGAAACTCTGTCCGTGCCACTGGAGGAATCTGCAGGAAGTGACTGTCCCTGTGCTTGTGTGTTGTTTCTTGCACTGGCCTGCAGCAGTGACCACTGGACCTTGAAGAAGAGGAAAAGGAACTCTTGAGAGAACTTTTATTTTTGTTACAAGCAATTACCCAAGGGCTAGGAAAAGAGCTAGCCTCCTGCTGGAGTCTCAGGCACATCAGACTCCACCACCAACCTCCTGCTTCCTCCCTGCGAGGACTGCTATCTGCTGATGAGGCTCCTGTGAGTTCCAGGGCCTCTAGTTTGCATCAGAGAAGAGAGTGTGGGAAATCGACGCTAACGCATCTTTGCGGGCCGCTGCAGTCGAGAGCGCTGGGAAAATCATCGCGCTACTGCCGCCGAGGGCCCGCAACACGAAACCTTCGCTGACGCCCCTTTGCGAGCCGCTGCAGCCGAGACGCGCTGGAAAGATCATCACGCTGCTGTCGCCGCGCACTCGCAACCCTTAAAGAAATCATCGCTTTGAGACATCGCATTGCGGACGCCGTGCGTCCGCCACTTTGATCGCATCGCACCGAATTTCGTCGCTCCCTCGCGGAGCGTCTTGTCTTCGCATCGCAACACGATCGCACAGCGCAACAGGATCGCCGCATCGACTTCTCCCACGCGGCAAGAAAGTCATCGCATCGGCGGTCCAGCGTGCAGAAGTTTGTCGCATCGTCTCCGCACGCATCACGCAGATCGGCGCATCATCCTCCCTCGCGGCAAGGATTTCAACGCATCGCCGGCCTCGCGTGCCGAGAATCATCGCTACAGCTTATTTGCGACATTTTGTTGGTTTTGCTCCTAAACCCAGGTACTTTGTGAAAGAAAGGGTCGCCGAGACCACTGCTTTGAACTTGAACCTTATTTTTGCAACCTTTGAACTATTTTTGACAGCCCTTCAACAGCTATCCTATTTTTGACAGTATTGTGGCTTTTACAGTTATTGGTCTTGTGATAAATCTGCCTTTATATAAAGATACTTATTTTTTATAACTACTTGTGTGGTGTCCCTTTGTAGTGTTCCTCACTGTGTTACTGTGTATGGTCATAAATGCTTCACACCCTGCCTCTGAGATAAGCCTACCTGCTCGTGCTACGTTACCACAGGGTTGAGCAGAGGTATTAAAGAGGGTAGCCCTCTCACTCTGACTTAGGAAGAAGGGTCCCTACTTGGACAGTGGCCAGCCATTGCCAACAAGAGACCCCCATTTCTAACACTGGTCCTCCAATCTAGGGTCTAAACCCTCCAGTTGAACCGAGGTCAGAGGCGAGGACTCCCTCCCTCTGCACCCCCTTCCAGAGTACCGCCCCCTCCCATCAAGAGCGGTACCCCCTTCCAGAATTGTCAGGGCACCTGTGGCAGGTGTCCTGCACAATTCGCCCACCAGTTCAGCGGTTCTATCCTGCAACTGGGATCTCAGCATAGGGTCTGTACCCTTAGACTGGGCAGAGGCCAGGATGGAGGCTGTCCTCTCCCCGCCCCCTTTTACTGGGGTCCTGCACCCTCCCACCTGGAGCGGTGCCCCCAGAAGACAAACTGGTAGGGGCACTGTTAGCAGCTGCCCCTTCCTCCAGGTCAGGGGGGACACCCTGAACCTGGCTCTCCAACCCAGGGTCTGTACCCTTAGGCTGGACCTGTGCCTGGCAACCCAGGACTTCCGGGAGGGTACACCAACCCCCCCCCCCCCAAGGGAAACACACTGCTCAAGAGTTGTGTAAGAATCTGCCTGGCGCACCAGGACTTCCTGGGGAGCACGCATGCCCCCCCCAGAGGGTAACACATCTCTCATGTGTTGTGTGACAGTCTGCCTGGCGCAGATCTCCCGACCCCTGTCCATCTGACAGTGCGTGAAGATCCCCCAGGACAGAAGTGGTGTCACCATGGTCATTCACCGGTGACTCAGCCCTTCTGGCTGGCCCCTGACCCACTGGTTCTTCCACTGGGGACTCTTTTCCCCTCTCACCCCTCACTCTGGACGTTTGCACCCTCCCAAGTGGAGCGGCACCGCCAGACACCAGAAACACTGGAGCTCCATTTACAGACGCTCCAGGCTCTCTAGACACTAGGAGATCCTCCTTGAATGGCCTACTAGTACAGCCTAGGCCCCCAACCTGGTGTTCCCTTAAAGAACCATCCAGGCTCTGAGACTGGGTTTCGGACACCTTGGGACACGCAGCCCCACACTCACTCCTTCTCCACTGAGACAGGACGTGAGTCCCTACACCCCTCCCACTATCACGGGACCTAGCTGGGCTACACTGAACCTCTCCCACCACTCTGGGTTGGAAGACACCTGAGCCACTCCTCTTAGGGTCACTCCCTAATGCCTCTCCAGACCCTCTGGAATCCACCAAAAGGTCTGCCTCCCTTGTGAGCTCCCTGGGGTCAGAGAACTCACTCTCCAACAGGTGTTGGCATAGCTCTGGAAAACAGGGACTTACAATATGCTCTCCCACAATTGGATCACACAGCCCCCTACAAGGGTTAACCAAACTATCCTTTACCTCACCATCCAGTGCCTCACACACGTACTCCACACCAGTCTCCTGAGATTGGCAAGACAGTATCTGACTGTCTCTGTCACTCAACCCACACTCTTCTGGGCGGTCTTCACACTCAGATACCAGGACTTCAACTGTGGGGGAACCCTTCTCCCTGCACCTCCCATCTAGAGTCAGTAGAGTGTCCCTCCTACTACTAGGACCATGAATCCCTGTGTCAGTTTCCCTATTCCTCTCAGGGACATTGCGCACTACTGGAGCTACCTCATGTCCTTGAACCTCCTGGTGTATGTTAACCCCCTCCAAGTCAGGCGCCACATCTCTGGGTGTGTGTACTACTCCCTCAGCACTAGATAACATAATTTTGCTGCCACCATCTGAGCTGGACTCCCCCTCCAACTCAGCAAAGCTCACTCTCTGAGCTACACACATTTCTGGTTGCTGGGCTGAGGCACTCATGGCCTCCAGCCTCTCGAGCTTTAAATCAAGCTCCCTCATTCTCAACTCATGCTCCTGATCCATTCTTTTCTCTTCTAAGGCCAACTTTCTAGATTGTAATTCGAATTCCAACTGCCCCTCTAACTTGAGCTTGGTCAGCTCCATCTCATGCATCCTACTCTTTTCTCTGTCCTACAGCTCCTCTGGGGACAGACCTTGGGCAGAAACACTGCTACCCATGGGGGAAGATGCTCTCCTCTCCCCTGGACCCACTGGCCCCTCCAGCTGCTCATCTGCATTCTCAGCCCCCTCCTCATTCTCAGGGGTTTTCTTTGCTTCAACCCAGGCCCTCAGCGCCTTTTGGAAATCATCCTTCTTGGAGATTCCGGTCATAGAAACTTTGAACCTCCTGCAGAAGTGCTTGAGCTGGTTAACGGTGTAGCATTCCAGTTTCTCCTCTTCCCAATCATTATCAACAGATACTACGGATGCTGCTGTATCCATGGTGATTAAACTTGGCAGTTTTTAGCAAAAATAGAAAGTCCCAGAAAAGAATATCTACCAAAAGTATGTGGTTGCGTTTTGGTCTGCACTCACTAGGTAGTGTTCACCAATCACTGAACATGAGTCACAAATGCAAGTCCAGAATCCCCACCGCTGACCACCAATGTTAGAACTGGGGGTCTCTAATTGGCAGAGGTAGGTACCTTTGTCCAAATAGGGACCCTTGCTTCTAGTCAGGGTAAGGGGGTACACTCGTGAAATAACCCCTGCTCACCCCCTTGGTAGCTTGGCACGAGCAGATAGGCTTAGTTCAGAGGCAGTGTGTAAAGCATTTGTGAACACATACAGTAATCAAGTGACAACACTACAAATGGACACCACACAGGTTGTATTATAAAAATAAGTATCTTTTATAAAGATTTACCACAAGACCATAAACGACAAAAATAATCCACAATACTGTACTTTAAAGATGGTAGAATTAGCTTGAGTCTCTTAAAATAGAAATGTGACACTTTGAGTTCAATGTACCTGAGATGCGTAACGCACGGCAACGAAAAGTGTTGCAGGGAAGGTGATGCGGAAGTCCCTTACATGCAAGGACGGTGTTGCGTTGAAGATCTGGTGCAAAAGAAACAAAGTGGCGTCTTCTTGAAGTTGCGACAACGAAGAGGTGAACCGTGCACGCCCGACGGCCGTGCAGCGATTTCAATGAGTCTTTGGAGCCGCGACAGGCCCTGCGACACGCTTCCCTGGCGATGCGACGGCGTCTGATGCGAGGTCGACGACCTTCTCCTGGGATGCGGGGCGCGCCTCGTGTTGCGATGCGTCGGCGTCTGATGCGAGGTCGATGCTCTGCACCGGGGATGCGACGGCGTCTGATGCGACGGCGACACTCTTCTCCGGTGCTGCGAGGCGCTTCGAAGGATGCGGCGCGCTTCTTCGGGGATGCGCCGGCGTCTGATGCGACGTTGACACTCTTCTCCGGCGATGCGAGACTCAGCGGCTGCGGCGACTCGCTTCTTCGTGGATGCGCCGGCGTCTGCTGCGACGTCGACACTCTTCTCCGGCGATGCGAGACTCAGCGGCTGCGGCGACACGCCTCTTCATGTTGAGTCGCGCTTCCAGCTCCCAGAGACACGCAAGTGTGTCAGAAGGTCCAAATTCCCAGCAAGGGAACACAGGGGGGGCTGGTGGGTGAAGTCTATTGTCCCTGAGACTTCAGCAGGAGGCAAGCTCTAAAATCAAGCCCTTGGAGATCCTTCACAAGTTGATGAAAGTACACACAAAGTTCCTCTCTCCTTTCTTTGGCAGTCAGGCAACCACTGCAGGCCAATCCCCCTAGCAGCACTTCAGCTTAGGGAAAGTCACTCAGTTTCTTCTTGGTTCCGCTCCTCCGCAAAGGTTTCTTCTTGTTTCCCAAAAGTGATCTAATTTCATGGGGACTGGGCTCCCCTTTTTATACACCTTTTCTCTTTGTTCTCTGGAGGCAGAGAGGCCTTTGCCTAGTCAAAACCAGTTCTGGTCAGTCCTGGAGCACTTTGTTTACAGGACTCCTTCTGTCCTTTCAGAATGTGGGGCAGAGTGCTCAGCCGCCCGGCAGGAGGTGGAGCCAGCATTGTGGAAGGCAGGCACAGCTCTATTCAGACCCAGGTGCAACTCCTCCCTCCACTCTGGATGCAGATCTCTCTATTCAGCCCTGGCTGCCTCACCCTGTCTCCTGGAATTTCCCCATCCCCTGTCACACACAAACCCAGACAATGAATACACAACCTAGCAGAGGCAGGCTTGGAAGTTTAGGCAAGAAAATACTCACTTTCTAAAAGTGGTATTTTCAAACACAGAATGTTAAAACCAACTTCACTAAAAGATGTATTTTATCATTCTGAGTTCAGGCATACTAAATTCGTTTTTCTACCATGTTCCCTGGGTCAGTTAGGATTATAAGGTGTAATAATCAAAACTGCCCATTCTGGCCTATGGGGAACAGGTAGCCTTGCAATAGTGAAAAACGAAAATGCCTGTAATTCACTATTAGGGCATGCCACACACACCAGGGCATGTCCTACCTTATACTTACAATGCACCCTGCCCTTGGGCCTACCATAGGGGTGACTAATATGCAGAAAAGGGAAGGTTTAGGGACTGGCAAGTGGGTGCACTCACCAAGTCGACATGGCAGCCCTAGGCTGCACACAGGCTCTGCAATGGCAGGCCTGAGACACACTTTACAAGCTGCTTCTGTGGGTGGCACAACCAGTGCTGCAAGCCCACCAGCAGCATTGGATTTACAAGCCCTGGGCACACTCAGTGCACTGTACTAGGGACTGACAAGTAAACCAATCATCCAATCATGGAGTCACTAATCCATAACACAATTTACAATGGGGAGAGCATATGCACTTTAGCACTGATCAGCAGTGGTAAAGTGCCCAGAGTCATAAAACAGCCAACAACAGGTCAGAAAAAAATATAGGAGGAAGGCAAAAAGTTTAGGGATGACCCTGCAAAAAGGGCCAAGTCCAACACCAAACATAAGGCAAAGAGTGTAAGGTATGTCGTACCTTTTCTAACAAAAGTTTGAGGGATCGTGAGGGGCGTCTTCTTATACGGCTTCAAAAACTTAAGGCCAGGAAGGAAGTGATTTCGAGTGAGGACAGTGATGAGGCATCCTCTTCATCATCTAGGAGGTCGCATAAGAGGGGGAGATCACCTCACGCTCATTCTTCTAGCGAGCGTCCAAAGGAAGTCCCTAAAAAGACCTCTCATAGGTCTCATGGACGCAGTCCCTCAAAATCTCCTCACAAATCTGAAAAGGAGAGAAAGGGACATTCTTCAGGAGATAGACAATCAAAAAAGGCTACTCTGAGCCTTCTACTACACCCCCTCAAGGCAGGCACTCTTTCAAGAAACCTTCCTCTGTGCCTCCTGAGGAGAAACCGTTGACAAAAAGTCCATCGTTGATGAAACCGTCGACGAAGAAGCCCTCACCGTCGTCGACGAGTATGGAGGCCTGCCAGTCTTTGACTTCTAAACAGAAGGCAAGTGCCGCATCGTCATTGACACCAGTGACGACGGCTCCATCGTCAGTGAAAACTTTAGGTTCTTCGCCGTCAATTAGGCCACCACCGACATCATTGTCGATGAAGCCGGGGGTAACGACCACAACTACATCGACGAAGCTGGCAGCGACTATGAAGACGTCGACAAAAGCACTGATGACAACGTCGACAGCAGCAACGATGATAACGGTAACAATGACATCAACGGCAACCACACCGTCGATTATGGTTTCTGAATTGCCACTGATATTCACTTCACTGACGGTGGTGTCGTCGGCGGTACTGTCGGCGACATCATCGACGATGGAAAAAACACCAGAAAACAGAGAGAAACCTAGAACGAGGCAGATTACACCAGAAGTTACTTCACCCAGCAAGGTTACACCTCTGTTGCCATCTCATCTGTTGGAAAAGCAAGATTCTGAGGAAGATGATGAGGATGATGGTCCTTTTGGTTACGCGAATAGCCCATTTAATTGCACGTTAAGTGCCAGGAACATGATTTTGACAAAGAGTATGGGAAGCATCAGTATTATATTCCTCAGCAGGAATACCATCATGGCTATCAAGAAGCGGTATCCACTCGTATAGAGGGGGCCCCTGAGCAAGATATAGGTAGAGAACAGCAGGGGAAATCAGTAATACAATCAAAGAACAAGTTCTCTACCTGTACAAATCTATTCGTGCAATAAGTCACTAATTACTAGAAAACTGAAAACGCAGGCCAAAAAATGTGATCACACCACACATGGATTAATAAAGTTTATCAAAAGATTTTTTTATTATTATTAGTTATTACTTCATCAAATTAGATTTTTTTAAATATATAAGAAAATACAATATTCTAGAAGTACATCCCACAGCACATTCACTCAAATCATCAGACATCCAGGTTCATAACCACACATACTCACACGTCCAACAATATCAGGCATCCAATAATACAATATTTATATACAAATAAGCGAGTCCCCCAGAACAACAGGAGCTACACAGGAGGTATTATCCACCTTGCACGGAGTATAAGTGTAACTCAGTGAAGAATAGAGAATAAGGACATGAGAATCAGTTAATCAGTCAAATAATAAATGCAATTTTATGACCATGGAATGATAAATATTTCTCAAAAAAGGGGGGGTTTTCAGTCATAAAGCTCCACGTTGCTAATCCAGCGCAGACGCGCGTTTCGGTGTTATACCCCAATGTAGGTCTCACCTGTCTTGTGGGAAATTGTCCCAAATTCATTTGAAGGGTGGTGCAGTCTTCAGGGCTGGACTGCCCTTGAAAAAAATGCACTCAAAGGCAGGTGAATTATTTCAATTCTTTATTGAGATGAAGTGAGCATTTTCCATTTGCCTTTGGGTGCATTTTCGAACAGGAGGATCAATTGCAAGCATTTTTTTCAAGGGCAGTCCAGCCCTGAAGACTGCACCACCCTTCAAATGAATTTGGGACCACAAGACATGGAAATGCTCCGAGTCTGTCAGTGGAAAGGCAGACAGACAGAAACTACGTGAACATTTTTCTTTTGGGAGGAGCACTGGAGGGCTAGGAAACGGTACGAACAATATGGGAAAAGCACAGAACCCACTGGAGGGTAACAATCTGTACAAAAGCACTACAGGATCCAGCATGCAACATTTGTTGGACTCACCTGCAAAGCCCACTGGGGGCAATTTAAACTAATCACATGCAGAGTGAAGTGCTTTTTAAACACTGCTGCGCAATCTTTTTACATGCCTGTGAACAAGGGCTGCTGCCCTGAAACGCGTTAGGCTGAAGAATTAATTCTGACTGGAAAATGCTCACTTCGTCTCAATAAAGAATTGAAAGAATTCACCTGCCTTTGAGTGCATCTTCGAACAGGAGGATAAATTACGTGTGAAACCCTTGCGCCACCATGGATGCGTCGTATTTACAATACGCTGCACCATGGCGCAAGGATTGACAGATGCATCAGAAATTCTGACGCATCTGTTGGCGCAAAAGTCACGCATTGCTGGAGTTGTGTCGCAAGCACGACGCAACTCCAGCAATGCCCGGGGAGGCCTATACTTATTGTGCTGCGTCACTCCTTACGCCTGCTCCAAGCAGGTGTAAGGTTTTGATGCAGTGGTGTCCTAGAAGTGGCACACTGAAATCTTGTAGATTTCACTGCGCCACTTCTACGAGGCTTTCCTACGTGGGAGCGCTCACCCTGCATACATTATACCTAAAGCAGGTATAATGTAGCGCAGGGCTTTACAAGGTGACGCATCTCCCTAGATGTTTCACGTTGTAAATGGGCCGCAACATGGCCCATTGTTTACACCGCCGCTGCGTCACAAAAAGTGACGCAATGGCGGCGTAAAAGTGACGCAAGGGGCTTGTAAATCTGCCCCTTAGTCTTGAGCGGCCTGTGTAGGTAAGAAAGGTGAGGCGGTGGGGCTGGGTTGGGGTGGGAGGATTCGACAACGACGAGGGAAAATTAAATATTTATTTCATTTTACATCATGGTCGTCTGTCGAAATCCCCCCCACCCGGCCCCACCACCCCACCGCTCTTAACTGCATGGGCCGCTGCTGCTTCTACCCTTATGATTTCATACTTATTTTATGTTTGTATTGTACAAATGTATCTGAATGCAATCAGTATCAATTTTAAGAGTGATGGTTTAAGGTATATCTGCTCGTCTAAAGGTTGACAATATGGATTTGATACACTTAGAAAGATACAAGAAAAAATGGGGTACTAACTGCTAGCTACTCCGATTCAAGCATGTGAATCTATGAAAGTTCCAATACTGGAGTAAGAAAATAAGTTACTTACCTGTATGTAGTTCTCCAGTATGCGACCCACCCTCCTCCCCTGAGAGGCTCACCTTCTGATTTTTGCAGGTGTATCTTTTGCACGTGCTGTGAAATCTGAGGGTCTAAGGTTCTCTCAGGAGTGTTCTAGAGGGTGAGTGGTCCTTATTGGTTCCGGATTGACTTTTGATCTCTTTTACAAAACAATAGAGATAAGTTACAAAACTGAAATGGGCCTAACCCTAGTTTCTGCTTTGTATTAGTTTTGCATTGCTATTTTGATGCACTGGGGACTCACATCTCGACGACGGGGAATGATTCAAGCATGTGAATCTATGAAAGATTCTAATACTGGAGAACTACAGTTACAGGTAAGTAACTTATTTTCATCCCCGACATCACTAGTCCATGTAAAGCTTCAGTCCTCCCCCAGCCAGTCCAGCAAAATACCTTATAAACTCTTTCCAGGGGTTTCGCACCACCAGAGAGCTTGAAAGCGAGTGTGAGAATGTCCCGTACTCCTTCCCTTACTTCAAGCACAGCGGTGAGTCCAATGGTTTGGAACAGCATGTCTCTTCCCTGTGCATCCTGCGAAGCAGTTTAAGTTGCAAAGAAGAGAGACTGATCATTATTTCTGGGACATGATAGGGCTCCTTCCCGGTCACTCTGCTTCAACTCCCCTACAGCGGTCTTCATTGTCCCTCGAGATTCCCCAATCCATCTTGGGTCTTTTACAATTCTTCTATATACTAGGTACCAGCTGCACCTCCAGCCTACCCATAACTTTTGCTTGAAGTGGAGAAAAATCTACGGATGCATGGCCGGCATCACAACCCTCAATCACTGGTTCTCATAAAATGCCCTATTGTGTCGTTGAAACTCCCCCAGGGATCATGGATCGTTGCTGCAGATGTCTCCCAGCTTGAATACCCCAATAAGATCCTACTCTCAAATTGCTTGAGGTTTACCACCTGCTGTAGGGCTGTGCCCACCTAGAGTGGACTTTCTCCTGTCACTACTTCTCACAGATATAGTCATCCCGGGCTTCTTCTAGCACAGCTTCTCACCATATAAGATGAACAAACAGGGTCTGACTCTAATCAGCTCCTGTTAGAATTGGGGGTCTCTAGTTGGCACAGGTAGGTACTTGTGACAAATAGGGACCCTCGCCTCTAGTCAGGGTAAAGGGGTACACTCCTAAAATAACCCCTGCTCACCCCCTTGGTAGCTTGGCACGAGCAGACAGGCTTATCTCAGAGGCAGTGTGTAAAGCATTTGTGAACACATACAGTAATCTAGGGACACACTACAGATGGACACCACACAAGGTTTATATCAAAAATAAGTATTCTTTATATAGTTTTAACACAAGACCATAACGACAAAAATCCACAATACTGTACTTAAAAATGGTAGTTTTAGCTTAGTTCAGTTCAGTTCTTCCGATGCGACACTTTAAGTCAATGTACCTTACGATGCGGGACGCTTCCACAACAAGCAATGTTGCAGCGATGGAAATGCGACAAAGTTCTGGTGCAAAGAAATAAAGACGTCAAGTTCTTCCTGACGCGGCACGCTTCTCCGAGGTTGCGAGAAGTCTCGACTCGATGCGTCAGCTACAGCGGCGACACCCTTGTTCAGCGATGCGACGACAGCGGCTTTGGCGGCGACCCTCTTCTCCGACGTGGCGAGACGCTTCCGCTCGATGCGACAACTGCAGCGGCGACACCCTTGTTTCGTGATGCGACGGCAGCAGCTCCGACGGCGGCACGCTTCTCCGTGGATGCGAGGCGCTTCTCTTGATGCGGTGCAATGCGACAGCTACAGCGGCGACACCCTCCGTCGGAGTTGCGACGGCAGCGGCTGCGACGGCGACACGCTTCTTCCTCGATGCGAGACTCTTCTCTTGATGCGGTGCAATGCGACAGCTACAGCGGCGACACCCTCCTTCGGAGTTGCGACGGCAGCAGCAGCGACGGCGACACGCTTCCTCTTCGTTGCGGGACGCTTCTCTCGATGCGGTGCAATACGACAGCTACAGCGGCGACACCCTCCTTCGGAGTTGCGACGGCAGCAGCAGCGACGGCGACACGCTTCTTCCTCTTGAGTCGCGCTTCCAGCTCCTTGCGACACGCAGTCCCTTCAGAAGGCCCAAAACAGCAGCAGGCACTTCCAAAGGATTCTTGGGGAGCTGGTGGTTGAAGTCTGTTGTCCCTGAGACTTCAGCAGGAGGCAAGCTCTTTTCTCAAGCCCTTGGAGATACTTTACAAGTTGAATAAAAGTGCACACAAAGTCCTTTCTCCTTCCTTTGGCAGTCAGGCAACCACTGCAGGCAGATCCCTCTAGCTTAGGGATAGTCTTCTCCTCAGTTCCTTCTGGGTTCCGCTCCTCAGCAAAGGTTTCTTCTTGTTTTCCCAAAGTGATCTAATTTCCTAGGGGTCTGGGTCCCCTTTTTATACACAGTTTTCCTTTGTTCTCTGAAGGCAGAGAGGCCTCTGCCTAGTCAAAACCAGTTCTGGTCAGTCCTGGAGCACTTTGTTTTTCTGACTCCTTCTTTCCTTTCAGAATGTGGGGCAGGGTGCTCAGCCGCCCGGCAGGAGGTGGAGCCAGCATTGTGGAAGGCAGGCACAGCCCTATTCAGACCCAGGTGCAACTCCTCCCTCCACTCTGGATGCAGATCTTTCTATTCAGCCCTGTGCTGACTCACCCTGTCTCCTGTAGCCACCCCCAGCCCCTGTCACTCAATCTCCAGACAAGGAATACACAACCTAGCAGAGGCAGGCTTGGAAGTTTAGGCAAGAAAATACCCACTTTCTAAAAGTGGTATTTTCAAACACAGAATGTTAAAACCAACTTCACTAAAAGATGTATTTTATCATTCTGAGTTCAGGCATACTAAATTCGTTTTTCTACCATGTTCCCTGGGTCAGTTCTGACTATAAGGTGTAATAGTCAGTCTGCCCATTCTGGCCTATGGGGAGCAGGTAGCCTTGCAATAGTGAAAAACGAAAATGGCTGTAATTCACTATTAGGACATGCCACACACACCAGGGCATGTCCTACCTTATACTTACAATGCACCCTGCCCTAGGGCCTACTTTAGGGGTGACCAACATGCAGTAAAGGGAAGGTTTAGGGACTGGTAAGTGGGTGTACTCACCAAGTCGACATGGCAGCCCTAGGCTGCACACAGGCTCTGCAATGGCAGGCCTGAGACACATTTTACAAGCCGCTTCTGTGGGTGGCACAACCAGTGCTGCAAGCCCACCAGCGGCATTGGATTTACAAGCCCTGGGCACACACAGTGCACTGTACTAGGGACTGACAAGTAAACCAATCATCCAATCATGGAGTCACTAATCCATAACACAATTTACAATAGGGAGAGCATATGCACTTTAGCACTGATCAGCAGTGGTAAAGTGCCCAGAGTCATAAAACAGCCAACAACAGGTCAGAAAAAATATAGGAGGAAGGCAAAAGTTTACGGATGACCCTGCAAAAGGGCCAAGTCCAACACAACCCCCTTCCAGCCAAAACGCAGGGTAGACCAATCACTACCTTGATGGGCTTCCCTGCTTTGGGCGATAGAACCTGGACCTGGCCCGCAACAGCAGGGGCATACTCCAGTTCTACGCCAATCTGAACCTATTGGAATCCCTCTGTCCATACTCTCAGGGCCCACCAAGCTAATCCATGGGGAACCCTTCTCCTCACCTGTGGACCCCACCTGTGCAGCACCTAACCTTAACTGGCTCACAGGTGTGTCCCAACAGACAGACAGCAAGCCACAGTGGCCACTGACAGGGGTCAGGGATGAGACCCAGGCCTTATGCCTCTCAGGGCTCTCAAACCTCTGTGGCGTCAGAGAGCGGGGGCAGTAGCCCCAGGTGCTTGGCACCCTTTGTCCACTCTCCCTCCTGTCAGGTCAGGTATGACATCCTGGCGCTGACCCACCAGCCCCGGGCCTATACCCGGCGGCTGGACTGGAAGACTGGGGTGGGCTTTCCCACACCCGGTCCTCCTCCTTGGGGCTCTGTACCCTCCCACCTGGAGCGGTACTCCCTTCCAGAATTGTCAGGGCACCTGCGGCAGGTGTCCTGCACACTCGCCCACCAGTTCAGGGGTTCTATCCTGCAACTGGGATTCCAGCATAGGGTCTGTACCCTTAGACTGGGCAGAGGCCAGGGGTGAGGCTGTCCTCTCCCCGCCCCCTTACTGGGGTCCTGCACCCTCCCACCTGGAGCGGTGCCCCCAGAAGACAAACTGGTAGGGGCACTGTTAGCAGCTGCCCCTTTCTCCAGGTCAGGGGGACACCCTGAACCTGGCCCTCCAACCCAGGGTCTGTACCCTTAGGCTGGACCTGTGCCTGGCAACCCAGGACTTCCGGGAGGGTACACCAACCCCCCAAGGGAAACACACTCCTTTAGAGTTGTGTAATAATCTGCCTGGCGCACCAGGACTTCCTGGGGAGCACGCATGCCCCCCAGAGGGTAACACATCTCTCATGTGTTGTGTGACAGTCCGCCTGGCGCAGATCTCCCGACGCCTGTCCATCTGACAGCGCGGGAGATCCCCCAGGACAGAAGTGGTGTTACCATGGTCATTCACTGGTGACTCAGCCCTTCTGGCTGGTCCCTGACCCACTGGTTCTTCCACTGGGGACTCTCTCCCCCTCTCACCCCTCACTCTGGACTTCTGCACCCTCCCAACTGGAGCGGCACTGCCAGACACCAGAAACACTGGAGCTCCATTTACAGACGCTCCAGGTTCTCTAGACACTAGGAGATCCTCCTCAACAGGCGGCCCATCAGGACAGCCTAGGCTCCCTACCTGGTGTTCCCTTAAAGAACCATCCAGGCTCTGAGACTGGGTTTCGGGCACCTTGGGACACGCAGCCCCACACTCACTCCTTCTCAGCTGAGACAGGACGTGAGTCCCTACACCCCTCCCATTACCACGGGACCTAGCTGGGCTACACTGAACCTCTCCCACCACTCTGGGTTGGAAGACACCTGAGCCACTCCTCTTAGGGTCACTCCCCAATGCCTCTTCAGACCCTCTGGAATCCACCAAAGGTCTGCCTCCAATGTGAGCTCCCTGAGGTCAGAGAACTCACACTCCAACAGGTGTTGGCATAGCTCTGGAAAACAGGGACTTACAATATGCTCTCCCAAAATTGGATCACACAGTCCCCCACAGGGGTTAACCAAACTATCCTTCACCTCACCATCCAGTGCCTCACACACGTACTCCACACCACTCTTCTGAGATTGGCAAGACAGTATCTGACTGTCTCTGTCACTCAACCCACACTCTTCTGGGCGGTCTTCACACTCACATACCAGGACTTCAACCATGGGGAACCCCTCTCCCTGCACCTCTCATCTAGAGTCAGTAGAGTGTCCCTCCCACCACTAGGACCATGAATCCCTGCGTCAGTTTCCCTATTCCTCTCAGGGACACTGCGCACTACTGGAAGCTACCTCATGTCCTTGAACCTCCCGGTGTATGTTAACCCCCTCCAAGTCAGGCGCCACATCTCTGGGTGTGTGCACTACTCTCTCAGCACTGAATAACTTAATTTTGCTGCCACCATCTGAGCTGGACTCCACCTCAGCAAAGCTCACTTCCTGAGCTGCCCAAATTTCTTTTTCTTGGGCTAAGGCCCTCTGAGCCTCATCAAGCTCTCTCAGCTCTTCGTCAATTTCTCTCAGCTCCTGCTCATAAGCCAGAAGCCAGCTATCTTTTTCTGTTGCTCCCTCATTTTTAGGGAATTCCTCCTTCTCAGACTCAACTGGTAGTGTTGCCTTCCAGCTGGGTAACTCATACTGAAATAGGGATGCCTCTAGATCCTCCCTGGACCTTCTCTTCACAGGCAGCCCTCTTTCCTTGCAAAACACACGTAGCTCCTTCATTGTGTAGATAAACATGTGCCAGAAGTTGAGTTCCATTTTGCAACAACTAACCAGAGTCATGGTATCAAAAATACCTCCAGGAGGACACCATAAAACAGAAAAACAGTATGTGGTCGCGTTTGGTCTGCACTCACTAGTAGTGTTCACCAATCACTGTACATGAGTCACAAATGCAAGTCCAGAATCCTCACCGCTGACCACCAATGTTAGACTTGGGGGTCTCTAGTTGGCACAGGTAGGTACTTGTGACAAATAGGGACCCTCGCCTCTAGTCAGGGTAAAGGGGTACACTCCTAAAATAACCCCTGCTCACCCCCTTGGTAGCTTGGCACGAGCAGACAGGCTTATCTCAGAGGCAGTGTGTAAAGCATTTGTGAACACATACAGTAATCTAGGGACACACTACAGATGGACACCACACAAGGTTTATATCAAAAATAAGTATTCTTTATATAGTTTTAACACAAGACCATAACGACAAAAATCCACAATACTGTACTTAAAAATGGTAGTTTTAGCTTAGTTCAGTTCAGTTCTTCCGATGCGACACTTTAAGTCAATGTACCTTACGATGCGGGACGCTTCCACAACAAGCAATGTTGCAGCGATGGAAATGCGACAAAGTTCTGGTGCAAAGAAATAAAGACGTCAAGTTCTTCCTGACGCGGCACGCTTCTCCGAGGTTGCGAGAAGTCTCGACTCGATGCGTCAGCTACAGCGGCGACACCCTTGTTCAGCGATGCGACGACAGCGGCTTTGGCGGCGACCCTCTTCTCCGACGTGGCGAGACGCTTCCGCTCGATGCGACAACTGCAGCGGCGACACCCTTGTTTCGTGATGCGACGGCAGCAGCTCCGACGGCGGCACGCTTCTCCGTGGATGCGAGCGCTTCTCTTGATGCGGTGCAATGCGACAGCTACAGCGGCGACACCCTCCGTCGGAGTTGCGACGGCAGCGGCTGCGACGGCGACACGCTTCTTCCTCGATGCGAGACTCTTCTCTTGATGCGGTGCAATGCGACAGCTACAGCGGCGACACCCTCCTTCGGAGTTGCGACGGCAGCAGCAGCGACGGCGACACGCTTCCTCTTCGTTGCGGGACGCTTCTCTCGATGCGGTGCAATACGACAGCTACAGCGGCGACACCCTCCTTCGGAGTTGCGACGGCAGCAGCAGCGACGGCGACACGCTTCTTCCTCTTGAGTCGCGCTTCCAGCTCCTTGCGACACGCAGTCCCTTCAGAAGGCCCAAAACAGCAGCAGGCACTTCCAAAGGATTCTTGGGGAGCTGGTGGTTGAAGTCTGTTGTCCCTGAGACTTCAGCAGGAGGCAAGCTCTTTTCTCAAGCCCTTGGAGATACTTTACAAGTTGAATAAAAGTGCACACAAAGTCCTTTCTCCTTCCTTTGGCAGTCAGGCAACCACTGCAGGCAGATCCCTCTAGCTTAGGGATAGTCTTCTCCTCAGTTCCTTCTGGGTTCCGCTCCTCAGCAAAGGTTTCTTCTTGTTTTCCCAAAGTGATCTAATTTCCTAGGGGTCTGGGTCCCCTTTTATACACAGTTTTCCTTTGTTCTCTGAAGGCAGAGAGGCCTCTGCCTAGTCAAAACCAGTTCTGGTCAGTCCTGGAGCACTTTGTTTTTCTGACTCCTTCTTTCCTTTCAGAATGTGGGGCAGGGTGCTCAGCCGCCCGGCAGGAGGTGGAGCCAGCATTGTGGAAGGCAGGCACAGCCCTATTCAGACCCAGGTGCAACTCCTCCCTCCACTCTGGATGCAGATCTTTCTATTCAGCCCTGTGCTGACTCACCCTGTCTCCTGTAGCCACCCCCAGCCCCTGTCACTCAATCTCCAGACAAGGAATACACAACCTAGCAGAGGCAGGCTTGGAAGTTTAGGCAAGAAAATACCCACTTTCTAAAAGTGGTATTTTCAAACACAGAATGTTAAAACCAACTTCACTAAAAGATGTATTTTATCATTCTGAGTTCAGGCATACTAAATTCGTTTTTCTACCATGTTCCCTGGGTCAGTTCTGACTATAAGGTGTAATAGTCAGTCTGCCCATTCTGGCCTATGGGGAGCAGGTAGCCTTGCAATAGTGAAAAACGAAAATGGCTGTAATTCACTATTAGGACATGCCACACACACCAGGGCATGTCCTACCTTATACTTACAATGCACCCTGCCCTAGGGCCTACTTTAGGGGTGACCAACATGCAGTAAAGGGAAGGTTTAGGGACTGGTAAGTGGGTGTACTCACCAAGTCGACATGGCAGCCCTAGGCTGCACACAGGCTCTGCAATGGCAGGCCTGAGACACATTTTACAAGCCGCTTCTGTGGGTGGCACAACCAGTGCTGCAAGCCCACCAGCGGCATTGGATTTACAAGCCCTGGGCACACACAGTGCACTGTACTAGGGACTGACAAGTAAACCAATCATCCAATCATGGAGTCACTAATCCATAACACAATTTACAATAGGAGAGCATATGCACTTTAGCACTGATCAGCAGTGGTAAAGTGCCCAGAGTCATAAAACAGCCAACAACAGGTCAGAAAAAATATAGGAGGAAGGCAAAAGTTTACGGATGACCCTGCAAAAAGGGCCAAGTCCAACAGCTCCCAACTGAGGCGCACTGATGGATTCACCTGGGCTAAGGAGAGTCAACCCATAGGCAGAGCCAGCGGCGAGGCCCAGTCATAACTACTAATGTTTGGAAGCCCTGTCCCTCAATGAACTCCCTGCACGAGGCTCCTGCTGCTGTTACAAGTACTGTACTATCCGCAAGGTACTATACGGCTTTCCTGAATTATTCTCTTGGGATCTACTGTGGCCCATTCCGGATTACATGCGGAAACTGAAAGGATTACATATGGAAACTGTGTGGATTACATACGGAACCTATGGTAGAGAGACGATCTAGAACAGAGCTGTCCTTGCCCAGACTGAGAGTGGCAACCCCGTCCTGTGAAGTACACCTTGCTTAAATATTTTGTCAGACAAAGTGAGTCTCATTTCTAACCACTATTCTACTTAAAGAACAAAATCTTTTGCTCTCACCCTAGAGCCAACAGCTGAGGGGAACAGCATCCGCCACTCCCTGGATCGGACAGAAGCTTGATTTTCCCAATGATCTTTATTCCAGAATCTCTGCCAAGCTCGCCAAACATAGCTGCTAGCATGGGGGCTCACCAATTAGGGTCTCTTCCATGTGCCAGCATATCATCTGGCTTCCTCCCTCGCGGCCATGCAAATCCTTTCAGCACAGAGTCCCGTAGACTCCCTTCTGATGCAGTCTTGCCCTGTTTCACTCTAAAGACCAAGGGTATCACCCTCATCATCCTCCCTCTTGCCTGTAGGTTCTAGTGCAACTGCTGCCCCCACTGCAAAAACTGCAGCCCTATGTTTAGTTTCTGCAACACCCAGAAATTCTTATTCCAGGAAGTCAAAGACCACCTCTGCATCCAGTGCTAAACTCAAGGCCTCATGCAGCCTTCTGATATCCAGCTTAGCATACCTAGGCAAAAGTGGTCTGTGTGGTAACAAGTACCCCTTCCCTCAGTTTCACCTCTTTTGATATCAGCATCATCTCAAATCAGACCCTCATTCACCAACGCTTCCTTGTACAAATGCATAGGGACAGCAAGTCTTATTTCCTAGTTTCTGAAAAGCGTAGCTGGCAGCCCATTTGGAACTGGGAGGTTACCTCTCTGGGTCTGTCCTACTTCCCTGTCTGACCCTGTGTTGGTAAATCCCTCGAACTCACCAGTCTGGCTCATGCAGTCCCAACAGTATCCAACCCTGGGGCAACTTATCAGCCTACATAGGCCTTCATGGTATCTGCCACATTCTGATGCAGCTTCCTTGCTTCTCGTCACCAGCTCTGCACTTGAGCCATCGCAGTATACATCCCCCCGCTTCCCTTCACCTCCACACTTGCCCCATCACAATTTACATTACCCCTTGCTTCCTTTCACCAACTCCACACTCGCTCCACCTCACCAACTCCACACCGGACATCACAGTATACAGCCCCCTCGCTTCCCCTCACCAACTCCACATTCGACACATCACAAAATACATGCACCATCGCTTTCCCTCACCAACTCTACACTCAACCCATCGCAGTATACATCCCCCGGCTACCCTTCACCAACTACACACTCACCCCATCACAAAATACATCCACCATCGCTTTCCCTCACCAACTCTACACTCGACCCATCGCAGTATACATCCCCCGCTTCCTTCACCAACTACACACTCACCCCATCACACTTTGCATTACCCCTTGCTTCCTTTCACCAACTCCACACTCGCCCCACCTCACCAACTTCACACTCGACACATCGCAGTATACATCCCCCCGCTTCCCCTTACCAACCCCACACTCACCCTATCACAAAATACATACACCATTGCTTTCCCTCACCAACTCCACACTCGCCCATCACACTTTACATTACCCCTTGCTTCCTTCACCAACTCCACAAAATACATTCACCTCGCTTTCAATGCTGATGTAAGATCTTATGACAGCAATTATTCATACCTCATCTATGATCATCCTACCGAACAACGATGTAAGCTCTTGTGACAGTAATACTTCATACTTCACCTATGATGAGAGATTTGACAGTAACACTCGGTACCTCAGAGGTGATGTAAGATCTGATGGCAGTAATTATTCTAATCGTTGGTATGGCGATCATACCTGGGCGATGATGTAAGGTCTTATGACAGTACTTCTTCATGCCTCAGCTATGATGATCATACCTGGGCAATGATGTAAGCTCTTATGGCAGTAATTCTTCATACCTCAGCTATGATGATCATACCTGGGCGATGATGTAAGGTCTTATGACAGTACTTCTTCATACCTCAGCTATGATGATCATACCTGGGCAATGATGTAAGCTCTTATGGCAGTAATTCTTCATGCCTCAGCTATGATGATCATACCTCAGTGATGTAAGCTCTTGTGAAGTAGTTCTTCACACCTCAGCTGTGATGAGAGATGCGACAGTAACACAAAACAACTTGAAGATAATGTGTGATATGACAGCCCTAAAAGACAGAATGAAGTCACCTTCAGGCCCACCTGCCAGGAAGCAGAGTGAAGGAGGGAAGGCCAGTATTAATCATGAATTCTGATTGACTCCTACAGGTGTGATCACCACCACAGCCACAACAACTACCCAGTCTTCTGCAAGCACTGCTAGGAGGGTGAAATTCACATGTACAGATCTTTGGGACACGCGATACGCCAACACTACGTCTACCCAGTATCTGGATCGCCGACAGAAGATATTCCAAGCGGTAAGAAAATAGTCATTCTGAAGGTTGAACTTCACTTGAAGTGTCCGCGCACAAGAACAATTAAAGAAACATGGCACATACCTACCAGCTGCTATTTGGGAGGAGCCTAACATCTGCAGGGTGCCCTTCTTCTGGGGTTGCTTTCTGTGACCGATCACTGATACACTAGGGTCACTGTCTGTGGCTAAGGTCTGATCACCTGAGGTTACTGTCTGTGACTGAGGACTAATCTCCCGGGGTCACTGTTTTACCTCTAAGTATTTTCCATTGTGCTCACTTCCCCTCTAATGCTGACACTACCCCTTTCAGCATCTCCCCTATTCTTACTGCGGCACTAATGCTGACACAGGCCCCTAAGCAAGGCTCCTTGTTCTCACTGTTACTCTAATGCTGACACTTCCCCCTAAGCAAGGCTCCTTGTACTCACTGCCCCTCTAATGTTGTTACTACCCCTAAGCAAGGCTCCTTGTACTCACTGCCCCTCTAATGTTGTTACTACCCCTAAGCAAGGCTCCTTGTACTCACTGCCCCTCTAGTGCTGGCACTACCCCCTAAGCAAGACTCCTTATACTCACTGTCCCTCTAATGCTGACACTGCCCCCTAAGCAAGGCTCCTTGTACTCACTGCCCCTCTAATGTTGTTACTACCCCTAAGCAAGGCTCCTTGTACTCACTGCCCCTCTAGTGCTGGCACTACCCCTAAGCAAGACTCCTTATACTCACTGTCCCTCTAATGCTGACACTGCCCCCTAAGCAAGGCTCCTTGTACTCACTGCCCCTCTAATGTTGTTACTACCCCTAAGCAAGGCTCCTTGTACTCACTGCCCCTCTAGTGCTGGCACTACCCCCTAAGCAAGACTCCTTATACTCACTGTCCCTCTAATGCTGACACTGCCCCCTAAGCAAGGCTCCTTGTACTCACTGCCCGTCTAACGCTGGCACTACCCCTAAGCAAGGCTCCTTGTACTCACTGCCCTTCTAATGCTACCACTACCCCCTAGCAAGACCCCTTGTACTCCCTGCCCCTCTAATGCTGACACTACCCCTAAGCAAGGCTCCTTGTACTCACTGCCCTTCTAATGCTACCACTACCCCCTAGCAAGACCCCTTGTACTCCCTGCCCCCCTGATGCTGACACTACCCCTAAGCAAGGCTCCTTGTACTTACTGCCCTTTTAATGCTGACACTACCCCCTAGCAAGATCCCTTTTACTCTCTCCCCCCTAATGCTGACACTACCCCTAAGCAAAGCTTCTTGTATTCACTGCCCGTCTAATGCTGACCCTACCCCCGAAGCAAGGCTCCTTGTTCTCACTGACCCTCTAATGTTGACACTGCCCCTAAGCAAGGCTCCTTGTACTCACTGTCCCTCTAATGCTAACACTGCCCCTAAACAAGGCTCCTTGCACTCACTGTGTCTCCAATGCTGACACTACCCCTAAACAAGACCCCTTGTACTCACTGCCCTTCTAATGCTGACACTGCCCCTAAGCAAGGCTCCTTGTACTCACTACCCCTCTAATGCAGACACTACCCCATAAACAAGGCTCCTTGTTCTCACTGACCCTCTAATGCTGACGCTGCCCCTAAGCAAGGCTCCTTGTTCTCACTGTCCCTCTAATGCTGACACTGCCCCTAAGCAAGGCTCCTTGTACTCACTGTCCCTCTAATGCTGACACTACCCCTAAGCAAGGTTCCTTGTACTCACTGTCCCTCTAATGCTGACACTGCCCCTAAGCCAGGCTCCTTGCACTCACTGCCCCTCTAATGCTGACACTGCCCCTAAGCAAGGTTCCTTCTACTCACTGTCCCTCTAATGCTGACACTGCCCCTAAGCCAGGCTCCTTGCACTCACTGCCCCTCTAATGCTGACACTGCCCCTAAGCAAGGTTCCTTCTACTCACTGTCCCTCTAATGCTGACACTGCCCCTAAGCCAGGCTCCTTGCACTCACTGCTCCTCTAATGCTGACACTGCCCCCTAAGCAAGGCTGCTTGTACTCACTGCCCCTCTTATGCTGACACTACCCCCTAAGCAAGGCTGCTTGTACTCACTGTCCTCCTAATGCTGGCACTGCACCTAACCAATGCTCCTAGTACTCACTGTCCCTCTAATGCTGACACTGTCCCTAAGCAAGGCTCCTTGTACTCACTGCCCCTCTAATGCTGACACTGCCCCTAAGCAAGGCTCCTTGTACTCACTGCCTCTCTAATTCTGACACTGCCCCTAAGCAAGGCTCCTTGTACTCACAGTCCCTCTAATGCGGACACTGCCCCTAAGCAAGGCTCCTTGTACTCACTGACCCTCTAATGCTGACGCTGCCCCTAAGCAAGGCTCCTTGTACTCACTGACCCTCTAATGCTGACGCTGCCCCTAAGCAAGGCTCCTTGCACTCACTGTGTCTCCAATGCTGACACTACCCCTAAGCAAGACCCCTTGTACTCACTGGCCTTTTAATGCTGACACTACCCCCTGACGTGTCTCCTTGTAGTCTCTGCCCCTCTAATGCGGACACTGTCCCTAAGCAAGGCTCCTTGTACTCACTGCCCCTCTAATGCAGACACTACCCCTAAGCAAGGCTCCTTGCACTCACTGACCCTCTAATGCTGATGCTGCCCCTAAGCAAGGCTCCTTGTACTCACTGTCCCTCTAATGCTGACACTACCTCCTAAGCAAGGCTCCTTGTACTCACTGTCCCTCTAATGCTGACACTGCCCCTAAGCAAGGCTCCTTGTACTCACTACCCCTCTAATGCAGACACTACCCCTAAACAAGGCTCCTTGTTCTCACTGACTCTCTAATGCTGACGCTGCCCCTAAGCAGGGCTCCTTGTACTCACTGTCCCTCTAATGCTGACACTGCCCCTAAGCAAGGCTCCTTGTACTCACTGTCCCGCTAATGCTGACACTACCCCCTAAGCAAGGTTCCTTGTACTCACTGTCCCTCTAATGCTGACGCTGCCCCTAAGCCAGGCTCCTTGCACTCACTGCCCCTCTAATGCTGACACTGCCCCTAAGCAAGGTTCCTTGTACTCACTGTCCCTCTAATGCTGACACTGCCCCTAACCCAGGCTCCTTGCACTCACTGCCCCTCTAATGCTGACACTGCCCCCTAAGCAAGGCTGATTGTACCCACTGCCCCTCTTATGCTGACACTACCCCTAAGCAAGGCTGCTTCTACTCACTGTCCTCCTAATGCTGACACTGCGCCTAAGCAATGCTCCTAGTACTCACTGTCCCTCTAATGCTGACACTGTCCCTAAGCAAGGCTCCTTGTACTCACTGCCCCTCTAATGCTGACACTGCCCCTAAGCAAGGCTCCTTGTACTCACTGCCTCTCTAATTCTGACACTGCCCCTAAGCTAGGCTCCTTGTACTCACTGTCCCTCTAATGCTGACACTGCCCCTAAGCAAGGCTCCTTGCACTCACTGACCCTCTAATGCTGACGCTGCCCCTAAGCAAGGCTCCTTGTACTCACTGTCCCTCTAATGCTGACACTACCCCCTAAGCAAGGCTCCTTGTACTCACTGTCCCTCTAATGCTGACACTGCCCCTAAGCAAGGCTCCTTGTACTCACTACCCCTCTAATGCAGACACTACCCCTAAACAAGGCTCCTTGTTCTCACTGACCCTCTAATGCTGACGCTGCCCCTAAGCAAGGCTCCTTGTACTCACTGTCCCTCTAATGCTGACACTGCCCCTAAGCAAGGCTCATTGTACTCACTGCCCTTCTAATGCTGACACTACCCCCTGACGTGTCTCCTTGTAGTCTCTGCCCCTCTAATGCGGACACTGTCCCTAAGCAAGGCTCCTTGTACTCACTGCCCCTCTAATGCAGACACTACCCCCTAAGCAAGGCTCCTTGCACTCACTGACCCTCTAATGCTGATGCTGCCCCTAAGCAAGGCTCCTTGTACTCACTGTCCCTCTAATGCTGACACTACCTCCTAAGCAAGGCTCCTTGTACTCACTGTCCCTCTAATGCTGACACTGCCCCTAAGCAAGGCTCCTTGTACTCACTACCCCTCTAATGCAGACACTACCCCCTAAACAAGGCTCCTTGTTCTCACTGACTCTCTAATGCTGACGCTGCCCCTAAGCAGGGCTCCTTGTACTCACTGTCCCTCTAATGCTGACACTGCCCCTAAGCAAGGCTCCTTGTACTCACTGTCCCGCTAATGCTGACACTACCCCCTAAGCAAGGTTCCTTGTACTCACTGTCCCTCTAATGCTGACGCTGCCCCTAAGCCAGGCTCCTTGCACTCACTGCCCCTCTAATGCTGACACTGCCCCTAAGCAAGGTTCCTTGTACTCACTGTCCCTCTAATGCTGACACTGCCCCTAAGCCAGGCTCCTTGCACTCACTGCCCCTCTAATGCTGACACTGCCCCCTAAGCAAGGCTGATTGTACCCACTGCCCCTCTTATGCTGACACTACCCCCTAAGCAAGGCTGCTTCTACTCACTGTCCTCCTAATGCTGACACTGCGCCTAAGCAATGCTCCTAGTACTCACTGTCCCTCTAATGCTGACACTGTCCCTAAGCAAGGCTCCTTGTACTCACTGCCCCTCTAATGCTGACACTGCCCCTAAGCAAGGCTCCTTGTACTCACTGCCTCTCTAATTCTGACACTGCCCCTAAGCTAGGCTCCTTGTACTCACTGTCCCTCTAATGCTGACACTGCCCCTAAGCAAGGCTCCTTGCACTCACTGACCCTCTAATGCTGACGCTGCCCCTAAGCAAGGCTCCTTGTACTCACTGTCCCTCTAATGCTGACACTACCCCCTAAGCAAGGCTCCTTGTACTCACTGTCCCTCTAATGCTGACACTGCCCCTAAGCAAGGCTCCTTGTACTCACTACCCCTCTAATGCAGACACTACCCCCTAAACAAGGCTCCTTGTTCTCACTGACCCTCTAATGCTGACGCTGCCCCTAAGCAAGGCTCCTTGTACTCACTGTCCCTCTAATGCTGACACTACCCCCTAAGCAAGGCTCCTTGTACTCACTGTCCCTCTAATGCTGACACTGCCCCTAAGCAAGGCTCCTTGTACTCACTACCCCTCTAATGCAGACACTACCCCCTAAGCAAGACTCCTTATACTCACTGTCCCTCTAATGCTGACACTGCCCCCTAAGCAAGGCTCCTTGTACTCACTGCCCGTCTAACGCTGGCACTACCCCTAAGCAAGGCTCCTTGTACTCACTGCCCTTCTAATGCTACCACTACCCCTAGCAAGACCCCTTGTACTCCCTGCCCCTCTAATGCTGACACTACCCCTAAGCAAGGCTCCTTGTACTCACTGCCCTTCTAATGCTACCACTACCCCCTAGCAAGACCCCTTGTACTCCCTGCCCCCTGATGCTGACACTACCCCTAAGCAAGGCTCCTTGTACTTACTGCCCTTTTAATGCTGACACTACCCCTAGCAAGATCCCTTTTACTCTCTCCCCCTAATGCTGACACTACCCCTAAGCAAAGCTTCTTGTATTCACTGCCCGTCTAATGCTGACCCTACCCCCGAAGCAAGGCTCCTTGTTCTCACTGACCCTCTAATGTTGACACTGCCCCTAAGCAAGGCTCCTTGTACTCACTGTCCCTCTAATGCTGACACTGCCCCTAAACAAGGCTCCTTGCACTCACTGTGTCTCCAATGCTGACACTACCCCTAAACAAGACCCCTTGTACTCACTGCCCTTCTAATGCTGACACTGCCCCTAAGCAAGGCTCCTTGTACTCACTACCCCTCTAATGCAGACACTACCCCATAAACAAGGCTCCTTGTTCTCACTGACCCTCTAATGCTGACGCTGCCCCTAAGCAAGGCTCCTTGTTCTCACTGTCCCTCTAATGCTGACACTGCCCCTAAGCAAGGCTCCTTGTACTCACTGTCCCTCTAATGCTGACACTACCCCCTAAGCAAGGTTCCTTGTACTCACTGTCCCTCTAATGCTGACACTGCCCCTAAGCCAGGCTCCTTGCACTCACTGCCCCTCTAATGCTGACACTGCCCCTAAGCAAGGTTCCTTCTACTCACTGTCCCTCTAATGCTGACACTGCCCCTAAGCCAGGCTCCTTGCACTCACTGCCCCTCTAATGCTGACACTGCCCCTAAGCAAGGTTCCTTCTACTCACTGTCCCTCTAATGCTGACACTGCCCCTAAGCCAGGCTCCTTGCACTCACTGCTCCTCTAATGCTGACACTGCCCCCTAAGCAAGGCTGCTTGTACTCACTGCCCCTCTTATGCTGACACTACCCCTAAGCAAGGCTGCTTGTACTCACTGTCCTCCTAATGCTGGCACTGCACCTAACCAATGCTCCTAGTACTCACTGTCCCTCTAATGCTGACACTGTCCCTAAGCAAGGCTCCTTGTACTCACTGCCCCTCTAATGCTGACACTGCCCCTAAGCAAGGCTCCTTGTACTCACTGCCTCTCTAATTCTGACACTGCCCCTAAGCAAGGCTCCTTGTACTCACAGTCCCTCTAATGCGGACACTGCCCCTAAGCAAGGCTCCTTGTACTCACTGACCCTCTAATGCTGACTCTGCCCCTAAGCAAGGCTCCTTGTACTCACTGACCCTCTAATGCTGACGCTGCCCCTAAGCAAGGCTCCTTGCACTCACTGTGTCTCCAATGCTGACACTACCCCTAAGCAAGACCCCTTGTACTCACTGGCCTTTTAATGCTGACACTACCCCCTGACGTGTCTCCTTGTAGTCTCTGCCCCTCTAATGCGGACACTGTCCCTAAGCAAGGCTCCTTGTACTCACTGCCCCTCTAATGCAGACACTACCCCTAAGCAAGGCTCCTTGCACTCACTGACCCTCTAATGCTGATGCTGCCCCTAAGCAAGGCTCCTTGTACTCACTGTCCCTCTAATGCTGACACTACCTCCTAAGCAAGGCTCCTTGTACTCACTGTCCCTCTAATGCTGACACTGCCCCTAAGCAAGGCTCCTTGTACTCACTACCCCTCTAATGCAGACACTACCCCTAAACAAGGCTCCTTGTTCTCACTGACTCTCTAATGCTGACGCTGCCCCTAAGCAGGGCTCCTTGTACTCACTGTCCCTCTAATGCTGACACTGCCCCTAAGCAAGGCTCCTTGTACTCACTGTCCCGCTAATGCTGACACTACCCCCTAAGCAAGGTTCCTTGTACTCACTGTCCCTCTAATGCTGACGCTGCCCCTAAGCCAGGCTCCTTGCACTCACTGCCCCTCTAATGCTGACACTGCCCCTAAGCAAGGTTCCTTGTACTCACTGTCCCTCTAATGCTGACACTGCCCCTAAGCCAGGCTCCTTGCACTCACTGCCCCTCTAATGCTGACACTGCCCCCTAAGCAAGGCTGATTGTACCCACTGCCCCTCTTATGCTGACACTACCCCTAAGCAAGGCTGCTTCTACTCACTGTCCTCCTAATGCTGACACTGCGCCTAAGCAATGCTCCTAGTACTCACTGTCCCTCTAATGCTGACACTGTCCCTAAGCAAGGCTCCTTGTACTCACTGCCCCTCTAATGCTGACACTGCCCCTAAGCAAGGCTCCTTGTACTCACTGCCTCTCTAATTCTGACACTGCCCCTAAGCTAGGCTCCTTGTACTCACTGTCCCTCTAATGCTGACACTGCCCCTAAGCAAGGCTCCTTGCACTCACTGACCCTCTAATGCTGACGCTGCCCCTAAGCAAGGCTCCTTGTACTCACTGTCCCTCTAATGCTGACACTACCCCTAAGCAAGGCTCCTTGTACTCACTGTCCCTCTAATGCTGACACTGCCCCTAAGCAAGGCTCCTTGTACTCACTACCCCTCTAATGCAGACACTACCCCTAAACAAGGCTCCTTGTTCTCACTGACCCTCTAATGCTGACGCTGCCCCTAAGCAAGGCTCCTTGTACTCACTGTCCCTCTAATGCTGACACTGCCCCTAAGCAAGGCTCATTGTACTCACTGCCCTTCTAATGCTGACACTACCCCCTGACGTGTCTCCTTGTAGTCTCTGCCCCTCTAATGCGGACACTGTCCCTAAGCAAGGCTCCTTGTACTCACTGCCCCTCTAATGCAGACACTACCCCTAAGCAAGGCTCCTTGCACTCACTGACCCTCTAATGCTGATGCTGCCCCTAAGCAAGGCTCCTTGTACTCACTGTCCCTCTAATGCTGACACTACCTCCTAAGCAAGGCTCCTTGTACTCACTGTCCCTCTAATGCTGACACTGCCCCTAAGCAAGGCTCCTTGTACTCACTACCCCTCTAATGCAGACACTACCCCCTAAACAAGGCTCCTTGTTCTCACTGACTCTCTAATGCTGACGCTGCCCCTAAGCACGGCTCCTTGTACTCACTGTCCCTCTAATGCTGACACTGCCCCTAAGCAAGGCTCCTTGTACTCACTGTCCCGCTAATGCTGACACTACCCCCTAAGCAAGGTTCCTTGTACTCACTGTCCCTCTAATGCTGACGCTGCCCCTAAGCCAGGCTCCTTGCACTCACTGCCCCTCTAATGCTGACACTGCCCCTAAGCAAGGTTCCTTGTACTCACTGTCCCTCTAATGCTGACACTGCCCCTAAGCCAGGCTCCTTGCACTCACTGCCCCTCTAATGCTGACACTGCCCCCTAAGCAAGGCTGATTGTACCCACTGCCCCTCTTATGCTGACACTACCCCTAAGCAAGGCTGCTTCTACTCACTGTCCTCCTAATGCTGACACTGCGCCTAAGCAATGCTCCTAGTACTCACTGTCCCTCTAATGCTGACACTGTCCCTAAGCAAGGCTCCTTGTACTCACTGCCCCTCTAATGCTGACACTGCCCCTAAGCAAGGCTCCTTGTACTCACTGCCTCTCTAATTCTGACACTGCCCCTAAGCTAGGCTCCTTGTACTCACTGTCCCTCTAATGCTGACACTGCCCCTAAGCAAGGCTCCTTGCACTCACTGACCCTCTAATGCTGACGCTGCCCCTAAGCAAGGCTCCTTGTACTCACTGTCCCTCTAATGCTGACACTACCCCTAAGCAAGGCTCCTTGTACTCACTGTCCCTCTAATGCTGACACTGCCCCTAAGCAAGGCTCCTTGTACTCACTACCCCTCTAATGCAGACACTACCCCTAAACAAGGCTCCTTGTTCTCACTGACCCTCTAATGCTGACGCTGCCCCTAAGCAAGGCTCCTTGTACTCACTGTCCCTCTAATGCTGACACTGCCCCTAAGCAAGGCTCCTTGTACTCACTGCCCCTCTAATGCTGACACTGCCCCTAAGCAAGGCTCCTTGTACTCACTGTCCCTCTAATGCTGACACTACCCCCTAAGCAAGGTTCCTTGTACTCACTGCCCCTCTAATGCTGACACTGCCCCTAAACCAGGCTCCCTGCACTCACTGCCCCTCTAATGCTGACACGACCCCCATGCACATTGCCTGTACTTGCTGCTCTCGTGACAGATCATGTGAAATAGTTGTCCTGTGTCTCTCATTTCAGATTAAGGCCCTATTCAGGAGGTTTTTTCAGTCACTTCTAAGGCTGGAGAAGTGTCATTTCAGGTAAGGATTGCTGATCACTCCTCCCTTCCACCACCCCACAGCCCATGTCTGCAAGGTGATTGAAGCTGCCACAGTCTGCGAGTACCTAGCATACTTACTGTTACATTCACTCTACCTGTGTCGTTCACCGTTGGCTTATTTGCGTTTGGTTGGACTTGTTTGCAGTGTCATGTCTAATTAGTTGCGTTAGTTTTGTGGCATCTCGTGGTGGATGATGCAGATGGGTGCAAAGTGATGGCTGACCTTAAGGCTGATCTTTGCTGTTTTAGATATGTGTCAGATGCCATGCCTGTTGCGTTCTGCTATGTTGCTATGCAATGCTTATGTTGTTCTATTTGACCTTACTGCTGACTATCTTGCCTTCCTGTGCTGGGTTGAAGGTATGTTGTGTGTTTTGCCTTACTGTGTGGGAACTCTTTGTGGCTAGTTGCCAATCCCTGGCCAGACATCTTCATTTCTTGAAAGAGACTTCTAACCGCAGATTCATCATCACCTTTTGAATATTCCACCAGGTATCAGACTGGATCCGCAAAATTTTCAGCAGTACCCCTGCGTACCAGTAAGTGGGGTCATGTGACTCCATAACTGCGTCATTCCACTCCAGAAGTAACATGTAGATTCGTATATAGGAGCCACCTAAATGCGCTGATGTCACTTCCCTTCATTCCAGGCCTGCAGATGCAGATCTGGAGCTACCTCTCTTTTCTTTGAGACCGTTTTCTTTCTAAAATTCTACTACCAATGTGCAAAGGAAATGTCACCACCCAAAACTTCAGGGATTAAACCATGTAGGGACTGTTGCAAACAAATGTCTTTGACAGATCCCCATCAGGTTTGCCTATGGTGTCTGGGGTCAGATCACAACTCCAAAGCCTACAGTCAATATGCCTTAATTCATTGTAAGGACATTCAGGATTGGGAAGCGAAGCTCTATATTGCAAAACACAGAAAGACTCCATGGCGTGACCAGTCAAGGTCCAAGAGAGGATCCCATTCAAGTTCCGGAAGTTGTTCCCATCACAGATCTTTGTCGCAGTTGAAGTCTAAAAAGAAGCGAAAGAAGTCGAAGTGGGACTCGACCTCCTTTCATTACTCACGATCTCCAGAGAAGGCACAAGGGTGTCAACGTGCCTCCCAGTCTCGGTTCTGCAATCTATTCTCAGAGCCGATTCAGACCCTTGTTCTGTGGCTACCCGAGTTCCCGGAGGCAACAGCAACTTCATAACAAAGAAAGGAGTTTTGTGAGGCCATGCTACACTTCTTTAGCACATTATTAGCTCCCATCGGGCATTCCCTCAGGCCCCAAGGAACCACAAAGCTTCCCAACTGGGCTACCCCTAGTAGGTCTGCCCTCACTAGGCCCTCTAGCCTGATACAATTTCTGCAACCGCACTGATGCCAAATCCCATCATCCCTGCACTGCAATCCTCCACTGCCTCCAAGCCTCTTTTTTTTTCTCCTCGTAGTTTTATATAGCGCAAGCTTGACCCAAAGGTATCAAGTATCAGAGTGCTTCACATGAGCACCAGTTGCATTACATGAGGACACATTCAATTTTGCTAGGCACAGGGAGATTAAGTGATTTACACAGAATCACTGGATGTTGAGCGTCATTGCTGAGACTCGAACCCGGTTCCTCCAGATTTGAGATCGACCGTTCTAGCCGTTAGGCTACATCCTCTCCCCTAAACATTTCTTTATTGGCACACAGCCACCCTGTCAGAGGCAGGATCAGACATTTTCTGCCAGGGTAGCAAACAGTCACTTCAGACAAGCGAGTTCTGCAAATTGTTCTGCAGAGCTACGCCTTATGATTTGTAGCTGCCCCGCCATACCTTCCACCACCCTCGCAACACCTGACAAAGGCCACCTGTCCCTTTTGGAGCAGGAAGCGCAGGCTCTTCTACCCAAAGGAACCATAGAGAGGGTGGCAGCAGCAGAAGTAGGCTGTGGTTGCTATTGCCGCTACTTTCTGGTGGCGAAGAAAGAGAAAGACCTTTGTCCTATTTTAAATCTTTGATCTCTCAATCCCTTCCTGCGGAAGGACAAATTTAAAGGCCCAGGTATGTCTGCCCTCGACCCTGTACACTGGATGGTAGCATTGGTGCCTATTTCTACATCCCCGTATTGCAGGCCCACAGGCTTTCTTGCGGTCACAGTTGGCCTGGAGCATTTTAATTTGCTGTGCTCCCTTTGGCTTTACCATTGCCCCTTGGTGATAGTGGTGGTTGTAGGACATCTTCGGAGGGCAGGGTGCCAGTCTTCCCCTACCTCAATGATGACTGGCTGCTGACTATGAGCTCCCCCCAGGCAATCATCACTCAACACCGCAAAAACCTTCTAGCATCTTTGGGGTTCACTATCAATGAGCCAAAGTCACACCTGACTCCTTTGCAGGTGCTCCAGGACATTTGGGCTCTGAACCTGATATTATAGCATCATCCTGCATCTCAGTGAGGATGACTCTGAGGCTGCTGGGACTGATGACCTCCTGCAATCTCTTCCAGAGGATCCTCATCAATAATCATAAGCATTGAACATTCCCACCCACGTGCGGGGACCTCGGACATATATATTTGTGTACACCTTTAATGTACATAGTACACATATTAAATACAATACATATGTATAATGGCATCCAGACAAAATATTGAGTCAGTAATATCGACTGACACAAATATCAAGTCGGAAATATAGTGAAACAGAAATATCGTGAGCAAGAATATCGTCGACAAGAATATCGATCTTACGGTAAGTAATATCGGTTTTTAAAATATAGAAGTCATTAATATCGTTTGCAAAAATATAGCTGTTTAAAATATCGATTTTGTATTTAGTGTTATGTATTTTAGTATATATTTTAAATGTGTGTGATGTGTTTTTTGTATTAGTGTGTATGTTTTTTAATATATGTGTTATATTTTTAGTACTTGTTAAATTTAATGTAATAACATTTTTAGCGGGTTGTGGATTTATAGGAGAATAGATTGGGAAGTAATTTAATTATAATAAATTCATGATTATTTTTTTATTAAATTATATTTGTTTGATATTTAATAGTGTTAATTGTGCTTTAATTTTTGGGGGTACATTTTATGTGTGGGTTGTAGGGTTTTTAGGGGTAAAAGGTGGGAAGTAATTTATTTTTAATTAATTAATAATTAGTTGTTAATTAATATCTGAAAGAGACTATTAGTTATAGATTCCTTACCTTAGAATAACCCCCAGGCATCAGACTGGATCCGGAGAAATCTTTTCGTAGCAGTACTCCTGCGGTAATTGTGTAATTTCTTTTAGGTGCGGGTTGTGGGGTTTATATGGGGTAAAGGGCGGGAAGTTATTTTTTGTAATTAATTAATAATTAGTTGTTAATTAATTGATAATTAATTATGGTAATTGTGTAATTTTTGGGGGGTGGGGTTTGGGGTTAATAGAGGTAAAGGGTGGGTAGCAATTTATTTTTAATGAATTAATAATTAGTTATGATAATAAATATTAATTAATTGATAATTATGGTAATTGTGTAATTTTTAGGTGGGGGTTGTGGGGTTAATAGGGTAAAGGGTGGGAAGTAATTTAAGTTTCAATTAATTAATAATTATTTGGTAATTAATATTGGTTAGTTAATTGAGAATTAATTATGTTAATTGTTAAATTATGTTTTTTAGGGGTGTGGAGTATGGGCTTATAGGGGAAAAGGGTGGGGAGTACATTAATTTTACTTAATTTATAATTAGTTGTTAAATACTTTAAATTATTTAAATGAAAATTAATTTTAATTGTGTAATACATTTTTTAAAAGTTTAATTTTAGGTGCGGGTTGTGAGGATTATAGCGGTGAAGGGTAGGAAGTTAATTAATTTTAATGAATTATAATTTGGTTTTTAATTAATAATATTTGTTTAATTGCTTATTCATTATGTTAATTGTGCAAATTTTTTTTGTTTATTACATTTTAGATGTGGGTTGCGGGTTTTGTAGGGGTATGGGGTGAGATGTAAATCAATTTTAAGCAATTGTAAAAAAATGTACATTAATAATAATTATTAATTTAATAATTAATTGTGTTGTGTGTTTTGTGGGGGTATATTGTGGGTAATACATTAATTATAATACATTAATAATGAATATTTAATTAATGAAAATGTATTTGTTGATGAATATTTATATTAATAGTGTAAATAATCTTTTAGGTGCAGGTTGTGAGTTTTGTGGTGTTATAGGGTAGGAATTAACTAAACTAAATGTATGTAATAAATAATGTTATTTTTGTTAATAAATAATTTCTAAATAAAAATATTTATTTGTATGAAAATTATTTTTGTATTTTATTTATAATAATATATGTAGGTATTTGTGATATGACACCACTAATGGGGAGAGGATATAGCCTTACGGCTAGAGCGGTCGACCTCGAAGCTGGGGAACCGGGTTCAAGTCTCAGCAACGACGCTCAACATCCTGTGATTCTGGGCAAATCACTTAATCTCCCCGTGCCTACCAAAAATGAATGTATCCATCTGTAACGAAACTGGTGCTCATGTAAAGCGCTCTGATACCCGATGTCTCGGGTCTAGTTCGTGCTATATAAAAACTCTAAAAAAAAATTGTACATAGTACTTTTAATCACATTTATATAAATATGCAGCCTATAGAAGGGGCTTAAAATGCCCAAATTACATTAAGTTTTCATTTAAAAACATCTCACAATTATCAAACATTTCTGTAAAACAGAAAAAGAGACTATAAGGTGTAATCACAGCATTTAAAGCATAATAGAGAAAAACTGGCACTGGACCTTCAAGAACTCACAGGACCCCCTGAATCCCATCATGCCCCACAGGTGGCAGTTAGATCAGGTCGTTCTTACAGTGACTTGAAAAACAGAACATAGGATGTATAAGGTGCTGCATGAAAGATTCATCTGGGGAGGAGGGAGGGTTGCTTATGACTTTGATGAGGATTCCCATGGAAAAGAACTAGGATTACAGGTAAGCAATGTATCCTTCTCTTCCAAGGGGATCCTCATCAATAGTCATAAACATTGAATAGAATAGCAAACCCATCCCACACACCAGCGGACGAATCCAGAACATTCAAAAGCAGCTGTTACAATTATCGAAAAAGATTCCTTAAAGAGGCCTGCCCTAGTTGAGTATCTGTCCGAGTTATGAGTCTAGACAGTAATCCCTGGTAAAAGTGTGTACTGATTCCCATTTTGCAGCCTTGCAAATCTTGGAAATGGGTACATTTCTCAAGAGAGCAGCTGTTGCCGCCGTGCCTCTAGAAGAATGGGCCTTAGACCTGTCTGGTAAGTGCTTGTTGGCTAACTGGTAGGAAAACACTATACAGGATACTATCCACCTAGAGATGTCCTGCTTGGTGGAAGCTAAGCCTATTCTTAATAGACCATAGTTGACAAATAGATGGTCAGATTGCGTGACATTTGTTGTTTTATCTAAGTAAAACAAAGTACTCGTTTGATATCAAAGGAATGCAAAGCCCTCTCCACTGGGGTGGAGGGGTTAGGAAAGAACGTTGGCAAAGAAATAGTTTGGTTTATGTGAAAATCCGAAACCATATTGAGAAAGAAACTAGGATGCGATCTCATGACCACCCTCTTAGCATGAAACACTGTATAGGGCTCTTTGGCACATAGAGACTGGATCTCTATGTGCCCTTCTATAGGCAGCATATATATATATATATATCAGCAAAAACAAGGAGTTCATGGTCCTCCCAAGGTTCGGTGCACTCACGGGGTGTGTGTCGGCTATAAAACATCCGTAGATGCGTTTCTGGCTCTTGCCGTCATCAGTGCGGAAAAGCCGTCAATGAAACGACACAGTCATTTAAACGGTTCTGCCATGTGGTGGGTGGATCCTTGGCCAATGAAGGGCCAGCAATGGGGAGTCACCATTATCAATATTTATTGCCTAATGCAATGTCTATGGCGCTCCCGTCGCTAAAAAAGTTAATTGGCAGCCGTGATAACTGTGCCTGTACATCCCCTCGCCTGCCGCTGATTAAAAATGAAAACACTGTGAGTGTCTCACATATGGTGAAACACTCTAGCTTTGTATAAGCCACAACCTGAATTGGTCAACAGAGTCCGTAAGCGGCGGTTCAGCAGCCCAAATTGAATCCAAAGCACAGTATTCCACCTAGGGCCAGCCGAACTCGCGGCGGGTGCAACCGGGAATCGGTGGTGGAAACCGCTTATAAAACAGCAAAAACAAGGAGTTCATGGTCCTCCCAAGGTCAGGTGCACTCACGGGGTGTGTGTCGGCTATAAAACATCCGCAGACGCGTTTCTGGCTCTTGCCGTCATCAGTGCGGAAAAGCCGTCAATGAAACGACAGTCATTTAAACGGTTCTGCCATGTGGTTGGTGGATCTTTGGCCAATGAAGGGCCAGCAATGGGGCGTCACCATTATCAATATTTATTGCCTAATGCAATGTCTATGGCGCTCCCATCGCTAAAAAAGTTAATTGGCAGCCGTGATAACTGTGCCTGTACATCCCCTCGCCTGCCGCTGATTAAAAACGAAAACACTGTGAGTGTCTCACATATGGTGAAACACTCTAGCTTTGTAGAAGCCACAACCTGAATAGGTCAACAGAGTCCGTAAGCGGCGGTTCAGCAGCCCAAATTGAATCCAAAGCACAGTATTCCACCTAGGGCCAGCCGAACTCACGGCGGGTGCAACTGGGAATCGGTGGTGGAAACCGCTTATAAAACAGCAAAAACAAGGAGTTCATGGTCCTCCCAAGGTCAGGTGCACTCACGGGGTGTGTGTCGGCTATAAAACATCCGCAGATGCGTTTCTGGCTCTTGCCGTCATCAGTGCGGAAAAGCCGTCAATGAAACGACACAGTCATTTAAACGGTTCTGCCATGTGGTTGGTGGATCCTTGGCCAATGAAGGGCCAGCAATGGGGCGTCACCATTATCAATATTTATTGCCTAATGCAATGTCTATGGCGCTCCCATCGCTAAAAAAGTGAATTGGCAGCCGTGATAACTGTGCCTGTCAATCCCCTCTCCTGCCGCCTGCCGCTGATTAAAAACGAAAACACTGTGAGTGTCTCACATATGGTGAAACACTCTAGCTTTGTATAAGCCACAAACTGAATAGGTCAACAGAGTCCATAACCGGCGGTTCAGCAGCCCAAATTGAATCCAAAGCACAGTATTTCACCTAGGGCCAGCCGAACTCGCGGCGGGTGCATATATATATTCACATAATTGCTGCACTTCGCCGATCCTCAGCATGCGATGCCGGTGCCCGCGAAGGCTGCACCAACCGTCAATAAGTCACGAGCCACAGAACCATGAGGAAAATCCGACACAGACCAAGCGGCACACCAGAGGACAGTACACAAGTTTATTGTGCACACAAACAATGCGTTTCGGCGATGCCTTTATCAAGTTAGTGAGCAGTGCTCAAATTCCCAAAGAAATACCACAGAAGTTCATAAACAGTGTAAACATACTGCGTGTGCAGTCGTCAATCACATTTAAATACATTTCTGTTAAAGAAGAATTATCTAAAATTATTCATGTTCAGTACATCCAAACGTAAATATTAACGGGCTCATAAAATAGACACTGACACAGCTTTGCAATAATCGACATGGAAGAAATACTTCACGATTCAAGCTCAATGACTGTACGCCGCTAAATTCTCGCCGGTTACTGCCTTCAGTTCAAAATAAACAATGATTAGGGCAATAGCAATTCCAGCGTTGCTTCCCTGACATCCATACAATAACTGAAGGACCACAGGAAATATCAATCATAATTGAAAATGTAAAAGGGCGTACACAAGGAGTGAAATAGATGCAACTATATTCAGACCAAATTGGCATCATGTACAATGAAGATGCTGTTCAACATCTCATAATGAGTAATGTACCTCAATAAATGTGTCAAGTCCCATACGAGTCTACAATCCTGGGTAATGTACCCTTACGTGTGGAATGAAAATTAAACTCAACATAAAGGAAGGGGAAGACGAGCACGTTCCTAAGTGTGTGTGCAATTCAAAAACTGACAAGTGCTGGATATGTACAAAGTGATATAAGCATGTGGGATGACAAATATGGTAATGTTGATTTTCATTACCTATGCTAGGATGAACTCCGAGGTGACTTGCAATATCCTTAAAATGTGCGGCACTGAGTGTTTTATTTCTTATAATACATTGCCACTTCACCACCCTTCCCAAAAACTGCTTAAAGTCTTAGTTCCTAATTACGAGTCTCGCAGTCCTCAGACCACCAGACTCAGGGGGCGCGGCAGTGGCTGTCCAACTCCCCCATTACAAGTTGGGCAGTCGGCCAGCCATTGCACTGCCACAGCCGACAGGGAACCGCGATTCCCTGGCGGTGGCGCGGCGGTCAGGGCCTCAGTAATATGCTGGTGGTGGCACTGTGGCACCGCCATGCATATTACAAGTTTCAGGACCGCCAGCAGTGCCATGGAGGTCGTTCCTCCATGAAAAGGCTGGCGGTCCTGAAACAAAGGGTCCCTACAGGACCCCCTTTTGCCCATGTGCATGGGGATGCATGCAGTGGGGCACAACTTGTGCGCCCCTGTGTGCATGGACCCAGATTCCTGCACGGCATGGACTTTACAGTCCATGCCGTGCAGAAACTCTTTTTTGGTGTTCCCATTGCAGTGCCCATTTTCAGAGGCACTGCCGTGGGACCGCCAAAAAAAGCCCGCCAGACAAGAGGAAACTCGTAATCTGGCGGGCGGTGGGCACACAGGTTTGGCTCCCGCACCGCCAAACTCGTAATCAGGCCCGAAGTGTCTTGCTCATTCCTATGAAAGAGATAGTATGGTTGCAGACATGAATAATAAAAGTGGATCTTGGGTGCAAAATTAAACACATCAAAACAGTAATTTGTTGCAAAAACATATTAGAATCAGTTCATTGTAAGTCATATTTTTAATAAAGCTTAAAATAATTAAGATGCTTAGAAAGTCTTTCTTTCCTGTAATAAACTACTGTAGCATGCACAAAATAAACATGTTGCTATTAATATCTCCTTTCTGCTGATCAGTGGCCATTTTAGAAAAACATCATAACAAAAAGTAAATTCTCATTTTCATTCTTTAACCCGCATCACCAATGATATTTCCTGATCTGCCTTTCATCTTGCCTGCTGGCATCAGCCTTATGATGTTAGAACTTAACTGTAATAATTTATTACAGTTGAGCAGCTACGTCATTTTCTTATTACTGGTGACTAGAGACATCACAGCTCAACTGTAGTAAGCTAATTAGAGACAGGTATTTATAGTGAGATTGCAGGCTCTTATGCATTACAAGATAATACTAATCTAAGCTGTAATGAGTAAAATATGGTTCATGCATAAGATGTACGGCCTTGAATAGAAGTGTGCAGTTATTTTATAAAATAATTCTTATACAGAAATGACTATGCTCATAGCCTTCCTCTCTGTTGATAATGGAGGTGTGTTTTTCTTTAAACGAATCACATAGCACCCCGTGCTTTCTCACACTGGGGTCATGTGGTCCAAGGGCAGTCCTCGCAGTCTGGGCTGGGCTGGGCTGAGAACCAAAACTAGGTCTGTCAAAAATTCTCAAAGTGGCCCTACACTGCAAGACGCCATGACTAGAATGGGACCGTTGATGCATGCTTGGCTCATGGAAGCACACGCAGCTCTTGTAACAATCCCACACTGCCGGAGGGCGTGACCAGAATGGGACCGTGGATGCAAGCTTGACTCATGGAAGCCCACACAGCTCTTGAAACTATCCCACACTGCAGGTGGACGTGACTAGAATGGGACCACGGATGCATTCTTGATCCATGGTAGCCCTCACAGCTCTTGAAACAATCCCACACAGCAGGAGGACGTGACTAGAATGGTATCATGGATGCATGCTTGACTCATGGTAGCCCACAAAGCTCTTGAAACAACCTCACACTGCAGGTGGCCATGACTAGAATCGGACCATGGATGTTTGCTTGGCTCATGGTAGCACAAACAGCTCTTGAAACAATCCCACACTGCAAGAGGATGTCACTGTAATGGTACCATGGATGCTTGCTTGACCCATGGTAGCCCACACAGCTCTTGAAACAGTCCCACACTGCAGGAGGCCAGTGACTAGAATGGGACCATGGATGAGTGCTTGGCTCACGGTAGCCCACACTGTTCTTGAAACAATCCCACACTGCAAGAGGCCAGTGACTAGAATGGGACCATGGATGCATGCTTGGCTTTTGGTGGCCCACACAGCTCTTGAAACAACCCCACCCTGCAGGAGGACGTGACTAGATTGGGACCGTGGATGATTGCTTGGCTAGTGGTAGCCCACACAGCTCTTGAAACAATCCCACACAGCAGGAAGCGAGTGACTAGAATGGGACCATGGATGCATGCTTGGCTCATGGTAGCCCAAACAGCTCTTAAATCACTCCCACACTGCAGAAGGACGTAAATAGAATAGGACCATGAATGCATGCTTGGCTCGTGGTAACCCACACAGCTCTTGAAACAATCCCACACTGCAAGTGAATGTGACTAGAATGAGACCATGGATGCTTGCTTGGCTTGTGGAAGCCCACACAGCTCTTGAAACAATCCCACACAGTAGGAGGCGAGTGACTAGAATGGGACCATGGATGCATGCTTGGCTCATGGTAGCCCAAACAGCTCTTAAATCACTCCCACACTGCAGAAGGCCGTGACTAGAATTGACCATGGATGCTTGCTTGGCCCGTGGTAGCCCACACAGCTCTTGAAACAATCCCACACTGCAGGAGGACGTGACTAGAGTGGGACCATGGATGCTTGCTTGGCTCATAGTAACCCACGCAGCTCTTGAAACAATCCCACATTGCAGGATGACGGGGCTAGAATGGGGTAAGAAGATGGTTGCCAGAGGCAGTGAGCAGCATGGCAACACGTGAGCATATGCAAAGCGTGGTGGGTACATAAGAGAATGCACATAGCTCCGCAGATGTTTTAGACATAGCATTTGACATACTGCACTGAGCAGTATTATTTTCACATTCGAGCAATGTATGTTAATCAGTTGATAATCTGAAAGTAGGGTGGCTGTGAGTGAGGATGTGGTTTAAGGTAACATAGATGTTAGTCTGCACTTACCGCTCACTGCTGAACCTCAAGGGTACAGAATTTGTAAGAGAAAGTTTAAAATAGTGGTCTGGCTGGCACTATGACAGTTCTTTAGGGACCTCATTAGGGCTGAATAAGTTCAAACAGGTACAAGTCCTTAATCGTCACCCCATATCGGATGTCTGGACAGGGATGTCCTACGAAATGACAAGAAGTAGTGAAAGTCAAAGATGGTAGGGGGGACTTTTTCCACATTACTGGCCGTTCATCGTTCAAGATGGCCAACCCTCTAGACTCCTGCCTGACCCTTCATTTGATGCACGCGGGTGCAGTCACTCACTGCACTCGCCTGCAAGGGGACCTCAAATCCCTTTTGAAAGTGCAGGCAGGTTGCACCTGCAGAGAAAAACACGGAGCAGCTCTTAAACTGCTGCTGCGTATTTCTCTTGAATGCGCTTTCCCCAGGGCAGGCCGAGTTAGCGGCTGCCCTGAAGGCAGCACATTCTTCCTAATAGGGCGCACTTTCCCTGTTTGCACCTGGTGCACCTGCTTTAAGGTAATAAGGCCCCAGATGTGTGTTTTGCAGTATGGTGGTGTGGAATGGTAAGTGTATGGATAGCTGCATGGGTAAATGGTTAAATGTGGATGGGTAAGTAGGCATGTGAATGGCTGTATCACTATGCAAGTGGGTGTGGGAGTGGGTGGTAGGATGGTGGAGTGAGTTGGTGGGCAGCTGGGGGAGTCAGAGGCGTGATGGCTCATGAATTTATGTTTCAATGAATGTTGAATTTGTGTGGATGGATAGATGGATGAGTGGATGTCTCTGGATGAAGAATGTACGTTAAAAGATGAGTCTGTGGATTGATGAGTATTTGTGCAAAGTTGAGTAATGGTCACCTTGTGTGTTTATGGGTGGATTAAATGTCACTTTGTCCATGAAGTATATGTGTTTGCCCATGGTGTGTGGGTGGATGTATGTGTGGACAGATGATGTGTGCGCACGTGCAGATGGGTCCATGTACCTCGATGCTGCTGCTCTTGGAGCTGCTCTCCTTGGCGCATGGGGAGCTGTGACCTTGCAGGGCACTTGCATCTGCCTGCTGGGCAACAAAGCACTGTGAATCACTGTGATGGGAAAGCACCGCCACCTAGTACCAGAGGGAATTCAGATACTAGAAAATGACTTGTGATGGCTTGTGGGCACTTATATGTCATACTCCAGCGTTCGAAGATTTTGAAAGTGACAAACATGATGTCTTTCATATGAGCTAGGATTCTGACACTGCTGGCTGTAAGATAGAGACAATATAGAAAAGCTCATAACTTAAAGAATAGAAGTGAGCCATCACAGAATGTGGCACAACATGCAGTAGTGCTGAAAATAAAGGGGTGACATATCTATTCTCAGAATGAGGTATAACATGTGGTAGCACTGGTAACAAAGGGGGTGCCAGGTTGCCCAACTAGTAAGGTTCCTTTTCCACTGCAGCATTCAGGAACTGACTTGGTCTTGTTGAATCAGGCCATGGACGTAAGTGATTCAAATTTAGAAAAGTGGGGAAGGTACCTGGAGGCAAGAGTGCGATGGACCAAAGACAAACTATCCAAAAATACATTGTTGACAACATTTAAGGTGACAAATGGACAATGCACTGAAGTCCCCATGCAGCGTTGGTGCTAAAAATACAATGGGGTAACAAGGCAGAAGCCATTTGGGGCTGATATCTTATTGAGTGTCGCTTCATCAGGAAAGAAGGGCAGTTGCTGAATCTTATACGTACTCCAAAGACAAAACTTGATAAGCCCACAAATCGTAGATGCAGTTACCAAAAAAGGCAACACCTTCCCCCCACTGGCAATGATACAGCAGCATAGTTTCAACATTGAGGAGAGTTGCCAAATCTGACCGGCGGCCAGGTCTACTCTAGGAATGGGGCCAACCAGCAACGGTCCCCCCATGAAAGGGCTGCCAAGGCTACTGTTGCTGCTTCTGACACTGTCATCAAGACAAGAACAAACAACTAGGAGTGGGAGGGCATCATGGCTGAAGCATCTTCTCGTCTGTGATTACTTCATCAAGTGAGACAGTGCAAAGCCAAACAGCTCGGGCCCTATAAAAGGAAAAAAAGTGATGAGCGCCGTCTGACTACCTACAACTTTGTCATATGTGCCCTGAAACCATGGAAGCCCCCAAAGCTCCTCCAATGAACCACAGGCCATTAATGATCACATGTGACAGCAACCTAGTGGCCACTGCCACGGATGCCAGAAGATCAGTGCAATCCACCCCCTCCTGCAGCAAGGCCTACTTGTGCTGCTGTGGGGCACCACCATGACAAGGTCAGGCACATCATGCAGGTATGTCCCCCCTCCTGGACACCGGTCTTTAGATGCACACAGACAGAAAATGCAGGGACTGGTAATTATTAACCACTGCCACTCACTGAGGCCCAGTGGGGTGGGGGAGGGGGTGAGCTGAAGAGGGACACATGTCAACTGCAGCAGGGAAGCAACCAGTCCATCCTCCCACCAAACACATCCTCCATAGATTATACATCATAGGATCAAGGTCTGGAGGGAGGGAAAGAGGAGCACCTACCCACACCAGGACAGTGAAGAATAGAAAAACTGAAATCACCTGCAAAAAGCAAACATCATAATGTGTTCTAAGAGTCCCTGCTGAGACAGGACAGGAAGAAAGACTGTCACACCTTGCAGTGGGGTCAAGAGTATTCTTTAAGGCTGTGTAAAGGGTGGCTGTCCTCAACTAGTGCACCTCAACATGTAGGACTGGGAAGAGGAAGACGGACAAAGTGATAACCAATTATGTGGGATAGCTGTGCTGTGGTGTACATAGAGGCAATATTCTGTTTCATATCTTCTGTTGTCTTTCTGTGTTGTGTGTCTTGGTAGCTGGAGCTGTTTGGAGTTAAGCTATTGCCAGATTTACAGCATATTGGTGCTGCGTTGAATGCATGTGTATGTGTGATGCTCTATTCAGTGTATGTTGTTTTTTCTGTGTAGTATATCTTGGTTGCTTGTGCAGTTTGCGGATAAGTGATTTCCAGCTATATGGCTTTTAAAAGTAGCACAAGGCAGTCATAGGGTGTAAATACACGTGCCACTAAAAGAAGTGAAGGATTCCGTTTTTAAAAACCATGGGCCATATTTATCATTATCTCGAACAACACAGCAAGACACCTTGCTATGCTGCGCTGTGTGAAAGGGAGAACGCAGGAATGAGCCATTTCTATCTAGATATGGTGCATTCCTGCTCACTGCCTGCGCTGGTGCACAAACTTGTGCCTAGCGCCAACACAGGCACCCTTGCACCATGGTGCAAGGGTGCCTGCTTTACAGGCAGGATCGTGCACACATAGAAAGAGGAAAAAACAAGGAGAAATAAAGATATTTTTCCTCGTTTTACCTCCCAAGGCAAGGCGTAGTATTTCTGACGCATTCCCCGTTCTACTAGCTTTGGTAAACTTGAGAATTCTTTAAAATCCATGGGAGGATACATGGAAACACTCACGCTCCACCCATGACTGGCCTCCCTAGAGCAGAATAACGCAAGGCAGCGACTTGCTCTGCCTTGCATTACTCCAGACTTACCAAGCCAAGCAGGGCCGTGCAAGGTTGCCATGCGTGGCTTGGTAAATCTCATTATAGGTTTTGCGTAGCCCTGCGCCCCTATCCGAGGCGCAAGGGCGACGCAAAACCCTTGATAAATATGCCTCCTAGTCCTTAAAGCTGAGGACAAAAGGGTTGAATGCTGCATAGAGCAAAAAAAGATAAAAGGCTGTGGGTGCAACAAAAGTATGTGTGCTGCAAAGGGTGATGATCTCCCCCTTCCCCCAGGTCACTGCAGACGCTGTTTCCAGTCCTAGAATTTTGTGTGCAACCTTAATGCATTCTGGGTGTTGTAGTCTAGCTTTGCTTCCATTGATTTAATTACACTAACACATCTGCAATCAATGATTTTTAACAGAAAAGTTCAAAGTTGAAAATAATGCCCGAATGTATTTACCAGGCTAATCAGATTTTGCTACGAAAAGCACCAAAATCCGTATGGTATGCACCATTTATAGGGAGAAACTTGTAACTGGTGCTCTTTTTGGTGTCTGGTGAATTTCACCCCCGGCAGTATTGGAATTTACTGGGAGCAATAAGTAGCATCAGCTCATCCATGGCACTTGTAATTAAAGCCAGGGCCCAATTCTAAGTTGGTCTGATTGGGGCAAGATCAATGTCTACACCACAGCGAACGGCATTTACTGGGTGCATTAAAATCTCTAGTTCTGAATTTCATCATTAAAATTAGGAATTATGTGAGGTTCTTTATGCAGCAAATTCTGCATGTACCAGAACAGGTTTGTGCAGGGATTGGAAATTAATGCCCGTTAGACCTGGCAGCTTGAAAGTGGTCTTCCCCCAAACGTTTTGCCTTATTCCATTTCTTGGCCTTAGTACTCTGTGCACTTAACCACTGGTGACCAGTGCTAAAGTGCATGTGCTCCCTCTCCTTTAAACATGGGAACATTGGTTTACACCCAATTGGCATATTTAAATTACTTATAAGTCCTTAATAAAGTGGTACCACATTTACCTGGGGCCTCTAAATTAAATGCTGCTAGTGGGCCGGCAGCACTCTTTGTGTCTGAATGTCGCTGGGCTCAGTGAAAAGGTACAGTGTTGTTGGATTGGTCTCGTATCGGGTCAGATTCACAACTACTCTATGGGGTTCTACCTTGTTGGGTTGTATTTTGGCCCTAATACTACATAGGTATAGGTGAAGAAGGCGTTTTGCTTTTTCGGGGGCCACCTTTTGGTACAAGTAAAGCCTGTCTGCATCCGCTGCATGTGGTATCGGTGAACAGACGTAACATGACCTGGCTGATGTCTTGGAGCCCACGGCGGTCATGTGCCTATACCAGGTGTTGTGTAAGAGGGTGCTGTGTAGTGCATGTGGGATCCTAGTGCTGGGTTCGGTGTAATTATAAGTGATATGGGAGAGGTCCCTACGCAAGCACGGTGATAGCTTCGTGGTGGACTCCATTTGACTAGGCAGGTCTTTGGTGATGAATGAATGCGACAACACCCATAGTAAACAGAGGGTACATAGAAGTGAAACAATACAAAACTTATTGAACATTGCAGGTCGTGGGATGAATGCAGGGGAGGTGTTCGTATTCCTCCGATGATTGGGAGCTTATTGGCTTAAAAGTTCAAAACAAAAAGTTCACGGTACAATTTGTAGTTCTCAATTCGCACACTGTAGATCTCGTCAGGGTGTTGATGTGGCCGCTGTAAAGGTGGTGCACTTGGACATTCGATTGCCAACCTGTTGAATAAGAGCTACGTTCATTGATTAGTTCAGAAAACAGTGCATTACTGCATGTGCTGTCGTCAATCATTTTACTTCGGGGTTCCTGTGCTTTTCTCTAAGGGTGTGTGCTCCACACTCTATTTACACAATTTTAGTGAGGCACAAGAAGGTGGCCCCAGTTGGGGTATCTATTTTTGATGGGTCTCGTTAAAGAGTGGGACCGCATTATTATTTAATAAGTTGTTATGTCCCCCCTATCTAAGTACCTACCTGGGGGTTAGAATGGTGAAGGATTTTTAGGGAGTGATCTCATGAATATTAGGATGATATCAATTTCTAGCTAGGGTTCCATGGGCATCGCCAGTCCTTCTCTCCTGGTGCGCGCATGGGGGTGCGGACGGTGTTTTGACCTACACGGGACGATGAGGAATGAGTGGGTGTGTTGCTGTTTGAATGCTTTTGGTGGTTGCAACGTGCCCTGAGGTCACGTGTGTACCCTTCTGGTCCCTGGCATGCGGCGTGCACCTTGACCCTCCCTTGAGGCACCTGGTGTCTTGACTACACCCTTTTTCTAAAGGCTTCTTTTTGGGTTAGTTTGGGCTTCTTTTTGTTGGTATGTTGGGCGCGTCCCTAGGTCTCCCATGATCTACTTTCTCTTTTATCATAAAAAAATGGAGGTGGTCAGAGAGCTGTTCCATGGCCTCCGTGTAACCCTGCTTATGTCATTTTGCGCAGTCCGATATTGGGCTCACTGCTTTCTCCAGATAATGTATGTAAGGCCTGGCGTGTTGGCTGATTGCTAGGCTTGATACGGGGGTGAGCACATTCTATGTTCTATTCTCGTTTGGAGCTGTGATGGATTTTGTGGACCCCCCCCCCTTTCAAGTACCTTCCACTCCCTTGGACCACATCTCTTCCTGGGTATTCGAACCTGCAGTTCCTAGCTGTGGCTAGGAACTTCTGACCGGCTGCACGCTTCTGTCGTTATTTTGGAGGGGCATGACCGGTGAACAATTTTTGGATAATTGGAAAATTTGAGGGAAAGGAAGGAAAAACATTGCTGCATGGAGGATCCAGGTTTTAAGGTCAAGAACTCGTCGAAATTTGCCTATTGAAGGTGATGGACTGGGCCAGTTGGTTATCCGGGGTCAGACCTCCCCTTCCGACTGACTTGCTGCCGTGTGTTGCTTTGCAACCTGTCGGATCTTGTGCGGCAGGGGTTATGGGGTCTTCATTATCCCAAGCGTATGGGAAACCCAGCTCCAGACACTAGAGGGCAGCTTCGTTTTGGAACTTAAAGGGGGCCTTCATTTGGCTGGAGGCTTCTGGTTTTTGGGGGTGCTGTTGGGGCTACAAGCCATGAAGGAACTTTGGTCCCTGGATAGATGCCCGAGAATGGGGACCTTTCAATTTAATCACCGGAACCAGTCTCAATTGGCCTTGGCTACGGGGACCTGGGTGCCTGCTTTTACGGACCGGTTGGAGAGCCGCACTGACCCCCTTGTCAGACTGCCCTCCCTCTGGGATGTGGCCAGCCAGCCCCGCCCTGGGGGATCAGCAGCAGAGTGGAGCCTATGCTCCCCCAGGTGCCCTGAACGGCAAATTTTAGTGAGGATACTTGATCGACAAAGCACATACAGCAGCCCTGAATTACCAAACACAAGTAAAGGCTTGAATTCCTAATATTGTCTCATTGGTCCTTCTTTTTGTTTTTCGGTACAGCAAATTTTAAGGTGTGGGTGAAATGGGCAGTATGTATTGGGGTGTTTAACTTTACTGCACAGTTGGATTCAGCATCTGTTCCGAAGCCATTACCGCCCCAGACAGTAACCCCTCCCTGCCGCAGTTGTGGTCCCAGTCCCTGTTGGGCTGGGTTTCCTGTCTGTTGTTGCTGTTGCCACACATTTGTCCAACTACCTGATCCTTGTTGCGGTGGTGCGGGGGCAGCCTGACCTCCCTGCGGCTGAGTATAGGGTGCATTTGTGTTTCCATAGGCTTGGTTTTGTGAATGGAGATTTTGTGGGGACTGGCCCTGGCTTATCGACCTCTGTTCATGGTATGCTTTTAGCCAGCAACTGTCTGCTATGTGGCCTATTCTGTGACAATAGTAACATTCTCTAGGGCCTGGTTGTTGCCAACCCCCTTGGCCTCTGACGTTATAGATATGTTGAAATCCTCTGAGGTTTTGTGGTGGAGAGCCCTTCAAGACTGGTGCCATTTGAACGCTCGTGGCCCCTCGAGGGAGGTCTTTTTCAATTTGTGTTGGAGCAAATTAGCTGTGTCTCTCTGGGCTGTCTCCTGTTTGGAAGCCTTCCTAGTGGGTCCCTGAGTGGGAGGTACGTGTGACTGCCTGCCCATCTCCCGCTCAGCTTCTTTCCCCATGTGGTTGGCGGGGACATTTTCATGTGGTGGTTTTCTATCTACTTTACTTGCAGTATTTTCTGCGATAGCTACGCGTTTGGGTACCATATTCGGCAGCAAAAAGGGGTCTTCAGGTATGGAGAATGCATCACATAATGCCGGACAGACTTGTCTGCACCACTTCCTTGCGCGGTGAGGTGCTAAGGTGGTGGCAGAGGCTGAGTTCGGAGGTACTAGAGGGACGCATGCTCCGATTGTTACCACCATTGCCCCTGTGTGCCTTAGCCCTGCTCCCCACCTCACCCCGGGGGACCCCACAGGCATGTGCGTGATGCAGTCCCGACTCTCTGCCTCCTTACGTATCCTATTGGCTATCAAGGTCCTTGTCTTTTTAGCTGTCTGGACTAAGAGGTGGGGCGCGAAACATGCCTACTGTGGAGCAAGTTCGCACAACTAAAAATAATTATCTGTATATTCCAGGACTGGCTCAGCGAACGGGGTCTGATTGGTCTTCGACACCGTCTCTCATCGCACACTAGTTGCCAGACTGCATGACGCCGGCATACAAGGAACAGCCCAGGACTGGATCCGATTGTTCCTCACCGCCAGAAGCCAAAGAATCAAACTATCACCCTTCCTCTCCGATCCCACGAAAATCACCTGCGGAGTCCCACAGGGATCATCACTGAGCCCAACCCTCTTCAACATCTACATGGCCCCCCTCGCAGCCATCGTCCGACAACACGGCCTCAACATCGTATCCTACGCCGACGACACCCAGCTCATCCTCTCCCTCACCAGAGACCCCACCACCGCCAAACTCAACTTCCAGAAAGGAATGTAAGACGTCGCAGTCTGGATGACCAACAGCTGCCTGAAGCTCAACGCCGAGAAGACAGAAGTCCTCGTCCTTGGAACCACCCCTTCGGCATGGGACAACACTTGGTGGTCGACCGCCCTCGGAAGCCCACCTACCCCCTCAGACCACGCCAAAAACCTCAGCATCGTATTCGACTCATCACTCACCATGAACCGACAGGTCAACGCCGTCACCTCCAGCTGCTTCAACACCCTCCGCATCCTTCGCAAGACCTTCAAGTGGATCCCCCCTGAGTCAAGGAACACAGTCACCCACGCACTCATCACCAGCAGACTGGACTATGGAAACGCACTCTACACCGGCATCAATAAGTCCCTACTCCGCAAACTCCAGACAATACAGAACACCGCCGCCAGACTCGTCGTCGGCATCCCCCGGCACGAACACATCAGCCAACACCTACGAAGACTCCACTGGCTGAAAGCTGGAGAAAAGAATCACCTTCAAAATCCTCACTCACGCCTACAAATGCCTACACAACAACGGACCCAAATACCTCAACGACAGAATTAACTTCCACGTACCCAAAAGAAACCTCCGATCTTCCAACCTCGCACTGGCCGAAACCCCGCGCATACACAGAGCCAGAGCAGGCGGAAGATCCTTCTCTCACATTGCAGCCAAGACCTGGAACGAGCTACCGGCAGACATCAGACGCGCCCCCTCCCTGAACACCTTCAGGAAGACCCTCAAGACCTGGCTCTTCGGCTAAAACAGACCGGCGGACCCCCCCCGCCCCCTCAGCGCCTTGAGACCCTCACGGGTGAGTAGCGCTCTTACAATGTCCCTGATTGATTGATTGATTGATTGATTGATTGATTGATTGGTGGCTATTGTCCTCGCCTGTGTACATATGATGCGGGAATGTTTTAATGGCACAGGCTGTAGGGAAGGAGATCCTGGGAGGAGCAGGCTGTAATTCCATCATTGGTAAACTGGGTGGGCATTTTCAGCTTGTTAGTCAGGGATGAGGGAAAACATAATAACTAATCCCTCACCCTATTTCCCCCTACGCTTAGCTCAAGAGGTTCTGTGAAGGGGATCGCCACGAAGAAGAAGTGAAATCCATGCTGTTAAAAGGTGTTTTGGCAAACAGTAAAGAGTGAGGGCCTAATTAACTTCCCAAAGCTCTCCTGCAGATAATCAGCACATATAATTAGCTAATAACATATTTAAATATCCAAAGCGCCTACTAGGGCTGTCCAGACGCTAGGGGTGCACGAGGAGGTGCGGCGGGTCTGATCCACGGAAATGTTCACTCTTTCTGTGCTTTTTCCACAGACCGGGCTCGGTGGTAACAGAGATTGACGCTGTGTTCGACAACTCCACCTCTCCCACGCCCACCGCTCAGGAAATTGTCACCACTATCGGAGACGACGTCATAAATAACAACAACACGCTGGGGGGCCTCCCCGTGGATCCGAACAGCATAACCGTTGACGGTGAGTACAGAAACCCCTCGCCAGGGGTGGTAAGCGCTATACAAACACAATTACAGTACAACACAAACACCTCACCGAGGGTAGTAAGTGCTATGTAAATACAATCACAACACAACACTAACATTTAATCAGGGGCAGTAAGTACTATATATCAATGCAATTACAATATGACAGAAAGACATTGTCAGGGGTACTAAGCACTATGTAAATGCGATTACAGTACAACACAAACACCTCGTCAGGGGTAGTAAGCGCTATACAAACACAATTACAATGCAACACAAACACCTCGTCAGGGGTAGTAAGCGCTATACAAACACAATTACAATGCAACACAAACACCTCGTCAGGGGTAGTAAGCGCTATACAAACACAATTACAATACAACACAAACACCTCGTCAGGGGTAGTAAGCGCTATACAAACACAATTACAATACAACACAAACAGCTCATCGGGGATAGTAAGCATTATGTAAATGCAATTACAGTACATCACAAACACCTCGTCAGGGGTAGTAAGCGCTATACAAACACAATTACAATACAACACAAACACCTCGTCAGGGGTAGTAAGCGCTATACAAACACAATTACAGTACATCACAAACACCTCGTGAGGGGTAGTAAGCCCTATGTAAATTCAATTACGATATTACCCAACCTCCTCGTCAAAGGTAGTAAGTGCTATGAAACTGCAATTACAAAGGAACACAAAACTCCTTGTCAGGGGTTCTAAGCGCTATATAAATTAGGTGAGGGTTTGACAATGAAACATAAAAATGGTTTGTGCAATCCGCACAGGTTAGACCATGCAGTTTCCTTTAGGTTCAGGGTAGCAGTAACTGCACACTGGCGGCCTTTGTCTGGAGGACCTGTAGCAGGTGCTGCACCTGTTCAATGCAGGGCACATCACCCTTTGTCTGGAGGACCTGTGGCAGGTGCTGCACCTGTTCAATGCAGGGAACATCGCCCTTTATCTGGAGGACCTGCAGCAGGTGCTGCACCTGTTCAATGCAGGGCACATCACCCTTTGTCTGGAGGACCTGCAGCAGATGCTGCAACTGTTCAATGCAGGGCACATCTCCCTTTGGAGGACCTGTAGCAGGTGCTGCACCTGTTCAATGCAGGGCACATCGCCCTTTGGAGGACCTGCAGCAGGTGCTGCACCTGTTCAATGCAGGGCACATCGCCCTTTGTCTGGAGGACTTGGTAGAGTGGATGAGGATATCGTCACTTACATTCAGCACCCCTGGTAGGCCCGTCAGGATCTCTCGTATTGTGTCTTGGAACACTTCCGCTGCTGAGGATATTCTAAAATTGAGGAGCTTGTATCGTCGCAGCCCCAAGTGGGTGCTGAATGTAGTGATGTATCTGCTCTCTTTAGCCAGGACCAGCTGGTGGTATCCAGCGTTCAGGTCCAATTTTGAAAACCACCTGGAACCATTGACGTCGGCTACTATTGCATCCATCGTTGGCGTGATGTGGCGTTCCTGCTGGATTGCTTTGTTGGGGAGACGCATGTCGATGCATAACCTGATCTTCCCCGGCTGCCGTGGTTTCTATGCTATGACCATGGGTGACACCCAGGGAGTTGGTCCGGACACCTTCTCGATGACTCCTTGGTCTTCTAGTTTTTGTAGCTCTTGCTCTACTTGCGGCCGGAGGTGGAAAGGGATTTGTCTGTGGCGTAGAGCCGTCGGGGCGACTGCTTGGTCGATGTGGAGTTTTACTGGGGTCCTCTTGATGCATCCTAGCCCTTTAAAGAGGTCTGCGAACTGGTTCAGCAGCTCCTCTGTCTGGTTCGCATGCACGCTTCTCGCAAACGTCACCAAACCTAGATCCTTGGCTACATGGCTGCTGAGTAATGTGTATGCCTCTTGGTCGATGACGTGGACGACTGTGATGATTTTGTTGTCTTCCGACTGGATTGGCACGGTCATCTTCCCTCATAGCGGCAGGGGTGAGTTGCTCTCATACGCAAAGATCTTCGTCTTGGATGGTGTAAGTTCAGGCTTGGGTCGCAGTCGATTTTATTGCTGGATCCCCATAACGTTCACGGAGGCGGTGGTGTCAATGACTGCTTTTACCTCCGATCCGGCTATCCTCACGGTGCACGTGGGCTCTGGCCTTCTCCGTTTTTTCAGTTCTTGTGTGAAGGATACCAGGTATGTCTCGACTTCATCGTCTTCTGTGGATGTGTCTTCTATTCGGTAGGTGGCTTGTTCAGTCCGCTTTGCGCTGCTCGATGTTGCCAGGGAGGCGCTCGACAGTTGGCACACTTTTCTTTGCATTGGTTTCCCCCATCTGCTGTCCTTACGTTGGTTTCTTTTCCGGCATACTGATGCAAAATGGTTTGGGATCCCACAGTGGGAGCAAGTCCGACCCTGGGCGGGGCATGCTTAGACAGGGTGCTCTTCGCGCCTGCAATACCCACACTGTCCTTTCGGGGTTTGGGGTGGACGGCCTCGCTGGCCGCTCCCTCTGTCTTGCGTCCTCACGGCGTCAGCCCTCTTCGTCTTGATGGTTATGTTCTTCTCTGTTGGTCGCGTCAGGGCTAGGTCCATTTCATCAGCTCTGGCTGCCGAGAGGTCGTGTGTCCTGGCCAAGACCAGTATGTCATTGAGGGGTATGTTCGGTTGCCTCAGGATCAACCCGCGTAGTATCTTGCTGCGGACACTTTGGATTCTTTGGGCGCGAATCTCTTCTGTGGCCCGGTCATCCGTGGTGTAGGTACTTGCCAGTTCTCTCAGTAGAACGCATCGATTGATTCTCCTTCCCTTTGCCGGGCCTGGTGTAGCTTGAACCTTTCGAAATCCGGGTTCAACTGCGGGTCGAAATGTGACCAACACTTGCACTAATGCCCCAACATACCCCAAGCAGTGTCCAGACCCTCAAGGTGGAGCAGGGTCCATTGGTTTGTTAATGTAAATGTGCCCCGTGTCTTATCATGTGCAAACTCCTGCTGGAAGTAGGAAGCATAAGTTCACTAACGCACTGATCCCCCTTGGAGAATCACGTTTAAAACCCCTGCTGTAGAAACACAAATTATAATATTGGACTAGGCACATGATTCTTTGCATCCAATCCCCTGCTGTAAGGAAAGAACCATAACTGGACTGATGGCATAGGATCCCCTGGACCACCGTGTCAACCACCTATTGTGCAGTAGGAACCAATATAGTACAACTACACTTGGACACCCACAGACATAGTGTCCAGGCCCTGGAGCTTCTCACAAGTTACTTACCATACTAGGGACTCCTGGAACATGGTGTCCACCTGTGGTAAAGGAACCATCAGTTCTCTAATTAATGGGACACCCCACCCTCTCCCAAAAGCATCATGTTCAGTTTTCCAACATTGGATCTTTTATATAATCACATGCCTGAATCATTCCCTGTCGTCAGACTGGGAATCCCCGGTTCACTAACATGGCAGTATAGAGTGTAAAATATATAGCATACGATATACAGTTCAAAAAACGCCATAGAATTAAAACAGCATAGAATCTTTTGTAGCACATCCATCTCATTGGAAAGAACCCAAACTTCAGCCAATGTGGTGGAAGCTTAAGCTCTTCAAATCAGCTTAGAGGCCACCTTAGCTCAGATTTCTACTGCATGTAGTGTGTGAGGGAGTCCCCTGTCAGAGCTCTACGGTAACCTTTCAGCCTGAACCTGAAATTCTTTCTAGATTGGTTTATATTGGTCTGCCCTGGATTTGAACCAGCCTTATCTTCAGCACTGTGGTAGGGTTGATTATTATATGTTGTTACTCTAGGTACACATGCTGTGCATACTTCTAGGTACACATGCTGTGCATACTTCTACCATGTAATGTTGGGCCCGGACGTGTACAAGTTGTTCTTGTTCGAAGAAAGACTTTCGAGTCACAAGGTATAGTGACTCGTCCCTTATGCATAATTGCATATGCACTTCGGCTCCATAGTTAGATTGTTTTCTTCCGCCATCAGGTTCGGATGTATTTCGTCGAGGCTCTGAGTCGATGCCACGTGGCAGACTTTGTTCGGGCCGCCCGGGATTTCTCAGTTTCCGATAGTTAAAGAACAATCTTTACACCCATTTCTTTCATCAGTGATGCCATAGTCGCCGGTTTCTGCGTCAAGGGAGAACGCCTCGGGCAGGGACACAGCTCGGCCTGGGCCTTCTTCATTTCATAACTGCTGAATGGTTGCAACGTAATGGAAAATACACTTTTCAGATACCGTCCACAGTGCCACTCCAAGTAATCGTGGACAGACCAGCACACAGTCTGCAACCTGTGCCGGTTCCAGACTGTGTGCTGGTCTGCTTTCACCAGAGCACAAAGAGGCTTCCTGCTCCAGCTGCAGGAATCGTCTGGACAGATGCCTAGCACGACCCAAAATGGAGCAACGAAAGGGCAAGGAGATCCCCGATATCTTCAGGGAAGATGTCGAACAGGAGGAAGCAGAAAAGGAAATCGACGACGGACGAGTAACAGCATTCAGCCTGGAACCAGAGTGGCTATCGGAGTCTGAAGACCCAGATCCGCATCAGGCTTCGACACAGCGATGCAGCAGCCATGCAGTGAGTACCCCACCTGACCAAGGCACTCACTGCCCCTCTGGGAGCCGGGATTCTAGCTCGCATTCTCCATTAACCGGATTGCCACTGCTTTCAAGTCATGGTCGGCACCGATTCAAGCTTTGGAGTTGGCATCAGGGCCTACTTCAGCACCGAGTCAGCACTCCAAAAGCAAACCCTCCTCAACGTCAACAGCATCTTCGACACCGAGGGACACTTCAGAGCCGAAACATCCACCGGCACCAAAAATCGTTTTGGGCTCCAGGCTATGCTCGATGCCGAAACTTGTATCAGAGTAGTGCTGACAGGGAAACCGACTTCGGATCCGAAACATGTATCGAGCTCAAAATAACTTCAAAGTCCAGACAGCCAGCGAAACACAGTCCCTCTACAGCGGACTCAGAAGTACAGCAGCCGATTCTTGAACATCTTCAGGAGGAGCTGGACTGGGTATTCATCCTCATACAGAAGCAATTATCACCAAGCCTCCACTTCAGATCCAGCAGACTCTTCCTCTATAGAGACAGCTCACCTTTGAGGAACAGGTAACAATGGAGTCCCCACCGCCTCCTAATCAGAAAAAATAACATGACCGGGTACAAGCCCTCTACCACAACCATCTGCTTACCCTCCGCTTCCTCCACCCCCTCCACCGTCACCACCTCCTCCTCCCCCACCACCACTACCACCTCCACAACAACCCCCATCACTACAAGGGTCTTACCACTCCTCCCAATAGATCTCAATGACGTTCCTTAGCCCCAGGATCCACAGGATGATCCATGATCCACGGGAGAACTACGCAGTGGTACCTCCCAGAACCAACAATCCAGACTTGTACCTGGCAAAGCCTTCCCCCCTGATAACACCCCCTCATACCACAAGGTTATTCAAAGGGCAGCTCATTTCCATAAGTTAGATCTTCATTCTGTATGAGAAGAGTAGGACTTCTTGGTTGAAACCCTTTCACACAAACAAGGGCCACCCAGTTCCTGCCAGTGTTTAAAGACATGCTCAAGACGACACAGGAAGGGTTCGAAAGAACCTGTAGAGGACAGAGTAATTACACCAAGGGTCAATAAAAAAAACAAGCATTTGCCTTCTGACCCACCACACATCACTGGTCAGCTCCCCCTGACTCGCTAGAGGTCCATGCTGCACGTAAAAGTTCTAATGCCCAAGGTACCAGCGATGCCCGGCTCCTGGATAAGGAAAGCAAAAAATATGATGCAGCATGAAAGAGAGTTGCAGCACAATCTGCAACCCATTGGTGAATTGCTAGTTCCGTTGGGCTCTTGGCCAGGTATGATCGTGCCCACTAGGATAAGATGCGAGAGCTTATACAGCATCTACCAGACCAATACAAAGAGCGCAGGAAATAGTTTTAGAAGGCCAACTCCTCTTTAATACATCCATTAGGTGTGCCCTTGATGCGGCGGACACTACTGCAAGAGGGGCTAACTCGAGCATTCCTATTAGGAGGCGTGCCTGGCTTCGAATCTTTCAATTTAAGCCAGAATTCAACAGCATCTGATCAACCTACCGTTTGATGGAGACCAACTTTTTGGCCCTCAAGTTGATCAGATGCTGGAGAAAATCAAAAAAGATACCGACACTGCCAAGGCAATGGGAGCTTTACAGTCTCCATCCCCTCGAACCAGTTTTCGTCGCCCACAGTTTCGCAGGGGTTCCAGCACCACTTCCCCAGAGACACACACCACTTATCAAAGGCAGCAACAGCCCAACCCACCCACTAGGGGATTCTTTAGAGGGTCATACAGAGGGAATATCAGAGGTAGGGGAGGAGTGGCAAAATCTGCCACCCCTACCAAACAGTGACTCCTTTCCCCTTTCCCCTTCCCCCTCCCCCTCCACCACACAACACCTGTCGGGAGAAGACTGCAGGGGTTCCTACCACAATGGCGCAATATCACTTCTGACCAATGGGTCCTAGATATTGTGAAGCACGGGTATTGACTGGAACTCACTGCAACACCACCAAACATGCTACCACGAGTACGCTCCCTCTCCCCTCAACAGCTGTACCTTCTCTAAGAGGAATTAAAGACTCTATTACAAAAAGGAGCCATAGAGCCAGTGACACGCCACCTCCGAAACAAGGGGGTGTAGTCACTGTCACTGTATTTTCTCATCCCCGAAAAGGACGGATCTCTCAGGCCAATCCTAGGCCTGCGACCTCTCAACAAGTTCATCAAATAAGAGCATTTCCACATGGTTACGCTGTAAGATGTCATACCGCTCCTAAGACAAGGCGACTTTATGACCGCCCTGAATTTAAAGGACGCCTACTTCCTCATACCAATTTACCCAGCACATCAGTGTTACCTCAGGGTCGTGGTACTTGGCCAACATTATCAATTCAAAGTTCTACCCTTTGGGGTCACCACTGCACCCAGGGTCGTCACAAAAACATTTGGCTGTGGTCACAGCTCACTTACGAAGGAGCAGTGTCCATGTCTTCTCTTACCTAGACGATTGGGTGATACAGAGCGGAAGCAAACAACGCCTTGCTCACACACAGAGTATGTTGGAGCTACTCTACAATCTGGGCTTTAAAATAAACCTGGGAAAATCCCAACTACAGCCATTACAAATTCAGTCCTTTCTAAGGGCAATCCTAAACTCAGTGACAGGGAAAGCCTATCCCAGTCCTGCTTGAATCCAAGCTTTTCAGTCTGCTGCCTATTTTTCAGCCAAATTGTCAACAGTTCGCACATGTGCTTGTTAGGGATGATGGCATTTTGCATCGCCATTGTACCACACGCCAGGCTTCACATGTTTACATTCCAACAGTGCTTCGCGGAACAATGGTCACAGGTGGAGGGTCACTGGAGGGATCTTGGGCCATATGCATGAACACATTTTCCCATAGACACAGAATGGGCAAAACCCTTTGATGCATCTGGCCCCTAGTGTTGTTAAAGGCTTGTGCCTATCACTCTCTGAAGTTGTGAAAAAGCAAACATTTGCAACAGGGCATGCCTTTTCTAAACCCTATTCCACAGGTTAACATTACCACTGATGCATCCCTCATGCAATGGGGAGCACACCTACAAAACATGAATATTCAAAGTCTGTTAACTCCCCTACAACAAACATCGGACATAAACTACCTGGGGTTGTTAATGAATCAACTAGCACTCAAGGCGTTTTCGTGCCACATTTATCACGAAACAGTCCTAATCAAAACAGACAATATGACTGCTATGTACAACCTTCAGAAACAAAGAGGCACACACTTGCCCCAACTGTCCACGTTAGCAGAGAGCATTTGGCAATGGGTGATACCCCACAAAATCCAACTTTTAGCAGCACATCTACCAGGAGTGGACAATGACTTTGCAGACCTACTCAGTAGGATGCAGCAACAAGTCCACAAGCGGGAACTCCACCCTCAAGTCCTACTCCCATAATTCCAAATGTGAGGGTTTACAGACATAGACCTGTCAATGCGCCAAAAACGCAAAATGCCCAAGCTTCACCTCCAGATTCCCACAGTCCAAGGGAAATTAACTATGGATGAACTGGTCAGGGATATTTGCCATGCTTTTCCACCTCTCCCTCTACTTGCATATGTGGTCAGTAAACTCCGGCAAACCTCCCTCACACCAATTATAGTTGCTCCCACATGGGCCAGACAACCCTGGTTTTCTACTCTGCTGCAGCTCTCTTTCGTTCCCCAACAAGCTGAAACTTCTCATGGAACATCAGAGAACTCTAAGACATCCCAGTCCAAAGCAACTCAACCTAGCAATTTGACTCCTGAAATGCTAGAGTTTGGGTACCTTAATTTACGTCGAGTGCATGGATATTCTCAGGGAAGCCAGTCATCCCACCACTAGGGCTTATTATGCAACAAAGTGGTAGAGATTTGTACACTACTGTCTTCCGAAAAATATCAAACCTCTTAAACCACAAGTACAGGACATTGTTTGCTACCTTTTTACCTTGTAATTCTCAGAACTAGCCTACACATCTATTTGCTCACATTTGGCAGCAGTGGCACTTACCTACAGAACAGGGAACAATCCTCCCTCTTCATGATCCTTATAATCAAAGCTTTCATGGAAGGTTTGAAATGAGTCATACTTCCCAGACTACCACCCTTTTGAGCCCCTTCATTCTTGTCTGTTGCAATTTCTATCATAGAAAGGAGCCTTCTTTGTTGCTATTACCTCCCTTAAGCGTGTAAGTGACATTCAAGCTTTAACCCTGGAAGAACCTTTTTTCAAAGTACATTCTGACAAGGTAGTTCTTTGAACTAACCGAAAGTTCCTACCTAAGGTGATATCTTATTTTCACCTCAACCAAACCATAGACTTACCAGTTTTCTTTCCACATCCAACAACAGTAGTAGATCGGGCACATCATACACTAGATGTTAAAAGAGCCCTGATGTACTATATTGATAGGACACAAACATTTTGTATAACTCAACAGTTATTTGTAGCCTTCTCTAAACCTTGAAGAGGGACGGCTATTTCAAAGCAGGGAATTGCTCGCTGGTTAGTCAAGTGTACTTGAACATGCTATGCTAAAGCCAAAAGGCAGCACTTAGCACCCCCAAGGCCACACTCTACTAGGAAAAAAGCAGCTTCAATGGTTTTTTTAGGCACTATTCCAATTGCGGACATTTGTAAGCCTACTACTTGGTCCACACCACACACTTTTACTGATCACTACTGTACAGACGTACTAGCAAAACAGCAGTGTCAGGTGGGACAAGCTGTTCTACGTACACTTATTCAGTGTCCTGCAACATTCTCCGGCTACCCAGAACCTTACAGGGGAAACTGCTTTCTAGTATATGAACAGCATGTGTATCTACAGCTAAACATGCCAAGAACTGAGTATGTTACTTACCCTGTAGACATCTGTTTTGGCATGTAGTGCCGCAGATTCACATGTGTCACCCTCCGCCCTGGATTTTTACGGATACCTTACTTGCTTCTTTCTATTTTGTCTTGCTTATTACATGACCATCCTTATGCTTCACTTTACTCATTATCCTAGACCCGCTGAGCGGGAAAACTATCCAACTATGGAGCCAATGTTCATGCGCAATACTGCATAAGAGAGGACTCACAATCAATGTTCCCTCTAATATTTTTGTCCTTTGGGCGGCAATGAAGGTCCTCTGCACTACAGCCAAGGCCATGTGCGCCTGCACCTTCCTCGTGTTGCTTGCCCACTTGCTGCTGTATATATATATATATATATATTGATATATAATTTTAAATTAAGTTTATTTAATTTTTCTTATTTAACCAACACCCCCACATTTTTTTATGTTTCCCTCTGTTATGCCCCCATTCCACCCTCCTGTCTGCCACAAAAGCATTAGCCAAATAGCACTGGTATACCCGAGAGCTATTTGGATTTTTCAATGCTTTTTTAGCTATACTGCTTAGCAGCATGGACTGCTATGCAACATGGCTTAAAGAGGAAGAAATCGCTATGACGCGGTCAACGCTGGCTGCGTCATAGCACTTTTCTTTTCTTTACTTTAAGCCTGTGCTGCTGTGCAGCATATCTAATAAAACATTGACAAAGCCAATAGATCTTGCACAGACTAAACCTATTGGCTTTGCCAATGCTTGTTACTGTAGCCATGCATGTGTCTTCAAGTTTGGAATGGGCAGCAAGTGGTCTCCATCAGTAAATGAGACCGCTAAAAAAAGTGTCCCACATTTGCAAATTAAGGGCAATTTTGTATGTGTAAAGACATACTGTTCGTGTATTACAAGGTATGGGACACTCCATGCATTTGTGTTTACTGCAGGCAGTGCTTGTGATAATATCAGGGAAATCAACAGTAAAAACCGGCCTACTATCCCATAAAACAGGCCACAAACAGCCAAAAAAACTGCCTGTAAGACTAGCCTGATGGCCCCATAGACCAGTGAACCTGTGTCTCCCCTGCAGCCTGTTGATATGTTAATTGACTTAAAACCTCATCAAGTCCTTTCATGCAAAAGGGCTTGTAATGGTGTTAAATCCATTAGCATATTTACTTAAAGAGCTGCCATATCACATTGGTGATGTGGCGGCTCTTTAAGTAAATATGCTAATATTGCCACCCTGAGGGGCCCCATCAGAATACTGATGGGACCCCAGCAGGATCTCGTTTCAACTGAATTCCTTCCCCTTTTGCAGCGCGCACACGAAGAGAAAACGTCCTTCCACGCTGCTGCATTCTTTTTGAATGAGCAGCTGGGGAAGTCTTTCTCTCTGTGCCGTAATCTGTTATGCGCTCCTGCAGAGGTGCTGGTCGCTGTGAAAGTGTAAGGTGCGCACACGCGCACCCTACAGGGGACATAGGTCACAGTACCTCGTGACTCAAAAGACTTTCTTTGGACAAAAACAACTTGTATACGTCCAAGCCCAACAGTAGATAACAGGAGGATGCACAGCATGTGAATCTACAGCACAACATGCCATGAACAGATTTCTACAGGGTAAGTAACATATTCCTTTCTGGGCCAGGGAAATCATTTGATCTGACAGCTGTCATCAACTTTCACCATGGTTGATCTCTAGTTAAACCTTGTTCCTGTTGTGGAAACCTGGAAGATTTACACGGATGACCCAAACTCTCAGTGAATTTATTATCTTTATCCAACTCATAAGCCAACAGAATGCAAGGTTTGTAAGTCTTTCACAACTAAGGGCCTGATTACGATCTTGGCGGACACGGTTACTCCGTCGCACATGTGACAGATATCCCGTCCGCCAAACTACAATTCCATTATATACTAAGGAACTTGTAATATGGCAGACGGAATGTCCATCACATTTGTGACTGAGTATCCCATCTGCCAAGATCGTAAACAGTCCCTAAGACCCTTAAGGACAGAGAAAGGAGGTTAGCATTATTCCTTATGGATAAAGAGAATTTCCATCTTCTATAGGAGATGCCTCCTCTCCAATGGAGGAGTCCATGAGAAGTGCCCCTCCAAGCACTTCCACAAAGGCAGCACACAAGAGGAGACTTGTACAGTTTCCTGAACATGATTTATTTGGTACAGAGCTTGCAGCTACCTCGTCTGGTAACAAAATAAAGTATGCCTCTAAGCATTATAGAGAGGATCTGTCTGCCGTACTGAATAAGACATTTTCAAAAGGCTTATCCTCAAAGGAAGCCTTGTCGACCCACGAGACGGTCGACAATATCAACTCTCTTGCCAACAATGATGAAACCATAGACCAGACTGTCGCCGACGAACTTACCATCGACGATTTCCTTACCGTCGATGACAACCATACAGTCGATGACGACCATATCGTCGACAACCATACCATCGACAACAAAATCACTGTTGACGACATTCCCATTGAGGGCCACACAGTCAACGAAAAACATAGGAGGAGATGTTTTTTCACCATTAATGATGACAAATTTACCTCCAGCTCAAATATTGAAGTCAGATTAGGAAGAAGAGGCTAGTAATTATGCCTCGCTGACAGCTTACAGCCCAACACAAGTAAGACATGTCCCTAATTTTGGAGAGGAAAAAATTGTCATACGAAGAGTCCTACATCGAATACGTTTACCAGCAGGAGTATAAGCCTGAAAGTTCTCAAATTTGTATGAGGCAGAAACCACCAAAATATTAGTGAGAACAAGATGTGGTTCAAGTACCAATGGCCTTTTTATCAACGCTGCAACAGATGATGGATACCTTCAATAAGTTATTACCAATGCAACCAACTAATAATCCTAACATGGGGTTACCTGCTACACCCATTCTTCCACCTCATCAATCTGCTCCTTTACCAGTTTTGCCTCCTCGGCAGCCATTGCCACTACCTCCTCCTCCAACACCAGGGGAATCATCTTCCAGATCTGTTCATGTAGAGGACATGTATGATGTTTACTCTAATGGTTTCTTTATATGGTGATATAGAGGAGGAGGAAGGGGAGCTTCCAGCAGGTGATGGCATTATCATCAAATGGACGGGAATTCATTGTCTCAATTGGAAATGATGACGGGCCAATTCCACATGATTCTAAAGATCACTTCTCGAAATTTAATTCATTAATTGAAAGAGCTGCTAAGAAATTCAACCTACTAATGACGTCTGAGGATCAACCATGCTTTCTTTATGACTTTAAAGAGCAACCTCTGAAATCTGTTAAGTCCACACCTATTCTTGGTTATGTCTGGTCGAAAGGTTTGAAATTGATGAAGATACCTGCTACAGTTCCAACGGTGATACCTCATCTGGAGATAAAATAAAAGGCTCCGGATTCAGCTCCAGCCTGCCTCACTCGTCATGCTAAACTGTATTCAGTCATTTCTTCAACAGCTCAGAGAAGAATAAGGGTGGGTGGAACTCGCTGAATTATACTCCGCAGAGTTACTTAAAAACTCTGTGTGATTCCGCGGAGTTCTGCCCACCACTTAAAGCAGGAGGTCAAGAAGTGCGTGTACTTCTCTGCACTAAACGATTAGCACAAGAAGAGAGCCATTGTCTGTGGACAGCTGGGTGTCAGCTCCCTCGTGAGCCTGGAAGTGCAGGCCTCTTTTATTATCAGGAGTAACCTTGCTGCTGATAGTAGTTGCACAATCTCTGGGACTGGGCACTCTGAGCAGTGATCGCGGCGAGCCTCCTCTTTTCTTTCGGATTATGTACAAATTACTCCCGTTTTTGCTCTCAGTAATGGAACAACACATGACGGCCAGGTAATGATTTTAAGGTGGAAATAATGTTGAATGCAGAAAAAAAGCTTCTAAAGCCGTTTAGTTCGCTGAATGCTAACAAAACCAATGGAAACATGCTGCCTTTGTAAACTCCAGTTTACTAAGTGTGAGTGCTTTAAAGAGGGGATGAAATGAATTGGCTTGTATGTGTCATACAGGATTACTTAACTCCTGAATCATTAGTAGAACATGCCAAGAATATTTTATGCATTATGTGACAACCTTTAGCATACGTGAGCAATGCATTTCACACTGTTATTTTGCCTTTTCCCAGTAGATTAACCTTGAGAGTTTTTAAAATCATTAGCATTGGAGTAGGCCACCATTTTGGATTCGCTTTTTAATGCAAGGCCAAAGCATGTTTTTCCGAAATGTACAATCCATGCTGCATTTCACCGTTCCCCCATCAGCTATCAGCATATATACAAATAATTAACAGGCACTCAGACACACGCAAAGTAATATATGCACAAACACACTCTCTCCTCACTCTTTCGCTCTCTCCCATCCACATTGTCTCTAACACAAACACCCACATTTTCAGACACTCACACTCTCTCACACTCTCTAACATTCTCACTTCACTGACTTTCTCACTCTCACCTGCTCGTTTTCTCTTACACAACCTCTCGCATACTCTCTCTCGCACACACAATCTTTCTCTCACTCTCACTTTTTCTCTCCCGCCCTCCAAAACTCCAAGAAGGGCATCAGGTGGAAATGAATTCAAATAAGAGACACAAACTGAAATAAAAAATTTATTTTTTTAAAAAGAAACTATGAATTTCAATGAAGCATTAGAACTAGTCGAACATTCATGATGATGGATGATCTGAGGAGAGGAGTAGGGCTCCCGGATAGCCCTAAGTCAGCAGGATGCATTCTTTCCAGTCCAGGGACTTTCCTTCATGGAATCTTTATAATCGAAGTCCTAAAGTATCAATGCAGTTCTCCAGAGACACCCAATGGGTAAAACCCATTTATGAATCGGCCCCTTAGTTATTTAGTCCAATGGGCTTCAGAGAACAAAGCCTACAATCCCCACAATGCACTTGCTTGTTGCCGAAAGACCCGAGACCAGAAAGAGTGTTCTTCTAACATGGGACCTTGTGGCAACCCCAGTAATGGCTACGTTTTGAGATTGTGGCAGTCTGGCATCGATCTTTTCTCAGACAAGGGAAATGCGGGAAGAGGGCTGAAAGTCGCAGCCTTAGGAGTCCCGTGGTATCACTCACCGGCAGTAGAGGGGTATGTCCAAAAAAGGGAACTGCACAGTAGGCCACCATACTGGAAGTGGCGCTCCATTCATTCAAGCTCTTCTTGTGACTCATGTCCCAGCAGTTATTCAACTTCAGTTTTTTTTTCTTGGTACATGTAGTGTTAGCGATCAAGTCAATCACAAAATTTCAACCAGGATTCAAACAATATGGAGGACAGGGACGTTCATATTATCTTCAAAGGCAGTCTGGAAAAGATCAAGAATACTCCTTCAATCGGAACCAAAAAAAGTCTTACAGGAGGTCTTCAGGAAGGAAGAGAGGATCTTCACAAACACGAAACAAGGACAATCCGAAAAGAGCTTGAATCCCAGCTTCTGCCCCCTTTTCCGTCTAGTCCTCAGAAGCGGGGGGAGAACTCCCCTTTTTTGCTCTCGCATGGAAGAACATAGCAGACAAATGGGTGATACAAATTGTCCCATCAGGCCATAAGTTGGAATTCATCCAGAGAACCCCAGTTTGTCCACCCAAAAGAACATCATCTTCATTTGAAGAAGCTTCAAATGGAAATTCTCATTCTGCAACTCAAAGAAGCTATAGAAATGTTCCCCAACTCACAGAGATTCCAATGATTTTATTCCAGATTCTTCCTAATCAAAAAGAAGATGGCTCAATAGAGGCCAATACTAGATCTGAGGCAGCTAAACAAGTTTCTAAAGAAACAGTCATTTCAGATGATTACTTTACAAGAGGTCTTCCAGATGATGCAGGAGGGAGATTTTATGACCTCCCTAGACCTTCAGGATGCATACTTCTACATACCTATTCATTGAAAACACAGGAAGTACCTTTGTTTCTCGGTAGCGGGCCAACACCACCAATTCAAGGCACTCCCTCTCAGGCTAAAATCAGCGTGCCGAATATTCACCAAATGTTTCACCCCAGTTGCAGCTTTTCTCAGACTCGAAGGTACCCATGTGTTTCCATACCTGAATGACTGCCTCGTCAAACCACAATCCAGGGAAAGAGCAAAGGCTTCTACAAAGGCCTGCACCAGTCTTTTCTGAAGGTTGGGTCTCACTTTGAACAGAGAGAAATCCTCAATGGAGCCCCAGAAAAAGATCCAATTTCTAGGAGCAATACTCAACATGCAGTTGGGAAAAGCTTTTCCATCAGTGGAAAGGCTGAGAAAGAAGCAGACTATTGCCGCAAGATAATCAGTCACAGTGAGGCAATACAAGTCCCTGTTGGGCCTGATTGTATCATGTATAGGCCTCATTCCATTTTGCAGGCGTATGAGACCTGTCCAGCAAGAACTGGATTTGCAATGGAAACAGATAGAAGGCTCATGGGAGGATAAGGTCCATGTCACAAGGCGCCTGAAGCAGGCATTAATGTGATAGAGGACCCTGGTAAATCTAAATGCAGGACTACAGAAAGGATAATACTCATCACTACAGATGCATTCGTGGAGGGACGGGGAGCTCACCTGCATGAATTTTCAACCAGAGGCCTCTAGTCAGATGCAGAGAAGGAGCTCTACATCAACGTATTAGAACTCTGTGCCATACGACTTGGCTTACAAGCATTACTCCCCAGGTTAGCGGGTCAACCAGTTCTGGCCAGCACAGACAACACAACATCTATCTTCTACAAACCAAGCAAGAAAGAACACGGTTCAAACCCCTTTCAAAAAGAGGCTGAGCAGCTGTGAAACTGGCCATTTCTCACAAGCTAGACATTGCTGGGGAGCATCTGCCAGAACGATCAGGCGTATTCACTCAGTTGGCAAATGACAGATTGTCACAAGTGGGAACTAGAACAGAAGCAGATGATCTACATCAGTGGGATCGTCCCACAATGGAAATTTGCCTAGCTGTAGTGCTGGTAAGTTTCAGTTCTATTAAGGACACAGAGGCGAGGATTATGCCTTCTTCCTTCGCTTTATTTTCCACAGCAGCATATTTTTTCAACAATAACCAAACTACATTTCCCATGAACAATAGGGAAAATCAACAAAAAAGTCCCAATAGGAGTCCTTCCTCGCTGTCCGCACTCCAGACAGTCAGCATAGTCCCTTCACACTGTTTCCTGTTCCTCTTTCTTTGCGCGAACCACATCCTGTCGGCTTTCACGCTTCTTGTTTGGAACCATCATTTCCTGCAAAATAGGTATTGTCAGAGGACTGAGCTGGAACCAACTGAATTACAGAACTACTAAAACACAGAACATGATCAAACTTATTAAAATCATTACACCACAGTTCTAAAGACCCATGAACGGATTACTTAAACCAGAACGGGGAAGGGTCCACATCTTCAGAGGTCATTGGGCGGGATAATCCTCGCCTCCATGTCCTTAATAGAATTGAAACTTACCAGCACTACAGCTAGGCAAATTTCCATTCTATGTCAGGACCGGAGGCTCAGATTATGCCAGTTCAAAGCTTGTCGACTACTAGCCGTGCCACTTCCAGCACTGGTTTGAAATAAAACCTCTTAAAGGGAGAGTCAGAGGACCAATCAGCCGCGCGCATCAGATCTTCCAAACGCGCTCCTAGGGAAAAAGCCTTAGAGGCCTTCGCCCCTCTCGCCAAGTGGGCACCAAACTGCTTTGTATCAATCCCCGCCTCCTGCATCACCCAACGCACCCATCTGGCGATGGTCGGGGACGAGACTGCTTTGTACGGTTTGCGTAGCGCAATAAGCAGCTGCCTCTCACCTGGAGGGCGAGTTTCCTCTGTCAAATCTTCATAAGCACGGAGGCACTGCACAACACACAGTTTAGGGGAGTCTGGAACTGCTGGGTACGAAATGACCCTGGTATTACTCTTGGTCCTTTTACTCACCGTAAACGATACCCCGTCCGGGGAAAACACTCTGGCTGAGATGTCCAAGGCTCGCACGTCTGAAACGCGCCTACATGAGACCAGGCATAACAGCATCGCCAATTTGGTGGGCACTTCCTTACGGGACAGAAACCTATTCGGTTGCCAGGACAGAAAGAGATTCAACATCCGGTTCACGTCCCACAAGACGGAATACCGAGGCTCCGGAGGGAGAGAAAGGCGAATCCCTCTGTGGAGCGGGCAAACCAAAGGGTGTTCCCCCACCGGGGAGCCATGCACCATAACGTGCCCGGCAGAAATCGCAGAGCGGAATGTATTAATTGAACGATAAGCTAGGCCATCTTCCGCTAGGCTCGCCAGGAAATTAAGGACGTGGACTACATCCGCCCTCACGTGATCGACACTCCGTCGCACACACCAAAGACGCCATCTATGCCAGGCTGACCGGTATCTCTTGGTCGTGCTGTCTGCCCATACCTTGGCAAGCAAGTTCTCAAGCCTTTCCCGAAAGGCCAGGGAGGGACCAGCGACGCCAGAGATCCGCCAGGCCATCATCCTCAATGGTCCCTCCACCCTCCACAACCAGCCGATGGGGAACGAGATCCGGATTGAGGAGAATGTGAGGAAAGTGGGGGAGTCGGATTGGAGAATCCCAAGAAGGTTCCAGTAGAACCGGAAACCAGACTTGAGACCTCCATAAGGGTGTGATCAACACAATTTCCGCCTGCTGGTGGCGAAGTAACGCGGACACCCGAGTGATCATGGAAAACGGAGGGAAGGCATAGCCTTGTTCCTGCTGCCAGTCCTGGAGAAACACATCCGTCGCTTCCGCTTGCGGGTCTGGCCGCCAACTGAAGTATCTCGGTAACTGATGATCCAGACGTGACGCAAAGAGGTCGACTGAGAAAGGACCCCATTTCTCCGCCAACTGAGAGAAGACGTGAGGGTCCAGCTTCCACACGCTGGCATCCAGGAGATGACGAGAGTGCCAATCTGCCACTTTGTTCTCCCGGCCCGGAAGGTATTCGCCGTCACCGAAATCTGGTTGTCTAGGCAGAAGTGCCAAAAGTCCTTGGCTAGGTTCGCCAACATCCTGGACCTGGTGCCACCTAAGTGGTTGATGTACCGGACCGCAGAGATGTTGTCCATCCTGAGAAGGACACACGATTGAACCCTGTCCTTCGTCCAGCATTGCACCGCAAATTATCCTGCCAGCAGCTCCAGGCAGTTGATGTGCAATGACTGTTCATAAGTGGACCAGGATCCACCTGTGGAGAACTCTCCGCACCTGGCCCCCCAGCCCGAACGGCTTGCGTCGGACTCGATCACGATATCTGGCGCCTAACCGAACATCGCTCGACCATTCCACGCCCCCATGTGGGTGAGCCACCAGTCCATCTCGTCTCTGACGTCGTCCGTCAAGGGCACTGACTGAGAGTATGTGAGGCCTTTCCGGAGACGGTGCTCCTTCAGTTGCTGCATGGCCCGGTAATGTAAGGGCCCGGGAAATATGGCCTGTATTGAAGAGGAGAGAAGCCCTACTAGGCGCGCTAGCTGGCGCAAGGAAATCTGCGACTTTGCCAGGGTTTGGCGCAGTTCGTGCCTGATCTTCACCATCTTTCTGGCGGGAAGACTCAGAGTTGAAGAGACGGAGTCTACATTGAAACCTAAAAAGGTTGCGCATTGGACCAGAACTAAAAGGGACTTCTTCTCATCTATGACAAACCCCAGTCCCTGCAATAGGTCGACTGCCATCTTCAACTGACTGGACAGTCTTCTGGGGCACTGGTCCAGAAAGAGCATGTTGTCTAAATAGACTATCATTCGAACACCCTGTGCGCGCAGGAACTCCACTGCCGGTCGAAGGACCTTTGTGAAGCACCACGGAGCGGAGGATAGCCCAAAAGGAAGCGTGGTGAATTCAAAAACCTGACCTTCCCAACTGAACTGCAGAAAGCGCCGATGAGGTGGGAAGACCGGGACCGTCAGATACGCATCCTTCAGGTCGAGACTGACCATCCAGTCGAGAGGCCTCAGCACATCTCTGAGGAGGTGGATCCCCTCCATTTTGAAATGGCGGTAGACCACCCACTCGTTGAAACTCTTCAAGTTGATGACTGGTCTCCGGCTCCTGTCGACCTTGTCGACCAAGAAAATGTTGCTGAGAAACCCACCGGGATGTTCTTCCGCGTAGCAAATTGCCCCTTTTTGGAGGAGGGCGGAGACCTCTTCGCGTATCAGTTCTGTGTCCCGTTGGGAAATGGAAATGGGACGAGGACGGCTTAGCTGACGCGAACGGCCGTGGAACTCCAACTGGAAGCCCTGGACCGTCTGCAGCACCCAAGCATCGCTTGTGAGAGCAACCCAAGCTGGAAGAAACAGCAGCAAGCGCCCCCCCACCTGCAAGCTCGCCGAGGGCAGCACACTCACCTTTTCCAGCGTTATTTTGCTGACCTCGTTGGCCTCCACAGCCACGGAACTTCTGTCCTCTGGTGGGGTAGAACGTATTGAAGCGGGCATTGTCCTAATACTACCCGCGCCCGGAGCCTTGCCCCCTGTCAGGGTTGGAGAACCGGCCGGTCGAGCAGCCCCTGCCACGACCGGCCCCATGGAAAACCCAGGGAGTGAAGACCTTCCGTATGTTCGACTGGGCTCTGTCTAGTGAGGTGAAAGTCGCCACAAACTTGCCCAACTCTTTGATGAACGGGTCGCAAATAAGCCCCGCTGGGCCACAGCGCCAGCCTCCGAAGAGGCCAGGTCACCCAGCTACGGGTCCACCTTAATCAGGAGAGACTGCTGCCTCTCTGTAGAGAGAGCACAATTGGCGTTCCCCAGAAACACGATCGCGCGCTGTGCCCAGCCCGAGAGCACCTCCGGGAGATGAGGGCACCGGAGACTTTGGCCTCTTCCGCCATGTCAAGGATTTTGGTGACAGGCCCTACTGCATCCAGCAGCTTGTCCTGGCATGAGCGCCAAGAGTGATCAATACCCTTTTTAGGGTCCCTTACAAACTTCGCCAGGAAGGTTGCCATTTTAGGGTCTATCTCGGGCGTCAAGGCAACTTTCCCCTCCAAACTGTGGCGGGGGCACTCCGCCCGAAGGCGGTTGCGAGCATCCTTCTCCATTGGCTTGCACAGATGGCTCGCCACGTACTGAGCTACTTTGTCCCCCAGGAGCCAGTCTGTTGACCTCGGATGGACAATGTCATCCGTGTCCAGCATGTCAGAGACCCCTCCTGGGGCATGGGTGGCGGATGGGAGCCATGCCCCAGAGGGACCCGCTTCCTCATCCGTGTCACCAGGGGAATCGCCGTTTTCTAAGGGGTCTGGGGAAGCAGTACGCAGAGGCGTTTGGGTGCAATCCGCAGGGGGCGCAGGGTCTGGTTGCGGGGGCACCTGCGCCAAGAACGCCTGCTTCAAACGTGCGAACGCGTCGACGTCAACCCCTTGAGAGCATAGTTTCTTAGCAGGGAGAGAACCGGTAGGCTGAGGCACTGGAGGAGACTTAGGGGTAGCTGGCGCGGGAGCAGCCCACTTGGCGCACTCTTTCGCTATCTGCGCTGACAGGCGTTGCTCCAAAGGCTCCATGGCTTGGTTGACAGCCCTGTAGATGGAGTCATCCACCGCCTGGTAAAAGTCATCATCCCAGGGGAGGTACGCCAAAGGATCCTCCTCCTGGTACTGATCCTGCTCCGACTGCATGGTCAGGTAGGTATACCGCCGCAGAAACACACAGGAGCAACAGGCAGCTCGGTGCTGAAAGCACTACTTTAAAGGCACTAAAGGCACTCTTATAACAGGCTGGGAGGGAGCCCAGACAAATATGGGTGGCCAAGGGCACACAATTAGCGGGCAGAGCCCGAGGTACACAACAGCCCTTTGATCACAGGGCAGCCACCCGGGACAGTGTCCCACAGGCACCACAACTCACAGTGCAATTACGACCCCGCAGGGTGTTCAAGAGCATGCAGTACAGACCCTCAGAAGGGCGTTCAAATCAAAATCAGGGCAATACAGACCCCCAAAACGGGTGTAAACCGGGTGGCAGGAGGCAAGGCTGAGCTCTCACAGGGCAGCGCTCGTCAGGACTCTAACGTCAGTGCCTGACTCGCGCTGCCCATAGAGAGTGCACTACGCCCCCTGGCGGCGGGAGGACCAAACTGCACCTCACAGGGAAAGCAGTTGCGTAAGGTACGTTTAAAACGTCCTGCGACTTAGACGGAATCTGTGAAGAACAGAAATATGCAAAGCGCTACTAAATGCCACCAACACTAGCCAATTAATAACCCCCCACACTAGGAGAAGAAAGAAAAACGACTTATCTTGCTGCTGAGCAGCGAAGAAAGAGGAAGAGGAAACAGCGTGAAGGGACAATGCTGACTGGCTGGAGTGCGGACAGCGAGGAAGGACTCCTGTTGGGACTTTTTTGTTGATTTTCCCTATTGTTCATGGGAAATGTAGTTTGGTTATTGTTGAAAAAATAGGCTGCTGTGGAAAATAAAGCGAAGGAAGAAGGCATAATCTGAGCCTCCGGTCCTGACATAGAATTGACCTGTTTGCCACTCTGACTAATAAGAAATGCCCGCGCTTCACAAGCAGGTTTTGGCATCCAGGGCTGATGGGCAATTCTCTTTAGATCAGTTGGTCCAGGATGTTTACCTACATCTTTCCTCCTTTTCCTCTGATCCCCAGGGTGTTGAGGAAGGCAAAGATAGATTATTGCACTCTGATCCTCATTGCTCCAGCGTAGCCTTGCTAGTATTGGTATAGCGAGCTACTACAGTTATCGGCACGTCCAGTCGTTCCTCTGAAGGTGCATCCCAGGATACTTTCTAGATATCACAGAAAGATTCTTCACCACAATCCCAATTCACTGAATTTGACAGCATGGTTCCTGACCACCTAGAATTTGGCTATTTAAATTTTCTGCAAGAATGCAAAGATGTTGTGGCGCAGGCTCGAGCCCCAGTGATTAATAAGACTTACAACGTTAATTGGAAACATCTGGTGCAGAACCCCGTATGGATGACACAACTACCGACCGGTGTCTGCACAAAAATCAGAGAGGTCAAGTAATTGGTGAATGCTACACTATACAAAAATCCAGTAACATAACATACATTAATTTATAAAGCTCATAATTAAAATCTAGAATTGTCGAATATGGCATATTTTACCGTACAGGGAAATAGGGAACTATAAAGGCATGTGGAGGAGGGAGATAGACATAATTTATTTTATGTTAGAAGTTGATAAAAACATTTAAACATAAAGGGGCACATGCATCAAACAATTTTGCGATCGCAAACAGTGCGAATCGCAAAATTCGGTCATTTGCAAACGTAAAATGGCCTTTTCAGATGCATGTACCTTTTTAGCAATTGGCAATTAAGGAAACCGCAATTTTTTGCGATTCCCTTAATTGCGAATGCAGTTAGGGAATCGCAATTTGCAATTCCCTAAATGCATCATGCATTTGCAAATTGCGTTTGGAATTGCAAATTTCCATCAACTTCAAGTTTCAAAGTGCATTGTGGTGCACACACATGCCCTTGGGGCATATGTGTGCACCACAAGTCCATACCTACCTTTTTTTTGGGGTGCATCAGGGTGGCCTTTTGGCCCCCTTGCACCCTTCAAATTGCATGCGCAATTTGGGAGTACCTATTTAGTACTCGCAAATTGCGCATGCAATCCCATTCATTCCTATTGGCCTCTAGGCCCATAAGAATGAATGGGAAGCCATTCCTTATTTGCGAATCGCAATTTGCGAGTCGCAATTAAGGAATGTGAAGGAATCGCAATTTGTTTTGCGATTCCTACATGCATAAGAAATTGCGATTCCTAAATTGCGATTCTTTATATATTGCAATTTAGGAATCGCAATTCCTTATTTTGATGCATGTGGCCCAAAATCTTCTACAGATGGCTTCCAGGTCCCCTACTGAGTTGCTCAACTCTGCTGATGGTGCAACTAGTGCTTAATTTGTAAACAATTAAGTGCCAGGACCCCTGTTTTATCACAGGAGTTCACTGCTGCTGGCAACACCCACAGCTCATGCCACTGCTGCAGTATGCCAATGCCAGAATTACCTATTAATGATCACATTAACAAGTGGGACATTTTGGACTATTGGAGGCCACCTCACACTGTAGGGGTGGCCTGTAAGAGCTGTTTTTCAAACAGTTACACACTCCACTGAGGCACACAGCACCACCATGCTGTGGACTCTTACATGTGCTAGTGTTCAGAAATAAGTACCGGTGTTGAGCACCAGCAAACACCAGCATAAATGAAGCACTGGGTGCAAGCATGGGTGGAGAGACCTGACCCAGACTACATACTACTGTGAATAAGCTTTGACTGTGTGACAGTAAACAGAGGCTGCATTCTGTTGTGAACAAATTCTGATTATTTTTTAAAGAAGGTTATTTCACACTGAAGGTCCGGTGAGGATTCACTATCCCGTGAACATGCTCTGATTGTGTGACAGTAAAGGTTAACTCACACTGCAGGTCAACTATGTTGCACCCCTCTGTGAGCAAGCTCTGATTGTGTGACTGTAATGGTGAGCCCACAGTGCAATGCCATCTAGGATGTACTCAGCTGTGATCAAGTTCTGATTGTGTGACAATGTAGGTTAACTCACTCTGAAAGGTGAGTGACCTGCACTCTGCTTTGGCAAATCTCTGCTTGTGTGACAGTAAAGGTGACCTCACAATACCATGCTACAGAGGCTGCACTCTGCTGTGACCAACCTCTAATTGTATGACAAGAAAAGTTAACTCACATTACAGGATGAGGTGTCTGCACTCTTCTGAGACAAAGCTCTGCTTGTGTGACAGTAAAAGTGACCTCACAATACAACACTACAGAGGCTGCACTCTGTTGTGACCATTCTTTGATTGTGTGAGAAGGTAGGTTAACTCACATTACAGGTCCATAGGCTGCAATCTGCTGTGAGCAAGCTCTAGCTGTATGACAGTAAACCTTAACTTACACTGCTGGTCCCCTTGACTGCACTCTGCTGTGAATAAGGACAAATTGTGTGAGAATAGAAGTGAGTTTACAATGCAGTGACATTTAGGCTACATCCGGCTTTGAACAAGTTCTGATTAAGTTGCAGAGTCATTTCATTATCCAGTATTAGGGTATCTTTCATAGATTCACATGCTTGAATCATTCCCCGTCGTCGAGATGGGAGTCCCCGGTACATAAATAATGGTAATGTCACATTAGACATATAAGGTAACAGGCCTAAGGCCTTTCATTTAGTAACATGTCTGAGTCCTTATATAAAAAAGGAACAACAACCAATCAGCTGACACCACCCTCTAGAACCTTCCTGGAAGGAGCTCCAGTCCCTCAGATTTTCTACCGCACGTCGTGCTAAGGGAGTCTCCACTGAGCTCTGCTCAGTTTTCTCATCCTATCTTTAAATTTGCCGTTGTCTATGGTTTTTTCTTGGATTCAAGTTACTTCTCATCTATAATTACCTTTTCTGTGTGAAGTTCTCAATTTCTTCATGTCAGACACACCTAAAAAAGGCCCTTTTAGGCCCTGTGATACCTGCAAAAAGAAAAGGCTTCACGTTGATGACCCTCATAAAAACTGCCTTTGCTGCCTTTATGCTGATCACAAACCTAAGTATTGTAAGGTATGTTGCACTTTTTCTTCAAAAACTTTGAAGGACTGTCAGGGGAGACTGATAATTTGGCTCAGAGGCTTAAAAACAGGGAGGACCCTGTATCGTCTGAGGAGAGTGATGGTTCCTCAAGATCCTCCTCAAAGACGACTCGGAAAAGACCTCGGGACGCCTCGCCAGGTCATTCCTCGCAGCAACCTCAAAAGAAGACACACAAAAAGTCTTCAGAGGCTACTAAGAAGCAAGATCTGCCTTCCAGGGCGTCTCCTTCTCTTCAGGATTTGACTTCTGCCAGAAAATCACTTCAGAGATCTGCTTCAGACCCCTCTACTCCTCCAGTGAAGGTGAAGCATACTTTTAAAAAGCCTTCTTCAGCCCTGTCGATGGACAGCTCATCGACGGGGGTACTGACGACGAAGAAAAGACCTTCTCTTACGGTCGTCGGAGTGACTTCGACAACGACGACCGTCGTCACAGTTTTGGTCTCGTCGGCGCCTATTTCGTCGTCGACTACGTCCTCATCGACGAGCCCAGCTCCTTTGTCATCGACGATAAAAATAATAAGGAATTCTTCGTCGTCGACGAAGATTGCGACTACGACCAGCCAGTCGGCGAAGATTACGGCGACGACCAGTCCGTAGACGAAGATGACGACGAATACCTCGTCGATGGGGTTGCCAGTGTTGACGACATGTCTACCGTCGACGGCCTTCTCGTCGACGATTTCTCCTGTGGTCTCGTCAATGGCCTCGACGACGACAGTTACATCGTCGATGACGGTTTTACCATCTACGCCTGTTACTGGGACTCCAACAATGCCCGTCGACGGTTTATCGATGACAGTATATGTTCCGACGACGACCTCGTCGACGACACCAAAATATAAAGCAACAAAATTATTTTTGCATCAAAAAATTCAAAAAGAGAGGTTAACACCTTCTTTAACACCTCTCAGTACGGTCCAAGCCTTATTGCCAACTCATCTTTTAGATGATGAAGATGACTCTGATGTAGACAGCATGTTTGTGGCGGCTCAAAGCCCATCAGAGTTTAATGTCAAATATCAAGAGGACTCTGATGACAAACAGTTCTTTGATGAACAAATGTACTATCCTGAACAACGACATCATCCACAAGAGCCAGAGATGGTTTGTCTTCCTTCTGCTCTGATAACGGACTTACAATTTATGCTGTCTGAATATAGGAAGAGGTTCCCTACGTCCACACCTTCTCCTGCACCAGTGCTTTCTCCCCCCTGTGGTGCAAGCTCAGGCTCCATCCCTTCCAATACCTCAAGTGCCAGTACAGCACCTTCCATCTTCGGACGAAGATGAAGAAGACCAATAGGAGGAAGGAGAAATCCAGGACACTCCATCACGTCCAGACGAATGGGATGATTATATTATCCCTCCAACAGCGTCACCATCTCCGCCTCAAGTAGATTCTCCTCCAGAGGATATTGGAGGATTTTATAATCTCTTAGAGAGAGCAGCCAGACGTTTTGAGCTTCCAATGCCTTCTCACCAACAAGATTGCTTCCTTTACGATTTTAAGGAACCTTTTAAAAAATCGGTCAGGTCTATGCCAATTATTGATTATATTTGGGATCAAGGCATTAGAATAATGAAAAACCCTGCCACAGTTCCTCCAGTCTTACCAAGGCTTGACAAGAAATACAAGGCCCCTGATGACGCTCCAGCCTGTCTCACAGGTCACCCCAGACCTGATTCCGTAATTACCCAGGCGGCACAACGCAGGTCAAAGAACCCTTCAGCCCCACTTTCAACGCCCCCAGATAAGGAAGGTAGGAGGCTGGACAATATCGGCAAACGATTTTCCACCATGTCGGCTTTGACAGTCAGAGCGTCCAATTCCTTAGCGCTTCTGGGGCGCTACAACAGACAGATGTGGTCAGACATTGCCCCTTACCTCAACGATCTTCCTCAGGGCATCAAGGAGGAGGCAAGAAAGGTTTTGCTGGAGGGCGAGCGCTCCGCTTCGGAGATTATTGATTGTGCAATGGATATTGCTTCCACTGGCTTCCGTCAGCTAGCTGGGGCTGCGGTTCTAAGGCGCCAGGGATGGCTGAAGGCTACAACATTTAGGCCTGAGGTCCAGACGAAGATACTAGATATGCCCTACGATGGTCAAGAGCTATTCGGAAAACATATTGATGAAGCCCTTCAGGGGATTAAAAAAGACACTGATACAGCCAAAGCTTTGGGAACCTTGCAGTATAAAAGAACCCCTTTTTGTGGTGCTCGGGGTAAGAGCCAGCCATCATACAGAGGAGGTTACCAGCAGTATAGGTACCCTTCCTATACTTCCTCTACCCAGCAATACAGGACGCAGTTCGCCCAGAGACAACAGCCTGCGACTGCCTACAATAAGTCTTCCTTTCGAGGAAAACCGGATGAATTCAATTCGGCCATTCTCTAGAATTTGTACATCCACCTCCACCAACGCCTCCTCAGCTTTTGGTTCACAAGCATTTGCGCCTGTTACAGTTGGAAATAACATCAATGATCCAAAAAGGAGCAATAGAGCGTGTCCCTTTTCATCAGAGAGTTAAAGGTTTCTATTCCTGCTTCTTTTTAGTGCGCAAAAAGAAGAACAAGTGGAGGCCAAATTTAGATTTACAAAATTTAAACAAATTGCTCAAGAAACAGTCATTGCACATAGTCACCATTCAGGAGGTCTTGCAGCTTCTCAATGGAGGCGACTACATGTAATCCTTGGATCTCCAAGACGCCTATTTCCATATACCAATTCACAAGAAACACAAAAATTTTCTAAGGTTCGCCGTAGCCGGCAGGCATTATCAGTTCCGAGTTTTATCTTTCGGGCTCAAGTCAGACCCACACATTTTTACAAAGTGCCTAGCTCCAGTAGCTGCATATCTCATACAACATCACCACCAAGTTTTCCCATATCTCGACGACTGGCTCGTCAAAGCTCCTTCTCTCAACGCCGCAAAGATGTATTCCAAAGCCTGTTTGCGGCTTTTCAGCAATTTGGGTCTCACACTAAACCCAGACAAATCAGTCCTGCAGCCTTCTCGATGCCTAACGTTCCTGGGAGCTATCCTAGATACGGTTCTGAAGAGGGCCTATCCAACGGAGGAAAGACCACGAAAACTCCTGACCTTGGCAAACCGCATACAAAGAAAAAAGTCTCTTTTGATGCGCCTGTGCAAGTCTCTATTAGGCATGATGTCCTCTTGCATTCTTCTGATTCCACATTGCCGTTTACACATGCGTCTTCTTCAGGAAGCCTTGACCACGCAGTGGATTCAGGTAAAGGGAACTTTCGACGACATTATCCAAGTGACTCCACAAATGGTCGTCTGTCTAACCTGGTGGACTCATCCTCACCATCTGTCTCAGGGCTTACCTTTCCTTCCTCAAGCCTCTAGTCTGGTGATAATGACAGGCGCATCTCTGGAAGGTTGGGGAGCCTTCCTACAGGAACTTCAAATAAGTGGCAAGTGGCCACCTTCTCAGTGGAATCTACACATAAATCTCCTAGAGCTAAGATCAGTCTTTCTAGCTCTCCAGGCGTTCTTACCCAGGATGCGAAGGTCACTAGTGCTTGTCAGGACAGACAATACTACAACAATGCACTACCTAAACAAACAAGGAGGAACTCAATCTCTCTCCCCCTCCCACGAATCTCAAGAGATTTGGAACTGGGCAATTCAACCCGAAATCTCCTTGAGAGCAGAGTACGTTCCAGGAAAAGAAAATGTAATAGCGGATTCTCTAAGCAGGTTAAGGACAACCTGCCACGAGTGGGAGTTGAGCCAAAATATCCTGAACAAAATTTTCTCTCAGTGGGGCGAACCAGCAATAGACCTGTTTGCCATGAGCAGCAATGCCAAATGCCAACGCTTCGCAAGCTGGCTTCCCCAAAAGGGATCTCTGGGGAATGCGTTTTCAATAGCTTGGTTCGGCGTATTTGCCTACGCTTTTACACCAATTCCTCTCCTTCCCAGGGTTCTAAAGAAAATGAAAGCAGAGCCATGCCAGCTAATTCTAATAGCTCCAGCGTGGCCTCGCCAACACTGGTTCACGGAGCTTCAACTCCTATCCTTGCAGCCGCCGATTCCCCTGAAGCCGTTTCCCTCTCTCCTAACGATGAACCAGGGACAAATTCAGCACCCGGATCCAGGCTCGCTCAGATTATCCGCTTGGCTCCTGAGTTCCAAGATTTTCAAGACCTGAACATTCCTCAAGACTGCAGGGAAATTTTGTCTCGTGCTAGAGCAGACAGTACCAACAGAACGTATTCTTTGAAATGGAAAAGGTTTTGCATCTTTTGTGAATCTGTTAAGGTGCATCCTTTCAAATCATCTCCGGAGGAAGTCTTGCCTTATCTCCTCCACCTGGCGAATTCAGGTCTGGCTCATAACTCAATCAAAGTTCACTTGGCTACAATTTCCCGTTTTCGAAGATGTTCCAAAGGGTCTTCTTTGTGGTCAAACAGACTGATAAAACAGTTTCTTAAAGGTCTTTTCAGGACTTTTCCTCCTGTAAAATCTCCACCTCCAACATGGCAGCTTAACATGGTACTTGCTCAGCTTATGAAGCACCCGTTTGAGCCGATACATAGAGCTGACTTAAAATTTCTTTCTTGGAAAACTGCTATTCTTTTGGCTCTTGCATCTGCAAGAAGAGTTAGTGAACTCCAAGCTTTCACGATACAGGAACCTTTCATTCTATTCAAGAACGACAGAGTGGTCCTTCGTACCAACCCTAAATTTATACCTAAAGTCCCGTCTGACTTTTATCTTAATGAACCAATTGTTTTAAAATCCCTTTTTCCAAATCCACAGACGGCGGCTGAACGAGCCTTACATTCCTTGGACTTAAAGCGTTGCCTTAAGTTTTATCTAGACAAAACAAAATCCTTCCGCAAGTCTAATCAGCTTTTTGTAGCATACAGCTTACCTAGGAAAGGTTTTCCTTTGACAAAACAAAGCATATCAAGGTGGATCTCTAGTGCTATTCTCTTCTGTCACCAGCAGGCTGGTTAACCCCTGCATTCAAGAGTTCGTGTCCATTCAACTAGGGCGATATCAACATCCATGGCGTTGTTTGCTGTGTGCCCCTAGCAGACATTTGGAGAGCAGCAACCTGGAAAACGCCTCATACATTCACCAAGCATTATTGCTTGGATTCCGATTTGATTAAGGATGCTGCGGTGGGACAAGCGGTGCTCGGACATCTATTTCAATAAGGTGAGCCTTCCTTCCATCCCACCAACCTTTCTAATGCACATTTCTCTGTTGGTTTCTATTCATTATGCCAATATTGGAATCCATGTTTTGACTATTTTGTAATTATATGCATAATTCGATTATTTGCATGCAAGTTGTTGTATTTTAACCTCAGGAAATAGTTATTAACTATTCAGTTATGTATGGCTCATGTATATGACGAAATGTGCTCATTGCTGTTATTTATTCTGATTCAAGCATGTGAATCTATGAAAGATACTTACCTGTAACTACAGTTATCCAGTATTGGTATCTTTCATAGATTCACATGCGACCCGCCCACCTCCCTTGGAAGGGCTCACTTAATGCTCTCAGTTGTACCTCTGGATACGCACGGTGCTTAGGAAAATCTGAGGGACTGGAGCTCCTTCCAGGAAGGTTCTAGAGGGTGGTGTCAGCTGATTGGTTATTCTCTTGAGTTTCGTCCTTTTTTATATAAGGACTCAGACATGTTACTAAATGCAAGGCATTAGGCCTGTTACCTTATATGTCTAATGTGACATTACCATTATTTATGTACCGGGGACTCCCATCTCGACGACGGGGAATGATTCAAGCATGTGAATCTATGAAAGATACCAATACTGGATAACTGTAGTTACAGGTAAGTAACTCATTTCTTCTCACATTAGCCCATGGGGGTATTTACACTCACAAAGGCTCGAAGACAAACTTCCTTTCTGCTTGTATAACAGTTCTGGGCTGGCATGCTATCGCTTATGAAACAAAATGTTAAGGGATTAAAAATAATAAGAATACATATTTGTGTTTATTAGTCAATTAGTTCACACATAAAGCACACTTTCCAAAATTGACTGTTTGTGGCCAATGTAACAGGCGTGAATCTTAATTATTATTCCTATCCAAATCATCCCACTACAGGTGTACCATATGCTGTCACAACATCTGCTCCGGCAACTACAATAGCCTCAACGACAGCAATCACAACATCAGGAGCCAGGGGCAGTACTACGGAAACAACAACCTCAGGAACAACTAGTAGAACTACAGCAGCTTTAACCTCTGAAACAACAGCTGTAACAACAGCCACAGTGATGGGAACCACCCGAGAGAGCATGTCTACATCCAGTGCAGCAACAGGGACTAGTGGGAGCTCAAAGCCATCACAGGCACCCACCACACCCTCCTCAGGACCCACATCTGTCTCCAGTGCAACAACGGAGGCCAATGGGAGCTCTACGCTGTCACAGGCACCCACCACAGCCACCTCAGGACCCACATCTTCATCGGGTGCAACAACAGGGAACAGCGGGAGCTCTACAGCATCACAGGCACCCACTACACCTACCTCAGGACCCACATCTGTATCCAGTGCAACAACAGGAGCCAGCGTGAGCACAACGCCATCACAGGCACCCACCACAGCTACCTCATTCCCCACATCTGGATCCAATGGAACCACAGGGGCTGGCGGAAGCTCGACGGTGTCACAGGCCTCCACCACAGCCACAGTTTCTTCTTCCGAGACAACAGCGCCCCCTTCATGCAGTGATGCTATAGCCCACCCTCTGCAGTTCAAAGCTATCAACCGAAATTATACAACAAGCATGAATGATAAGACCTCTTCAGATTTTCAGAGAATCAGGAACATCACAGAACACGAGGTAGGTTCCTCTCTTTCCCACTTGTTTTACTGTCATCTCCCTCCCACTACTCGAATGTCTCTCTACTCTTTCCCTCTGCATGAGTTGTTCTTTTTTCCTTACCTTTCTCCCACTGCTTTCACTTTTTCCTTCCTTTTGTGTCATGGCAGTGCACTCATTCCTTTTTCTCACTCCCTTTACCTTTTCACTCTACTTTCCAAATCACTCCATACTCTTTGTCTCTCCTGTCAATCTGTCATGCCCTCTCTTCTACCCTCTCAATCTCCCTCATAGTCTTTACATCTTTTCCTTCACTATTTTATTCTGAAGACATTCTCTCCAGTTCACCTCACTCTCCCCATTTCTTTTCACCCCAATTCCATCTCACAATGTCCCCATACTTTCTTTGTCTCCCAATTCTTTGTCTCACCTGTCACTCTCCCAGTGTTTCCCATACTCTCTCCATCTCTCACCTTGTTTCCCAATCTCCTCCCTTCTTGCTCCCCTCACTGTCCCAATCCCACCCGGTCCTTCTGCCTTCTTACTGTCCCAATCCCCCATACTCTCTCAATCTCATCTCCCTTTGCCTGTCTGTCACCTTAAACCAATATTCTCTCCTTGAATTTTGCCTGTCCACCACCTTGATCTATTTATCTTCCATTCACTCTCCCTCACTCCCCAACCCATCTGTGCCCTCACTGTGTTGCCTCTGTGCATTGATTGGCCAAACTTTCTATTGGTGAATTACATCTTCCAATCTCTTTTCATCTTCTTCTCCCTCTTCTGGTCACAAGAACTCTCTCCACATTAGACCCAGACACCAGTAGTCACGAGGGGGGTAAGTGCAACCCCCGACACTCTCTGCAGCCAATGAGTGATCTCCCAGGTGTTTCTCTGCTGTCATGAGGAGCAGAGACATGGAGCCCTTTATGCTCTGCCCCCTTCCAGGGGATACCAGCAAGGGAATCTGTCCCTTTCCCCCCACTTCACAAGCAAATGCAAACCCAAGGTCTAAGCTGGTCACAGAGAAGTGACCCTAGGGTGCCAGTGGTAGTGTGTAGGCAGTCGCCTTAGTGGAAGTGAATGTAAAAGTGGGCACTGATGAGCCTGCAATGGGATAATACAGAAAGAAATTATGTGAATGTCCAAACCAAGTTTAAATGTCAAGCTAGAACTTTACTATTAATATTAAGCCGAAGATGAAAAAATAGACTCAGGGGATCAAAAATCATACCAAGCTCAAATTTGAATTACTCATTTCTAAATAGTAGTGGTGGGCAAGCAACTGAAAGCCTGAGCGAGGCCTGGCTCGGACTCAGCTCAAGGGTTCTCTCTTGGACCCTCAAGCTCAAAACAAGCCGATCTATCATGTGGCTTCTACCTGCTACCCACGCTCTACCCACGCTCTACCCACGCTCTTACCTAATGTGCCAAGAATTAAGAAAAAGCCTTAACCTTTGATGTAAAACAGGAGAGGGGAAAGAGATACCCATCTACTAGCTCAAGGGTCTCCAAACCATTCAGCACAGAGGGCTACTCTGTATATTTTATAAATATTCGTGTGCCGAAAAAAATCAGTTTTATAAATGAATGAATAGAATTTAAATGAATGAATAAAGTTTACTTGGATCTTTTTTTATAATCAGCATGATATGGTTCATAACAAAAGAGAAATGTGACAATTGCAAAGAATCAATGGCGTGCTTAAACTTAGAAATGATATATGAGTAAAAATGTCAAACATTAGCAAATGCTCTGACAAAATATTTTCTCACTTAACTGTAGATGAAAAAAGCAGGCTATTCATTTTTTAATTAATTTTAAATACTGAAAATTGACAAATTTTAATGAAATGAGAATTTGTCAAATTTTGTGACACACAATAAGAAAAATAAACACACTCCAAGAAAGAACTTCAGTAAAACAAAGCAAAGAAATTCAAAATAAACTTAAGGCATTAAAAATGGTCGAACAAAAATAAATTCAGTCAACACCTTTCTACACATATCTGGCAATTGGAGTTTTCAATTTTAAACAACACAACATGAAGCACAAGATTAATGGGAATGATGGAACTGATTTCTTAATTTAAAAATAATGGACTGTCTGCACTAGGAACTTCCTTTTTCAAAGATCTGGCATACACAACACTGCTGGTCCAAACTTTACAATAGAGAAGATTCAAGAGGCTCTGCTGCCACCTACAGGCTGCCAAAGGAATTGGATATATATTTCCCTTTGATCATCAGAATCTGAGGCTTTGGAAAACAACAGAGAATTTACATTATATTTATAACCTATTAAAGCTAAAGTTGCTGTGGGCCAGATAAAATCTTGGAGTGGGCTGGAGGAGTCCCGCGGGCTGTAGTTTGGAGACCCCTGTACTAGCTGTATGGCACAATCTGAAATCAGAAAAGTTGGAATTTTTCCCTGTTTCTCCGCTTCACCAAATAGTGTGACTCTAGGCAAATATTTTATTTCACTGTGCTTCCTTTTTCCTTATTGCAATTGAGAGCAGTTTGAAGTATGTGAGTTAAGTGTGCGTGTTATGCAAGCACCAATCTTGAGCCTGATTTAAATAGAATATAATGTTGCTCATTCTAAAACTCTAATCCACTTAAGGTACATGACTGACTTACCTCTTAATTCTGTAATGGCATTGTTGTCAAGGGGGAAGGTGAACAAGCATGAATATTTTTAAGTTCATATATAAAAACTGTCACTTTTAATAAATGCCTCACAAAGCAGTGATATAATCTAATGTACTAAGTTGAAACACTTCTGTGTGTTAACAAAATGAACTTTTTTGAAATTTGAAAAGTCTTTATCATATTTTTATATGATGTCTGTTGCAAAGTTTATGTGCCAAACATTTGCAGGGCGCAGCTCGTGCATGGCTCTTCGAGCCCAGCCGGACTGGAGCACTGCTCTGGCTCTGCTTTCTCTGTTCATTTGTTGGCTCACCCACCTCTGCAAAATAGCACTATCCACAGCAGATTTAAATAGTTTGTTTCTCTTGCTGGCAAGAGGTGGGCAGCAGTACAATCTTTTTTGGTAATGAAATGAAACCCAGCAGTCTTCAGTCAAATAACATCTCTGCAAAACAAAATGCTTTTTAAAAAAATCTTCCAGGTTCTGCACACTTGCATTAATATCCACACCCTTTTCTGGGCAGTTCTTCTGGGTATGTCACTTTTTTTGATGTTCATATGGCGATACCGGCTTCGCCTTATTTACAAAGCAGTGTTAAGCCACTTAATGTGGCTTAACGCTGCCTTGTAAATAAGGCAACCTTTATAGCTATACTTAGTCCCAGTATATATTCTTCCCCTCTTACTCTGTCCCTGAGGTCTCTCCTCCCACCCCTCCCTGTCTCCGCCCCGTGCCTTCCTATCTCTCCTCCCCCTCTGTGCTTCTCCCAGTACATACTCCCCTCTCTTACTCTGTCCTCGAGGTCTCTCCTCCCACACCTTCCTCTCTCTCCTCCCCCCTCTCTGTGCTTCTCTTCCTTCTTGATGCTCAGCTCGCCTCTATTGTCCTAGTATATATTCTCTCCTCTTACTCTGTCCTCAAGATCTCTCCTTCCACATCATCCTATTGTCCTCCTCACACATCTTCCTCACCATTACTCACTCTCTCCACCTCTTCTCCCCTTGTCTTTCCCTAATCTCTCTCCCGTCCACACTACTCCTCTTACGTCCCTTTCCTTCTTTCACTCCGCCTCTCTCTTCCCTCTCCCTATCGCTCCCTCCCCTACCTCCGTTCTCACACTTCCTCTCTCTTAGCTCATTCTTTGTAGCAGTCTCCCTCTCATCCCCCTCTCCATCCTTCACAGTTCACTTCTTGTCCCTGTATGTTCTCTCACTCTTACTCTCCCCCTCAAGCTCCTTCCTCGCCTCCCCACTCTCCCCTCTCCTTGCTTCTCCTCTCAGTCCCATCTCAGTGAATGGACTGATGCTCACTCAATGTGTTTGTGACCAACAGGTGACAGAGATATATAGGAAAGCCTCGTATTCCTGCGTCTCCAGCACTCAGGTGGAACTTCGGTAAGAGCCAGAAATGTTATCCTGTAGAAGAATGAAATGAGCTCTTGTGTTATCTACTGCCTTCCTCGCTTCTTACTGGTGGAAGTTGGGGTCTCTTCTTCACAGGCTCTATCCCTCTCTCCACACTCATGGGAGCTTTTCCTTGTGGAAGTTGAGGTCTCTTTTTCGCAAGCTCCATCTCTCTCTCCACACTCATGTGAGCTGGCCCTGGTGGAAGATGGTCTCTTCTTCACAGGCTCCACCCCTCTCTCCACACACATGTAAGCTGGGCCCCCATCTACTATCTTCCTCTGTTCCTTTAGTGAAATCCGGGGTCTCATTCCTACAGGCTGCCCTCCTCTCTTCTCAGTGCACTGTGGGAAGCAGGGGTCTTCTCCCTACAGGCTGCCTTGCTCTCTACTCATGGTGGAAGCTGCGGCCTCATCGTTACAGGCTGCTTTCTTCTCTGCTCACTGATGGAAGCTGGGGTCTCCTCTTTACAGGCTCTTTCTTTTCTTCTCAGCAATGGAAATTGGAGGTCTCATTTTTACAGGCTTTCTTCCTCTCTACTCATGGTGGAGTCTGGGGCCTCACCTTTACAGGCTCCTTCCTCTCTAATCACTGTTGGCAGCTGGGAACTTAAGTTCTACCCTCCCCTCGCCTCACTGGTGGAAGCTGATAAGTGTTCTTTTTAGTCTCTCTCCCTCTCTCCTCACTGGTGAAGCCGATGTCTCTTCTTTACAAACTCCCATCCTTTCTCCTCCAGGTGGAAGCTGATGTCTGTTCTTTATAGGCTCCATCCTCTCTCCTCACAGGTGGAAGCTGATGTGTGTTCTTTACAAGCTCCCATCCCCTCTCCTCACTGGTGGAAGCTGATGTCTGTTCTTTATAGGCTCTCATCCTCTCTCCTCACAGATGGAAGCTAATGTCTCTTCTTTACAGGCTCCCACCCTCTCTCCTCACAGGTGGAATCTGATGTCTGTTCTTTATAGGCTTCCATCCTCTCTCCTCACAGATGGAAGCTGATGTCTTTTGTTTACAGACTCCCATCCTCTCTCCTTCCAGGAGGAAGATGAGGTGTCTTCTTTACAGGCTCCCATCCTCTCTCCTCACTGGTGGAAACTGATGTCTGTTTTTTACAGGCACTTTTCTCTCCTCACAAGTGAAAGCCGATGTCTCTTCTTTACAGGCTTCCATCCTCTCTCCTCCATGTGGAAGCTGATGTCTCTTCTTTACACGCTCCCATCCTCTCTCCTCACTTGTGGAAGCTTTTGTCTTTTCTTTACAGGATCCCACCCTCTCTCCTCACAGGTAGAAGCTGGAGTCTCTTCTTTACAGGCTCCCATCTTCTCTCTTCTTTACAGGCCTCCATCTTCTCTCCTTACCGGTGGAAGCCAATGTCTTTTCATTAGAGGCTCCTATCCTTTCTTCTCGGTGCTATAACTTAGTACAGATCTTATGTTATCTTTGACCTTCCTCTCTCCTCTCTGGTGGATGCCATGGTCTCATCCCTAAAGCCTCCCTGCTCTCACTTCACAATTTTTAGGTCGAGCATCAGCGTGCATGCGCTGTCTGCAAGACCTGCTGTGATCTCTCTACACGGGGTGTAATCCCACCTTCTGCTTCAATTGGTTCACTCCCCAGTTACTTGTATTTCATGCCCCCTTAATGGTGGGGCTCCTGATACTTCACTTCCGTTTTTTATTTCAGGAACATTGGCCAACTACAGTTTCATTACTCTGTAGATGTTTTGGTGTTCTTTTGGGAACTACTTGTTTAAAATTAGTGCTAATGTTATACTTGGCGAGTCATGCGAATTCCTTGCTTGAAATCTGCAAGACCTCCATGCGTTGTCCCAGTTTTGTTTCATAGCGTTCTATTGTGTTTTTTAAAGATGTTTGGCAACATTTGCAGCTGTGGGCAAAATTGTTTTAAAAGATGTGCTCTGGATCATTTCAATTGTGCATATTTTAACAAACGCGTGGGGAAGCATGAAGGCATGCAGGCACGACCACGTGACTGGCGCCACACAACCATAAGCAGGGGTCTGTGTTTTTTTAAGAGAGGAGCTGTCAGGCTCTGTGAGGTTGGTCAGCGAATCTTGCACCGATGTCACCCGGTGTTACATGGTTGAACGGTGCTGTGGCAGGCAGGGGTCAGCAAGCAGCATACGGACTGCAGAGTATCACTTGTCTCTGCCACTGAAGGCTGCCTCTGGACTCACACAGTATCTCAGGCACAGTTGGACTCAGGGGGTACCTTTCCTGCCCATGCTAGTATGGAGATCTCGTTAAAGCCACAGCAGCTCTTCCACCTATTGAAATGCATGAACTGTGCCGGGAAGAGCTTTTACTAAACCTATATGCTGGACGGGATTATGCAGTGCGCGTGTCCTTAGACGTCAGTCAGGATGCTATTTTGTGCTGTACACCTTGAGTACATACACTGCCAGCTGCTAGAGAAAACCTTCGCTCCACTACATTAGAGAAATAGTGGGTCCAAATTCTCCGTTTTAAAGTCGTTGTATTTTCTGACAACAATTGGCATTTTTCATCAGCCTAGGGACTTGCAGATATTTGGCAGGCACCTGAAGTGAATTTACAAGAGTTTTGTAAAATAATGCTCCAGCAATTACAGTATAAATGGCAGTTTGGATAATATGTTAAAATTATTTAATAGGTACCACTCTCGTTTTCTGTTTTCATTTCCTAGGTCTCGTGTTGCACAGATATATTGCAATCCAGTTAAAGGATTATTAAAGGCAGTTTAGTGTCTATTTTTTGGGAAATAAGAATGCAAAAAATACCCCAGCAGTAACATAAGTAATTAACCCTTTCGCTGCTAGGCCTTTCCCCCCTGTGCTTAGCCTTTTTTTGGCTATTTGGGATAGTTTGCGCTTAGACCCCTGTAACGTTTTGTCCACGTAAGGTTTCCACGTCAAATTTGCGCCCTTTTTTGCCAACACCCTGAGGATTCTAAAAGTACCCAGGGTTTGTGGATTCCCTGGAAGGGACCCAGAAATTAGCCAAAATACAGCTAAATGTTGTTTTGGTTTTTTTAAAATGGGAACAAATTGCTGCAGAAGAAAGCGTCTGTTTTTTTCCCTTCAAATGGCATCAACAAAGGGTTTGGGGTGCTGAAATCACCATCTTCTCAGCTTTCAGGGACAGGCAGACTTTTGTCAGAAAACCGAAATTTTCTACACAGTTTTGGCATTTTACTGGGACATAGCCTATTTTTCCTCCATCCAGTTAGTGGTAGAAATGGGTATGAAACCAATAATGGATCCCGGAAAGCTATACGTTTCTGAAAACTAGATACAATTCTGAATTCAGCAACGGGTCATTTGTGTTGATCCTTCAAGGTTTTTGTTTATAGAAACTAAGAGTTGAAAATAGAAAATATTGAAATTGAGTTGAAAAAACAGCCATTTGTGCCAACTTTTTCACCTGTAACTTCTTCTAAGTATGACAGATTTTTGACAGCAATATACCGATACATCCGCTGGACCCTTCAGGTTATGGGAATATATAGGACTTGTAGATTCACCAAGAACCCGAGGTACCCAGAGCCAATAACTGAGCTGCATCTTGCAAGGTTTTTCATTGTGTACCGGATATATAGTAATTCATTTGGTAAAATATAAAGAGTGAAAATAGGTACCAAGGAAACCAATATATTTCCGAAATGGGAACAAAATAAAGAGTTTATAAGCAGTGGTTTTTTGCACATCTCCAAAATTGTGGGTACCCAAACAAGCATGTGAATTAAAGGTCATTTTTCAAGCGCCCGATGCCCGCTACGGCCAGTCCGGCCCTGCAGCCAAGCACCATCCATGCACACAGCCAGCCAAACACCAGTCCAAGTACACCGCCAGCCAAGCGCCACTCCACGCACACCCCCAGGCAAGCGCCAATCTACACACACCGTCATCATGCGCGAGTCCACCCACACCATTAGCCAAGTGCAGATCCACACACACCGTCAGCAAAATGCCAGCCAAAGGTCAGTACACGCAGACCGTCAGCCAAACTCCAGTTTACACACACACAAACTCTGCCTGGTTTCTAGTGGCTTTCTGCCCCTGCTTGGGTGCAGATGAGACTAAAAATATCACTGAAACAGCCAAAATGTGTGCCTAAAAAAAGGGAGCGACCCTTGCCTATGGGGCTTCTCACTGTCATGCCCATAAGCATATCCCTTGTGCCTAGTGGCAGATTAGGGGGGCAGATTAGGGACTATTGCCCCATCTGTCTCCCGGGGGAGGCAGAAAGACTGTGGCTAACTTTTAATGGGGGGGTGGGGGCATTGGCATGCCCACTCTGGGCAGCCCCCACCCCTACGTATAATAAAAAACATAATCCCTGGTGCCTAGTGGGCTTTCTGAGACCCCTCGGGGCAAGCCAGGGGCTATTGCCCCCATGTGCCTCCTGAGGGGAGAAAAAGACTGTGGAATTTAATTTGGGGAGGGTGGGGGCATTAGCATGCCCATTTAGGGTAGCCCCCACCCCTATATACATAAAAAAAATCCCTGGTGCCTAGTGTGTTTTCTGTCCCCTTGGAGGCAGATCGGGGGCTATTGCCCCATCTGCCTCCCAGAGGAAGCAGACAAGCTGTGGCAAATTTGTTTTTGGGGGTGGGGGCAATGGCATGCCCATTTTGGGCAGCCCCCAACCCTACGTATAAAAAAAAACAATCCCTGGTTCCTAGTGGGCTTTCTGCCCCCCTGGGGGGCAGATCAGGGGCTATTTCCCCCATCTGCCTCCTGGGGGGGGGGCAGAAACACTGAGGAAATTTGGAGGGGCATTGGCATGCCCATTTTGGGCAGCCCCCACCCCTATATACATTAAAAAAGAATCCCTGGCATCTAGTGGGATTTCTGCCCCCCTGGGGGGACAGATCGGGGGCTATTGCCTCCACATGCCTCCGGGGGGGGGGGCAGAAAGATTGTGGAATTTTGCGGGGGTGGGGGCATTGGCATGCCTATCTCGGACAGCCCCCACCCCTAAATACAATAAAAAAAGAATCCCTGGCATCTAGTGGGCTTTTTCCCCCGCAGGGGGGGCAGAAAGACTAAATATCCCCAAAAACAGATGGGAGGAGCAAAGGCCCTTGCCCAAGGGGCCGCTCTCCATTCCCTGGTGTCCAGTGGGTGGATCCCTGCTTGGGGATCGCCCTCCTGAGGAGATCCACTAGGGAGGGGTACCATTGGAAAGGGGAGATTCTCCCATTTCCAATTATACCTCTCCTGTTATTCTATGTGCTGAGATAGCCCCCTGAGCACATAGAAAGTAAAACTGAAATGAGCCTATCAGCACATTTCAGTTTCGGTTTCAGAGAAATGACGTCAGCGCGAACTGCGCGCTGATCGTCATTTACCTGAAACAAGCCGCCAAACAGCCTTGGGAGCTGGAGAAGCCCTTCCCCAGCTCCTGAGACACCCCTAAATACAATTAAAAAAAGAATCCCTGGCATCTAGTGGGCTTTCTGCCCCCCAGGGGGGGCAGAAAGACTAAATATCCCCAAAAACAGATGGGAGGAGCAAAGGCCCTTGCCCAAGGGGCCGCTCTCCCTTCCCTGGTGTCCAGTGGGTGGATCCCTGCTTGGGGATCGCCCTCCTGAGGAGATCCACTAGGGAGGGGTACCATTGGAAAGGGGAGATTCTCCCATTTCCAATTATACCTCTCCTGTTATTCTATGTGCTGAGATAGCCCCCTGAGCACATAGAAAGTAAAACTGAAATGAGCCTATCAGCACATTTCAGTTTCGGTTTCAGAGAAATGACGGCAGCGCGAACTGCGCGCTGATCGTCATTTACCTGAAACAAGCCGTCAAACAGCCTTGGGAGCTGGAGAAGCCCTTCCCCAGCTCCTGAGACTGTTTAGGGCTTAAAGAAATCCCTCTGGTGCCCGCACCAGAGGGATTTCCTGTGCCATGTGTGCGGACGTCCGGGAGCCGTCCGACGCACATGAGCACTGGTGCATCGGACGGCTCCCGGCCGTCCGATGCACCAAAGGGGTTAAAGAAATCCACAAAACAAGGAAAGGGTGCAATACCACAGTCTTTTTTTGGAACACAGACCAAAGGTTACACTTGGCTAATTATAGGGCTCTGCTATTGAGCTGGGGCAAGATATGGTCCCCATATACCATCTGTGGACGAGATGAATTTAACCCCTTGATATGATGATTGACATAGGATGGTACATCAACTAATATTTTAAAGTATTGTGAATACGACATACCATACTTTAAGCCCTGATGAAGTTCCCATGTATGAAGGAACTAACCGCGTTGGCTGAATTTTAAAATTTGTACAATACTAAGGATTAATAAATGAAGATGATGGACTTAATCTTGTGGAATTGAACTTCTTTCCTGGTGCACCTTCCCTTTGAAGAATTTCCTGTTTTCTGGTCTGCAGTGGCACTGAACGGCGGCAAGTGCCGGAAGCATATGTACAGGACACTAAATTTCAATACATTGGATTGAGGTGCAACACCAATGGTCAACCGCTGTTAGCGTTTGGGTGTATGCAATACCACAGGCTGTTACTAGGTGTCCTTGTGGAGTTGTAAACGTACCTCTATTATCCACATAAGATACTGCATCCTAAATGCAATTATAAAAAGAAAGATTGCAACTGAGCATACTTCCAATAAAAACAAATGGAAAGGTAGGCTCAGCTGCAATCTTTTTTAAATAATTGCATTAAGGGTGCAGTACCTTAAGTTGCTAATACAGGTAGGTCCGTTTACAACTCCACCGGGACACCTAGTAACAGCCTGTGGCACTGCACCCTTACCTTGCTTTATGTATTTTATTTTATTAGTTATGGTACTGCTGGAATATTTTTTGACAAAACTAAATCTAACAAACATTATCATTTTCAACACCAATAACTCAAAATTACCCTAATGTGAGAGCTGTTGCATTGCAAATGCTTGATCTTCCTGGTGCCCGACCCTAACTAACGTGCACTCTTTCTTCTCACAGGCCCGGCTCCGTGAACATCTTTATGTTGTTGATTATAGACCCCAGCGCCACCGACCAGGACATCTTCAACGCCTTCCTGGCAGCCGTGTCTTCACCTAACAGCCACTTGCAGATTCTGGGAGAATTAATACTGACAGCCATCAGAGTCGGCGGTGAGTGACAGCGTTCATTTGCCAATGACTGAAAGACAGTTTCCTGTTCTGTCCAGTCAGGATTCATATCTAAGACAAGGGGCAGTAAACTATAACCGGGCAAGTCTATAACATAATGACATATGTGCAGGTACCCCTGGTCACTACTAACAATCTCTGGTGCATTATTTCGGTTCCATTATTTAAGCAGTCTCTCACTTCTGCATTGTTAGACTCTCACTGAAAGTCATGAACCTAGTATAGTTCATGTCGTGTGGCGACCCCGGAACATTCTTTGTACATATGTTCTGGCGTTGGAGGTAACCACTTCATTGTTGAACAGTCTGGTGGCATCTCCATAAGTCTGTGACAGGCGCACTATAACCGGCTTTTTCTGAATATAAGACAGTAGTAATATAATCGCCATTATTATAAATCTAAATGACATTGCAGCATTGCAGGAAATGTTACTCACATATAATTCTAGGTCTACATCAAAGGTATTCTCATTGAAGTCATGAACAACCCTCCAGCCTCCTCCGCTGTCAGTTTAATACAATGCAAACATTAGTATACAGATATCTCTTTCGGATATAGTAGACTTCTCTTCGTAAAGAACTGAGCCTGGGAGGAAAACTGTGAGGCAAACTGCCAGTACAGTGCATACTGAGTAATGGTAGCTGCTGGCTCTCTTAAAGCTACAGTGTACACCGAGTGCAACTAATGCACTTTTAACCTGACAGGCACCTACCCTTAATTTCTTCTCTACAGTTACTGCAGGGGTTTAGGCTATTCTCCTGTAGTAGATCTTTCATAGATTCACATGCTTGAATCATTCCCCTTCGTCGTAGTGGGAGTCCCACAGTACCAGAGTAAAACAGAATGTATTACTATCATAGGCTATAATGGCAATAAAAGTCAATCAATAAATGTATTGTAAAGCGCAACTACTCACCCGTAAGGGTCTCAAGGCGCTGGGGGGTGGGGAGGGCTGATGGTCCGTCGAAGGCACTGTGGTTAAGTCGAAGAGCCAGGTCCTGAGGTCCTTCCTGAATTGAGGCAGAGATGGTGATTGCCTGAGGTGGAGAGGCAGGGTGTTCCAGGTCTTTGTGGCTGCGAGGTAGGAGAAGGATCTTCCTCCGGGTGTGGTCTTGCGGATACGTGGGACGGTGGCCAGGGCCAGTTGCGTGGAGCAGAGGTTTCTGGTGCATACGTGGAATGCGAGGTGGTGGTTGAGGTAACCTATCTGGGTCCTTTTCTAAAAAGGACCAAACTTGAACTATAACCAATCAGGCGACAGCACCCTCTAGAACACTACCAACAGAGGCAGAGTCCTTCAGATTTTCTACTGCATGTCTTGTGAAGGGAGTCACCCTGAGCTCTGCTCACTTTTTCTTCTCTAAGAGTCTGATTTATCCTACAACTACCATGTCTGATACTTCTAAGAAAGGCCTCTTCAGATCCAGCAAAACCTGTGGAAAGAAAAGACTACATGTGGATGATCCACAGAAAGACTTTCTTTGCTGCCTCTACCCTCAACACCAGGTAAAGGAGTGCAAAATATGTCCCATTTTTTCACCTAAGACCTTAAAGGACAGGGAGGGGAGGCTACTTCTGTGGCTACAGAAGGCTAAAACTCAGAGATCTACCACATCTGAGGAAGACAGTGACGCTTCCGTGAGGACACACAAAAGGTCAAGATCATCTGAGCAGGGGATATCTGAGGAGGGCAGAAAGGCCTTAAAAACTCACCATAAAGACCCACTGAGAAAGGGGAAAAGAAATACATCTCCACAGAAGCCGCCTCCTCTCAACCCAGTACTCCATCTGTGAAGACAGGGAACGTCAGCGTTCTTTCTCTACTGAACCTTCGACGTCAAGGCATAAAACTCCTCTCAAAGCAGCATTGATGGCAACATCACCGTCGACACCAGTATCAATGACGACGGTCCCCACTGTCTCGTCCACGACACCATTGTTGTCGCAGACGACGACAGCCGTCGACTTGCTCACCTACCTAGTTGACAAGAATCCTGTCATCCAGTACGACACCGTTGGCGCTACCCCCGACGGCACCGTCGACGACAACACTGTCAGCGAGGACACCATCAACAATGGCATCGACGACAAAGTTCCTACCATCAACGACGAAATTCACCTTGACGACAACGTTGTCAATGGGACCATCGACAGTGATAAAAATTACAAAGGTGACGAAAACAGCTTTAAGACCTGAGTTAACATCTTCTAGCAAGGTCTCACCTCTTCCACCAAGTCATCTGTTACACCTGGAGGAGTCGGACACAGCCCATAAGAACTCCAGGTCAAATACCAAGATGAGGATGATGAAGAAGAAGAAGAAGAGTATTATTACCACCAGCATTATGCCCCTCCCAAGAGGCATTATGAGCATTATCAATATCATGCTCATCCACAACCCAGATATGATGAGGTACAGATGCCCATGTAGCTCATTCAAAATCTCCAAGCCATGCTGCAAGACTACAGAAAGAGGTTCCCTGACTCTCCACAGAAGCAGCCAGTAGTACCACCTCGACCTACCTCTCCAGCTACTCCAAGACAGATTCCTCCACCTATGACGCCCTGAATGACATCTACGTCTAACATAGCGGCGCCACCAAGAGATGACCCAACATCTTCAGAAGATGAAAGGGAAGAAGGCGAAATCCCTGAACCGCAACCCACACGGCATGAGTGGGACGACTACCTTGTCCCAACTCTGTCGCCTCCACTGCCACATCCTTCAGATTCTCCCCCAGAAGACATCAGGGGCTTTCATAACCTAATGGACCGGGCTGGAATAAGATTTCACCTCCCCACCTCCGTTAAACAATCACACAGTTTTCTCTATGACTTCAAAGAACAAGCAAGAAAGTCAGCTAGCGCCATCCCCATCCCTGACTATATCTGGGACGAGGGGATTATGATACCGTGGCAGCAGTGCCACCTTGCAAGGACAAAAAGTGCAGGGCTGCAGAGGATTCCCCCGCTTGCCTCACAGGTCATCCCAAACCGGATTCTTTGATTTCTCAAGTGGCGCAACGGCGCTCCAAAAATCCTTCTGCTCCCCTCTCTACGCCACCAGACAAAGAAGGCACGCACTTGGACAACATAGGGAAAAGGTTCTCTCTCATGTCTGCCATTACCGTTCAAGCGGCAAACTCTCTAGCGATCCTGGGTCGTTATGATCAGCAAATGTGGGCCAATGTCAGCAGCCTCGTCAACCTAGTGCCTGATGACAAGAATGAGAAGGCAAGAAAGATTCTCCAGGAGGGTGAGCGCTTTTCCTCTGAGATTATAGATTGTGCAGTGGACATCACCTCCACCGGCTTTCGCCACTTAGCTGGAGCAGCGGTCTTGAGACACCAAGGATGGCTTAAAGCTGTTTGGGAAGCATATAGATGATGAGCAATTGGTGATAAAAACAGACACATATATTACTAGGTCCCTAGGCACTCTTCAATTTACAGAGGAGGTTATCAATGCTCCCAGCAATACCAACCCTTCCAATCCCAATACAGACCCGCCTACCAACATCAGGTGTACCGTCAACTGCCCGCAGCGACCTATTACAAACAAGGCCCTCGCACAAAGCCACTTCTCCCCTCCCCCCAGGGTCGAGATGCCGGTCATAAACAGTGGCCTAGACCAGGTGCCAGCTACATTCACTCCTTCCCACTCCATGGTTGCGAATATTACCAACTACCTCCCTCAATGGAGAGAGATAACATTGGACAGATGGGTATTAAAACATACCCTGGAGTTTGTACAAATACCACCAAAAAATCCTCCAAAGGGAGCGCACTCACCTCGTCTTCCCTTATTTAGAAAAGAAGCCCTTGTAATGTTGGCCACGGGTGCGATAGAAAAGGTTCCTTGTTGCCAGAAAGGCATGGGATTCTACTCCCATTTTTTCCTTCTAAGAAAGAAAACAGGGGATTGTGACTCATCCTAGACCTCAGGAAGCTAAACAAATTCTTACGCAAACAATCCTTCCACATGATTACTCTCTCCGACATCCTGCACCTGCTCAACAGCGGAGACTACATGACCTCTCTAGACGTGCAAGATGCATATTTCCACATTGCCATACATCCCAAACAGTGCAAATATCTCCGCTTTACCGTTGACGGTATATATTACCAGTTCAGAGTCCTCCTTTCGGCATCAAGTCAGCTCCTCGCATGTTCACCAAATGTCTCGCCCCGGTAGCAGCCATACTCAGAGAGCAAGGTCATCAGGTATTCCCCTACCTAGACGACTGGCTGCTCAAAGCCTCAACACCACAGCAAGCTTCCATAGCTACCAAAGGTTGTCTCTCGTTGTTTCACAGACTAGGCCTCACTGTGAATTATCCAAAATCCTCAACTTTCCCAAGTCAAACAATAATGTTTCTAGGAGCCAACCTGAATAAATAACAAAACAAAGTGAAGGTTAACAAACTTAGCTCTAAAGATTTCCAAAAGAAAGTCAGTTTCAGTGCAGCTGTACAAGTCATTAATGGGCATGATATCTTCCGCAATCAACAACTCTTCCCGCTGGCATGGCTGAAGATGAGGCCATTGCAAGATTAGATTAGATTAGAATACTTGTAGAGCGCATGGCTGCCTCGGCAATGAGGCGTCCCAGCACTAAAGCAAGCGAGGAGTTAAAGTTGAGAGAAAAGCCAGGTCTTCACAAGCTGTCTGAAGACCTGGTGATCAGAGTTGCTGCAGAGGAGCCGCAAGTGCAATGGATCCAATCTGAAGCATCATTCGAGGACTTTATAAACATCCCCCCAAAGTTGATGGAAATGTTAGCGTTGTGGTCTCAAATATCTAATCTTTCAAAAGGCCTTACATTCTTGACTTCAGTGCCCGACTTCGTCATCACCAACGATGCCTCTCTAAAGGGCTGGGGTGGCCACATACAGGACCTGCAAATCCTGGGGAAGGGGTCAGCACTTCAAAAAGCAATGCATATTAACCCCCTGGAAACTGAAAGGGATCTCTCACACCCTGCAAGCTTTTCTTCCATGAATAGCTGGAGCTTCAGTGCTGGTACATATGGACAATACGACCAGCATGTATTAAATCAACAAGCAAGGGGGTACAAGGTCCCTAATGCTATAATGCTATCTCAGGAAGAGCTTTGGAGCTGGCTCACAACCCAGAAGAGATCTCTGGAGGCAGAGCATGTGTCAGGAGTAAACAACACCTTAGCGGTCACGCGCAGCAGAGACAGTTGCCATGAGTGGGAACTAGATCAATTGGAGCTGGACAAAATATTCACACGGTGGGGAAAACCAGCATTGGATCTCTTCGTGACAGACAAGAATGCCAAATGCCAGTTCTAGGCAGGTTTGTACCTGCTCCCAGAGTTGTGGGTGAATGCCCTTTCAATGAGATGTACAAAAAAACAGGTGGTCACAGTGGATAGCCTAATCACCAAGTATCACAACACCCATATAATTAATTTGAAGAAAAGAGAAAACAAATTCGAAAGTTCACTTCACTTTTTATCATTTGCATTGTTTAGTCATGAATCATAAACCACTTAAACATAGGAGCTCCGGGTAGGGAAGTGCTCAAGGAAAGTGCTCGTTGTGAGGGTTCTAGAAGCGTGAGAAAAGGGAGTGTATATAAAATATTAACAATGTCTTTGAGAAAAAGACCTGTCTGATAGCCAATGAGGCCAACAAGCATCTGGATATACAATCAGTTATACAGATACAGTAACACAATTACTGTTATCCCAGTTGTAATACACAATCAGTACAGGCATTAAAATACAGTCGACGTTACGACCCCATTAATCAGTAAGGTGCATTGCGTCCTTAAACCGGGGTCTTTTTCAGGACAGAGGGAGACACATTATCTCCAACCTATTATTGCGGAGGAATCACTTTGCGAATGTGGGCCGATGGGCTCCTATGGCAGGGGTGGGCAAAGGCACAAGTCAGTCCCGTTCGTGGACTGTTGTAGTAGCGCGGTCAATGAATCAATCATGCATGACCTTGAGAGGTGAAGAAATCACGACGTCTCTCAAGCAGGAGCGTAGAACAGGTATTCTGACGGCCAGCCGGCTCAAGTCAACTGGATTACAAACCATTTGCGAGTTAATCTACGAAGGTTTGTGAAGGCTCAAGTATCTTTCTTCTGCGCGTACCTGCCACTACTATTGACCCAAGTCCGGTGGTTGATTTTGGGTAGTCACTAGTGTATTGTAACTTTCAATGAGATGGTCCGGGATTTATGCATACGCTTTTCCCTCCTTCCCTCTCATACCGAGGATTCTCAATAAAATGAAAATGGAGCACTGTCGCCTCATTCTAATAGCTCCCAAATTGCCCAGACAGCATTGGTTTACGGAGCTCCTCCTGCTGTCAGAGTCCAATCCCATTCACCTACCGACAGCTCAAACACTGTTAACGAGGGACAACGGCCAGATCCTACACCTGGAGCCAACCTCTCTCCAATTGAATGCATGGCTCCTGAATTCGGCAAGTTCCGAGATTTAGATATTCCTCAGGACTGTAGAGAGATTCTATCCAAAGCAAGAGCTGAAGCTACAAACAAGATGTACAAGCTAAAATGGAAGCGAGTCTGTTCATGGTGTCAACAATCTAACCTGCATCCATTGGAAGCATGACCTTAGCAGATTCTGCCTTATCTCCCGTTGCTAGCTAGATCAGGATTGGTACATGCGTCTATAAAGGTTTACCTTGCTGCAATTTCAAGGTGTCTGTTCCACAAGAATAGTGAAACAATTCATGAAGGGGTGATTCAGAGCTTTTCCCCCTGTTCGTGCTCCTCCCCCAGAATGGCATCTCAATGTGGTTCTCTCTCAACGTATGAAGCCTCCATTCGAGCCCATTCACAAAACAGACCTGAAATTTCTCATGTGGAAGGTTGCTTTGCTGTGGCTCTCACTTCCACTAGAAAAGTCAGCGAGATGCAAGCTTTCACACCGCAGGAACCGTTCTTGAGTTTCACTGATGATTACGTGCTTCTCAGAACAGACCCAAATTCATCCCCAAAGTTACATCACAATTTCATCTCAATGAACCTATCATACTTAGTACTTTTTTCCCAAATCTGGCATCTCTGGCTTAAAGGTCACTCCACACCTTGGACATTAAGTGATATCTTAAATTCTATCTGCATTATACTAAACAACTCCTGAAAACTGATCAGCTGTTGGTCTCTTATGGTCATTCTAGTCAAGGTACAGCAGTCACGAAAGCAACCATTGCAAGAAGAATTTCTGCTACTATTCAGTTTAGCCACACCAAGGCTGGCAAACCACTCACAGCGAAGGTGAAGGCACACTCAACGAGGGCAGTGTCCACTTTGGTTGCTCTGTTTGCAGGTGTTCCGCTGGAGAAGATATTTTTTGCTGCGACATGGAAGAGCACCCACTTGTTCATGCAGCACTACTGGGTAGTAATAAGTTATATCTTTCAATAAGGTGAGCCTCAGTAACTGTAGGTGATTATCAGTATGTCTTTTCAAATGCACCCTTGGCCCCTTATGCTTTGGGCTCAAGTTGCATTCCCAAAGTGAGTCTTCAGGGGTCCGTAAGGCTGGATGCAGTAGGTGTGATCTTTCACAAGTTGTACCTCAACACTTACCAAGAACAGGCCTCTCAACCTTCCAAGTTATATACTGCATATTGGTCTTTTCATACAGGGACTATTTGCGCAATGTTATGCATGTATGGATATATAGAGATATGTTTTAGACTGTTACCCACCATCCTCAAGGGTACTTCTATAACTAATATGTTTACCTACGATAACTGCTTGCTATTCTGATTCAAGTATACGAATCCAAGAAAAAGATCCGATAACGGAGAAGAAAATTTGTTACTTACCTGTAACTGCAGTTCTCCAGTATTGGTATCTTTATTGATTCACATGTGACCCACCCTCGTTCCCCTGAGAGGCTTCCCTTATAGCTCGGGATTATTTATTCGCACTTGTGCGTTCAAATCTGAGGGACTCCGCCTCTGTTGGGAGTGTTTTAGAATGTGCTGTTGCCTGATTGGTTAGAGTCCACGTTTGGTCCTGTTTTAAAAAGGGCATCGATAGGCTATTAAATTGACTTTTCAGTGCCATTATAGCGTATGATAGTGATACATAATGCTTTACTATGGTACCGTGTGACTCCCACTTCGACGACGGGGAATGATTCAAGCACGTAAATCTATGAAAAGATACCAGTAGAGCATATTTCAAATTGGGGGTGAGTGTCTGAAAAGTTTCAGTGCTCCGTCCATCATCTCCTTGTGTTTGCTTTGTTCACCCTAAGTTGGCAGGGTATGCCCAGACATGGGTCCCTTGCTCACTTTGCCACTGGATTCAAGCTAGCCTGGCTGATGAAGGGTGTTACCCAGAAACCGGTCCCAGGATGCTTGTTTACGGTTCAGGGAAGACCTGGCTTGGCAGTTCGGGCTGGACTGTTCCCATGAGGCACAGGGTCAAGACTGATTTGCTTATATATCTGGGTCTGAACTGAGGTGGCGAAGTGAGCTAAAGGATGATGATGGATTCAACCCAGATCTGTGACTGGGGATGAGTGTCTCAAAAGTTTCAGCGCTCCGTCCATCATCTCCTTGTGTTTGCTTTAGACTTATGGAGGTGTCACTAGACTGTTCAACATTGAGGTGGTTACCTCCAAAGTCAGAAAATATGTATATGAAGTGTTTCGGGGTCACGCATGCAGGCGGGACTATTCTCCGTTTATTACTTCAATGAAAATACCTGTGATTCAGAACTAGGATTACACATGAGTAACATTTCCTTCTAACTTAAAACTTCACTCACACATCCTCTCTCTGACACTCAATCATTACTTCACTCATTGAAACACATATTTACTGAATCATTATTTGCCACTACTAATTACTTCACTCACTCAAACAAACATACATTCTCTCACTCATTATGTACTTCACTCCTGCACTCTGTAATTTCTACACTCATCCACTTATTGTTTCACTCATACAGTTTCTAACTTATTACTTCACTCATAGACTGATAAAAATATTTCACTCATTTGGGAACGTACTACTTATGTCACTCTTTCAGTCACTAATTTCTTTCCTCAAACACTTATTACCTACTTCACTCACTCATTACACTACCCAAATACTCAGTAAGGACTTCACTTACACACTCCATAATTTTCTCGCTGAAACACTCAGTTCTGACTTCACTCACTTGCCCATTGATTCTTACTCACCAACACACTTGCTCCATCACTCACTGACTCACAAATTAAATCTGTTGTTTTACACTCTTTTGCCCATACTGATGTGTTATTTCATCCACCCAATCACTGTTTTATTCACTCTTTTATTTACTTATATATTCTCTCACTGGTTCATGCTCTAGTTATGCCTATGAATTACACACTAATGATGACATTCATTTATCACATGCTCACTGACTACACAATTAACTCACCAAGGAATTTGCTCATTCGCTAGAAGATTTATCCACTTCATTCATATGAAGTCTGCAGAGCGCCACGAGGAGAGCCACTAATGCGCCCCTCACCAGCCTGCGACTTAACACCTGAGACAAGAACACATTATATAAGCCCCTCCCTGAAAGTCATTCACACAACTGTATTTTCTTTATTTCTGAAACTAGGACTACAGTTTTATATTTTTATCATGAAGGGTGTTGGGCTAGCTCCAGCCTTGGCTTTGGCCAAGCCCGGCATGATTTCCCAGCACCCTCCATTCCTGCAGGACCACCTCAGTGCCCCGAGGCACACTAGCTGAATATATTTGTTGCCTCTCTGCCCCCTTTTTCACATGCACGCTTCCCCAGAGCTGCTGCACAGCCCTTCAGGGCATCACATGGTGAAGGGGCTCCCATTACCCATTCCCTACCTGCCTTGCTGGTACTGAGTGTTTTATTTGTTTGCCGCTGGCCAGCCCAAGGGGGCCCCCTTTCAGGTGAACGGCGTGGGGGCCCCCGCACCGCAGGGGCTGCTGCACCTCTGTTACACCCATGATGTGGACGGTGCCTGTGGCACCACAGGCAGCATCTCATGTGGCCTGTGCATAGAAGCATAGAAGCACCCCAGCATTCTGGCCAAGACGCCGGGTCTCTTCTCTCCAAATGCGCCCTCTCTCTCTCAGTGTGCACAGCATTTAGTAAACAGAAGCCATCGCCAACGGAGCCACAGATACACCGCCATGTGTGCACTGCTGAGGACAGCTGCACTGTCACTGAGCCCTTGGCCCCTTATGCTTTGGTCTCCAGTTGCATTCCCAAAGTGAGTCTTCAGGGGTCTGCAAGGCTGGATGCAGTAGGTGTGATCTTTCACAAGTTGTAACTCAACACTTATCAAGAACAGGCCTCTCAACCTTCCACGTCCCATGCATGAGAAGCTCACCCAGTCCAGGTTTTTTTGCTTTGCTTTCTGGGTCTTGTAGTCCTGATTTTGAAACTGGATCATTAGGACTACAAGTCCCATAATGTAAAGACAACACCTGCACCGAATGAGCTACTCACAGTTGCAACTGAGAAACGTGAGCTCTCTGTTGGAAATAGGCTTCATTCACCTACCTTTTCTTAAAATGAAGTATTTTAATTCAATGAGCATTAGTTCCATAGCACTGGTCCTTTCCACTGCAGTACAGCAGGGGTGTCCAATGTTCCTTCACAAATGTCAGGGCCATAGCAGGCTGTCCACTGAGGACGTCTTTACATGCAATCAATCTTAAATAGGACGTTATATAGTCTGTGGTTGTCCTGAAAATCTGACAAGACACCCATAAATAAACAATACAGTTTATTAGGACTGTACCATAGGACTACATCCGAGGGACCACGTGAGTTACTAGCTTTTGTTTGGGAAAAAGGAACATGAAAAGTGCTGTTGCCTACAAGTCAGGACTATCTGAAGCAGTCACACATAGTTTGGGGCTACGTGCCAGCTACTGTGGGCATCCATGCTGTAAGGTAGTCGCAGCATTAAATTATAACAGGCTACTCTTCACCCAGGTGTTTATATTTTGTTTAGAAAGACTAAAAACAACATGCATTAACAATGCCAATAGGTCTTGCTTATAAATCTTTATTCCAAAAAACATTCAAACAATTTTTGTAACATACCTGCAGTGCCAACCGTCTTTGAATAGATAGGAAGCCAGTTCACCAAGATGGCAGTGTTAAGCAGTGCGCGCAAGGGATGCAGCACACTGCTAGCGATGGGAGGGACCTGGTAGCAGTATCTAGGGACCCTTACAAAGTTACAAAAAATGGCAATCATAAAATGTTTATTAGAAGCCTCACAATGGTCTCGAAGACCCTGGCAAAGAAGGGGACTACTTTCTGCATGGGTGATGACATTGTGATTCAATCAGAAAGGAACCAATGACTGAAGTGGGCTGACCTACAGCACTGCGCTGTATCCTGTGGTGAGCAGAAGCAAAATGTGAATGACACTGCAGCATACCAGTTAATGAAGTGGGCTGGCTCACAGTCCTTATAAATATAATATTGTATAAACAGTAAAATCAAGAGGTTTTTGGTAACACCAGACCTAACACTAATGTCAATGGTGATAGGTCTGGCTTATAAATGAAATTACCTCTTCAGTTACCAATGAGTTTAGGCACTCCCTAGGTAAACCTACATGCACTCCGTCACTCATCCTTCGACTCATACATTCTTTCATCTGCCCACTGTTCTCATTCTTGAATTCACCCTCTTACTCATCTGCAATAAAACAGGAACACAAATTTACCAAGTGTATGGAAGATAAAAGAATGAAAATAGAAAAAAAACATGCTACCATCTCACCTTAATGGGTGTATGCTTGAATAAAAATAAAAAAATTAACCATAGCAGCAGGTGGCCATCTGGCAGTGGAATTGTACATAGTGTACATAGTGTACTGTTGTATTAAAGTTCCGATAAGTTCTCTATCATATTTAAAAGGCACTTGTCCTCCTTTTGGAGAGGAAAAAGCAGTGATACACTAGGTAGAATAGCATTTCAAACTAGCCATCGTTGAATGCTAAGGTGTATGGTGCATCACTGTTGTACATCTATGGTGCATCACTGTTGTACATCTATGGTGCATCACTGTTGTACATCTATGGTGCATCATTGTTGTACATCTATGGTGCATCACTGTTGTGCATCTATGGTGCATCACTGTTGTACATCTATGGTGCATCACTGTTGTACATCTATGGTGCATCACTGTTGTGCATCTATGGTGCATCACTGTTGTGCATCTATGGTGCATCACTGTTGTACATCTATGGTGCATCACTGTTGTACATCTATGTTGCATCACTGTTGTACATCTATGGTGCATCACTGTTGTACATCTATGGTGCATCACTGTTGTACATCTATGGTGCATCACTGTTGTACATCTATGGTGCATCACTGTTGTACATCTATGGTGCATCACTGTTGTACATCTATGGTGCATCACTGTTGTACATCTATGGTGCATCACTGTTATACTGATCTATGGTGCATCACTGTTGTACATCTATGGTGCATCACTGTTGTACATCTATGGTGCATCACTGTTGTACATCTATGGTGCATCACTGTTGTACATCTATGGTGCATCACTGTTGTACATCTATGGTGCATCACTGTTGTACATCTATGGTGCATCACTGTTGTACATCTATGGTGCATCACTGCTGTACATCTATGGTGCATCACTGCTGTACATCTATGGTGCATCACTGCTGTACATCTATGGTGCATCACTGCTGTACATCTATGGTGCATCACTGCTGTACATCTATGGTGCATCACTGCTGTACATCTATGGTGCATCACTGTTGTACATCTATGGTGCATCACTGCTGTACATCTATGGTGCATCACTGCTGTACATCTATGGTGCATCACTGTTGTACATCTATGGTGCATCACTGTTGTACATCTATGGTGCATCACTGTTATACTGATCTATGGTGCATCACTGTTGTACATCTATGGTGCATCACTGTTGTACATCTATGGTGCATCACTGTTGTACATCTATGGTGCATCACTGTTGTACATCTATGGTGCATCACTGTTGTACTGATCTAAGGTGCATCACTGCTGTACATCTATGGTGCATCACTGTTGTACTGATCTATGGTGCATCACTGTTGTACATCTATGGTGCATCACTGTTGTACATCTATGGTGCATCACTGTTATACTGATCTATGGTGCATCACTGTTGTACATCTATGGTGCATCATTGTTGTACATCTATGGTGCATCACTGTTGTACTGATCTATGGTGCATCACTGTTGTACATCTATGGTGCATCACTGTTGTACATCTATGGTACATCACTGTTGTACATCTATGGTGCATCACTGTTGTACATCTATGGTGCATCACTGTTGTACATCTATGGTGCATCACTGTTATACTGATCTATGGTGCATCACTGTTGTACATCTATGGTGCATCACTGTTGTACATCTATGGTGCATCACTGTTGTACATCTATGGTGCATCACTGTTGTACATCTATGGTGCATCACTGTTGTACATCTATGGTGCATCACTGTTGTACATCTATGGTGCATCACTGTTGTACTGATCTATGGTGCATCACTGTTGTACATCTATGGTGCATCACTGTTGTACATCTATGGTGCATCACTGCTGTACATCTATGGTGCATCACTGTTGTACTGATCTATGGTGCATCACTGTTGTACTGATCTATGGTGCATCACTGTTGTACTGATCTATGGTGCATCACTGTTGTACTGATCTATGGTGCATCACTGTTGTACATCTATGGTGCATCACTGCTGTACATCTATGGTGCATCACTGTTGTACATCTATGGTGCATCACTGTTGTACATCTATGGTGCATCACTGTTGTACATCTATGGTGCATCACTGTTGTACATCTATGGTGCATCACTGTTGTACTGATCTATGGTGCATCACTGTTGTACATCTATGGTGCATCACTGTTGTACATCTATGGTGCATCACTGTTGTACATCTATGGTGCGTCACTGTTGTACATCTATGGTGCATCACTGTTGTACATCTATGGTGCGTCACTGTTGTACATCTATGGTGCATCACTGTTGTACATCTATGGTGTGTCACTGTTGTACATCTATGGTGCATCACTGTTGTACTGCTCTAAGGTGGACAATATAATGCGTGTAAGATGGTGGAAACTTTTGAATGGGAAATCAGTGATACACTCCACTATGGCCATCCAGTTAGAAAACGTGGCTGCACAGAATGCAGCACACTGCAGATGAGATGAGCTGCAACCCAGCCGCCCCGGGAGAGTGTCTGACAGGGGGAGCAGTATGTTCTGAAAAAAAGAAGGAAAGAAATGTAAGGGGCTCTGTAAAAGGAAACACATGTAAAAAAGACTGGCCACCAGCCCAGGCACTGAAGCGCACTCCTTTTCATGCAGATGTGCACATGTGTCCAGGATAAATGACATGTCTCACAGGGCCATAGAGTCAAAGGCAGAACTAGGCTAACCCGGGGAGAAGCAGCATGAAAATGTCACTCAGACACAAGAGGGCTGACCAAACGACCGTCTATGTATGAACATGTATGTAAAGATTTAATTGGTTTTTTTTTATTTTAAGAGCTTGCAAACAACTACATCTGCAAGGCCGTCCCAAGAGGGTTTAGCAAGAAGTGTCACGGTGAAAATCTTCTACCCTCCCCCCCACATTCCCCCTGCCCCCGGGGTTTGTCAAAGAAAGTAGCCAACACCAAATCCCTTGCTTACTATACTAATGTGTGAGCCTCTTGGCTTTAATATACTATCTTCACAATAATTAATGCCGGCCTGCTGCCGTTGCTGTAATTTTTCATAATAAGCAGATCAGACCCATGGCATCTGACATAACTTTTCCTCATGAATCACTCACACCCGTACTCTTTGTCATCGGCCTTCGCTGCAACTAACTCAGGCCTTTTGTATTAAGACTAAGGTTTCTTACAAGGTGACCATCAAGTATACAGTCATAAAATTAGAAATGTGTACAACATTACTGTTGGAAAAGCAATATACAACCCCGCCTAACAAGGTCTAACAAAGATTATCGCAGTGCTAGTCTTCCACCCTAAGGCTTGATCCGAGGGGGTAACTAACACCAAAACTCTTGCCCACTAAATTAAATTGTGAGATTCCAGTCTATAGCCTTGAACACAGTGTAATACCAACTGACCCTTAAACGCCTATTGGCTTTAATAGATGCAGTTCACAATAAGTAAGCCTATTACATTTGTTGTAACTTTTCATAGTAAACAGATCGGACCTATGGCGTTCAACAAACCTTTTCCCATTGAACCAGTTAAGCGACAGCCTTCATCACTGGTTTGTCACAATGACCCACTGAGGCCTCCTATTGTGTACACAAGCTAGCGACCATCAGGCACACAAACATAAAATCACAAATATATACAAAATAACAGTTGGCAAAACAATATGCAACCCCTCTGAAAAGGGTCTAACAAGGATTATTATGAAGCAAATCTTGTACTCCAAGGTTCAGAAGGGGAATAAAAATCCAGCTTTAAAAGACTATGGCTCTGACATATGATTTGCACAATAAAGAAGTCAGGCCTACGGCTTCTGTCAAACATTTTCATAATAAAAAATTAAACGTGGCTTCTGACATAAAAATCCAATGAATCAATCAGGTCTGTTGTATTTATCAATGGCTTGCCACCGTATCCAACGCTGTCCTGCTGTATTCAGCATAAGCTTTCTTTCAACTGACCTATCTGTACATATTTATAAAATTACAAACACATAGAAAATTACAGTTGGCAAAACAATATACAACCCTTCCTAGAAAGCCATAGCAAGGATTCTCAAGGTGCAAATATTCTATCTCGAGGGACTGTTCCAGGAGCTAACAAACCCCAAAATCCCTTGCCTACTATGGTAATCTGTGAGAGTCCCTACCGGTCTACACGCGTTAACACAGTATGATGGTAATCCACCTTAAAGACCTATTAACTTTAACACAGACTTTTCACAGTACACACGTCGGGCCTACTGACCTTGTCGTAACTTTTCATAATAAGCTGATCAGGAATATTGACAAGTGTTCAGCAGTGACTTGTCACCATGACCAACTCAGTCCTGTTGAGTTAAGCATAAGTTGCCCCTTAACCGCTTCGCCGCGATCGAGGCACTGCAGGAACGCCAGATGTCCCGCATGTGGCTCCTGTGCCGCTGCCCACGCAGAGGCACTGCAGGAACTCCAGTTGTCCCGCATGTGGCTCCTGTCCCACTGCCCACTCAGAGGCACTGCAGGAACTCCAGTTGTCCCGCATGTGGCTCCTGTCCCACTGCCCACTCAGAGGCACTGCAGGAACGCCAGTTGTCCTGCATGTGGCTCCTGTCCCGCTGCCCACGCAGAGGCACTGCAGGAACGCCAGTTGTCCTGCATGTGGCTCCTGTCCCGCTGCCCACGCAGAGGCACTGCAGGAACGCCAGTTGTCCTGCATTTGGCTCCTGTGCCGCTGCCCACGCAGAGGCACTGCAGGAACGCCAGTTGTCCTGCATGTGGCTCCTGTCCCGCTGCCCACGCAGAGGCACTGCAGGAACGCCAGATGTCCTGCATGTGGCTCCTGTCCCGCTGCTCACACAGAGACACTGCAGGAACGCCAGTTGTCCCCCATTTGGCTCCTGTCCCGCTGCCCACGCAGAGACACTGCAGGAACCCCAGTTGTCCCGCATGTGGCTCCTGTCCCACTGCCCACTCAGAGGCACTGCAGGAACGCCAGTTGTCCTGCATGTGGCTCCTGTCCCGCTGCCCACGCAGAGACACTGCAGGAACGCCAGTTGTCCCGCATGTGGCTCCTGTCCCGCTGCTCACGCAGAGACACTGCAGGAACGCAAGTTGTTCCGCATTTGGCTCCTGTCCCGCTGCCCACGCAGAGACACTGCAGGAACGCCAGTTGTCCCGCATGTGGCTCCTGTCCCGCTGCCCACGCAGAGACACTGCAGGAACGCAAGTTGTTCCGCATTTGGCTCCTGTCCCGCTGCCCACGCAGAGACACTGCAGGAACGCCAGTTGTCCCGCATTTGGCCCCTGTCCCGCTGCCCACGCAGAGGCACTGCAGGAACCCCAGATGTCCCGCATTTGGCTCCTGTCCCACTGCCCACGCAGAGACACTGCAGGAAAGCCAGTTGTCCCCCATTTGGCTCCTGTCCCACTGCCCACGCAGAGACACTGCAGGAAAGCCAGTTGTCCCCCATTTGGCTCCTGTCCCACTGCCCACTCAGAGGCACGCCAGTTGTCCCCCATTTGGCTCCTGTCCCACTGCCCACGCAGAGACACTGCAGGAACGCCAGTTGTCCCCCATTTGGCTCCTGTCCCACTGCCCACGCAGAGACACTGCAGGAAAGCCAGTTGTCCCCCATTTGGCTCCTGTCCCACTGCTCACACAGAGGCACTGCAGGAACGCCAGTTGTCCCCCATTTGGCTCCTGTCCCACTGCTCACACAGAGGCACTGCAGGAACGCCAGTTGTCCCCCATTTGGCTCCTGTCCCACTGCCCACACAGAGGCACTGCAGGAACGCCAGTTGTCCCCCATTTGGCTCCTGTCCCACTGCCCACGCAGAGACACTGCAGGAACGCCAGTTGTCCCCCATTTGGCTCCTGTCCCGCTGCTCACGCAGAGGCACTGCAGGAACGCCAGTTGTCCCCCATTTGGCTCCTGTCCCACTGACCACGCAGAGACACTGCAGGAAAGCCAGTTGTCCCCCATTTGGCTCCTGTCCCACTGCCCACACAGAGGCACTGCAGGAACGCCAGTTGTCCCCCATTTGGCTCCTGTCCCACTGCCCACGCAGAGGCACTGCAGGAACGCCAGTTGTCCCCATTTGGCTCCTGTCCCACTGCCCACACAGAGGCACTGCAGGAACGCCAGCTGTCCCCCATTTGGCTCCTGTCCCACTGCCCACGCAGAGACACTGCAGGAACGCCAGTTGTCCCCCATTTGGCTCCTGTCCCGCTGCTCACGCAGAGGCACTGCAGGAACGCCAGTTGTCCCCCATTTGGCTCCTGTCCCACTGACCACGCAGAGACACTGCAGGAAAGCCAGTTGTCCCCCATTTGGCTCCTGTCCCGCTGCCCACACAGAGGCACTGCAGGAACGCCAGTTGTCCCCCATTTGGCTCCTGTCCCACTGCCCACGCAGAGACACTGCAGGAACGCCAGTTGTCCCCCATTTGGCTCCTGTCCCGCTGCTCACGCAGAGGCACTGCAGGAACGCCAGTTGTCCCCCATTTGGCTCCTGTCCCACTGACCACGCAGAGACACTGCAGGAACGCCAGTTGTCCCCCATTTGGCTCCTGTCCCACTGCCCACACAGAGGCACTGCAGGAACGCCAGTTGTCCCCCATTTGGCTCCTGTCCCACTGCCCACGCAGAGGCACTGCAGGAACTCCAGTTGTCCCGCATTTGGCTCCTGTGCCGCTGCCCACGCAGGGGCACTGCAGGAACGCCAGTTGTCCCCCATTTGGCTCCTGTCCCACTGACCACTCAGAGACACTGCAGGAACCCCAGTTGTCCCGCATTTGGCTCCCCAACATTTTTAATCCTCATAAATAACAAGCAGTTCTCACTCTTTAAGCCCTAATAAGCTGTAAAAGAGCTCCTTACTGGTGGCTGGGAGGGAGGGACTGTACCATTCTGGGTGGCCATCTGCATTTTCAGCCCAACCAGTTCACCTAGAAGAGCCTCCCTCTGATGCAGTCATGACATCACTAATGTGTTCTGTGTTCTCTTTCCAGATATAAATACTACCAGCAGCACAACAACAGCCTCTCCAACCACAACTGTCACAACAACAGCCTCGCCAACCACAACTGTCGCAACAACAGTCTTGCCAACCACAACTATTACAACAACTGAAACTACAGCCTCAACAATCTCTGCAACAACTGACACTGCTACAGCCAGCACTACAACAACTGGCACTGCTACAACTGGCCCTGCTACTACCAGCTCTGCAACAACCGGCACTGCCACAAAAGGCGGTGATACAACCAGCACTACCCCACCTAGCACATCTACAGGCACTTCAACAACTGGCACAGAAGCAACCGGCACTGCCACAACAGGCCCTGCTACTACCAGCTCTGCAACAACCGGCACTGCCACAACAGGCGGTGCTACAACCAGCACTACCCCACCTAGCACATCTACAGGCACTTCAACAACTGGCACAGAAGCAACCGGCACTGCCACAACAGGCAGTGCTACAACTGGCACTGTCACAACAGGCATTGCTACAACCAGCACTACCCCATCTAGCACATCTAAAACAGGCACTTCAACAACTGACTCTGGGTCAACCAGCACTGCCTCAACTACCACATCTACAACAATCACTGCAACAATTGGCACTGATACAACTAGCACTGCAACAACTGCCACTGCTACAACTGGCCCTGCTACAACCAGCACTGCAACAACTGGCAGTGCCACAACTGGCAGTGCCACAACAGGCGGTGCTACAACCAGCGCTACCCCAACTGGCACATCTACAACAGGCATTTCAACAACTGACACTGCTACAACTGGCACTACTATGAACAGCACTGCAACAACTGCCACTGCCACAACAGGCAGTGCTACAACCAGTACTACCTCACTTAGCACATCGGCAACAGGCACTTCAACAACTGGCACTGCTACAGCCAGCACTATCCCACCTAGCACATCTACAACAAACACATCAACAACCAGTATTGCTACACCTGGCATTGCTACAACCAGCTCTGCAACAACTTACACTGCTATGACCAGCAGTGCAACAACTGGCACTGCTACAACAGTCAGTGCTACAACTGGCACTGGCACAACAGGCACTACTACAACCAGCACTGCAACAACTGCCACAACAGGCAGTGCTACAACCAGCACTACCTCGCCTAGCACATCTGCAACAGGCACTTCAACAACTGGCCCTGCTACAACAGTCAGTGCTACAACTGGCACTGCCACAACAGGCACTGCTACAACCAGCACTACCCCACCTAGCACATCTACAAAAGACACTGCTACAACCAGCTCTGCAACAACCGACAGTGCTACAACTGGCCCTGTTACGACCAGCACTGCAATAACTGGCACTGTCACAACAGGTACTGCAACAACCAGCACTACCCCACCTAACACATCTACAAAAGACATTGCTACAACCAGCACTGGAACAACTGGCACTGTTATGACCAGCACTGCAATAACCGGCACTGCAACAACAGGCAATGCTACAACTAGCACTACCCACCCTAGCACATCTACAACAGGCACTTCAACAACTGACACTGCTAACACAAGCACTTCTACGACCATCACTGCCACAATTAGCACTGCCACAACAGGCACTGCTACAACCAGCACTACCCCACCTAGTACATCTACAACAAATACTTCAACAACCAGTAGTGCTACACCTGGCACTACTACTACCAGCACTGCAACAAGTGGCACTACCACAACAGGCACTGCTACAACCATCACTGTCCCACCTAGCACATCTCCAACAGGCACTTCAACAACTGACACTGCTACAACTGGCACTACTATGACCAGCACTTCAACAACCATCACTGCTACAACCAGCCCTACAACTAGAGGTACTACAACAACTGACATGACTAAATCATCTACCAGCGGAACTGGTGACACCACTACAGCCTCTACAACCCGTCCATCCAATGCAGGTAAGCAGACCTTAATTACGTGGTAACACTGAGAGTGCCTGTGCAATGCCTAAAGGGGACCTCCTCGAGGGGAATGTGCGTACTACAAGCTGTGGTGTGCACCAGAGATGCACTGGAACCCAGTGCAAGGGAGAGTTCTTCGAGAAAGTGTATGGGAGAGCCTACAGACAATGTGAACTTGGAGATCCCTTGCAGAATGTGTGGGGGAGATCCCCAGGAAAATGTGTATTGGCTGAGTCTGTAGTTTGTGGAGAGTAAAGCATGTGTTGGAAGAATCTATAGGAACAATGAGACAATAAAGAATGCATATGGTGAGTGTTCAGAGAGACTAGTATAGGGGTGAGTCAACAGAAAGTGTTTTAGCAGAGTTCATAATCAGTAAGGTCAGAGTCTACAGAGAATCTATCTGTGTAGGGAGATGGAGCTGAGTTGATGAACACAGAAAGACTGAGGGAGAGAGTAGAGCACAGAGTGAGGTAACTCCAGCAGAGAGATATCTCAGGATGAATACCAGCAGAGAGATATCTCAGTGTGAGGTGATACCAGCAGAGAGATATCTCAGTGTGAGGTGATAAAAGCGGAGAGATATCTCAGTGTGAGATGACACCAGCAGAGAGATATCTCAGTATGAGGTGATAAAAGCAGAGAGATATCTCAGTATGCGGTGTTAAAAGCAGAGAGATATCTCAGTGTGAGGTAAAAGCAGCGCAGAAATATCTCAGTGTGAGGCAAGAAAAGCAAAGAGGTATCTCAGTGTGAGGTGATACCAGCAGAGATATATCTCAGTGTGAGGTAACAGCAGCAGAGAGATATCTCAGTGTGAGGTGGTTCCAGCAGAGAGATATCTCAGTGTGAGGTGACACCAGCAGAGAGATATCTCAGTGTGAGGTGATAAAAGCGGAGAGATATCTCAGTGTGAGATGACACCAGCAGAGAGATATCTCAGTATGAGGTGATAAAAGCAGAGAGATATCTCAGTATGCGGTGTTAAAAGCAGAGAGATATCTCAGTGTGAGGTAAAAGCAGCGCAGAAATATCTCAGTGTGAGGCAAGAAAAGCAAAGAGGTATCTCAGTGTGAGGTAACAGCAGCAGAGATATATCTCAGTGTGAGGTAACAGCAGCAGAGAGATATCTCAGTGTGAGGTGGTTCCAGCAGAGAGATATCTCAGTGTGAGGTGACACCAGCAGAGAGATATCTCAGTGTGAGGTGGTTCCAGCAGAGAGATATCTCAGTGTGAGGTGATACCAGCAGAGATATATCTCAGTGTGAGGTAACAGCAGCAGAGAGATATCTCAGTGTGAGGTGGTTCCAGCAGAGAGATATCTCAGTGTGAGGTGACACCAGCAGAGAGATATCTCAGTGTGAGGTGACACCAGCAGAGAGATATCTCAGTGTGAGGTGGTTCCAGCAGAGAGATATCTCAGTGTGAGGTGTCACCAGCAGAGAGATATCTCAGTGTGAGGTGATACCAGCAGAGATATATCTCAGTGTGAGGTAACAGCAGCAGAGAGATATCTCAGTGTGAGGTGGTTCCAGCAGAGAGATATCTCAGTGTGAGGTGACACCGGCAGAGAGATATCTCAGTGTGATGCTGTAGGAAACTGGCTCTGTATATAGCGTACTAAAACGAAGTACACTGTGCAGAGTCCAGTGGGTCCCAATTGATTTACAGAGGCTAAAGTAGATAATACTTAGCGTTCTTTTTGTGATAGTGCGGGTGAGCAGTTAGGCTTATCAGAGGGTAGTGCTAAGCATTTGTTGTACTCACAGAGGCAATAAATGAGACACACACTCAAAGAATAAATATGAGACCAAATTAGAAAAATAACACTTCTTTTTATATATATCTTAAAACCAGGAACTTCGTACAAAGGTAAGTACAGCTTTTAATAGAAATATTCACAGGTAAGTAAAACGTTCAAACCTGTTCGGAAAAGTCAAAGATGCATAACGGTAAGTACAGTCAGTTTCAGGGGTTCATCTTCTGGGATCGAAGTAGTAATGGGCCAAGGCTCAAAGTACTACCAGCAGTTCTTCTGGAACTGCCCGGTGTTCTACAGGGAGAAGGGTGCTGGTGAGGCTGGTAGCTGGCGCACTATGGGGAAGGGGCCATCTGGAAAGAGCATGCACAGGGGGGCTTGCAAGCCAGTCTGAGGGCTCCCAAACAGGGGCTCAAGTCACAAGGGGTCATGGAGCACGGGGCACAGCTGGATTTTCGGGACCCGGGCCGGGGGCTCTGGAGCACGGGGTTTGGTCGACTGGGTGCGCAAAGATGCACCTCACGATCAGGGACAAACAGCTGGCAGAGGCAAAATCAAGGCTGCTGGGCCACTCTCGAAGTAGGTCTCAGTGATGCTGGCATCCCTCGATGGCTGCTTGGTCTTGGTGCAGGGAGAATCCGGACTGGACTCTCACTGTTGGTGTTTGGTGCAGGGTGTCTGGGGCCCTAATGGTTGGCGCTGCACGGCTCTGGTTGGTCCTGGTGTCTTCATAATCAGTGGGGAGACAAACCTGACCTTCCAGAGCATGAGTACCTTCACCTGGTCGTCTCTACGGCGTCTGTCAGGCCAGGGAGCTTCAAGGCAGTGGACTGGACTCTGCTTGTCAGTGCCTGCGGTCTGCTGGCACTTAGCTCCTCTACTCCAAGGGAGACGTTTGGGGAAACGACCTTTACATCGCGGTCATCACACCGCGATGCCATTACAACGCGGTCGTTACAACGACCGCGTTGTTACCACGCAATGCCATTACTACGCAAGTCATTACATCGACTTGCAGTAGATGGCGCGCTAACATTAGGAATAGTATAGTTTACTATTCCAACACCTTCCCTACTGTTGCGTAGGCTGGAGTTGGAATTGTAAATTATACATTTCTAATGTCAGCGCGCCATCTACTACAAGTCGATGTAATGACTTGCGTAGTAATGGCATTGCGTGGTAACGCGGTCGTTGTAACGACCGCGTTGTAATGCCACGTGATGTAATGACTCGCGTTGTAACGAGTCATATTCGACGTTCGGTGTTGGTCGAAGTGCTAACAGACTACTCAAGGCTATGATAGTTCTCCAGCGTGCAGGACAAGTCACTCTGTCAAAATTGTCGAAAGAGGGCTGAGGATAGAAGAGTTTCACACCAAAGTTCTGCTGCAGTTCTCACCAGGCAGTAACTCTTCTTCATCTTTCTTCTGCTGATGAGTCGAATCTGAGTTCTTGGGTTCAGGGGTGCCACTTAAATACTCAATTTAGGGCGTTTACGGGGAGTGACAAGTAGTAGCCAATGGGCTACCTACCTTTAGGGTGCCTACACCCTCTATATGACCACTTCCTGTGGGAAGTGGACATAACCCTGACCCTAGAATGCTAATTCTGTCCAAAACAACATGGAGGAATCTGAAAAGTGGGGTCCACATCAGCTGGCCCGCCCTAGGGGTGGTGCTGGCTGAGTGTAGGCACACCACCTAATCTTATTAATTTTCCCGCCTGTCTTGCCACCAAAAAGTGGGGTCAGGACACGGGGTTAGGCACCTCCACTATCTGGAGTGGCCCGGGGTTGCATATCAAAGGCGGCTTTGAAGCTCCCGCCCTTGGATGCCCATCCCTCTTGCAGGAGGTGTGAACACCTCCGCCCAGAGCAGGCTTTGTTCCTGACCTCCGAGAGTGAAGGCTCTCACCTCAGGTGGTCAGAAACCTGTCTATGGTGGCTGACTGGTTGAGACCAATTATTGGTGAGGCTGCGTGTTCTCTTTTAAGTTACTGGCATTACTGGCATTGATTTTTAATCTTTTAATCCACTTGCTGATCTCTGGTGTGTTGAATTGTGTGTTTTTACGCTTTATTTTACCCTTTTTCCGCCTCTTACCTGCTGTGCGTTCTTAGTTCCCCGCTCCGGTCCACTGCAGCAGTGTTGCTGTTTGCGTGGAGGGTGGTTACTTTCACTTCCCTGCCTGCAAGGGGTGACGCACTTCCGGGGGCGGTGGGGGCGGTACTGTTCCTTGCTCTTCATTATTTAAGCATGCTCAGACCGCGGACGCGCAGCGGGCGCGCCAAAGGCGTACCTAAGGCAAGCCTGTCTGCGCCCATCCGCGCCTGGACGTCGCCAGACGCCAGACATGCTGCCGGTTTGGTCAGCGGTAAGATTACTTACTCCTGTGGCGACCTCCTTACCATTAGGAAAGTAGTGAGCCCCTGCAGTCACCCTCCATGTAACCTGCCTGAGGGCCCGTTCTGCTGTAAAAGCTGCGGTTTTAATTCCTGGGCCATCACCTTGTTACCCCCCCCCCCCATTTCCCCTCTGCTCCAGACAGAATATCAAACTTTTTAGCCTCAATTGTCGCTCCCTAGCCAAGCACTTTCTTTATGTCTACGATCTGTTGCAGGATGAATCTCCCGATGTCCTTTTTTTGACGGAGACATGGCTGTCAGCTGACATGGTGGCTGAGCCAGGTTTGGCGCTCCCCCAGGGCTTTAGTATTGTGGCTCTCAATAGAGAGTCTAGAGGGGGAGGGATCGCAGTTGTTTTTAAATCCTGCTACACCTGCACTTTTGTTAAAGAAACTCTGGTTGGCTGTGAGTGTGCGCGTTTTGGGATTTCTTTTAACGCTAGTTACACCATGTCTGGGCTACTGGTTTCCACCCGCCAGGACCTTCTAAAGAGTTTAGGGCTGCACCCATCGATACAGTTAGTTCCTTGGCTATGAGATCTGCCAATTTTAGCGTTATTGGTGATCTGAACTTGCATCTTGACAGCCCCCATGACTGCGAAGTGGGTAACTTCTCTGCTGACCTGGCAGCGTGTCAGCTGCTCCAACTGGTCCTAGGCCCTACCCACGCCGCTGGCCATTTGTTAGACCCAGTCTTCTCTAACCTTCCCTCCCTCACAGTCAATACCCCCATCCCGGTGTGCTGGTCCGACCACTATCTGATCCCCATTACACTCTCGGGGGTAGAGCCCCCCCGGAGGGTGCTCCAGAAATTTTCTCTCAAACGCCCCTGGCACAAATTAAATATTGACCAATTCCATGCCCTCCTCTCTATGAACACTCTCAGCATGCCGGATGATCCGGATGCTGCCGATAAAGCACTATCGGACTGGATTCTCCTCCCTCTGGACGCACTTATTCCTGCTAAATGGTCTAAGTGCTGTAACACTAAATCTAGTCCTTGGTATAATGACAAGCTCACTACTATACGTAAAGCATGTAAAAGGTTGGAGCGGGCTTGGAAACGGGATTATGACCCGATCCTGAAGGGGTGTTATCAGTAACCCTGGGCGGAGTTGGCGGAGTTGCGCTACGCGAAACTCCGCGAAGTGGTAAAAAAACCTCTGCCGTACTATGCGGAGCTCCGCGAGCGGCGGCGTTCAATAGAAAAATGCTGTTCGCGGTGATTGCACAGTGCCGGATGCTTGTCCGCACTGTGCAATCATTGCGAACGGCACCATGCACAGCGCAGGCTTTCCTTTTCTGCCGCTCGAGTAGATTTTTACTGGAGCGGCAGCTTTCTCAACGCAAACGGGCAGTTTCTCAATGCGAGCGGTCGGGAGCATACGCGACCACTCGCAATGAGAAACCTGACCCCCCGCGTTGAGAAATCTCACCGGGAGGTTGATTTTCCACGCTTGCGCTCGCCAACTTGATGTTGACGATCGCGAACGAGGAAAAATCTCGCCGGGAGGTTGATTTTCCGCGCTCGCGCTCACCAACTTGATGTTGGTGAACGCGAGCGAGGAAAAAACCTCCGCTCCGCTGCGCGAAGCGGAGTTTTTCGGAACTCCGCGAGCTTTGCGTAACGCAGAGTGCGGAAAACTCTGCAAACTCCGCGAGCGGAGCGGAGTTCACCGCCCAGGCCTAGTTATCAGGCAGCCATCAAGAAGTATCACAGGACTATTCAGACGGAATGGGCAGCTTACTTTGCAGACGAGATCAGGAGCAGCAGTAACCCCACCAAAAGTATCTTCTCTATACCTAAAGATCTTAAATCGGCAGGGGTATCTGCAGCGCCCTCGATTACGTTGGATGAGCAATGTGAGGCTCTCGACACCTTTTTTGTTAACAAGGTGGAAAACATTTATAAGACCTTTCCTCAAGCTGCTATGTGTTCTGACCCTGTGTGTAGACCCCTTCCTACTCACATACTTGCCGCTTTCCCGCCGATCTCCCAGGATGAGCTGCGCTCACTATGTAGCAAGGTTAAATCCGGCTCTCCTGCTGACCCCATGAAGCCTGATTAATTTATGAAATCGCTACCTGTGCTTCTTACACCTCTGGGTCAGGTGATTAACATGTCCCAATCTATGGCAGCTGTCCCTAGGACTTGGAAGCAAGCAAGGGTTGTTCCCCTGCTAAAAAAAACTACCCTCGATACAGCGAAACCTGAGAACTTTTGTCCTATTTCTCTCCTGTCGTGGGCATCCAAGATCTCTGCGGCCTACATAAATTCCATCTTGACAGGTTTTTTGGAAGAGAATAACATACTAGACCCCTCTCAGAATGGCTTCCGCCCAGGCCACAGCACGGAGTCTGCACTCCTAGCTGTGACCAAACATCTGAGGGTAGCTCTAGATGCTGGACGTACTTCGGCACTGATCTTATTAGATCTCAGTGCCGCGTTTGACACGGTTTCTCACCAGATCTTGCTGCAAAGGTTGGAGGAGGCAGGCATTGTGGGCTCTGCCCTGGACTGGTTCGTCTCTTTTCTTTCTGAGAGGACCTTCCAGGTAACGGCCCCCCCTTTCGCCTCCATGGTCCATACTATTAAACAAGGTGAACCACAGGGCTCAGCTCTGAGCCCAACGCTTTTCAACTTGTACGTCCAACCATTAGCAGCTGTGGCCAGGAGTAGAGGGCTTACAGTAGTATCATATGCAGATGATACACAGTTGGTAGTTGCACTCTCTGACGATTCCGTGCGGGACGCTCATAGGTTTCGGAGCGATCTCGCTGCTATCGCTGAGTGGATGATTGACAACTGCCTCCAGCTCAATGCCAGCAAGTCTGAGGTTTTGCTGGTAGGGAAAGATTCTGAGCTGTGGAGTGAACGCTGGTGGCCTGCTACCCTGGGCTGTGCACCCGCCCCCTAACAGGTGGTGAAAAATCTAGGTGTTTGGGTGGACTCGGCCCTCAGCTTCCAGGTCCAGACTAAGAAAGTGGCAGGGACTTGTTTTGGTATATTGCGGGGCCTCAAACCGCTGTTGTTTTTTTTTCGAACCGTCCATCAGGCAGGTTATTGTTCAGGCCTCCGTTTTGTCAAGGCTGGATTATGCTAGCTCGCTCTACCTGGGGACGAACAAGACTGAGATTCTGAGACTGCAGAGGGTCCAAAACACAGCTGCTAGAACTCTCCTTGGCCTCCCTAGAACCTGCTCCACTACCAGTGTTATTCGTCGGTTACACTGGCTGCTGGTGGCCAGACGTGTGGAGTTTAAGTCCCTCTGCATTGAGTTTAAAATCTTGAATCTTTCCTCTCCGGGCATCTTTGCCAACCTGCTTTCATCATATACACCCACCCGCCAACTCCGCTCAATGGGTCATCATCTGGCGGTTGTTCCCTGGGTAAGGAGGGTGCGTGCTGGTGGGCCCTCCTTCCGCACACTGGCAGCCAAGCTCTGGAATTCACTTCCTATACACATCCGCAGCATTAATAATTACCTAGCATTCCGTAAGGCTATTGAAACCCATCTCTTCCCTCCACTATAGGCCCTGCTTTTGTCAGTAGCCTCTCATTTTCTGCTATCAGCACTGGGACGCCCCTTTGCCGGGGCAGCTGTGCGCTTTATAAAATGGTATAACATAACATAACAGTCAGTCAACACACTAGTAGTCAGCACGTTTTCAGGGGGCACCTCTATGGTGCTCTCTAGGTCCATCTATTAATAAATCCAGCACTGGCATCAGTGTGGGTTTAAGACGAGGTGTTCAATACCAAACACCTTTGGGTAGAGTGGAGCCATCATGTAGCTGGGGAACTCGTACTGATGGGTGTCCAGCCCATGTGCTCGGTAGGGCTTCACTGTGTACTCGTAATCTCTTTTTTTTGGGCGGGGGGGGGAGTTTTATGTAGCACAAACTAGACCAGAAGGTATCGGAGCACTTTACATGAGCACCAGTTGCGTTACAGACGGACAAATTTATTTTTTGTTAGGCACGGGGAGATTAAGTGATTTGCCCAAAATCACAGGATGTTGAGCGTCCCTGCCAAGAGTCGAATCCAGTTCCCCAGCTATGAGGTCAATCACTCTAGCCGTTAAGCCACATCCTCTCCTCTAAGGGTGAACTTAGATCTCACAGGGACACGTCCACGCAGGCAGATATGCCCTCACATTGGTATAGTGCACCCTGCCTTCGGGCTGCAAGGGCTGTCGTAGGGGTGACTTACCTTTACCACATGCAGTGTTTCGCTGGCATGGCATACAGATGTGTGTGCCATGTTGACTCTTCTGTTTTCTCTGCACCAATACACGCAGGCTGCAATGGCAGGGTGTGTGAGCCTGGTGAGGTGTCCCTTAGGGTGGCACAATTCGTGCTGCATCCCTTAGGGACCTTCTTTAGTTCCTAGGCACTATGTACAAGGGGTACCACTTACTAGGGACTTACAAGGATCCTAAAGGGGTGCCACCTGTGGAACAATGGTACCATTTAGGGACAGAACACTGGTCCTGTGGATTTGGTTAGCATGAACCCAACACACTTTCAGTGAGATACCAGGCAAAAAGTGGGGGGTAACCATGTCAAAAGAGGAACTTTCCTACAGAGGTGATATCAGCAGAGAGATATCTCAGTGTGGGGTAACACCAGTAGAGAGATATCTCAGTGTGAGGCGATACCAGTAGAGATCACAGTGTGAGGGGATAGCTGAACAGAGATCACAGTGTGAGGGGATAGCTGCAGAGAGATCAGTGTAAGGGGATAGCTGCAGAGAGATCACAGTGTTAAGTGATGGCAGTAGAGATCACAGTGTGAGTGGATAGCAGCAGGGAGATCACAGTGTGAAGTGATGCCTTTAGAGATCACAGTGGGAGTAGATAGCTGCAGGGGGGTCACAGTGTGAGGGGATAGCTGTAAAGAGATCACAGTGTAAGGGGATAGCTGCAGAGAGATCAGTGTTAAGTGATGTCAGTAGAGATCACAGTGTGAGTAGATAGTATCAGGGAGATCACAGTGTGAAGTGATGCCTTTAGAGATCAGTGTGAGTAGATAGCTTCAGGGGGATCACAGCGTGAGGGGATAGCTGCAGAGAGATCACAGTGTGAGGGGATAGCTGCCTAGAGATCACAGTGTAAGTGGATAGCTGCAGAGAGATCACAGTGTGAAGTGATGTCAGTAGAGATCACAGTGGAAGGGGATAGCTGCAGGGAGCTCACAGTGGAAGGGGATAGCTGCAGAGAGATCACAGTGGAAGGGGATAGCTGCAGAGAGATCACAGTGTGAAGTGACGTCAGTAGAGATCAAAGTGTGAGTGGATAGCAGCAGGGAGATCATAGTGTGAAGACAGTGATGCCTTTAGAGATCACAGTGTGAGTAGATAGCTGCAGGGCTATCACAGCGTGAGGGGATAGCTGCAGAGAGATCACAGAGTGAGGTGATGTCAGCAGAGATCACAGTTTGAGGGACAGCTGCAGAGAGATCACATTGTAAGGGGATTCCAGCAGAGAGGTCACAGTGGGAGATGACAGCTGAAGAGATGTCACTGTGTGGGGGGATAGCTGCAAATAGATAACACCCGTAGAGAGATGTTGGTGTGAAGTGATACCTGCTGAGATGTCTCTCCTGTTGTTTTTATTAGTTTTGGACGTCATAACACACACGTAAGGGCATGAGCAGGCTTTACTCAAAATTATAAACCCCGAACTCGCAGAATAATCAAAGCTTTGCAGTAGAAAAACACGAAACGCTTCATTCGTCACCTGTCGTAAGATACCAGCCTCACATACCTCCAGATCAGGTCACTCATAATTAGACAGGCAAATCACAACCACGTTTCCTATTAAAGTACTCCCCCCCCTTGTCGTTTCATCTATAATTCAGGTTTTCTATACGGAACTTTGTTATGCTCCCATTTCTGGATGGTTGCCGCCTTTTCAGAAAACCAGAATGTTTCTCTGAAAGATCCCTTGTTTATGGCACCAATTTAATACCAGCTTACGCTCAGACTCAGGCACAGGATGCGTGTACAGCCAGGAGTTAGAACCTTCTAGAAGTGGTCGGTCGCACTGTTGTATGACAACACAGACATTGGCGTCTAAAGTGTCCCCAGTGCTTTCTGGTTCATGTAGTCTTTAAATTCGAATTTTCTGGGGGGTTTTCATCACAGCTGCATGCAATATGAGTTCTCCCCTGACACGTGCTGCTCACTATTTACTGCTCACCAGAAGCGCTAAACGAAGACAAGTCAGAGATTCTTCTCTACGGTAATTTCCCCCCTGGCTTTAGAGACTCGATCTGGCCTCCTGGGTTTCCGCTACCAACCTCCAATGGGAAATCCGCAAAAAAACTTGGAGTGTGGTTTGAGGATAACCTCTCCTTTTCTACTCAGGTGAAAAAGCTCTCTGGTAGCTGTTTTGGCCTTCTCAAAACATTCAGGAGCTTTTTGCCTCTCCTTCCCAGGCCGGCCAAAGAGACGGTTATCCGTGCCCTGATCCTCTCTCGATTGGATTACGCTAATGCGTTGTACATCGGCATCCCTGGTTACTCTCTGAATAGACTTCAGGTCATTCAGAATGCGGCCGCTAGGCTGCTCCTGGGAATTGCGAAGAGGAGCAGTGTGCGTGAACATCTTCGCGCTCTCCACTGGCTTCCCGTGGCGGACCGAGTCAAATTTAAATCTCTGGTCATTGCCCACCGAGCCCTTTACGGTCGTGGGCCCGCCTATCTACAGAAACGGTTTACCTTTTACGTCCCTCTGAGACAATTGCGTTCCTCAGCCCTCCTTCTTGCTAGGGTCCCCCGCTTCTTCCGCCACAGGCTGGGTGGCTGCTCTCTCGCTGTCAAGGCTGCCCAGGCTTGGAATGCCCTTCCGTTTCTAATACGCAATACTCAAGACCCGCTAGCCTTCAAGAAACTTTTAAAAACTCATCTATTTCCATAGTTATTAGTGGTGTAGTTAAGGGACTCCTCTTGGATCCGCGCCGGGACACTCTTTGGAGTAGCTGTTGCGCGTTATAAGAGCACTTAACATAACATAACATAACATAAACTGTACCCACTTCATGTTTTGCAGCCGAGCTGCTTTATAAACAATTTCTATTCTAAGATATCCTCGAAGAGTGGTGCAAGGCAACTGCCCACCAGAAAATATATACACCGTGACTTTTTGAAGTGGTCGGTTGCAGTCTCACCTGGCTGATAACACTCAAACGATTCACAGATGCGACCTCTGACGATGACCCCATTGCATTCTGGTACTTGTAGTCTTCAGATTTGCATTTCTGTCCTTTTCTGACAGCACGTTGTCTTTAAATTATGTCTTCCAGATTTGCAGCCTAAGAAGTATTTTAAAGTCATTTCCCCTTAGCCATGTCCCTGATCCTCTCCCATCGTTCTCGAACCCACAGACCTCTCAGCTTCTGGCCAGCTTTAAACCAGAAGGATGCCACCGGGCACCTCGCCCTGTGCTCTTGCACTGTTTCGTTACGGAGGGTGAAAAGTATGATCAAGAATGCAGGACATGTCGCCTACGGCTCCTTCCTCACCTGTGGAACCAAGCTTTAGTGATTGCTAAGATGTTCACCCATGTTTGGGCAGGCCCTCTGGGTGATGGGAGGATCCCCCTCCCACCACCCTCAGTGGGTGTGTCCTAGAGGTGGCTCAGGATTAACTAGCAGACCTTGATGCCCATGGGTTCAGTCTTGTCCCACCACCCTTACTACAGATACTCCAGAGGTGGGTTCAGACCCCAAATGCCCTTGCAATAAGGTTTATCCATTGGAAGGACCCATCTCCCTCAGTGGGTGTGTCCTAGAGGTGGCTCAGGATTGGCTAGCAGAACCTAATGCCCATGCATTCAGCCTTACCCATGGAAGAACCATTGAAGGGCCTATCTCCCTCTGTGGGTGTGTCCTAGAGGTGGCTCAGGATTGGCTAGCAGAACCTAATACCCATGCATTCAGTCATGTCCCAAGGGAAGGACCTCCACCAGCCATACTACAGATACTCCAGAGGTGGGTTCAGACCCCAATGTCCGTGCAATAAGGTTTATCCATGGAAGGACCCATCTCCCTCAGTGGGTGTGTCTTACAGGAGGCTCAGGATTGGCTAGCAGAACCTAATGCCCATGCATTCAGCCTTACCCATGGAAGAACCATTGAAGGACCTATCTCCCTCTGTGGGTGTGTCCTAGAGGTGGCTCAGGATTGGCTAGTAGACCCTGATGCCCATGGATTCAGTCATGTCCCACCACCCTTACTACAGATACTCCAGAGGTGGGTTCAGACCCCAATGTCCGTGCAATAAGGTTTATCCATGGAAGAACCATCTCCCTCAGTGGGTGTGTCCTAGAGGTGGTTTAGGATTAACTAGCAGACCTTGATGTCCATGGGTTCAGTCATGTCCCAAGGGAAGGACCTCCACCACCCTTACAACAGATACTCCAGTGGTGGGTTCAGACCCCAATGTCCATGCAATAAGGTTTATCCATGGAAGGACCCATCTCCCTCAGTGGATGTGTCCTAGAGGAGGCTCAGGATTGGCTAGCAGAACCTAGTGCCCATGCATTCAGGCTTACCCATGGAAGAACCATGGAAGGGCCCATCGCCCACAGTGGGCGTGCACTAGAGGTGGGTTCAGGATATGGCCGGCAGACCCTGGTGCCCCTGGGCCCAGGTTTGTCCCAAGGAAGGACTTGCATGGTACAGCACCGACCCCACCAGGCCAGAGGTGTAACCAGCCTTCCTGTATTGCACTTAGGGGGTCCCCATGAGCTGAGGCCCTCACTGTCTTTGTCCTCTTTGAGCTGTCCTGATAGCCTCCATTAACTGGGTAGACCAGTGTTTACCCCACGCCCTGGAGACTCAAACATTTGTGCCAGGGTGCCCTCCGTGCCCAGCTGGCTACAACAGGCGTCCGTTCTCTGAGATTGCCAAAGCTATGCCTTGCTTAGCCCAATCATCTGGAAACTTCCATAACTCCTGCCACTCCTCAGTAGTGTGGCATGGTAGTGGACACTGCAGGCAGAAAGGTCTGCCAGGTGATGTCCCAGGAGCTCTGGTGTCACGGCAGAGGACAGCCTGTCGGTGATCCCCTCGGCGCGCACCATGTCACTGCAGGTGTTGGATGTAGATCTATCGCTGCTGGTTGCAGTATGGTGGCGGTAGGACAGTTAGATATCAAGGGTGGTATTATGCAGGTCACACTGTGTGTGTTTCTTGCGGGATTACAAGCATAGGAGTTATAGATAACACTGGTGAAGTGTGGTATTATACAGTATGACTTTAAAGATATGTCTGCCGGTATCATGTATGGTACTATGCGGGTGGGGGCGTCACTATCACGGGTGGTATCATGTATTGTACTAAGGCAGTAACTGGTAGGTATCACTAGTGGTACACTGTGTGGAGTTGTGCCAGTAAGGGCTAAAGAACTGTGCGGTTATAGGGTACATATAACATACAGGGTCCTCTGCAGCTTGACTTCGTTGTTAGTCTAGATGTCGGCGGACAGGTGAAGCCCAGCGGTCTGGTGAAAGCCTTGCTTCTTGACCGCGTTTGAGGCTACCTGCAAACTGGTATGTAGCATTAGTGTATGAGTCTGGGAATCTGTGTCCAAAAGCGTTACCCTTTCCTTTAGGCTCACAAGTTCCAGTTCTGTGGGTAGAATGACTACAATCTAGCACCAGCCAAGTATCCAGAAACTAGGAGGCTGCTCTTGGGGGCTAGGATTCGATCTCATGAGCTACACCGGAGGAGTCCAGGGCAAGTCCAGTGGCACTGGTCAGATGGGCACTATGCAGATGCAGGGCTTCTTCAGCTTTTTAGGTTCCACAGGCTTAACAGGAAGCTAGCCAACTAGCCCTTTGAGTCTATTAACTGGTCCTTGGCACAAGTGGACGCAGGTCCGGTCCTTGGGGTCTATCACCACGGGTTCAACAGCAGAAGCAGCCCTTCTCTTTCTGAAGTAACATCTTGGTTCAGCATGTGCAGTCTTCCCTGGTGTAGCCTTTCTTCTGTTTTATTCCAAGTCCAGTAGCATTCGTAGGCTAGAAGCCAGGGGTGCCACTTTTATGCAATTTTGATTTTTGCTCAATTCTACTGGCCGACCCTACCCACTCTTACATCACTTCCTGTGGGGTTGGCTTTAAACAGGCCCACAGTGCATCTCTGTGGCCAAATCCAAGATGTCAGGACCCTTCTTACCTGGGTCAGAGTTATGGGCACACCCCTGAGGTGTGTCCATTATAATGAGCAACTCCCCCTGGAAGACCAGTTCTGAACGGGTTTACCCCCTCTGGATGAAATGCCAGTCTGCCTGCCAAAATAAAGGGAAGGCCAGGCTACTGCCTGACTCGCATTTGCCTATCAGAGGCAGCTGGAGGAGGTCACACTTCCTCCCACCAACAGCCCCTTTGTTCCCCATTTCTGGGAGCAAATTACACCCCCCTGGCAGCAGGGCAGCAGGCTGTCTCTGGTGACTGTAATAAATCAGAAATGGCTACTAGAACTATTTTAAAAGTTTCTTTTAATCTTACTTCATCAGAATGTCAGGTTTAATGCAACAATTCATTTGACACCTCTACGTACTATATTTGGTGATCCCTATGGCACTTAGCTGTTGGCCTAGTGTGACCCCGTGTTAGCCAAATAGACTACCAGCCAAGAAATACAAAAGGCTGGACTTACCTAAAGGGACAACTTTCACCTTGTACAATCGAGTCTGCAGTCCAACCCGCCCCCTACCATTCATCAGCGGGCAGTGTTTAAGGAAGCTGAATCAGCAGCCCCTTGCTTCAACGTCTTCATTTAATTTCTAAAGGGAACCCAGTCACAATGGCCTCCCCTAGGTGTCTGGAGCTCCGCCCTCCAGCATCAGTAATGAAGGCAATACACGTCCCCTGTCCAGGGAAGTTGTTCATCCTTTTCTTCTTATAATTAATACCGTTACCCACACTTGAGGATAAACATCACCAGACGTCCACTCCAGCATTCGCAGAATCTCCTTTTCAATGTTTGCAACATTTACCCATCTCATTTCTCACATTGCTATGATCATGAGGTCAATGCCTCCTTCAAGCACAACCTAAAACTCCTGATATTTCCTAGTATATGTGCCCAGCTATTACTTTATGCTTTGCAACTCCTGTGCTGATCAGCTGACTGCTGGAGCGGTGGTCTAGCAGAAGCCACGCAGTAGAAAGACTGTTTGTCTGATTCTAGAACCAATCAGAAGTGCATAATATATCACAATCTTTGCATACACATTATGCTGATTCTTTGTTTTTCATTGTCCAATTGCATGCTATCTCAAACTCAACCTCAATATTTCAAAATCCAGCATGAAAACTGATCTTCACTTAAAACATCAGATTGTCGCCTCTCCTCTTTTCTTCCAAATGGCCCTCTCCGTACCGTCCATCCTCTGCATGACTCCTCTCTCTGAGCACAACCTTCTCAAAGTCACATGCATGTTGGCCTTAATCTCTATGATTGTATTTCTGAAACCTGCCCACATCTCTTATCAAAGATTACAACATCTCCTTCGTTGAAAGTCTGCCCTGCAACCTAACAATACCTAATCTCTTCAAACTCATCTACTTACCCCACCGATCACCTGCATGAACTCATGTAACCCCGTTCCACCACTAATGATAACACTTAACTCCTACGAATGTAACCTATCACAAAGAAACTGGGATGAATGCATGGAAAGGTCTCCAGAGCACACAAGACTAACAGGCACATGCATCGAGGTAGGATTTTGCGAGTCCTTAATTGCGATTATTAAGGAATCGCAATTAAGGACTCGCAAAAGCCTATGCATGTAGGAATCGCTATAAAAATAGCGATTCCTACACATTCCTTATTTGCGACTCGCAAATTGCGAGTCGCAAATAAGAAATGGCTTCCCATTCATTCCTATGGAATGAATGCGAAATTGCATGCGCAATTTGCGAGTACCAATTGGTACTCGCAAATTGCGCATGCAATTTCAAGGGTGTAAAAAAAACACCCTGTTGCACCCCTGAAATTGATCTGTGCACAAATGTTGCGCACACACATGTCCCAAGGACATGTGTGTGTGTAACCTACAACTTTGAAAAATGCACTTTAGTGCATTTTTCAAAGTTTTTGCAAATTACCATCTGGTTCAACTTCATGGTAATTTGCGCCCCCTAGTAGCGAAATCGCTACTTCAAAGTGGTTCTTGCATTGCATTTAAGGAATCGCAAAATGCGATTCCTTAAATGCTATCGCAATTTGAGAACTCGCAATTAATTGCGAATTCTCAAATTGCGAGTGCCTGAACCTTGATGCATCGCAAATGCCATTTTTGCGGGCGCAAACGGGCGATTTTTGCGAATCGCACCGTTTGCGCTCGCAAAAATGGTTGATGCATGTGCCTGTAATTCCAGTAACTAACAATAACCAATCACACTAACCTATCCTCTAACTTTGGGTTCTGGTGCAGCATTCTACCCAGCGTAAAGTGCACCAAGGCCTCATCAGGGGTAGTAAGCACAATATAAATACAATTACAGTTACAATCACATACATTTTGAGGGGTCAGAGCACATGCACTGGGGCCTGGTCAGCAGGACCCCGTGCACTTCAGAGTCAAAAAAGCAGGAGCATCAGTCCAAAAACTGGGAAGGAGGTGATGATACAAAAAGAGTCCTTTCCTCAATATATTTCAGAACGTAGATATACCTGGGGAGACTGCTTCTGGGAAGTGTGTTGGTGAGTGGTAAAGGGTGTAGATAACCTGGTAGGACTCTGTGTACGTGTGTACCAGCAGCGGCCCGTGCAGTAAGACCGGTGGGGCCGGGTGGGGGGGATTTCGACAGACGACAACAAGGGGAAATTAATTATTTATTTAATTTTCCCTCGTGGTCGTCTGTCGAATCCCTCCCCCCACCACCACCCCCAACACGGCCCTACCGCTCTCACCTGCACAGGCTGCTGCTGGTGTGTATGTTGCACAAGTTATAGCTATACCTGCTGGTAGTGTGGAAGTATCATTGTTGACAGTGTGTTTAGTTTAGGGTGTCAATATCTCTAGTGTTACTGAATGTCTGTGTGTTTGTAGATTATGTACACCTCACTATTACCAGCAGTACTGTGTATGGTGTGTGGATTGTGTAGGGTGTTGTTATCCCTAGTGGTTCCCTGTATGTATTGTTGTATGTTATGTAGGGTGTGGGTATCACTGGTGCTAATGTGATTGATTTATGTGTGTGAGTGATATAGGGTGTATCAGTCACTGTGTGTAGGGTGTGGGTATCACTAGTGCAATTGCGATTGATTTATGTGTATGAGTGATGTCGGGTGTATCTGCCAGTGGTGGTACTTTGTGATCTTATGGCGGATATAACTGTCACTGGTGGTATACTGAGTAAAGGTGGTTTGAGCTGCTGGATGTCCAGGTCACTGCTGAGACTTGTACCTGACTCACACCTGCTCAGCGGCAGGATACCCTCTCGGTGATAGTGCGCTCTACAAATCTGCATAATGTAACATAACATAGCTGTGTGAGCCTATTCTTGTACTTTGAGTCCTGGAGCAGATACTGTGGCCAACACCTGCAGGTTTGTAGTAGTACATATTTGTAGTGGTGTGTGTGTGACACTCACATGCTTTCTACTTTTTGGAGCAAAGCTCTGAAGGCGAGAGCTGACAGTTCATGCAAGTTTGTAGGGAAGGAAGTTGTTGGACCATGCAGTCTGACCAATAAGAACATGATTTCGTATGCATCCTATTTCACCATTTTTATTTTGAAAATTGCAGGTGTTGGTGGTGTTTCATCGGAAGAGAATGCCCCTTGGTGGGCCATCTTACTCATTGTCCTCTTCAGCGTGGTGATCATTGCTGTGCCCTTCATGGTGTGGATGGTAAGTAACCTAGCCAGGCCTCCTGCAGTCACAGGAAACTTCAGGTGACAGATGCATTGTTTTACTAACAGATCAGTAACTCAAAATGCAAGTCAGAATGGTGCAATCATGTGTCTGACACACCACTGATTCTGTGTTTATGAAGGCAACAACACTTATTTGCACATTACTCAACCAAGGAAAACAAAATACCCCAGCACCCGGGTATGTTAATTGATCAAATCCTGACCTCCACTGTTTACTCTGTGTTGTGACACTGCAACAGGCAAAATGAGAAGATGCAAATATCCCAGGGTTCTTGCAATCATAGCCTGGGTTGCGCCTGTCAGTGCATTGTCAGGAAGGAATGACTTTTCTGGTGATTGAATTAGCGCTTACCTGTCAGTAAATGTGGACTCTGAGGTATAATATCCATAAAGCCGAAACAAAAAGGAGGAGTTCTACCCCAGAGGAGAAAGCCTTCTTGAGGCAGTCTGCCAGGAATGCTTCCTCTGAGAGTAACCAAGAGGGGCCTGTGTTATATTCCTCCATGCAGCTAGGTTCATCCTGGCCTACTGTGTTACAATGTAGAATGTTATGCCACTGGTTAGAGTTTGTGGCTGGAATGCGTGTATTGAAGAGAGGAGGCTCGGGGTGCAGCTACACCACCATGTAACATATTTTACGTCTTGTTCTTTGTGCTTGAATACATTCCAAAACACCCCTCAGTATCTCAGACACCTGGTATCAACCTACAAACCACACCGCTCCCTACAGTCGAGCAACTCCAACCTTTTCTCAGTTCCTAGAGTAAGAAAAACACACCAAGGAGGCCAGGCGTTCTCCTCCCTAGGGCCCAAACTATGCAACGGAGCGCCACAGTCACTGAGATCCTGTCAGTCTCTTTCTATCTTTCGAAAACAACAAAAAACCTGCTATTTTGAACAGAGTATCATATCATTTTATGAAAAAGGGTCATTTGGAGGCTTAGCGCCGGGAAACCCATTGTGGGTAGCTGCACGCTTTACAAAACACTGATGATAAAAATAATTCTTCATGAAACTATTTGCCTTGGTTCACTAGCAACAAGCGTGAAAAAGGATTCACTATTGAACAACATCTGATTGCACTGATCAATTCAATATTTCATTTGTTAGCAATGATCACATTACGCCCCAACATTTTAAGTAAATGCATAACATTTTACATTTCCAATGGTCACTTTCTGGCCACACATTCTAAGTGGTGGCATAACATTTTACATTCCAACAGTCACATTCCAGCCATGCATACTAAGTGGTGGCATAACATTCTTCATTCAACAAGGGGTGTTCGCTGAGCGTATCCCCTCCCTGCTTTCTAATATGAACCTCAGACTCTGTGCTCTGATCATAGTTCAGTGTCACTACCCTCTATGATCTAACCTTGATGAACATTGCTAGATTTAAATTAATTTGTGTGGAAGGGCCTGCTGTGGTGAAGGTTCTCTGCATGGCTTTGGAAAGTGTGCTGCCATACCCCTGCACATTTCTTCCAATCATGCAAGTTCACTGGAGGTGTGCTGTCATTATTTATTATTGTGTACTGGCGGATTTAGCTGTCTGTTGTCGAAGATCTATTGTCTACTATACACTATACATAAAGTTGGCTGTGGGTTAACCGTGGGCAATGAACTCCACTCTGCTATTGAAAACACGGACTCCCCCACGTAGCGGAGTTAGCTACTGCACCCACAACCCTTTGATAAAACAACTTTACCTTTACATGCAAAAACTCAGACTCCCCCACACCACGTAGCGGAGTTAGCTACTGCACCCACAACCCTTTGATAAAACAACTTTGCCTTTACATGCTAAATAAAAAAAAGTATATAACCAATTCACAATAGTGAGCTTTGAAAAATATCAGGCAATGAGAGAGGTGATGATTTTGGGGTCCCCCCAAACCTAGGGGGAGGACCAAGCAGATGCCTTGAACACAAAGAGCATATCATGCTGAACGATTCGGTGGTGGTCCCATCCTCCTAGGACCACCCCAAGCACAGTTATGAGCAAAAATACAATCCCAACCAAAGGCCCAGCAAAGCATTATGGGGCGAGATTCTAGAGTGCAGTGAATATTATAGTATTAGCTCTCAGCTGAGCCGGGAGAGCCGCTGCCTGCCGCTTGAGGAATGTTTTGATATTGGATACTATAATATTCACTGCACTCTAGAATCTCGTCCCATAATGCTTTGCAGGGCCTTTGGTTGGAATTGTATTTTTGCCCATAACTGTGCTTGGGGTGGTCCTAGGAGGATGGGACCACCACCGAATCGTTCAGCATGATGTGCTCTTTGTGTTCAAGAAATCTGCTTGGTTCTCTCCCTAGGTTAGGGAGGACCCCAAAATCATCACTTCTCTCACTGCTTGCTATATTTTCATTTTCACTTTTGTGAGACAACTATATGCATTTTAGCATGTAAAGATAGAGTTACTTGTTTTACCAAAGGTATGTAAGGTTTCTGTTTTATTAATTGGGATGAGATGGAACGGAGTTTCACACAGGCGTAGTGGTACTCCGCCAACTTCGCCCACCCTTACTCTAGGTCAGCTTCTTGCTCATGATTAGATGACTTTCTTGTCTATCTTTGTTCCCTGTTCCTTATTCGATGGCTTTCCTCCTGTTCTTGTGATTGGCCGATCCCTGAAGCATTTTCTCTTTACATTGTTTCTTTTAGGGTAAATTGTTCCTCCCACTGATTTTTGTATTGGCTTTTAGCGTTCTACGGGAGTGCATTGATTCTCTCACTCTCTTCCCCCATTCAGCTTTATTACATTACTTTTTTAACTTCTTTTATTGAGGCCCAAGTAGGTGCACACTGCTTCCTGACTGTTCACTGTGAACAGTGCTTGTTAAGACCCCTTTACGTGCGAAGCTGAAGCACTGTGATATTTAAGTACATTCCAGCACCAGTAATTATCATTTGGTTACACCATTGGAAAAGCTCTTATGCACATCACTCCACTGTAGATGTGACATAAATACTTGCAAACTCAGAAAGGACACATGTGGCAGTACACTCAATACTATGAAGTAACGTTACAGTTTATGCATGCAAATCATTATACACCATGCATAAACCACACATGTAAACATACATGACGTAAATATCTGCCAACTTAATATATAACAAGGCAGTTGATATTACCATGATCCTCTAGAATTCACTGTGCCTCGTAGGGGAGCACACCTGGTCTTGATTCTGATACCTCATGGGTTGGGTGTGGTCGAGGTTCTGATACCTCTTGGGTTGGCTATGTTCAGGTTCTGATATCTCCTGGGCTGTCTATGTTCTGAATCTGATACCTCCTGAGCTGTCTATGTTTTGAATCTGATACCTCCTGGCTTTGGTGTGGTCAAGAATTGTGTGGTGCAGGGTTGGGTATGCTCCAGGTTCTGATGCCACCTGGATTGGATGTGGTCCAGAATTGAGTATGGTCCTTGTTCTGATACCTCATGGGTTGTGTGTGGTTCAGGTTCAAATGACTCCTGGATTTGGTTTGGTATGGTTTGATTCTGATACACTATGGGTTAGGTGTGGTTCATGTTTGGATACCCCCTGCATTTGGATGGTCTGGGTTCTGATACCTCCTGGGTTGGCTGTGGTCCAGATCTGGTACCTCCTGGGTTGGCTGTGGTCCAGATCTGATACCTTCTGGGTTGGGTGTGGTCCAGGATTGAGTATGGTCCTTGTTCTGATACCTCATGGGTTGTGTGTGGTTCAGGTTCGAAGGACTCCTGGCTTGGGTATGGTCCTGCTTCTGATATCTCATGGTTTGGATGTGGTCCAGATCCGATACCTCCTGGGTTGGGTGAGGTCCAGGATAGGTATGGTCCTGGTTCTAATACCTCATAGGTTGGGTGTGATCCAGGTTCTGATTCCTCCAGGGCTGGGTATGGTCTGGATTCTAATACCTCCTGGGTTGGGTGTGGTCCAGGGTTGGGTATGGTCCTGCTTCTGATACCTCATGGTTTGGATGTGGTCCAGATCTGATACCTCCAGGGTTGGGTGTGGTCCAGGGTTGGGTATGGTCCTGCTTCTGATACCTCATGGTTTGGATGGGGTTCAGATCTGATGCCTCCTGTATTAGTTGTGGTCCAGGATTGAGTATGGTCCTTGTTCTGATACCTCATGGTTTGGGTGTGGTCCAGGGCTGGGTATGGTCCTGCTTCTGATGCCTCATAGGTTGGGTGTGGTCCAGGGTTGGGTGCGGTCCAGGGTTGGGTATGGTCCTGCCTCTGATACCTCATGGTTTGGGTGTGGTCCAGATCAGATACCTCCTGGGTTGGGTGTGGTCCAGGTCTAATGCCTCATAGGTTGGGTGTAGTCCAGGGTTGGGTAAGGTCCTGCCTCTGATACCTCATGGTTTGGATGTGGTCCAGATCTGATACCTCCTGGGTTGGGTGTGGTCCAGGTCTAATGCCTCATAGGTTGGGTGTAGTCCAGGGTTGGGTAAGGTCCTGCCTCTGATACCTCATGGTTTGGGTGTGGTCCAGGGTTGGGTAAGGTCCTGCCTCTGATACCTCCTTGGTTGGGTGTGGTCCAGGGTTGGGTATGGTCCTGCTTCTGATGCGTCATAGGTTGGGTGTGGTCCAGGGTTGGGTATGGTCCTGCTTCTGATGCCTCATAGGTTGGGTGTGGTCCAGGGTTGGGTGTGGTCCAGGGTTGGGTATGGTCCTGCCTCTGATGCCTCATGGTTTGGATGTGGTCCAGATCTGATACCTCCTTGGTTGGGTGTGGTCCAGGGTTCGGTATGGTCCAGGTTCTGATGGCTCCTTGGTTGGAGCTAGTTCAGGATCATAAATAGGTCTCTTGCGACTGAATGGTGTAACCTGGTTATGGGGATTCAGCAAATGATGAAAACTTTTGCTTCTCTCTCTCTACCTCACCAGGTCTGCAGAAGAACAGCCTTTTGGAGGAGGCTTATCAGGTCTGTGAGACCGTCCCCAGTTGCTTCCTGATCTGGATATCGTACCCCGAACACTGGCTTGAGGGTAAGTCTGCACAAGCAACTAATGATGTGTAAAAATAAGAAGAAAGGTGAACTTTTATAAATTGCCATTTTTATACACAACTGAATTAATGGATAAAAAGTGAGAAATGGTCTGTAAATATTTAAGTAAATAGAAATGCGAGTGAGGTATCAGAACATTTTGTCACTCCTTTGTTGACTGTTTTCTGCAGAGGGATGTAGCCAAGATCATTGATCTCTGAACAATAGGTTGAATTCCCAGAATAGAAGGAGTATTGGTGAATTAGTAACCTCCAGGCCAGGGCATAAAGCCCTGATGATAGTCTGTAACCACATGTAGCCAGATGTGGCATAAAGTCCTGATAAGAGTCTGAGAAGACCAGTCATGTGGAAAAGTTCCCCACTAAAACCCCATCCACCTGCAGGAAGGGTGATGCAAAGTGGGGGCACATGATACTAAACTAATGCTCTGTGCCATCACATCTCTGTGCCATCATGGTGCAGGGTGAGTGGCACCGCTGATACCACCCACCTTAGAGTAGTCCGAGGGAGACAATTGACCTCACAGACCTCTGGAGAGTGTTTCTGTGACATTGCAGTCATTCACTTGAGGCCCACTCCCATCTCTAGAAGGAACCATGGTCTACATAAAGCCTAATGGAAGTAGATGTGGTGCCATAACTAGAGAATTATTCCCTGTTGTGCAGGTACCCTGGGTCAGTGTACTTCTTTGGACAACACACACATGCGATCACACTTTCCCCCTCTACCCAGCCCCTGTGGAGGTGCTGCTACACACCTTGGAGTTGGAGTAAATTTAAATGAAGTATGGAACAACTTTCTAGAGAGAATGCACGCAACCTGCAGAGAAGACATTCATGAGCAACCAAAAAAGAAAATACATTACTGTTGGCAGGGGTTTAAGTTTGTACATTAACGTAGAGTACCTGTTGTAGGGTCATTGTCTTCAGGATGTGGGTGATGAATGTTCACTGTGCCTTAACTTAAGTTGAGAGTGATTAGAGCAGGTTCACTGTTTAAGAAGGGACTAATGCTGGGTAAGTAACTACCTAATTTTGTGTAGCGCCTTCTAGCTGAGGGTCTGAAAGCGCTCATCGTTATTGTGCTGGTGCATGGCTGTTTTTCATAGAGTGACCTGCTATATGTGAGAATTGGTTTTGGATATTTGGTCACTGTGTGTGTGTGTGTTTGTGTCTGTGTGCGCGCACGCAAACAGTGGTTTTGTTGGATATATCATAACACAGTAAATGCACGCTTCACTTCTTTAGGGTAGATGGTTATTCAGTGAATGGAAGGGTGAATCTTTAGAATATGTGATGACTCTGAGTGCAAAGGGTGCTTCTTTACGATATCTGATCACTCAATAAGTGCAGAAGGTGCAGTCTTGTGGTATCTGATCACTAGATGAGTGCAGAGTTTGCGTCTTTAGAATATCTGATGACTCAGTGCAGAGTTTGCGTCTTTAAAATATCTGATGACTCAGTGACTGCAGAAGTTGCTTCTTTAGAATATCTGATTACTCAGTGAGTGCAGAGGGTGCTTCTTTTGAATATCTGATTACTGAGTGACTGCAGAGGATGCTTCTTTAGAGTATCTGATTACTCAGTGAGTGCCGAGGGTGCTTCTTTAGAATATCTGATTACTCAGTGACTGCAGAGGGTGCTTCTTTAGAATATCTGATTACTCAGTGAGTGCAGAGGGTGCTTCTTTTGAATATCTGATTACTGAGTGACTGCAGAGGATGCTTCTTTAGAGTATCTGATTACTCAGTGACTGCAGAGGGTGTTTTTTTTTAATATCTGATTACTCAGTGAGTGCAGAGGGTGCTTCTTTAGAATATCTGATTATTCAGTGAGTGAAGAGGATGCTTTTCTCGAATATCTGATTACTCAGTGAGTGCCGAGGGTGCTTCTTTAGAATATCTGATTACTGTGACTGCAGAGGGTGCTTCTTTAGAATATCTGATTACTCAGTGACTGCAGAGGGTGCTTCTTTAGAATATCTGATTACTCAGTGAGTGCCGAGGGTGCTTCTTTAGAATATCTGATTACTCAGTGACAGATCTGATTACTCAGTGACTGCATAGGGTGCTTCTTTAGAATATCTGATTACTCAGTGAGTGCCGAGGGTGCTTCTTTAGAATATCTGATTACTCAGTGACTGCAGAGGGTGCTTCTTTAGAATATCTGATTACTCAGTGACTACAGAGGGTGCTTCTTTAGAATATCTGATTACTCAGTGAGTGCCGAGGGTGCTTCTTTAGAATATCTGATTACTCAGTGACAGAGGGTGCTTCTTTAGAATATCTGATTACTCAGTGACTGCATAGGGTGCTTCTTTAGAATATCTGATGACTCGGTGAGTGAAAAAGTTGCTTCTTTAGAATATCTGATTACTCAGTGACAGAGGGTACTTCTTTAGAATATCTGATTACTCAGTGACTGCAGAGGATGCTTCTTTAGAGTATCTGATTACTCAGTGACTGCAGAGGATGCCTCTTTAGAGTATCTGATTACTCAGCGAGTGCCGAGGGTGCTTCTTTCGAATATTTGATTACTCAGTGAGCACAGAGAGTGCTTCTTTAGAATATCTGATTACTCAGTGACTGCAGAGGGTGTTTTTTTCAAATATCTGATTACTCAGTGAGTGCAGAGGGTGCTTCTTTAGAATATCTGATTACTCAGTGACTGCAGAGGGTGCTTCTTTAGAATATCTGATTACTCAGTGAGTGCCGAGGGTGCTTCTTTAGAATATCTGATTACTCAGTGACAGAAGGTGCTTCTTTAGAATATCTGATTACTCAGTGACTGCATAGGGTGCTTCTTTAGGATATCTGATTACTCAGTGAGTGCCGAGGGTACTTCTTTCGAATATATGATTACTCAGTGAGTGTAGAGGGTGCTTCTTTAGAATATCTGATTATTCAGTGAGTGAAGAGGAGGCTTTTTAAAATATATGATTACTCAGAGAGTGCAGAGGGTACGCCTTTAAAATATATGATTAATTAGTGAGTGCAGAGGGTGCTTCTTCGCTGTATCTAATCACTCAGTAAGTGCAGAAGGTGCAGTCTTATGCTATCTGATCACTAAATGAGTGCAGAGTGTGCTTGTCTAGGGTGTCTGATAATCTCATGTACACTGATGCCGATTCCTTAACGCAGTTCTGTTTTAATTTTCAGTCTGGACCATCTCAATGATCATAAACTTGAAGACAAAACAAGATGGAAGAATGGCCCACCCAGCAGTAAAAAGAAGAACTATGAAGCAGTGCAGTGTTTACATTACTATTACATTAATTCCATTTCGCCTCTGAGGAGGCAGCGTGAATGGACTGTGAGTGAGAGCAAGTGCCATCTCTCACAGTGGCTAACTCCAGGCCTAGCCCACTCAGCGACCCACTCCTTGACATGGACTGTGTCCCTCCATCAGGAGCCCTCACTCCAAGTTCAAGAGTCCCCAAGCTCTGTGGCAGGGAGCAAAACCAAACAGCCCTTTCTGGGGATTAGGTGGTGCCTGCTGGGTTCCAGCACTAGCAGGCATTCTTACCTCCCTAGACATGCCTGACAACAGCACATGGCCAATCAGAGATGGAAATGTGTGCAGACAGTCCTTTGAGTGTGAGCAGTCAATACAAGGAGTGCGGCCATCACTCCTATGACTGTGGCCAGCCAGTCAAGTCCTGAGAATGTGAACAGCCACTCCTCAGAATGTAGGCACCCATTTGTGGCATTGCGGACATTCACTCCTGGGAGTGTAGGCAGAACACGTGGGAGTGTAGTCAGACACATATGGAAGTGAAATCAGACACTCCTGGGAGTGTAGTCAGATACACCAGGGAGTGTAGTCAGACACTCCTGGGAGTGTAGCCAGACACTTCTGGGAGTGTAGTCAGGCACTCCTGTGGTTGTAGACAGCCAATGCTGTGAATGGAGCCAGCCTGGGAATATGGACTTCCTGAACTGTGTCCTGCTGTGACCCACTGCCACGGATGGCACGGAGACACAGGATCATCTCCCAAGCTCTACTACAAATGCAAGTGTGACGGGTCCCATCTTGCCTATTGCCCAAACAGCATATATTATATTTATACAGTATTATATTAAGGAAATAATATTTATTTATGGAACAAAGGTACTCTTTTAAAAAAAAAAGATATTATTGTTATTCTTTACTGTAATACAGTTGCTTCCAAGCAGCTTGCACAGCCTGGGGTGGAATGGAAAGCCACAGAGTACCAATGTGTGGAGGCCGCTTCCCTCCTAGACTGCTGTCCGAGATGGAGCAGAAGGTGCATGTTTCAGGTTATAAAGGCTGAGCACCTTCATGGACTCCTGTTCAAGCAAGGGAAGGAAGTTGAAGACCATGTCCCTCCTAAACTGAGATCCAGGTTGGAAGGGAAGTCACGCAATGCCTCTGTTTGCAGAGGGCCTGGACCGCCCTGGGCTAAGGTCGAGATCTGGAGTGAAGCGCTTGTAGAGACCCTCATAGTGCCCCACCCTCTTGGACTGAGAGCCAGACCTGAGCAAGACAAATTATCTCAGTTGTAGTGCTTGTAAAAAACCTCATATTGAGCTCACTCCTCTTGGACTGAGACCCAGACCTGAGGGGAGGAAGCATCCTCAGCTTGCTCCGCTAGTGCCTGTCAAGAGCCTCATAGTGAGCCCACCGCTCTTGGACTGAGAGCCAGACCTGAAAGAACGAAGCATATACGGCTAGTCCCTTCCTAAACTGAAGACTAAGTATGGAGAAGATATGATGGCCACCGAACCTCAACCCTTCCTTAGCTGTAGACTACGTAAGGAGAAGACATGATGGCCACAGTCACGTGACTCTTCCTAAACTGAAGGCTTGGTATGGAGGATACATGATGGCCACAGTCATGTGAATCTTCCTAAACTGAAGGCTTGGTATGGAGGATACATGATGGCTACAGTCACGTGACTCTTCCTAAACTGAAGGCTTGGTATGGAGGATACATGATGGCCACAGTCACGTGACTCTTCCTAAACTGAAGGCTTGGTATGGGGGATACATGATGGCCACAGTGCCTCTGGCCTTCCATAGCGGCAGACTAGGTGTGAAGACGACATAATGGGCACAGCGCCTCGATCCTCTCTAAGCTGCAGACTAAGCACTGCATGAGTGGACGGCCGCTGTGCGGCTGCTTTATGAAGCACGACCACTGTTAGACTGAGTGACAGCTATAGCATGGGATTACTTGCCCCAGTGCAGCAATGGTAGGCCCCAAGTCCACTCTCGGATCCTCCCAGCATACGTGGAAAAGGGAGAATATTTTAGCCAGGCTGTGCTAGAGCCCACTCCAAGCTATGAGAAAACAAAGAAAAGATAAAAAGGGACCAGGCAAAGCAGTATTTTACAATTCTGTTCTTCCACTCTGCTTGGTTGCAGGATCTTCAAAATCATTGATACATATGAGGGCAGCCAGATAGTAATTGTACTGATAAAATGTTCTTAAATTATTGTGTAAACAAATTGATGAATAAAACACTTTCAAAAATACCGTTTATTTTTGTATGAAGAACTCAGAAAGCAGAAACAATGACTGGTTGTTGGGAGTTGAAAATACTGTCAGGAGTCTCTGTGCACATGAGATGCTGAAATCATGTGTTCATCTGTGCGTGTGAGGAGAACCATAGCAAGTGGTAGTAGCATTCAAGAGGGACTAAGGGTGGAAGGTGGATGCTAAATTATATATGTGGAAAATTGGTACAAAACTGGCTGCACAAGAAGGAATTATTAGTAGGACTCAAAGCAGAGCCAGGCGTGGGGTGAATAAATATTGGTAGGGACCCTAGGGAGACGCACATAGACAGTACTGCATGTTCACCAGCACTGGATCTTTCATAGATTCACACATTTGAATTATTGCCTGTTGCCAGACTGGGAATCCTCAGTAAAAATGCTAACATATCAGTGTAGGCGCTTGCTGAGGTCCTTGTGAAGAACATATGCGTATTAAGGCTTACTTGAAACTCATACTCCTGAGTCCAAAGCTGCATTAGTGAACGTGGCATGGGGGAGCGAAAGCCCCCGCTGCTGGACTCCTGCAACACAGAACGAAGGGGAGAGCTTTGATTAGATGTGGGCCCAGGGCTCTACCTTACTTTTGTCATAGTGGGCCTAGACTGTGGGGGCTCAGGTGCCAGCGGACTTGGTTTGCCTGTTAAAGCCATGTGTTCCCTCACCATGGGTAGAGTAAATAACAAAAACACTAATTAGTATCCCCTGCCTTTGCAGAGATTTGCCTCACAAAAGACACCCTGCCAGTACAGGGAAAAAACATTTTTTTTCTTTTGTTAGACCCTCACCCACTCTAGTAGCGGCATGCTTCATCATCGGGTCTCAACCTAGTCCCTAAAAACCAGAATGGACTCGACCATATTTCAGGGAGCACTTTGAATATTTTTCACAGTCGGGGTACCTAAGAATATAAAAATACCTCAAACCAACCTCTGTATCCCTTTATTAACAAATGAGTATAATTAAAAGAGAATTCCAATTTCGGGGTAAGGATATTATGGTCCTATTACCCTAACAACTGGTCAGTGGCGGCCGCCATATACAAAAAGAGGAGGGGCGTGAGGAGGGGGTACAGGGGGGCAGTGTTTAAAATAATATTAAAAAATTAAAAGTTAAGCTTACCTGCTGCCGGCCTCCTCCCGCTGTCATGTAGTTCCTACAAATCTATATAGGATCTGCGCGTTTAGACAACATAAACTAAGGGATTGGTGTCCAGACTGATTCCAGACAGCCCCAAAGGATATGTTAGCCTTTAGACCAGCTAACTCACAGTGCCACTATAAGCCCCCTAACCTTACTGAGAAGCAAATAGTTTCTGGCAACTATCGAACATGACAACCCTTGATCCTTCAGGGATCGTGGAAACAGTACATTACTTTTCGTTCAGTCACTCGTGCTCACTTTGTCTCAGAGAGATACACAGAATAAACGATGGGGACGTTTTCAATAAAAAGAACAAGGGTATGCAGTTCCTAATGGTGGCAGTAGGGAGGGATTGGTGGGGGGAGGTGGGGTGAGGGGGGGGCGAAGGATATGTTTCAGGTGTCAAAAAAGAGAAGGACAAATGGAGAGTAGCTCCTTTAGGAGCATGGGCCCTCACACACCCCAAGGGATGTCTTTCTTCATCATCGGGCAGCTCCTTGTTGGGCTGACGCTGCAATGCCGAATGGGCCCCGCGAGGGGGCTCTTTGCCGGGGGTCTTTTCTCTTTGCTGATGTGAGATGGGCGGGGTGGAGGGGCGTGTGTTTAGGAATGGTGTGAGTAGAGGTGGAAAAGGGTGTGTGCAAGATAAAAATAGCTAAAGGTACCGTTCTTTATTGGCTGTGTTCCTATGCTATGATAAAAACAAGAGACTGAAAAGTCGTAGCTAGAGAAGGATATTCTAGGCCCCTCAAGCTCAATGTAGTATATGTGGGGTGAAAGGGGTGAACATGTTTCATGCCTATTATAGTCCGAGGGATCTTGGCATTTCGTCAGGAGCAGGGGATCCTTGTCTAATCATGTAGGGATGGTGTAGTTGTGTGTCTGTGTGGTACCGTACCCTAAAATTTGGACTTGTGGTGTCATATAGTTTATATAGACATACAATGTACCTTCTGGATACACCTGGAGGGTGAAACAAACAATTACACGATAAAGTAATCAAGGCAGCTTTGATGTCACGGCCAAGGTGCATGATATTTGGCTGGAGGACATTGTAGATCACTCTAAAGACAGTAAATAATCAAATGGGTGGTGAAAAAAGTACTAGAGGTTATAAAAACGTTTTTTTTAAAAACAGGTAAAGATCCATAAAAGCACAGAAAAACACATTCGTTAGTCTCTCATGCAATTGATCTTATCGGTATGGGTAAGGAAATTATGGTACCAGTAAATTAGTGTATCACTTAATCCGAGGCTCCACCGCGAAGGCAGTGGTGGTGTACCATCGCAAGTGAGCCCCAGAGCATGCTCCCCTGACATCATGCCATATTTTTTGGCATGCATAGGAATGTGGGCTTCACGATGACTTACCTAATGGAGAGGGCTGCTTGCCCCTGTCGTTATGGCTAGGGTGCTTGCACATTGGCGTGAATAGGAGCCAGCAAGAAAAAGTAAAATTAGGGATGGTGGACACCGATGGTTATGCAAAGGGGAGTCAGGTGGGGTCTGGAGATGCCGTTCTCGTCCCTATTTTCTGTAATATCACTTGGCTGGTGGCCAGCTGATTAGCCACGGAACCGGTAACTAAAAATTAAAAGTCTGGTTCTTGGTGCAAGAGTAGTCAGGCGGGCGGGGGACCCTGGTGAGGGCCATGATCAAGAAAAGCCATGTGGTAGTGGCCCGTGGGAGCTCAAGAAGAGATGGGAGCGCTGGGCCATGGGGGGCTCTCAAGCAGGGGCTCGCTCGCTGGAAGGGGAATGCGAGCCGTGAGTCCCGGCGGGGTTCTTAAAACAAGAAGGTGCAGCTCGTATACAGCCACACCACATACTCACGTGTCAGCGAGGCGGCAGGCTGTTGAGAACACTCTAGGTGCCGACATACGAGTTGCCGGTGAGTATATTCAGCTAATACTCACATCAGTAAGTGCTCCGAATGGTAGGGAGCCTACCCTTGCGTCCAGCCGTCACAGAATGTGATGGAGTCCCAAGCGGATGGGGTAATTGACTTCAACGGGGAGGGCATGACCCTAACAGCTAGAGCGTAGACGGGATGTTAAAAGTGGTCCACAACCTGGCACCATGTTGTGATTCCATACACGGGCGTCATCTTGGAGTGGTGTCGGGTGAAGTTGGTTGGTACGGGAAAATTCCGAATTCAAGAAACTGAAAATGAACAAGAATAGACAAATGAAATGGGGACCAAATTGAGGCATAGACTTCCCAATTGGGTCTATGACGTGTATGCATCACGTTACTATAAGGTCAGATGGTGTGTGAGCCCTATGGGGATGTCCTGCATAGCAATGCTCAAGAGACTAGAGCAACATGAGGTCACATGTGAATCAATTGAGTAGTTGGTATGTTGAAGTGCCAGGTGATGTGAGGGTCCCGTACCCTTATTAGATATCACCTATAGGGTGGGCATAAAAAATAACGCGCAATCAGTTGGTGGGGTTGGTTGGAAACTTCTGGAGGTAACCACTTTGGAGAGGAACATCTCATTCCATGGTGGAATGGAAGGAATTAGGTATACATGGGAGGCTAAATTAAGTTAAACTAGTGGGAGGCTTGTGGGGGTAGCCAATTGGGAGACGGACATCTCATCCCTTGGTGGAGTGGAAGGGATTAAGTATACGTGGGAAGCTAAGCCGGATAGCAGGGTGTCATGCGCTGGGTAGGGACGTGTTCATGTGCTAATATCCATACGTCATTGGGGCAGAAATCGAGAGGTAGCAGATAGTGTTACCGTGACACCTCTATGCACGGTATGTCATTGTTGAGCCCCGTGCAGTGTGTTGCGAGACGGTAGACCCATCGTTGTTCTTTATAAAAAAAAATCTGTAATGTTAAGAGCACCTTCCTGCTCGGCTTCCTCTGCACTAGTACCACTCGTACCAGATTCCCCGTTGTTAGACATTATGGGAGGAAGTATTTAAGGAAAAAAGATAAAGTTTTGCACAATGTAGGGAACTATAATCCTTCAAGCTTTAACAAACCTACAGCCAATACATAGGATATGCCTACTCAGCTGCGGCGGATTATTCCCTTCCCACTCCAGACGTCTCTGGGTAAATGTGTGTAGGGTTCTCTGAGAAAGCACGACTGAACTAGTCAGATTTGACTGTTACATAAGAACCTAACCAACGTTGGGCACCATGTCGTGTAGTTCCTACAAATCTATATAGTATCTGCGCATTTAGACAACATAAACTAAGAGATTGGTGTCCAGACTGATTCGAGACAGCCCCAAAGGATATGTTAGCCTTTAGACCAGCTAGCTCACAGTGCCACTATCAGCCCCCTAACCTTACCGAGAAGCAACTATCGAACATGACAACCCTTGATCCTTCAGGGATCGTGGAAACAGTACATTACTTTTCGTTCAGTCACTCGTGCTCACTTAGTCTTAGAGAGATACACAGAATAAACGATGGGGACTATTTCAAATAAGCATTTATTGAACCATCGTCATTCTAGTATAAAACATGTTTGCTGCGACAATCATTAGACAGAAACAGATGTATAAGATTACAAGCACCAGCAGAGTAAATAAAAGGTAGAATTCTACCATGGTGCTTCAGTGAATATATGCAGGCATATAGATACATGACAGTAATCAGGTATACTCCTACTATGCGGACCCTATCTAAGTGTACCTAAGTGTAGCTAGCATCTATGTAGGTGTAAAGCCAAGAATCCCCTAGGAAAGAGCCAACCCCATTACCTGATGGGAGAGAACGAAGGACCCCGTCTTAGTCTCGAGTTGGACACCATGCAAGGGATGCCAGACCACTGCGTGCTGGAGTTTCTGCATGCAGGGACCTCAGCATCTTATGTCAGCGTGGAAGCTTCTCCTCTGGTTACCCAGTGAAGATGTGGTTCTTTTTATACCCAAAAGGTACCCTCAAGGGTTCTACCTAGGTATGTAATGGGTGCAAATATGTGCAGTGGGTCTGTCGTCCAAGGATGACAATAGCGGTGTACAGAGTTATTATACAGAATATGTAAATCTTGCTGTGTACGTCCTGGGCAGGGGATTAAGATATGAAACTAAGAATCCTCATGCATAATAAATGAGGCCAGTTTCAAGGAAACTGATCGACATTTATTCAGCACATAACTGGGTAAAAGGTCAGTGCTAGAACCGTTATGCCGAGCAAAGTAGGACAAATGTAGGTAAAAGATTGTCTAGATGCCTAGGCCTAGATTAGGGTACATTGGGGTTCATAACACCGCTCGTGCCGCTGTGCTGGGACTTCCTTGTCCCAGCAGACATACTGTGTCACAGACTCCCTGTTCACAGACTCCCTGTCCAATCCCCACCTGCAGAGCAGCACGGCGATTGGCCTGAGCAGGCTAGAAAGACGCCCTGCCCAGACCAGGGAGTCTGTGTGGTTTCTCCAGCCCAGCTGCTCAATGCAGCCGGGCTGGAGAAACTTAAGTGCACATGTGAGTTTTGGTCAGCCTGAGATGGCCGGCCAAACACACATGAGCACTTAGGGAGTGCACCTAGCACTCCTCCTCCCCCTTCCATGACTTGGCCCCGCCCATCCCTGTACACCCTGGCAGAGCCAGCGGCTTAAAAATAAAACAATATTGAAATATCGTTTTATTTTTTTCCTGCTGGCTCTGACCCAGTGAAGCAGCGCTCCTCCACCATTGCGGAGGGGCCGACCCTGCAACTGGTTGACATGTTTCAGTCCTTCTTCTATGGCCACTAGGGTCCAAGGCTTACATCAGGATGCAAAACACACTGCACCGGATTTGTATTCATACCATTCAAAACACGCAACACTCATGTATGCAAGGTGAGACATTATTTGCCTATATATTGCCGTAATAGGTCTTGATTCCTATGGTAGAAAAACACATATAAATCCAAACTATTAGCAGCAAAATGGTGTCTTCGGAAAAGCAATATATATTGCTTCTTCGTGATCTTTCACCCTTGGTGATGATCATTAATCTGTGCTGGATACTTCAATACAACTATTATACATGCAGTCATGTAAACATGCAATAGTCACTCATATGTTCCAGTCTTACTGCATGTGCCACTTTGTGTGTTTATTTCATGAATAAAGTTTCAATCAGCATACCATGCTTGGTGATAATAATGTTGCATTGCTGTAGTCTGCGCGATATCATTCACACTGGGACATACCCGACTGGGCAATCCTAAAGAGCCACATGGAAGGAGGGAGGAGCATACCCCTGTAGTTACATACTGAAAATAGTTTTGCTTCATCCACAGAAAGACTTGGGCAAAAGAATCCACCAGAGACCCCATATTTGAAAGTAAAAGTAAATGAAAAACAACCAAAAGGGTTAGAATAACAATCGATTGGTTCAGGTGCCAAACCACACCAGAAAGTGGATAGTCCCGCATTTACTTCATCATGGGTGACATGCTGCTCTTCAATCTACTTGGAAGGGGATCCGCAACAGTGTTTTTTGGTCTGAGTAGGCAGAGCGTATCCCCTTCCTATACATTCAAGTTCTCTTTTCCCTCTCTGAGAGCAGGGCCCTTTGTGGACCCAGCCTCAGGTTTTTTGTTTAAAAAAAAAAATAGAGTTGATAACAAGCAGGTCCGACTCTAGTTTGAATCCGGAAAAGTAACAGAAGGGGCACCTCCGATGACCCAAAAACAACAGAGGCAGATAATGCTGAATCAGACATGCATAACCTAGCACTTGAAATGCTAGTGTTGGCAAAATTGGCCCCCTCACACAACGACTGGTTGGGATGCAGGAGAGGTTCGATAAGCACTCAACTTGAATCGCTACAGTGGAACAACGTATATCGGATATGGAGGACGATGCCATTAAAGAATGCACTTCCTATAGTATTACAAAAAAGGGGAATTCCCTATTGTAAAGACAGGTCAGAGGAATCTGATAATTGAGAAGCAAGAGCCCTCACCCATCCAATTGGGTGGCATGCTTCATCATCGGGCAGCTCCTCGTTGGACCGGCGCTGCAATGTCAACGGGCCCATCAAGGGGCATCTGTGCCAGAGATCTTTTAAGATATTATCAGCCCTGATGAGTCATGAGCAAGGGTGCTAAGAGTGTACATTGTAAAAGTATCCAAGGCACAAAAATAGAAATCAAGTGATATTGAATGTCTAAATCTGCGCAATGAAGATTTGGAGGCCTGATCTGGTAGATGCAATCTCAGCATTCTGGGCATTTCTAAGTCAACTAAGGTGGGAAAAATGGAAGGCTATGTCGCAAATATGCTAGTCACATTCTTTGGATGTGAGAACTTGTCCTATATACATTTGGTTGAGAGGGCACATCGTCTCCTTGCCTCGAGGCTGATATTGGGTGCTTCAACGGGCTCTGTTATTGCCAAGCTGCTATGCTACAGGGACGGGATAAAATTCTCCAATTAGCCAGGGAACAAAGGGACTTCACACATGCTGACTTCAAAGTTTCAATATATCACAACTTTACACGTGCAGGAAGCACGTTGCAGGTTCCTACAGGTCAAGCAAAGAACTTCGAGAACTGGACACCCATTACTCTCTGATCTACTCTGCACAGCTGATATTTACACTGGCCGGGAAAGTTCACATGTTTACGGACCTCCAGGCGGCCGTGGAAATCCTGAATAAGTCTGCCAAAAAAAGGTAACAAACAGGGACCCTTGTGCACAATAAACTCAGTGATGTGGAATGATGGACACTAGAAATACCAAGCGCCAGATGGCCACAGAGACCATGTGGTGACACTGACCTGAATGCTTGCTTGTATTAGTTCCTTTTTGGAGATTGTTAGAAATGGCCCTTTTTGCAGGGTCACCCCTAAACTTTTTGCCTACCTCCTGTATTTTTTCTGACCTGCTTTTGTTGGTTTTATGACTCTGGGCACTTTACCACTGCTGATCAGTGCTAAAGTGCATATGCTCTCCCTTTGTAAATATGACCATGTGAATTGGTACATCCATGATTGGCTTATTTGGTTTACCTGTTAGTCCCTAGTAGTGTGGCCTGTGTGTGCCCAGGGCTGGTAAACCAAATGCTGCTGGTGGGCCTGCAGCACTGATTTGTGCCACCCACAGAAGCAGCTTGTAAAGTGTGTCTCAGACCTGCCACTGCAGTGTCTGTGTGCAGTCCAGAACTGCCATCTTGGCTGTGAAGTGCACCCACTTCCCAGCCCCTGAACCTTCCCTTGGCATCATGTAAGTCACCCCTATGGTAGGGTGCATTGTATGTGTAAGGTAGGACATGCCTTGGTGTGTGTAGCATGTCCTGGTAGTGAATTACACCCAATTTCGTTTTTCACTACTGTAAGGCTACCTGTTCCCCATAGGCTAGAATGGGCAGTTTGACTATTACATTCTATAGTCCTAACTGACCCCAGGAACATGGTAGAAAAACGAATTTAGTATGCCTGAGCTCAGAATATGATTTGTGCCACCCACAGAAGCAGCTTGTAAAGTGTGTCTCAGACCTGCCACTGCAGTGTCTGTGTGCAGTCCAGAACTGCCATCTTGGCTGTGAAGTGCACCCACTTCCCAGCCCCTGAACCTTCCCTTGGCATCATGTAAGTCACCCCTATGGTAGGGTGCATTGTATGTGTAAGGTAGGACATGCCTTGGTGTGTGTAGCATGTCCTGGTAGTGAATTACACCCAATTTCGTTTTTCACTACTGTAAGGCTACCTGTTCCCCATAGGCTAGAATGGGCAGTTTGACTATTACATTCTATAGTCCTAACTGACCCCAGGAACATGGTAGAAAAACGAATTTAGTATGCCTGAGCTCAGAATATGATTTGTGCCACCCACAGAAGCAGCTTGTAAAGTGTGTCTCAGACCTGCCACTGCAGTGTCTGTGTGCAGTCCAGAACTGCGATCTTGGCTGTGAAGTGCACCCACTTCCCAGCCCCTGAACCTTCCCTTGGCATCATGTAAGTCACCCCTATGGTAGGGTGCATTGTATGTGTAAGGTAGGACATGCCTTGGTGTGTGTAGCATGTCCTGGTAGTGAATTACACCCAATTTCGTTTTTCACTACTGTAAGGCTACCTGTTCCCCATAGGCTAGAATGGGCAGTTTGACTATTACATTCTATAGTCCTAACTGACCCCAGGAACATGGTAGAAAAACGAATTTAGTATGCCTGAGCTCAGAATATTAAAATACATCTTTTAGTGAAGTTTATTTTTATATTCTGTGTTTGAAAATACCACTTTTAGAAAGTAAGTATTTTCTTGCCTAAGCCTTCCCATGTGCTCTGCTGTTATGTGTATTGGCTGTCTGGTTTTGGAGGGACAGGGCAGGCTGAGTCAGACCTGGGTTGAATAGAGAGATCTGCATTTAGAGTATGGGGAGGGGTGGCTCCTTGACCTGAATAGGGCTGTGCCTGGCAAGGTGAATGCTGGCTCCACCTCCTACTGTGTGTCTGATAGCAGACCCCCTCTTTCTGAAAGGAAGGATGCAGCCTGGTAAACAAAGTGCTCCAGGACTGAGCAGAACTGGTTCTGGCTGGGTTCAGTGACTTGTAGCTTCTGAGAAAAAAGACTTTTGGGGTATAAATATCTGTGCTCAAACCCCTACAATTTGTATTGCCCCTGGATGTCAAGACGAACCTCTGTCCGTGTAACTGAAGGAATCTGCAGGAGGTGACTGTCCTTGTGCTTGTGTGCTGTTTCCTGGATTGGCCTGCAGTAGTTACCATTGGACTTGGAAGAAGAGGGAAAAGGAGCTGTAAGAGAACTTTTCAATCTTGAACCTGCAATTACCCAAGGGCTAGGAAAAGAGCTAGCCTCCTGCTGGAGTCTCAGGCACATCAGACTCCACCACCAACCTCCTGCTTCCTCCCTGCGAGGATTGCTATCTGCTGATGAGGCTCCTGTGAGTTTCAGGGCCTCTAGTTTGCTTCAGAGAAAAGAGTGCTGGAAATCGACGCTAACGCACATTTGCGAGCCGCTGCAGTCGAGAGCGCTGGAAAAATCATCGCGCTGCTGCCGCTGAGTGCTCGCAACACGAAACCATCGCTAACGCCCCTTTGCGAGCCGCTGCAGCCGAGACGCGCTGGAAAAATCATCGCGCTGCTGTCGCCACGCGCAACCCCTAAAGAAATCATCGCTTCAAGACATCGCCTTGCGGACACCGTGCGTCCGCCATTTTGATCGCATCGCACTGGACTTCGTCGCTCCCTCGCGGAGCGTCATCTCTTCGCATCGCAACACAATCGCACAACGCAACAGGATCGTCGCATCGACTTCTCCCTCGCGGCAAGAAAGTCATCGCATCGGCGGCCTAGCGTGCAGAAGTTGGTCGCATCGTCTCCGCACGCATCAGCAGATTGGCGCATCATCCTCCCTTGCGGCAAGGATTTAACGCATCGCCGGCCTCGCGTGAGGAAAATCATCGCTACCACTTCTTTGCGACATTTTGTTGGTTTTGCTACTGAATTTAGGTACTTTGTGAGAAAAAGGGTCGCAGAGACCACTGCTTTGAATTTGAACCTTATTTTTGCAACCTTTGAACTATTTTTGACAGCCCTTCAACAGCAATCCTATTTTTGACAGTATTGTGGCTTTTACAGTTATTGGTCTTGTGATAAGTCTATATATATATAAAGATACTTATTTTTTATAACTACTTGTGTGGTGTCCCTTTGTAGTGTTCCTCACTGTGTTACTGTGTATGGTCATAAATGCTTCACACACTGCCTCTGAGATAAGCCTATCTGCTCGTGCTACGTTACCACAGGGTTGAGCAGGGGTATCAAGGAGGGTAGCCCTCTCACTCTGACTTAGGAAGAAGGGTCCCTACTTGGACAGTGGCCAGCCATTACCAACTAGAGACCCCCATTTCTAACATTGGTGGTCAGCGGTGAGGATCTGGACTTGCATTTATGATCGCATACAGTAATTATAGTGTACACTACTAGTGAGTGCAGACCATAACGTACCGCATACATTTTGAGAGGTTTTTGGATTCTAGTTTTTTTATTGATATTGCCCGTGATTGTTACAACGGGCAAGCCTATTTTTTGATTGATATTGCCAGTTATTGCTACAATGGGTCTTGCTGAAATGAGACCTACCTTTTATATAGATGATCTGTTGACCTACAGTCTAGAGGAGCTAAGGATGTTCTGTGAGGAGAGGGGCTTAGCAGTGAGTAGGAAGGAGACTCAGCTATCCCTGCAGACATCCCTGAGACTTTGGCAACAAGACAGATGGAGATTCTTGGAGTCCCAGTACACCTACCAAGAGGGTAGTTGGTCTGAGGGTGGCTCTGGAGAGTCTGAAGGGGAGGAAGAAACTGGTCTGGAACATCTCATATGGGGGGAGTCCCTTACTGAGTCTAGTGCCTATGGTAGTGCCCAATTCCCCTCGTGGTCCCCAGAGGAGTTGGTGGACAGGCGGAAGGGTCCCATAGGTGGGGAGTCCCTTGCGGAGTCTAGTGCACAGGGTAGTGCCCAATCCCCTTCATGGTCCCCAGAGGAGTTGGACAGACAGAGGGAGAGGGAGAACCAGCTGAAATTAGAGAGGCTCCAAATAGAGATTGCCCAGCTGGAGGCGCACCTAGCGCAGATAGCATAAAAGGAGAAGTTAGCTCGGGAGGGTAGATTATCCCCTAAGCGCAGTTTTAATTGTCTGGACTCACCAGTGAGGGTGGGGTCCAGTGGTGGCAGCAGAATTGAGATATATAGTGATGACAGTGTAGTACACCCACCCAGAGATGTGGCACCTGACTTGAAGGAGGGGGTTGATCTACACCAGGGGATTCAAGGATATGAGGTAGCTCCATTAATGTGCAGTGTCCCTGAGGTGGATTGGGGAGCTAGCGCAGGGGCCCATAGTCCTAGTGAAGAGAGGGACACTCTACTGACGCTGGATGAGAGGTGCAGGGAGAGGGGTTCCCCCGTGGTTGAAGTCCTGGTGTATGAGTGTGAGGACCGCCCAGAAGAGTGTGGGTTGAGTGATATAGACAGTCAGTTAATGTCTCTCCCATTTCAAGAGAGTGGTGTGGGGTACGTGTGTGAGACACTGGATTGTGAGGTAAAGGTTAGCACCTGCGTGGAACTGTGTAATTCAATTGTGGGAGAGCATATTGTGAGTTCCTATTTTCCAGAGCTAAACCAACATGTGTTAGAGTGCGAGTTCTCTGATCCTAGGGAACTTGCGCAGGAGGCAGACCTCTGGGTGAGTACCAGAGGCTCTGTAGAGGCATTGGGGAATGACCCTAAGAGGAGTGGTTCAGATGTCTTCCAACCCAGAGTGGTGGGAGAGGTTCGGAGTGATACAGATCGGTCCCCATGTTGTGAGGAGGTTGTAGGGCCTCACGTCCTGTCTCCTGGGAGCAGGAGTGAGACTGGGATAGGTCCCGAAGTGCCCCAACCTCAGTCTCCAGGACTGGATGGTTCCATGAAGGAACACCAGGTTGGGAGCCTAGTCTGTCCGGATGGACCGTCCGTTGTGGGGGGTCTCCCCGTGTTAGGTGAGCTGGGAGTGCCTGTAATCAGACCCCCAGCAGTTCTAGTGTCTGGCAGTACTGCTCCAGTTGGGAGGGTGCAGAAGGCCAGAGTGAGGGGTGAGGGGGGGAAAGAGTCCCCAGTGGAAGAACCAGTGGGTCAGGGGCCAGCCAGAAGGGCTGAGCCTCATAGGATTGGCCATGGTGACGCCACTTCTGTCCTGGGGCATCTTCACGCACTGTCAGAGGGACAGGAGGTCGTGAGCTCTGTGCCAGGCAGACTGTCACGCGACACGCTAGGTATGTGTCACCCTCAGGAAGTCCTGGTTGGCCAGGCAGTTGTTCAGCCGCAGGGGTTGGTCCCTGGGTTGGTAAGTCAGGTCCAGGTGTTGTCTGACCTGGAGGGAGGGACAACTGTAAGCAGTGTCCCGACCAATTTTTTTTCTAAGAGCACCACTCCAGGTGGGAGGGTGCAGTATGCTGGAAAGGGGTGCAGAGGGAGGGAGTCCTCGCCTCTGACCCTGGTGCAACCTGAGGGTTTTTTCAGGTTGGTAGATCAGTTGCAGGGTCCAGGCCCTGAACTGGTGGAGGGGTGTGTTTCCCTTAAGGGGGGCCTGTGTGCCTCCCAGGAAGTCCTGGTGTGCCAGGCAGACGGTCGCACAGCTCTAGAAGAGTGTACTTTCCTTGGGGAAATTGGTGTACTCCCCAGAAGTCCTGGGTTGCCAGGCACAGGTCCAGCCTAAGGGTACAGACCCTGGGTTAGGGGGCCAGGTTCAGGGTGTCCCCCCTGACCTGGAGGAAGGGGCAACTGCTAACAGTGCCCCTACTGGTTTGTGTTATGGGGGCACCTCTCCAGGTGGGAGGGTGCAGGGCCCCAGTAAAGGGGGCGGGGAGAGGGCAGCCTCACCCCTGACCTCTGCCCAGTCTAAGGGTACAGACCCTATGCTGGGATACCAGTTGCAGGATAGAACCCCTGAACTGGTGGGTGAGTTGCGCAGGACACCTGCCACAGGTGCCCTGACCATTCTGGAAGGGGGTATCGCTCCAGGTGGGAGGGTACCGAGCCCCAAAGAGGAGGACCGGGTGTGGGAGAGCCCACCCCAGTCTCTGGCCCAGCCGCTGGGTACAGGCGCAGGGCTGGTGGGTCAGTGTCCGGGTGCCTTGCCTGACCTGACAGGAGGGAGAGTGGACAAAAGGTGCCAGGCACCTGGGGTTACTGCCCCCCACTCTCTGATGCCACAAAGGTTTGAGAGCCCTGAGAGGTATAAGGCCTGGGTCTCATCCCTGACTACTGTCAGTGGCTACTGTGGCTTATTGTCTATCTGTTGGGACACACCTGGGGGCCAGTTAAGGTTAGGTGCTGCACAGGTGGTGTCCACAGGTGAGGGGAAGAGTTCCCCATTGGTGGTCTTAGGGGGCCCTGAGAGTGCGGACAGAGGGATCCCCCAGGGTTCAGATTGGCGTAGAACTGGAAAGTGCCCCTGCAGTTGCGGGCCAGTTCCGTGTTCTACCGCCCAAAGCAGGGAAGCCCATCAAGGTAGTGATTGGTCTCCCCTGCGTTTTGGCTGGAAGGGGGTTGTGTTGGAAATGGCCCTTTTTGCAGGGTCACCCCTAAACTTTTTGCCTACCTCCTGTATTTTTTCTGACCTGCTTTTGTTGGTTTTATGACTCTGGGCACTTTACCACTGCTGATCAGTGCTAAAGTGCATATGCTCCGATTAAATACAGTACTCATGAAAACCCTCGAATAGACCTAAAAGAGAAATTAATACAGTAGATCGTTCTGTTTGGGCATGGTCGCGTTTGGAAGCCATTGTGGGAATTGATGTGATGTATCCTCCGTTGATGCCATTGTTGAATAATCCACAAATGGACTTGTGAACCTGCAGCTGGAAAACTATTACACAGTAGACAACACTGTACTATGGGAGATATGTATAGTGCTGGAAAATAACTAACATTATAGGAAACTAAGGAACTGGGACCTTATAACGCACTGGACATATACGTATACCATCAACTGACCCGTACAGTGATGGAGCGGTTCCCTGCATACCCAGATGAGCCGGACAAATGTAAAATGTTGACGCGCCTAATCTCGAAAGCCCTTCTCACCAGATCAATCACGATTATGTATGCCATGATCATGCTGGACAAGCCGAAAACAGAGATCCGCAGTAAGGCGAGAGCCACCTCGGCGCAAGATATAGGCCAGGATATTGGGGATGAAATATGGACGTATTGCTGTATGCAAACACAACAGATGTCTTTAAGTGGTGGGCATAGGCTCATGCACTCTAAATATTTATACAGCGCATACCACACCCCACTCGGGGGCTTATTTACAAGCCCATTACACCACCAGTGCATCACTTTTGTTGATTCACCGGCGGCGCAGTGTGTCTGTCCATATTTACAAGGCCACGTGAAGCCACCCTGCGTGGCTTTTCATGACCTTGTACATATGGCCCCCTTTGACGCATTACTCTGCGTGAAAAGGGCGTTCCATGGGTGTTGCTATGGGTGTTCTCACGCAACATCCATGGAACCTGACGCATTCCCAGATTTACAAAGTTTCGTAAACCTGGGAACGTGTCAGATTTCTACGCCTTCCCAGGGGAGGTGTAAGGGAGGCGCAACGAGGAGAAATACCTTTAGTTCTCCTTGTTTTTCCTTTTTCTATGTGTGCTGCGTTATGTAGCACACATAGAAAGAGGAAAACACCTCTTGTGATTGTTTTTGTGCAGAACGGTGCCCCTTCCTGTACAAAAACAATAACCCCTACAATGCAGACAGCCTTGCACCATGGCACAGGGTGACTGAGTTGGTGCATGGCAGCCGTTCGTGCGCCAGCGCAGGGGAAAAGGACAGGAATGTGGCATATCTTGGAGATATGGCGCATTCCTGCCGTTTTCTTTTGACGCACGGCAGAGCAGCAGGAAGGCTTGCTGCGCTGCTGTGCATCAAAATATTGTAAATTAGGCCCTTAGCATATATAAACACGGCCTATCGATGGATGCATGCTGTCGATGATGTGCTGTCCCAGATGCAGGGTTTTACCACCAGATGTGGGACTGCCCAGGAGTGAGCTGCCACTGGGATGATGTTTTTGAAGGCTTGATGCCATGACTGGTGCCCATATGGGTGCTACCACACTATTGCCATTGTTGGGCTATGTAAAGGACTTTCCGAACACACACAGGAGGTTTCTGGCGCTGCTGGTGGTGAAAACAAGGGTGGTGTTATGCTAAGGCCTGGGCAGATGACCAAGAGGTGAATACAGGGTGAACAGCCTGGTGTGGTGAAAAACCTAGTCAGAAACATACAGCATGCTACTCCCACACCAATCTCGGTCCAAGATCATATTGGGACCCTCTGAGACACTACTTGTTGGCGAGGGAGGGAATTTCTGATGGTGATATTCAACAATTGTCAGTGGACGAGCCATTAGCTACCGTATGATGCATTGACCCTGCATTTGTTCCATGTTAACCTATGTGATATGATATGGTATCTGATCTGCTGCTCATAGTCTAACTTGATTATGACTGCGCTATTAATGCTTGATTTTATGAGTACGTGACCACGTGAACGGAACCGATTCTACTGCTGTGGTTATTGATGAAATGTTTTAAAATAAACAAATACATTTAAAAAACACACATAGCAGTGTAGGCTCTACACTCACCACTTTTCAGAGGGGATATTCAAAGGGCTACAGGGCAAGCAGGATCTACTGGGCCCAACCGCGGGGGCCTTTTACTTCTGATGTCCTGGGGCCCGACTTACTAAGGGTCCTGAGCCACTGGGCCAAGTCCCCTTTCAGCACTTCGCTCTTGTGGGCAGCGCGAGTCGAGCAGCCCAAGGCTTCTCAGGGAGGACGTAGGTGAAGGGGGTGAACACAGGCTCACAACTCAAAATACGTTCAGTAGCAGCAGTAAACGATTGTCCAGTCAAATACTTGCTATTAAGAAAAAAGGAGTTTTTATATACAACCACAATGTAAACTACGACATACACAAACAATACACACAGGGACTTATTTACAAGCCCCTGTGGCACATTTGCACAGTGTGCAGACCCATATCTACAAGGCCAAACAAACCCACTGTGCATGGCTTTTAATGGCCTCGTAGATATGGTGTAAAGCAACGCAGCGCAAGTCGCTGTGTTACCTTACACTGAGTCAGGGAGGTGTGCAATGGCTGTTGCGGTGGGTGTTCCCACGCAACACCCATGGATTTTTACGCTGCCCCAGATTTACAAAATCAGGTAAACCTGGGGCAGCGCCAAAACCTTACGCCTCCCCAGAACAGGCATAAAGAGGAGAAATGTTTTAATTTCTCCTATTTCTTTCCTCTTTCCATGTGTGCTGCGTTCTGCAGCACACACAGAACAAGGAAAAAGCCTCCATGGATTATTTTGTGAAAGAAGGCGTCCCTTCTTGCACAAAAACAACCATGCCAACAACACAGACACCCTTGCATCATGCTGCAAGTGAGCCTGAGTTGATGCTAGGCTACTAATTGTGCACCAGCACAGGCTGAAAGGACAGGAATGCATCATATCTCGTAAATACGGTGCATTCCTGCCCTTTCAAATTGGCGTAAGGTAGAGCAGCAAAAAGACTTGCGGTGCTGCCCTGCGCCAATTTTTGTAAAAGAGGCCCACAGTACCCTGACGTAGGGGCTCTAGAGTTCGATAGGCAGGTCCCTGAGTCTCACTTCCCTCTCACTACTGGTAGTTGTTATTCCCCATTCACTTTTGGTGACATTTAGGATAAGCCCAACTAGAAGTCTGAATCTAAGAAGTTCCACTCCTACTCTCCCAAAAGACAAAAGTGTTCCATCGGCCGAAGCACTATGTTGCAGAACAAGTTCCCTCTGGCGTTCCAGCCCTGCGATCAGTCTTATCCACTCCAGCAGGGTTGCGCTACCAGAGTCCCCAGGTGCGTTTCTCTCTCTCTGAGTTTGTAGAGGACTGCATCGGCTGATGCCGGTGAGTAGCACTCACGACTCTGCAGGGGCAGCGGCTGGGCATCCACGGTGCTTACCCCAGTGAGACTGTAAGTTCCTCTGTTCCTTTTCACAGGTGCCAGGGACCATTGCTTGGGTTCCGGTCCTCCGTCTGAGTTCAGGCATGCACAGGTCACCACGTCAAGCTCTCCTTTTGATGATGGATGAACCAGGCAACAGCTGCTGTCCTTCAAGGTGGCCCTCTATGTCACACAAGATCACCGACCTTACTCCGCACGTGAGCGACAGCTCAATCAGGACAGCAACAATGTCCTTTCACAGCGGCCATCTCTGGCATACGGAATCGCCGACTTCACTCCACACAAGGGCTATGGCCCATTTAGCACTGCAGTAATCTTCACGGCGGCCCACACTGGCATATGGGCTTGCCAACTTCATTGCACACATGGGCTACAGCCCGATCAGAGCAACCAAAGCTAACTTAATGGCGGCCCCCTCTGGCATTTGGGGTTGCCAACAGGGAACTGCGCGGGCGATGGGACTATCAGTGCAGCAGCCATCCCCCACTGGACCTCGCTCCTTGCAAGTGCTCTCCTCTTCCTCAGAGGGCACACTGGTCTTGGCAAGCAGGCACACACTGGTGCTCCATTCTCCAGGGGCAGGTGGTCTAGGATTTCCCTATGTGATGTCCCCTCATCTAGCTGAGACCCGACCTGCCTTCGCCACCAGTCCTGGCCACAAGCAGAAGTTTTGCAGAGCTTCCCCTCCTCACACAGCCCAACTGGTAGCTTGACAGTTAACAATTTTGGGGGGGGCTCAAGAGCCCCTTCATATATCTTCCATTTCCAGACACCAAATTTGATTTAGGGTCTGAGTATTTGAAGCTTGTGACGGGGGTCTGCTTCCGTTTGAAGTGCCCACTCCTCTCTCATGACCTTCCTCCAGAAAGCAGTCTGTCATAGCAGGAGGGACTCCAAACCTGATAGCCTCATAACACAGGCCATGGGAGTAACTAGAGGTTTACCCCTGTATGTCAGCCACAATGATATGTGCATCATAAGGCCCCAGCCCTATTCTTTATGGTTCTCTTATCAGCCCCATCTGGGATGTGGTCAGGCCCCTGTCCAATGACCTCTCACTGCATCAAAGAGCACCCTTGTAAGAACCTGGCTCTCCTTTTAGTGTGTGTCCCCTCCAGTTTACAGGAATGAGCAATCCACAAATGTATCTGGGGATTCCTCTACTTCCACACGCTCCTTCATTCAGCCCTGGGTCTCCCAAAATGGAACTCAGAGTCCCCATGTATTGCACCATTCACAAACGCACATACCTTACATAAGTGAGCCTGTAGACCTCACTCCATTGACACAGGTAAAAATACCTGGTCGCTTCTACTGATCTCTGCATGGTATGCTGCCACCACTGCACTCAGGCTACTTAACTCCTGGCAAAGGCAGTAGCTTTTCACCACTATGGGGGTAGCTCTTTGGGTGCATCTCCCAGTCCAACAAGACTGCAATCCGTGAGACAGGCCTCTGTCATGGCACACACACATGGTCCGTGTTTACCCACGACAACAGAAATCAGCACCACGGATCCAGATACAATTGCAGCTGGGGCACTCAGAGCAGGAGTGTATGTCCGTCACCTTGCAAGGCCCTTTTCCATCCCAATAACTTTAGTAACCGATTCACATTATTATGCACGATCCAAACTACAGCCATCAGAGATCGGCACTCAGATGTTCCCCTGCCAGAGGCATCCAACTGTCAGATTTTTTGCATGTCACAGGGAGGAACCCTCCGAAGAAGCTCTCTATTTAGAATATTTTTCTGAAGGGTTTTTCAACAAAAGATAATTTTCATCAACATATCTGAGCTGGGAAAAAAGAAATCTCTCTTCAGGGCATGTACAGCATGTGGAAAGAAAAAGATTTATATGGATGATCCACACTCTAACTGCCTTTACTACCCCATCCCAGCTATAATCCCAAAAAATGCGACATCTGCCTTACTTTCTCCTCTAAGACTCTTAAAGACAGAGAAAGAAGGTCGGCTTCAGCCATTTTAGAAGAAGAGGTAGAAAAAACCATGCCCAAGGATACTGGGGCTCAAACACTGAAGTCAGTCAGCAAGACTTCTATGCAGACTGTAAGACATTCTAATCCTGCTTCTAACGGTCAGACACCTGGTCAACCACTGCCCGCCACTTCTTTTGGATAGTGTTGAAAAACCAAAGAAACATACTGAAAAAAATGGAACGTAAGGCTGAGTCGGAAGAGGAGTCCCTAGCTAAAAAACTGAAGTTGGTCATTCAAAAGAAGTCAACAGTGCAAGAACTGCGACAGCCAGGTGGTCACCTGTTTACAAATCCTCAACAATTACAGGAAATGAAAAACCACCCGTAAGAACCATCGGTTAAACACCTGTTGACTACGGCACCATCAACACGCTAATCGACAGATTTAGCAGTGGTAAAGCTGACAACGACAACAACAGAATTATCATTAATGACTACATCGTTGACGATTCCATCAACAATTCCATTATCGTCGACGACACCAGTCCTGAGCATCTGGACAATTTTGTCCTAAGCATCAGGCAGAGTTTAAGGAACCTTTGAAAGAATAAGCACTGGCACTGACTTTGCACACTTTCATTTCCCCAGTACCACTAATGTCAATGAGAACATTATTGCAAGATGTTTCTTCAGGTCCAGACTTAGAAGATGACCCTAGTATGGACGACATGGAGGCCTTTTTCAGGGAATAAGATCATGACACTAATGAGGAGGCTGTTAGACCATCTGACCTAAAAATAAGATATGTGGGTTCAGACAGTGAGGAGGAGCTATGCACTCCGGTTTGTAAAACCCAAGAGCTGAGTTCACCAAGAATATCAAGCTATCAGCAGCATAGTCGAAGATTCGAGCAGCCCGCACCACAAATTGTGCTGATACAATTGGAGATGTTCAGTGATCTACAGGGGATAGTCAAATATATTTACCAAGGATTACCACCTCCTTCGAGGCCAGGTTCACAGACACTGTCAACTCCACAGCCACCAAATCTACTACTAGTAGATCCAGCTCCACCAAGCGTCTCCAAACCAAGTCTCCAGAACAATGGAACTTGACAACAAATTTACCTTTACCCATTACATAGTCCACAGACACCAATGTTGTAATGTGTTGTAAATTGCAGTTTGTCCTTATGGTGCTTTAACCCCTTCGATGCTCATGACGAGCTCAGCTCGTCATGCTGCGCGGTAGCGCTGTGCGCATGACGAGCTGAGCTCGTCACGACCACATCCGCGATCGGAATGTCCAGCACACAAGCGGAATTCCGATCGCGGTCAAGGGGTTAAGGAACCTTTCTACTTCATAGGTTTGTTGAATGGAGGGACAGGAAACCCAGGAAAGGTTTGAAAGCTTTATCCCTTAGTATGTCATAGTAATTCCAAGCAGCTGTATGCACAGTCCAACGGCTCCATACAGCTCCAACGGTCATCTGCCCTTTTCCCGGTTGCCCTCAGAGAACACCGACATCAACATTCCATGAAGGCACCGGTCCCATGAGCCAACACACTACAGCGCTGTTACGAGCCGTGCAGGCCTAACACATTAAGATACAACGCACCTCCCCTTCTTCCACCCTATCATAACAAAATACCATAAACATATGAGTAAACAGCAAATATACATTAAAAAGAACAGAGAAAAGTAAAAACAAAATATAAAATAACATCATATGGATTAGATAATAACAACGTAAGCCCCCAGAAAGGTGGCTATTGCACGCAATACAGAAACTGAAAAAAATTGACATATGATCTTGAAAAGAAAAACAATCCAAGTTTAAGAGAAGATAAAATCTTTGTATCTTTAAGTCATTTTACAAATATGTTTTCCTGAGGAAACAATTTAATTTGTCTTATTCCCTTGAGGCTTAGCGTGTGCACTTCCAGACCCTCTCACTTTCACTAACCGTGCACCATTCCACCATTGCCGATTCCGCAATTTCACCGCACACCCATCTCTGCTCATCTCCTCCACCTGACAAGGTAGGCCAAATCTTGCTCATCCTTTTGCACACCTTGATTCAGGTAGTTTCATAGGCACCCAATCATCTTTTACAATAAATAAACGTTTGGTTCCTTTAATGACATCATACCTCACTTTGTTTTTCCTCTGACTTTCCCAAATTTTGTTTCTGATTTCTCCAATGTCATGATCCAAACCACCACGAGACTTGACCTTCGTTAGGTTGTATAACCCCGCCATCCTCAGAACGTACTGTGTGACCCTACCCCTCAAAGCCACAAAAGGAGAAATTCTGGTCACATTGTGAGGCATGTTACGATATGACCATAACATAGCATGAACAACATCCATCACGTCAACACCATCAATAACCGCCCCTCTGATACAATCAATGACCATTTTGTTGGCACTTTCAATTTGACCATTGCCCTGGGGATGATAGAGGCTGCACCTTTTGTGCCTGATACCTACTTCGTTCAAGAACTCACCCATCTCTGACCAAACGAATTGCACACTATTATCAGACAGTAACTCAGAAGGAAAACCTTCTCTGGCAACACATCAGTGAGAAATGTGATAACACTTCTGCTATGCGGCTCCCAAATTAACTTCACTTCAAGCCACTTTGACAAGTGATCAATTAGAGCAATGGCAAAACGGTAAGCATGAGGTAAAATATAAAAAGGTCCCAGGAAATCTATAGCGACTTTTTCCCATACTTTCTGTGGACACTCAGGGATGACCAGAGGTAGAGTTGTACATTGCAACCCTTTGTCATTGCTCACATAATTCACTCACTTATCAACCCAATTGTCTACATCCCTACACATATTTGGCCATCAGAAAAGTTCTATCAGTCTTTTGTTTGTCAAGGTCATGTCTAAATGATCCCTGTGACTTATATTTAAAAGTCTGTCTCTAATTTCCCTTGGCGGTATCAACTTGTCTGTTCGGAACAATAACCCAGATTCAATAGATAATTCAGATTGCACCTTAATATAATCTTGAAGTTCAACGGGCAGATTACCTTCTCTTAGCCACCTTTTTTTTATATACTCCACAATTTCTATCAACAACAAATCTTGGTGGAGTGCACCCTTCCATTCCTCTTCACTGACATACTTGTTATCTAACCAAAAGACGCTGGCTACTAAACAGTTCGGGGCTCATTTACAAGCCCTGTACACTTTTTGTGACGTTCCGGTGGCGCACAGGGCTTAGCCATATCTACAAGGCCACATAAAGCCACCCTGTGTGGCTTTTCATGGCCTTGTAGATCTGGAGTGAGGCAACGCAGCGCAAGTCGCTGCGTTGCCTCATACTATGATGGGGATGCGTGACATGGGTGTTACAGTGGGTATTCCCACATAACACCTAGGGCATTTGACACATTCCCAGATTTACAACACGTTGTGAACCTGGGAACGTGTCAAAAGCCTATGCCTCCCCAGGGGAGGCGCAACGAGGCAAAATAATATTATTTCTCCTCGTTTTTTCATCTTTCTATGTGTGCTGCATTCTGCCGCCCAGGTAGAAAGAGGAAATCACCTCCATTGATTGTTTTGGTGTAGGAAGGTGTCACTTCCTGAACACAAACAATCAACCCTACAACACAGACACCCTTGCACCATGGTGCAAGAGTGCCTGCTTTGGTGCATGGCAGCCAATTGAGCGCCAGCACAGGGAAAGAGGACAGGAATTCACCATATCTGATAGATACAACGCATTCCTACCCTTTTCTTTTGTCATAGGGCAGCGCAGCAGGAAGGCTTGAAGCATGCCCCATGTCAAAATATTGTAAATGAGGCCTTCCATATCTTGTTGGTCATCAACTTCCTTATTATTATCTTCCTCTCATGCTGCCAATCTAGACAAACAGTTGACTTTCTTATTCCTCCCACCACGTATATAAACTACAGAGAAATCATATTCAAGCAACTTCATACTCAGTCTCACCAGTCTAGTTGTGGCTTTGGTAGAATTGGCATTGCTCCCACTCAAAATGGGTATTAGAGTTTTGTGGTCTGACCGCAATATAAATCTTTTACCCCAACCATAGGCTTTAAATCGTTCCACCGCCCAGACATACACAAGCATCTCACGCCCAGTGACAGAATACTGCCTTTCCATTGGTCTAGGGGTGCGAGAGATAAACAAATGCTACTCTCATGACCTCCTCTGCCTTGAGATAGTACAGCTCCCAATCCCATAGCACTTGCATCAACTGTCATTTTTAGGCATTCCCCAGGTGTGTATGAACTGAGCAGAGGTGCTTTCAACAAACCTTCCTTGATCTCTTTAAAAGGCAGATCTTGTGCTTCACTCCACACAAACCTAGTGTTCTTTTTCAACAAGACAAGAAGCGGATCAGCTTTTGTAGCAAAATTGTGTACGAACTTTGCGTAATATTTGCACATACCTAAGAATGCTTTCAAATGCTCCTTGTACAGTGGAATCGGCACTTCCTCAATGGCCCTCAATAACCACGGATGTAGACCAATGCCCGTGCCTGAAACAACATGGCCCAAGCACTCTACCTTATGTACGCCAAAAATACACTTGTCTCTCCCGAGTTTCAATCTTTTCTCTTCCAAAGCAGCCAAAACCACATCCAACCTTGCCATATGCGCCTCATGATCTTTGCAAAATACCAAAATGTCATCCTGGAAAACAAGTACACATTTCAGTCATTTCACTACCTCACACATCACCCTTTGAAACACCACAGCAGCAGATGCAAGTCCAAATGGCATCTTACAAAATTGATAAACACCACTTGGTGTGACAAAAACGGTAAGGTGTCTAGATTATTTCGCTAATACCACTTGATGATACGCAGAGCATAAGTCTAGTTTGGAAAAAAACATTTGCTCCTGCCAGCCTACACATTTTGGGTAGGAGACACCCAAATGGCTTGATTTAAACTTCTGCGGTCACTGCACATCCTCAGCTCATGGTCCTTTTTGTGACATTGACTATGGGTGACAACCACACGGAGGATTCTTTAGGTTTGATCACCCCCTTTGCACAGATTAATCAACAATTCATCCAGACATTGTTTGACACATAACGGCTGTTGCAGTAACCCCCCAACTTTTTGCCAGACTACTGGTGCACTTTGACTTGATGTGCCCTGGGTCCCTGAAATTCAGGTTCCCAGGTCCTGTGTTCTTTCCCAAAAACTGTACCTTGAACCCCCAATTGGCACCTCTCTGGCCACATGTCAGTCCCTTGTAAAAGGTACCATGGGTACCAAGGGCACTGTGGCCAGGAAAGGCCTCTAAGGGCTGCAGCACGTATTGTGTCACCCTTAGAGGCCCTGTGCCTTTACACACACACACACTGCCATTGCAGGCTGCGTGTTTTGGTGCAGAATAAAGTGAAGAGTCGACATGGCACACATTCCTGTGTACCATGCCTACAACCCACTGGCCTGGCATAGGTCAGTCACCCCTCTACCTGGGTGCACTATACCAGTGGTGAGGGTACAGGTGCATGAGCCCTGTACCCCTACAGTGTATAAACCAATTCTTAGCCATTGTAAGTGCAGTAATGCCATTAAGAGTATATGGTGTTGGGAGTTTGTCATTACGAACTCCACAGCACCATAATGGCTTTACTGAAAACTGGTAAGTTTGGTATCAAACTTCTCAGCACATTAAATCCCACACTGAGACAGTGTGGGATTTAATGACATATGCACTCATAGGGCATCTTAGAGATGCCCCCTGAAAAACGACCAGACTCTGGTGGGTTACATGACTCGTACACACCAGCCTGCCACCACGAGACCTCCCCCAGGCCAGGAAGAGCCATCTGTGGCAGGGGAGCTTCAAAGGCCTTGCAGCCTTTGTAATGCGACCCCCAGGCTCTCCTGCTAGCAGAAGCTGGCCCCCTTCCTGTCTCGCCTCCTTTTCGGCGGGAAGACAGGCGGGAAATATTATCCAGCCCAGAAGGTGTGCCCACCTCTGCCAACCCTACCTCTCAGGTGGGGGAGGCAAGGTGAAGCCCATTCTTCAGTGCCCGCCATCTTGCAGATGGCAGGCACTCCCCAATCAGGATTAGAAATGTGCTCACTCCCCCACGTGGGGTGAGCACACCAAGGGTGTAGTCACCCTAAGGTCAGTAGCCCATTGGCTACTGATCTCAAGACCCCTAAAACGCCCCCTAAATACAGTATTAGCGGGCAGCCCTGAACCAAGAAGTCAGACAAGCAACAACCAAGAAGAAAAGAAGAAGAAGACCGAACAGCCGTGCCGAAGCTAAGAAGAGGAGGACGCCCACTGACTTGGCCCCAGCCCTACCGGCCTGTCCCCACCTCGAACCTGCAGAAGCGAAACTCCGGTGTGTCCTGCAGCCAGCAACCTCAAGAACCCCGAGGACCTGCCCTGCCTTCCAAGGAAAAGACTTTGTCTCCCGTTCATCCACAGATTCCAGCTCCGGCAAAATCCGCGAGTCTGCATCACTCTGCACCCGTCGCCCACTGCCCGAGTTCGAGTGGCCCAACACCACCAGGAGGTCTCCCCGGTTATCCTGACCCGAGATCCAGCGATCCCTGACCTGCCTCAAGCCTCCAGCCCACGCCTGCAGCCTCAAACAGGAAGGTCTCCCCAACCGCGACCAGGAGCTGGTAAGAAGATCCGACCCTAAAAGACACCCCTGCACCCGACGCCCCACGGCCTTGGGTGGCCCAACCGACAGTGTCTAGCCAACCCCCAGCATCCCAACTTACCTCTCCAAGTGGTGGTCGCTCCCAGAAGACCTTTGTCCCCGAGCCTGCAGTGTGTTTGCAAACTGGAGAAACCCCATTGAAAGTAACAGGGCGCCCAACGCCAAAACAACACTCTACACCCAGCCGCCCTAGTGCCGCTGAGGGTGTACCTTTGGTGCTATCTTGAACCCCCATTTGCCCTGAGCTTAAGTCCAGGAGCTTTGCTCCCACAACCTCGTGGCCTGCTCGTAAGCAGCCACCAACCGGAGGCCCCCTATCCCCCACTGGATAATATTGGGCCTCAGCACTCTGCACCATAGTGCCGCTGAGGGTGCTTTGAGAGTGCATCCTCGACCCTGGGGGACCCCTGAGCCTAACCCCAGAAACCCAACTCCCACAACAAAGTACTTACCTCTGAACCAATAACACTATTTTCTCCCATTGGATAACATTGACTGTTTTCTATGAAAATGTTTCTAAGTGTGGAGTTTGAAAATCTATAAAAATCTCTTAAACTGTATCCAAATAACTAAAACGCTTGTACTTATCTATTTACAGGAAATGTCCCAGTGAGTATCCAGGTATACTGCACTGTGTAAGAAAAGTAATCTGCAAAGTAACTTACATGACCTGCTATTGAAAAGTCATTATAAAGTATATGTACAATATTTCAAAGTATTGCATTACCAGTAATTCTACTGTAACCATACCAAAGTATATATACAACTGCAATTCAAACTGTATTATTACTGCAAAGTATAAATCAATTACCTGTGCCAGGCTTGCTTGGTTCTAGGAAATAAAATAACTAAAAGAATATTTTTATACAAAACCAATTAGTCTGAAGTTCAGTCTTTGAGTGTGTGCAATCATTTGCTGATTGAGTGTGTACAACAAATGCTTAACACTACCCTCTGATAAAGCCTTACTGCTTGCCCACACTACCACAAATAGAGAGTAAGGTGCTATCTACTTTTACCTCTGCCTACCTTTGGGGTTCCACTGGACTCTGTGCACACTATACCTCACTTTGGTATAGTATATACAGAGCCAGCTTCCTACAACGGCCCCCCTCTGTTACAGGCAGAAGCACATCTGTTACAGGCAGAAGCACATCACTTACTTAAATAAATCATTCAGTCCTAGAACATAAGTAATAAAGCATATGATTGAGGCATGTAATGCATTTTACGTTTTGATGATTACTTATGTGCCATCTTATTTGAGGATTGTTCCAGAATTCGCAATGAAATGCTCACATTGTAATAAATTGCTGACTCACCGCACGTTTCACTGCGGTATGTCAGTAGGCAAATTAGACTTCAACCAGCATTAAGGAACGCACATGTAAACTGTCAAAAAACGTGCAACACATGCAAGGAGAAGCAAGCAGAATGTGAGGATATTTAAACCGCACCCACTAGACATTCTCTGCTTAGCCTCGTTTGATCCTCAGCACTTACCTGACTCCAGTCTCTTGGCAGCGGTGTTCCGGTCCTTGGTTCCGACGCCCCGTTTGATTCTTCTGACGTGCTCTTCCTGTTTCGGCTCCCGCATTCTCAGAGCGTTTCCTGTAAAAGAAAGAATCAACCAACATAAGAGAACGTTGCCTAGCAATGCACCGATCGAGACGGTTAAACCGCTAATGCTAAAACAACGACGCGGGTAAGCTTTGTTTAACGAATTTGTTACGATCTTAAAGCACAGACAAAGAACCCAGGGGCATATTATCAAGACGCAGCGATAATTATCGCTGAACGCGCTTAGCGCGTTTTTTTCTATCGCCGGCTATCGCTGGATTATATCGCCATGATACCGCTGTATTAACAACGCTTAGCACATTGGCGATATAAAACCCAGCGATTGCGGGGAAATGGGCCAACATCGCTGAAAAACCTGCGAAAATCAATGCAAAACGGAGAAAAGCTTGCTGATACGACCATGTGGCCTTAACCCTATAATCCACCTCCCATGTTAAGTATGCCTTAGTCAGGAATTTAGCATACGTTAGATTCCTGCGTTAATGGCCAGTTAACGCAATTATTTTTATCGCTACGACGATCGGGCCTCGTTGTAAATATCGCGAAGCTGCGTTAGTGATATTTTCCCGTGCAGTTTCGTGAGGCACGCCTACTTTGCATCTCATTAACGATGCGATGCGAGGCGTGAGTAAAACGGGTGCTAAAACATGGAAACACGCGCTAGCGTGTCCTTGATAATAATGCGATAAAATGATCGTCGCTTTTCGGCCAAAAACGGACGCTAAAGCGGCGATAATTTTATCGCCCCCTCTTGATAATATGCCCCCCAGTTCCATAGGCTAATCCAGAATGCTTTACTGGAGACAGTAATCGTTTTGCATCATTTATGAGCCAATGTCAACTGCATTTTTTATGCAAACCACAGATCTTTAATACTGATACTGCAAAAAACGCTTTTATTATCTCATATTTAGGCAGCGTAGCAGCAAACTGGGCAATACCTTTAATTCATATCAAAACAAAAAGAGGGAGTATCCCGAGGACACAGAATGTCCCTGTGAAATGGAGAAGGAGAGAGAGAGACACAGCACAGGAAAAAGTTTTCCTTTTTTTAAAAAAACCCTCACTCACCAACCTAGTTGGTGACATGCTTCATCATAGGGGTCCACCCGAGTAGCCGAATGCCACTCAGGTGTGCTTCAACGCCTGAAATACAGCGGAGCTGGTTTTTTTGAACAGTGTGAAAAAAGTGTAAGTGAGTGGATTAAAAAATGTCTTTATTGTACTCCCTAAATTTTTAATATGGAGCAATAAAACAAGATTAAAACCAAGTGTGATACTTAAAATGGCTAAATTGACCAAAAGTATCAGTAATTTTTTCACGTCTCACTGATACTTTTGGTCAATTTAGCCATTTTAAGTATCACACTTGGTTTTAATCTTGTCTTATTGCTCCATATTAAAAACTTAGGGAGTACAATAAAGACATTTTTAATCCACTCACTTACACTTTTTTCACACTGTTCAAAAACCAGCTCCGCTGTATTTCAGGCGTTGAAGCACACCCGAGTGGCATTCGGCTACTCGGGTGGACCCCTATGATGAAGCATGTCACCAACTAGGTTGGTGAGTGAGGGTTTTTTTTAAAAAAGGAAATTTTTTTCCTGTGCTGTGTTTCTCTCTCCTTCTCCATTTCACAGGGACATTCTATGTCCTCGGGATACTCCCTCTTTTTGTTTTGATATACTGACCCTAGGGGACTGGGAGTTTATTCCCAACCTGAATACCCTTACTCTCTTTTTGTTTAACACAATACCTTTAATTGACAATAATGATCCTCTGTTGAATAATTTCATTGCATTTAAAGATGCTATGTCCCGTCTTTTTGCTAAACATGTGTTCATACAGTAAAGTGATAACAAACTGTTAAATTTGCGACAGGGACCCAAGGATCTCCTTACTTATATGACTAATTTCAATCGATTAATTTCAGAAACACACTGGCCTGAAGAAAAGCATACTTCCTTGTTTTATCGAGGTCTCAGGGATGAGTTAAAAGACTCATTAGCTCATAGTGTTGATTTGCCTGAAGATTATACTGAATTCATAGACCTTGTTGTCAAACTAGATCATAGGCTTGGAGAGAGAAGAAGCGAAAGGCCGCGTGGAGAATCCAGACTAGTTTTTGTGAAAAGTGAGAAAAAAAGACATTGATGATAAGCAGAATAGTGTTGAATCAATGCAAATAGGGGGACTAAAAGGTCCCCTAACTACAGAAGAAAAAGAAAGACGCCGATAAGGAAATCTGTGTCTGTACTGTGGCAAAGCGGGACATTTTGCCAGAGAATGCCCAATAAAACCCAAGAAGAAGAAGATAGTTGCAAATATAGAAATGAATACTTCAGAGTCAGGAAATTAACTCTCTCGGAGGGTATTGAGGTCGTCCCTTCGGGAGTAACTGAATCACAGATCTCACAATATGTCACTAACGTGATTAATCATATCCCTAGACCAGTGGTTCCCAAACTTTTTCGACCTGTGGCTCCCTTGACCTGTTGGGCATTGGCCGCGGCTCCCCATTCTGTTACTTTTTTGGGGGACGGGTGGGGGATGTAAGCCCTGCCTCCGGAGTATTTCCATTTTTCTCCCTGAAAATAATTGGGATGAAGCCGATAAAGGTATTAGAATCATAGATGCAATCCTATCCACTCCACTACAGAGCCCCATGCAGTATCAACAACTGATTGGAGGGACACTGGGTTGTTGGAGAAGTGAACTGTCACTGCATTGTTATGTAGTGCTCTTTGAAGAGGTGTGTCTTTAGGACAGGTCATTCCTGAGCAGGGTTTGTGAGGCCCTGATAGATACAGGAATGTTATTTCAGACCCTCGGTGCATTGATAGAGAAGACTGCATCTGCTGTCTAGTTTTTTCTGTTTTTGCACATTATTGCCTCCAGTCTGATGACCCCAGGTACACCCTTGTCTGGCTTGCTCCCTTTTCACTCTGTCCTCTTTAGGAGTGTGTTTTGTGGACATCTCCTGTCTGCTCCTTCCTAACTCCAGACTTTGCGTTCTCATGCATGCTGTCTGTCTCATGTCTTCTGTCTGTGTGTTCGTGCATCTTATCTCTGTCCTCATGCCCTCAGTCTGTTTTTGCCTACTGCCTGTGTGTCCTTGCCTCCTGACTATGTGTTCTGGCCTCCTGTGTGTGTCATCATGCCTTCTGACTGTGTGTGCATGCCCCCTCTGGAGGGCCTGGTACCTGCCAGGAGAGCTCAGGGATCAGAGCTGAGGGCTCCCATTGATGCACCGCAGGCTGCTCCTAGTTCCCGATAATGCACTCTCAGCATCTTTCTGGGCTCTGAGATGACGGGAGCATGCTGCCTGAGCCTCTCTCTCAGCTCCAAGATGACGATGACTTCAGTGCTGTGCCAGCTCCTCCCTGGGCTCCCAGATGCGTCCCTCCCAGGTCTCTCCCACCACACACTGTCTTTACCACTGTTTTTCCTGTCACCTTGGTTTGGCCACATTTTTGGAATTCGATTCTTTTGGTTTAGGACTCCACGTTCTGTTTCATCAGTGACATTAGTTTATTTATGGGCATTTGTTCTGACCTTTGTCCTATGTTTTTTGCACTTTAGTTTCTGACCTTTGAGTGTGAACTTCTGCTTCTAACAAATTCCATTTGCTTTCGGTCGCTTATGGAAATGTTAATTTATTTTTAGAGAAATAAGCATCAAAATATTCACTTCTTCTTCTGCAATCTCAATGAACTCGAACATCAACCTTCATTGAATACTGCAGATGTCATGCCTCCCTTTTATGAATTTTGAACACTTCAGATAGCCTGTGTATATAACTTAGCATGAAACTTGTATTTGTGCATTAATTTATTTTTTTCAGGGATAACTGGAGGCAATTACGGCCTGAGCATCGTAAATAACTTGGCTTTGACATTTTAACTGCAAACTATTGATTGAAATGTTTTTCAGCTGAGGGAGTGAAACTAGAGCTCTGTGCTTTAGAAAGACATGATTAACAGCCAAATTCATGTACATTCCCAAACTGTGTGCTTGGTGTGCGGCGCCCCAGACTAGCTTTGACGGCGCACTGGGGTGCCGCGGCGCACAGATTGGGAACCACTGCCCTAGACACATGACTGTTAGAATTACCTTGATCATTTCAGCACAACAGAGACATAGTCTTTCAGTTTTAATTGATTCAGGTGCTACAGGTAATTTTCTTGATTTAGGTTTAGCTAAAAAATTAGGAATTCCACAGGTGAATAAATCAGATCCTGAACCAGTCAGGGCAGTAGATGGATCAGCACTTTCATCAGGATTAATTAGATTCCACACTGTTCCTCTAACCTTAGTTAGTGAAAACGGTCATACAGAAAAAACAGTTTTTGATCTTATTGACACACCCACGTTTGGAGTTATACTTGGAGTACCTTGGTTAGAATTACATAATCCTAAAATTGATTGGATTAAAAGAACTATTACCTTGGACTCCTCATATTGTAAAACTCATTGTTATCAAGAAGCACAGGATCCCATTATTCTATTGCATTGTGCTAGTACTCAAATTACAGACTTACCACAAATGACATATTCTCCACAGTAGCCCAAAGAATACGAAGATTTTGCTGATGTTTTTGACCCTGTTCAAGCCACACAATTACCACCCCACAGGGTGTATAATTGCAGAATAGATTTAATGCCAGGCGCTGTTTTACCATGCAGCAGAATTTATGCGCTTACCGAACCAGAGACTCAGTATTTGAGAAACAGGATTTATTAGGCACTCAACATCCCCTGTTTCGTCACCACTTTTTTTTGTAGCAAAGAAGACTGGCGATCTCAGGGATTGCATTGACTATCGCGCGATTAATAAGGCTACCATAAAAAAATCGTTATTCATTACCACTTATTCCAGTTCTTCTAAATCAAATTAAAGGCTCTACCATATACACCAAACTAGATCTTCGTGGTGCCTATCATCTTATTCGTATTAAAGAAGAAGATGAATGAAGACTGCCTTCCGTATAAAATTTGGCTTATTTGAGTATAATGTTATGCCGTTTGGACTGTGCAACGCCCCGGCGACATTTCAATATTTCATAAATGCAGTCCTTCATGATTTCTTAGACATCTGTGTTATCGTCTATATAGACGATATTTAGATTTTTTCTAAAACCGAGGAAGAACACATCCATCATGTCCAGTCCATTTTACAGAGGCTCAGGGAAAACTCCTTATATGCAAAACTGGAAAAATGTGTTTTCCATGTTAGATCAGTAGAATTTCTTGGATATTGGCTTTCTCCCGATGGTATTACCATGGACCCTAAGAAGGTAGAGGCCATTCTCAAGTGGCCCTCCCCCACGTCTGTAAAAGATGTACACCGAGTTCTTGGATTCGCAAACTTTTACAGACGATTCATAGCTAATTTCTTTGGCATAGTTACTCTCATCACACAATTATTACGGAAAGGACAGTCATTCCATTGGACCACAGATGCTGAGCAGGCTTTCCAGACTTTAAAAGAAGCATTTACTACTGCCCCTATCCTTGCTCATCCAGATCCAAATCAATCGTACTTTGTGGAAGTCGATGCTTCTCAAAGTGCCTTAGGAGGAGTCCTATTACAGAAAAATCCAAATACAGGTCATCTGCATCCTATTGCGTCTTTTTCACGGAAACTACTGCAGGCTGAACAAAATTATATGGTGGCAGAGCGTGAACTCTTAGCTATCAAGGTCGTATTTCTAGAATGGAGACATCATTTATTAGGAGCAAAACACACCATCACAATATTTACAGATCATAAAAACCTGCAATTCTTTACATCAGTAAAAGCACTCACTCCTAGACAAATGCGATGGTTGCATTTCTTTAGTGAATTTGATTTTATTATAACCTATCACCCAGTACAAAAACAAATTCTATCTGACACTTTATCTAGACTAAGAGAAAATGAAAACAAAGACAACCAGCAACCACCTCAAAGTATTATTCAACCTGAGAAAGTAATAGCAGTAACTCAAGTTGATACCTTTTTACCCGGAGTCAAGAAAGGTTTCAAAACATTGATCAACAAAAGTGGCTACAAAAACCCCAGAATACAATCCAAGATGGGTATTTGTTTCATAACAATAAACTCTGTATTCACAAGATACCTTAAGACAACAAGTTTTAATATGGCATCACGATTCCAATATAGCAGGACATCCAGGTATGAATAAGACTTTGGAATTATGCCTACGAAATTTCTGGGGGGACAATATCAGGAAGGATGTGCAGGATTATATCAAGACATGTCCAGTATGCGCACAAAACAAATCACAACACATAGCTCCAGCTGGACTACACCAACCTTTACCTGTGCCCCAAACGCCATGGCATACTATTAGCATAGATTTTATTACTGACCTGCCCAAATCAAACAATTATACAACTATACTAGTAGTGGTCGATATGCTTTCCAAAATGAGCCATTTCATTCCTTTTAAAAAATTACCCACAGCTTCTGAATTCAGTAACATCTTTCTACATCACATTGTAAAACTACATGGTCTTCCAAGTAAAAAAAATTCTGATCGTGGACCTCAATTTATTTCTAAATTTTGGAAAACTCTATGTTCACAATTAGGAATAGAAGCAGCTTTATCGTCAGCCTTTCATCCACAGACTGATGTCCAGACTGAAAAAGTTCATCAATATTTAGAACAGAGTTTACGTTGTTTAACATCCACCATGACATCACAATGGGATCAAGCTCTTTCATTAGCTGAATTCTCATATAACAATAGTGTACATGCTGCATTAGGTTGTTCTCCTTTTTTCTTCCTTACTGGTCATCATCTCCGTTCGCTTCCCACCTTGCTTTCCTTAAAACTCGAGGTCATGCCTTCAGTTTCTGAAAGGTTAAAGCAGTTGCACACTCTACAGGATAAAGCCAGAAATAGTTTAGCTCAAAATAAAATCTGTACTAAAATTAGTACTGATAAACATAGAACTACAGAACCATCTTACAAAGTCGGAGACTTAGTTTGGGTGTCCACCCGTAATATTCAATTAGAAGGCCCAAAGAAACTACAACCAAGGTATATTGGTCCTTTCCCAATCCACAAAGTCCTGAATCCCGTTTCTGTTCAATTGCAATTACCATACAATCATTCTATACATCCAGTATTTCATGTATCCCTTATAAAGCCATTCCATCTGCTAACCAAAAAAGGATAATCCACCACCACCAGTTGTTGTAGGTGATCACCTAAAATACGAAGTACAGAGTATTCTAGATGCAAAAAGAATACATGGTAAATTGCATTACCTAATAGATTGGAAAGGTTATGATGCCTCTGAAAGATCATGGGAAACAGAAAATCATGTACATGCTCCTAGACTGCTTCAGCGTTTTCATGCTTTACATCCAGGAAAACCTCGCCCCATTAGAAGACCTTTGGGGGGGGGGGACTGTTACAGGCAGAAGCACATCTGTTACAGGCAGAAGCACATCACTTACTTAAATAAATCATTCAGTCCTAGAACATAAGTAATAAAGCATATGATTGTGGCATGTAATGCATTTTACGTTTTGATGATTAATTATGTGCCATCATATTTGAGGATTGTTCCAGAATTCGCAATGAAAGGCTCACATTGTAATAAATTGCTGACTCACCGCACGTTTCACTGCGGTATGTCAGTAGGCAAATTAGACTTCAACCGGCATTAAGGAACACACGTGTAAACTGTCAAAAAACATGCTACATGTGCAAGGAGAAGCAAGCGGAGTGCAAGGATATTTAAACTGCACCCGCTAGACATTCTCTGCTTAGCCTCGTTTGATCCTCAGCACTTACCTGACTCCAGTCTCTTGGCTGCGGTGTTCCGGTCCTTGGTTCCGATGCTCTGTGTGATTCTTTTGATGCGCTCTTCCTGTTTCCGCTCTGGCATTCTCAGTGCGTTTCCTGTAAAAGAAAGGATCAACCAACATAAGAGAACGTTGCCTAGCAACGCACTGATCGAGACGGTAAAACGCTAAAGCTAACACAACGACGCGGGTAAACTTTGTTTTACAAATTTGTTACAATCTTAAAGCACAGACAAAGAACACTCTCCAGCCTTCTGGTAAGAAGGAGCATGTTGTAACTTTTGCCATAAACTTCTGGTGGCAGCAGTGTTCGCCGGTGGAGTTAACCGCAGAATGCTCACGAACAAAATCAATAGAAAGACTTTTAATGATGACATTTAGTTGTATTCTATGAATGGGAAAAGTTTATTGTAAACACTGAGGGGGTGATTATGATGGCGGGCGGATCGCCACCGCCCGGCCGGCAGTGGCGATCCGCCCGCCATCACAACCACATTTACCCCCCGCCATATTACCATGGCGGGGGGTACCGCGGCGGACGGAAAGTCCGTCTGCCGCTTTTCCGCCGGTCGGCAATTGTCACGATTGCCGGCCGGGCGGAAAAAGCCCTCAATATGGTGGCGGTGCCTTGCAGGCACCGCCATCCATATTATGATGGCAGCGGGGGGTATGCCTTTCCATGGCGGAGACTCCGCCATGCAAAGGCATGCAGAAAACACTTTGGGGGCCCGTTGCGGTACCCCGGGTGGGGTGGGGGTGGGGTGCTGCACTTGGGGGGTACCTATAGTACCCCCGACATTGTAATGCCCAAGGTGGCAGGCACCGCGCGGTGCCTGCCACGTTGTGCATCGCAATGCACTACATGGTTCTGTGACATTGCGTACGGTGCTGCAGCCAGCAGCACCGTCCGCAATGTTACAGTACCAGGATGCGCCCGCCAGTGTGGCGAGCGCATCCTGATACGGCAGGCGGGACCGGTGCACCTTTGGCGGACGGTCCCAGCTCCGCATGTATGGAGGGCGGACGAAAGTCCCCCGCCATCCTAATAGGCCCCTGAGATTTTGTGAAGAAATAGACAATCACAAGAGACAATGGCCATGGAAGTTTTATTGTAAAAACTAAGCAGGAGTTGTCCCATTCTATTCGTCACTGAACAGATAACATCAGTGGTTCTTGATTTGATTATTGTTTGTCGTTTTAGATAACCATTACTTTTGAGAATAATCAGAAAAACCTGCCAGGTATGAAAATTGTTTGTTTTAGAATCTTGTTACGGAATATTAATAAGTAAATAGGAACAGACGTCTAAACACACATGTTTGATTTTGGCTTGCAGAGATCTATAAATGCAGGAATGTCTTGGTGAGACGTACATCCGTTAATGTGACTGGCATCTTTTAATGAGGAAAGTACTCATTTGAATAGCTCGGTAGGAATAGAACAGCGCTTTAGATTATATTTGTCTAAGTCAATATTAGTTTATTTCTTGTAGTTTGTACCTACATATGTCCAGAATCCCTCCTGATTACACATTTCATTTCCGAGATCCCGAGAACCCAAGAGACAAAGCGACCCAAGTACCAGAAGCCACCAGCTTGTTTCCAGTCTCTCTCTCTCTCTCTTGTTTCTCATCCCAAACCCCCTTCCCCCTGGAAGCTCGTGAACTGGCAATTGTATCACTATCATTACCACTCATTTAGCTTTTGAAGGGATTGGAGAACAGTCTGAGTCAAAGAAGGAACAACCTGGAGTTCAGGTGAGTGGCTAGGCATAACACCCTCAACGTGTGCTTCACAGGAATGCTCCCTTCCTTTAATCTTATAACATGTTCGAAATCTTTCAACATTCCAAATTTATCTACAAAAACCTCTTTGTGGTTTTCCAAACAAAACTGAATATTATAGATTCCCACTTCAGATTCACATTCTGCTATGGTTAAAACTTGGCGTGTGCGCCCTGGCTTGAGAATAATTCCTAAACAAGCCTGATGGTGCCAATTAATGATACTTTAAATTTAAAAAAACACCAAATCGATTTTGATACCATTATATCCCTGATGAATGTCATCTGGGGCCATATTATGGAAATACCCTGTTGGCGCAATGCGTGTCCCTGGGACACTTTGGTATTACAGAAGGGGACGCAGATGCTTGTGCGTCCCCTTCTGTAATACTGAAAGTGTTGGTGCACATTCAGTTCTGGCTCAAGAGGGCCTTCCCTCATTTGCATGGGGGCGTTGCCCCATGCAAATTAATAAATCCCTTTGCCTCTGCGCCCACGCCTTATTACAGATGTGGGCGTAGAGGCAAAGAAGCTCTCAGGAGGCGCAATAAAAGTGCACCTCCTAATAGGTGGCACACTTTCAGTGCGCACCCTGATTGCAGTCCTCTGGAGGGGGGAAAGGCATCCCTTTGCAGGCGGGTGCAGTCACTCACTGCACCTGCCTGCAAGGGGATCTCTAATCCCCTTTAAAAGTGCAGGCGGCTTGACGTCTGCACTGTGAAAACACAGAGCAGCTTTAAAGCAGCCGCACCATTTTTCACATGAATGCGCAGCCTCCTGGGCAGCACGAGCTCACGGCTGCCCTGTGGCACTGCATTCACCCTAATACGGCGCATTTTCCTTGATTGCGCCGGGCGCACGTTTTAAAAGGTGCGCATGGCGCAATCAAGGATAATGCACCGTATATATAATATGGTCCCAGGTGGTAACAACACATCCTTCAAACTGTTCTTGTGAAAAGTATGTTTGGATATAATGATGATTTTGGATTCAGAGTCTGTTAGCAAAGGTAATGCCACACCACCAATTTTGAATGTTTCCATAGGATCATCAGATTTGGGTACATCATTCTCATGAACCCTCCCACACAACAATGAATTGTTCATAACATTGTATGTTTTCTGGTCACACCCTTCACACTTGAATTTTTCCACGCAATCTTTGGATTTGGACCTGTTATCTTTATGTATTGTTATGCAGAACAGTAAACTGTTCATATCATCAGTTAGTTTCTGGTCACTTACTTCACTGACCAGATTCAAACTACAGACTCTTACAAAATGACCAATGACCCCCACACTTTTTGTCCTATACCGCCTTGCTCTATGCGGATGATACAGTTTTAATTGCCCGTACAGCTAAAATCTTACAAAAACTTCTTACCCTTTTTATTAATTTTATGAGTAACCTTGACCCGACGATGAACATCTCAAAGTCACACGTCATGAAGTTCGGCCCTCCAAATACAAAAACAATGAAATACGTAGTAGAAGGCCAACACCTTAGTCAGGTAGACAGCTTCAAGTATCTGGGGGTTTTATTATGCTCGGAGCTGAATTGGCATTCACTTATTACAGAGAATATTTTGTCCTTTAACAGAGTGACATTCGGGATCAAAGATTTTTCTCGTCGGCTCACTCGCATTCATTTGGTCCTGGAAATTTATAGGGCCAAGTGCATCCCCCTAGTGAGCTATGGTAGTGGAATATGGGGATATGGACGGGTTGCCCTTCTTCAAGTAGCTGAAAATACATTTTTAAGAGGTCTCTTAGGGGTTCCACAAAGCGTACCCTATGAATTTGTCCACGAGGAACAAGGCTTAAACTTTCTCATTGACCGACTACGCCTTGGCCCTCTAAAGCTCTGGAACTCGATCTGGGTAAAGGAAGAACTTAGTTTACGCAGACTAATTCTGCAGGACTGTTTAAAATTGGAAAAATCTCCCCTGATCCTGTGGCTGGCGTATGTGGCTCGTAATTTGCGGGCACTAGGGTGGTCTGAACTGTATGGCAAACCCTCTGTTTTAACTCGCTCTGTGGGCAAATAGGTCGAAACAGCTTTTAGGGACAAGCTGGCATCAGAACGTGAGGACCTTGCACTAAAGAAATGTTCTATGCAACATGCAATATTAGTGCAAACTGTCAGTAACATAGAACCTTATCTAACCTGGAAGAATTTGACACGTAACTCACTTTAGGCTGAATTTATTTCCCCGCCTTGTCCCTTTTAATCATGTTTGTTTTAGGTATTCGGATCTGCCCCCCTGTGATTGTGACAATACAACGATTAAAGATACTTTACATCTTATTATGCTTTGTCCAAAATACAATAATCTACGGCACAAGTTTCTATATCCGATTTAAAACCAATGAATTTTACCCAAGTCAGGCTTGCTTTACTGTTTTGACAGCTGTTAACCTCTCCAACTGTTTGCTTTTTCCTTGTACGTTTCCTGATGGGGGTCTTAAAATAGGAATGGGTTTGATTATGATCCTGTATGTTATTCTTAATGGTATTTTTAACGTCTTTTAGGATTTTACCTGTCAAATTGGAATAAAGAAATTTTGAATTGAAAAAGAATTTGTAATGTTTAGTGCTACACATTTCAGTATCTTGACAAATTATTTTGTATTGATACCTAATGTTATGATTCCCATCCTAGAATATTATCCTCTGCAGGGCACAGCTAGGAAATTTCAAAAGCTGGTTTACGTAGCAATGTTAGTGGCTCGTTCATTAATATTACAGACGTGGAAGACCCCTTTAGTTCCCTCTTTCATTGACTGGTGCCTTAAAATGTTTCAAGTCAGATAATGTGAAGAGTTATATCATGCCAAACGGGTCGGTGCTAGTTCATAATTAGTTAAGGTATGGGGCACAATCTTTGTTAAAGATAATATTGAACAATAGACCACTATAGATGAAAACAGATTAGTATATTTTGCGCTCTGTACATTGCCGGGACCTATTACAATATGAGATTGCTCTTTTATCGGGTGGGGGAACCTGGGCACTTACACTTCATTAAGAGGAACACTTTAAATCTACTGCATTTAAATCTGCCTCACTGATGTCTTGTGCTGTGTACTCTTTTAATGATATAAAAATGATGTTATAATCTTGAGAGAAATTCAGGGATAATAAGTTTCACTGTGCAGATCACCTGCCTATCAACTCACTAAACTCGGTAAAAAAACAGATTAGAAGGCTTATGAGCAGCATCTACTTTTCACGTAGCCCTCTCCCCTGATACTTGACCCTGTGGGACATCGTCTCTGTTCTTCTGGGCATCTCAGCCTGGCCTTTCAAACCCGACTTGTCTCTGAAACAACTCTCTGCGAAACTAACTGTTCTGCTCTGTCTGATTGACATGAACAATATCTAGCTCACCACTCACTGACAACTGGGTCTTCTGCAAACTTCCCTTTGCCTTGCTTCTTGTGGCTGGACTCTGGGCTACTCTCAATGTCACCTTCATCTGAAGGGGGGTTTGGAGAAGATGGAAGACAGATCTTTGTTTACTTTGGAAGAGATGTGAAGACGATGAGTCTGATGCAAGAACATTTACAACAAGCTGCTGTGCAGCAAGCTCAACTTCCACTCCTACCTCCGGGAGATCAGGTGTTACGGACTCGTACTCATGGTAAGTTTTCTGGGACTACCCGGTTCGCTGGGACAATTCCATTTTGGACTCACTGGTCACAGCTATGACTGCAGTCACTGCAGCACTGAGAGACATTGGCTTTAGTTTGGTGGTGGTGGCACCTTTGCTGATCATGGGGTGATCTCAACAGCTTCCTTCCTTGAAGAGGGGGCAGCAGGTACACCGCATTTCAACCCTTAGCAGAAAAAGGGAGAGGGCTTGATGCCAGTGGTGGTAACAGACCACTTTCTTGGCAGAAGCCTGTATCTTAGGTGCCATTGATAATAACCATGGCCCAATCCACATGACAGAATATATAGAAAAATTCTAAAAAATTGTAAAATATACCTGGTGTACATCCAAGGGAGGCAGGGAAAGGCTGGCAAATGTTAATTAAATGAATTACAAATAACCGATATGATATGCCAGGCAGGACACACGGTGTGACAGTTAACTCATTAATGAAGGATTGAACTTTCAGTTCAGTTTTTTGGGTGGAGTACGGCACCTTGCCTTGATGTGGAGAATGGCTGACAGCGTGGCACATTAAGCAGCTAAGCAGCCTTAGGCTTCCATAACCCCTCAGCCCCTGGCCTCTTGCAGCTACAGCAGAAGGTTCAAATCACACCCAGATCACCCTGAAGATACAGCACTTACTGCTCGCCGTACAGGCAGCGATTGGCTCTGAGATTGTCCATGAACGTCAATTCACCAAAATGCCAGGGGTAGCGGAAGTGACATCACACTCCATTTAAACTTTACTTTCACTCACACACGCATGCTTACACACACATTCACACACTCACTCTCACAAAAAACACTCTAACCCGCAAGCACAGCCACAACATATAGTTAAAAGCATTTTTTACGTACATCAGCTGCCAGGGAAAGTCATATCAGCTAACTGTAATCCATTCTTTATTACGCTAATAGTGAATAATAAATAAGGTTTCCAGTTTTCAGTTTTTACTGAATTTACAGATAAATACAGACAGAAAACAGTCTATGTCCTAGCTGTATTTATTTTTTAAAGCGATATAATACAGAAAATGTTGCTTTTTGTGAGTGATTCTCCTTGTTGTTTTTCATGAATTCAGGACCAACTGCTAAGCAGATAGACACCCAGGGGATTTAAAAACAGCATCAGATTCCCTTAAATACAGGCTTATGTTAACATATATTTGTATATAATGCTAATATTTACTTGTCGGTGTAGTGTTTTGTTATATTTGGCTGCTTCATTTGCTAAAACGCGACAGGCATCAAAGTATGAGTGCATGTTTATCAGTTAAATAAATGTGGAAATATACCATTTCACGACTCAATTTATTCTAAAAACATAAAATAAATATGGATAAATACCAATAAAATGGCTAAAAAATAAATATTTGATGAATACAGACAGAAATGTTAACACAATACATACCATAAAACCGGGAGCCCTAATAATAAACTATTGTTCACTATTAGTGTAATAAAAAAATTGACAGAAAACAAGGAAAGTGTAGCCCCAACTGAAGTCCCTAAGGAGGATCTGCCCTTGAGTTCCTGGCAATGATTTTACCACCTCTGAGGCCAGGGGTTGCAAAGGCAGTGCCAGGGGTTGCAAGGGCAAGCCAGGGGTCGCTGCTGCAACCCCTGGCAACCCCTAAATGGCGTCCATGAGATTGTCTCAGCTCCTGCAGCGGCAGTAGACACCACAAGCTGTAGCGATACAGATCGGTTCAAAGGCTGACTCTCACAACAGCAACACAGGGAGCCACACTGTGAAACACTTCCACTGTGCCGGTCTGGGTGCAACGCACAAGGCAGCCACACGATAGCACAGCCACTCAAAGAAGGCAACCATCCATCAGCCCAATCAGCCAAAGGATTGAGGAGAAGACAGGCAGGCCAAACTGCTGGTGCCAGGGGCTCACATGACTGAGCAACAGAAGGTACGAAACAAGGAATAACAGCAATGGCGATACAAGGGCAATGCCATGTGGACTCATATAATGCAATGCCTGCCACAGCTTCACTCAGAACCAGAAGCACAATAACCAAATTCCAAGGCAGGGGCACTGTAACAAGGGACCCACAGGAAGGAACACGATGAGACTGCAGTGTTGAGCAAACACAAGTAGTTTATTTATATGCAGAGACCTCATCCATCGAGCATCTAATCTCCATCACAATGCTCCTCCAACTTTCATCCCTACTGCTAAGGGTCACAGTGACATCACCACATTCTAGTCTGATGATTCCTTTTCAGACCCAGTCTCAGATCAGAAGGCATGAGTCAGATACTACTCTAGTGTATAAACCACAGGCACTCAACCCCAGGCTTACATAGACGGGCAAAAAAGCCATGCTGAGCAGTGAGATGCTTGTCCCTGCCACCTGGCCTCACACTGGCTGTGCACACTGCGCAGTAGTATCAGCCACTTTTCTGAAAGGCAGTGGCGTAGCTAGACCTTTTGCCGCCCGTGGCGGCCCCTGCGTTTGCCGCCCTGCAGAGGCCCCATGTAAGAGCAGGGGGTTTGGCTATTCCTGCGTTCGCCGCCCCGCGACGGCCGCAAGTAAGAGGGGGGGCACTTCCCCCAAAAGTCGTGCCACCCTGGGTGGACCGCCCCACCCTCCCTTGCTATACCACTGCTGAAATGACCCCTTTCAGTCCTAGACAGCCTGTGTTCGGCTGCGCTGGAGCTTGTTATCAATTTATACTGAACCTGAAATGCAGCCTTTACTGCATGTTTCATGGGCATTCTAAAAATGGTCTGAAGGCAGGGACAAACTGGAAAGCAGTAGGGCTGCAGCAGAAGTGTCAGCCGACTGCCTACATTGGTATGCTTGGTAAGAATGGTGACAAGAAGGAGGAACAAGAGGGAATGGGGGACACTCAATTCTCCTTATGTTTGGCTCAAAATATCCCAAGTCCTAGGTGTCAAAAAATGGTATGTATGGTATGGCCTCATAGGCTTGGAAGATACAAGGAGGCACTAATTTGGCATATGGTTCATGGAATTGCTTAAAGTAGCTCTGTCTTAATCCCCTCAATTCATTGTTGGAACTCCACCCTCTATGCATAGGAATGCAGGTATTACACTTCCTCTGGCTGGGAAGCTATCCATACCACCATCTTCTGCCATGACACAACCAGGGACATCCAAAATGTATCCGACTGCATTTTTGTAATTAATACTGTGAGCCAAACTTTATGGATGAACACCAGAAGGCATCTGCTCTAGCAGAATCTACTTTTCAATGTTTGCATTATTTAACCTGCACACTCTCTCACATTGCTATGGTCATTTGCCTTTGAATACAGCCTAAACCTCTAGATATTTCCCTATATATGTGTTACGTTATGCTTCCAACCTCTCGGCTCACCAGCTGCCCATGCTGAAGCTGTGATCTAGCGGGAGCCTTCCAGGGTATAGACTGTTCGCCTGACCTATGTTCTCGTCATAAGTACTCAACAACATAGCATGATCTCACATGCAAATAATGTTTCTTTCTACAGTTTGGTATCCTCTGATTGCAAGCAATCTCAGAAACGTCTTCTGTGTATTGCCATGAAAACTGTCCTTGATGTATATCACCTTGGATTAAATCTTCCAGATGTTGCATCTCCATTCTTCTTTCAAATGAACCTCCCCTTACTTTCCATGCTCTGCATGCCTCCCCTCTCTGAGCCCAGCCTACCCTAAGTCACATGTGCGTTCGCCTTAATCCCTGCTTTTGTATTTCTCTAAATTGCCTTCACCTCATCTGAAAGATCACAACCTCCATCTATTAATGCCACCATCCATTTATGTAAATTCACATACAGCCTCCCACTAAATATCACAACTACCTGAATTTACCCCACAGAAACTGGAGTAAATAAATGTAATGGTTTCCTTAGGAGCACAAAACTAATTCAAATAGCCAACAATAACCAACAACAGCCACTGAAAGATCAATAAACTTGGGATTTGGAGCTGCTGCCCTGCTTAAAGTGCCCCAGTGCCTCATCAGGGTAGTAATAGTTTTATAAATGCAATCAGAATACATTTCAGCATATAGACCCCCTGGCCCACACTAATACTAATTCCATAACACCCAGTGCTTGGGCAGTCAATTGCAGTTCATATAGTCTGTGAAATAATTCCCTTATACGGCTTGACACTGTCACACATAAGACACAACTGCTACGGGTCATGCCCATCACTCAGTACTTTACCAGTTAACAGCAATAAACCACACATCACTACCTGAACGGGCATGGATTAACTGAAGAGGTCTGCCACAGGCTGCTGGCCAACAAGGACTTTCATTTAGTCCAGCACTGCAGGTCCCAACTAGCTACATACTATGGACACTTCTTGACATCTCACAAGAACAATCAGATATGGGAGGCTAGCAACAAGGTCGACCCCAGCTGATCTCTCCACCATGTCTCCCTCCACTCTATGACTGCTCAGGACCATACACTTTAAACAAAATATCCCAGAACGGACATCCAGTTCAGTAACCAGCTATGGGTACCACAATCATAAGAAGTCCCACAAGGGAACCCGCAGAGCTGTTCAAAGCTGGCAGCTTAATGAAGACCATAAACTGTTTGCAACTCTTGCTTCTTCGCCTATCCCACTGGTGAGTGCTGCACTCCACAGCACCACAATCACACCTCAGTGATCATTACTCACATGGAAACACTTCCTATACAGGATCAAAACAAAGACAACACACTTCCAAGGACACACCCCATGTGGTGTGACGTGCTACCTACGTAGGCAAGCACTCCCACAACCCACACAGGATTACCACCTGGCTGGTTTTTTTACCGGAATAACCAGTATTTTAAGATTTTGGCTGGTATAATAATTAAGAATATAACCTAAAGCTGGTATTTTTCCGCTTATCAGTACACACTTGAGGCAGTAAAATGTAAGACGAAAGCCCGCTACAACAAAGATTTGGGAGTCAGGATGTACAGCCGGGCACCTCTAATACCAGTACTCACTGGCATATTGATCATTATTTTTACTCAATGGGAATTCCATTAAACTCATTGATTAAGTCAGAAGAACACCCTTTCATGAATCCAATAATGGGTGAGTTTTAATCATTTTTACAACTGCAATGCAGTTCAAGTGTTTTGTTCCTACCAATTCATTTATTTACAATTTCAACCGCACATGCATTCGGCATAGAAAGCCCATCTGGGGATATGCCACATAGGGGCAATGTTGTTGATAACACACTTGAGGCAAATACCATCTAAATATAAGAAGAGACAGCCTATACCAAACAGCTGGTGATGCTGCATCTGGGACAACCAAACACAAAATGAACTTGCAAAAACTCCTTATAACCAGAGATGAATTACAATCAATTTTTTTAGAAGCCTTGAGAAAGGGGGTTTTCCTTAAAACATGTGTTGGCTGCGGTTGTTGGATGAATTAGTGAATAAAGGAAGCTGTATGAACAAAACAACTGGAGTGTAGTGGATCTGTACATAATGATTAAAACTAATACATCATTGGATTCATGATCTTTTTCTTCTGACACATTAATGAGTTACTGGACCTCCCATTGAATAAAAATAAGATGAAAGCACTTTAAAATGTGTTCTTAACAGAAACACCATGTTAGCAAGCATTGGCAAAGCCAATAGGTCTTGCCTAAGCGGAAGGTATTGGCTTTGACAATATATTTTAGCCATGTATTACAGCTGCGTGGCTGCAGAGCAGCAGGTTAAAAATTAGAAAAAAGTCCTGTGACGCGGCCAGTGCTAGCCGCGTCATATCAGGGTTTTTTTTCAGACAAGAGGGGGAGGGGCAAGCAAAAACAGGAGGTAGGGAGGAGGGGGCAAGTAATGACAGCGGGGGTTATGGGGAAGCAACACAAAACTGTGCTATGATGCGGCCAGCACTGACTGTGTCATACCGCTTTTTTTTCTGGTGGGAGGGGAGGGGCAAGCAACAAAAGGGAGCGGGATGAGGAAGCAAGCTACAACAGTGGGGGAGGGAGGAGCCCGGGGCAAGCAACACAAAAAAAAGCTATGACGCGGACAGCACTAGCTTCATCATAGCACATTTTTTCCGGCAGGAGGGCTCAAGGGGGACGTGCAAACAACAACAAGCAACAGACAATGAGGCATGCAACAAACAATGGGGCAAGCAAAATACAATAGGGCAGGAAAAACAATGGGTCAAGCAAAAGAAAAATGGGAAAACAACATACAACGGGGCAAGCAAAAGACAAATGGGCAAGCAGCAATGTGGAGCAGGAAGAGGGAAACCAGGGTGCAAAAACATGCACTGCTGCAACTAAAAGAAAAAAAAGTACCTCTGAAATCTGATGAGCAGTGGAAGCACACACGCTGGGCAAGAAAGCAGCACTTGGGCCATGGTGAAGGGGAGGGACCAACACATGAAGAGGAAGTGAAGCTGGTATGTGCTGACCAAGGAAGAAGAAGGAAATGAGAGTGACGATGAAGCCAACCAAAGGGAAGCAATGGGTGGGCTCTAATGTTTTGAAAGTGACAGCGCATGCACTGTCTCAGGCGAGACCTAAATACAGACAATTTCATATAAGGTTCTGTGTAAATATCATGTCTGGGCCTCTGCAGAATCTTAAAACATGAAGAAATTGCTGGTATTTTTCTCCAGGAGGGGCGACAACCCCAGCCCCACATAGGGATAGTAAGACTAGATAAGGGCATCTGGCTGTGTTTTTTATTGCATGGCTGGTGTTTTCGGGTCCTGGCCAGTGTAAAAACTAAGCTGTGCAGCAAGTTCAACTTATAATCCTACCTCAGTGAGGGTGCAGAGACAGAATATCGATGTAAAAATATCGACTTGCACAAATATCGAGGTAAAAATATCGTGGGTCAGAAATATCATCAGACAAAATATCAAGGTCAACAGTGGCGGCTCCTCGTGGGAGTGTTGCGGGGCGGTGGGGAGGGGCAGGGTGGGGGGTAGGAAACTCCGGCTTACGGCCGAACGGAGTTAAGCAACTAAATAAATAAATAAAACGAATTACATTGGCGCGCTGCAACGCCAAATGTAAGTTTCAATTTTTTTAAACAATTTAGGGCCAGATGTAGGTGGCTAAATACCGGTCGGTAACGCCGAAATTCGGAGCATTTCAGCGTTACCGACCGGTATTTGGCTGAGTGCAATGTAGGGGAGTTCATACCTACATGCAAAATAAGGAATCGCAAAATAGCGATTCCTTATTTTGCTCTTGCATTGAAGGAATCGGAAATTAAATGCAATGTACGTAGCACTAAAAATAGTGCACTTGAGCGTTAAGGAATCGCTAATTACCACCAACTTCAAGTTGGTGGTAAGTAGCGATTTCCTTTAAAAAAGCACTTTTTTGCTTTTTTAAATGTGCCATGTGGCACACATCCATGCCCTTAGGGCATGTATGTGCGCCACATGTGCACACATGCACATTTCAGGGGTGCAACAGGTTGTCCTTTGGACACCCTGGCACCCTTGAAATACCTCCCGCTATTAGCGATTCGGTAATACCGAATCGCTAATAGTGAATATCTTCCCATTCATTCCTATGGGCCTCCTAGCCCATAGGAATGAATGGCTAGGTATTCCTTAATAACGAATCTCAATTACCGATTCGTTATTAAGGAATGTTAAGGAATCGCTAATATTTTAGCGATTCCTACCTACATTCCATTTAGCGAGTCCTTAATACCGATTCGGTAAAAATCGCTATTAAGGACTCGCTAAATTGAAGTTACCTACATCTGGCCCTTAATGTTTTAAATTATTATTGTTAAGTGCGCAAAACATCGAGCGCACAGATAATGGGTGACGATCGTTCTTCAACTGACGTCACCGTAACGCTACAAACTACGACTCCCATGAGGCCGTGCGCGTCACGCACGACGTCGCTGGAGACGGCTCATAGGAGGAGACTGAACACAAGTCAGTGTCAGAAATTCTTCGTCCCCGCCAGTTGTGTTCGCAGCCGTTCCTGGTTCCTGTAAGAAAAGGTCGGGGAAGGGTGCTTCGCTTCCCCTATTGATTCCCTGGTCACCATCCTCCGTTGGGCGGCGTTCGGCTCAGGCGGAGGCTGGCTCCATTACCCTTGGGTTCTCGGCCGGTACTGTCGGCCGGCGGTGTTTTCTTTGAGTCCTTGTTACCCCTTTGCGCCCAGCATACCCTGAAGAGCTATGGCTGTCCAGAGGGATTGACAGACACATATGCGCAGAGGGCTGGAGCTTCTATACAGGTCCTATACTTCCTTCCTGGTAACGCGCATTACACAGGGAGTGTTAAAGCTTTATTAGTTTTGCATTTGAATGCTATACTGTGTGGATCATTTTCAACGGTGAAGTAACCGTATCTATGAATACTACGCAGGAACATTGGTGTTAACGTTGATGTACAAAGATTTTATAACCATGATGTTCTGGCTCTGTTTTAACAGGGGTTTTGATAAGTGGTAGAAGACTACGCTCTATCCCTGTAATGTACAATGGAGTTTAGACAAGGTTATAGGCACAGCACGTAGTGTTCCACACAGACGGCACCCCCTTTATAGAAGTGCCATCTTCTACAAAGTGTATTCTTTTTTGTTACAGATCTCCCTCCCGGCTGTTCCCTTCCTTTCCTTCCCCCACTTGATCCTTCCTGTGACCTGTGCCATTACGGCTATAAGGCTAGGATAGATCGAGAGGTGGACCATTCCTAGCAACAAACCGATCCTGAGGACCGACCGATGTAACAATTATAGAATTTTTTTTTTATTTTAGTATATATATATATATACATCACTGCTCCAAAGTTGTCCACCTGTAAGTAGCACTCGAGCAACAGCTTGATTCATGTGTAGGTAAGGACGGGGAACCGCCCGTAGGAGCCGCTCCATAGTGGTATTGCCTGACGCGTTTCGAATCACCATATGATTCTCTTCAGAGGCTTTAATGGAACGGTGTGCGCAACCGCTGACCCACTTCTGACACACCCCCCAAATGGGAGGCTCGAATGAACCTGTGCCTTCTGGGAAGTGTAGTGCGGGTAGCACATAATCAAGTCCTGTATGGACCCCACAGGTGGGCCCGTCCACGATCCTGTATACAGCTGCTGTTCCACTTTCGTGGCCCCCAATCATACGGGGTGGTGCACACTCCGCGGCTGGACTGCCGCGTTATAATCACTGCTCCAAAGTTGTCCACCTGTAAGTAGCACTCGAGCAACAGCTTGATTCATGTGTAGGTAAGGATGGGGAACCGCCCGTAGGAGCCGCTCCATAGTGGTATTGCCTGACGCGTTTCGAATCACCATATGATTCTCTTCAGAGGCTTTAATGGAACGGTGTGCGCAACCGCTGACCCACTTCTGACACACCCCCCCAAATGGGAGGCTCGAATGAACCTGTGCCTTCTGGGAAGTGTAGTGCGGGTAGCACATAATCAAGTCCTGTATGGACCCCACAGGTGGGCCCATCCACGATCCTGTATACAGCTGCTGTTCCACTTTCGTGGCCCCCAATCATACGGGGTGGTGCACACTCCGCGGCTGGACTGCCGCGTTATAATCACTGCTCCAAAGTTGTCCACCTGTAAGTAGCACTCGAGCAACAGCTTGATTCATGTGTAGGTAAGGACGGGGAACCGCCCGTAGGAGCCGCTCCATAGTGGTATTGCCTGACGCGTTTCGAATCACCATATGATTCTCTTCAGAGGCTTTAATGGAACGGTGTGCGCAACCGCTGACCCACTTCTGACACACCCCCCCAAATGGGAGGCTCGAATGAACCTGTGCCTTCTGGGAAGTGTAGTGCGGGTAGCACATAATCAAGTCCTGTATGGACCCCACAGGTGGGCCCGTCCACGATCCTGTATACAGCTGCTGTTCCACTTTTGTGGCCCCCAATCATACGTGGTGGTGCACACTCCGCGGCTTGACTGCCGCTTTATAATCACTGCTCCAAAGTTGTCCACCTGTAAGTAGCACTCGAGCAACAGCTTGATTCATGTGTAGGTAAGGACGGGGAACCGCCCGTAGGAGCCGCTCTATAGTGGTATTGCCTGACGCGTTTCGAATCACCATATGATTCTCTTCAGAGGCTTTAATGGAACGGTGTGCGCAACCGCTGACCCACTTCTGACAACCCCCCCAAATGGGAGGCTCGAATGAACCTGTGCCTTCTGGGAAGTGTAGTGCGGGTAGCACATAATCAAGTCCTGTATGGACCCCACAGGTGGGCCCGTCCACGATCCTGTATACAGCTGCTGTTCCACTTTCGTGGCCCCCAATCATACGGGGTGGTGCACACTCCGCGGCTGGACTGCCGCGTTATAATCACTGCTCCAAAGTTGTCCACCTGTAAGTAGCACTCGAGCAACAGCTTGATTCATGTGTAGGTAAGGATGGGGAACCGCCCGTAGGAGCCGCTCCATAGTGGTATTGCCTGACGCGTTTCAAATCACCATATGATTCTCTTCAGAGGCTTTAATGGAACGGTGTGCGCAACCGCTGACCCACTTCTGACACACCCCCCCAAATGGGAGGCTCGAATGAACCTGTGCCTTCTGGGAAGTGTAGTGCGGGTAGCACATAATCAAGTCCTGTATGGACCCCACAGGTGGGCCCGTCCACGATCCTGTATACAGCTGCTGTTCCACTTTCGTGGCCCCCAATCATACGGGGTGGTGCACACTCCGCGGCTGGACTGTCGCGTTATAATCACTGCTCCAAAGTTGTCCACCTGTAAGTAGCACTCGACAACAGCTTGATTCATGTGTAGGTAAGGACGGGGAACCGCCCGTAGGAGCCGCTCCATAGTGGTATTGCCTGACGCATTTCGAATCACCATATCATTCTCTTCAGAGGCTTTAATGGAACGGTGTGCGCAACCGCTGACCCACTTCTGACACCCCCCCCCAAATGGGAGGCTCGAATGAACCTGTGCCTTCTGGGAAGTGTAGTGCGGGTAGCACATAATCAAGTACTGTATGGACCCCACAGGTGGGCCCGTCCACGATCCTGTATACAGCTGCTGTTCCACTTTCGTGGCCCCCAATCATACGGGGTGGTGCACACTCCGCGGCTGGACTGCCGCGTTATAATCACTGCTCCAAAGTTGTCCACCTGTAAGTAGCACTCGAGCAACAGCTTGATTCATGTGTAGGTAAGAACGGGGAACCGCCCGTAGGAGCCGCTCCATAGTGGTATTGCCTGACGCGTTTCGAATCACCATATGATTCTCTTCAGAGGCTTTAATGGAACGGTGTGCGCAACCGCTGACCCACTTCTGACACACCCCCCCAAATGGGAGGCTCGAATGAACCTGTGCCTTCTGGGAAGTGTAGTGCGGGTAGCACATAATCAAGTCCTGTATGGACCCCACAGGTGGGCCCGTCCACGATCCTGTATACAGCTGCTGTTCCACTTTCGTGGCCCCCAATCTTACGGGGTGGTGCACACTCCGCGGCTGGACTGCCGCGTTATAATCACTGCTCCAAAGTTGTCCACCTGTAAGTAGCACTCGAGCAACAGCTTGATTCATGTGTAGGTAAGGACGGGGAACCGCCCGTAGGAGCCGCTCCATAGTGGTATTGCCTGACGCGTTTCGAATCACCATATGATTCTCTTCAGAGGCTTTAATGGAACGGTGTGCGCAACCGCTGACCCACTTCTGACACACCCCCAAATGGGAGGCTCGAATGAACCTGTGCCTTCTGGGAAGTGTAGTGCGGGTAGCACATAATCAAGTCCTGTATGGACCCCACAGGTGGGCCCGTCCACGATCCTGTATACAGCTGCTGTTCCACTTTTGTGGCCCCCAATCATACGGGGTGGTGCACACTCCGCGGCTGGACTGCCGCGTTATAATCACTGCTCCAAAGTTGTCCACCTGTAAGTAGCACTCGAGCAACAGCTTGATTCATGTGTAGGTAAGGACGGGGAACCGCCCGTAGGAGCCGCTCTATAGTGGTATTGCCTGACGCGTTTCGAATCACCATATGATTCTCTTCAGAGGCTTTAATGGAACGGTGTGCGCAACCGCTGACCCACTTCTGACAACCCCCCAAATGGGAGGCTCGAATGAACCTGTGCCTTCTGGGAAGTGTAGTGCGGGTAGCACATAATCAAGTCCTGTATGGACCCCACAGGTGGGCCCGTCCACGATCCTGTATACAGCTGCTGTTCCACTTTCGTGGCCCCCAATCATACGGGGTGGTGCACAGACCGCGGCTGGACTGCCGCGTTATAATCACTGCTCCAAAGTTGTCCACCTGTAAGTAGCACTCGAGCAACAGCTTGATTCATGTGTAGGTAAGGACGGGGAACCGCCCGTAGGAGCCGCTCCATAGTGGTATTGCCTGACGCGTTTCGAATCACCATATGATTCTCTTCAGAGGCTTTAATGGAACGGTGTGCGCAACCGCTGACCCACTTCTGACACACCCCCCCAAATGGGAGGCTCGAATGAACCTGTGCCTTCTGGGAAGTGTAGTGTGGGTAGCACATAATCAAGTCCTGTATGGACCCCACAGGTGGGCCCGTCCACGATCCTGTATACAGCTGCTGTTCCACTTTTGTGGCCCCCAATCATACGGGGTGGTGCACACTCCGCGGCTGGACTGCCGTGTTATAATCACTGCTCCAAAGTTGTCCACCTGTAAGTAGCACTCGAGCAACAGCTTGATTCATGTGTAGGTAAGGACGGGGAACCACCCGTAGGAGCCGCTCCATAGTGGTATTGCCTGACGCATTTCCAATCAATCTCTATTAAGGACTCGCTAAATTGAAGTTACCTACATCTGGCCCTTAATGTTTTAAATTATTATAGAATGTTTTTTTAATTTTAGTATATATATATATATACATATATATTATTTTTATATAATTTTAAAGATAGTTAAATATATGTATAAATTATTATGTTTGTGTGTTTATATTTTTTTAATTAAGTTTATTTGTTATATTTAGTTAAAATATATTAAATTTAATTTAGTTTGTTAAAAATAATATTATTTAATATATTTTATTTAAGAAAATCACCGAAAGCTGTTTTTTTGTTCTTCTCAGTACACACTAAATAAAGCAAGTAATAGAACAAAGCACATAAAAATGTGTTCTAGAGCTGCCTTAATGATTCATAACTTACAGTTGAAGTAAACAATGATAGCTCAACATGAATACGGACGATTTTACATAAAGTCCAATTTAAGTAAAACATCTCGGCCTTAGCAGAATCTTAAAACATGAACAAATGGTGGGTATTTTTCTATGCGAAAGGTGGCAACCCTAATCGCAATACAATACAATGTCTCTCAACAGGTTGAAAAAACAAGGAGTGAAAAGTCAAGTGTTTGAGACAGGTGAGCTAATAGAAATCAGTGAAGGTGAACAGTTTTTTGGGGAGGAAGAGAAGGTGTGCAGGAGCCAAGAGAGACATGAGATCAGTGTTTAATTTGTAAAATAATAAGTGTTGGTGCCCACACCTTTCCACTGGCTCTGCAGAAGGTTGCGATGCTGAATACCAAGGCTGTGTAGTCTTGGCTCCCTCTCATGCATCTTGATTCTATCACCAGACACTCCCTGCTTCTCAAACTCACCCCAGCATGTTCTTTTTCATCCCTGATTTCTCCCTTTGTCACTGTTTTTCTGTCTTTCTCTTCCTCTTTGTAGGGTCCTGGTTTTATATATTGCTTTTATTCAGGTAACACTGTTGCCTTATTGTAGTCTTTCACCTTAATGTGTCTTTCCTTGTTGCATTTTCCCCTTTCCTCTTGTGTGCCCGCGCCAGGGCCTCTCGTGCAGCTAGATAGAATCTTGTGGGTTGATGGCTGGAATAGAGGGAAGTGTATGGCCCTTTTTTTTTTTTGCAGATTTATATCGCGCGAACTCAACCTGAAGGTATTGGAGTGCATTACATGAGCGCCAGTTAAGTTGCACAAGGAAGCATTCATTTTTGGTAGGCACAAGGAGATTGAGTGATTTGCCCAGAATCACAGGGTTTTGAGCTGACGCCAAGACTCAAACCTGGTTCCCCGGCTCCAAAGTCGGCCGTTTGGCTCGTTGTACCGAGAGGCCAATCCTACCTGAGACGTGTCATTACTATAGTCTCCTTTGACCGTTTTGTGTTTTTCTCTCGCTTGTTCTGGGTCACAGTCTGATGAGGAAAAATAAGAGTTGGTTCCCCAAAACTGTGTGCCTGTGGGTTCTGCCTGCAGCCACAGGCTCATGAGATTACTGATCAAGCAAAACAATATTAAATATAGCTTTACTCGTGCTGAAAGCATATCACATTCCAATACAAGTTAATTGGGAAATTCAATTACATCGAAAGAAACAATCAAATGCCTAGAAGGTAGAAAAAGCATTGGCATAGCCATGTAAGTGTTTAGCCATGCAGCACATTATCCTGGGTGGTTCAATTATAGCTTAATTTCTGAATATGTGTAGGGTTGTATCAAGCAAAATTGGAGCATGTGGAAGCTAACGGCATTGGAGCAGTGTCGGGTAGCTTGCAGTGGTGCAGGAGCAGCCATGGGAAGCTTGCAGAAGTGAGGAACGAGTGGAAGCTTGCGTCATTGGGAGCAGTGTCGGGTAGCTTGCAGTGGTGCAGGAGCAGCCGAGGGAAGCTTGCAGAAGTGAGGAACGTGTGGAAGCTTGCGTCATTGGGAGCAGTGTCGGGTAGCTTGCAGTGGTGCAGGAGCAGCCGAGGGAAGCTTGCAGAAGTGAGGAACGTGTGGAAGCTTGCGTCATTGGGAGCAGTGTCGGGTAGATTGCAGTGGTGCAGGAGCAGCCATGGGAAGCTTGCAGAAGTGAGGAACGTGTGGAAGCGTGCGTCATTGGGAGCAGTGTCGGGTAGCTTGCAGTGGTGTAGGGGCAGCTGAGGGAAGCTTGCAGAAGTGAGTCCCCTTAAGCAAAAATACAAAATCATTCCCAAAAAAAAAACAAAAAATACAGATTCCGGGTACAGTCCACGCCACAGTCCCCTTTGTATTCCTCTGATTTAGTGTTTTACCTCCTCTCATGTTTCCAAGACAGGGGTGGGCACACAAGAGCTGCCTTCTCCCACCAGGGAGTTCGATTGACAACTCATTGAGATAAGACCACTTGCAGGCAAGCCTCTGCTCCTGCTACTGGTCTCGGGCGGCACATGAAAGAAAACAAAGGCAGCAGCCAGGGCCACATTTCACTTTGGGCTGCGCCAGACTAGAGCAGCAGAGTGAAGAGGGAGAAAGTGAGTACCAGGGGAAGGAAGCCTCAGAGTGCTCCTAAAGCAAACCCCAAAGAGTCACGCTTTTTTTGTTTTTGGGCTGTACGGATGCTCAGTGGGGGAACGTTGTCGGGTCTGGTGGCTCAGTGGACTAAAGCAGCCACTGCAGGGGCCTGTGTTCGACCTCATGGTCACAGGTTCAAATCCCGGCGGGTCCACTCAGCCTTTCATCCATCTGAGGTCGATAAAATGAGTACCATTGAGTTAGGTAACAATAAACATCTGTTATTCAGCGCCAGGACACCTAAGGGTAATCGTGCGCTTTACAAATACACCTGTTATGTTATGTTATGTTGTAACCAGCACATTCGTGTAAGAAGACCACCCCCAGTCGCCCGACTTGAATTTAGTTATGCAGGAGCTGAGGAAAAAGGGGGGAGGGTTGAGTGAATAATTCTTTTTTATTCTATTTCCTAAAAACAACCAATCAAAAAATTGCATGTGTAACTAATGCTCCTCCAACGCTTCCTGTAGCGAACGAAAGCAGTACCCCGTTTATTTGCTTTCACTTGTGCTGCATGGAGTACACGGTTGGCGCGCTCTGGGAAACAAAAGGGAGGAAGGGGTTAAGGGTGGATGCATGGAGGGAGGGTAACTAAGGGGCTCATTATGATGGCGGAAGGACTGCCACCGCCGGGCCGGCGGTGGCGGTCCTTCCGCCATCACTGAGCATTTTACCCACCGCCAAATTAGGAGGCGGTGGGTATCGCGGCCATGAGCGACTCAGAGAGAGGGGGGGTGACTGGGGGCATGCACCCAGGGGCACCAGTGAGCGACTCAGAGAGAGAGGGGGGTGACTGGGGGCATGCACCCAGGGGCGCCAGTGAGCGACTCAGAGAGAGGGGGGTGACTGGGGGCATGCACCGAGGGGCGCCAGTGAGAGACTCAGAGAGAGGGGGGGTGACTGGGGGCATGCAGCCAGGGGCGCCAGTGAGCGACTCAGAGAGAGGGGGGGTGACTGGGGGCATGCACCCAGGGGCTCCAGTGAGCGACTCAGAAGAGAGGGGGGTTTTGAGATGCATCCGTATGCTGCAGCAGACAGATGTTGATTTATTTCTACCCCATCAGTCACGGCTCCTGCCCCTGCTCACTATGAATGCGCCAGACCTGACCAACTGACTGTGTCATGGTTGTCACTGCTTCCCACCCCCCCTCGCTTCTTACTGGCGTCCCCAGTGTTACAACCGCAGCAGGAAGCACAAGGCCCAGGGAAGGGGGCAAGACCGATCACTCTCCGGCCTCTCTCTCACCCTTTCCTTTTAAAATTTTGCGCCCCTAAGAATTTTGCGCCCGGGGAACCTCCCCCTGTAGCCTGGCCCACGCTTCGCCACTGCTTGTCACGACAGAAGGGTCCGCAGTGACATGGCCGAGCAGAGAGAGCATGTGTTGTGTTGTCTTTGGCATTTTGAAAGCATACATTCTGTCCTTCGCATGGCCCCAGAAACTGGATATACAGAGGAAGAAACTTATTAAAACGTAATTGTAACCTGGCAGGTTTATAAAAGCTTATTTTATTATCAGTCTTTGGGAAAAAGAATCCTGGAAATCAGTTGGCCGCTCCACGTTCCAATTCTGCCGACCTGGTTTAACTTCCAACGCAATTTGCATGTTTAAAACAGAACATGACCATACGTGTAGATCAGCTCGGCTTCAGGTAGGAGAAGAACTGGTTTCTACTCCTTCATGATCTGTATCTTTGGAATTCATCTCTTCGGGACACATTACTTTCTACCAAGGAGCCGCAAGCTGCTGCAGTGCATTCTGGGATACATTTTCAAACCCCACCACATAATTCTACACCAAACCACATAATTCAGCTCAACAACACAATTACACAACACACCACATACATCCAATCCACCCCACAGAATTACACACCATGCCACAAAATTCAACAGCACACCACATAAATAAACTCCAGTACATTCCGATAACGAACGAGACTCCTCCATGCTAACTAGTTACGCGACCCCCAGCGAGAAGACCACTGTCATATTAATTGTGCCACACATTTCTGTTCATGAAATGTAGAATTGTAATTTAATGATCAAGGATAATGTCTTTTTAAACTTGTTTTTGGATGCATGAGATGGTATGAATGTAGATATGAATGGATCAGTGTGATTTCATTATTCGATTTTATAACCTTTTTTCTTTACCAAAACATCTTTAATAAAATAATTTTTGTACTTTTCTAGAAAAATAGTCATGTTGGTTCGTTTTTTTGCTTATTTATCGACTGCATAAAATTGATTGTAAAATGTTTGTTACATATATGTTGCCTTAAGTATTAACATTGATTTACTTTAGCCCTGCTTTAAGGAACATTATCTCTTTGCAGGGGCCTCCTCTTTACAATAAACTCCAGTACATACCACTCCACAACACAAAATACCATTCCACATAATTACATTCCATAACACACAATCCTGCTCCACATAATTCCAATACACTAAAAACCACATAATTACTATCCAGATAATTGCAGTGCACACCATGCCACATAATTCCACTACACAAATCCGCTCCATACCAAAGAATTCCACGCCACACAATTCCACAACTAACAATTCCAATCCAACCCACATAATTCCACTACACACCACATACATACACTCCATAACAAATGAATAAAAAACATTATCATTTACAACGCCAATAGCTCTAACTCAAGCAAATGCGAGACCTATTGCATTTCCAATGCTTGTCTCAATTACTGACTCCCATGGATCGCCCCCAGGACTTGTCCTCTTCCACTTGGTGCTATTGTATGTCCTATCTTTGGAACTTTTTTTTACATTGACACTGAGCATTTTCCACTTAGCGCGGCACCCGATTCATGGCCGCCGCGCTTCAGTGTAATAAAGCACTGCTCTCAAGTGTTTGTTGGGGCACAAGCACTCTTTATGCGATGTTCTTTTAATTTGCACACTCTTATGCTTTTTGGAGCAATTCCCACTTACCCGATTCACAGCCACTGCGCATCGCGCTTATGTGGGGGCATTTGTTCAGCTTCAGCGCCCGTCACTGCTCCCAGCTGCCCCATCCACCTGTCACCTCGCTGCTTGCCTCGTACATTAATAGCAATGTAGCAAGTACATCTCTTTTGTTTCCTTGTTTAACATTACAAGCCCCTCAGTAGTTGGAGGGCAGGGGAGCTGGAAAGGGAAGTATCGCAGATACCATGGGAGAAAAGCATAACCCTGATACATGACGTCTTATCCGAAACCTATAGAGATGCTGTTTTGCTTTTTAATATATTTTCAAATAGAATTTATTTGAAAAGGCAAGTAGGTAAAATCAAACAATATTGTAATAGTTTTTAGTTTGACGGTTTATTGTCAATTTAGTGCTTAATTTACCTGTTAGTTTTATGTTGCACCTTTTGTTCTACTAAAGGCTTTGGTCTGAACTCACGTGTTCACAAATATCGCGCTTGGAGGACACGTTTTCTTTCATTGTTTACATATTGCGTCAGTTTACCATGTTTTGCACGCAGACCCTCCCCCTTTCTCCCCTGCTGTCTACTAGTATGTTCATTTTTTGCAGTTTTTTATATAACACAAACTCGACCGGAAGGTATTGGAGCGCTTTACATAAACACCAGTTACTTTACACAAGGACACATTCATATTTGGTAGGCACGGGGAGATAAAGTGGTTTGCCCAGAATCACAGGATGTTGAGCAGACACCGAGACTCGTCCTGGGTCTTGCTCACTTCCTCCTCTAAACGCAGAGAAGCCTCGAGAGTTGCACTGCAAGCCTGCCAGGCTTGCTAGCAGGTGAGTGCTGGAAATTGTTTAGGGTGCGGGGTGAGTCAGTGCTGTCATTGGGCTACTGTGAAGCGTGGATATTGGTGAAAAGTGTACGGGTAGAGAGAGTTGCAAACTTCTCACAATGGCATGTATTGGCGGTTAAGATTTATAGAGCTTGCGTGAACGAGCACTTCCCACTGCTATGAAGTGCAATAAAATACAATTACATTTCCTGTCTCGAAGCCACTGTGTGCAACTCTGCGTTACTTTGTAGGAGCCACTTGGGGAGGTATTATATATGAAATGAATAACGATGAGACTCAAACCCGCTTCCCCAGTTCCCCAGTTCCAAAATCCTCAGCTCATGCTATTATGCCACACCATCTCTCACAAACAATCAGATTTTTTGTGAGTTGTTGTGTCCGTTTCCCTCATTTAGGGGCTCATTATGATGGCGGAAGGACGCGGGGCAGAGGAACCAGGGGACTGCAATGGACACCTGACCCACTGGTATGACGCGCCTGCTACAGACCAAGCTCTTTTTTTACAGCAGCAGGAGGACTGGAGGCAACAATCCCTCCCCTCGTGTGGAAGCATAGTGGACGAAGGATGCTGTCCCTTTAAACGGGATGCGGAGTCACCTGCCTCCTCCCCTATCAATGACGCGGACTGGAGCCGGCCAATAAAGAGGACGGAGACCCGGAAGGAGGTGTGTTACACCACCGGAGGACGAGAGGACGCGGAGGAAGGAGAGGAACGGAGAGCAGCGGGAGTGCCAGCGAGCGCCGAGGACGTCCGAGAAGGAGCGGAGACACTACGAGTGCCAGGAGGCCACCGGACCCACGATTCGCCCAGCCACGTTCCAGGAGGAGCGTGGCTTTCAGAGGTACGAGGGCGGTTTGCGGGTTGGGTAGGGAGGCGGGGAAGACCCGACGGCTAAGGGAGACAGTCCCTGCTTGATCCTTCTTGAGGTTTACTCCCCTCCCTGCACACACACTCCTTTTCCTAGACGTGCGGCACTGGATTGAAGTGTTCCCCTTCACCACCCCCTCCCTCCTTTGCACCACAGTGCACATAACACTCACGACATTTCCCCATTTCCTCCCTTTTTCCCCGAGAGCCACCGGAGACCGGGAAGAGATCGGAAGGTCGGAGGACCAGGCAGCAACACCCCGAAGACGACCTCCGTCCAGAGACGCCATTCAGGAGGAGAGAGTCACCTCAGCCCCTCCTAACTCTAAGAGGAACTCTGGCTTCCAATAGGAGGCGTGTACTCCATACAATAAAACCCTGTCTATACAAACCTACGTCCCTGCCCCTTTCTTCGACCCCGCTACAACTGGTGTCAGAAGTGGGATCTACTGACTCCATCTGCACAACCGAGATGGACGCACTCATCCAACACCTTGTGAAGGGGCAGGAAAAACTGGGATGGGCTGTGGAGCGGCAAATGAAGTCAGCCCAGGCGGACCGCGAAGTATTCAAAGACCAATCACGGGCCAAATGGATGGTCTACAGAAGATGATGGCCGACCGGCCCTCTGCCTTGTTGCCTGAGCCCCGGGCGGTACATCATTCACCCTCGGGGATATCCCTACAGAAATATATGGCTGGTGAGGATCCAGACGCTTTTCTGCTCAATTTTGAGCGAGCGGCCAGGGCTTGTGGGTGGCCTATGGAGAAGTGGCCGTTCTTCCTAGCCCCTCTATTGACGGGGGAGGCCCAGGCCGCGTACCAGGTGGCCAACGCCACCGGAGACACCCCATATGAGGACATCAAAGCGATCATACTGGACCACTTGGGCCTAGACGCGGAGGCATACCGGGTGCGATTCCGGAAAGAGAAGGGTACCCAAGGGGAAAACCCCAAAACGCTGTTCTTCAGGCTTAAGATGGCAGCGGATAAATGGTTGACCCCGACGGTGAGCTCCAAGGAGGACATTATGGATAAAATATATCTGGAGCAGTACTTGGACGCCCTCCCTTTTCACACACAAAAGTGGCTGCGTCAGCACACGCACCTGACAACTGAACAGGCCATTGAGATGGCTACTTCCTTTTCAAGGGCACAACCCCGACCCTCAATGTGGGACCTGGAGAAGACCAACCGCTTCAGCTCCCAGAAGAACGAAAGGAAATACCGCCCCATCATCGAACCGCTGAAAAACAGACCAATGAAAACTGATCTACCGAGTGTCAAGGGTCCCCAGTGTTTCGAATGCGGGGACTGGGGCCACATCGCCCGTCTCTGCCCCAGGAAAAGAACCACGGAGGAGCCCATGGACGTGGGTTTCATACCGAAGTCCATATTGTACACCGCGGAGATGGGGAGTGCGTTCCATGTAAGTGCACAGGTGAACGGGAGGACAGTAAAAGCCCTGTTGGATTCTGGTTGTAGACAGTCAGTGATACAGAGACTACTGGTTCCTGACAGTCAGCTACTGCCAGATACCACCGTGCACATCAGGTGCGTGCACGGTGATGTGAGGCCCTACCCCCTTGCTGCCATAACACTCACCCTAGCCAACGGGTTCTCATCACAGATTAGAGTGGGAGCGTTAGAGGGTCTCCCCGAGGAGCTAATACTCGGTACCGACATCCCCGACTTTCTAGCCCTGTTCCATCAGGCCGCTCTGGCCCTAGGTAGACAGACAGGTACCGCAAAGCAGACAGACCATCCGATTCCAGCTCTCACAACAGCGGAACCATGGATAGGAGACAAGAGCTTTAAGTTCGCCCAGGCCAATGACGCCACCCTGTTAAATGCCTGGGAGCAGGCACATGCAAACCAAGACAGACACCCTGTAACATATCCCAGATTTATCATAAAGGAGGGACTGCTGTACAGACAGGCAGGACCCAACGAATCACACCAGCTCTTAGTCCCCCTTTCTTTCCGAGAACAGGTGCTTTTCTACGCTCACTCCCACCTCACCGCGGGGCATACTGGGGCTGAAAAAAACACCCAAAATGTAGTCCGACATTTTTATTGGCCAGGGATTTACCGAGATGTGAAGACCTATTGCCAGTCCTGCGAGGTCTGCCAAAAGAAAAATACCCATAGACCCCCAGCGGTTCCCTTGCAACCCCTTCCCATAATTGGTACCCCATTTGAGCGCATAGGGATGGACCTGATAGGACCCCTGCCCCGTACAAAAAAAGGACACGTGTACGCCCTAGTCATGGTGGATTATGCAACCCGTTACCCCGAGGCGTTTCCCTTGCGAACGGCCACGACTCGTAACATCGCCGACAAACTGCTGGAGGTATTCTCTCGAGTCGGCTTTCCCAAGGAGATCCTAACGGATCAGGGCACCCCTTTCGTTTCACGCCTCATGAGGGAGGTCTGCAGACTCCTGGACCTGCGACACATCAAGACGTCCGTATACCATCCTCAAACGGACGGGCTTGTGGAGCGATATAACGGCACACTGAAGTCCACATTGAAGAAGATGCTGAACGTGAACGGGAAAGAGTGGGACCAGATTCTGCCCCTCGCCCTCTATGTGATCCGAGGGCAAGTGCAAAGCAGTCTAGGGTGTTCGGCATTTGAGATGCTGTATGGACGACAGCCGCGGAGCCTCATGGAGATAACCAAGGAAGCATGGGAAAGAGAGGAGGCAACAGAAACCAGGGCGTGCTCGAGTATGCCCGGGCCCTGAAAACGAGGATTGGGAAGCTCAGAGATTTAGCCTACTCCAACCTGGAAAGGAAGCAAGAAAAACAAAAGAGCTTCTACGACCGAGGAAAGAGATGGCGGACGCTTAGTCTACATGATTGGGTACTGGTTTTGCTTCCTCCTCCTCGAAGAAATTCCAAGCTGAGTGGTTAGGTCCATACAAAATCATCGACATTGTCGGAAAAACCACTTATAGGGTACAAATAACGCCCAACCGTACCCAGTTATATCACATAAATCTCCTGAAGACGTGGTTGGGCCCACCTCCCAAAGCGGCCCACCTCACATTACCTGCTCTTTCTTCGAACCCCAGCACCCTAGGACACTTGGTGGTTGTAGGAAGGTGGAATCTGACTATATGGTTGCCCCCACTTTTTTTATGGTGTTTTGCTGGTTTATGACTTAGTTGGACTGGGACCCTGCTATTCAGGGCCCAAGTCTATCTGCTCTCTCTAAACGACATGGAGTGCACTCTAGGTGCACTAGTGATTGGATACTGTGGTGCCTTATGAGTCCCTAGTATATGGTACCTTAGGTACCAAGGGCATAGGTACTTCACAGGCCTACCAGGGGCTGCAGCATGTATTATGCCACCCCTGGGAAGCAGTCTAAATCTGACACCACAGGCCTGCTACTGCAGCCTGGGTGAGGTGGTGCTAGCATCCCTCACTGAGATATAGGTTTCCTATATCTCTCCTGCACACACATATAAACCTATCAGTCACCCCTAAGGCAGGCCCTATCAATCCTGAGGGCAGGGTGCTTGGCTTCTATGTGAGGGGGTGCCTCTGCCTGAGCAGGGCCCCTCTGCAGCTCTCAGAGTCTATTCTCTGGTGCTGTTTGTGGATGCGGTTAAACCATATACTATTAAGTGCATTATATCCTCGCGGTAAATGCTAACTTTGGAATGGCTGCATCAAAACATGTCGTGTTTGGTGTCAAACATCTTGGAATACTACCCCCCTGCCAATCCTGGCGGCGGGGGTAGCATTCCACCCTTCTAGAGGGATAAGACATGTACCTGCTGTGGAAACGCGGTAGAATCCTGCAGAGCCCTGGCATCACAAAATGGATGCCACCAGTCACAGACACTGGGCTGCCCTCCTGCTGATGACCAACACTCACAGTGGAGGAAGCCCAACAATAGGCATCCTGTCACAAGGAGGTGTAACCACCTCCCAGACAGGGTTTAGTGTATTGGGGCTGGGTGGGTGCACTCTTAGAGTGCTTTGAAGTCCTGCACTGAGGGAGCAGAAGGCTCCTCTGTGCATATGCCAGTTCAAACCAGCTCAGGGGCTACCTGCCCCTGCTCTGGCGCGAAACTGGACAAAGGGAAGTGGGTGTAGCCACCCCCTCCCTTGACCCTCCCATAGGTGGGGTCATAGAGCTAGTCCATCCCCTCTTTTTAGTATAAGAGGGGGAACCTTGCCATTGCAAAGCAGATAACCCCTGGACGACGCTCTACAGAAGAATCCTGGCCCTTCGACGTTCCACTACCTTTGGAAGACAGAAGAATCTCCCTTGGAGTCAAGGAGTGACTCCCCTGCTTGGCAGGCACCAAAAACGACAACGACTGTCGCAAACTACGCCGCTCCCGCCGGAGTCCGAAGTCCCTGCAGCCCAGGAAGTGGATTTCCTGACCTCTCCCAGGCCATCGTGAGTCCCCAGTGAAGCTGAGGCAAGTGGATCCCACGAGTAACGAGGAACCGCGACCCCTGGGTACCGTGCACTATTGTCGAGTGCAACTCCTTCACAACGTTCTACGAACCTGTGCTTTGGAACACGTGTGGTCCCGACCTCCAGCAGGAATCCCTCCGAAGATCAGAGGCCTACACCGTCCTGAGTGACCGTGGGCCCCTGTTGAGTGATTCCGCCCGAGGTGTCTTCGCGATCCCTTGCCCGCTGGCTTGTGGGTCCCCAGAAGATTTCTTAAAGAAACCAAAGGGCTCCCCTGGTTGCTCCAGGCTTGCCCTGACTTACCCTCGCTGGGTGAGTTCCACAGACCTTGCTGGTCTGCGCCATCGACTTTTCTCCATCTCCCCGAGACTTGCGGCTGCCAAGGCTTGTTGGCTCCGATCGAGTTGCCAATACCGCAGTCAGCTGTAGACGTCGAGGGACACACCGAATCCAGCTCCTGGTCATCGTCGACGCCTCCTGGACCACGTGGCTGAAGAGTTAAGGCACCCGCAACCGACCTGAAGCGACCGACGACGGTGGGCATCCATCTTCCTTGCCCCGGGTCACTGCCAAGTGACTTTGAACACTGTCCCCTCTGCTTTCAGGTCATCCTTCTTCAGAATCCAGGCTTGGATTCCACCGGACACTTCTTCAGCTCCCGCAAGCAGCAAGTCTTCTTTGTTCGCCATTGAAAACGACGCCGCGACCCGACACCAAAGGACACCTGTGCACCCGGCTTCCCTGGGTGAGGTAACTCCAGCACTACGGTGCTCCTGTGGGTGTGGGCACTAGAACTACTTACCCTGTAAGTGACTTGCTTGTAGGTTCTCCCGAAGTATCCTAAAACTCTTTATTTCCAACCGCGACTTGCCCCATTGAAGTCAACGGCGATCCGCGCCTGTGTATCCACACTGCACGCGTCCCCCGTGGGTCCTTTACTTACCTGCCTTGGGTGGTTTCGTGAGGCCCCAGCACTTCTGAAGGCCCTAGGCCTTGTCTCCCTGCAAGTCGTTGTTTCTAAGTCTCTTACTTAGTATATGGTCTGGTACGCCCCTAGGGCCCCAGCCATATTTTGTGCTTAACTTATTGTGAAACGTTGATTTGTGCATATGTTTGTCTTCTAATCTCATAAAGAGATTAGTAGAGAGTTATTTAGAAATAAATACATATATATTTGATATATATACCTGTGTGGTGTCTTTTCATTTGGTGATTCAAGAGATTATATGGTAAAACAAGCTGCTTTACATTCCTCCGAGACTTAGCCTGAAGGCTGCTCTCCACAGCTACCACTAGGATAGCTTTCTTTAAAAGGTTGTCTTAAACCTATCTACCATAAGAGTCGATTTGCCCTGGTGCAAGGTGTCCACTTTAATTAGTGAACAGCATATACCAGGCCAACTTCTCACATTGGTGGGCAGCGTGTGGGATTCCAGCTTGCCATTGTTTTACCAGAAAATCTCTATTTGAATTACTAACTGAAAACCATTATAGGTACTCAAGGTACATATAAAGTCAAGCTTAGTATCAATAAGTTCTACTGAACTTAGAGCTGTGTGCCAAGGGATAGCACACCCTTGCCACAGCTCAAGCTAGGATCAGTAGGCCACAAACTAGTGTAGGTAGTACAACACTGCACAACACTAGAATGTCCTTAAAGGGTGGACCCAGTGGATCCACTCAGCCTCAGTATAAGGACATGGCTTTCTCTGACTTGAGAGCCATGTGTGTTGACAGACAACTGAGACTAGGACAGAGTCCCTCAACACTACACCTGATAGATCTGCTGACAGCAGATGACCTTAGATTGGCTCTAGGAGCTAAAGGGTTTGAATCAGTGGGTGGGTCAGTCATAGTATCTGGGTCAGATGATGAAAATCAGAATGACCAAGACTCTGTGATTGAAGGGCCAGGCTCCAAGGGGCCTGAAAAGGACAGAGGAATTCTCCCTAAGAGAACTGACAGAGAGGAGGAGAGGCACAGATCCCCTTCCAGGGAATCTGACCACTCTTATCACTCTGGCAGAGAATTTGTCCAGCAGAGGAGCTCATACTTTTCCTTAAGAGAGACCTCCTCTGAGAGAAGGTGCAAACTGCTCCAGTATGAGGAAGCCAGAGTGGCCCTCAGAACCAAGCAGTTGGCACTGGATAGGGAAGCCCTGGAGATCCAGAGAGCTTCTAGAAAAGAGGGGTTAGAACCCCCTGGTGGCAGCAACAGTGTCCCTAGAGGCAGAGAATATATTCCTGACCATAGGAACCTGAGCAAGGTTGTTCCTTCCTACCAGAGTGGGGATGATATCCACAAGTGGATAACTGCTATGGAGAGGGCCTGTAGAGTACAGCAGGTCCCCCAAAAGCAGTGGGCAGCAATTTTGTGGCTCTCCTTTTCAGATAAAGGAAGAGACAAGCTCCTCACTGTTAGAGAGGAGGATGCTGATGATTATGAGGTCCTGAAGAGTGCACTGATAGATGGGTTTGGCTTAACCACTGAAGAGTACAGGTTGAAGTTCAGAGATACCCAGAAGGCACAGACTCAGGACTGGACAGACTTTGTAGATTGTGCATCCAAGGCTCTGGAGGGTTGGCTGGTTGGCAGTAGGGTTACTGATTTCAAAGGATTTTATAATCTAATGATGAGAGAACAGATCCTTAATAATTGTCAAAACCAGCTTTTACACCAGTACCTGGTGGACTCTGATCTGACCTCTCCCCAAGAATTGGGAAAGAAGGCAGACAAATGGGTCAGAACCAGAGTAAGGCCTAAGAATCAGGGTGGTGACCACAAGAAAGATTCTACCAAGTCCCAAGAGAAAGGTGGGGATAAATCTAAGGATAAGTCCACTACAGGGCCCCAAAAGTCCTCTTCTGGGGGTGGGTCCCAAACTCCTTCCTCTCCTGAAAAGAAACCCTATTGCCATGTCTGTAAAAAGCCTGGGCACTGGAAATCTGATCCCAGTTGTCCCAGGATTGGCAATAAAGAAAATGTTCCTCCAACAACTACTACCACCCGTCCTGGTACTACCAGTAGTAATCCTCCAGTTGGGAGTAGTGCACCCAAAAAGTTAGGTGCTTTTGCAAGAGGAACAGAGGTGGGCCCTAGTTCAGACAGGACCCCCTCAACAGACTCCTCAGATTCTGATGGTGGTATAGGATTTGCCACCTTTACCGTGGGTCCCACAGCATTGGGCAGGTACAGACTGGAGCCAATAATTAATGGTCAGAAAGCTGTGGCATTTAGGGACACAGGGGCTAGTGTCACCATGGTGGCAGGGAAACTAGTCCCCCTCACCAGCTTTTACCTGAGTTTAAATACCAGGTGACCAACATTGATGGTGTCAGAACATATCACCCCATGGCCATAGTCAATCTCAGCTGGGAGGGGGTCACAGGCCCAAAAAGAGTGGCAGTGTCCCCAACCTTACCTGTAGATTGCCTGATGGGCAATGATCTGGAAATTTCAGCCTGGGCTGAAATTGAACACCAAACCCATCTGAAGATGTTGGGTGTCCCTGTAAAGGTTAGTGGGGCTGTGATGGCCACAGCCCCAGCCCAAGATTTTGGAGAGATGGAGCCTGGAAGAATGGCCCACTCTCCCCCAGAAGAGAGCACAAGGGTTGAAGAAAAGTCTTCTTCCCTCCAGACAGTAGGTAAGGGTCAGCCTCCTCAGGGAACTGACCCTACCCCTAGTGAAGGAACTGCCACAGAGGTAGTCAGGCCTGGCCTGGCCACCCCCTGATGGCAGAGGACCCTTACAAGGTGGTACCCAGTCTGGAGCAGGTAACCTGCCCCTCTCTACCCTGCCTCAGTCAGCCCAGGGCTGCAGAGGTCAGGGAGGTCAGTGGACCCCCCAGGGCCCCCTGTCCAGAGGAACCCCCCATCAGCAGATTAGGGGCACCCAGGCTAGTAGCCCTAGCCAGGTAGAAATTCCTCAACCCACTGAGGGATCCCCCATACCTTTATGTAGGGACCTCCCCCAGAAGGACTCTGTTAGGCAAGGGCAAACCTGGGACCAAAAGGTTCCAAACATGCCATGTCCCTCCAGTGTCCCACCCAAAGGGACCCAACCCCCGGCTGTAGGCAGTCAAAGGTTGACCCTTAGAGCAGAGTACCACTCAGTCATGGAAAGACAGGCATACATGGTGACCAGTGAGCTGAGAAAGCTGAGGCCAACATTCCTAGGGCCACACTTCCCTACTCAGACACCTCACCAGCCTGGTACTTTACCAAAGCACACCACAGGTAGTGATTCCCCATGGTGGAGACCCTCTCATACCCTTAGGGTGAGGGATTGCTTAGTGGACCATAAGACAGGGGGCAACCATGCTAGTGCAGGTGCTTCCTTATATGGCCACTTAGTCAATAAAGGCTCAACTGGCCAAGGTTAGCCTTATCTCCTTTCGTTTGGGGGGGTTATGTAGGAAGGTGGAATCTGACTATATGGTTGCCCCCACTTTTTTTATGGTGTTTTGCTGGTTTATGACTTAGTTGGACTGGGACCCTGCTATTCAGGGCCCAAGTCTATCTGCTCTCTCTAAACGACATGGAGTGCACTCTAGGTGCACTAGTGATTGGATACTGTGGTGCCTTATGAGTCCCTAGTATATGGTACCTTAGGTACCAAGGGCATAGGTACTTCACAGGCCTACCAGGGGCTGCAGCATGTATTATGCCACCCCTGGGAAGCAGTCTAAATCTGACACCACAGGCCTGCTACTGCAGCCTGGGTGAGGTGGTGCTAGCATCCCTCACTGAGATATAGGTTTCCTATATCTCTCCTGCACACACATATAAACCTATCAGTCACCCCTAAGGCAGGCCCTATCAATCCTGAGGGCAGGGTGCTTGGCTTCTATGTGAGGGGGTGCCTCTGCCTGAGCAGGGCCCCTCTGCAGCTCTCAGAGTCTATTCTCTGGTGCTGTTTGTGGATGCGGTTAAACCATATACTATTAAGTGCATTATATCCTCGCGGTAAATGCTAACTTTGGAATGGCTGCATCAAAACATGTCGTGTTTGGTGTCAAACATCTTGGAATACTACCCCCCCGCCAATCCTGGCGGCGGGGGTAGCATTCCACCCTTCTAGAGGGATAAGACATGTACCTGCTGTGGAAACGCGGTAGAATCCTGCAGAGCCCTGGCATCACAAAATGGATGCCACCAGTCACAGACACTGGGCTGCCCTCCTGCTGATGACCAACACTCACAGTGGAGGAAGCCCAACAATAGGCATCCTGTCACAAGGAGGTGTAACCACCTCCCAGACAGGGTTTAGTGTATTGGGGCTGGGTGGGTGCACTCTTAGAGTGCTTTGAAGTCCTGCACTGAGGGAGCAGAAGGCTCCTCTGTGCATATGCCAGTTCAAACCAGCTCAGGGGCTACCTGCCCCTGCTCTGGCGCGAAACTGGACAAAGGGAAGTGGGTGTAGCCACCCCCTCCCTTGACCCTCCCATAGGTGGGGTCATAGAGCTAGTCCATCCCCTCTTTTTAGTATAAGAGGGGGAACCTTGCCATTGCAAAGCAGATAACCCCTGGACGACGCTCTACAGAAGAATCCTGGCCCTTCGACGTTCCACTACCTTTGGAAGACAGAAGAATCTCCCTTGGAGTCAAGGAGTGACTCCCCTGCTTGGCAGGCACCAAAAACGACAACGACTGTCGCAAACTACGCCGCTCCCGCCGGAGTCCGAAGTCCCTGCAGCCCAGGAAGTGGATTTCCTGACCTCTCCCAGGCCATCGTGAGTCCCCAGTGAAGCTGAGGCAAGTGGATCCCACGAGTAACGAGGAACCGCGACCCCTGGGTACCGTGCACTATTGTCGAGTGCAACCCCTTCACAACGTTCTACGAACCTGTGCTTTGGAACACGTGTGGTCCCGACCTCCAGCAGGAATCCCTCCGAAGATCAGAGGCCTACACCGTCCTGAGTGACCGTGGGCCCCTGTTGAGTGATTCCGCCCGAGGTGTCTTCGCGATCCCTTGCCCGCTGGCTTGTGGGTCCCCAGAAGATTTCTTAAAGAAACCAAAGGGCTCCCCTGGTTGCTCCAGGCTTGCCCTGACTTACCCTCGCTGGGTGAGTTCCACAGACCTTGCTGGTCTGCGCCATCGACTTTTCTCCATCTCCCCGAGACTTGCGGCTGCCAAGGCTTGTTGGCTCCGATCGAGTTGCCAATACCGCAGTCAGCTGTAGACGTCGAGGGACACACCGAATCCAGCTCCTGGTCATCGTCGACGCCTCCTGGACCACGTGGCTGAAGAGTTAAGGCACCCGCAACCGACCTGAAGCGACCGACGACGGTGGGCATCCATCTTCCTTGCCCCGGGTCACTGCCAAGTGACTTTGAACACTGTCCCCTCTGCTTTCAGGTCATCCTTCTTCAGAATCCAGGCTTGGATTCCACCGGACACTTCTTCAGCTCCCGCAAGCAGCAAGTCTTCTTTGTTCGCCATTGAAAACGACGCCGCGACCCGACACCAAAGGACACCTGTGCACCCGGCTTCCCTGGGTGAGGTAACTCCAGCACTACGGTGCTCCTGTGGGTGTGGGCACTAGAACTACTTACCCTGTAAGTGACTTGCTTGTAGGTTCTCCCGAAGTATCCTAAAACTCTTTATTTCCAACCGCGACTTGCCCCATTGAAGTCAACGGCGATCCGCGCCTGTGTATCCACACTGCACGCGTCCCCCGTGGGTCCTTTACTTACCTGCCTTGGGTGGTTTCGTGAGGCCCCAGCACTTCTGAAGGCCCTAGGCCTTGTCTCCCTGCAAGTCGTTGTTTCTAAGTCTCTTACTTAGTATATGGTCTGGTACGCCCCTAGGGCCCCAGCCATATTTTGTGCTTAACTTATTGTGAAACGTTGATTTGTGCATATGTTTGTCTTCTAATCTCATAAAGAGATTAGTAGAGAGTTATTTAGAAATAAATACATATATATTTGATATATATACCTGTGTGGTGTCTTTTCATTTGGTGATTCAAGAGATTATATGGTAAAACAAGCTGCTTTACATTCCTCCGAGACTTAGCCTGAAGGCTGCTCTCCACAGCTACCACTAGGATAGCTTTCTTTAAAAGGTTGTCTTAAACCTATCTACCATAAGAGTCGATTTGCCCTGGTGCAAGGTGTCCACTTTAATTAGTGAACAGCATATACCAGGCCAACTTCTCACAGTGGTTAACGAAGAGCTCGATCCCGAAGAAAGGAGGACCCTGATACAGACGCTGACCCCGTTTGCACCCCTCTTTTCGGACACTCCTGGAAGAACCACCCTGGCGGAGCATTGCATTGAAACATCAGTGGGGAAGATCGTCAAACAACGCCCCTTCAGGATCCCGGCCGCCAGAAGAGATGCCATCCAAAAGAAGTAAAGGACATGTTGAGGATGGGGGTGATCAGGCCTTCAAAGAGCGAGTGGTCGTCCCCGATTGTGATGGTACCCAAGCCTGACGGAAGCCGACGGTTCTGTATGGACTTTCGGGCCCTTAACGAGATCTCCAGGTTCGATGCCTTCCCTATCCCTCGCATCGATGAACTGATAGAAAAACTCGGCGATGCTAAGTACATCACCACATTGGATTTAACCAAGGGGTATTGGCAGGTACCCCTAAGAGAGGAAGACAGAAAAAAAAACGGCCTTCTCGACTCCCAACGGGCTATATGAGTTTACGGTGCTCCCGTTCGGGTTGCACGGCGCTCCTGCGACCTTCCAACGCCTGATGAACACCGTCCTGCAGGAGCACCAGTCTTTTTCGTCCGCATATTTAGATGACATTGTCGTATTCAGCTCGGACTGGAAGACACACCAGCAACATCTGCGGACCATTCTAAGTGCCCTACGAGATGCCGGACTACACGTGAATGCAAAAAAATCAAGAGTGGGGTACCAAAAGGTTAAATACCTAGGGTATGTTCTGGGGCATGGACTGATCGCCCTCAAAACGAGAAGATCAAAGCCATAATGGAGACCCCTTTTCCCCGTACCAAACGGGAAATGCGAGCCTTTCTCGGCCTGATAGGGTATTACAGACGTTTTATTCCCCAGTTTTCTGAGGTAGCTGCCCCTCTGACCGATACACTACGGAAGGACTTGGGTTCTCGGGCCCTCTTACATCCCACTAACCCCATGATAGAGGCATTCCAGTCCCTGAAACGCACTATCACCACTAGTCCTGTTTTAGCCTCCCCTGATTTCACCAGGCCATTCCTATTGCACACAGACGCCTCGAATCATGGGATAGGGGCGGTCCTCTCCCAAGAGTCACCTGAAGGGGTAGACCATCCTATTCTTTACATAAGTAGGAAGCTGTTTCCCAGGGAGGTGAAGTACTCGACCATCGAGAAGGAATGTTTGGCCGTGAAATGGGCTGTGGACAAACTTCGATATTATTTAGAGGGCTCTCCCTTCACCCTATATACTGACCATGCCCCACTGAAATGGATGAGTCGCAACATGGCAAACAATCCCAGGGTCCTCCGCTGGTTCCTTTCTCTGCAGCCATTCTCCTTCGAGGTGAAGCACCGAAAGGGGGTGGACAATGGCAGTGCGGACTACCTGTCAAGGGTGTTCCCTCTCCCCGAGCGGGAGAATCCAGGGGAGGAGGTGTGTCACGGGGCAGAGGAACCAGGGGACTGCAATGGACACCTGACCCACTGGTATGACGCGCCTGCTACAGACCAAGCTCTTTTTTTACAGCAGCAGGAGGACTGGAGGCAACAATCCCTCCCCTCGTGTGGAAGCATAGTGGACGAAGGATGCTGTCCCTTTAACTGGGATGCGGAGTCACCTGCCTCCTCCCCTATCAATGACGCGGACTGGAGCCGGCCAATAAAGAGGACGGAGACCCGGAAGGAGGTGTGTTACACCACCGGAGGACGAGAGGACGCGGAGGAAGGAGAGGAACGGAGAGCAGCGGGAGTGCCAGCGAGCGCCGAGGACGTCCGAGAAGGAGCGGAGACACTACGAGTGCCAGGAGGCCACCGGACCCACGATTCGCCCAGCCACGTTCCAGGAGGAGCGTGGCTTTCAGAGGTACGAGGGCGGTTTGCGGGTTGGGTAGGGAGGCGGGGAAGACCCGACGGCTAAGGGAGACAGTCCCTGCTTGATCCTTCTTGAGGTTTACTCCCCTCCCTGCACACACACTCCTTTTCCTAGACGTGCGGCACTGGATTGAAGTGTTCCCCTTCACCACCCCCTCCCTCCTTTGCACCACAGTGCACATAACACTCACGACATTTCCCCATTTCCTCCCTTTTTCCCCGAGAGCCACCGGAGACCGGGAAGAGATCGGAAGGTCGGAGGACCAGGCAGCAACACCCCGAAGACGACCTCCGTCCAGAGACGCCATTCAGGAGGAGAGAGTCACCTCAGCCCCTCCTAACTCTAAGAGGAACTCTGGCTTCCAATAGGAGGCGTGTACTCCATACAATAAAACCCTGTCTATACAAACCTACGTCCCTGCCCCTTTCTTCGACCCCGCTACAGTATGTATGTGGTGTGTAGTGGAATTATGTGTGTTGGATTGGAATTGTTAGTTGTGGAATTGTGTGGCGTGGAATTCTTTGGTATGGAGCGGATTTGTGTAGTGGAATTATGTGGCATGGTGTGCACTGCAATTATTTGGATAGTAATTATGTGGTTTTTAGTGTATTGGAATTATGTGGAGCAGGATTGTGTGTTATGGAATGTAATTATGTGGAATGGTATTTTGTGTTGTGGAGTGGTATGTACTGGAGTTTATTGTAAAGAGGGAGGCCCCCTGCAAAGAGATAATGTTCCTTAAAGCAGGGCTAAAGTAAATCAATGTAAATACTTAAGGCAACATATATGTAACAAACATTTTACAATCAATTTTATGCAGTCGATAAATAAGCAAAAAAACGAACCAACATGACTATTTTTCTAGAAAAGTACAAAAATTATTTTATTAAAGATGTTTTGGTAAAGAAAAAAGGTTATAAAATCGAATAATGAGATCACACTGATCCATTCATATCTACATTCATACCATCTCATGCATTCAAAAACAAGTTTAAAAAGACATTATCCTTGATCATTAAATTACAATTCTACATTTCATGAACAGAAATGTGTGGCACAATTAATATGACAGTGGTCTTCTCGCTGGGGGTCGCGTAACTAGTTAGCATGGAGGAGTCTCGTTCGTTATCGGAATGTACTGGAGTTTATTTATGTGGTGTGCTGTTGAATTTTGTGGCATGGTGTGTAATTCTGTGGGGTGGATTGGATGTATGTGGTGTGTTGTGTAATTGTGTTGTTGAGCTGAATTATGTGGTTTGGTGTAGAATTATGTGGTGGGGTTTGAAAATGTATCCCAGAATGCACTGCAGCAGCTTGCGGCTCCTTGGTAGAAAGTAATGTGTCCCGAAGAGATGAATTCCAAAGATACAGATCATGAAGGAGTAGAAACCAGTTCTTCTCCTACCTGAAGCCGAGCTGATCTACACGTATGGTCATGTTCTGTTTTAAACATGCAAATTGAGTTGGAAGTTAAACCAGGTCGGCAGAATTGGAACGTGGAGCGGCCAACTGATTTCCAGGATTCTTTTTCCCAAAGACTGATAATAAAATAAGCTTTTATAAACCTGCCAGGTTACAATTACGTTTTAATAAGTTTCTTCCTCTGTATATCCAGTTTCTGGGGCCATGCGAAGGACAGAATGTATGCTTTCAAAATGCCAAAGACAACACAACACATGCTCTCTCTGCTCGGCCATGTCACTGCGGACCCTTCTGTCGTGACAAGCAGTGGCGAAGCGTGGGCCAGGCTACAGGGGGAGGTTCCCCGGGCGCAAAATTCTTACGGGCGCAAAATTTTAAAAGGAAAGGGTGAGAGAGAGGCCGGAGAGTGATCGGTCTTGCCCCCTTCCCTGGGCCTTGTGCTTCCTGCTGCGGTTGTAACACTGGGGACGCCAGTAAGAAGCGAGGGGGGGTGGGAAGCAGTGACAACCATGACACAGTCAGTTGGTCAGGTCTGGCGCATTCATAGTGAGCAGGGGCAGGAGCCGTGACTGATGGGGTAGAAATAAATCAACATCTGTCTGCTGCAGCATACGGATGCATCTCAAAACCCCCCTCTCTTCTGAGTCGCTCACTGGAGCCCCTGGGTGCATGCCCCCAGTCACCCCCCTCTCTCTGAGTCGCTCACTGGCGCCCCTGGGTGCATGCCCCCAGTCACCCCCCCTCTCTCTGAGTCTCTCACTGGCGCCCCTGGGTGCATGCCCCCAGTCACCCCCCCCTCTCTCTGAGTCGCTCACTGGCGCCCCTGGGTGCATGCCCCCAGTCACACCCCCTCTCTCTCTGAGTCGCTCATTGGCGCCCCTGGGTGCATGCCCCCAGTCACCCCCCCTCTCTCTCTGAGTCGCTCATTGGCACCCCTGGGTGCATGCTCCCAGTCACCCCCCCTCTCTCTCTGAGTCGCTCACTGGCTCCCCTGGGTGCATGCCCCCAGTCACCCCCCCTCTCTCTGAGTCGCTCACTGGCGTCCCTGGGTGCATGCCCCCAGTCACCCCCTCTCTCTGAGTCGCTCATTGGCGCCCCTGGGTGCATGCCCCCAGTCTCCCCCTTCTCTCTCTGAGTCGGTCACTGGCGCCCCTGGGTGCATGCCCCCAGTCACCCCCCCCTCTCTCTGAGTCGCTCACTGGCGCCCCTGGGTGCATGCCCCCAGTCACCCCCCCTCTCTCTCTGAGTCGCTCATTGGCGCCCCTGGGTGCATGCTCCCAGTCACCACCCTCTCTCTCTGAGTCGCTCATTGGCGCCCCTGGGTGCATGCCCCCAGTCACCCCCCTCTCTCTCTGAGTCGCTCATTGGCGCCCCTGGGTGCATGCCCCCAGTCACCCCCTCTCTCTCTGAGTCGCTCATTGGCACCCCTGGGTGCATGCTCCCAGTCACCCCCTCTCTCTCTGAGTCGCTCACTGGCTCCCCTGGGTGCATGCCCCCAGTCACCCCCTCTCTCTGAGTCGCTCACTGGCGTCCCTGGGTGCATGCCCCCAGTCACCCCCTCTCTCTGAGTCGCTCATTGGCGCCCCTGGGTGCATGCCCCCAGTCTCCCCCTTCTCTCTCTGAGTCGGTCACTGGCGCCCCTGGGTGCATGCCCCCAGTCACCCCCCTCTCTCTGAGTCGCTCACTGGCGCCCCTGGGTGCATGCCCCCAGTCACCCCCCCTCTCTCTCTGAGTCGCTCATTGGCGCCCCTGGGTGCATGCTCCCAGTCACCACCCCTCTCTCTCTGAGTCGCTCACTGGCGCCCCTGGGTGCATGTCCCCAGTCAGCTGCTGTGCGGCGTGCCCTCTCGGGATGGCCCGTCTATGAGGCGCGTGCCCCCAGCTGCTGGTGCCCGTCGCTGCCATGGAGAGTGGCTGCGGGGCAGAGGCTGGAGCAGCGCGTCCCTGACCCGCTGAAGTTTCCAGTGGTTGGGACCCCAACCTGTCAGGGAGAGACGAGAAAGGAGACACAAGGAGAGAAACCCGAGGACACCCCTGTACCCTATGGCGTGACCGCACCCCAGTGTCCTCAGCCCAGGTGTGAGGCTGTGACATCCTCTCGGAAAAGAGCCCTTCCCCATTATAAGATAGTAGGGCCCCTATGTACATGCCAACAGACCCTCACGATTTTTACAGCAAAAAAGGGTTTTATTTTAGTTGTTTACCGCCTAACGTTGACTCGTTTTAATATTAGAAAATGGACAAAATAATTTACCCCAGTTTTTTTTTCCATTTTTTTCCACTTTCCTCTTTCGAAATGCTGGGTGTATGAGAGCGCTCCGTGTGCTGATAAAATATGCCCAGCTAGGACAAAGCAGCAAGAACCGGAATAATCATTTTGTATTTGTTTGTTTGTAGCATTGCCTGTTATCCCTATGTCCTCCCAGTCATTACTTGTCGAGTGGAACCCGCCTCGTAACAGGAAAAAACAAGCATTTGCAATGCAATAGGTCTCGCATTTATGAGAGTTTAATCTATTGTCATTTACAATGGCATTAGCTCAAACTCTTGTAAATGCGAGACCTATTTCACTTCAAAGAAGCGGCCGCCATTGTCCGGGGCTGCTTGAAAGTGAAAGCGTGCATGGCGAGGAAAGCACGGCATGCCTGCAGTAGGGGAAACCCACTAAAGAAAAGAGTGCTTACAGACTAAATAAGACATACCATGTCGCACCAGAAGTAAAAGGGCCAGTCCTCATGGGAGGTTACAAATGAAGACAAGGCGGTACTAAGGAGGGATTAACAAGCCTAATTACTACTCAAAAGCCAGCGTTTACTAAGGACAATGACACAAGCCAATGACAAATATGGGCAGAGAATGGGCGGGGCCTCAAAACCATACTCCAATACAGCATGCCGCGCAGCAGCACCGCATGCGCTTCCCATGTTCGACCTAAAAACTGGCCTACAAGACCATAAAACAGGCCCACAAACAGCCAAAAAAACGCCCGACAGACTGACCTGTCAGACCATCACTTAGAGCACACTGCCTGATTGCCATATAGGCCAGTCTGACCCAGGCGGAAGGGTGTGGGCACAGCATAGAAACAGAATGTCTAAAACCTGGAACGTAGAAAGAGCAACAAAAGCTTAAGGGCAGTTGGAACAACCATAAACGGCAGACAGAAAGATCCGGAACACGGCCTTGGTACAACCCAGTTCCTCACCACCACCCCTCCCCATCAAACGTACTGAAGTTCTGAGACGGGATCTGAGCAAATCGTGTCAAGCCGAAGAATGCTGAACGCCTTGCTTCCTTCGCACATTACACAAAAACAGCCAAAAGGCCAGCTTTCGTCTCATTCCATTGCAGTGACCTAAAATGTGTTTTCTCGTGCCCGGACAGGCTGTACAGGAAACGCCGAAGCCGCCGAGTGTTGTGCAGGAGTGGGATTCCCAAACCAGGCTATCATTCTCAGGCATGGCACGAGGCATCAACGCACAATGACTTTCAACTTTTGGGAGTTGTTCACTCAGGCCCTGCTACATAACGATTTGCACCACGACAACGAAGCAGAGAAAAAGGTTGTTGTTATTGTTTTTGCTTCTTATGTATTAAGAAACCAAGCAAACTAATTTTCATCAGTTTATTTTACTTATTATGTATGAAGCACACATATTAACATGGAACAAACAATGTGTTCTATTTTCTAAACGAACAAAGGCCTTCAGCAAAAACGTGTTAGTTCTATTCCTTACTAATCAAGATTCGAACTTGGTGCAAAATGCGACCTGCGCCACTACAAAATCATTCCACAACGGGGCTTCTGACAGGGCAGGGACGAGACAGCAGCACATTCAAAATGACGAGCGCACAAGACAAGTGCAGTAATATTTCAACATCTCCCTGTGCAAGTGGAAATATAACTGCTTTAAACTCAAGTCCATTTTTAGGTCTGGCATTAGCCAAATAACTTTTGATTTTACTAAAATGATATCTATAATATGCTTATTTTATTTACAGGGGCTTTCCGTCTGCCCTCTTCATCCTTTGTTCTGTTGTGTCATTCGTCCTACAGCATACAGAGTGGGGCAGCCCACCTCCGCCTTTGGCTAACTTCACAGTGAGTGGCTTTTCCCTATTTCCAAAAGTACACATCCACACAAAGTAGTTCCCTTAATGAGGATGAAAGAGTAGTTTTGTAGCGTATTTAGGATTTAGGGGAGCTAGTCTTTTTCAGAAGCGCGATCCAGCAGAGGGGTGATGTTAGCTTGAGCTGTCTCGTCTACATGAGTAAGGTGGCTCCCTAGTTACTTATACTCCATGTGCTTAGCCGGATCACATTTTCAGCTACCCAGCACCTGTATCCCTCCGCAGCGCCCCGAGGGTAAAGCCTCATCGTGGACCAAATAACCTACAGCCCTCAACGTTGGCCCAAGGTCTCCAGTATCTGCACCACCGAACCCAGTGACCCATTCAGATTGCCGGATGTTCCAGGCTAGGCGGTTCGATCGTAATTGTGAATATTAGTGGAGAGAGAGGGCATGTCTGTCTCAACCACCCTCGCCAGTGTAAAAGGGGACGATAATATCCCTCCCAACCCAACCTGGGCGAGAGTCCGGTGTGCAGACGCACGCTACGAAATGTGAGACTAAGCAAAGCCCCTGTATTCCAGCAGTGCGAAAGAGTATTGCCATGATGTAGTGGTGTGCTGACTTTTGGACAAGTGGTCATGCAGGATCCTGGCCGTTTTAAGGATCTTTAACTAGTACAGATGACCCTTGCGGAGCCTTGCAACGTGCAATAAAGTTTTTTTTTTTTCAATAAGTCTACAGCTGGCGCTTAAAATGAGTGTCTGTAAGTGAGATGTTTTTATAACTATAAAAAACAAAAAACGCAGAGAATGCGGATGTCGATTACATCGCTGTAAACACGATCATTTGTTAGTGAATCCATCTTAACAGTTGGCGGACCAAAAGAATGTGCTGTAGACATGAATAAAGTGCAGGCTTTAAACGGTAACTGCGGATGGCTGGGCATTAGTGTTTTGCAGTTTGATTCCTTTTGGCATGTATTGACTTTGTTAGGCAGCGCACGAGGCAAACTTGCAAACGTTGGTCAGTGCGACGATGCAGGCAACGCAAGCGACATTGTACGGCCCAATTCTCCCTGTCCTCTTGAGAGGCCCCAGACGAATTTCATTCGTATCATGCAGCGGAGGAAACAAGGCGGAAGAGACGCGAGACGACGTGCCCGTGCACAATCTCCTGTCCGGTACACAATGGAAGAAGGAGGGGCCCGACGGGGGGGGAGGGAAAGCGAAAGCGCGCCATGCGCGCGTTACTGCTGATGCCGTGCAGGGTCCCCGGGAGCTTCCGAGATGATCTGGAGCCGACGCGTACACATGTACATCTCCTGTCCGTACGCGTGCACATCTCCTGTCTTCCATACGCGTGCACATGTCCTGTCCCCCTTCGGCAAAGAAATCGACAACAATAGATCTCGCCAAGGCGAGCAGCGCATGCGCTGCGTCGCTAGACGAGACCTAATGAGAAAGTAAAAGTAAATAGTTCCGTAAGCCTTCCTTAATGGCTTCATAAAGCAGAGCCTACCTACAATCCTCCTTGGGTTTTTTCCTTTCTCATGAGAAACAAAGAGGTAAGCATACGGGACCCATGCCGGTCTTGGGCCTCCGATGTTACACCACTGAACCAGTGGCGTAGCGTGGGCGGTGCCACAGGGAGCAAAATTCTTAGGGGCGCAAAATTTTAAAAGAAAAAAAAAAATCGCTCTACTAATTTCTTTTCCTTTTAAAAATTTGCCCCAGGAAGTCCATGGTTTAGGGGGCGCAATACTTGCCTTGCCCCGGGTGCAGGCAATATGGCATATGTCTTGGACACACATAAGATACAGGATAATGGATCCTGTAACACTCTTAATTGTAATAGTCTGGTGTACTGTGGTCATACTGTATTGTATTCTTCATGGCTGATGTCATAACGTCAAGGTGTTGCCTTATATGATTTACCATAGACATCTCAGGGGACGGTAATTTCTGCAATCCGTTACAACAAGATGGATGCCGTTCCCCAACAAGAGGCTGGGCTCGGGTTGTGTTTAATAATAAGGCCTATACATCGAGTTTTACAAGATACTGCTTTTTGCTTATTCATCACTTCATTCAAGATAATGCAACTTGAGTGTATTGGGACACATAGATTTGAATTTACAGTATTTCTCGTTTTCTACATGCATTGAAACTGGGGCTCTTTTGCCTGTTTTGTGGTACCTATTTATGATGTCACCAACACTTTAGAGATGTTTTGCTTACATGATCCACCTACACATAATAGAGGGTGGGGTTTTGGTTTTCGTATTTATCGTTAAATATGATGTTCGATTCCACGATATGGATTGGATGGTTGATAGATCGTAGGGATATGTAGTAGATCTCGGCCGCACGATAGCACTGTCTGCGCGAAAAGAATTGTGGGATATTGAGTTTGTTATTCGGAACAAGCATTCACTGATGTTACGGAGAGGGTTATCAGTCTAGTTTTCAAAATGCCTCAGCACTTTAAATAACTTCTGGGTCTCATCTCTGACCGCTTATGGGACAGAACGCGTACCCGGCGCCAAATTCAGACGGAAGCGCACATGCTTCAGGTATGTGGACTCATAGGACCTCTAAGGATAGTTGTCAGATTGTTTTTGCTCACGTCACATACTTATTCTTATTATTATACTAATGAGGTAAATCTTGTTATGCCCACAGATATCCTGCCTATTGGGACTCACCTTATTTTGGGAGTCTTAGGCAAGCCAGAACGCACAAGATTTATTTACAGATCTGGAAAAAGAGGTATGGAACAAATGGTAGATCCATTTACAGATGGATAGTCGTATGGGTATATATGCTGATTCCACTCATGATAGCCATTACTCCTTTAGGTCCTTAAAGAATCCACTGGAGAGCACATTTGTGAATCAAACCAATTAGGAGGATTATAAGTCCGGCCGGGACGGAATTACAGCCGGTAGTAAGGTGAGATACACCTTAGCCTCTTACGCATATTGTGTGTTTAGTATGGTCTATTCACGCATATTTGGTGTTGTTATTGACATGATCACACTTATACAGGCATTTGAATGTAGAACAAACAGAACCAGACAGGTAGGACCCAAGTCCAATTAACAGATCACAGTAAATCTAGGTTCAGCGGTCACGCATGACTTATTGGCATGCAAGCATGCTATAAGAAGGGATGTCCACCGAGGGTTGCATGATACAGGGGACACTATTCTTATTACAGAGACCCTGATTGGGTGCTCAGGATCCTGTAAACAGGATTTAATACAGGAGTTTTAATTCACGTGTGTACTGACACCATACACTTTATGCCTCATCTGATTCAATCACAATGTATAGATAACTTACTTTGATAATAAGAAATGTATTGTTATAGAAACAAATATTATTTGAAATGTCACTACAAACTGATCTTGTTTTCACAGTCACATACTGTAAGGCGTATTGGTTGTCTTTAGGGTTTCCACTTTAAGGTGATACGTGCTCTAAGCTCTAACAATGGTGATATGTTTTCACCATTATTGTGTTTATTACATTTGATATTTATGTTGACACAGACCCTATCATATTATTTCCAGCCCTGAAGAAGTCGAGGGTAATCCCCATGTGACGAAACACGTGTTGGCTGGGTATTGTTGAATAAAAGACAAAGAAAAGAACATAAGAGTAATTACTGGATTTCGTTTTGTGCTTAGACTCTAAGATGAACTTTCATTTGAATATTTGAGCGTGTGCATAGGATTTGTTGTATACTAATTCCAGACATGTTTCTGACCCCCTGAGGCGCGAGCTTTATGCTCTTGTGGGTCGGAAAGAAAGTCTGCTCTGGGTGGAGGTGCATCACACCTACCCCCAAGCAGGAACAGCACTCAAGGGTGGTGATCCTCAAAGGCTTCCTTTCCTTTATTATGCTAGCCAGGGCCTCTCCAGCTAGTGGAGATACTCACCCCCCTGACCAAGCCCCACTTTTGGCAGCAAGGTCAGCAGGAAAATTAGTAAGGAGGGGTGTGTCCCTAAGGTGTCCTGAGCTGAAGTGACCCCCTCCTTTGAAATCCTCCACAATGGATTTAAGGATTTTAGCCAGTAGGATTAGGGGTATGCCCTCCCCAAAGGGAGTGGATATACAAAGGGTGTAGTAACCCTCAAAGTGAGTAGCCCATTGGCTACTACCTGCCAGTATTTAGAACCCTGATTCTCAGATTCCTGGCGAACTAACGAAGAAGCTGTATCAGCAGTGAAGACTCCAGACGACAACTGACTTGGCCCCAGCCCTACCGGCCTGTCTGCAGCCCTCGAAGAAACCTGTGCCAAAAAGCGACTCGTCCTGCAGGCCCAGCCACCTCCACAACCCTGGGAGAACTACCTGCCTTCCCTAAAGACCAAGAACTCCAGAGGACAGCGGCCCTGTCCACAAAGAAATCAGCAAGAAGAGCTCCAGTGTCCTGCTGAACTGCAGAACCAGAGCTCCGGACCTACCTCTGCACCCGACGCCTCCCTCCGGCCCAAGTCAAAGTGGTCCACTGGTCCTAAGAAGGTTCCCCAGCGGTCCTAAGCTTGAGTTCACTCAAGAGTGACCTCTCCTGGACTCCATGACGATGCCTGCAGCCTCAACACGAAGGGCCCCCCTAACCGCAACCCTCCCGAAAGGCTCTCCCGACTTCAAAGGACACCCCTGCACACGCAGCCCCCAGGCCTTGGGGAGCCCAACCGACGGTGCCCAGGTGCCCTTCAACATCCCAACCTACCTCCAGAGTCACTGGTTGCCTTCGTCCAGCCTCCTAGTCCGAGCCTGCAGCCATTGTTCGAAATCTTCAGTCTCCATTGCTTTGCATTCGGTGCCCGACGCTGTGTTGGCACTCTGCACCCGGCCACCTCTGTACCGCTGAGGGTGTGTGCTTGGTGCTGCCTCACCCGCCCCCACCCCCCCGGCCCCCAGTGCTGCTCCTAACCCCCGGAGATTGACCCTCAACTCTGATTTTACCTACTTGCAACCAGCACCTCTTCGCGTGCCCGCCAGTCTCCATTGACTAACATTGGACCCCAGGTGACCGAATTTGACATCTGCACCCGGCCGCCCCAGTGCCCCTGGTGGTGCAGACTCCACACTTACCTGACCCTTGCCCAGTGTTGTTCCTAAAACCTGAAGACTGGATTTGTAAGTCATGTACTTACCTGTGAAATTGCATGATTGTTTTCCTTCCATAGGTTAACATTGAACTGTTCGAAAAATGCAGTGTCCACTTTTTATACTTAAAAATTGTAATATTGCAAAACATATTTTACTGCAACTAAGTATCTTTGGTTCTAAGTGATAAACATACAAAAAGTAATATTTTTACAAACAATTGGTCTCGGATTAAGTTGTTGAGTGTGTGTAATCATTTCTTGCCTGAGTGTGTACAACAAATGCTTAACACAGCCCTCTGATAAGCCTAACTGCTCGAACACACTACCACAAAAGAGAGCATTTAGTATTATCTACTTTAGAGCCACTGGACCCTGTCCACACTATACCTCACTTTGCTATAGCATATACAGAGCCAGTTTCGTACAGCGCTGATAAGCCTAAGAAAACAAAAGCTGGCGGCAGCCATACGTAAACATAAAGAGCTGCGTGCCACACTGATAAGGTGCAGAAACCAAAAGCTGGCCCCCACCATATGTAAAGATAAAGGGCAGCGTGCCTCACTGATATCTAGAAGCAGACAAAAATGGGAGCCCGCCATATTTAAAGTGAAAGCGCAAAGCGCTGCACGTTGTCTAGATACAGAACTTGGTCCAAGAAAAAACAAAGTAGTCCTCAGAGGAATACCTAAACACTAAAAGCGTAAGGCGACAGTACTTGGCCGGTGCTGCGTGGCAGGAAAGCGTAAACACAAAGGAGGGAAGAGAGGAACAATTGCCCAGTAGCAAGCTAGGATTTCTAAAAGATAGTGGCACAGACAAATTAAAAAAAAATTTTTTAACTATCCCAGCAGTAGCATAAGTAATAAAATACAATCCACTTAGCAAGAAAAAGGTGCAGTACCAAAGGCTGTTACTAGGTGTACCTGTGGAGTTGTAAAGGGACCTCTATTAGCCACGTAAGGTACTGCACCCTTACTTATGCTACTGCTGGGATATTTAAAAAAAAAAAATAACCAACATTATCATTTGCAACACGAATAGCTCAAACTTTCCGTAATGCGAGACCTACTGCATGACAAATGCTTGTTTTAATTTTTGTCAGTCCAACGTAATTGTATTCAAATACGTTGGTTTGAAAACGAATTTATTACAACTAATTACTCATTTGGTTTCAAATATTTCTGTATTAACGTATGAAAGATCATATCACTGTGGCGCTGTGGGCCTAATAGAAGCGACTCAGGACTACAACTCCCAGAATCCACAACCTTCTTTCCTTTTAAAGTGAAGCCCAAAACTGACAACCTGCAGCCAGATTCATAAAGTGATGCCAGTGTTTTAAAGTGACTGAGTCACTGTAAAGGTAGTAAACTGTGCATGCCTAATGTCTGTGAGTTGCACAAAGTTACATTATGCATGTAGTGACACAATTTACGTGCGCGTACGCATACATGTCAGTGTTATTTCCGCCAGCTCTGCTTTTACAGAGAATAAAAACATAAATAAATCAGTCATGGCTGCAACCTCCCAGGTAAAGTTTGCCTGCAACCCAAAACAAGCATACGAGGAATTAAACCAATAAATCCCAGATGTGCCCCATCAAAGAGCACTGCTTGCCAGGTACAGCACAAATCGGAATAACTGACCACTGTGTCAAAATCTTCCCCCCACAATCTGATGCCAGTGGTTGAATGGCCGGCCTCAAGAACCAGAAAAGTTATTCTAGGCCCACAATCAACACAAGTGCTGGAGAACCAACTGTTTTATAAACAATAAGAGGTGACTCGGCAGGGCTTTTACATTGGCAATCAAAGAACTTCAAACCTCTGCTGACAATTCCTACTTCAAGCAGATATTACCCTATTTTGGCCTCTTGTTTCAGCTCCATCCCCAACTCCACTGAGTTAAGTCATAGAACAGTAGAACAATAAACCTCACCATTCTGGAACACGGTTAACTGGCTGAACGCGGGAGAAATGTTTGTCTACTGCTTGAATGCTCCAAATTCCTTGTTCTTACTGTTATATCCTCACTGTGATATTTAATGCTACCCAGCCTAGCTGCCTCCTAGCTGCTCAGCCAGAGTGAGAGATGGTAACGGAATGTTGGTGTGACTGTGATGCGTGGAATGCCTGTGTGGATGAGTGGTGACAGTTGGAGATGGGTTGATCAGCAGGGAGGCTGCTCCTGGTGGGGCTGGTGTAGGGGCTGGAGAGATGGCTGGCAACAGGAATATGGACTATTGTACTTATTTACCTGGAACCAATAAAGAAGTCTACTAACTCTACCTGGCTATCTGTGTCAACCTGTGTGTAAGGGCACAACATATTTTGGCGACGACTGGACTCAAGCGTTTTAAAGGATTTAAAAGCTTACTACAGTAACCAAGAGCAACTACAAGAAACTGGAGAACCAAGAGAGTTGAAATCAAGCGCAATAAAGTAAAGAGTGTCAAGTATGGAGCTACAGGCTGACCAGCCCCACCAGTGTCCTTGTCAACGGACGGCCCAACCACCATTGCCCAGCCTGAACATGCTCCATTGGACTTACAATAAGGATTAGTGAGTAGGTGGTGTAAGGTACACCACTGCCACAAGTGGGTGATCCAGCCACGTCGTTTTCCTGTGGTCTACAAAGAGTGTATTGATGTGGTGAGAATGGCAGCATATGTTCTTTAAAGTCATCTTCATGGATATTCCTTATGGGCTGTTTCTCTTTCATTGTGTGTGCCCTGGTTTTGGATGTTTCTACTCTGCCTGGAGTGGCTGCACAACGTGTGATATTATTCTGAAAGCCCTGCACTGTCGTGTCTCTGCAAGTCTTGTTCTTCAAGCAATTGAGGACATTTTCTGTCGCTGGGTCTCGCTGCCTGCAGCAAGTGGGGTACATCAAGGTGAGACTAATGCTGATTTTTGATTTTTTTTTTTTCTTCACGTGAAATGACTTGCCTACACTGAGGCACGTGCATCTGTTGCACATCGCTCTGATTTTAAATTGTGACAAGAGCTGGTTCATGCGCATCTTTCAACAATACTATGAATATACTTGTATGTGGTTTTCCCTGGGTTTTTACATTTGGGCAGCAATGTCAGTTCAACTGCAACAGAGAATTTTAAAATAGAACGCGCGAGCACACTTACCTTCATGGGGATCGCGCGTTGTTTCTTCAGTGACATGCTGCCATCACGTTCTTGGAACCTTCAGTTGTGTTGTTCGTCGTAGTTTCAGCTCTGTGTTAGGGCTTTGGACGTTTTGGTGCAGGGACGCACCGTGAAGCACTCTGCATCAACGTGATTTCACGTGCCTCCATCTTGGGATTGTCAGCTGTTTCAAGCTTTAACAGTCTTCAATTTGCCAATCACGTTTTCATCGCAAGTGCGGCGTTTGTTTCCACGAGTAAGGGACTATATTACTTATGTCCCACACGAGAAGCAGTTCTCATGGTCTGCTGGTTTTGTTTATCTCTGTTTACCTGCTGCACTAGAGGGTCATCCCACGATCTCGGAGGACTGTTGGCTCAACGCACGGAGGCCACTGGACGCTGCCTTGAGTTCCTGTGGTGAGTGGCAGTTTGTTTTTGTTCTTCTCTTCGGCTGCCATCTGGTGACAGAGTCGAAATTGACTGGTTGCCGTTCTACAAGGAGTTCTACTCACACTGGTCCTCGGTGTGAAGTTTGTTTGCTGTTGTTCTAAAATGTGTGGCACACGATCCCGGTGATAGGCACACCTTGTTCTTTGACTGCCTGTGAAAATGGGGATTTAGCAAGTCTGAGGTCGGAAGCTCCAATTGCCAATGTTACTGTGTCTGGAGCTGTCTTAATGTCCATTGCAAATTGGTCTTCAAAGTGTACACGTTCTGAAATTCATCAACACTGTTCTCCAAGAATGTTTATTTTTTTGGGGTCAACATGTTTAGTATGAATCAGGTTACATATTTCGCTCTACAGTGTTTGTATGAGGAGTTGTTTCTGGCCCGAGTAAGTTCCCTTACGCGAGGGAGTTTCTAGCCTAGTAGTACTCTGGTGAAAGGTCGCTCACCGGCGTGGGTTATAGTTTAAAGATGTACTACATTTAGAGTTGTTGCATTACTTTTGGAAGAAATGTTTGTGTTTCGTGATGCCACAGTTTACGTTTCCCTACAGATGGGTGGTCCATGTATCTTAGTGGGTGGTAGTCACAGTTTTTTCCCTTACATGAGGGATGGGTTTGGGTACTAGTCCCATTTCAACATTTTACATTAGGTGACCTCTACATAGAGGTAGGCTCATAGGTTAGTTCCCATTTACAAGTGTTTATTATGGTAACCCTTACACAGAGTTGGGTTATGGGTTTTGGCCCATTTACATGTTGTGCAGTACATGGGTACATCCCTACATAGGGTGTTTGTTTATGGGTGTTAGCCCCATTTTCACTTTGTGTGTGTGTGTGTCGTCTTGCGCTGCACGTTTGGTCTGCTCTTTGGGTCTGATGTGTTTGTAAGTCGCGTTACGCTGCACGTCTTGTCATGTTGTGTGTGAGTCGCCCTGCGCCTCACGTTTGGTGTCTTGTGTGTAAGTCACCCTGCGCCTCACGTGTCATTCTGTGTAAGTCGCCCTGCACTTCAGGTGTTGTGTGTCAGTCGCCCTGCGCCTCACTGTGTGTAAACTCTGTGTTGTTCACCTTGTGGTGCACGTGTATTTTTCGTGTTGGTTTCACCCTTGCTGCCTGTTGTTGGCCTCGGGTGTTTATCTTGGGGTGTGGTCCACCCTTCTGTACATTTTGAATTTGTTTTTTGGGAAGGATGGGAATATTGCTTGCTTTTGATTTTATCTTACTTGTCAATATTTTTCCTTCCTTCAGATTATGCAGTGTTTCTACTCTTGTGAAGTGGTATTTAGCTTTCCTTCCCTGAGTTGGAACTTTTTCTTCTTCTGTATATTTTCATGTTTATAGTTATTCCCTTGTTTTCCCACACTTTCATTTTTCTTTTAAAAGGAAGGGGATAATGTTATATCCTCACTGTGATATTTAATGCTACCCAGCCTAGCTGTCTCCAAGCTGCTCAGCCAGAGTGAGAGATGGTAACGGAATGTTGGTGTGACTGTGATGAATGGAATGCCTGTGTGCCTGTGTGGCTGAGTGGTGACAGTTGGAGATGGGCTGAGCAGCAGGGAGGCTGTTCCTGGTGGGGCTGGAGTAGGGGCTGGAGAGATGGCTGGCAACAGGAATATGGACTATTGTACTTATTTACCTGGAACCAATAAAGAAGTCTACTAACTCTACCTGGCTATCTGTGTCAACCTGTGTGTAAGGGCACAACACTTACCATAATGTTTTTGCATTTCCCATTATGAATCAAAGTAGTAGTTACCTGATGTTTTCAATACATCTGTTTAATTTTGGTTATCCCAAACCACAATCCAATAAATTACAATATCGGCTTATACGATGGGTGAAAACGCAAGAATTCTAGTTTTTAGCATTGGGTGTGATGAAAAGAAAAATCCGGCCGCATTGATGCAGTGTCGGTGGTAGCATTAGCAACCAAAGTGGTTTCTTTATTATACTTGGTGCCGGAGGGATTTTGGGAGCACGAACTATGGCTAATTGTTCCAAAAGTAGCCACTATCACGGAGTAAGTATTCCTTTAACTTATTCTAAGTTTCTATTTTAAATTTCTTCTGTGGGGTCACCATACTTTGGAATTCGTCTATTTAAAGTTGCTTAGGGAATGCATTTCATTTCACATAAGCTTCTTCAAAATGCCCTTGTCTTGTCTTGACTTGTCACTGAAGGCTGGAAAGCAGATTATTCCCAACCAGATGATGTGAGCACACACAGACGTGGCACACTGACCTGGCATCCTCAATTGCCATTAAAGCACCAACCATATGCAAGCCATCATTCTGCACCAGGCATCGCCATCAGCCTCAGTACTTGGATAAAAAAGGGTGAGCCGTTTGAGCGGGTGTGTTAAAAATGACAGGAATATGGAGTTGCACTAGCCAGAGGCCCACACCCACAGGTCCCTGCAGACGTGACAAGCTGCTGACTGGCTGCTTCCCAGGGTGGTGTCTGAACGTGTGCTGTTTTTAGTGCTTTTAAAGGTCACTGGGATGGTGTGTCTGCCTTACTTCAGTGCCAGGGCTCAGCCTGTCCACTCCCTGGGATGCAGGTGAGTCATTCTGGGCTTGTCTGGGTATAGCACTTGCAGTGCATTCAAGTTACTTTTTCCAGCCTAAAAAACTGACAACACTTGGTGACCTCAAGGTTTCTCCCTCATTGCTGTTCTCTGACATATATCAAGTTGAAGGGATCACGAGTTATTCTGTTACCTCGTGTGCAGCCAAAGTACGAAAGCAACACTTCACGTGCCTCTCTCTCTTCCACTTCAAGTGTCTCGGGCAGTAATGAGGCAGAAAGATGTTGGCTGGCAGGTGTTAAAGTTGAAGAAAGTGACAGAACTTACAATGAAAACAATTACAATGACCTGAGGATTGTGGGTGTTGGTATTGTGGGGTGTTTGGGGCCATTCAATGCTCTCTAAAAAAGTCTTGGTGTAACTGCTGAAATTACAAGAGGGCAGGGCAGAGTGAGACAAGTATCAAGTAGCGCCTGGCGTGTGATTAACGCTGCTTAAGAAATACTGGCATTTGCAGGTCACAAGTGTGAAAAATTACTCAGCCCTTTTATCTTTCAAATGCCAATAAATTAAGTGTCATTACCTAAGTGATACCGGTTATTTCCAGCCATTAGGAAAGACAGCTGTAGTATTAAACTGTACAACAAAGGTATTATTAGGCAAACCTAAACCAAGACACTCAACCATCAGTAACCCCTAATCTTAAGGTAGATCTTGAGCTCTTTTTTAGGTTCGTAAGCACTAGGCATGTGCTATAAATACACGCACAGTATATAACATTAGTTAAAACCATTTGTTTTATGAAAACCTACATGAGATGAAAAGGTTTATTCAAGGAGACCTCTCATTATCGTCTGTAAAACCTGCTATAGTGCCAGCATGCCACTTCAGAGCGCTTTTGGCTAGCTTGAAAACAGCTAGAATGATGTGCCGGCTAAAACCCTTATCTACGGTGTCATATTTTGCATGAAGGTTGACTAGGGCATGCTTTGAAACCTTAGGAAATGCGCCATCAGAAATAATTAACCTTTTCATTTTTATTTAATTTAAAGTGCTTCAAGAGACACAATACAATGTCTCAAGCTGACGGGCAGTGAAAAGCGGAGGGTAACACATACTATGCAATACCACGTGAGGGAGAAGAGAAACGGAACCCGAAGGAGCCAGAAGGGGGCAGGTGCAAGAAGAGATGCTGAACAAGCAGTGTTGTGAGGGTGCAGTACCACAGGCTGTCACAAGGTGTCCCTTGGGACCTCTTTTGGCCACATACGGTACTGCACTCTGCAACATCAGTAGGCAAAGGATATGGCGCAGTGGTGAGAGCTGCCGACAGGTGAGCTGGGGATCCCGGTTCGAACCTGCTGTGAGGTTCAACATCATGTTATAATGGTCTGATTATTGAATTTCCCGGAGCCCATGGCTAGGCGCACTATATAAATAAAAGCGTGCATTTGTAAAGTTAAAATGTTTTTTTGCAAAACAGCAGTGGCCTCGGTGAGGTGGAGGGGGAGTGCGAGCAGCGTTGTGGGGGGGTTTAAGGGGGAGGCATGGGAAGATTAAGGGATATGAAGCAAAGTAGTGATGTGGGAGGGGTGAGGGAAGGCAAACAAATAATGCGACAGATGTTTCACTGCACAAGTAAACAGAACACTTATCAAGCAAAGAGGCTCTAAGTATAAATAACCTGAACAGTAACAACACATGTAAGAGGGGCAGTCCTCATGGGAGAATATAAACTTCAAAAAGGAGGGACTACTAAGTCTATTCACCAATGAAAAGCCAGCATTTCTAAAGGACAGCAACAGGAACCAATGAAAAAGATGGGAGTTTTTTCAAGTCCAAATCCTAGATACAGCATGCCTCAAAGAAACAGCGCAAGCGCTGCCTTGGCAAGACCTAAAAATGAGCCCTGGCTGGCTATAACAAGCATTTGCAATGCATTAGGTCTCGCATTTACGAAACTCTCGTAAATGTGACACCAATTGCATTGCAAATGCTTGTTTGTAAAAGCGCCATGCCGCGGGAGTGATAGCAAAAAGAAAAAACCATTGATTAACAAAACACCAATCTCAATAAGGAAGAAAATCTTGAATGTGTCAATTTGCTAATGCGAGGTGTCCCCTCTAGTGAAGTGAGAACTAACAAAAGTCCAGGGTGGCCCTCAGGGCAAAGCAGGGAACCCTGTTAGCTGCCCAGAGAGCATTATTCCTTTTAGGTCTCGCCTAGGCAGCGCGCATGCGCTGCTCTAGGAAGGCCTTTAGCCATCGGTCTGCTCCTTTTCAAGCACTGCACTCGTGCTTGTGGCGGCATCCACCTTGCGGGAGCGAGCAGCGGCGCGCGTGCTAATTGGAGACATATGGCTCTCGCGCTGCCGCTGCTCGCTCCCGCAAGGCGGAGGCCAGCACAAGCACGAGTGTGCTTGAAAACAGCTGCTCGCGTTAATTGTAAACAGATGGGCTTTACTCCCTCCTCATCCTCCCTCGTCATGGCTCATTAAAAACAGCGGCGCGCAGGGCTCCTTGTGTGTCAGGTTACACACAAGGCGCCGCGCTTTCGTTTTTGCTTCTTCTCATTCTGTTTCCTGCTCTTTATCCCTACGGCTTGTACTTTCGCTCTGCTCTGTCTCCAGTTGCACTGCTTTTGGTCTCTTCTCTCTCCGCTCTCCTTAGTCCTGCAATCTGTCGGTTCTTTATCCATGCGTTCTGTGCTCGTTCTCGGTGCTCTCGCAGCACTTTCTCCTTCCTCGCCTCATTTTCAAATACCCTGTTCATTCAGTTGGTGTGTTCGTTTGCTTTCTCCATCCTGTCTTTAAACTCGTCCCCTTTTAGTTGCATGCTTCGCTCTTTGTCTATTTTCTCTTTCACCATCAATCCTCGTTGGCTCGTTCTCTTTTTTCCAGATTAACTATTTAATGCACCAATGTACAGGATTTCAGCGCAGGTTAAGGCCCAGGCTTCAAGGCAGTCGCCGATTTAATTGTTGGACACAGTGGTGCAGTGCCCCCATCACCCTCCCCCTTTCCACCCCTTTTCTCTTTCTGTAATTTGTATGTGCGCCCCTATCGCCAGGAAATGGGTGTCGGAAATTGTATGCATTCAATATTAAAATGTAAACGATATATTTGCAAAAGCATCCTTGCCATCTTCTCAGCCCGCAAGCCACGCCTCCGCACGGGCGTTTAAAGCCCGGGCAGAGGACGGCTTCTTATCAGCCAAAATTTAGCTTATTTCTACCCTGGCAGTGTTTTGCCAGTTCCCTTTGGAATAAGCTTTAACATCCATCTTGCTTTCTCAGAAATACAGGAGCCCGTGTGTGAAAGATCAAGTCACTGGCAGCGAAGGAGAGGTGAGCAATAGGCAGTTACTTGTCAAGGGGAAGAAGCTTTTCTTATTCTCCCAAAAAGTAGCAGGACCGACCATGCTGGCCTGCGGGTCTCCGTTTTCCAAACGCTTGCTCACAGTGTGTCCAAACACTCGCTTGCATATCCATCTCACTAGTCTAGTTATGCACTTGCTCAACCCCCGCACTTCAGTCAACCCACACATGGCACAATCTGTTTGTAGGTGTACGTGCAGGGCTCCTTGTGTGTCAAGTTACACACAAAGGCGCCGCGACCTGCCACAGCACCGTCAGCCCGGTCTGTGTGTGCCTGTCTCAGTACAGCCACGGCACGCCTCCTGTGAGTGACTTAACTATTCAGTACAGTACGCTGTTCTACCACATACTTTAAAAACATTGTCAAAGCCAATAGCTCTGGCTAAGCACTTATAAGGTCCCAAAGGCGAAACCTATTGGCTATGCCAATGCTTGTTAGTAGTAGGTGGTCAGCAGACACCGCCCCTTGTAGTCTCCTGCTTTATGCAGGCTAATTGCCTTGCCAACAGGTCCATACCATAAGCAGTCCCCCTATAGAATTTGTTTCAATGGGACAAAGGGGGTATTGCCCTGCTGGCCTCGCCCCCTCGGCAGCACCAAACCCCAGCAGGCCTTTGATGTGCCAGATAACGGAAGCACTTCCTCTGCCTCTGCTAATGTGCCTAGCCCTACTGCAGGCTGTGGCACTTAAATCACACAACTGTAAGGAGAGGCTGGAGAGGCCAGCAGGCCCTATTCAGCAGGGGTGCCACTGGAGGGGGGAGTAGAATGGGGCAATGCTAAATCATCTCATTTATCGCATCCTTTTCAAATTCAGTTTTCCTCTAAATGGATTTCCTCTCAAACCTGCAGAAGGGAGTGCAAATGAAATTACTCCCTCCTTCCCCCATGGGCAAACAAAGCTTTTAATCAATGTACTATGCATAGTCCCCAGATGGCCTGGGTTTTTTTTTGTTATCGGCATCTTAAGAAGAGGTTTCCTTCTGTCATGCATCGACTCAGCGACAATATTTTGTGGCACATGCACAGTCTTTGACAAGGATTAGCTCAAGCCATAGACGCAGTTTTGTGCAAACCAGAACATTCGACCCGCAGATATGGTCTTTAAAAACAGAAAAACTGCACATTTCAAGTCGGATTTCGCTGCATTTTATAAAGTTCTGAACCGCTGTGAACAATATTCCCGTCCCGTCTTATAGCCGGTAATTGGTGTCTGTTAGTTTCAGATGGTATTTTTACTAAATCTGTGGAAAGTATGGACCTGTATTTTACTGTCCAATGTTTAACATCTATGTAACAATCACTAAATCCAGCAGAAACGTTATGTAACCCATAAACTGGAATGTCCACTGGGGATATGGACGGCCACGCTCCATTCTTGGAGTGCATTTACATTTGGCTGTTGATCACCCACAATTGTTTCAAACCACTGTTTCACGGGAATGAGCACAAATTACTGCCTGACATTCACGAGAAATAAAATGCCTAAATTATATTTATATAAAGCGTTGTATGTGTATTTACTGAAAGGGGCATACTTTTGATTGTGAAGATCTCTGCCACGGTTTGTTTACCAGCATGTAATTTTACACAACCCCAGGGTAGTGGCAAAGGTTCGGCAAGCCAGCTTCCGTGCAGATTCATGCAGAGATAAACAAGCTGAGTCCAGAATCGATAATTTTGCCAGGTGAGGTCCCCAAGAAAGCTCAGCTGCTCAGGCCGCTGCATGTTATTGTAAAAACACAGAACTCCCTCTGCCCATGCACCCCCGCCCCTCTGGGTGGTATGGACACTCAGCTGATTACCTGCTGGTTGAGGTCAGCGGCCGTCTGCAGCTACGAGAAGGAAGAGGCCTGCCACTCGCAGGCGGCCAGATGTGTCCCCGGCAGAGTTCCCAGCGCTACCCTGCCCTGATCCCGGGCGCACTGCTCTGCGGAACAGAGCACTTTATTCATCCGAATTAGTTAATGTGCCAGGTTACTGTGACACCACAGATTCGATTTTCACAGTTATTAATCAAAATAGAGGTGCACGACCTGGGACATGTTGAACAAAGGAAAGGCGCGACCCCCAACTTAAAGATAAAGTGCGCGTGCCCCTCTGCACCAATTACAAAACTACTTGCAATGCCATAGGTCTCACATTTAAATGCAAGACATATGGCATTGCAAACAAGCGGCGGCCATTGTTCCGCGCTGAATGTCGCCATTGTGTCTGAAGTAGGACAAACAGAATAAAGAAAATAGTGCTTACAAGACTAAACAACACATATCCTGTTACAATGGAAGTAAAGGGGCCAGTTGCTTTGGGAGGGGACAAATGAAGAGGAGGCTGTACTAAGGAAGGACAAACAAGCCTATTAGGAAATCAGAAGCTAGCATTTAGGACAGACAATGACACAAGCCAATGGCAAATATGGGCGGAGAGTGGGCGGGGCTTCTATTCGTTATTCACCTCAAGTCTCGCAGCGCATGCGCGCTGGCTCTAGCCTCGACCTAAAAATCCTTTATATAATTGACCGACTTTTTTACTCAATTCATTATAGCTCACGAACAAACACAATGAACGCTTTCAACAGCCACGCTTTGTTAGTACTTGAATGTTTAGTTTTGTTTCTGAAGTATCATTGTTGTGTCTGTTAGTCTTTCATTTCTCTCCCTTACCCCGGACGTGCACGTGCGGAAGCCAGCGTACCTCAGTCCTTCTTCCATGTCACGCTCCTTGCTTGCGTCCCCCTCTCACCTTGGTAACGGGTGCGCCTCGGTTTCTTTTCAAGTGCACCAATGGGAGCGGCCGGAGGCTGGCTTTTAAGTCTGCGCATGCGCGTGGTGTTCCGTTTGAAAACAGACCGCGAGTGAGGGTAGGTCTGAGTGAACCGGGAGGTGAGGAGGGGCGCGGGGGTGGACGGTGCCCCCGGGGGCACCGGCAGGGAGGGGACCCAATGCCAGGAGGCCCCATGGGGGGGGGGGTCCTGACCTCCAGCCAGCCTCTGATCCCTTCTGTTGTGTGCTGCGTGTGTGACCGTGCCCCCTCCGTGCAGGCACTGGGCTCAGGTGGTGTGAAGCTCGGCCTGGCCGTACTGGCTGAGGGGGCGGGGGGACAAGCCACTCTGCTAGGTGTCCCACATTTTGCGGGTTGGTCCTGCGGTCATGTCTCCTGACCCTCTTCCCGCACAAAGGCCCTGCAGGGCGCTCGTCGGTAGCGTTTGGTTCCCTGTCACCTTTAACCTCTCCCAGCCACGCCACTTTAACTCTTTCAGCCCCCTGCCATAGTGACTGGTTGTCCCAGGATCGAGCAGGTAAGTAGTTCAGAGAATGCAGCATACTGCGACTTGCAGCCGAGGGTATATGTTTAGCAGCATTGGGTGGATGTATTAGTCGGGGTACTGATCCCGTCCCCGATTATCATCTAATCCTTTTTTTACCAGCTTTTACAATTATTCCAAAAATTCTCAATCTTGGCAATGAGTTCAAAAAGTGATTACCCAGAGCGTGCAATTTGGCCAAACGGGAAGCTGGGATTACAAACCTGCATCTCTTGGTTCTTTCTATATTTCCAACTTGTCCAATAGACCTCCACTGGGTTGGCAGTCCCATGGTCATGACCTTACCATGCATGTGTCACTGTTCTGGTCCCTGCCCAGCTTTAGATTAAAGTATTTTTCAGCTTGTTCAGATGAAGTGGTAAAACTCAGATTAGCTGTCAAGTATCCTAGTTCCACTGGACCATTTAGCCATCAAATGTATTCATTTTATAAACTTGTCCCTCAAACCTTGCAATAGGTATTATATTGTAATTGCATTTATATAGCGCTTACTACCCCTGACAAGGCGTCGAAGTGCTTTTTCTGCAAGTAGCACGCTACTCTGGAACCCATAAAGGATTAGTGTTGCATTTCATATAGTGAAATATGAAAGTAATTTGAGTGGTGGATAGGTTAGTCAGTTAAATGGATAGCGGAGGGATAGAAGAGGGGAAAAGGTTTGCGTTCATATAGTGCTTGTTACCCCTGATGGCGTGTTGAAGTGCTTTTTCGGCAAGTAGCACGCTACTCTGGGACCCATATAGTATTCGTGGTGAATTAGTATAGAGAAATATGAAATTTGAGAAATGGACATGTTAGTCTGTTTTCATTGACAGGATAGTGGAGGGATAGAAGGGTGAAGGATTTAGATTTTTTTGGGGGGGGGGGGTTGGAGGTCATAGCAGTAGGAGGAGGCTTGGGATGAGTAAAAAGGGATGTGGAGGCAAAGAGTTTAGAAAGGCTTGTTTTGGGGATCGGTATAGTAGAAAAGGTGTTAGATGATGCAAGGAGGGGTCGAGTAGGGGACAGTCTAGAAAGGGTTATTTTTGGGGATCATTGTAGCGGTATGGGGTTTGGGATGAATGAGTGGATGTAGAGGATATATTGATAGAGGTATAGGGTGAGAATAGGATAGTGCATTGGATATGCTGAATTAGAAGAAAGTATTAAATATATAGATCCATAAGTACATGGAAAGTATGTAGATGCATAAAGGAAGTATATGCAGATTAAAGATTGATTGAGGTATAGGGTGAGAAATAGGGTAGTGCATTGGAAGGAGTAGTAGAGGTTTGCGATGAGTCAGAGTTGGGGTGAAGGATATATTGAGAAGTATAGGGTGAGAAATAGGGTATTGCAGTGTATGCTTTTTTTTTTTTTTTAGGAGAAGAGCAATACATCTATAGATCCAAGTACATGTAAGGTATATAGATGCATAAAGTAGGTAAGTATGTAGAATAAAGATGCATTAGATAAACTCTGGTTTTCAAGTGTACTTAAAATGTATTTTAAAAAAACCTAATTCTACATGTTTGTATAAAGTAATACACATATAGCTACATATCTATAATACAAATAAATGCTTATATACAGAATGATATGCTGTATATTTGTTTGCGTATGGTGCTTATGTGGGGAAGAGCCAATTCTTGAGTAGTTTTCTGAAGATAAGGTGGTTGTCATTGGAAAATTTATGTTGGGGGGAGGGGTTAAATAGTTCCATAGTTTGTGGCTGCTTGAACAGAGAAGGATGTGCCACCCATAGTTATTTTTTTTTTTCTTTCTTGTATCTTGGGATTTTGAGGCGAGGTGTCACTCTAGAGCGGAGGTTCCTTTGTTGAATGTTTGGTGATTTTATTCCTGATAAAGAGCAGTCCCATTCCATGTATCGTTTTGTGGGTGATACAAAGCAGCTTGAACGTGGATCTTCTGGCAACTGGTAACCAATGCAGGGCTTTCAAGGCAGGGGAGATGTGGTCTCGCGGTTTCGGCTGCAAGAGTAGTCTGGCAGCCGAGTTCTGAATCAGTTGTAGTCTTTTCATGGTTGTTAAAGGTGATCCGTGGTAGAGGCTATTGGCGTAATTGAGTTTGGACAGAACAAGGGAGATGGTAGCTTGGACTCTGTGTGAAATTCCCAAATGGGGAAAGATTAGCCGCAGAGTTTTTATAGTAACAAAGCTTGATCTTGCTAGTTTGTCCACTTGGGCATTCATCAATAGTGTGGAGTCCATGGTCATTCCGATGTTTCTTACTTCCTTCGATACTTTAGGCGGTGATCCCAGTTCATCAGGCCAGGCGGTAAGTGGGTCGTAATGTTTCCAATCGCAACGTGTAAGTATTTCCGTTTTGGAAGCATTCAATTTGAGATGGCTCCAAGTCATCCATTGATTCACAGCTGAGACAACTGAAAATTGGCGAGTTTCCAATTTCTTTGGAGCATTCCAGTTAAAGGAGTATTTGTGTGTCATCTGCATAGTTATAGCACATGAGGTGAAATTGTTTGATCAGTACTGGTAATGACTTCATGTAGATGTTGAAAAGCATGGGTGAGATGATAGAGCCTTGCGGGACCCCTGCTTTTGTGGAGTACGGTTTGGACGAGATTGGTAGGGTATTGATGACATTGGTTCTGTTTTTGAAGGTAGGATGTGATCCGGTCTAGAGCATTCCCCTCTATGCCGGCTTCTTGGAGTCTTTGTATCAGTGTCATGGTCAACCGTGTCAAAGGCAGCCGAGAGGTCCAAGAGGAGTAGCGCAGCAACCCAGTTGCGGTCAACTGTGTTCTTCAGGTCATCCCAGGTGGCAATGAGGGCAGATTCTGTGCCTCTTCCTGGACAGAATCCGGTTTGGAAGTTTGATAGTATGGCATTCTCTTACATGAATTGTGACATCTGGGCGAATGATGCTCTTTATTAGTTTACCCAGGAAAGGTCCATTTGTGATGGGTTTGTAGTTGTCTGGGGTCAGCGAGTCCAAGTTTGTTTTCTTCAGTAAAGGATGTATGTATGACGTTTTGAGTTCTTCTGGAAATATTCTGGTAGTTAAGGAATCGTTGATTCTTCTTACTGGAGTGGCAGCAGAGGTTGTTAGAAGAATTGTCTTGAAAGTTTGCGGTGGACATGGGTCAGAAGGGCTGCCAGCAGGCCTGCTTGCTTTGACCAGGTCCATAAATGAATTGTGTGAAATGTGTTCGAAGGAGAGGATGGGTTAGAGTATTCTTGGATTGTTTTGTAAAAGGGTTGGTGCTGGTGCTTTGTCTGTTTTAAGTACGAGTCCAACGTTTCTGCTTTGTCCGTGTAATGATTTGCCAGTTTGTCTGTGAAATCTTGAGTAATGGGATGAGTTCCTTCTAGGCAATTTGGTTTACAAAATTCATTTAGTATTATATCGAATTCTTTATTTGCATATTTAGCTTTTTGAATTCTGTCTGAATAGTACCTTTTCTTTACTTTTTTGATAGCTGACTTGTATAATCTGGTAGAAGTCTAGGCTTACTCTAGGAGTTTGTAATGAGGTATGCAAATAATTTGAATACTAATGCTTGGTCTGGTCAATATCTGACCGAGTTATCTTTAAAGTTGACCACCTTTAGATGGGTAATTAACTCCCGCCCTGCTGAGCCCTCGTCCAGCCCATCGAGCGCATCCAATGTGGCTAGCCACCCACAAACCCTTCTAAGATCTTCCAACTCCAGCTACCCTTACCACTCCAGCACGTCTCCCGGTCCTGTCAACAAAATCACCTCTAGACCTCTGGTCCCCTCCCTACCAGCTCCCCAAGTACACCATGTCACTGATACGCCCCCAAGGAGCTACGATACAGGTCGCGCTTACTTTTCCTGCACCGTTGAGTCCCCAACCAGCCCATCCAGCATGGCCAGCCACTCACAAACCCCCTTAGTTCTCCCATCGCTGACCACCCGAACCACTACAGCACGTCTCCCGGCCTCGCTAACAGAATCACCCCTAGACATTTGGTCCCTGCTCCACTAGCTCCCCAAGTAGACTATGTCACCAGTATGCCCCCAAAGACTTACGATACAAGTCCCACCTGCCCATCCTGCCCTCAACCCAACACGCAAAGGGGTTCTAACATAGATCCTATCGCTACAACACAGGCCATACAAATCCCTCCCCCTATCACCTATTCTCACTGTCAGTACTGCTCCCGAACCACTGCCCCCTTGCCCTCTAACACCACCTTCTCATAGGGACATCGATTCTCTGCACGCCAGAGCTGCCAAACTAACCCAGAGCATTCATATCTCCATCCTGGAACTAATGAACCTCCTCCACCTCGCTGAACTCTCCCTCGCCAACCTGATGCCCTTACCAAACGCCATCCCCCCACATTTGACTGAGCTCTCTAAACAACCTCTTCCGCTTTCCTTGAGACATCTTCGCCCCGCAAACATCCATGCCACCTCTCAGAGGAAGAAACCCATGTTCTTGTCCTATCCTACAACTCTACCTCTGCCATCCCAAGTCCACTAGATCTCACTGAAATGGAAATCCTCGCCATCCTCCGAGACTACAACTCTACCCCAGCTATCCCTCATCCTTTAGATGCTAAGGCAGAACACGCCATCTGCACGGTCACTATCAACCCCAACAGACCAGCTACCCTCCGCAACAGATTTATGGTCAAGAACAATCTAGCGCCTGTTCACCTATCCGCCCAGACCCCCGAACCTCCTTCCAAATCCTCTCTATCTGCCCTTTTAATTAACTGCCGATCGGCAGCTAAACACGCCGCGGATATTGCCGATCTCATCCTTTTCAAAAATTTCGACTTAGCGATCCTTACAGAATCATGGCTCAACGAATCCTCATCTCCACACCTGGACATCCTAGTCCCTCCTAACTACAACATCGCAAGGCTAGACAGACAATCTAACAAGAAAGGAGGAGGCGTCGCCTGCATCTACCGCTCTAACCTTCTGATCACGGAACTTCTGGCGGACACCACTGAATCCTGTGAATACCTTTCCCTCGCTATTCACAGCAACTCCACCCTACTGTGCAACCTGCACATCTTTTACCACCCCCAGGCATGAACGACTCTTTCACCGACCACCTCATGGAAATCATCACAGCTAAGAGTTCCAACAATATCAAAGATATTTTCCTTGGTGACTTTAACTTGCACTGGAACGATCCAAAGGATTCACATGTCAACGCCATCAAGGACCTTCTGGCCGATCAAGCCCTGACCCAGGCCTGCTCACTTCCAACTCACTCAAAAGGGGCCACTCTTGACTGGATTATTTCCAAAGAATCAACAGTCAAACTTATCTCTATAGACCCATGCGACTGGTCTGACCACCACGCCATCACCTTCCTCCTACCGGGCACCCTCAAAACAAGGGCACCGCAACCAGTGATTCCTAAACGCTGGATCAGAGACACTAAGAACCTAGACCGCAGGGAACTCGAGGCTCGCTGCAAATCCGACCTCCCCCCTTCACATATCACAACAGTCAGCGGTCTTAACGATCACTACTCGGCGACTATCTCGAACATCCTGGATGATCTAGCCCCACTAAAGCTGAAAAGAACCCAAATCAAAGACAGAAACCCCTGGTTCACGGGATCCCTTAACAACGAGAGGAGAGTCCTCCGACAAGCTGAACGATCCTGGAGGCAGCACCCTCTGCCGCACACCTAAAACTCCTCCGCCAGGCCAGAAACTCCTACAACAGGAACATACTCGAGTCTAAAAAGAATTCTTCCGAACTGCACTAGAGAAGGCCAAGAACAGGCCCCAAAAGCTCTTCGAACTGGTCAAACACCAATCTAATATACTGGCCAAAACTTCAAAAGAAAACCCCAAGTCTCTTATATCCTCAGAGGAATTCTCCTCCTTCGCAGACAAAATCTCAGCCCTTGGAAGCGAACTCAACTCCACCACTCACCCTCAAACACCTCTTGACCCGCCTCCTCCAGCCACATCGCCCCCACTGGTTCCACCCAAAAACAATGCTCACTGGACTGACTTCAAACTCTATGATGACGACTCAGTGTCCAAAATCCTATCCTCCCTAAAGCCTAACAACCATTTTAATGACCCGCTCCCTTCCAACTGCCTAGCTACCGTCGCTCAATCCATTATTCCTAGCTGGACTACAATAATTAACGCCTCTCTCCGGCAGGGAATGGTGCCCGACTCTCTAAAAGCCGGCCAAGTCCTCCCCATTCTGAAAAAGCTGTCGCTGGATCCAGCCTCCCCTGACAATTTCAGACCCATCTCCAACATCCCCCTCTTAGCCAAAGTGATGGAGAAATGTGTGCAGCAGCAACTAAGTCAACACATCAACAACTTCCACCTGCTTGATGACTTCCAATCCGGATTTAGACCAGGACACAGCACCGAAACCACTATGCTCCACATCGTTGATGATGCTCTCCAGGCCCTTGACCTGGGCAAGGCCTGTCTCATAATCCTCCTAGACCTATCCTCGGCCTTCGACACGGTCAACCATGAAAAACTACTCGAACGCCTCAAATTTAGGATGGGTTTGGATGGCACCGTTCTAGAATGGTTCAGGTCCTTCCTCAAAAACAGATCCCAGAGATTCCTTGTCAACAGCAACCTATCTGCACCATCCCCGGTCACGGTTGGAGTCCCTCAAGGTTCAATACTGTCCCCCACCCTCTTCAATCTTTACCTGGAACCGCTTACCGAAGTACTACGCACTGCCAATATCTCCTATCACATGTACGCTGATGACACTCAGATCTACATCAAAACCTCATCGCTCGCAGAGATCCTCTCCCTAAACGAAGCCCTGAAACTCACTGTCCAATGGCTCGCATCCAATCAACTCAAACTCAACGCAAAGAAAACTGAATTTCTCCTGATCGCCCCGCCCAATACCAACCTTGAGATTCAATCATGGATTAAGGCTATTACAGCCTTGAATTGCTCACCAACCATCGTAGACTCGGCCAAATCTCTGGGAATCACCCTCGATAGCAACCTGAACATGCGGGACTTCATAAATTCAATGGCCAAATCAGCCAGATTCCACCTGAGCTACCTTAGGAAACTGAAACCCTTCCTCGATGCTCCCGACCTAAAAATGACAGTCCAAGCACTTGTCATCTCTAGACTGGAATATGGCTGCTCTACCCTCTCGGGCCTACCCAAGATCTCCCTGGCACCTCTAAAAGCCTGCCTCAACGCGGCCGCCAGACTACTCACCGACTCGAGGAAATACGACCATATTTCCCCACACTTGAAAGCTCTCAACTGGCTTCCCCTGGAGGCAAGAATACAGCTCAAAATAGCATGCATCACGCACAAAGCCTTATATTCTAACTCTCCTGCATATTTGAGGCAGAAACTTGTGATCTCCGGTGGAATCAGAAACTCACGATCTGCCAGAGACCTCTTGCTCCAACCTGCACGCTTTCGGGAAAAAAAAACTTACAACCGGGCTTTCTCCGGGGCTGCTCCAAGAATATGGAACTCTCTCCCACCGGACATCAGAAGAATCCCCTCTCTGACTCGCTTCAAAAAGGATGCCAAAACATTCCTTATGGGTAAATTTCTCGTTTAATCTTTGCCTCTACAACTACTACAGCCCTGAACTATGGCCATCTATTGCCTCCCTTCGGATTATCTAGCTCACCCCATCAGAAACTGGGGGCCTTGTCGCGAACATTGGTTAACGTAATCTGTAATAATGTTACCTCGCTCCTGAGTATTTGGATATTTAATCTGTAAAAATGTTACCTCGTTCCTGAGTATTCGGATATTTAATCTGTAAATACATGCCCTATCTCCCTGTGTACCCTGCACCTTACCCTCTCTCATTCAATCCGCAACTGGATAATGCTATGCCTAATTTGTACACGGCTATGTTTTCCTGTAAAGCGCTCTGATACCCTAACGGGTCAAGTTCGCGCTCTATAAAACTCATAAATAAATAAATAAATGAGGGTGGGGGGGGGTGTCGGTTTAGACTAAAACCCAACTCCAAAAATGTCCTAGGTAACCCATATCTGCACTTGCCCCTGAACATACGTGTTCTGTTGGCATGTGCGTAATGTTTTTACTTATGTGCAGTTTCTCCACACATGCTAAGCTTCCTGCAAAGAGAAAGTTGAGTACCCTTCTCGTCTCATCATGAGTGTCTGGCCTTTGGGCTCCTCTTCACCCTCCGTAGAGTCAAAATACCTCCAACAGACTTGAATAATATCAAAGGGAGGCATGTTGGGTAGGTTGTACAATTTATAGTTCTGACCCTGTGAAACGACTCTCCTGTGAGAATGTAACAGATCAAGAAAACTTATTTGCAAAATTCCACCAGAGAATATGTTGCAATGAGAGCTTAACCTCACTATCCAAAGTTGCCACTGCCAACTGTCTGTTTGAGCTCGGGTAGAGTTATTGTCTTTCAGGGTTTGGTGATAATCGGGGAAGGGCTTGTAGTTATGTTCTAAGGGTCATGGTGCAGTTTTAAATGGGCGAAGTAGTGTAATTGGTTGGTTTGCATATGGTCTTGGATAAAAGATGCAGATGAAATGAGGTGTACACTCACCACTTGGTCCTAGGGCTTGGGGTGCATCATTCAGTGGTCTTCAGTGTTAGTTTGTTGTGTCGGGTGAACTGAAAGCAATGATATCATCAGGGATATAGGACCATTGAAGTAATTTCTTTATTTCACATTAGGCCCTTAGATTACAGAAACATGAAGTAGGTCACTCAGAGCTCCATCCTCCCTCCAGCTGTCCCCAGCTTACTCTGCCACCACACACCAACATTCTATTACATCATTCCCTCTCAGCATTCCACTGTCTGCAATCAGGACACTAGTTCCAAAATATAGGGAATGTGAAAACTGGATTCTACAGTGGGGGTGGGGTCCAAATCCTCCAGTGTGCACATACATTGAATGGCAGTCACTTGGGGTGCACTAGTGGAAGGGCATGTCTGAGAATTTGGAAGCGGAGTGTTGCTGGGCTGTTGGGTGTGTAGCAAATAAAGGGTGGCTTTGGGGTAAACCACTCAATTTGACGAATTGGAGCAGTACACTTGCTAAGATTGGCATGCATGGGTTGAATAGGGTAAAAGCAATGTCCTGTTCCTTTGAGGAATGGTTTAGACAGGGCCTTTTGCCATTCGGGGTGTGCTAGGAAGATGTGCAGTCACTCCGGCTGGGTTTCTACAAAGAAAGGTGTGTGGTTGGGTAATGGGAATAGGGTAGCAAACACTTATTCAAGACATGTAAAGGTAGTGTGAGGTTCCATTGTGAGCTAGGAAAAGGATGCTCTATATTGTGGTGCATTTGATGTTTGAGTAGATTGGAGGGTTACTGTGCAATTCATTGAGGTATTTTCAGAAATTGAGAACGTTATTGAAAGGTTAACTGGAAGCAGAACTGACTAGTATCCTTTTTATAAAGGATCCTCTGGCGTTTATAGACTCATATGGGAAGACAACCAGTAAAGCAGAGATTAGGCCTTTACAAGTTCAAAGCAGTGAAGGGAAGAGCATCTAGACAAGGTAGGCTTTATCTGTAGGCCTGACAAGTTGCAAGGGAGGTTGGTGGAGAGCTAGTAGCTAATGGGTACAGTATCTTCCGAGGTGTTCAGAGTTTGGGATTCAAGGAGGAATACTCTGGTGCTGAACGGCTCAGTCCATGGTGAACTGAGCATGGCTGTCTTGGCACAGACCACACCTTCGTTTACCCGGGCAGTTGCTCTAATGAATCCTGTATGCTCCTGTCAGCACAGGGCATCGGTTTGATTTGTGCAGCACTTTTGGTATTGTGTAAGGATGCAGAGCAAAGACCCCTGCCAATTCCTCTCTGATTTTGAGATTGTCATAAATAGGGAGGAGTTAATCTCAGTCTGACATGGAAATCGGTTTTTATGTTGCAAAGACACTTGTTACAGTTACTTGAATCTTTATGCAGATGAGCCATGTTGCTTGGAGGGATGGCATGGTCTAGGGCTGGTGCACTGAACAATCTTCTACTCTGAGCAGGGCTTTAGTTAAGATAGCGTGTAGTTGAGGGCTGGTTTATAATCCTGCAGTGTGTCTAGCCTAGTGTTGATGTAGGTCAACACAGGGAATTTCCTTGGTCGAAGCCTGGGCGAATTGAGTCTTCTGTGGCAGACTCCTGTATCCTGCTGGCAAAGAAGAGTTGAGGGCACTACAGTGAGCACATGTCCTGTGTCTAACTAGTGAAGTCTAGTGTAGGCCTTGAGAAATCTACTTGCCCACTTGCTATGAAGAGTCAGATTTTATCAGGGCGAGCTATATTTAGGGCCTGCTCGCCCGTTCTGGTGAGCTGACAAAGAGCAGGTGTTCTGTTCACTCAAAGTGAAGGGGTTATAATAATGCCTTTAAATCTTTTCATCTGGTCTCATTCTCTCTGTGTATAGGGACAGGCCATAAGTGGGCTTACATCCTATTTAATCAAACAAGTTTTTTTTTTGTACAGCAGAAATGCTGGACTTTCCTATTTGAATGTGCTCTCAAATGTGATGAGGAAGAAAGACTGTAAAATAAAATATTTGCCTTGGATCACACAATGTGAGACCAGTTTACGGGTCAAGTACATTAGTTAGGTCAAGTAGATTATTCAAGTGCAGGTCTAGTAAAGTTTTCATGATTTTTCAGGGCCTGTAGTTCCCTTTTGAGAATGCCCGGATCCTTCATAGCCATGGGCCTTTTATAGTGCATTTTCCGGAGTTATGCTGCTGACCTCTTATTGGGTCATGGTTGGCATCTCATTTTGTCATTAGTGGTCTTTGTATTTAGCGATTTGCACTAATTGTGGAATATGGCTGCAAATTAGGTCACAGAGGCATCTTTTACGCTGTTTTCCCTAGATATCAAGCTGCTGGGGCCTCATAGCAGTTTATAGGTTCTTCTATAGTTTTAAGTAGTACCATGGGTCTGTTGAAGAGACAAGGCCCTTTTCAGTGTCGCCCCTAAACGTTTTGCCTTCCTCCCCATTTTCCTGACCTCGTTTGTGCTTGTATTAGGACTCTGCACACTTTACCAGTGCTAAAGTACTTGTGCTCTCACCCCTAAACATGGTAATATTGGTTCATCCCTAGTCGGCATATTTAATTTACTTAAGTCCCTTGGAAAGTGGTACTGCATGTACCCAGGGCCTGTAAATTAAATGTTTCTAGTGGGCCTGCAGCACTGATTGTGCCTGCCACCCACTTAAGTAGTACTTCAAGCATGTCTTAGGCCTGCTAATGCAGTCTGTGTGCAGTTTTAAACATGCTAAGTTGACCTGGCAAAATAAACCTTTTGCCAGGTCCAAACATCCCTTTTGATACACAGAAGCCACACATAAGTTAGGCCCTGGACAACGCCGAGAGTAGGACACACTGTATTTAAAAGATAGGATGTGTACTTTTTAGTTTTACATATCCTGGTAGTGACATATCCTGTCGCTTTTCACTACTGCATTGCCTAGATCTCCGATAGGATAACATTGGGATTACCTTATATTTTTTGAGTAATTTCCAAATGGGAATATACAACTTATTCAAGTTGGGTGTCTCTGGAATCCCAATTTAAAATCCAACCTGATGGTGAAATAGAACTTTAAATTGCAATTCTGAAAAGGACACCTTAAGAAAGTTGGCATTTTCATTCTTTAGCCATTTAGTGTCTGCTGCCTGTCTCTGATCACATGTCTGGGGTGGGTGACAGTTGGGCTTTGTATATTCCCCCTAGACAGCCACATACAATGTGAGCTTAGGTGGGACTTGATGGGCCATCCTGGCAGGATGGGAGGGCGGCGCTGGACCCAGCCTCACTTACACCTGAATAGGCTGTGTCCTATCCCCACAATAAGGACTGCATTAAACCCACCCCCTGCTCCCCATAGTGAGTCTAGAGCCAGGACAGTAAGGGAGTACCTCTGTGCACATCAAAGGCATGTCTTTGAAGTCTCCCCCTCTTCAAAGGCACGACTGGGTAAGTACTGGATCTGACACCGCCACCTCAGTACACTTCTAGTACTGTGAAGACTACTACCAGGAAGGAGTGCTGTGCTGCTGAATGGACTGCCACTTTACTGTTTTGCTGATCTTGCTGTGCTAACCTGCTGCCCTCTTGCCTGAGTGAGGGGACTAGAATGCATCACTTGAACTGACTCAAACGGCTAGCTGGCTGGCCTCCTGATCTGAAGTCTCAAGGAGGTAAGACTTCAACCAACGTGGTTCTGCACCTAGACTGTGCCATCTGAGTCTACCCTGACAAGTGTTGCCACCCCAGTCCTGGACCCTTGCAAGTGGGCCTAAATGTTTCTCCAGCAAAACCAATGAATCCTCTGCTGAGCAACACATCCCTCAGTATAACAAACTCATCTCCTCGGATGAGCGCCACGTCTTTGAGCAGAACTGACCGATCACCATTGTTGCATGGATTGGACCCATCACAAGACTTGCCTTGCCGCTGCATTTTGGGACAGACCATTTGTAACTGCCACTGTACTCTTTTCCCAGCACAAGCTACTCACATCCTCATTGACGGTAGCCTTGCTGGCGACACAACCTCCGCATTGCAGCTTCAGTGCTCACACGAAACAAACACATCGTCTCTGCTGTGCTACATCCTTGACACCGGTCTTTGCATCGCAAGCGCTATCAACAGTATCCTCAATGCCTCTAGACCTCGCACTGCGACCTCGTCCCATCAGACGTATCGTCTCTGCTATGCAACCGACACGGATCCACGCAAACGCTCCACAAACAGGATTTAAGGTACTTTGGGCCAGAGGTCCTAACAGGGTCCCTGTAACCAGCCCCATCATAGTCAGCCTGAACTTTTGACTTTGTCCCAATCTGGCGTGACCTGATATCCCCAGTGGGTGCTTCTGTTTCTAAACCATATTTTACAGTTATTCTTTAAAAATGAATACCTTCAACTTATTGGAATAATTGTCCTTTTAGTCTTGTTTTATCAATTCTAACCAGGTTTGGAAAATTTGTGTGGGGTTTTCACTGATTCACTGGTTGAAATGTTGCCAAAATACTTTACACACTGTCTCGAAGTTAAGCCTGACTGCTCTGTGCCAAGCTACCAGAGGGTGAGCATAGGATAATTTAGGGTTTTGCCTTACCTTGACTAGGATTGTGGTTATTGCTTGACCAGGGCTTATACCCCAGCCAAAAAGTAACCCAATCTTTAACAGAGGCCATCTAGGAGGATAGATGGTGGGATGGTGCAATTTAATATCTAATCACTATCTTGCAGAGGCAGGGCTTGTGAGTGGTTACAGATCAGCATCTAATTTTGGCACGTGGAGCATTGCTGGGTATAAATTCACACAATGGATTGTGAAGGACAGTTGTTTGAAGTGTCATGCATGCCATGCACTGAAGAGTCCTTGTGAGTGGCAGTGAAGATCTTCTGTAGCACACAACTTTCATCTGAACCAGAAATGTAAATCTTTAAAAGAAGCTGACATGATATATTGTGATGAGGGCTGTACTAATACTGGCAAAACGGATGTAAGGGATCTGTTACAATTGTAGTAGTAGCTAAAAACAGATTGGTTTTGAGAAAATGTAATCTGGGTTATGGATTACATAAATCACCTTTTGGCTGGGTAGACTGTGGCTTGAGTTTTGTTTTCTTTTGTTTTGTTTTTAAATTTTTGTATTAATTTTTTTAACACACCTCTGTTTGTATTGTGTTGGGAATCAGAGGCATGGTTTAGGCCTTGCAATACTGTAAATTGCTTCTAGGCCCAGTCACTATTGTCTTCCCCTCACCAATCTTAATTGTGTTGAGACCTTATCTGCACTTGGACTTAACTATTTTCCTTTCCTTTCAGTCTCCACACACACGAATCATGGCTCAGTTTGTGTTTGAAAATGACCTCAATAGTATCTTAAAGCTGGACACCCCCATAGTCACTGGCACTGCTGTTGCCCGTTGGCAGCGCAAGGCCAAGGAGGGCAGCAGTAGCAGTTGTTCTACCAGCATCGTCTCCACCTCAATGAACACAAGCACAGTTTCACCCATGAAAACAGTCAACCGGTCGCAGAGCTCCAGTAAAACTCCTTCCAAGACTCCAGGTAAGACACTTAATTTGTAATGAGGCCTCATATGTGCAGTGCTTTCGTTAATGTACTATAGTATGATGCACATGCTGCAAGGTACTTCAACTATTCGAGTTGTGCAGCATTTTGCATGTGATCATGGAATATCATTTGGACACAGCCTCTTAAAGCTACTTGCTGCTACCCTAGGAGAATCAACATGTGAGTCTTCTAAAATGTATTGGGGGGCTTGGGGAGGGGGGCGGCGTGGAGGTAACTATGTTTTTGTTAAAGTACTGCTAAATGTGCAGAAGATCATGCTCCAAATGAACCCAGCTGTGCCACTCATTTCATTTCTAGTTTGTCTAGCCTACTATGCATTGTTCTTCTGAACTGTGTAGGCTGCAGTTGCAAATGAAGCGAGCCGATCCTTCTGTATTAAGAAGTATCCTCCTTTTTTAGGTATTGCCTTATACAGCTCATGTGCTGTTGCTTGCAATACATTTTATTTACTTAGAGGACTTAAGAGTTGCCCGTTCCTTACCATTGATTGACTTTGTCATGGGTTTCCTTGTTTCTTTAGTCAGTGAGTGCTAGCTTCACTTCCCCTCCATCGGTTTGTCCCTCCCCTGTAGCATGGCCCAAGTACTGTTTCTTAGCTGTACCCAGTGTTCTTCCACTGCTCGCACTCTTTCGGCAGTACTTTATTCTGAGGGCCACCTTGCCAGCCTTATCAGTTTCTCCATCTCCCTGACCATGAGCCCAGACCCCACTAACCAGTAACTCTTCCTGGAATCAGACCTTTGGTTTGCACATAGGATTCTTTGCTTTCCCTTTCTTCAGTGTGCTTCCAACCCAGACTTCGGGAATGTCGCCAATATAAATCCCCTGTCTGGGGCTTGCAGTCCTCCCCTCAGCTAGCCTTTCCAGGCCCTTGGGCTTCCAAAGTAGAGCCCACATGCCTATGTTCTGTACCATCCTCAGGCACACATCCCAGCATGCATCATGTGCTCTGTGCTGCTACACACAATCCATGCAGGCCAATGGTGAGCTCAGCACACAGCCATGGAACTTTGCATGAGGTGACACAGGTAAAACGTCTGTTTTGTCTAATTATTCTGATGAAATACAAGAGTGGTATGCTGCCCCAACTATGCTCATGTCACTTAACTCCATGTAAGGGCACTAGCCCTCTACCACTCTTGAAGGTAGCCCTCAGTGCACCCCTCAGTCTTAAGACTGCATCACTGAGTCTGATCGTGGCACCCATACATGATCCATGTTCACGCATGACTACAAATCAGTACCAGGGATCCAGATAGCCATGCAGCTGGGCACTTGCAGGCGGGGTGCACGTCTGACCATTCAGGGGACATGTCAGAACTACGTACAGCCTGAACAGTAAACTTTGATGTGAGCTACAGCGTTTCTAGGCACAGGTATTTGAAGTTGAGCAGGCCCTACGCTGAAGGCGAACAGCTATGAATCCAACTTTCGGTGGACTGAGTGCAAAGACTCCTTCCTCCTGCTTCTTGACTATGGGCGGGGAAACCTATTCAGATCTTGCAACCCATTGTCGCCGTTGGGAATTGAGATGGTGTAATGGTGTCCTGACTTCTCCAGTACTTTAATGGCTAAAATATTTGCCTGTGGTGTTGCTCCGAGGGCATGTATCTGCTCTCCATTTACATTAATCCTGCACATCTCTTGCCTGCCAATCTGAGTATAGAGCAGCCTCTGCTAATGGATGCACTCGACAGCTGTAATCCCAACAGTCCTTGAGCAAATTCACTTTGACAATACAGTGATTCAGAGCTCCACTAGCATTTAGCACACCTTCACTATAATCTGCATGTTAAATCTAATCAACAGGCCGAGATGTGTCTGCTGATCAGGGTGATTAGTTGAACTCTTCCCATGGTTGCTGCTATTGTATGTTTTGATATTTGTAAGACAAACTATCAGGTAAGTTGGGCAAGCAATTGAAACCCTCAAATTTCTGTAACCTCAAATGATATTACTTCTGTCTATCCATGGATAGAAAAACTTTCATGGGATAGTGTAATTCCGCACTCAAAATTAGAAACGTATTAGTCTTTCATTGTGGCCAGTAAATGGCATTGGATGACAAATGCATACAAACTATGGATTGTGTGCAATTACATGCATTCGGTAAACACATGCAAATAAGTCATTGTGTAGCAGCTGAAGTGGTCAATTGTGATGTTTTAATGTGTTGTCATCAGTGATGTAGTCAGTAGCACCCGCCTTTGCTAAAAGTTCAGTTTGCTACTTCACAGGAACCACGCTGCTTTAATTCCACCACCATTTCCCAGACAACACAATTGTCATTTTCTCAACCTTGACCAGGCTGCTGACCTTAATGCCTTTAGTAACCTTCAATGGCTTTTTGATCAGAACTATTTCTCCAGAACATATGGACAAGTCTTTGGACCTAACTTTGTCAAACTATGCTTTGCAGATTATCTGTTTTCTCTGACTTCCTGTAACACGTTCCAAGTCAGTCGTGCAATAGACTTTAGAGGTGCTGATGTCAACCTGCTTGGCCCTTTGTTATCTTGCAGTAATTCAAAATGTGACACCAATTTTGGGGGAGTGTTGACATGCTATCTTGTGTAAGTGTTTCCTTGCCTCCAGCTCGGAGACAATAGTAGTCTGAACTCTTGTTTCCGAAACCTGTTGGTACTTTCAATGAAAGTTCGAAGGAATCTACAAAGCTGTTTTCATTGTATTCAGTCATTAAAATCTTTTTTTTTTTTTTTTTTTTTTTATTAACCTTGATAGACAAATTTCAGGTATGAAGTCCAATATAATATCAGGGAAACTCAACCAAATCATTACAGCTCCACTTTGGAAAATAGTCCAGGTATGAGAACCTCATTTGCCCCAGAAGGGTTACAGACTGACCAAAGAAATCTGACTGCTTTTTTTATGGATTTTTCTGGCAAGGCAAATCATCTCAATGATGGTTTGCGAACATTGATAAGTTTTTCGACTAGTATATCTGTTCTTGGCCACCAATATAACTTGTGGTGTAATCTCAGTGGCTGAAATGCCAGGGTGTCCTGAAATACTCAATTGCATCTAATTTCCTCTCATGCCTTCAGGGCAAATATTGCCAAGAATTGTGCATTGCACCTCAACTTCTTGTGGGAATTCCTGTTTGAAGACAGTCCAATTAATCTTTAAACCTAATGTCAGAGTAAATTGTTGGAGCACCAGGCTATCCACTCCTCACATGAGATAGTTGCCTTGCACCACTTGTAGGAAAGGGCCTGTTTTGTATGATCACGCCCTCTAGTTTTTGGACTGTTGCTGGTTTTTCAACTCTGTAGTGCACTGGGCCTACCGGTCTAGGCCCCCAGTACATGTGCTCTGCCCCCCAAATTACTTGTACAATTGGCTAATACCCGATTGGCTGGTTAACTTGCCCAGAAGTCCCTAGCATATGGTCTAAAAAGTACCCAGTGTCACTAGCGGACTGCAGAACTTGCACTGGTCCAGCTCTATCCACCACTATTGTGACAAAGGGAAGCTTGGCTTTAGGTCTGCCATCGCAGCCTAGTCAGGTAGCTTCCAGCCTGCCCCTCTGTGGCGAAATAACCCTTTTTCCAGGTATGCCCAAACCTACCTATTTAACATCTAAGCCACCCATGAGGTAGGCCTTATAAACCCATAAGGCAGGGTGCTGATATTAAAAAGGACATGTCGAAGTTACCCCTTACATGTCCTGAGAGTAAAAACATAGTTGGCTAACATGGAGTTCCACTAGCCCACACACTGAGTGCTAGCTTTCATATGGGACAACCAAACATGATACTTAAGATGTCAAATTAATCATTGCATTAGACCAGACTCTTTGCTGAAGTCTGACTTAAAGTAACTTTTACAGCAAAGGTGACTTTAGAAAGTCACTGCTTTGTTGTCCAAACCTCTGGTACCCATTCTGGACTGTCAGCAGCTGTTGTACCCTCAAGACAGACTGCCCCCGCTAATAAGTGTGAAGTGCTCCCCTGAAAAGGAAACCAAATGGTTGGAGGTGTGACCTCCAGGAGGATGACTGCCAGGCGGCGGCAACAGACGGCCCAAGCTTCAGAGGCTACCTCCTTGGTGAAGCAAATTGCGAACACCATAACCTGTCCAGTCATTTGTGTAGACCAGCTGGTATCTCCTCCAGATGGTGAAACCCCCTTGTGTAACAGTTTAACATGAGGAGTGGATTATTATTCTGGGTACACCAAAGGGGTTTTCCCAGACCACCTCACAGGGAAAGACCTGAGCCATCTTGCCTCCATGCAGAGAAGGGTACTCTGGTTTTGGCCAAAACACAAGGAAGTAAGGTGGGAAAGGTTTCCACATTGGCTAGTAAGTCCTCACTTTTCATAAACCTGAAAATGGCATAAATGTGGTACTCCTGGCACTCCGTCCTCAGATCACTACTAGTTTGGAAAAGACCAGGCTGCCCTGCTGCTCCCTGGACCCAGCAAAGCGGCTGTACCAAAGACTGGACTGCACCTGCTGGACCCAAATGACCCACAAAGTGGCCTGCACCCGCTGTGCCCACTCATGGAAAAGAGCTCTGCTTGTGCCAGAACATGAAGTGACTCCAAGGCCTGGTTAGTTAGCCTCCTATTAAGCTTCAGGACAACAAAAGCTAAGTTTGAGCCCAGCTGTCCAGGAATGCCTGACTGCTGCAGTGCCTGCTGGGAGACCATCTCAACCCTCACTGGGTGCCCTCAAGTCTGTTGGGCCCAATACCAAAGTCAGAGTAGACTCTAGCCCCCCCCCCAAAAAAAGACTTGCTTATCTACAAGGAACTGCTGTGACTGGACGACCGGTTGGCAACTGGACACCACTGGTGCATCATGGGAGATCAAGTGATGACCCATGATGCTTGTGGATACCAAGATGGCCCAAAGAACACTCACTGCATCTCTTCAGAATCATGTATCCCCAGCGCCAGGACCATGTCTTTACTGTAGTACAACAAAGGATAGCAATACAGAGAGGACCCTGAGACTGCTGGACCTGATGGGTAACTGCCTCTCTGGGCCTAAGTGGTCCCTGTGACTGGCTCCCAACCTTTAGTGACCTGTCCAAGTGAAGATTAGTAACCGTTCTAGTTGTTGGCTCAAACCGTAAGCCATTTAAAACTATTTATTGCATTCTTTTTAAAGTGAACTACAGTTATTTACTTACCTTTGAAAAATCAGATCTCTGGATTCATTCAATAGATTTTTGCCCTTCAAAGATAAAAATACAACCTATTTTTATAAATTGGTCTTTTTGTGTTTCTTACTTGACTGTTTTGGTACTTCTAAATGCTTTAGTTTCTTTGATTAAGCCGGACTGCTCTGTGCTACAGCTACTTGGGACTGGGCTAAGGGTTTATTAAAGAACCCTAACTGGACCTAATAAAGATTGACTTTATTACATGGAGAAGTCTCAACCACACCACAGAATCACTTTCTTACTCCACTGCGGAGCATCAGCACATTCCTGGGGCTCTCCCCACATCAGTCCCAAACTCCTCACAATTGGTAACCAGTCTTACCTTCTATTGTTGCCACTTAAAACCTACTTTGTTAAATTTATATTCTTGTGGTTGACCTGGATGACACCTTACCCACACCATTCTATTTTGTTGTCCTTTTTCTGAACCACGAAGTAAGCGGACGTTAACACAGCAGTGTCTTGTTGACCTACTGGTGCAGCACACCGCCATCTGCACTGATCTGTCACAGCACATTTTACTCCTCTCCCAAATTTTCAGAACAACGTTTGAGATTAAATCTTTAATTTGTAGGTAAGCCCTATTCTGTACAGTGCGCCATACAGACTTTGCACCTTTTTATTGATGCAGCTCAGACACTAATGTACAGGAACATGACCAGACACATCTTGCATATATATTATTCCACCAGGCCTAAGAACTGCAAAAGCTTATTTATGTTTTTGGCATGGAATTTTTTTAATAAATCTGCGCTGGATCCAATACCTTAAGAAGTGATTGTAAGCTTAAATAGTCGACTGGTTGTGTAAAGTGTGTGTGTGTGTGTGTCCCCTTCAAAATTCTCAGAACTTGGCTCAGAATGCCATGGTGCTCTTCTGAGTGAATGCAAAAACCAATATTGTCTTAAAACGATTGCATTCCTTGAAAATCCCTGAACAGCGTGTCAATGTGCTTGTGAAATACAGTTGTGGCCAAATCCAGGCCGAATGGCATACACCAGTACAGGAAAACACCAATAGGAGTACGAAGAGGTTAAATCTTGTGACTACAGATAAATTGACCAGAAGCTAGGATGGTTGAACATAAATAATTGAAGAGTTCTTGCATCTAGCAGTTGGTGCACATGAGGAAGTGAATAACAATTGATCCAGCGCGACAAATATAAATTCTTCTCTCTTGGATATAACCTCCAGGTAAAGATCACACACAACAATTATACCATATGACGGTGGGGCCCATAACACCGCATAACCATACACCCTCTCAATTGTTCCCTGGGTCACATCCACTACTACCAAAGAGAAGAATGAGGTTGCTGGAGGAACGGGATACCCTGTTAAAAATTAACAGGATATTTCCTTAAACATCATACATAACCAGTTTTAATCCTGTCGGTTCTAAGACATCAAGGTATTCTGCTTTTTGGTCGATGGACCAACTAGTAGAATAAGTTGATGATGATCAAGACCAGCTCAATCAGTCAAAACCTATTAAAACATTGCACTTATTATTGAGCTAAAGAACCAGACTCATAGTTTTAATTATAATAAAGTTGTATCTAATTTCTTTAAATGCATGAATAAGATTCAAATTTATTAATCGTTTTAATACATTTCAATATCGTTATAAGAAATGAGATTTTAAATTTTATGCATACCACTCTTAGATGAAGAATAAAAGTTCACCAAAGCAGAAATTGTAGATCACAGCATGGAATTCCCAAAACTGACTGTCTGTCCTGCTAAAACAGGCCTCCTCGACGGACCGCCTATACAGATTTCCCGCATCGGTCTCGTTCCTTTCCCCAGTCAAGTTTAGAGTTCAAAATGAATATTTCCATCAGAAAAATAGCAGCAGTTTCTTAAGCATCAATGTTCAGTGCTCAAAAATTATGCATGAATAGCGCTCCTCCTACTTAAGAGTAGGTCCTCTTATACCCTACTACTATCTTACTAAACAAAGTTGCAATCTTTGGGGGTGAGAATCGCGCTAATTGGTCCATTGGAGGGGTGGATGATCACCTCATTGCCCTCCTTGTTCAAACCGGTTCTGAAATTGTTTTGATTTTATCCTTTCACACGACCTTTTGGGTAATAGCAATCCGATTGACCGTTCATTTAATGTTTCTTTTTCGCTACTCATTTTAAACAGTCCATTGTTAATTCACTGATGCTCATCCCCTGTTCTCACGGATTCACGCTGAGTCTTTCTTGGCATTCACCTCGTGTCAGGTCAGCCTGACCTTGACACTTCTCACTCTGTGCTCGACTCTTACCCACGTGACATGTTTCTGCGGCTTTCTTCCGCTTAGAGGCCATCTTTGCGTCTGCGCAATGAGCCCATCTGCCTCGGCAGCCATTTTTACAGCACGGCCTAGCAGGCCCAAACGAACTAACATGAAAACAAACACAATCATAATTAAAATAAAGAAAATAAGCCTTTCTGTTTCCCACCCGTCCTTCTAAGTACCCCAATTAGGTGTTACCTAGCAAAAGCGACATTTAAAGCCATGTTTACTTACCATCTGCATTCTTTTGCCACAAAACAATTTTACTACATAGCACAAATCATGCAATTTCACTCTAATTAGTACGCAAATCACTAGATTAGTATTACTTCACTTTTACAATTGTAAATAGGTTAACTTTGCACATAAATTGCGGTTACCACTTATGTAAGTGTTTACAAAAAGGTGTAAAGTGTTGATTAGTCCATCACGCAATTAGTAACATTAATTTATTAGCATGAATATTGGGGGTTTCCAAAAATTTTCATTTACCTCGCTCCATCACAATCCACTTCTATTCTTGTTTTAAAAGCAAAAATCTGCACTTTCGTTAACAACTCTTGCTCAGTCTTTGTGGCTCATACAGGTATCGCTTGTGCTGTTGCACACAGGGTAAGTCCCTAACCATCTTAGTTACTGCATTTTTGCTTACTGTTGGGCCACTGCTGCTATTACCTAAATGACCAAAAGACACACAATTGATGGACGGAATGCAGAACAAATCAAAACATTCACCCCCAGTCAAGAGATCTGGGTTGAATCCATCATTCTTTTGCTCACCATGCCACCCCAGTTTAGACCTGGCCATATGCAAATCAGTCTTGGCCCTGTGCCTCATGGGAACAGTCCAGCCCGAACTGCCAAGCCCGGTCCTCCCTGGACCGGAAACAAACATCGTAGGACCGGTTTCGGCCTTTAGCCAGGATAGCTTGATTCCAGTGGCACAGTGAGCTCTGGACCCACGTCTGGGCATACCCGGCGCACTTAGGGCAAGTAAGCAAAAGACACACAATTGATCTTTTGACTGGGGGAGAATGTTTGCATTGTCAGCATTCCGTCCATTTGTTTGCTGTAGCACTTTTCGCCCTAAGTGGGATGGGTATGGCCAGACATGGGTCCCTTGCTCACTGTGCCACTGGATTCAAGCTAGCCTGGCTGAAGAAGGGTGACATACCCTGAAACCGGTCTCAGGATGCTTGTGTCCAGTCCAGGGAGGACCTGGCCAGGCAGTTCGGTCAGGACTGTTCCCATGTGGCACAGGGTCAAGACTGATTTGCATATGGCTGGGTCCAAACTAGGGTGGCGTAGTGGGCAAAAGAACGATGGATTTAACCCAGATCTTTTGACTGGGGGAGAATGTTTGCATTGTCAGCGTTCCGTCCATTTGTTCGCTGTAGCAATTACCTAAATGACAGCATGACTAACCTGTAGCAAGTGCCTGGATTGCCCTCCTATGCTCCTTGTTGATTCTATCCCTGAACTCCGGCGTTGACAGGAAATGCTTCTCTTGACCGCATCATGAGCACCCAACACCTTTACAGAAGCATTTGCTGCTCAGTATATTTAGCTAGATCTAGAACGTCTAAGCGTCGGATTGTGGCCACCCAGCAACCTTTCTTGCACTGTTATATTAAACTGCTCACAGGAGTATTTCAACTTTGCCAAACGAGACTATGGAGACCGCCACTATGTACAGCGATGTAGTCTCGTTCCGAACACGGCTAGCGTGCACAAACAATATACCGCCTGTGCAGCTCAATTCATTAGATCAAATAGGAATAAAAAGATACTGATAAACGCACGTGCTTCACAACATATGAAATACAATGCCACAGTATCTGGCACCCATTAATGGTCACCACATCAAGCGCCATTCAGATGTCTAGTATGGATGATCCTCTCAGGATGCAGTTTCCTTTAGTGCCTGAAGGGTGAAAATGTTTCCTCCTTTCTAGTTTACAAGCAGTTCTCCAGGTGAACTACAAATGGATATCACTACAACTTACCTCTTTAAAGTCTGACATCTATCTGTAAAACAATTTACTCAAGCTATTTAATGGATTTACACCAAATAGTGCTTTTTCTCACTAAGTTTCCAGTTGCATGCCAGCTTTGGTATGATTCTGTTAGCAGTTGTGCATTGAGAAATCCTGCTAAAATGGGGAACATTTTGATAACCCCATCCCATGTGGTTCTTCAGAAAACTTTAAAAAACGTAAAATAACAAAACCTAGATGTACTGTTCAAGTTTTGTGCAGATTTTCCATCTTCTGTCAAGTTATTAACAAATCCCTAAACTTTTTTGATGGAAAGTGGTACGTAACTTGACCCTTCAGAGCTGCTATTGCCAAATTTGTATGTATAACATTTCACTACAGATATACCTACCTATTGGCTCCTTGCCTGCTGTCCTGTTCAATAGTTCTGCCCATGTGTGCATTCAGTAAATACTTTTGCCTTTGCAGGATGCTCCAGCATATTTTCCAATCCTCCTCAACTATAAAACACTCCATCCTCTCTACCTATTGTTTGGGTGTTCCTTTGCAATGCTTTCTGGTACTGCAGGGGTTGTTGCATGCTTTTCGTTAATGAGCAGACTGGTGTAGGCATAAGTGATTAGTTTGACTTTGCATCATGTCCAAGCTCAAAGCAAGTAACTGCACAATAAATGCGAGCAATATGACTGACCTCAACGTTACATTGTTTACACCCTGCATGGTGACTGTCTTGTGTGCAGAGTCTGAGCTTGTTGCTTAGTGAATGCCTTCTTTTACCTGAAGAGCTAATGTTCTGGTTTTTTTGTGTGTTTTTTTTTTAGGCAAATCTGGTGGCAAAGTCCAGAACACACCTTCCAAGGCAGGGGGTGATCGGTATATTCCCAACCGCAGTACCATGCAGATGGATGTTGCAAGCTTCCTTTTGACCAAAGAGAATGAACCGCTTGACGACACACCCACGCAGAAGGCAAGTGCTACACCAGAGCAGTCCGGCACAATCTGCGTCTGTAGTCCTTGGTGTCCCAAGCCATGCTCCGTCCTTACTACTTGGTTGGATAGTCTGTTTCAGTTTGCTGTACAGCATTGAATGTCACTGAAGGGCAGTTTGGTTGCTCTTATGACCATGAATGAGATTGTTCATGTTTCATCTGCTGTGATATTGGACTTGTTATAATCTTTTTTCAATCTCCATAGTTTGGGAGTGTGCAGACCTTCTGAGGCTACCACTTTGTATTTGGTTTTCTATGTCTTTTCCTCTGTACTATCCTCTTTAGGTGGTGATTTGTTGAACCGTGAAGCTTAAACCGTATTTGTTTGCTTCAGGACCAGCAGAAAGCCTGGGCTCTAAACCTAAATGGATTTGATGTGGAGGAAGCAAAGATTCTTCGTCTTAGTGGTCAACCCCAGAATGCCCCGCAAGGTGAGTTATTTCGACCTCACATCAGACATTGAAGTGGGGAGAAGGTCCTTAAATTTATTTCAGACTTTTTGCTGGGAAGGGCTGCTGTAGTGCAGAAATTTGGTGGATGGTGAGTTAGACTGCATTCTGTTGACGGTGAAAGGAACCCTTCTGGTGAGGCCAGCCATGTCTTTCTCCTGAGCACACTTCAGTGTGGCTGACAGCCAAGTGCAGAAAGCTCAAGTTTGACTTTGTGTGGTCCAGGCTGAAGCCTACCCTGCTGTGAGGGGCATCACTACACAAGTTGTTAGGAGAACAGCCTGCAAATGACATTTAGAACCTATTTGGGTTCTTCGGACATTGGATCATTGCCTGTCCTCCACGTGTATAAAAGTGGAACCCACTTGTTCCAATTCAGAGTTCTTGGACCATGGAAGGCAGTGATTCTCAGGGTACTGGTATGTTGCTAGTTCAGACACCCTTGCAGATGGGGAAGAGGCCACATGGAGACTAAGTCTGGCAGTTACATAACTGTTCAAGGCCCTATGAACAGAGCAGCCTTATCACATTAGGTTTGTAAGTGGGGACTTCCTGGACCAGAAGGGGAGGGGGAACTAAGGAAAAGTAGCAGGTAGAGGTGTATTTAGTTCTAGTGTGCATTACAGTACTTAATTGAAAGTAGAGCACTGGGCTGGACAGTCAATTATTGTGCTGGTGTTGAGTCGGGAGCTTAGAAAACCCCCACGCTTTTGTCACCAACCTGGTTTGAGATGTTGGATTTGACATCTGGAGCACTGAATAAAATAGATGCTTTAGAAAGTATTGCATTTTAAACTGACTTCAAGACTTAATGTTTGTCGCTCAGTGTTAAACAGCTAGATGGTCAGAAGTCAAATCTTCAACTCAAATTCTTTGGCTGTAGGCAGCATCAACATGTGCCTCCTCTGGTGCATTTAATCTCCTGGCAGATGGCAAAACTGCACATTAATAAACAATTACTTGAACTAGTGAGTGAAGTCACTCTGGCCCTGCTTTATCACTTGAGCTTCTTCAGAAACCAGCAGAAGTCCCATCTTGTCCCTGCTCAGCAGTTAAACTTAATTGGTGCAATATTGGACACTACCTGCACATTAGCTTTTTTCTGTCTTCACGGGATCTGATATTTGGGATAAGGTTCTAATGCTGGCCTAAATCTGATCGTGGTTATTCTCCTATTGGACATGTTGCAATCACAGGTGGCACAAGAGGTTCCTTCAAAGGTACCTCAAAGGGCAATGGCTTCAGCATCAGTCTCTGCTGACATGGAGATTTCCAACTGTCCTCAGACCAACATTGGTCATTACCACGAAAGACAAAAGTTCCCATCCCTACATCTAGTTTTGCTCTTGGTTAAAGCAACAGAACACAGATTAAATTAGGCTGGCACTGGAAGTACCTCAAGTGTACATCTATTCACAGAAAGCATAGTGTTGGAGAGGTAAACTAGTGGCTGGTCTGGATGGCTTTTGACTGACTTCTAGGCTAGAGTGGGAAGACTGCATTAAAAACATGGCCCGTGCTTTGAGAATCTATGGATTGGTGCAAATGAACAATACATCTTTTTACATTTGCAGGCTATCAGAACAACTTGAAAGTACTTTACTCGCAAAACACTACTCCTGGATCCAGCAGGAAGCCTGGCCGGTACATCCCTTCCATGCCGGATCGTATACTTGATGCTCCAGAAATCCGGAATGACTATTGTAAGCCTACTTGTCTGTTCTTTGCTGTACTGGAAGTGCAATCTAAACCTCAGACCATCTGTAAGAAAGTGGCTCTGTATATACTGCACCCAAGTAAGGTTCAGTGTGCACAGAGTCCACAGTCCCCAGAGGTTTGGCAGAGGCTAAAGTTAGATATAACCTTACTCTCTAAAGTGGTAGCTTGGTCGAGCAGTAAGGCAGTATCAGAGGACAGTGTAAAGCATTTGTTGTACACACTCAGTCAGCAAATGAAGCCACACACTCAAGAACTGAACTCTAGGCCAATGGTTTGTATATAAAAATATAGTTGTTTTATTTTAGAACCAACAATGGGTGTCAAAATATACTTTCTCAGAATGAGATGCTTTAGTTAACTACTGTTCAATTGGCAATAGACTTTTGAATGCAATAGTTACAGTTGTTGCAATATGCAACACAATTTTAAAAAATTTATACATTGAGCTCAATGGAAATTTCTGGTTAAATGCAATGGATTACTTTTTGGATTACTTTTCTAACCACGGGACTGGATCTTGGATTCAGTCCCGGGACACTTCCTGTAAACAGGTGAGAAAAAGCGTTTTGGTTATGGTAGTGATTTTTGAGGAATATTACTGTATTTCAAAAGTTGACACTTAGAAACTTTTCTGGGTAAAATTACCAATGTTATCCTAGGGAAGGAAATACAGTTTGCAAGCAAAGTATGTTTACGTTACTTTTGTAATCCAGTGCTGGACTCCTAGGTTCAGCACTGGGACATTTACTTAAAACAGGTAAGTAATTACGTTTTTGTAGTTTGTACGATTTTTAAAGAATATTTGTATGATTCAGAAATCGACACTTAGAAACTTTTTCAACAAAAAGCAGGCAATGATATCCTATGAGAGGAATTTCCAGTTACTGGTAAGTACGGTAAAAATTACTTTTCATGGTCGGTACTGGACTAAAAGATGCAGTACTGAGGTCTCTCCTGATAGTAGGTGAGTAATTCGGAATTCGTTACTGTTGTGATTTTTAAGCAATATTTTGGTATTTCAAAAGTGGACACTTAGAAGAAATTTCACAGAAAACCAGTCAATGGATCCCTATGTAAGAAAATTCAATTCGCCGGTAAGTTACTTTTAACGTTACTTTTGTAATCCAGTGCTGGACTCCTAGGTTCAGCCCTGGGACATTTACTTAAAACAGGTAAGTAATTACGTTTTGGTAGTCTGTACGATTTTTAAAGAATATTCTTGTTTTCAAAAGTCGACACTTAGAAACTTTTGGAAGAAAAAGTGTCCATGTTATCCTATGAGGAAAAATGAGTTATCGGTCTCGAGGTAAGTAATCGGTCTTTTGAGTTAGGGTTCTGGGGTTAGACTCAGGGGTCTCCCAGGGTCAGTGATGCACTGTTGTTGCACCCTCAGCGGCACTAGGGCGGCCGGGTGCAGAGTGTTGAGGCCCAATGTTATCCTATGGAGGATAGGGGACTCCGGTTGGTGGCGGCTGGCAAGCAGGCCACGGGGTTGTGGGAGCAAAGCTCCTAGGGTTAAGCTCAGGGCACGTTGGGGACCAAGTTAGCACCAAAGAGGCACCCTCAGCGGCACTAGGGCGGCCGGGTGCAGAGTGCTGTTTTGAGGTCGGGTGCCCTGTTGATTTCAATGGAAATTTTCGGTTTTGGTTTTCAGCTGCAGGCTCGGTCCAGGAAGACTTCCAGGAGGAACCAACAGCTGGGCAGGTAAGTTGGAGGGCTCGGGGACGTAGGTGCACCTCGGGTTCCTTTCTCCAGGGCGCAGGGCGTCTGGATGCAGGGGTGTCTTTTGAGGTCGGATTTCACCTTACCGGGCCACTCGCGGTTGGGGGTTCTCCGTGCAGAGGCTGCAGGCGACGTCGGGGAGTCCTGGAGGGGTCAACCCACGGTGGACTCGGACTCTGGAGAGCTGGGGGACCTCGCTGGGACCGGTGGGCCACTTGAACTCGGGCTGTAGGCGACTGGTGCAGTGGTGGTTCCAGGCGTCGGGTTTCTTTCTCCTCAGCAGGCTCGGAGTCTTTGTTTGGTGTTTCTTTTGAACAGAGCTGCTGTTCACAGGAGATCCGGTCTTTGTTGAAGGCAGTCAGTCCTCCCTGGGGTTCTGGAGGTCGCTGGCTGCAGGACAAGACTATTTTTGGCGCAGGATCTCTGGAAACTGCAGACGGGCCGGTAGGGCTGGGGCCAAGTCAGTTGTTCTCTGCAGTCTCCTCTGCTGGGCGTCTTCTTTCGTCCTTTTTCTTCTTAGGTTGCGGGAATCTAAGGAAGGAAGGTTCAGGGTGCCCCTAAATACTAGATTTAGGGGCGTTACAGGTAGGTAAAGGGCAGGGACCAATGGGTCCCTGCCCTGGGGTGGGTACACCCCCTATCCTGCCACTCTCCTGTGGGAGGGGGCAGGAGCCTAGTCCTGATTGGGCAGGGCTCCCCATCTTCAAGATGGCGAGAGCCCGGAGATGTGCTTCACCTCGCCTCCCCCACCTGAGGGGTGGGGTTGGCAGAGGGTGGCACACCCCTTTCCTCCCTTGGTGTTTCCCTCCAGTCTTCCCACCAGGATGGGGGAGGAACCGGTGGGGACCAGTTGCTGAGTACAGCAAGTGGTCTGGGGAAGCTCACAAAGGCGGAATGCCTTTGAAGCTTCCCCCTGCCCATCCTGGGGGAGGGGGCCTAGCACCTCACCCAGGACGTGCATTGTTGCAGGCCCGGGAGAGCGGATGGCTCTCTACCCAGGGGTCCAGCAACATGTCTGCTGTGTGGCAGCCTAGGCAGCCCCTCAGACAAGACGTGGATTGTAGGTTAGGTTCAGGGGGTAACTCTAAGTTGCCCTCTGACGTGCATTTACAGTAAATCCCACACTGGCATCAGTGTGGGTTTACTGTGCTGAGGAGTTTGATACCAAACTTCTCAGTCTTCAGTGCAGCCATCATGGTGCTGTGGAGTACGTGCTGACGACCTCCCAGCACCATATACTCGGAATGGCAGCCCTGCACTTACAGTGCCCAGGAATGGGCCTGGGTACTGTAGGGGCACAGGGCTCATGCACCTGTGCCCTCACCACTGGCATAGGGCACCCAGCTAGAGGGGTGACTGAGGTATGCCAGGGCAGTGTGTTTGTGGGCATGGCACACAGGGATGTGTGCCATGTCGACTCTCTGTTTTGTTCTGCACCAAGACACTCAGCCTGCAAGGGCAGTGTGTGTGTGTCAGGGTACAGGGCCTCTAAGGGTGGCACAATAAGTGCTGCAGCCCTTAGGGGTCTTCTCTGGTCACAGTGCCCTGGGTACCTAGGGTACCATTTACCAGGGGCTTACCTGTGGCCAGAGATGCCAATTGGGTTTAGGCTGAGTACAGTTTTTAGGGAAGGAACACAGGCCCTGGGTACCTGATTGGCAGGGATCCAGGGCACACCAAGGAAAAGTGCATCAGTTATCAGGCAAAAAGTGGGGGTTACTGCAACAGAAACCCACTTTCCTACACAAGCCCCCCCAGCCCAAAGGCCAGGAGACTCAGCCAACGCTGGGAGAGCCTGTCTAGTCTTTCAGGCGAGGAAGAGTTGGGGAAGTGGTTTGAAAGTTGCAGGGCCTACTCCGCCTTATATCCTTCTGTCCAGGTCAGTCCCTTTGGGGAGCTGGCCTACCTCATCAGTTTCAGGACCTAATTCCCAAAGCTCCTCTCCTTGCTCTTTAGTGTCTTCACCCCATCTTTTAAGTTTGGGTTCAGAGGTGCCCACCTCTGCAAAGTCTAACTTAGCCAGGGCAAAGCCCAGCTTACCCACAGAGGTCACCCACAGTTTGAGCAACCCCACCATGACCAATAGGGTCAGGGGGCCTAGCTTGTTATTTGGCAGGGGGTTAGGCCACCATGCCAAGGATAGGGCTGCCATGAAGGCTAACACCCAGCAGAGGCTGCTGACAGCTGTCAGTGCCCAGAACCACACCTCTAGCTCCTGTCTGGCAAGTGAAGGGGCTATCTTACAGGTCTCTTTGGGTCCTGGCTGTCTGCCTGTTGCTTTAGGGTGGGGGGTCACTAAACTTTGTAGTGAGCACCCTTCCTCCACCCTTTGTTCTGCCAGCTGAGGAGCCACCAACTCAGGCTGGACAGTTGCCTGACTAGTCAGGTCTTCTTGTTGGCTAGGGGGCTTTACCAGGGCCACTTCTGGAGTTTTCCCTCACTGGGATAGAATCTCCCTGGCCCTCTGGGACTGTGGCTAACAGTTGCCCACCTTTCCTACCCTGTTCCTTTTTACTCTTTTGGGGCTCAGCTGCACTGACTGCAGGTTGAGCCCCCAGGTTTCTTGGGTGAGGCCTGGCATTGGGCCAGTGCCTCTCTTTGGCTCAGGTCCACCTCTAAGTGGTCATTCCCCAGGAGACAATCAAGGGGAGGTCTTTACTGACTACCACCTTTCTCCATCTAAGGGACCCAGCTATGACTAGGGGCACTACAGCCACAGGCCTAACAGTGACTCCCCCTGGGACAGCCCTTACTCTCCTTGATTCCCCTGGGACATACTGGTGTGGGAGTACCAACCTGTCATGCACCACAGTGTGACTGGCACAGGTATCTCTCAGGGCAGTGGCTGGGATTCCATTCACCAGTAGGCGGTGGAAGTGTCTACTCCCCTCTGGGATCTCCAGCTTACCTCTTGGGCCCATTTTCCAGTTGAAAGCTAGGAGGACTTCCTCATCTGAGGACCCTTCCTCCAGAGCTACACTGGCAACTCCTGGGGCTACACTAGTCACCCCTGGGGCTGTACTAGGGATCTTGTTTTTAGGACAGCTAGGGTCCTTGGTGTGGTGTCCTGACTTCTGACAGTTGTGACACCATATTCTGTTGGGATCCCAATTCTTACCTTGGTACCCTGGTTTAGTTTGTGAGGTGTCTTTGGGCCCACCCTCCTGGACAGGTTTTGGGGGGCTGCCTGGGACTCCTTACTTTTATCCTTAAGGGGTTCACTATCTTTCTTCTGGGGAGGCTTTGTGACCCCTTTCTTTTGGTCACCCCCAGTGGATGTCCTAGTTACCCTTGTTCTGACCCAGTGGTCTGCCTTCTTTCCCAATTCTTGGGGAGAAATTAGACCTAGGTCTACCAAATGCTGATGCAACTTTTCGTTTGTGCAATTACTTAGTATGTGTTCCTTCATAAACAAATTGTAAAGTCCAGGAAAATCCTGCACATTATGTCCAGCTAACCAACCATCCAGTGTCTTTACTGAGTAGTCTCACGAAGTCAATCCAGGACTGGGTCTGGGTTTTGTGAGCCCCCTGAATCTAATTCTATACTCCTCAGTAGTGAGCCCAAATCCCTCAATCAGAGTATTCTTCATGAGGTCATAGGACCCTGCATCTGGCCCAGAGAGGGTCAGAAGCCTGTCTCTGCAGTTACCAGAGAACAGTTCCCACAGGAGTGCCCCCAGAGAGGTTTCTTTACTTTTCTTATTTCACAAGCCCTCTCAAAGGCTGTGAACCATTTGGTGATGTCATCACCTTCCTCAAATTTAGGGACAATCCCTTTGGGGATTTTAGGATCAGAAGTTTCCTCCCTATCCTTAGTTTTAGTATTGCTGCCACCATTGATGGGTGCTAAACCCATCTCCTGTCTTTCCTTCTCTAGAGCCAGGAGTCTGGTCTCTAGGTCCAGTCTTTTGGCCAACCTTGCTAAAAGGTGGTCCTCCTCACTAAGGCTATCCTCAGTGTCCTCTCTGGGACCTGAACCACCTAGGTGGCCCCTAGGTCCCCAGAGGTTTACTCTTGGAAATAAGGGTGCAGTGACCCTGTCTTCCCTAGGAAGTGGTGGAGGTGGGTTACCATCCCCATCCTCCTCACTCCTTTCCTCCTCTGCGTGGTCATCACCATGCTCAGAGGGGTGGGCCTTAGCATACTCAGCCAGGAGCTCCTGGAGCCCTTGTTTGGTTGGATGCTGGCCCATTGGTATATTTTTAAGTTTACATAAGGACCTTATCTCTTTGAAAGACAAATGAAGATAAGGGGTGAGGTCGAGCTCCTCAACCATGTCCTGTATGTCATTATTATTTTCACTAATAGCTGGGTTGTTTTCTTGAGACATTCTAACAAAAAGTTCTAACCCCTCTACCCTTGACTATAGTGACTTTTTATTTTCTACAATTTTAAAGGGACTTAAGCAAGGCCCTAACAAGACTTTTAGTAATTTGGTAAAAAATGCCAATTTGAAAAAATCTGAATTCTAAAGGCAATTTAAGAGTTCTGTCGTGTGATCAGATGGTAACCAAGTAGTCCAACAATGCAAGTTTGTATCCCACCGCTGATCCACCAATGTAAGAAAGTGGCTCTGTATATACTGCACCCAAGTAAGGTTCAGTGTGCACAGAGTCCACAGTCCCCAGAGGTTTGGCAGAGGCTAAAGTTAGATATAACCTTACTCTCTAAAGTGGTAGCTTGGTCGAGCAGTAAGGCAGTATCAGAGGACAGTGTAAAGCATTTGTTGTACACACTCAGTCAGCAAATGAAGCCACACACTCAAGAACTGAACTCTAGGCCAATGGTTTGTATATAAAAATATAGTTGTTTTATTTTAGAACCAACAATGGGTGTCAAAATATACTTTCTCAGAATGAGATGCTTTAGTTAACTACTGTTCAATTGGCAATAGACTTTTGAATGCAATAGTTACAGTTGTTGCAATATGCAACACAATTTTAAAAAAAAATTATACATTGAGCTCAATGGAAATTTCTGGTTAAATGCAATGGATTACTTTTTGGATTACTTTTCTAACCACGGGACTGGATCTTGGATTCAGTCCCGGGACACTTCCTGTAAACAGGTGAGAAAAAGCGTTTTGGTTATGGTAGTGATTTTTGAGGAATATTACTGTATTTCAAAAGTTGACACTTAGAAACTTTTCTGGGTAAAATTACCAATGTTATCCTAGGGAAGGAAATACAGTTTGCAAGCAAAGTATGTTTACGTTACTTTTGTAATCCAGTGCTGGACTCCTAGGTTCAGCACTGGGACATTTACTTAAAACAGGTAAGTAATTACGTTTTTGTAGTTTGTACGATTTTTAAAGAATATTTGTATGATTCAGAAATCGACACTTAGAAACTTTTTCAACAAAAAGCAGGCAATGATATCCTATGAGAGGAATTTCCAGTTACTGGTAAGTACGGTAAAAATTACTTTTCATGGTCGGTACTGGACTAAAAGATGCAGTACTGAGGTCTCTCCTGATAGTAGGTGAGTAATTCGGAATTCGTTACTGTTGTGATTTTTAAGCAATATTTTGGTATTTCAAAAGTGGACACTTAGAAGAAATTTCACAGAAAACCAGTCAATGGATCCCTATGTAAGAAAATTCAATTCGCCGGTAAGTTACTTTTAACGTTACTTTTGTAATCCAGTGCTGGACTCCTAGGTTCAGCCCTGGGACATTTACTTAAAACAGGTAAGTAATTACGTTTTGGTAGTCTGTACGATTTTTAAAGAATATTCTTGTTTTCAAAAGTCGACACTTAGAAACTTTTTGGAAGAAAAAGTGTCCATGTTATCCTATGAGGAAAAATGAGTTATCGGTCTCGAGGTAAGTAATCGGTCTTTTGAGTTAGGGTTCTGGGGTTAGACTCAGGGGTCTCCCAGGGTCAGTGATGCACTGTTGTTGCACCCTCAGCGGCACTAGGGCGGCCGGGTGCAGAGTGTTGAGGCCCAATGTTATCCTATGGAGGATAGGGGGACTCCGGTTGGTGGCGGCTGGCAAGCAGGCCACGGGGTTGTGGGAGCAAAGCTCCTAGGGTTAAGCTCAGGGCACGTTGGGGACCAAGTTAGCACCAAAGAGGCACCCTCAGCGGCACTAGGGCGGCCGGGTGCAGAGTGCTGTTTTGAGGTCGGGTGCCCTGTTGATTTCAATGGAAATTTTCGGTTTTGGTTTTCAGCTGCAGGCTCGGTCCAGGAAGACTTCCAGGAGGAACCAACAGCTGGGCAGGTAAGTTGGAGGGCTCGGGGACGTAGGTGCACCTCGGGTTCCTTTCTCCAGGGCGCAGGGCGTCTGGATGCAGGGGTGTCTTTTGAGGTCGGATTTCACCTTACCGGGCCACTCGCGGTTGGGGGTTCTCCGTGCAGAGGCTGCAGGCGACGTCGGGGAGTCCTGGAGGGGTCAACCCACGGTGGACTCGGACTCTGGAGAGCTGGGGGACCTCGCTGGGACCGGTGGGCCACTTGAACTCGGGCTGTAGGCGACGGGTGCAGTGGTGGTTCCAGGCGTCGGGTTTCTTTCTCCTCAGCAGGCTCGGAGTCTTTGTTTGGTGTTTCTTTTGAACAGAGCTGCTGTTCACAGGAGATCCGGTCTTTGTTGAAGGCAGTCAGTCCTCCCTGGGGTTCTGGAGGTCGCTGGCTGCAGGACAAGACTATTTTTGGCGCAGGATCTCTGGAAACTGCAGACGGGCCGGTAGGGCTGGGGCCAAGTCAGTTGTTCTCTGCAGTCTCCTCTGCTGGGCGTCTTCTTTCGTCCTTTTTCTTCTTAGGTTGCGGGAATCTAAGGAAGGAAGGTTCAGGGTGCCCCTAAATACTAGATTTAGGGGCGTTACAGGTAGGTAAAGGGCAGGGACCAATGGGTCCCTGCCCTGGGGTGAGTACACCCCCTATCCTGCCACTCTCCTGTGGGAGGGGGCAGGAGCCTAGTCCTGATTGGGCAGGGCTCCCCATCTTCAAGATGGCGAGAGCCCGGAGATGTGCTTCACCTCGCCTCCCCCACCTGAGGGGTGGGGTTGGCAGAGGGTGGCACACCCCTTTCCTCCCTTGGTGTTTCCCTCCAGTCTTCCCACCAGGATGGGGGAGGAACCGGTGGGGACCAGTTGCTGAGTACAGCAAGTGGTCTGGGGAAGCTCACAAAGGCGGAATGCCTTTGAAGCTTCCCCTGCCCATCCTGGGGGAGGGGCCTAGCACCTCACCCAGGACGTGCATTGTTGCAGGCCCGGGAGAGCGGATGGCTCTCTACCCAGGGGTCCAGCAACATGTCTGCTGTGTGGCAGCCTAGGCAGCCCCTCAGACAAGACGTGGATTGTAGGTTAGGTTCAGGGGGTAACTCTAAGTTGCCCTCTGACGTGCATTTTACAGTAAATCCCACACTGGCATCAGTGTGGGTTTACTGTGCTGAGGAGTTTGATACCAAACTTCTCAGTCTTCAGTGCAGCCATCATGGTGCTGTGGAGTACGTGCTGACGACCTCCCAGCACCATATACTCGGAATGGCAGCCCTGCACTTACAGTGCCCAGGAATGGGCCTGGGTACTGTAGGGGCACAGGGCTCATGCACCTGTGCCCTCACCACTGGCATAGGGCACCCAGCTAGAGGGGTGACTGAGGTATGCCAGGGCAGTGTGTTTGTGGGCATGGCACACAGGGATGTGTGCCATGTCGACTCTCTGTTTTGTTCTGCACCAAGACACTCAGCCTGCAAGGGCAGTGTGTGTGTGTCAGGGTACAGGGCCTCTAAGGGTGGCACAATAAGTGCTGCAGCCCTTAGGGGTCTTCTCTGGTCACAGTGCCCTGGGTACCTAGGGTACCATTTACCAGGGGCTTACCTGTGGCCAGAGATGCCAATTGGGTTTAGGCTGAGTACAGTTTTTAGGGAAGGAACACAGGCCCTGGGTACCTGATTGGCAGGGATCCAGGGCACACCAAGGAAAAGTGCATCAGTTATCAGGCAAAAAGTGGGGGGGTTACTGCAACAGAAACCCACTTTCCTACACCATCCTAATGTTTCTTTGTCCTCTAATGCAAGTCTACTTCTGCTTGTGTCCTGTGCTCTGCCATAAACTCGGACTAATGCTAGTCCCCTAATGTGTTGCCTTGTACCCAACTGTAAGCAGTTTCTCGCTGAACTTTGTTCTGTTGTAAACCTATTTTAATGAATCTGCCATTCTGTACACACATTGCAATCTGTTCTGCTAGATCATTCTAGCTTCACCCTCTGCTGTAAACCAGAATAATTCAGCATCCTCTGCCGTACTGCTAGCCCATCAACTCTGACTGCTGGCAGTCTGGTCTACAGTCCAGTGTGTGGTCGGACATCCTTGTGCAGGACATGTATCTGACTTGGTGTGCCGGTGTCCTTCTGTCATCTAGATCTGAACCTGATTGACTGGAGTGTACTGAACTGTCTGGCTGTAGCACTAGACGACTCTGTGTATCTCTGGAATTACACATCTGGAGATATCATCCTGCTCATGCAAATGGAAAGACCAGATGAGTACATCTCCTCCGTGTCCTGGATCAAGGAGGGCAACTACCTCGCTGTCGGTACAAGCAACGCTGAGGTTCAGGTGAGGTGTCCGGTGTCTTGGTACTGCATTGGTGTTCTTTGTTTCAGCATACTGATTTCGTGCAGTGTTTAAGTAAGGACTCTTCAAGTTGTACATGATTGACATGAGCTTACAGATCATTTGGTAACTTTAAGCGTACCTACAAGTAGTACCTTTTAGGAATAGGCTTCGAAGGCCAGTTCCCTTTGCCTCTAAAGAGCACCCACTTCTGACTACATGTACATTGTGTCTTCCAAACGCCGTCCAATTACTTTATTCTGGTAGATGCTACAAACTGCAGACTGCTCCCATTGGAATATTCTCCAGTAGCCAGTCTGGAATAAGATCTATACACAGCAGTGCTCCTGTTGGCCTCAAGGTGGCTTCTCGTTGGCTCCATACCGCCCTGGAAGCTGCGTCTAAGTGCCACACCTACAGAAATTCCTGTCTTTCAGTTCCTTGTAACCTGGATCTGGAGCTCCACTTTTGATTTTGTTTTTCTGTTGACTTTCAAAATGGTTCTGCAGTGTGGGATGAAAGGTATGCCCCCAAGAAAACTGGTTTAATGCTATTCTGCTGCAATAGCAGATGTTGGTCACAGACTTGCATGGGGTGACTTTGGTGTATGAGCTTGGACACTGTTCGAAGTCCTAAGTTCACATGAAGGCATTCTGAGATTAGGAAGGAAGCATTTTTTGCCACATTGGTCCTGCTCATTCATGGGCCCAGACTTTGTCCTGGGGCTGCTCCTGTGACTAACTTCACACGGAGCCCTTGGCAAGTGAAAGCGTAAACTCAAGCATAAAAGCGAAGCAGGACTCTAACCCATCTCCTCTCTGACTCCAAAGAGCATGCATGAGGGTGCCACTATTGAAGTCTCACTCCAAGGTCTCTGGCTACAGAACCAATTCCACTTTCGACCACTACGTGCCCCATATTTTCTGGGCCGTTCTCAAACCTGCAGCAAACCAAAGCCTTCAAAGTGTCCATGATACAAATATTCACTGTACTTCAGCTCCCTGGCTCCACAGAACCATAAAAAGTGATACTAACACAAGATCATTGGCTTCATGTAGGAAAGTGCCTCTTTGTGCATGGTTGCCCTCCACATTTTGCCTAATGTGGATGCTCTTTGACTGAGTGGGCCCTGGGTTCCTGCCAACCAGGCACCCAGTGCCTATGTTCTTTCCCTAAACTGTAAAACCCAATTGGCAACTCTCTGGCCACCTGTAGGTCCCTTGTAAAAGGTACTCTAGGTACCAAGGGCACTGAGCAGGGAAGGCCTCTAAGGGCTGCAGTACTTATTGTGCCACCCTTAGGCCCTGTACCTCAACACACAAACTGCCACTGCAGGCTGCGTGTTTTGGTGCAGAGCAAAGTGAAGAGTCGACATGCACACATCCCTATGTTAGGTATCAAGGAGAGGGGAACAAGACAGCTAGTTCCCTTCCCCCAAGGACATGTATACAATCAAAGAACTAGCAAATGCGAATGAAGCATCAAGAAGTGTTTGTAGAAGAAAAACTATTTCTTATGAAAGCCCTCACCCACCAACCTAGTTGGTGGCATGCTTCATCATTACACGTCCTCAAAGGAGGACTTGCCTTCTCTGTCCTGATACCGCCACTCTGGAACAAGCTGCCTAGTTAGCTCCGTGCGGAAGGACGCCTTCTTCCATTCAGAAAAACTCAAAACCCTCTTGTACACAGAAGCCTGGGCCTAACTATATTACCATCCCACCTGGAACTGACGCTGATCTTCTTGAAGCGCTTAGACCTGTTGGTATTAGGCACTATACAAGTCGAAATTAACATAACATTGGGCCCCACCCAGTGGCACCGAGCGTGCCCCGGGTGTGCTGCAACACCTGTTTACAGTGGAGCTGGCTTTTTGGTGCTTGTGTGTGCAGTGATAGTGCGTGTGTGTAAATTAAAAACTGTCCTCGGGTCCCACTACCCACAAGGGTTGTTTTAATAAATGGGCCTTTGGCAGTATTAAAAGCAAGGCGGTGGATGTGTACGGAGTTAGTTATGGTCCCCCACATCCAATGTGGTTAACATGTTTCAGCCAGGCCTTGACTATGATCTGGCTTTCTTCAGGACCTTGTATGTGTAAAGAGTGAGTTCAAATAAAAGTATAATTGACCAGATATGTGCTGCACTCGCGAAGGCAAAAGAAACAATTGATGGACGGAATGCTGGACAATGCAAACATTCACCCCCAGTCACAAGGATCTGGGTTAAATCCATCATTCTTTTGCTCACCACACCACCCCAGTTTGGACCCAGCCATATGCAAATCAGTCTTGCCCCTGTTCCTTGTGGGAACAGTCCAGCCCGAACTGCCAAGCCAGGTCCTCCCTGGACCAGAAACGAGCATCCTGGGACCGGTTTCAGGGCATCACCCTTCTTCAGCCAGGCTAGTAACGGCGGTGCGGTACGGCCATTTAAACTACCCAGTCACTCCCGTACCGCACCGCCGATACTTTTATGGTTACAGCGCGGACACGACGGCATAGAAGCCCATAAGTCATATGTGCATTTATTGAAGCTAATTGTACACATTTGTGTTTGTTCGTTTTGTGTTTCTTTTCCTCATTACAGGTAAACCGTAGAGGGAACACCCCTCTTACCTATAGTGCACCTTAGCGAGTGCAGCACATATCCGGTCACTTATACTTTTATTTGCCCTCACTCTTTACACATACAAGGTCCTGAAGAAAGCCAGATCATAGTCGAGGCCTGGCTGAAACATGATCACATTGGATGTGGGGGACCATAACTAACTCCGTACACATCCACCGCCTTGCTTTTAATACTGCCAAAGGCCCATTTATTAAAACCACCCTTGTGGGTAGTGGGACCCGAGGACAGTTTTTAATTTACACTCACACAATCACTGCACACTCAAGCACCAAAAAGCCAGCTCCACTGTAAACAGTTGTTGCAGCACACCCGGGGCACGCTCGGTGCCATCGGGTGGGGCCCGATGATGAAGCATGCCACCAACTAGGTTGGTGGGTGAAGGCTTTCATAAATAGTTTTTCTTTCTTCTACAAACATACACTTCTTGCTGCTTCATTCGCTAGTTCTTTTTGATTGTATACACATCCCTATGTCCCATGCCTACAATCCACTGCCATGGCATAGGTCAGCCACCCCTCTAGCTGGGTGCACTATACCAGTGGTGAGGGTACAGGTGCATGAGCCCTGTACCCCTACAGTGTCTAAGTCCATTCTTAGACATTGTAAGTGCAGTAAAGCCATAAAGAGTATATGGTATGGGAGTTTGCCACCGGTTCTGACCCCCACTTTGGGCGGTAGAATTAGCGGGGAAACCAAGATAGGAGGAGAGGTGTGCCCACCTTTGCCAACCCCACCACTCAGGTGGGGGAGGCAAGGTGAAGCACAACTCAGTCCCTGCCATCTTGAAGATGGGGGGGTGGGACCCAGCCAACCAGAGTGAGCCTTATGTCCCCCTCCCACTGGAAGGTGGCATAATAGAGGGTGTACCCACCCAAAGGAAGGGACCCATTGGCCCCAACCTGTACCTACCTGTAACTCCTCTAAATTTAGTATTTCAGGGCTACCCTGAACCTTGCCTCAGACAAGAAGATACAAGAAGGACCGAAGAGTCATGCTGAAGGAAGATGACACCAACTGACTTCACCCCAGCCCTACTGGCCTGTCCCGACCTCTACCTGCTCCAGCGAAATCCTGGTGTCCTGCAGCCAGCAGCCCCCCCAGAACCCGGAGGACCTGCCCTCCCCAGCCAGACTGTCTCCTGTGAGCACCGTATTTGCTCACCAACAGACACTGGCTCTGTCCAAATCGGAGTCTGCACACGACGCCCACGGCCCGAGTTAGTGGCTCACCACCACGAGGAGGCCTCCCTGGCTATCCTGACCTGGGATCTGGTGATCCCTGACCTGCCTCCAGCCGACTCCTTCAGCCCCTTTCTGGAGGATCCCCACGACTGGAGCAGGTAAGAAAAACCCGACACCAAGACACCCCTGCACCTGATGCCCCACGGCCTTGGGTGGCCCAACAGACTGTCCCGGCATCCCATGACATCGCAACTTACCTCTCCAACCGGTGGTCTCCTCCAGAAGATCTTAGTTCCCAAGCCTGCAGTGTTTGTTGCAACCGGAGAATCACCATTGAAAACGGGGCACCCAATGCCAAAAGAGCACCCTGCACCCGGCTGCCCCTGTGCTGCTGTGGGTGCAACTTGTTTGCTACTTTGAACCCTCCCTCTTGCCCTGAGCTTAAGTCTAGGAGCTGTGCTCCCACATCCTTGTGGCCTGCTTGTGGGCAGCCACCAACCGGAGGCCCCCGGTCCCCCATTGGTTAACATTGGGCCTCAGCACTCTGCACCGGGCCGGCCTAGTGCAGCTAAGGGTGTTTTGTTTTGGGAGTTGGGTTTCTGGGGTTAGAACAAGGGTTGACCCAGGGTCAAGGATGCACTCTCAAAAGTACTTACCTTTAAACCGATAACTTCATGTTCGAGGCATATGAGCTGCAGATCACACACTGTGCATAGATCGCCATCTGGTGTTGGGCCCGGATGTTTGCACTTTGTTGTTGTATTGGAATAAGTCTTTGGAAGTCACAAGATCGGTGACTCCTCCTTTGGACAATAGTGCGCATGGGCATCGACTCCATCTTCAGATTGTCTTTTACGCCATCGGGCTCGGATGTGATTCTCGCGCTCCAGTTCGGTGTCGCCACCGTTCTAACTTTCGACGCGCAATCCTTCACCCATTCGTCAGTATTGTTTTCGATCGCGTTTCCCTTTTCGACGCGCATCGCTACAAACTCCAATCCTTCGATTCCGGTCGTCGACGCAGGCCTTCGGGCCTACCTGCGCCATCAGGCCTTTTGGCTCATGGAAAGGACTCCCTTCAAAAAGTGTCCTCAATGTGGTGTGTAACCTCTGCCTTGAGCACGAGGCCAAAGACTGTCCAGCTTGCGCCTCTTTCCGTTCCAAGAAAACCATACGGGATCGTCTAGCTCGAAGAAACATGGCTCGATCGTCTACATCCATACCAGAGGATATCTTCCAGGAAGGCGTCTATGTACCGGAACAACTCGAAGAGTGCCTCATCTGCGCCTCCGAAGCTGACGATTCTGGGCAACAGGTCCTAAGTACTGACGTCGCTTTTTCTCCCCCCACCCCTCCCCACCATCCATTCCAGCAAAGGCTTCGATTTCACCTTCGGGCCTAGGTGCACACAGGAACAAAACTTCCCACACCCCGACGCCCGGCCAAGAAGTCGACACATAAGCCTTCAGGCCGCTCGAGCCAGCCTACCCTCGGTACCGAAACCCCCGGCGCCGAGACCAAAAGACAAACCACTGTCTCTGCCCGCACCAAGGCCGGGTTCCACATCGGCGCATTCGACACCGAAACCCACCGGCACTGAGCCTTCGCCTCCGAAAAAACCGTCGGAACCGAGCAAACAACCAGTTCCGAGAACCGCTGGAACTCCACCTTCGGAGCCGAAAAAAATTATCGGTGCCAGCTCCAAAGACCCCTTCGGAACCCACAAACTCCCATTTCCAAACCTAGGGAGTATAAAACAACTCAAATTGGTGCCACACAAACACTCTGACCCAAAAAAATCGGCGCCGAAACACCACACTTCAGAGGAGGAGCTTTTTCAACCCGATCCAACCCAACAAACTCTGGAAATAGACCCAAATACAGGTCGACTTGTGGTTAGTCCTTCCGGGAAGAGGAAATTGGACAAACCTGCACCAGCTGCACTCCCTCTCAAGAAAAAAGACTGCCACTTCTCCTTTTAGGATCCCTTCTCCACCCCACATCTCTCCTATTCCATCTCCAGTACCCTCACAATCTCCTCCACCTCAGGATGTTGAGGACCCTTCTGAGTACGAAGGCGATGACCAACCTTTAGGAGAACCTAGTCATCCTAATATCCCTAATGACCCATGGGACAATTATGGCACACCAGATGTCCCCTATAGACCACAAGATGATATCTACCCATCTAGACCATCTCCTCCAGAGGACACTATAGGATTCACTCAACTCCTACATAGAGCTGCATAATACTACGGTGTAGATTAACACACAGACCCTGTAGAAGAAGACTTCCTTATGGACACTTTTGCACCATCTCAAAGGTCCACTTCTATCCTCCCAATGCTAAAAGGGGTAATCAAACACGCTCCTGAAGTCTTTAAAGATCCTGTAAGGGCTAGAGTCATTAACCCCAGGGTAGAAAAGAAATATAAGTCTGCCCCAGCTGACCCTGTTTACATTAAAGGGCAACTTCCCTTAGATTCTTTAGTAGTTTCTAACGCCAGGAAAAGGGCTAACTCCCAACCCTCAGGCGATGCTCCACCTCCTGATAAGGAGTCAAAACTCTTGGACGCATCTGGTAAGAGAACAGCGTCCCAGGCAGCTAACATTTGGAGAATTGCCAACACACCGGCGTTGCTGGCTAGGTACAATAGGGCACACTGACAAACTAGAGACCAGGCAAAATTATAACAAATACCTCCATTCAGTGTGCTCTGGATGCTGCAGACACAGCCTCACGAGCCGTTAATACCAGTGTTCTTTTACGTAGACATGCATGGCTCCGTATTTCAGGATTCAAACCCGAGGTTCAAACTGCCATACTAAATCAGCCGTTTGACCAAGAACATTTATTTGGACCTAGTGTGGATTCATCTTTAAAAGACACCGACACAGCCAAATCAATGGGAGCTTTACAATCGCAAACTCCCAGAAGTTCCTTTCGTCGCTCCTCTTATAGGGGAGCCTCGAGGTTTTACCACGGACAACTCTTCCACGTCCTATAAAAGTCCCACTCAGACCTCCTCTACCAAAGGTTATTAAAGAGGCGGCTACAGGGGCAATAATAACCAGGGTAGAGGCAAAACCGTCAATACCCGTACTGCCTCCACCTCCAAACAATGACTTCCCTCCACTCCCCTCAGACCATTCCACTCCAGTCGGGGGAAGATTACTACAGTTCCTACCTGTCTGGAACACCATTACCACGGACAGGTGGGTGAGACAAATCATCCAATCCGGTTATTGCCTGGAACTCACTTCAACTCCTCCAGACATACCACCCAAACGGCGTCCAATGTCAACAGACCATTTAACGCTTCTCAAACAAGAGGTACTTTCCTTCCTACAAAAACATGCAATAGAACCAGTTCCCCTGCATCAGCAAAACACAGGGGGTCTACTCACTGTATTTTCTCATTCCAAAGAAGGACGGAACCCTGAGGCCCATAGTCTTCCTCAGACCATTAAACCTCTACAGACAATCAGACCATTTTCATATGGTCACTCTTCAACAACTCCTTCCTCTACTCAAACAAGGCGATTTCCTTGCCACCTTAGATCTCAAGGACGCCTACTTCCACATTCCCATTCACCCGGCTCACAAAAAATATCTTCGATTTTGTAGTGGACGGTCAACATTATCAGTTCAAGGTGCTCCCATTCAGTCACCACAGCACCCAGTCATCACAATGTCTGGCAGTTGTAGCAGCCCACTTAAGAAGACGACAAATTCACGTCTTCCCATACCTGGACGACTGGCTCATAAAAGCCAGGTCGCATACCCAGTGTGTAAATCACACACACACCACAATCCAACTACTTCACGACTTAGGGTTCACAATAAACCTCACAAAGTCTCACCTCTAACCGTCCCACATCCAACAATATCTAGGTGCCACAATAGACACCTTGCATATCCCAATCCAGCAGGATAGCAAGCCCTTATAACAAAATTTCAGCCGCAACACTCACTTCCAGCTCGAGTGTTTATGCAACTAATAGGGATGATGGCCTCTTGCATATTCATAGTACCCCATGCAAGACTCCAGATGCGCCCCTTATAGGAATGCTTGGCACGTCAGTGGAACCAGGCTCTAGGTCAGTTAACAGATCTGGTGTTGGTGGACGGCTGCACACATTGCTCTCTGCAGTGGTGGAACACCCAAAACCTTTCCAAAGGGCGACCGTTCCTAGAGCCATTTCCACAGATTGTGCTAACAGCAGACTCATCGCTCACCGGATGGGGGGGCTCATCTACTACATCACACCATACAGGGCACATGGACACCTCAGCAAAAGTTACTCCACATCAATAATTTGGAGTTACTGGCAATCTTTCTGGCATTAAAATCATTCCAGAAACAAATCAGGCAAAGCTGTCTTAGTCCGGACGGACAATATCACAGCAATGTATTTACAAAAACAGGGGGGACGCACTCTACAGCTCTCTCAACTAGCTCAGAGCATATGGAGGTGGGCTATTCCTCTTAGCCCAACATCTTCCAGGAATTCAGAATCAGATCGCAGATCTGTTAAGTCATCAAACACAACAAATTCACGAGTGGGAACTTCACCCACAAGTTCTTCAACCATTTTTCCAAATGTGGGGGCATCCAGAGATCTCTTCGCCACACATTACAACACAAAATGCCCAAGTTTCGCCTCCAGATATCCACACCCATTGTCCAAAGGCAATGCGATATGGATGAATTGGTCAGGCAGATTTGCATACGCTTTTCCACCTCTCCCACTCATTCCATTAGTGGTGCGCAAGCTACAACAGCAGTCACTAACACTGATTCTAGTTGCTCCAACATGGGCCAGACAACCATGGTACACAACATTGCTGGAACTATCCGTAGTCCCGCACCAAAAGCTACACCTCTTCCCACATCTCTTAACACAGAACCGTGGAGAGATCAGACATCCAGACCCAGCACAGCTCAATCTAGCGATCCGGCTCCTGAAGTCCTAGAATTCGGTTACCTCAATCGTCCACCTGATTGTATGAACGTTATCAAAGAGGCTAGGCGCCACCCCACTAGAGCCTGCTATGCAGCCAAGTGGGAAATATTTTGTTATATACTGTACCAATAACACAATCAATCCTCTAGATGCGTCCATTCAACACATCATATGTTACCTGCTGCATCTTCAAAGATGTAATCTAGCATACACATCCATTAGATTGCATCTCGCTGCCATAGCAGCTTACCTACAAAATAGACCACATTTGTCATTATTCAGGGTACCAGCCATTAAAGCATTTATGGAAGGTCTCAAAAGAATAATTCCTCCCAGGGTACCACCCTCTCCAGTGTGGAATCTAAACATCGTCCTCACTAGATTAATGGGCCCTCCATTCGAACCTCTACATAAATGTGAGCTCCAATTTCTTACATGGAAAGTTGCTTTCCTTGTGGCTATCACATCTCTCAGAAGAGTCGGTGCGTTACAGGCACTAACTATTCAAGAACCATTTTTACAACTCCATCATAATAAAGTGGTTCTCAGGACAAATCTCAAATTCCTTCCTAAAGTTATTTCTCCCTTCCATCTCAACCAATCTGTGGAGTTGCCAGTATTCGTCTCGCAACCACAAACAGTAGCAGAAAGAGCTCTTCATACACTAGATGTGAAGAGCCCTCCTTTACTACATTGACAGAACAAAACCTTTTCACAAAACAACTTTTTGTATCCTTCTCACCACCACATAAAGGCAATCCTATATCAAAATCTGGCATTGCAAGGTGGATTGGCAAATGTATACAAATTTGCTAACACAAAGCAAAACGTACACTATCTATTCCCCCTAAAGCCCACTCTACCCATAAAATAGGGGCTTCCATGGCATTTTTAGGGAACATTACCTTAGATGACCTCTGCAAAGCAGCTACATGGTCTACACCGCACACATTCACAAAACACTATTGTGTAGATGTGCAGGCAAAACAACAAGCTAGTGTGGGCCAGGCTGTACTCAAAACACTATTTCAAACTACTGCAACAGAATACTGGTGGTCGCAGCTAAAGGGAGGTACTGCTATGCAATCTATGCAGTGTGTGATCTGCAGCTCATATGCCTCGAACGGAAAATGCTACTTACCAGTATGCATCTGTTCTTGGCATGTAGAGCTGCAGATCCACACACGCCCACCCACCTCCCCGCCTACCTTTATCTGTTCCAGTACATGGACATCTTTTTCTGTTTCTCACAAAACTCCATTTCCCTTCTTGGCGAAAAAACAATCTGAAGATGGAGTCGATGCCCATGCGCACTATTGTCCAAAGGAGGAGTCACCGATCTTGTGACTTCCAAAGACTTATTCCAATACAACAACAAAGTGCAAACATCCGGGCCCAACACCAGATGGCGATCTATGCACAGTGTATGGATCTGCAGCTCTACATGCCAAGAACAGATGCATACTGGTAAGTAGCATTTTCCTTCCTCATCGGATTGCATTAACTGCTTTTCTGTAAAAAAAGTTCTGTGGAGTTGGAAATTCTATGAAAAAGCATACAAGTGTCTTGATAACAAATTGCATTAATTACCTTTATCCAAGAATGTCCCAGTGTGGTATCTAGGTATACCACACTGAGTAAGAAAAGTGATCTGAAAAGTAACACAAAATACAATAGTAATTGTAAAGCAATTACAATAGTAACTGAAATTATTTTCACTGACTTACCTGTAAACAAACCAATTGCATTCTACTGCATTTCAACTGTATTCAACTGCATTATTATTGCAAAGTATTTCACTTACCTGCACCTGGCTTGGTTCTAGAACTAAAATACAACTAAATAATAATTGTATACAAACAAATTGGTCTGAGTTCAGTCAAGTCAAAATAACTTTATTTTGGTTGCGAGAACCATAAGATTAACAGCAACCGAAGATAAAATACAATACATCAAAAAACCACAAAGTCTAGAACTAATAATTAATTTCCAGCTAGATCATGTCATTTTTTTCCATAGTCAGTTTAGGAGCAAACTGTTATCCTAATGGTCTTCATACAATTTTACTCATAGTACTTCCTAATCTCAATAGAACACCTTATATAATTAACTACTGCAGAGCAAATTTCAGCGGTTCCTAAAGACTGTAAAGTTAAAAACCATCAATATATGAACAAGGACGAATGTTAATAAGGACAACAAAAATCGAATTCTCACCGATTTTTATACAAAGTGCATAGTGCTTTGAGATGAGCAATTATCACACGGACTGGGCATAAGCCTGTCTGACCACCCTCCTTGGTGTGGAAATGCCAGCAGAAAGTGCATAAACAAAACCTTGTTAAATAAAATCAGAACTGAGTTGATAGAAAAGTTAAATAAAATTGTAGAGGGGCAGTTAACAGGCGAGGCTCTCCCATATTGCCATGATGCTGACAATTATGCATGTTACCCCTAGTTCGATATGCCTCTTTAATAATAATCTTTGCTTTTGGTGGAATACTTTCAGGGTTTTCAAAAAGTGTTCAAGACCCATCTCCTGATATTTTCTCCTCCGATAATGGAACCAGGGAATCTTTAAAACATTGTCTGATTTTAAGCAGTCTTTGACATCTCTTGGAAAACATTGAATCATCCGAGAGCCAAATCGTAACCCATAAAAGCAAAGGGTCACTACCTATACGGTCTTCAATGAACTCCAAGTCCAATTCTATACGGCAAAATAGAGTAGGAGCACTTTGCGATAGCATCAATCTTTTAATAAATTTATTTTCAATTACTACTAGCTGATGGTTTTTATCATGGCTTCCTACCCCCGCCCCATACGTGGCAATAGGGAGACATTTAGCTCTGTAGAGGGTAATTAATTCCTTCACAGGCTTGTGCCCTAGTTTGCTGGCAAAACTAAATAATGCATCAACAGCCCTACTAGTCTGCTGCGCTCTAGTGATTAAAAGTGGTTCCCATTTCAGCTGATTAAACAGATTGCCCAGGTATGAGAAATTGTTCACCTTGTCTATCTTATTTCCCTGGACAATAAAAGTTTTAGATTTAGTGGTTTTAGTACCACATACCATTATGTATGATTTGATCAAATTAACTTTCAAGTTGAGAGGTCATAATCGGTAAAACATCAAGCTCATGGCTGTCTTTGCTAATAAAACTATCATCTGCATAAGATAAGAGGAACACTAGTGTTGCCTATTTTGGGGAAATCTAGTTCCCTATTTAAAAAGAGCCTCAGCCCATTTGTATAAATCAAAAATAAAGGGGATAAAATACATCCTTGTCTAACTTCCTCCGTTGAAATGATTGAGTTTTCTCCCCTTTATAACCATATCTTATGGTTACTGTTCAGTCTTTGAATATGACATCGTTCCTTGTCTGACGGTGTACAATAAATGCTTAACAATACCCTCTGATGAAGCCTTACTGCTCCCCCACAGTACCACAAATGGAGAGTAAGGTATTATATACTTTTACCTCTGCCTACCTTTGGGGATCCGCTGGACTCTGTGCACACTATACCATACTTTGGTATAGTATTTACAACATCCTACAGTTCATTACATCAACATTAAAACCAGACCTTTCAAGAAGCAAGAGAATGGAGCCAGGCTGGTTGCTGAAAGTAGGCTCACAGCGGTGTTGTGGATCATCTCCAGACCACGGCGGAACGCTTGACCTCTGAGTTCACTATAAAGTAGCTGAAGTCACACCCGATACCTTTGCAGAGTCTTCAATTAATTGGGGTAATCAGACAGGCTAATGCATGGCTTCCTCTGCAGCAGTGAGTCCAGGACGTTCAGGCCATGATCCATGTGTTTCAGGCTCTATCCTGGATTGTGATGAAAGCGGCGGCACATGTACCTTCTGCAGTGTAACAAACTTCCAGCAGGCACAGCTGTCTCCAAGACCATCCACGTCTCGGAGTCTGCTCGGGTTTTTTGGTGTTGGCTGCTCAAATGCAGTTGACCAATTGGTAGACCCCTCTGTCTTGGACTCTTCTTAGGCAGGCAGAATGCTCTGTGGAGGCAAAGGTGTCCTAGAATGTTCAGCCCTATATTTCCACTTTCACCTAACTCCTGCTTTTTTTCCTAGTAGGCCTGTTCACTTGCTGGCTTCCTCCCTGTATTTCATCTTTTTTCAGGCGGTCGATAGACCTGCTTCATTGGAACCTAGGGTATATGATGCTTCATGTAAAACTGGAAAGGAAATCAGGCCACAGGCAATATACCTACCTCGTATGACCTGTACTCTGGCTAGTCTGGAACTCAGGAGCTCTGCTCCACTTTCTTCATTAAAGACTTTCAGGAATTCTTCCTTAATTCCCCCGCCCCCCTCCCCTTTTGTTCAAATACACATTGCTCGATGCAATCCGAAAAGAATTCAAAACAGCTGTGTTTTCAAAAGTGACCAACTGTGTTTTTTTACTAAATCAAACTCCTTTACTGTCATTCTAGCGACAGCATGCACCGAATACATCCTCTGTCAGTTCAGAGGCCAGGGGGGTTAACATTGGTTGTATCCTACAACAGCAAAGTCGGATATTAAATATCTGTTCAAGTTAAAACCGATGTGGTTTTGAAGATTCCAGCATCTAGACTAGACCAGCAAACTGGTCAGTTGCGTCATTGACTAGTCCGGCCGTTTATTCACTGGCAGGTTTGTCAGTTGCTTCAACAGCCTCATCTACCTTGGCACAGTCCATCTTCCGTCAGTTGTTCATCATGTCCGCACTCCACCACTTCAGCAGCCTCGACTGTCCTCTCCATTTACTACTAGTATGTCTTCTATTCTCGCATCTTTCAGAGGAATTCACAATATTCGTCCTCTTGGGATGAAGGACAAAAGTCTGAAAAATGCAGCTTCATTCGGACACGCAGGTTTTCTTCATAGGACAAAAGAAGCAGCTCTAGGGAGCAAAACTTCAAATCCAGAGACTTGATTATTTAATGTCACTTTGGAGTCCTGATTATGTTGAGGAGGCTTACAGCTGTTGCAGACATAAGCCACCGTTGTTGCCTCAGAGGCGATGGGCTGCATGCATCCCAGTCCCTCTCAGACTCTTCCAACTCTGTGCTCCCTGCAGGTTCAACTTGTTGCCATCTTCTGTTTCCAGTCCTTCCTGTGACGGTTCCATATAATGATTGTATTCCTCTTGTGCCGCCTTCTGTACCTGTTGTGTATCCCTCACTCCACTGGGATCTATACCTTGGGTAGCCTGATGCAAGACTGCCTCGGGTCAAGGGTGGGGATGAAAATGATGAATGCAGATACTCTGCATCAGTTCCGTAGAACTGAGATGTGATGAGGATGCCAGTGCAGATGTGGATGGCTGTAGTTATCAAGGAGGGGGCTAGGATGACGGTCCACCCTGGGTGTTCAAAGGATCCAAAGTGGGATGATTTTTTGGGAATGGGACATGTCCTGTATCTGAGCCAAGATTCTCTTCCCAATTATATCGGCAAGTTCAATACTCCTCAAAATGACGTTTCGCAAGTTTGTTTGTTTTTTAGTTTTTTTTTGCAAGCATCCGCTGTTTCTTTTCAGAGAAAAGGCTTATTAGTAAAAGTTCTACTAGAAGAATGCCTCTTGTTATGAATGGGAGGTGCATCTCCAGTTTTTAAAAAGTGAGTTTCAGCAAGCCATTCAAAAACTGGTAATTATAAATGCCTCCATTTACCAGCATGCTGCTTGAACCAGCTGCACAAACGACGCTCAGGAGTCAAACTGCACCAAAGGAGGCAGAAAATAGGCTTTCTTGCACAGAAGGGTATGTGTTGACTGCCAGGTCATCAAAAGTGCTGATGCGTCAGCAGTTGTCCTGCTAGAATTACAAACTATGGCATGCCATGTTACTGCTAATTGAGAATTGTCACAGGGAGACTGTTGCCCCGAGAACATATACTAAAAGAATGCCATTTCAGCCCTCCTTAATGCTGCAATGGATTAATCTAAAAGTGGCTTTAAACAGGTGGGCAAGGCAATTGGTAGGAGATGGTGGGGAGGTGGTGAGAGGGGGTGATTGAAAAGTGCTTCATTCAGGCCGAAGTGCAGAAACGAGCCAGACATGACATTTGACGGCAACAGTGTCTTTGACAAGGAAATGGATGATGTGCCTCAAACCATCTAAATGGATGCGAACACTGCAAGGTCCTCCGGTGTTTTGCAGAAAATGCAGTGTCTCTGGCTTCAAGATGTTCTCTTTATGACCATGTTAAACACAACAAAAAGATTTCATGCAAGATAACCACTGGCAACATTGACAGGCTAACAGACTCTAGGTGCACAGGCTCAACAAAGAACATGGCTCTTAGATTTACTTCCTTACGATTGCCCAAAGTTTAGGTAATGAGTTGGCTGTTTATGGTCTTTCTAATGTGTACGTGCACTCTGTGAACCAGGGTTACAACTAAGTAACACTTCTTACTTTTTGTACCTCATGCTAAAGTCTTGTAGAGCTGTTGGCTCCAGGGAGATGGTCTTCCCAATACTGTCTGGGCAGGAGTTGATAAGTAGACTCCTTTCTAAAAGGTGCATGCACTCTAAGCGATGTTGTCTGGAAGTCTTACACTTGCTGCTTGTTTCATGCCTGCACTTTCTTCTAGCTCTGGGATGTGCAGCAACAGAAGCGCTTGCGCAACATGACCAGCCACTCTGCACGGGTGGCAGCGCTGAGCTGGAACAATCACATCTTATCCAGGTGAGTATCAAACTCCATCTGCTGAAGAGGATTCACTTTAGCCTTTCATATGATCTGCCTCAAATATTTTACCTGCAGTGTTATCTCCCCAGCTGTGGCACAAACTAGTAATGCCAAGGAGCCTATAGTTTAATGCTGCAGCGTTACTAGAGGAGGGAGATCTGGGCTCTAGTAGGGATGCCAGAACAGTCCTATCTTCACCATGGGGGCTATGTGAAGTGATTTCTACTGTGGAAAATAAAGATGTTTTTATGAGCAAGGTTTTGTTGCGAGGGTGGTAGTGACGCTGTACCCTGCATAACGGCTTCTTGATATCGAAGTGCTAATTCATGCCAAAATCCGAGACCAGGCTTCTCAGAGCAGCTTGTGAGCTACTGGTAGCTCTCCAGCTATCCGCGAGTAGCTCTCCTGTGTGCAGCCCTTATTAGAAACTTTTGCTTGGTTGAATTAAAATACATATACCAAAACTGAAAAGTGAGTATTCAAGATGAAAATGTGTATTTTCAGAGCCCATAAATTTCCAATAAAAATATATAAAACTGAAATAATCCGTCAGCACTGGGAGATTTATTACCGTAGTATTACCTTGGTACCAAGGGCACTGCAGATGTGGCTGTTATATATTACCTTTGTAAAGGCATTCAAAATGGACAAAGCCTTTTTACATTACTGCTTGTAAACCTGCTCTGAGGTAATCTTGCATAGGTGGCTACTAATCTTTTCTGGTGTGTATGGCACTAATAGTAGCTCGGAATGATTTTTATTGAACAGAAGTAGCTTTTACTACTGAAAAGGTTGGGGAGCCCTGTCCTAGACGTTGGTGCATGTGATAAATGTTTTACTCTTACTCATTGTAGTAAATCTCTTCTCACTCTTGCTCCCTTGTCAGTGGCTCACGGACAGGACATATCCATCACCACGATGTAAGAGTCCCTCAGCATCATGTGGCCACCCTCGCTGGTCACTCCCAGGAGGTGTGCGGGCTGAAATGGTCTCCTGATGGGCGCTACCTAGCCAGCGGGGCGAACGACAATGTGGTGAATGTTTGGCCTTGTGTCCAGGGGGATGGAGGAGAGTTCGCTCCGCTGCATTCCTTCACGCAGCACCAAGGAGCTGTTAAAGTGAGTTTTTATACTTTTATTTCATTGTTGTGCTACTTGCATCTTGAGCTTCCTTAGTAGGAGTTTTTGCTGCTACATTTGTGGGTGGGAGAGTGGGGTTAATAATCCTTTTGCATGGATACCCGATGGAGTTATTTTCTTGTTAATTTGCCCTTGCATGTCCCACTGACTGTCTCTTCCTATTCTAGGCAGTGTCTTGGTGTCCTTGGCAGTCCAATGTGTTGGCATCTGGAGGGGGCACCAATGACCGGTATATCCGTGTCTGGAATGTGAGCTCAGGCACATGTTTGTCCTCGGTGGATACCCAGTCCCAGGTGAGACTTATGAATCGGGGAGGATATGGCTTATCCCCATCACCATTTCACACACTTATTGCTATGGGCATGTTGGGCGTCTAGACGTGTGACTGACCTATGTTTGCACGCAGTCGAGCTTTATTCTAAGGTGTCGTATTTGTATGAAGAGAGGGCTTTGTTTCTGAGGATCTGCAAAATTGTTCCTTGTAATAAATCCGCCCGAAGGGCCATATGTACAAAACTGTTTTGTGGTCTCAATCCGGCCGATTCACAGAATCGTCCCTTGTGCGACCTCAAAGCTTTATTAATTTACAAATGATACATAGCACTTCAGTAACTTGTTACGTATCACAATTTGTGTTAGCAATTCGGTATTAATGTTTTGCGACCAAATTAGTCACAAAACATTAATATTTTTACTGACCACTAATAGGCAGTGGTAACCGTCCACAACTGGGAAGTGATCTCCTTCCTCTTTGGAAAAAGTAAACTAATTTTTAAGGACCACTGCTTTCACAAAAAAAGGTACATTTCAGTTTTCGAAGTTACAAAAAATAAAAAGCAAGCCACCATGCCTGTGATGGCCACCATGCCTGTGATGGCCAGCATGCCTGTGATGGCCAGCATGCCTGTGATGGCCAGCATGCCTGTGATGGCCAGCATTCGTAATGGGTCTCAAACTGCGACCTACCTCCTTTAGAGTGATTTGCAACCCACTAGGAATCACTATTATTTTTCTTCCAGTATCTTAGCGCCAGGATGCCCGTAGGGTTACAGTGCGCTTTATAAATGTCAAAAATAAATTGCGTTAGGAATTGCAATTTTCTGATTGCTATTCAATAAGAATCTCAATTAGAAACTCCGTTCCTACTTTTGCTACATATGGCCCTGTGAGTCCCTTGTTGCACTATCCTTCACATGACGACCTGCCTGGGAATCCCTCAGCCGATGAGGTGAATGAGCCTTAAACCCCCTCTCCACCTCCATCAAAGATAACAGGTTTATAAATTCATCTCGGAGGAGTTTTATGGAAGTTAACCTTATTTTTTATTGTTTCCCCCCTTCCCGAGACCAGTTGAGTCTCAAGCAGCACGGTCTATTTCTAAATATCAAACATTCCCTGAATAAGCATAGACTGCTCTGAAGGGCCAAAGGCAGTGATGTATGAAACAAATACCTGTCCAAGAAGGGTGATGCTTTTCAAGAGGGGTAAGGCTTGAGGGCAGAATGTCTCTGCTTACCATGAAGAATGGCTAATTTCTCCGTGATCGAGTGGATTCCAAACGTAAAGCAGGATCTCACTTTGCAGTATCTCCATTGGGCAGGTCTGCTTTCAGCCTCTTCTTCCTGGACAGATCCACTTAAATGGAGGTGTGACCTTGATTAACGAGGAGAGAAATGTGAAAGGTGACCATCTTGACTCAATCGGCCGCATGATGTAAAGTAGCATGGATCTCGCCTTTTGGGCAGATTTGCTTTTTCAGTGTGGTTTGATTCTGTGCAGCATCTGCCAAAAAAGGCATGACCTGGCTGTGCATGTAGGCGCATATCTGGTGATACATCGCCCTGCATGCATGTACGAGAAGACATGGGGGCCTGATTTCTTATCAATCCAAAACTGATCGGGAAATTGAGTCTTCACTGGCACAAATGCACTCTAAGACTAAGGGGCTGACAACAATGAGTGCCCCTCAAAAGGCCTGATTTAACAGCGCATCGGATGGAGGTGGTTCAGCGGACAAAGATAAAAATAAAGCAGTTTGGAGCATAGGAGAGCAACATGGGTGGTGGGAGGAAGAAGCGCACAAGGACTGAAATATATGGTAGGAGGAAGCACACAAGCAGATCACTAGGTACAAAGCAACATGGAGGTGGGTGTGTGGAGCACACTAGTGAGTGCTGGAAAACCTTTGCACCGCACAGAGGGCTTCAACAAAAGTGAGCCGTGGAAGTATAGAAGTCGAAAGGTTGGTAGCAGCTCGGGTGATAGACCGACACAAGATGAAAGACAGCCATCAAATAAGAAGTAATCAAGTGACAAACCAATGGAAACCGTGAGCAGGCTGTAAAACCACAAAGTTCTTGGCAGCACCCACCAAGCCTTTGCTGTCTAGTGAGACATGACATAGCAGTTATGTTAAAGCTACATTGAAAATCTATTGCTGATAGCTAAAGTACTGCAGTTCCAATCAATGATTTAGTCCTGGTAGCTTTGGTTATTGGGTTATTGATCAACATGAGCTGATATCAAGCAGCGGTCACGCAAGAGCCAAGCCATTTAAGGCACTTTAGTCCTCCAAAGCCCAATGAATGGGCACCCTATCTGCACCCTTGCGTTTATAATCCACACTTGCCACTTAAACAGCCCTTCATTACTATGAAAAGCTCTAAATTACAGAGCCCAAAGCCTTTGCCTTGCTCAAGACTGTCTGAGCATCAGCACCAGATTGGTCTGAAACGCCTCGTAAAAGGAGTGGTAGTCAGCTGACAGGAAATGGAGTTTATGGAAACTACTTTTGCAACAGTTGCAGCTATTTGTTTAGCACCTCCAAGCAGGCTTCCAATGAGATCCCTGAATGGTCTTAATCTTGTGTTCTTTACAAGGATGTCCTGGGCCGCCTTCTGAGCAGTCAGTGGGGTCTCCTTTTCCTAAGTAACCCATTGGAGAGGACAGGTGGCTAAAGTGACTTTTTTGGTTGAAGCACTTTTTGGTAGATAAGGGGGGGAGGCTGCAGTGCCTGACGTGGTGTCTTAATGAACTAGTTGTTTGCGCCTCCACAGTCAGACTGTTCTGTGGTGCTTAACTTTCGGAAAGCGCCATACTGCTGCTAAATTACGGTAGCCTTTTACGTTTCTACTTGAATGAGCTCTATAAAGCATCAGCAAACCAGTGTAATGTTTTGCAGGTAGGGTCATATTGCACCACATTACATTTTAGTCCGGTTGTTGTGCTAGAAATTGCTATTTGAGCTAACCACTAGTAAAAGCAGAAGGCTTATGTACATGTCATCGGAGGGTCAAAGGTTGAGTATGGGCTGTTCAGTAGTGTGCATGATAACTGGATGAGCGGACGCATGCCAGATGGTGATGAATACAGTGTAGGCATGTTTTACTTGGATGGCTGGCTTCAGTGGTCGGGTACATGTTGCTGGCATCCGTTTTCTGGTTTGAGGTTTCTGACCGCTCTTTCTCCTTCAGGTCTGTTCCATCTTGTGGTCCACCAACTACAAAGAACTCATTTCTGGCCATGGCTTTGCACAGAATCAGCTTGTGATATGGAAATACCCCTCTCTGGTGAAAGTATCAGAACTTAAAGGTACTGCCATGTCTGACGGGGGGAGCTTGTTTGCCTGATGGGTATATGCAGGGGGTTGGAATGTTTGTGTTCCTGTATCAACCATCTACAGTAGAAGCTTCTTGAACGTTCAGCTCCCACAGGAAGTGTTTAATTGTCTAATGCCACACAGGAGCACAGCAGGCTCAAATGTTTCTCCTGACACGCTTGGTTTGATTTCGGATCTCGAATAGCTCAAGTTGTGATGTTTTGTGATCCGAAGTGATTGAAACTCTGCAACGCTTGTGTACATTGTCTAATGTATGCAGTCTTTATCAGCATTTTATTGTGATGCTATCATGCATTTGCATGTCCCTTCCTAAACAAATACCTTCCTAAACAAACCCCTACTCACAAGAGTCAGTTGCTACTCACAAACTATACTTGTAATGTTTCTATAATAACCAAAAAGATCCCAAAACTAGTAAATGCACTCCAGCTCAGCCTTGGAGTAAGTTCAGCACCACACATTGCAACACTACCATTACAAATAATTGAGCGGGGACCTAAAATGATCCCATAGGGAGCATTTATTAAATAAAACTATTTACACTTACAAATATTTTGTTTAGTATAAAAGGATCGCAGTAATCTAAAATGAAACTTTGAAAGTCTTCTATACAAAACTATTAATTTGTAATGTATAGCAAATACAAAATTGCTTTAGGTTGGATTTTGTAATTGTTTTCAATATTTATAAATTATATTCAAATTATATTTTACTTTAAAATCTATTCTAAAAGTGTAATAAACGTTGTTTTCCCTATAGTTTACTATCGGTGGAAACTACTCCATTGACAGACCTCCCATACTTTTTGAATAGCTACTAGTAGTAAATTTGCACAAATGTCTCAACTCCATAAGTCGGGGGTGGGGGAGATGTAAAGTTGCTTTTGGGGGAAGAGTGAATTTACACATTAGTAAATCTACTCCTGTAAATATTCCTTGATAATTAGGCCCCTATTAGTTTAACCACACTTCAGTTAGACATACAGTATAATTTTCTGTGCAGTACAAACATTGCCATCTGTCCACCTTTGGTGCTGAGCTATGAACTCTGCTTGCACTGGCAGGATGCTATAGCAAATCCCGCCCCTCCCCCCCAGTCTCATTTTTCCTGTTCGACTTGAGTCTGCTCTTTGTGTTTGGTCTGGTTCTTCCTCACTTCTGCAGTTACTGTACTCTACACTTATCGCTCGTAGACAGTAGGAGGGGTGAGTAATTCCGCTCTGCTGGTGGAGTTCGCGGAGTTTTGCGTGTTCTGCAAAACTCCGTGAAGTGGAGCAGAGGTTTTTTATCTCAAGCAGCTCACCAACGTTAAGTTGGCGAGCGCTCGCGAGAATCATGCGCTAGACCTCCTCCTGGTGAGATTTCTCAATGCAGGTAGTCTCAGCAGGTCGTGACCGCTCGCGTTGAGAAATCTAATGCTCACATTGAGGATGCTGCTGCTCGGGTAGAACACTTACTTGAGTGGCAGAATGAAGCAGCGCCCTCTTGCGCTGCGCGTAGTGCTGTTTGCACTGATTTTTATAGTGGGACAAACTCCCGGTGCTAAAAATCAGTGCGAGCACTGTTACATGCCATACTCCGCTGCTCGCGGAGCGTGGCGGAGTTTTTGCGTCACTTCACGGAGAATCGCGGAACAGAACTCCGCGACCTCCGCCCAGGCTTAGTAGATAGGAGTTCTGCTCTATTTAGCTAACATTAGTCCCTCTCTATACTGAATGAAGTTTAAGGGCCGAATATGGCTCTTGTTAACGTTGGTGTACCACCACACTTCAGCAGCAGAAAAATGTGTTAACTAAAAGTTTTATGTATACATGTATGCTCTAGTAAAAGAAAATTTAGTTTGACGTCTAATTTTTGCAGCAAGGCCTGTTGTACACCACTCATTTTATCATTGTAGGTCACACTGCTCGAATTCTGAACTTGGCCATGAGTCCAGATGGATGCACGGTCGCCTCTGCTGCTGCTGATGAAACCCTGAGGCTCTGGAGATGTTTTGAAATGGATCCAGTCAAGAAGAAGGAAAAAGAGAAAGTTGGCAGCAACAAAAACAGCATTATTCATCAAAGCATTCGGTGAACTCCCATCTGTTGACGCGCTACATTCAGGAGCAGGAGAATTTCCCATGAGACGCTCTTGGCAACAATCATGAAAAGGACATGCTTAACTGTGAACGCCTAACAAATAATTGTACAGTTATTTTATTTGTAGTTAACTTTAATAAAGATGTTTGCATATTTATTTACAGTATTTTGTCATGACACATCATGGGTAGCTAGTTGCTCATAGGATGCTTGCATAGGAGACTTGAGCGATAAAAGTAGGTTTACCTTGAGGCCAAGCTGAGAGGGCAGGGAAAATGGCATTTCATTGCTATTTTGAGGGTCAAACCAGTGTGGCCATGTCTAACTTTTCAGGAGTTTGCAGAATGTTCTTTCCCAATCAATAGATGTGAGGCATGGTCTGTTACCCAAGTTGTGAGCACAAGGTCCTTGTAGATTACGACCATCTTACACCTCCAGCATTCTACAAAGTTCTCCCTTTCTCTTGCTGTAAGCAATGACCTTTCCTTCACCCCAGGACGAATACCAGAGCACCATGGATGTAGGCATCTCCCCAGCAGTGCCTGAACTTCCTGCAACCTTACCTGCTGCTCCCTACACTCCAAGGGGTGCCGGGTGTTGATGCATCTGTTTGAAGTAAGTAGTCAGAAGTGTGACCAAACCAAGAACACATGACACCAGCCCTGCAGTCGCTCCTCTGGCTACCTAAAGCTAGAAGGACAATGTTCAAGGCATTGCATCGTCTACAGAGCCTTCCGAGGAAAACGTCTGCTTTAGCTACAAGTTAAATTCTAACTATCCAAACTGAACTCTGCGTTCCAGATTTGCACCACTTACACCACGTTACCGTAAGAAACACATAGAAGGCACTGCTTTCTCAGTACAAGCTGCCAAAGTCAAACTCCCATCCAGCATTGGAAGCAGTTGGAGGGAAGCAAAAAAGGACTGACCTATGGTTTGATGTGGCATTACATATTTATGTGCTTCCATATATTACTGTTATGGCCCACAATGCTAAAAGCATAATGAGCAGCAGTCTGCAACAAATTAACTTTTACTTGTTAAATTCACATAATGCATATCTACTATGAGGGCTTTCCTTACTTGACAAATTTGGAGGGCTTTAATAGTCTATTCACTGCAAGTCCCAAATATCTATACAATGTGACTGCTTCTTTACATGTCACGTAGACACTCAGATATGGGATAAGCATGCGCGTCACTACAGATCTCCTCACTTTGCTCTATCATTCATGCCAGATCATGACTATATACAAAATCTCAGATTGAACAACCTAGTGCAGTAACCAGCTAAGACTGTCCTATGAAATACCATAAAGGGAGCTGTTCAAAGCTAACCGAAAACCATAAAACTGCACATCGTCCAATACACTGCTACGTGCTGAATCCCATTACAAGATAACTGCACCTCGAACATCACGCGTGGCAATCCTTTACACATAGGATTAAAACAAACATCCCTCCAGCCACACCCTACATGGTGTAACATGCTACTCAAGTAGGCAAGCACTTCAGCGCCCCACATAGGGTTAGTAAGTGCTATATAAATGCTACAATGCAATACAAAGGATTGGAGGATGAACCTAGAACTTAATCAGTCTAGGCTGGAGTCTAAGCAAATATCACATGGAAAGGTAAGTTCTACATTATCATTGTAGTGAACACAAAAGAGGTACTTACCCTCCAGAGAGAGGGAAACCCTCTGAAAAGCATCCTTTATGTATTTCACCAGTGGATGGTATTGCCTTCATTAGGTAATTAACAGGAGCCAGGAAGCTAAACCTAGCAGTGGCTTGCTTATGAAATGTGAGGTTTGAAAAGTATCTCAAAAGCTAGTAAAGTAGCCATATTGTTTCCTGTCCTAATAAACTATGGAAGTTTATTTCCCCTTTCTCAGTAAAACCTGTTGAGAGGACAATGGAGAGAAGGGTAGCTCTGCAGATTCTAACTTCTGCTGATCAGTGGTACAGAATGTTTACTGCTGTAGAGGGGATGATTCTTCAGGGTAAGCTTTTCTGGTAGATTGACAAGGAGGTTAAACACCAATGAGCGGTAGTTGTGCTAAACAACTGATCATGGACAGCCCACTTACTAAGTACTCAGATTTCAGAGTTGCTGCACAGCGAGGACGATCTTTGGACGTCTCGGATGGATGGCTACTTCTAATCTGTCTGAGCAAGCTGAGGAATACAGCTGACCTTTCTGCTCTAATCTGCTTTGATGGCATTTTAAATAATCTTGGTTGATCAGCTGGGTACCTTTAATACAAAAGATCCTGAATATACCCTTTCCTGTCTCTTCGGCACATGCACTGATGAAAGACTGAGTAGATTGTAATTTGGGCTTGGGTCTTCTTGCGGTCCAGTTTACAGCTTATCAGTGTGACCACAGTTCCCTATTCTGAAAACTTCTGAGACTTCTAGCTGCAGAGTCCTCATCTCTTTTGAGTATTCCCCAGGCGTCAGACTGGATCTGGAAACTTCAGCAGTACAGCTGTGTGCTGCAAAGTGCTGCAGTGACTCCACACTGACTACATTCCGCTCCATAAATGACATGCAAGGTCTATTTAGGCTCCACTCCCAGGTGATGAAGTCGGTTCCTTTCTTTCTGAAATCTGGATCTGGAGCTCTCCCTATCAAAGTTACCTCAAACATTCTTCAGTGTGCAAGGGATGTCGCCACCAAAAATGACTGGTTTTAAACAATGTATGGACTGTTGCAAACAAATGTCCGACTGATCCCCCATCAGTTCTGCCTGGAGTCGACCCACGACTGAAAGGCCTGCAGCAACTGCGTGTCCCGCCCAAAGGCCGTCCGTGAATGTGAGGTTGCTAAACAGTCCTTTCCAGGACTGTTCAAAGTCACGCTCGTCCAAATTTTAATGTGTTCTGTTTCCAAAGTTGATGAAAGTGCTCTAGATCTTCGTTGTGATCCCAGTCCTCAAGTAAGCAAAAAGCGCAGGATTCTGCTCCATTGCGCCACTCTTCTCGATCCAGATCTTGCTCCCCAAGTCGGCTGATTTTGGAGCCAATCCTGCAGCTGGTTCTGGCACAACCAGAGCCTTCAGCCACGCTCAATTTGTCAATTTAACTTTATTATGACAAATGTATGTATTCAGCCACGCCACACAGCAGTTCCACGTAGCCATGCTCCAGTTCTTTGGATTCTTGTGGACCCCCTCTGGTGCACCTTGGGCCTTCAAGGAGCGAAAGAGGCCTCCCACCTGGGATACTCCTGGCAGGTTCTCTTGTGCGTGGCACCAACTGAACCCTCAGCCTGTCTTGCCTCCAGCTCTTGTTCGGACTTCCACTTCTAGTGCCAGGATCCACACCCACCCCTGGCATGTTGGTGCCAATGCAGACTTCACCAGTGCCAAAAGAAAATGCCCAGATTGGGGTCTCAGACGCAAAGTTGACACCTGTCCGACCTCCAACTAAGTATCGCCCAAAGTGGCACTTTCTTCCTCACCCCCCACACTTGATTTATCACAAGAATAATGCACTCTGCATTCCCTTTTGTGACCGATTTTGGATAATGACTGACTGGGGTGATGAGTTAGCTCAGCCCGACCACGAGGACAAATGGTGCGAGGACATGGAGAAGGCTAGTGGCCTCAATGCCTCCCAAAGATGTCGTCCCCTCCTCCCCCCTGCCCCCCTCCCCCCCCACCAGCCATAGAGTAATCTGCTTCTTAAAAGATGTTGATGTGCAAGGTGGCCAAAGTTCATGACCTTCAGATCTCGCCCCACCACCTCCCTGGAAATTGACTGTGGTTCTTCAACTGGGTTAGTTATGTTTGGAGCTCTTCTCTTCAACGAGGTACTGAGTGACGCCTTATTGGGGGCTTGGGCCAAACTGCTCTGGCCCATTGGTCAATTGACAAATTGCTAGACTCCATTGCTATTTATTTATAGGTTTATATAGTGCCTGAATCACCCCCGAAGGGGTATCTTTGCACTTCGGGCTGTGCAGCCGGAAGGCTGACGGGCAATATTAGAATAGAGCGGTCTTAAGAAGCTTTCTGAAATGGAGATAGTCAGAACATTGTCTCAAATAAGTGGGGAGCTGGTTCCAATTGTAATTCATTTGTAGAGCGCCTGGTTACCAAAGGCATCCCAGCGCTAGAGGCCCAAGTTCATAATCTACATATCCGTTATGGAAACAAGAAGGTTTTTATGCGTTTCCGGAAGACCAGATGATTAGTTTCACACCGAATGGCAAGGGGAGAGAGTTCCAAAGCCTAGCAGCATTATATGAAAAGAGGCGACCCCCCCCCCTGTGCGGGCTTTCCTAATTCTAGAAACGGCTGCCAACTGTTTATTGCATGATCGCAGGGTTCTCTCAGGATGGTAAAAGGAAATGAGAGAACGTGTGATAGGTGGGCCAGAACCTAACAACACCTTGTGTGTAATGCAGAGAGCCTTAAACTGCACTCTCTGCTGGATAGGCAGCCAGTGAAGGGCGGCCAGGGCAGCCCCTGCTGACTGTCGGCAGGGGATATTCAAGAGTTGTCGTGCCGCACAGTTTTGTACAATTTGTAGTTTCTTAATCGTGGAGCAAGGTGCTCCTAAGTATAGGGCGTTGGCATAGTCGAGCCTAGAAAGATTAAGGGACTGGACCACCACTTTCCTTGCAGAGATAGGGAGGAGGGGAATGATTTTCCGTATCAGCCCAAAGCAGCTACCAGCAACCTTCCTTGCTTGTTCCCCAAAATCAAGGTTACGGTCTAACCAGACTCCCAAACTCTTGATATAATCTTTGGGGGAAGGGGGAGGGCCGAAACAACTCGGCCAAGAAGATATTATATTGGGTATAGAAGGTTTACCCAGGAACATGAGCTCCGTTTTAGATCCGTTGAGCTTCAGGAATGAACCCTCCATCCATACTGCGATCTCTCGAAGACACATTGCCCAGTCCGGGGCGGTGGTGTTGAGCTGATTAAAAGAGACAATCAACTGCGTATCGTCGGCATATGTGATAATTTGAATGCCGAAAGGCTCCACAACACCTGCCAAGGAGCTCATATACACGTTAAAGAGTGGGGGACAGGGAGGATCCCTGAGGAACCCCACATCGGAGGGGCAGAGGGTCAGATACAGTCTTCATAAAACACTTGAAATGACCGGTCGTCAAGAAAGGAAAAGATCCATTTAAGGGCCAGATCAGTCACTCCTACATCTCTAAGCCTCTGAATTAGCAACTGGTGATTAACCGTGTCGAAGGCTGCGCTCAGATCTAAAAGCACAATGGCAGCGCAGCCCCCATTGTCTAGGATTTTCCTAGTTCCCTCAACCACAGCTAAAAGAGCGGTTTCTGTGCCCTGTTGGGGCCTAAAGCCAGTTTGAGATGGGTGAAGACAGTTATTGCTTTCCAAGAACACGGACGGAGCAATATTCACATGTTTTTCAGCAATTTTGCTGAATCCTGGCAACAATGAAATGGGACGATAGTTCCCTAACATTTCAGGGTCCAGGTTTGGTTTTTTCAATAAAGGGAGCGAGGTAGGAAAATGCTTTCCCCACCCAACCTTGATTTCCTGACCCGTGGAACCAAGAGAAGCGATTTGGTTCCTGACCGAAGGGTCTTGGAAGGGACATAATGATTAAATTTCTCAGCGAGAAAGAAGGGGCCATTGTTATACAAGGCCTTATGGACGGTGCAGCAGATTTTGAACTTGACCTGCTTGCGCACCAGGAGCCAGTGAAGCTGCTGAAGGAGAGGGAGGCAGATTTCGGGGGGGCGTTCAAGACCAGGCGCGCTGCAGTGTTCTGAACCACCTGCAATCTGCTAAACGAAGACTCGTTGGCTGAGACCAGGAGAGCGTTGAAGTAGTCTAAGCGGCTTAAAACCATTGTCTACGTCGCTTTTTTTTCTTTCTTTTTTTTTTACGCAGTGGTGGCGCAATCAGTGCGCCACACTGCTCCATATCTACAAACTGACCCATTGGGTCCAATGCATTAGTTTGTAGAGCCCTGCGTCACATTATACATGCGCCAGGTATAATGTATGCAGGGTAGGTGTTCCTACGCAAAAAGCCACTTAGAAGTGGCACAGTGAAATTTACAACATTTCACTGCCCTACGGCTTGACTGCTTCAATCCCTACTCCTGCTCAGATCAGGCGTAAGGATTGATGCAGGACTTTTACAATGGGACTCGCCAAGGTGTTCTGATGCATTGCTTGAGTTGCATCAGTTTTATGACCAACTCCAGCAATCTGTCACTTTTTGTGCCAACAGATGCATCAGAATTTGACGCATCTGTGCATCCTTGCGCCATGGACCCTGTATTGTGAATACAGTGCATTCATGGTGTCGCAAGAGCATTTGACGCAGGCGCAAGGAAACTGACGCATCAATGCCGATGCATCACATTCTTGTAAATGATAAGCCTATGATAGAGCCAAGTTCACGCTTCGTTATGGCTTGGACACCAGTCAATCAGGTGGGCCATAGGCATCAGCATTGCCATTCACCACCATGTTTGACTGCAATGGACTGGGTTCTGTGGGTAAGTTCAGTCTCCCTGATGGACATGCCCTTTGATAGGATTTGCCTGTTTGGAAGCAAAGCTGAATCCGCTCTCGAGCGTTTTAAAGAGCAGGACTATTGCTCACACTCTGGGCCTCTCTGCTCCACCTCTCCAACCACAACCGTTCCATCTCTTTTGCGTCTTTGGGCAAGACTTCCTTTACCACCAGACTGTCCAGTCCCCACAGGGAACCCAGCAGTTTCAGTGGAGGCGGAGGTGCCCAACATACCTGTGGCAGTCAAGGTGAGTGTGCTGCCCAGCCTACAGCGCCGCCTGCCAAATGTTTAGTGTGCCTTTACAGGGACATTTTTTGTTCTGTCGGAGGCAGAATCCACCAATTCTTCCCATATTGGTAGGCTATCTCGTTGGACATGTGGGTCCTACAGATTGTTTGCAGAAGATATGCCTCAACCTTCCTTTCTTCCCTGCTACACTATTCTCCCTCACCCCTCTTCGTCCCCCATTTTCTCCTCCCCCCCCCCCCCGACAATGAGTACCAATAACTCCATTTTACAGCGGGAAGTGCAAGCTTGTTTGCCCTAAGGGGGTGTCAAGAGGATGCCAGAAGTAGAACGTGGTTATCCCCCCTACTTACTGGTGCCCAACGATGATGAAGGTATTAAGCCTATTCTAGACCTTCCTATTCTAGACCTGCACCCTCAATGCCTTCCTCTGGAAGGAGAAATTCATAATGCTCACTTTGTCCTGGTCTTTTCTGCCCTTGACCCTAAAAACTGGATGGCAGCTTTGGAAATCCTGCAGGTCCATATACCCATCCTGCCGGCCCATATACCCATCCTGCCGGCCCATATACCCATCCTGCCGGCCCATCTGATCTATCTGCAGTTCATGGTGGGAGAGGAGCATTTTCCGTTTGCTGTGCTTCCCTTTTGGTCTTACCAGTGCCCCTCAGGTATTCACGAAAGTGACAGTAGTGGCACCACAACTTTGGAGGTCAGGGGTGCCAGTCTTCCCCCTACCTGGGGGGCGGGCTCTTGCAGGTGGGCTAGCCCCAGGCAGTCATCAACCACCCTCGGACTAGGGCCAACCCCCTGCCATCTTTAGAGTTCGCTATCCATGCAGCAAAGTCACACATGACACGTCAGACGCTCCCCTTCATCGGAGCCATTATGGACACGGTTCAGTTTTGTGGCCTTGCCTCCGGGAAAGAGTCCAGGACATTCAGTCTATGATCCCAATCTTTCAGCCTTGGTGCCTGATATCCGTGAGGTCCTATCTGAGGCTGCTGGGACTGATGGCCTCCTGCTAGTCAAGCACTCAAGGTGGCACATGCAGGCTCTGCAGTATGATCTGAAAAACTCAGTGGGCCCAACATCAAGAGGACACCTCCAACTGTATTCAAGTTTTCGGAGGAGACTGCAAATGATCAGCAGTGATGGTTGCTGGACTGCGATTAGGTCCGTGGCAGACCCCTCTCCTTTCCCCACCCATACGTGACAGATGCAGCACTTCTGTGTTGGGCTGGCCATCTGAGAGAAGTGGATATCGGAGGCCTCTGGCGGAGTCCCTGCTCTACATTATCCTGCTAGAGCTGAGGGGGCATCAGCTTGGAAAGCCTTTCTTGCGTCTGACAAGTGGAGGCTAATTTAGGTGCTCACGAATAACACCACCACCATGTGCTAGTGCAACAAGGAGGGTGGAATGGGGTTGGGTCTCGGACCCAGTGCCAGGAGTCCTTGCATCTCCGAAAGTGGCTGGTCTGCCATGGAATTTTCCTTGTGATGAACCCCCTGGCAGGTTCATTGAGTGCCAGGGCGGATGAGCTCGGCTGTCCGCTCCTAGTGGATCACGAATGAGATGCACCTGGAGGTGGTTCAAGGTCTCTTCAGTGAATGGGAGAACCTTGGTTCGATCTATTCACCACCACTGAGCACACAATGTCAGCACTTCTGTCAGGAGCTTCTATGGTGTCTCACTTGGACACCTTCTGCCTTGAGTGGAACTCAGAACTCCTGTATGCTTTTCCGCTGATGCCTCTCCTGCCCAGAGTTTGAAGATCAGAACTGACCAGGCCCAAGTCGTCCTAGTGGCTCTGGAAAGGGCAGAGCTGTTGCTCATCTCCTGGTGCCGAATCGGCACAGGGATCTCTGGCTTATTTAGGACCTTTGACTTCCTTCTTCTGTAGGAAGGCAGTCCGATGTCAACCTGCTCATGCTGGCCCAAAGCCTTACTGCCCAGGACCCTGGTCTCTTGCTGGATCCTTGGACCTGTAGGACATCTGCTTTCATATACTCATCCTGTGGTCCCACAGACATTTCCTGTGGTTCAAGGTAGGCCAGAAGCATTTTCAGTTTAATGTACTGCCCTTTGACCTCACCATCACCCCTTGGTTGTTCACAGAAATGGCAATGTTTGCTGGCCATCTTCGGAGGTTGAGCATATCAAATTTCCCCTTTTTGTTGAAGGCGCGGAGTCTCCACATTTAATCATGGACCACCTCCAGATGGCTGCAACACTCCTGACATTTGGGTTCACGGTCAATGAGCCAACGTTGCAGCCCTTTGCCGAAGCTTATGTTCACTGGAGCTGTCCTGATCACAGTACAGTTCAGAGTCCATGTTCTCTCTAAATATTTTCCTTTGTGTGCGTCAATGAAGGGTCTTTGTGCACTACAGCCTAGGCTATGTGCACCAAAGACATGAAATATTACAATGCAAGTGAGTGCAGCACATGAGGTACTAAAATCAGTGGTGTTTCTCCCTCCAAAGATTTATTCAAAAATCAAAGTAAAATGGCGCATTTTGGTTCAGTTTAGTTGCATGTAATAGTCGCATGTGAGACATAAATAATTTCCCATTCAACATGATGCTAAAGATACTGCAGCAATGGATCACTTTACAATCTCTCCGTTATGGAAAAATGTGAGTTCACACAAAATACCGGAGTATTTTGACATCTGATCTAAGATATGTCCTCATTCACTTCCGTCTTTAGGTTCCATGCATTCATTGTAATGCACAGAATTTGGCTCCTAACGTTAACAAACATCTTATTAAAAGTAGTCTTGGGTACAATCCCCAGAGCAAGAAGCTACTCCACTTCTGGTGGGTTGTGGACAACAAACTCACGTCGCATCTAATCAACATTAGCTGTAAACATGTCAATTGGTAATTGCCTGACAACTATTATAGTCGTTTTTCTATCCCGCCAATAATTGTCTGTCTTACAAGGGACTTTGGCCTGGATACATTTAAAACCTTTATTGGAATCAAAACCACGTCAGCACATCCCCTTTTCTACAAAGGCTCCAACCAAACTACTAGATATTGTAATTTACCCATTGTATCAGATGTGCTGTTATATATAGTTTAGGTTTTGGAAGGCTTGTTTTCCAGCAGACATGCCATCACCGATGAAGGTGAAACACAGGGCTTTTGTACTTCAAAGTAAAATTGCTTTTGCCATTGCAAGAGCGCAAAACAGTGCACAATGAAAACTACATACAAGCTTCACTATTCAATGTTTGTCTCCATTGCCCAACTGTCTACATTGTAAGCACTTGCTAAGAGGTTGCATGTCAGTCTTAAACATAATCTAAATAGTTGATATTTACATATTTGTCTCCAAACGAGAGAAAAGAGGAAAGTCATAGCATTTTAAAATTTTGCAGCCTGTATGCAGTCTTTAAGCTGCTTCCAAGTGCTGTGAGAATAGAAATAGGAGGACACCAGTGACTGGAGAGAGCAAAGATGAGGAGAGAGAACAGGGAATTGTTGGGGCATTCTGGAAGTTTGTGTAATACATATGCCATCCTAAGGCTGTTCCCAAGCGAACAAGGGAAATGAAGAGGGAGCGTAGTTGGGTTATGTCACGTGGAGGAGGAGAACAATACAGCATGTTGGATGCTTGTTTAATTGTTATGCTGTCCCAAGACTACTTCAAAGTGCAAAATGGGGAAAAGCACCAGGGAATAAGGGGTCATGAGCAAGAGGTAGGTGAGGAAACATGGACTTGTATTGTTTCCTATAAAGGATTACACTTCACCTTCCACTCTTATCAGTTCCCTATGTAGCTTTTTGAAGCAGCCTTGGGGCGGCATAAAAGTTGTTAAAGTACCCAATCAGCCAGAATGTTCCCCTATTTCCTCTACCTCTGATTCTGTTCCCTTTCAGCACTTTAAAGAAGCCTTAAGGTAGCATATTTTGTTCATGCAAACAACTTGCTTATCCCTCCACTCATCTTTCATGTACACTCCTTGAAATATCTGTTCTCATGCAGCATTTTTAGGCATTCTTTTGATGTACATAACTATGTTTTATTACGTAATATAAAGATTGATATTTTCGACACCTCGTAAGGGGTAGTAAGCACTATATAAATCTAATTTAAACAAGCCTTCCTTGCAACCAAAGGTATCGCCCTATTGGACTTCAGGGGCTGTTGACTGCTCAAAGTTCCTTTTTAAAAAAAATTCATTGTTGGTAATTATTGTGTGCATCAAGGAAAGTGATAGGTAAGCAGAACATTACTCCATCCATTCTAACAGTCTTACTTTGAAGTTTGTGTAAAAAGAACAGTCCTCCATGAAGTTTCTTCAGTTGTAATCCTAGCTTTTGTATTGCTGCCCCTGGGGAATGATCAACACATAATGATTAGAGATCCTGTTCCTTATCGGAAAGGGAGGTTGAAGTGGATGTTTTGAAATGTGCCTCATGGAAGGCAAAGATCATGGCTGTCAGTAGAAAGTCTGGAGAAATAAAAATGCCTGCTCTTGAAATGCGTGTGATTAAATCGTGTCCATGATTTAAATACACTCCTATTTCAAGAGGAGGCATTTTTATTTCTGCACTTTCTTACACACATGCATTTCAGGACAAGGCTTTTTCATTTCTGCAGACTTTCTATAGCGTGACCTTTGCCTTTCATGAGGCACATTTCAAAACATCTACTTCGTCCTCGTTTCAGATCTGGGGACGTGTGCGCTCCAGGAGAGACACGGCGCTGGAAAAATGATGCGCGCGCCCATGCGTGTAGCTTAATGGGAACATAGGTTCAGAGCTTTCCACCCACTTCTCCCCCCAGCAACAAGTCCAAGACATGCAGGCTATGATCCTAATGTTTCAGCCTTGGTCCTGGATCACGTTCAGAGCAGTTGTGAGGCTTCTTAACCTTATGCATCTTCCTGGTCACCCTTGCCAGGTTACATATGTGGGCTCTGCAATGGAACCTGATGTTCCACTGGGCCCAGCACCACTGAAATGTAACAGATTCAATCCAGATTTTGGAGCAGGCACCTCAGGTGCTGCAGTGGTAGCCCCCTTCTTTCCCAACACAGGCTCTGAAATATTACTGGCCAGACGAGGCCAAAAATACTGAGTGCCTGGAAAGGGCAGTTGCCTCCAGTGTTGCGCTTGGCCAACATGCGTGGACTTTACCCGCAGGTTTTCCGGCAATAACAAGTCTCTCATTGAGAGCTGCTGGTGGTGGACACGTCCATGATGGACTAGGCCACAGTGGGCATGTGGGTCTAGTGAAGGGGGGCTCTACACCTTCAGAGTTGGTTGGAGCACCAGGTCAGTTCCCTGATTGCAAACTACCTGCCAGGGTCCCCGAGTGCTAGAGTGGACTTGTTGAGTAGGTGGCATCTACATCACACATCTCATTGGTGCAGGGCATGTTGTGCTTCATTCCCACCTGTGAACAGTGGGAAAAACCCTGGCTAGCTTGTTTTGCAATCATGAAACAGGAGTACCCTCGTCAGGAAATGCGTTCCTGCTGGAATTGAACACAGGACTCCCTTATGCCTTTCTGTCCCTGCCTCTCCTGCTCAGTTCAATCAATCAGATTTATAGAGCACTTCTTGTCACCCGTGAGGGTATCCAGGTGCTGGCAGGGTCCAGTTGTTTAGTCAGGTCTTCAGGGACTTATGGAACTCTGGAAGAGATGGGGAGGTCCAGAGATGAAAGGGTGTTTTGTTCCATGTCTTTGCTGTTAGGTAGAAGGAGCGGCCTCTGCATCTGATGCCGGGGGAGTGAGGGTTAGAGAAAGGGGAGCGGAGGTGTCTGGTGGGCTGATGGAAGTTCAGGCATTGGTTAAGTAGGTGGGTCCGCAGTTGTGTAGGGCCTTGTATGCAAGGGTCAGGAGATTGAATTGGCATCTTTTCTGTACAGGGAGCCAGTGGAATTCCCTGAGGTAGGGGGTGATGTGGGTTAGTCTAAGGAGATCCAGGATGAGTCTGGCTGCGGTGTTCTGTATGGTCAGTAGTCATCTGAGGTGAGCTGCGATACCTGGGTAGAGCATTGCCGTAGTCCAGTCTGCTGCAGATGAGGGCCTGGGTGGAGGTGCATCTTGAGCTTTGGGGTAGCCGTTTGAATATCTTACGAAGCATGCAGAGGATGAAAAAGACTGAATTGACCAGAGTCATCAAGGGTAGCTTGTTGTCCAGAATTATCTCTCGGTTGCTATCGTGGTCAGTGGGATTAGAAGTAGGCCAGAGTTCTGACGGCCACCGGGATGCGTCTCATGGGTAGCTTTTGTTTCCGGAGATCAGTATCTGTCTTGTCCATGTTGAGCTTTATTTTAAAGAAAGAGTGGTTCTGCCACTTGATAGCTTCAAAGGAGCATCTAACGTATATTCAATTGGTGTCCCCCTCTTTTAGTAGGGCTAACATTTAATGAAAATACTATTGTCCATTAATTACATCCAAACCAAAAATAAAAAGAATCCTGTGGTTCTTAGAGATTTCTATCAAATTTATATAAATCATGTAATCACAAAATGAACAAATATATATACACACACAGATCAATACAATTACAATCGAATGACGTGAAGTGAACACAAAAATTATATATATCACAACACAATACACAAATAACACATCATTATAAACATTACATTTAAACAAAAAGTAAAGTGTTTTAAATATGTATCAACCCAGTGTCGAAATTAATCTAGTTTTTTTATTAGTCTGGGTGATCATTAGCACTTAATATTTAGCGTCGACGTTTCGACCCCTAGAAATATTGCGAAAATGTGTTCGTCTGAGGGGGGTCTTCTTCAGGACTAAAAAGAATCTGTGTATATAATGATGTTATTTGTGTATTGTGTTGTGATATATATAATTTTTTGTGTTCACTTCACGTCATTCGATTGTAATTGTATTGATCTGTGTGTGTATATATTTGTTCATTTTGTGATTACATGATTTATATAAATTTGATAGAAATCTCTAAGAACCACAGGATTCTTTTTATTTTTGGTTTGGATGTAATTAATGGACAATAGTATTTTCATTAAATGTTAGCCCTACTAAAAGAGGGGGTCACCAATTGAATATAAGTTAGATGCTCCTTTGAAGCTATCAAGTGGCAGAACCACTCTTTCTTTAAAATATATATCCCCAGGATCTGCACGTAACTGGGTCACCCCATTATACTATGTTGAGCTTTAGGCAGTTGTCCTTCATCCAGTTGGCTGTGTCATGCAGTTGTGGAAGTTGGTTTTGGTGGTTTCTTCGGAGAGGGAGAAGGTGAGTTTTCGGAGTAGGATATGATGAGTCTGTGGGTTTTGATGATGCTGGCCAGAGGATCAAGTGTTGAAAAGAGTGGGGCTGAGCGAGAAGCCTCTGGGTACTCCACACATTTGCTTGGGTTCAGAGGTGAAAAGGGGGGGCAGCCTTTTTGCATTCTTCTGGTAAGGAAAAAGACGATCCATCTGAGATCGGCTCCTTGGATGCCTGTTGTGCAGCCTTGTGATAACTATTTGTGGGAGACCGTATCGAAGGCTGCCGAGAGGTCTAGGAGGATCAGAGCTGCAGTCTCCTCAGTTGAGTAGGGCTAGGATATAGTCTGTAGCCACTATGAAGGCTGTCTTGGTGCTGTGGTTGCTGCAGACTCTGGATTGAGAGGAGTCTAGTAGGAGGTTCCGTTCCAGATGTGGGAAGAGTTGTTGGTTGACTTTGTCTGGGAATGGGGGCAGGGAGATCGGTCAGTAGCTGAGTTTGCTGGGGTCTGCAGATGGTTTCTTTAGCGGGGTGTTGACTTTTGCGTGTTTCCAGTCCTTGGGGAAGGTGGCTGTGGCAATTGAGGTGTGAAACAAGGTGGTGAGTATGTGGCTGATTCTGGATTTGCCTAGGTTGAAGATATGGTGAGGGCATGGGTCAGTTGGGACCCCTGAGAGGACAGAGTTCATGATGAAGGCAGTGTCCTGTGGGGCGAGCTGGCTCCATTCGGGTAGTTGGATGTCTGTGGTGGTAGTGGGGTCGTGTTGCTTGAAAAAGTTGGTGAACTTGGGCTGGGGCTTGAAGTTTTGTAGATGTTGGCGATCTTGTGGAAGAAGTTTGCAAGGTTTTTGCAGAGTTCCTGTGAGGGGGTAATGTTTGTTGCAGCTGAGGGGTTCCAGAATTCTTTGACAATGTTGAAGAGTTCTTTGCTATTATTGGAGCTTGATTCGATGCATGAGTCGAAGACCTTTTTGTTTGAGTCTCTTAACTGTGGTAGAGGTTGAGGGCTATCTTGAAGGCTGTCGTGTCTTTGCTGGTGTGCAATCTCTTTTCCTGTTTGTCATGTAGCGGTTCTGTGGTCTCAGTGTACCAGCTGGTCTGCTTGGTAGACCTTCTGTGGTTGGGTGTTGTCGATGTGAGTGACTCCATCAGTGCAGTTGGTGATTCAATCGTTGAAGTTTCGGACTTTCTGATCTAAGTTGTTGAAGGAGATGGGGTGGGTGGTGTTGTGATCCATGTGTACTTTGAGACTTTACTCCAGCTGCGGAGGGTGGGGGGGGGCGGGTTGGCAGACTAGGGGTGGAGGTCCGTGAGCTGGTGATGAAGTGGAAGACTGAGTGGTCAGTCCAGGTGAGTACCATGGTGTGGCTGTACCTGTTGCAGTCACTGGAGGGGAAGATCGGGTCTGGCTTGTGGCCTGTAGTGTGCGTGGGGTCATGGACAAGTTGGGTGTCAAACATATTATAGGTTTGCCACAATGTTCTCTCCCAAAATGATGCCACAGTCGGACCTTTACTTGGTCTTGGCGTTTCTAATGTCTAAGACCTTTGCGCTGATCAATAGTTGTTTGCTGTAGCTCTTTAATTTAAAACCAGCTTTTTCATTGTGTTTACGTCTGCTCATTGTGTAAGTGAACTCCAGCACTTTCAGTGCAGCTGCCATAAGCCAGCTTTTTCCTGGACAAATTAATACTGAGAGCTCAAGTGACATTTTTGGAAGAACAGTATACTTGTCTTCTGTACCTCTTTCTGGGTGATACCCTAAGCACAGATCCATCACTGCCCTCTCCTTCCTGTCTGTGGAGTGGCCTCTTAACATCTAAAAAGGTCCCAAGTTAGGAGTCAGCACACTGGTACCAGCTACTGTTCACACTCTGCATTAGAGGGCGCAGAAAAGGGAAATAGATGAACTGATAGCGTGCTGGGGCGATGCTTGTACGGGGCTCCTGTCACATCTAAGGTGGTGCAAAGCTGCACAGCGCCACCTAGCAGAGCATGGAAGCACCTCTAAAGAAGTGTCTGGATCCAGTCTGGCTCCTGGGGAGTATTCTCTAGTGAGGTATCTGTGGTTAGGGTATTCACCACAAGAGCATTACAGAAGGTAAGTAACTTGTTCTTCAGTGTCAGACATTCCAGGGTTAAAGGAAACTGCCTTCTGCATAAGCTGGAAAGCCTCACACTCAAAATGCCTCCACTGTTAGACCAGCGTATGGAGAGGGAGTATTTCCTACTATCTTGTAGTATAGCAAAAGATGAATGACAATGTGCAGAATGGATAAAAAAAATTACCAAGTAAAGGTCCGACTGTGGCATCATTTTGGAAGAGAACATTGTGGCAAACCTATAATACGTTTGACAGGAAATTTATCAAAATACCCTGTCCAACATTCTGCAGAGGGTGTCTTTATTCATGGACTAGTTAGCACAGGAGGTGTGATTTCATAAATGCTGAAGGGACCTTTCCCACCAAAACTTCAAAGCTGAGTCCCCCCTGTGTTGGCTCCAGATGTCTGGGCTTCCTCCTTTGTTCACTGGACCTGGGCTGACCCAGCCCAGGTGAGGTATGCCAGCCAATTATCAGAGGCAGATTTCGTCCAAACCCATTTCCTCTCCCAGGAAGTTGGTCAATTGCTGAAAATGGGGGTGGGGGTGTGTGTATATGTATGTATATGTATGTATATGTGTATATATATATATATATATATATATATATATATATATATATGAGGGGGGTGGGGTTGTTTCCTATGCTGGGTGCAGAGTAATTAGCCAAGCAGGTGGGACAAAAGCCTGAAATCTGAATGAGCTGAGCGGGAGAAATGGGGACAATTTTTGACATCCCATAATATGCATTTTGGAACTGGCAAAACTAAATTCTGCATGCATGTATTACCCTAGTTTGTCACATTCCTGGACCATAGAGGCCTAAGTGGAGCAAAACTGCCCTCTAAGGCAGATTTCACCTACATTTATAATAGTGAAAGCACTAGTGGTTTTCCAGTAAAACATACTGACCTATCTATGAATGCCCATTAATATAAAGCCCACCCCAGGTATGCCCCTATCCCTGCAGAGTCTCTTCTGCGGCAGGCTACCTGTGTGCAATTACCGGGCTGTGCACAACAGTAGTCTGACACGCGCAGCCCCCACTCGTGTTCACATGTACCCGGCCCAGTGCTCCTTACCCTAGCTGCTACCTGGCCTTAAAGGGCTGACACGGTCCGTAAACACGCTCAGCAATAGGAAAACGGTACCCCCAATTACTTTGAGGTCTAAGAGGAGGGGGAAACAGTAAACTGGCAAGAAAAACCTCTAGACTGACCTATCTCTTTTAGCATGGCCATATGTGGCTCAAAACTACCACAACCCCAATATCATTGTCATGCGACACTATAAATCATACAAACATATTTTTATTGAGTTTTTCTTTATACAAAAATATTTATGCTTTTTTAGTTGGTTTTATCATTGTGCAATTGGTTAAAAAGACAAATTCATCATTGTCTACACAAACATTTGAAAAGAAATTAATTACAACAAACAGTTACCTAGATGACCATCATTACATATGTGGAGAGTCCTTTTAGAAACCGACACACCAGAGGCCTCTGATGGGTGTTAGTTGTATCACCAACTACTACAGAGTCTGTCCCAGCCAGATTGTTATTGGATCTCCCACATGTTTGAATCTCTTATGTATGAGTGCGAAACTGGGTGATCATAAGCGAAAAATCCTGGTGGACTAAATGGGTGGAACCCACTTGCAACGGACACTGAGTAATCTGGGTTGTAGACGGAATGGAGGCAGGATAGGACTGTCGAGCAGTGCCTTGGGACAAGAAATGGAAGCTCAACTAGAAAATGACTGGTATTCACCTTGTGCGTTCCAATGTGGGTGGTGACCTTGTAACCTTAAGTGTATAGTGTGGCAATAGAAATCAAGCTAAGTAGGGCCAAAAAGGTAGCAAGCCACTAAGGTATCAGTTCGTCATGGTTTGCGAAGAGTGACCTAAGCAGTGCATCTCAGTGACCATTTTGTCTGAGGCTCACTTCCTTTAAGTTATTAAATCCATATTAATGTTTCCATTCTTGCACATAGCTTGTCAGAATTAACATTCCATTAAATGTTTGGCTCAGTGAAGCCTTATGTGCCAGCCTGGGAGGCACTGAACAGGCCCATCATTCGAGAAAAGGGAGCAGCACTCCAGGCAGGTGACTGATTCCAGGGGACAACTGCACCTCAGAATGTGGGTCCTCGGCCAGCAATGCTGAAACAGGTGTGTGAATCCCCTGGCAGTGGCTAAGAGGCAGCAGCCAGGCGACCAGCTGGTGTCGGGAGATGTGGGGCACCCTGGCAGGGAGGAAGGAGGGGGCACAGGCTGTTTCCTAGCAGACTTGTGAGCCAGGTGGGAGATGAGGTCTTTGGGGAGAAGGAGGGAAGCACAAGTGCTCAGTAGGTATTTGTTTGGAGAGCACAGGTCGATCATTCTGGTGTTTTGTGTACACTTGCAAGGCACACGTGAAATAATAAGATCATGTATCCTGGTTCCCCGAGCCTCTTTCCAGAGGGAACACTTTCAGTAGATTGGTCAAGATAATTTGAGGCTTTTCTCTAATCCTGAAAAGGACTTGGCAAAGTCTGAGGATGTGTAAATGAACGTAATACTCTTTTCTGTGGACTGGCCAGATCAAAGGTGGCATCTGGACTCTGCCCACACCAGCTGCCCCTCTGCAAGCTGGATCTTTTTGTCTGTTATGATTGGCAAGATCCTTTTTGCAAGCCATCCTTTGCGGCCTGGATTCCTTGCACTAACTGGCTTGAACATGCCTGAAGACTGCATGAACAGCAAAGAGTTTTTCCACCAGAACTTGCTGTGCTTTCAAATGAACCGGGTTCTGCATCTGGTGTGTGGAGAAGTAGGTGAGTAGGATGATGGGTAACGAAGAAGTGGTGCCATCATGTGTTTGGTAAATCATGCCTCCATGCCTGGCTGCCTGTATGGCGTGTCTAAAATGTCCTTCCAGACATCGCTTCAAGAATCCTGGGATGAACCATTTTAGAGGATCAAGCTGTGTCAGCCAAATGGAAGGATGCCTCCGTGGGCATTGAATATTAATGGGGACCTCCGTTGAACCAATTTACAAGTTGGACCTTCAGGGATTGTTATGGAAAGTGGTGTTTATTATTTCAGAAGGAGGATAAGTGAGCCTCAAGTACTTTAGGCAGAAAAGTGAGTTCTTGGAGGCTGTGGGGGTTATTTATGAGAGCTTTGCATAACTTTTGCACCACGTAAAGTGGTACATGCGTGACGTAGGGCTCTGAATCAGATTTATGAAGCCACGCAAAGTCCCCCTGCACAGCTTTGAGTGGCCTCAAAAATCTTGAGTAATGCGACGCAGTGCAAATCATTGCGTCGCTTTACTCTGCGCCCGGGAGGCGTTCCATGGGCATTGCTGTGGGTGTTTCCACGCAACACCCATGGAGTTTGACGCTGCCCCAGATTTATAAAGTTATGCAAATCCGGGGAAGCGCCAAATCCTTACGCCTCCCAAGGTGAGGCGTAACGAGGAGAAATATCTGTATTTCTCCTCGTCTTTTCCTCTATGTGTGCTGCATTCTGCAATACGCATAAAAAGAGGAAAACGCCTTGCGGGATTGTTGCCGTGCAGGAAGGTGGCCCATCCTGCACACAAAGAATCCTGCATGCAACAGAGGCACCTTTGCACCAGGTTGCAAGGGTGCCTGCGTTGGCGCCAGGCTGCAGAAACTGCGCCAGAGCAAGGGGAAAGGACAGGCAGGTACCATATTGCTTAAATACGGTGCATAACTGCCCTTTTACTTTGGCGTAGGGCAGCGCAGCAAGGTGACTTGCTGCGCAGCCCTATGCCAACATCCCGTAAATGAGGGCCTTTATTCCTGTAGGCGACTGTGTAGGGTTTGTTTGAAATAATTTTATTAAGACAGGAGGCTTTATTATGCAGTCTTTCCTCTTGCTTTATTTTGCACAGCACTTTATATAACACTACAACTCTCCTAACCCTGCTCTCTTGGGCAGGAAGTTATTAACACAAACAAAGGTCAGGCCCACCTAGAAATGGCAGTAGTCCATACACCACTTTCTCTTTTCTTGCTTCCAAAGATAAGTGCGTTACAGAACGTTTGCTAGCATTTGGTTGTGATAACTGTAGATTTATTGTTTGTTCGGTGTATAAACTGTCGTTTTGATTTCTTGAAGTCGATTGCACCCATGTGCCTGCTTTCAGGGCTGTATATTAACCCTGGGCAGTAAATTCCGCTCCGCTCGCGGAATTTTGGCAATTCCGCGTTACGCGGAGAACGCATAATTTTTTCCTTGTTTGCGCTTTAAAAATGCGTTTTCGTGCGCGCGGTAGCGACTTACCGGGATCCCTGCGTTCGCCGACGAGTTTTCCTATCCGTTCGCTATGAGATTTTGGTAGCCGGCCGCGCGATCCCGCGACAGTGTGCGATCGCGAACATGTCATTCGGACGCGCCATCGGACACCGCGAGAGTGTGCGATCGCGAACACGTCATTCGGACGCGCCATCGGACATCCGGCGGAAGTTTGGTGAAGCTCGCGATGCCGAACACGCAAAATTTGCAATCTGGAGAAGAATAATATCTGGAGCAGCATAAAACCTTCTAAAAAATGATGATTTGGATGAAAAAAACTCCTCAGATTGACATTTGGCTGTACTTTTTGGTGCAAGGAGTCCTTTTTTTTTTTCTCAAACTTTTTTTTGGGAGAGGAAGGAAGTGCCCCAGAGTCTCCAACTTCCTGTTCCTGTCCAGCAGGCTCCTCCCAGTGCTTTGTCCATGTCCTGTTCACTTTCATTTGGATTTGGAGCTGGAAGGATCACTCTTTGTGTCTGCTGCATCATATATCATTGGATTTGAGGACTTTTGGATTTGAGATTTTACAAGTAAGTTGGTGGTGTTTGTTTGATTGGGGCATTGCAGTTGCTGCAACTACAATTTTGGTACTTTTCATCATTTAAAAAAAAATGTATTGTGAGTAGCCAGTAGGCCCAGAGCTAACTGTTCCTTTGGTGTGTGTTGAATTTATTTGAAACATCATTTAGGGCATGGATGGCATTGGATTGAATTGCAAAATGTGTATTTTTTGGGGTATTTCAGTTTTTGAGTGTGTGTTAAATAAATGCCTTTGTTGTGTGTGTGTGTGGTGTGGTTGTTGTGTAACTTGCACACCTTGTTTAGCCCTGTGGATTTTCGTTTTTGCATTTTATTGCATTAAAGCTGTGTTGTTTAGCATGCCTCCTTTGCCTGGCTATTACAGGCCTGTTTCAGTTCATTGTTTTCCAGGCCTCCTGCTTGTTGCTTGTGACTGTGAGTGTCCATGTGGCCATTTTGTGGTGGTACTTTAGTAGTGTGCTGCTTTTGCCATATATGCCTGCATGTCTTTCCTATGTTCCTCTTGGCTTACTGCTTCCATCCATCCCCTTTGCCAGCTGCAGCTCCCTGAATGAAGTGATGAGCAAATAATTTAATGCCAAACAAACAGGTTCCACTTCCATTACTTTTGTATTTTTGTTGTTCTTCTTTCCTATCCTTCCTGAGTGTACACAGTATACCATGAAAGCCCTTGTTGTCAAAGTCTCACAAATGGCTACACTGTTATGTTTTTTTTTTTATAACTTAAACTGAGTTAATAAAATTTAATAATATAACACTAACAAGTGTGACCACCACACACTAAGTTATATATTATATTATATTTGTTTGTTTGTACTAGTAGTAATTGAACCACAACAATAAATGCAACATTTCACTGATGTTCTTCTCCTGGCTTCTTTGCTTTTAGGTGCACAAAAAGACAGAGGAGGAGGTGTGATCATCACCCGTTGTACTGCCAGACAGAAGTCCTGCTGCGCACAACGTCACATGACGTGTGGCCACAGACATCTCTGCAACTTGTGCAACAGCGTCCTGCTGACATCTGAAGAAGATGGCCCCAAAGAAAGTTGTCAGTGAGAAGAAGGAACAGAAGAAGGAAGTGGCACTTACCAAGACTGGTGTGCCGCCCACGATGTTTTTTGGGAAACAAAAAATTATGCCTGCAGCAGCGGTGTCCGGTGACCAAGCTGGGAGCAGCACCTCCGCATCAGTGGGCCCACCCCACCAACCTAGGCCCAAGCCCATGAGTGTCGCAGAGGTAGCCAGTCTACTAACGAGCAGTGATGTTGAAATGTCATTATCGCAAATTAGTACCCAATCAACGCAGGCGGAAACTCAGCAGATAAGTGGGAAACAACAGCCGCAACAACAGCCGCAACAACAGCCCACAATAGTAGTTGTTGCTCCTGAAGTAGGGGCAGTTCAGGAAATCGAGCTTCCTGCAGACGAAGAGGAGCAAGCCACTCTTTCAGAAGATCCATTGCCTTCCAGATCCCCAGCAAGGAACAGGAGGGTTAGTCCATCAACTTCTTCTCCAAGCCCCGCTTCTGATGATCTAGATGCCACTTGGAATCCACCAGCTCAGTCTGAGAGTGAGGCACGCCACGTGACAAGGCTAAGGAAAAGGAAGGTTCCAGAAAGCCTTATAGTTATGGAGGTAGATGTAGAAGAGGGGGATGATGATGATGATGATGAGGAGCCAGTCATCATGAACATCACTCCCGGCCCAGAGGAGATGGAGACCAACACTATTACCCTATCCAAAATCGCTGCGAGGATGTAGCACGGATACCACCAAGACAGGTAACACCACCTCCAGCTTCCATATTTGCATTTGCTAAGGCCCGGCAGGGACCTACATCAAGCTCAACCACCACCTCAGTACTAGGTAGTGGTACTGTAAGTGCACAGAGTCAAATTCCACGCCCACCCTCCAGTTCATCTGGCATTGAAAGTGGCACCTCCAGCAGCACCAGAAAGTACACCTCCCCAGTTTGGGACTTCTTTTCGGTTAGCAGTACGAAGGAGAACATTGCTATATGCTCAATTTGTCGACACGCTGTTAAGCAGGGTAAGCTTGGTACAAACTATGGTACCGGAGGCCAACAAGTCATCTCAAAAAACACCACATCATCCAGTGGGAGGCTCACCTACTTCGCTTACAAAAAAGTAAAACTGCACCCATTGCTGTTGGTGGGGATGAAGAAGTAGAAGAAGATATGATCGCGGTGGAAGGTGAACAAGAGGGAGACATTTCTAGCCCTGTCCCCAGCAGTGTAGTGGTACCGCCCACATCCTCAGCAGCATCTCAGTGGCACCGTAGTAAGAAGAGTCATACTCAGAGTCAGACTGAGACATCAAGGCAACCGAGTACTGCAATGAAAAAAAGTGCGTCGTTGAGCCTAACTGGGTTCAAGAAGACAGCTGCACCACAAAGGAAAATAATCCAGCCTACCATTGACAGCATGCTTAGGTCGGAGGGGCAGTACGAACGCAACCACCCAACGGCACGTTTGTATAATGCGAAGCTGGCTAAAATGTTAGCGCTGGACCTTCTCCCTTTTTCTTTTGTGGAAGGGGTGGGTTTCTTTGAATTTGTGTCAGCCATCTGCCCTAAATGGAAGGTTCCCAGCCGGTCCTATTTTGCCAGAGTTGCTGTTCCAGCACTACATCACGATGTGCTGGAATTGCTTGGACAAGCTTTGTAGCAGAGTGCTGTTCACAATATCCACCTGACAACAGACATGTGGACCAGTTGCCAAGCCACTGATTACATGTGCATCACTGCACATCTTTTGTGGGGTTTAGAGAAAAGATATCTGAAGCAGGTGCTGTTGATACTGCTGAAATTTTTAATGCTACTCGGAAACATGCAACTGTAGCCATGTTCCCCATGGAGAAATCTCATACTGCTGCAAACATTTTGGAAGAGTTTAACAGCAAGGTCTTTGAATGGCTGTGCCCAAGAGGGCTTAACACTGGTTTTGTTGCCACGGATAATAGCAGTAATGTACTTAAGGCCATGGAGGATGGTGCCTATTTCAGGGTCCCGTGTTTGGCGCACTGCATTAACATTATTGTTCAAGACTTTCTGAAAAAAGAAGCCATAGTCAACACTTACTGACCACCTGCCGAAGAATATGCACACATTTCAGCCATTCTTTTAAAGCCCGGAAGCAGCTGAGGATCATTCAACGTGAATATAGAATGCCAGTCAAAGCACTCATCCAGGAGGTGGCAACACGTTGGAACTCAACTTATTACATGCTTGACCGTCTGTTTGTTGCAAACAAAAACAAGGGACACCCTACTCACTAGGAACCAGGGTAAATTATGTGTGACAGAAACAGATGTTCCTGAGGAAAAGTACTTGTAGGTATTAATAGTATTATGCACATCGCAATGATTATGGGTTATGTGGATGTCGGAAAGAAAGAGACCCAGAACACTTCCGTTTGTGTTTGTAATGAATTTTTGTTTTTATAAAGAATATACAAATATATACATAAAGCAAACAATTTCAAGTAGTGCTTCGTGTCCCCAGTGTGAATGGAACCAAAAAACAAAAACTAGTGATTTTGTGACACATAAAAAATTAAACTCGGTTTCCATCATTTTGAAAGGCGACCATCTGTTATTTTATATTAGTCACAGCCATGTATACAATAATCATAGCTGTTCACAATGGTTCGCTTAACACAGTTGTCGACGACGTTTCGACCCTACAAGGGATATGGGGTCTCTTCAGGACCTACGGATATAGGGACATCTGAAATAATCGGTTTGCACAGCCACGTGAAAAGTGTGAAACACCGGTCAAGTGAAAGAAGAGAAATAAAGAATACTCACACTGGACCCAGCCGGGTACCCAGTGTGAGAAAACGGGTGAAGGGCTGGCAGCCACGGATAGGCACAGCAGGGCAATTGCTATTGTGTAAAAGCAGGACTTCCCTGTAAATTAATTGTAAAATTTCTCTCGTCTGAATGAATCAGCAGAATGTGGAAAGCATGCCTTGCGCTATGCTGAATCCACACAGGGCGCCTGCTGGTCATCGCACCAGAGCAGGCGCCCTGTGTGGATTCAGCATAGCGCAAGGCATGCTTTCCACATTCTGCTGATTCATTCAGACGAGAGAAATTTTACAATTAATTTACAGGGAAGTCCTGCTTTTACACAATAGCAATTGCCCTGCTGTGCTTATCCGTGGTTGCCAGCCCTTCACCTCGCTTTCTCACACTGGGTACCCGGCTGGTCCAGTGTGAGTATTCTTTTATTTCTCTTCTTTCACTTGACTGGTGTTTTTACACTTTTCACGTGGCTGCGCTAAACCGATTATTTCAGATGTCCCTATATCCGTAGGTCCTGAAGAGACCCCATATCCCTTGTAGAATCGAAACGTCGTCGACAACTGTGTTAAGCTGAACCATTGTGAACAGCTATGATTATTGTATACATGGCTGTGACTAATATAAAATAACAGATGGTCGCCTTTCAAAATGATGGAAACCGAGTTTAATTTTTTTATGTGTCACAAAATCACTAGTTTTTGTTTTTGGTTCCATTCACACTGGGGACACGAAGCACTACTTGAAATTGTTTGCTTTATGTATATATTTGTATATTCTTTATAAAAACAAAAATTCATTACAAACACAAACGGAAGTGTTCTGGGTCTCCTTTCTTTCCGACATCCACATAACCCATAATCATTGCGATTGTGCATAATATTATTAATACTTACAAGTACTTTTCCACAGGAACCTCTGTTTCTGTCACACATGACCGTCTGTTTGAGCAGTACAGACCAATCAATGAATGTCATGCAAAGAGGGGATGCTACTGTGAAAGGCATGACCCTTCAGATGGACCAATGGTGCCTAGTTAAATGCCTGACAGAGATGCTTCTTCCTTTTGAGGTCTTCACACGTGAAGTCAGCAAGGAGGACTGTACTATGGGCCAAGCTATCCCATTGTTGCACATGCTACAGCAACAGCTGAAGGAGATGTCTGAAGCGTACATAGGTGTGGAGGAAAAAATGAAGCATATGAGTTGGTGGAGAGCTTATCCCGTCGCTTAGCTGAAAATACAAGGGTGCAAACTAAGATTGTGTCAGAAAAACATTACATTTGTGCCACAATTCTGGATCCACGGTACAAATCGGCACTGAACAGTAAGACATTAATTCCTTTTTCAGAAGTGGACGTTGCCCGGTACAAACGTTGGATAGCTGAGGTAGCCAGTCACTTTGAAAATGAACGGCTGGCAATTAAAGGCCTGCTACTCAAACCCACAACAAGTACTGCAGCAGGGCATCCGGCGTCAAGTTCCACTTCAGAGCCTGAGGGCAGTGCGTTTGGCTCAGAGCGGTCACCAACACTATCGACAACAACAGCAAGAACTGGATCATCAGCCCCAGTAAAATCGGCACAGGATTGGTATTTACAGCAAGGGCTTGCTAGGTCCAGTGCTGATGCAAAGACAAAAGAGGCCAAACAAACTGTGCACCCCTGAACATTGAGCGGCTGGTCCAGAACTATCTGGATGACCCAACAGAGGTCTACATTGATCGAAACCCATTGCGGTATTGGTATGGGAAAAGAAACCAATGGCCAGTGCTCAGCAGGCTGGCGATAAACTATCTGGCTTGCCCTGTCGCAAGTGTCTCTTCTGAACGTGTTTTCAGTGCTGCTGGTGCCATTGTAACAGTGAAAAGGACCAGTCTCTCGCCCAAAACGTGGAGAGGTTAACCATGATCAAAATGAATCAGCACTTTATACCACCGAATTACACAATACATGAATCAACGCAGGAAGATGAGGACAGCAACTTAGGTGACGGAAGTAGTGTGTTAGATGATGATTACCTACTTCTGGTTGAACCCCCAGAGTTTGAGGACGAGCTATACTTCCCTGACAACTAGGCTTGAACTTCTTACTTTCTTCCTCCCTTACTTACTTTTATTTGTGTGTGTCTGTCTTTCTGGTTAGAAACTTCGAATCACAACAAATCCATCACCACCGTCTTCTAGTCTTTTTATTGCCATATTGCAGTTGCAGCTGTCTGCATTTCACTGAAGTCCACTCCACTCCTCCGAGTCCTGATCCTCCATCCTCCTGACTCGCCCTAAATCCATTTCCCTCAAGCCAGATGATGATTGGATGTAGAATAGAAGAAAAAAGAAAATGTTGCCTCGTTGAGTCCCTCCAAAACAAGTGGAACATGATGACTACTATAGCTATCCTCCTTTCCGAGCCGAGAGAGACTGCCCCTTAACTTAAGATGAGAAGGAACAGGTAATGAATGATGGCATGCATTGGACGCTGACTGAGTGATTTGTGTTGTTGTTGTTTGTTGTGCATGAAGTGAATTCATTGTGTACTATTATTTAATCTACACACTAAAAGTAACTCAAGTCAATGTTTCCCTTCTTGTTTTTTAATAACAAAATTGTACTTCTACTGCAGGCCGATCCATTGCATTTTGAATATGGAATATGGATTGTGGACTCACTCTGTACACTGCACACTGAGTTGGACAACACCATGATGATGATGACCACAGTGACATAATATCTTCGCAGTCACTCAGTAGGATCGGAGATGATTGATGGAATAAGTCAGGGCGTTTCATGAGTGGCATAAAAGGTAAACAAGTCAACAATAACCACAGCAGACCTACATGTCTGTGTAGTGGTGGAGTCGAGTGTAGTGGTATGACTGACAGCGGTGCATTGATTTAGTCACTTAATTTGTAAAATGCTATGTTGCTGTATATGTGCTTTGTCTGCCTCTGTCAAAAAATGTACGCTAAATGGAGGATGGGTCACGGGTGCCGTGGGCCTGCTCTGTCCTGTTGTTGTTGTAGGTTAATGATGGAAACAGAGTAGACATGATGTATCCATGCCGCCACTGAAAGTGTTCTTGTTGCACTCCACCGTAATTTATGCATTTGTTTTCTCCTTGATTTTTCAATATCCCTTTTGTTTTTCCATCTAGAATTACAGGCCGGCCCTTACCCTGTGCTATACTGGGAAAAACAACTCACACTTACCTTACCAATCCACATCCACCAGGCAGGCAGTGGCGTCACCCAAGATTGATGGACGGAGCGTCCATGGAAGGGAGGACCAAGAGGAATGCCGAGATGCAACTCCCCAATTTGACCAGGATAACAACATACAGTAACAGTATCAACATTCATCATCTTTTAAATAATTTGATTCATTTTTTATCTTCAATCATTACGACTGTGTGTTGTTGTTATTATTATGTTTGCTCTCTGCTTATAATTCATCCCTACAGCTATTTTTAATTTTCTTTGCTATCTTTAAAAGTAAGCCCAGTACAACAGAACAGAAACTGTATCTACTTTGGGTCTCTCTGAGGGCAGACAGGCAAGGCACATTGCATAATATACTGCTGCCCTGTACTGTCTAATTGTCTAGTAGTAGTTAGTAAGTACTACTTATCATTAACCATCAAGTTATCAATATCATCATCATGCATGCATTTCCTTTTTCTCCCTTAACAGATTTATGGATATGGTTGTCTGCCAAGATTGTGTTTTGTTGTTTGTCCATGCGTAGTGTTTTTCTTTGTCAAACCTTTCCCCAAACCCCCCTTCCCAACCATTCATCAAACCCTAACCCTCTTCCCCCGGGCTGTGTGATTTATTGAGGTGTGACTAAATTAAATGTACACCAATAATTGATCTCACGCTTGCTGGGGCGGATGTGGCGAAAGCAACACTAATTCAATTTCAAGGCAGGGCGAGGATCTTCTTCTGCTTGCCCACCCATGAACAGTACATTTGCAAGGTAATTTTTTTTTCCCAAAGGAACCTAATCCATCATCATTAATTGCTGGCATCGATTGGATTTGTCATCCTCCTACACAGCACTAAAGGTTACGCTTGTGTCGAGTGTAGGCCTAGTCGAGTGACTCGACACAACTACAGTTTATAACTTGTTGTACTAGGCTATCCCCGCCACCATTATGTTTTATTTTATTTTGGCATATTATTGTTTGGCAGTAAGTTCTGTACTGTACTTCGTTCTACTACTCCTCCCACAGTCTCTCTCAGGCGACGGACTGTCTCATTTTCTTTTTTTGCAAATGCTACTACCAGTGTCTTCTACTACCACCACAACCATGGCATGTTGGGAAACCAACCCATCATCACCATGCAGCCATCGCTGTGCCTAAGTTAAACATCAAGCACAGGTAAGAGAAGAAGTTTGGGGGGAGGCATAATTAATAATGGAAATATTTTCATTAATTCACACATCCCTTGAGTCCAGTTGCAGAATACATAGACTAGGAGGAGAGACTGACAAGTCACTCAGTGAGGGGTACCGCATCTATCTGTTTGTGTCTTACAAAGTCAGCCGATTATTTAAATCAAACACTGGCTGTGGCCCTGCAGCAGCAAGGAAACAGTGTGACGTAAAACAGTAACCCCACCCACAAAACATTAACAACATCGTATGTAAAGTATAAATATAATTTAATCCCCTAACAAAAATAAACTATGTAAAAAATCCCACAACAGCACCTGACCCACCCCTCTCCCTAACCCCAACCAATGTCGGAAACGAAAAAGTCCAACCAATTGTCCATGTCCATAATAAACCCCAACGCCCAATTCCCACCCACCAAAAGAAACAATAAAAAAGGGGCAATCCAACAGGGTCTCAGTTCTCAACTCATCGGCGGGCTCGCTTTTCCAGGACCTTAATTCGCTCCTCTAGGCGGGCCACGTGGCGCTTCAGTGCGCGACAATTGCATCCCCAGGGGGGGGCAGCAGTGCTAGATAACACTGGAGGGGCCTGGCTAGGGTCCGGGGCATTGGAGGAGGCTGCAGCTGCTGCTGCCTCCTCCTCCTCCTCCGCCAGAACCACCAGCCGCCAGTGTTCTGTCTGTATGGCTTCCGGCGCCGGGCCATGGCTGCCAACTCCTTCCTGTCTGGTTTCCCTTTGGAAGGAGTAGCTATATCAAGAAGAAAAAACAAGACTATTGTAACAATATACTCTTAGCAAAACAGTAAGACAAATTAATTCTACACATAGTGGCACAGTAGCACTAGCAAGCACAGTACATAACATTTGTGGTATGTATCTATCCTCCCACTTCCTCGGCCTCTAACATTTGTGGTAGTTTCAGGCATTCAACCACCCATGCATCTGATTCCTATCAGCCACCTGTGCATGCATCCCACGTATCCTATCCTTCTCTTCTCTGCCAGTCATAAACATTACATCTCGCACGTCCTTCCTCCTTCCACCCTTCTTTCCCTTTTCGTTCAACCCATCCATCAAGGTCATCTGATCTGACTTTTAGTCTTCTCCATAAAACTTTCACAGCTGAGTTGAAGTCAGATAGAAGAGGCCACTGGTTACTCAACACTCCCGCCGCTAATGCTATTGCTAATGCTAAGTAAAGGGTGTCTTCTTCTCCAACCGTTCACAACAACGTCTTACTTACTAAGTCTCAACAGTACAGTGTACACCCTTGCAGCGAGTGTAATGTCAATAAGTAAGGAATATAACTTACCACCGCCCGCCACTGCTGCTGGCTCACCCCCTGCAGCTCCTGCAACTGCTGCATCTCCTCCTGCTCCCTCTGTGGCCGCGTCGCCATCGCCGCTGGCCCCGGCACTGGTGGTCGGTAGTACGCCTAGAAAAAACATTACACATTTTTTAGATGCCATATACACATCCCCCTATTTATTCTTTTTCACTAGCAAGATTGAAAAAAAGTTAATACATACATATACAACATACATCACTAGTACAAATCGGGTACTAGTCTACTAGAGTACAGTAGACACTAGTAGTGTTATATCATGGTCCCTAGGGTCATTCTAGTCTTTGCTAAGTTAGCCTGAGCCATGCAACCATTTTAGCTTTGTGTCTTTTATTTTTGCGCACGTTACCTCGCAGCTTGTTGTGTAAGACGCCTTTGAGCCCACATGAGCTCATACTGCTACTGTCTGAGCGCTGCGTACAAGGTCGAAAAACAAGCCACTTTGTTATGGAGTTCGGTGGCCTCAGTCCGTATTGCTTAGCCATAACATGCTACACTTTTTGCCACGACTGAGAAATGCTTGCAATATACTAACGTCGTACCATTTTTCTCATAACAGACGGAAGATTCCCTTCTACGAACCATTGCTTTGCAGAGCTTATGATGTAACAGGTACTTCTAGGTTCTTCTAAGTGAGGGGTCCTCCAGAATTGGCTCAGAGATCTTCATTTATAATTTTATATAAACTATATTCCTACCAAGGGGAGGGTGGTTCTTCCACCACTGTTCAGTTATCATCATGGTTGATTTCCCCTTTTGTCTTCTATGGACTTGTAGTTGTAACAATGTTTATTGTTTTAATCTTATGCATTTTGCTGTTGGTGCTGGCTCATATACTGCATTATAAAACAACGTACAGACTCAGAGCTGGTTAGTTGAAAATAAACCTTTTGAACTTACATAGACTCTGTGGTATTTGGTGTGGACTGTGGACTTAAACGAGTGAGTGAGCGAAAGGGTGTGCATTGCTTCCACGACTCTGAACGGTCGGGAGTGTAGTGTTATGTTCTGGGTTGTCTAATCATTGGGTATCTTCGGGGGGTTCGGGGAGCTAATGACACACTATAGCTAGTCGGTCAGGGGATTGTGGGTGAGGTGTGAGGAAGGTCCAACCTCCTATCTCCAACGTCCTATTTTCTTGTGCATAGTTCTGTATGTGCAGAATCCCTACAACAGTAGTAGTATGTCCTATGTATCCTATCAAAAATAGTAAAATATCTGGTTGGGCATTTTGTTGGTGGGAATTGTCGAAAAGCCCCAAGATTAAGAAGACTAGAAGAGGACAACCCAATGGACTGGACTCAGTGGCTAGAGCGATTGGTGAATCTGAGTTTTATTTAAAACCTTTTACATAAAGAGTGGCCACCTGGGCAAGCTTAGCTACAGACAGACTAATAGTAGTAGTACAGAGAGTCATAGCAGAGGCAGTTAGAGGCAGGGATAACAAGAATTTAGAAACAGATTGTCTAGATCGAAGAAGATTTTGTAAAAAATAGAATTAGGAAATCGAAATAATAGTTTGGAAAAATAAGGTGCAGTAAAAGTTAGGGAAGTATAATTATCAATATTAACAACAGGAGGATTTACTGGGGCCAGCAGCAGAGCCCTCGGTAGAGGAGCGTTCCTGGCCCTGGGAGGCCTCTTCTACAGCTCCCGCCGACTCCGACCCCGTCTTCTTGCCCCTGGGTGCTGGTCATGAAAGATGTAAGAAAGAAAGATACAAACATGGATGATTGGTGTGAAACAAATAAAATATTTTAAAAACGCTCAAAAAACATTTATGGAAACAACAATTGCAATAAAATTGACCTATCTAATCTGGTCGACTAGTATTGCGGGATTCGCGGTCCGTCTTGTTATTATTTATGAACACTAATCCAGTGTTCTATTCTGATTCCAGAATACTAACTAAGCCTAAGTACCACCTGACCTAGCCCACCTATTCCAGACGGGCCAATTGTTCACTAAGCAGCACTCAGCAACACGTGACGTGACAGAGGATGCGTCACGCAGACCACTAAAAATTACCTACTAATAAGTAACTAAACCTATCAATCCACCACTATCTCTTCTTAGTGGCAGGAGGACAAAGGAAGGACTAGAGTCTCTCTAGCATTACCTAACTTAAGTTCTCTAAAGTAAACTCTTACATAATCATGCCAAGCGAGCGCAAAGTTGCAAACAAGTAAGATTAGTAGCGCCAAGCACCTGTGTCATAACAATCACAGAAGATTTTTAAATGTAATTTACCTGCAAAGTAAGCAGCAGCATTCTTGCTGTTCGGGAAAAAAAATATATTCGCAATATATAACACAGAGCATAAGAACACAAAGTAGTAATATTAAATAGCTACCCACCAAGCCCCGGGACCTCCACTCCTAGCAGGTCCAGCAGGTCCTGCTCCCGGTCCAGGATATCGGACCACCGGTGCGTCAGCTGGTTAGGGGTGCGCCGGACCCGAGAGCAGCGAAACACTGCCCGGCGCACCTTTCCCCACCGCTGGCGACGCTCCCGGTGCCCGTACCCGTACCCAGGCCTGCTGCTAGGGTTAAGGGGAGGTGGCGCTGGACAAAAAAAAAAAGTGCGGCCACTTTCGCCTCACTAAATAAGGCCCGTGCCTGCACCCCATGTGGGCGCCGCCTTCCACAGGGAAGGCGGTCGCGGCTTGGTTCTGGGACTCGGGGGGGGGGTGGAGGGGGCGGAACAGAAAAGGGAGGAATTCGAAAAGTAAGTAAAAGAAATGAAAAAAGCAAGTTATAGAAAAAGAGTGAAAAAGTAGTAGAAAAAGTCACAAAAAGTAGAAAAAAAGTCAAAATATAGAATCAGGAAAATAGAGAGATAGATAATAAATAAAAAAGATTTTAAAAAGTGTACAGAAACAAAGGTTTGCAAAGATAGAGGGAGGATAGAAAAGCAGGCCCAGAACCATAGCAATAGAGTGAAAAACAAGATGGCCGCGCCCTTTGCGACCGCATGGGCAAGTTTGCTCGATATTTCCCCCCCGAGCACGCAAAAAGCATCGCGAACACGTAATACGCATTCCCGAACAGGAAATACTCATCGCGAACGGGCGGGAGCACGCAATACGCGACCCGGAACAGGAAATAAGCATCGTGAACGGGCGGGACAAGTGAAAAACAAGATGGTCGCGCCCATTAGCGACCTCATGGGCAAGTTAGCGAGATATTTCCCTGTGAGCACGCAAAAACACATCGTGAACGGGCGGGACAAGCAATTCTGCGTGTTCGCGGAAATTCCGCGTGCTCGCGGAGATTATTTACTGTTTCGCTGAACTTTGCGTAACGCGACTACACAAATTCCACCCACCCCTACTGTATATGTGTGAGACATTGTTACTTTAACTCAATTTAAAACACCTGATTTTGTGTATGAAATTGTTACTTTGTTTTACCATGCTGTGGCTGTTTTTTTTCATATAAAAGTAATTAATTAATAAAAATCATTACAAAATTTATAAAACCACTTTAAAAATGTCATATCCTCTATCATAGTTTTTTTGATGACCAACGTATTAAATTCATTAATCTGTCAATATAAAAGCTCATGCAATCTAAAAAAAAACCTAATGCCACCAATTTGACAATAAAAGTTGAATCTTACTCATAAAAACAACAGTGGCTAACCGTACCTAGGCATTATACGTTAAAGCCGATTCATGGTCAAACAAGTTCTTAAAAAGCAAACAGCCCTCATGAAAGAAAACTGTAAAAGTCATATCCTAAAGTCCTGTTGGTCAGGAGCTAAAGTGCATATGCATTAACTGAATTAACACGTTGGCCATAATGTACGTGTAAAGCTTCCATAAAGTTTTTTTTCCATTAACTGAATCTGAAATAGGGTCAGTCCAATGATTCACTGCAAAGTACATATGAGGCATACGTAAGATTATTTGAGTTTAAATGGGTCAAAAGAATTCACTGAGTGTGGCCTATTATACCAATTAACTGTAATTCATCAATAGTCCCCCGAGCACTCTTAGTCAATCATCCAAGGACAAGAATTGTCAGTTTTGAAGAATCTTTAAATTGTTCTTTTATTACTCCTCCATTCTCGCCAACATGTGTTTCGTCTTTGCTGACTTCATCAGGGCTAGAAAACCACATGATGCACAATTACATTACAGTTATTGGCATATTAATTACTTCATCCAAAGCACCCAGTGATGCATCCCAAATCCAGGGGAAGAAATCCAATATACATAATTAAGATGTTAGTGCAGAAGACCTTAAATGAAGCAATACATCATTGGGACCCTAACTGGTCATGGTAAATCTAGGTACCTCATGTGCCAATAATTTAATGCATCCCAAGTCCATAGTGTGATCCATATCTTCATATGTGATCCATATCCATATCCTAGAGCTCAATATAAACATCAAAGAGTACCCGCACACCCAAGCATATTATATATAAAGGTTAGCACCAAGTGTGACAAGACAAGTGAAAAATCACCAAAATACCACAAAGCTTGTTTACGGTGTAGTCAGAGCCGCACCCGATGTGTTCCAAATAAAACAGACTTGAGATACCCTATTGCGACACACATAGCATCTTGCCAGTCCAAAATGCCACACTTGAGCTTTCAATTTTACGGAATTGAAGTGGTAGGTGCACAGGGTAGGGGAGGTAATTGGGAACTTACGTTGCGCCGTACTGAAGCAATGTGGATAATGAAATTACAAGCTGTGGGGATGGGTTTAAACAGAGATTATGAACTGCTACACTTCTAGCTAGTGAGTGATTGGTTATCCAGGGTTCCTTGGAGCCTGAGCCTAGAGATGGTATTGGTTCTGACATTTTCCTGCATGATGATTGTTTGTGTAACGCAGAGAATCACAGGTTACAATGATTTGAAATTCCGGAGTTCTTTTTCAGTAGAGATATGGTGTCACCCAGTGATTTGGTTATAACCATCCCTCCCGAAAATTAAGACTAGTGTTTAGTAATGCTTTATGTTATTAGATGTTAGGCACTTCTGGTTACTATGAGTAGTTAACCCTAATGGCTGGTGCTCACATTTCTTACCTTAATCTACTGACTTATATTTTAGGTGAAACCATATTATATTTACACAGAGACCTGTTGGTTTTGAAAGATTAAGATGGTCTGTTAACCAGTTTTGCTTTAGTAATCTATGCGTATATGTTGCTAAATTTTCAGAAACTTTCACCTAGTTACAGGATTACAACTGGACTAGGGCCTCATTTACAAAAAACTGACACATCGGCATTGATGCGTCAGTTTCTTTGCACTTGCACCAAATGTCCTTGCGACACCATGGATGCGCTGTATTTACAATACAGGGCTTCATGGCGTAAGGATTAACAGGTGCGTCAGAAATGTTGACACATCTGTTAGTGGAAAATTGACTCCTTGCTGGAGTTGGTCACAAAACTGATGCAACTCCAGCAATGCGGATGAACACATAGGCGAGTCCCATTGTAAAAGCCCTGCGTCATTCCTTACGCCTGGTCTGAGTAGGCGTAAGGATTTTGAGTGATTGCCAATAACGGTAATGTAATTGTGCATCATGTGATTTTCTAGCCCTGATGAAGTCAGCAAAGATGAAACGTGTTGGCGAGAATAAAGGATTAATAAAAGAACCACTTAAAGAATCTTCAGAGACTGACAATTCTTGTACTTGGATGAATAAAGACGAGTGCTCGATAGACTATTGATGAATTATTGTGGAAATCTTCCTGTTATGGAGTGACGGGCAGCCACTCCTACCCTCTGGAAGCAACAATGGACTCTATAATTTGAATTGATTTTGTGTACTATTAAGGAGTGTGCGCTCATCTGCTCTCCTGGCTGCAGGGGGTGTAATTATCAGCTCCTTGACCGCACAAGTCCTTATATTTGTTCCATCGGCAGATGAGTGGACTACCTGCACCGTGCAGGCACTCCAGTAAAGCTGAGTCAATTGTTCGGACACCCAATCAAAGAAAGCAAATAACAAACGTTTTCAACGCAGGTTAAGCAGATAGGGACAGATACATATGGCATGCGCCAGTGACTTGTTATAATGGCCACATCCTCTGCTGCATTTACAATTCTGGGTTGTTCTGATGCTTTCACCATATTTCAGTGAGGCAAGTGGAACCAAGAGGAATCTCTACCCAATGAACTTAAGTCTACTCACATGTTTGAACCCCCTTCCCATATAACACTCAACTGTTGGTTATTTCACGGTCTGATAGATTGCATGTGTTGCAAGGCAGATGCTTGCGTTTGAAAGCAGCTGCCTGGGTTTATGTACCATTTTTTTGAGGTGGGGGGGTGTGGGAGGGGCGCAGTTTCCACCCACCAACATGGCTGCCTAACTTAGGAGGTCTGCCACTCTGTCGAATGCAACTCCTTCCCCTAGTCAAGCCATACTGGGTTATAACACAAATGTAAGGTTATTCTTTTGAAACTAACATCGCTGAGAAATAACCCAGATGCCTATCATAAATGAGCATCTAAATGCAGAACCGACTCAAGCTCTGAGAGTGCTGCTCTTGCAAGGTGACCACTGGCCCCCAGACAAGCATTCACTAGACTGGAGCGTATCCGATGGACCACCTCTTAGCATCCAACAACTTATAAATGGACACCACCCCCGGTGCATGCCCTTTCGATCGACTGACCAGTTGTGCTGGAACAATTTTCAGAGTGCGGGTACTGCCATTAATGTGATATCACTGAAGTCCGAGGGACTGTGAAAAATCCAAGCTTCATACAAAACAAAGTGTAGAAAATATGTATAAATATGCTCCTACCAATGACAAACTAGACTTTTGCATCAAACGTAACAAAAAAGTAACACAAATCCCACCAAAAGCAGGATTAATATTCTTTGGAAATTTCAACCTCCCTTGAGATGGAGTCACAGATAGAATCTCTAAATGTGCCTTCAGACCAAACAAATCTCACATAAAGCTAAAGACATTTAGAGACTTACTAACACTACAGCCCAGGACTACACCTTCTGTTCACATCCACAGCACACTTTTCAAGAATAGATCATATACTGGTTGATGAATCCCACATATGCAAAGCCTCAGATTCAACTATTGAATCTTTACCCCACGGGTATTGCAATGCGCTGGCCTTTACAATGCGTTGTTGTGATACCACGCATGAATATATATATATATACATATATATATATATTTTTACGTACACATTTATATTTAATTCTTATATATATTTTTGGGAGGAATTTCGCACCAAACCGCCCTTTTTGGCCTATTTTGGGGGTATACTCAAACCCATCCTTTTTTATAATAAAAAAAAAAACTTTCCACTCTTTACCTCAACTTGCCCCTGACAAACCCTTTACCATCTTTATCCACCCTTTGACCCTAAAATCACCCTTACCTCCATTTACCCATACTCACCCCTTAACCCTAAAATCAACCTTACCTCCCTTTACCTCTACCCACCCCTTTACCCTAAAATTACCCTTACCTCAATTTAACTCTCTCTCCTTTAACCATAAATCTCTCTTACCCCCATTACCTCTATCAACCCTGTAACCCAAGAAATGCCCTCATACTCTTTTGCCTCTACCCACTCAGTAACCTTTACCTCTACCATCATGCTGCAACCCTCAAACTTTATGGGGTTCCCCTAAAGCCTCAATAAGAGGCTCCCTCATCAGCCTCATAGCATGGAAGACAATCTAAAAATGGAAACCCTAGAAAATTACTCCAGAAAATCAGACAAGTTCCTAACAAACCATCATGACAAAAGTAAACTGACCCAAGTTATATAACATAATTATGTCCAATATACCTCACCCTATGATTACAAACTATAATAAATTATTAAACTTGTGGACGCAACAGATCGGGAAGGCTTCTTGCCACCTAGCTAAAACATAGCAGACCAAAACCCAAACTTTTACCATCAGGAAATAAAGAGGAAAAACATTAAATCAAGAATTCCATTAAAAATCAAAGAGGAAGACATTCTATGCGCATTTTTGGCTTTCTACCATAAACTATACTCTAAATGCAAATTCTCCACCTATATGGAATGTATACAATAACCAATAAACTACTCATCCCCACACTAAATTACCAAGAAAGAAAAACCATAAACAACCCAATATCACTGTAAGAAATAAAAAAACTATTTTTCCCTAAAACATGGGTAGGCTCCAGGCCCATATGGCTTGCTGGGCTCCTCCTATTGCAACTAGTGCAATTCCATTATACAACCACCTAAACAACTCTTCGATCACTACTCCAACACTGGTTTGATTACTAGCACCACGTCTAATGCAACAATCATTGGGGGATATCCTCAAGAACGTGTGATAACTACCGCAAAAGTAGCTTAACGCAACTCTCCACATCGCAGTCTATCGCGGGAAAATAACACTGTGGTAACGCGGCATTCCCAAGCCGGCGGCACCATGCGATAGGCTCACGATAACGCGTCAAATGTCCGCGATGAAGTCAACGCGACGCCGCAAAAATGCAAAACACGAACGCAAAAAAATCAGCGATGAGGCCAAGCGCGATACAAAAATCAGCGAAAACCAGCCACAGGCCTGCAATTCCCACGCGTCATGCGGGAAAATGCACTATAAAAGGAAAAAAAAAGAACACACCAAAACCAAATCAAACTGCGTAGCACCATGGATGCACCCGGACCGAGTGCAGAGGACAACCCGAACCCCACAAGCCCCACTGAGGACCAGCCAGCAACCCCGTGCTCGGGGAAGGGCAAGGAGAAGAGGAAGACAGGGTTCAGTCCGCAGGAAGACCGGATCATCGTCACGGAGGTGATAGAACACTACCAACAACTGTTCACCTCCACTACGTCATTGGCAACACAAACGGAAATATGGCAGTCCATCGTCAACAATGTGAATGCAGTTGGAGTGTCGAGGAGGTCAATGGAGGAGGTCAAGAGGCGCTGGCATGAAGTGCACAGCCAAACCAAGGAGAAACTCGCTGCCAACAGGAAGGCAGCAAAGGCGACTGGAGGTGGGACTCCTGCGCCACAGGAGGAGCTGGATGAGCTGGAGGAAATGGTGGCCTCAGTCATCAGTGCGGAGACGGTGCAAGGAGTTGGTGGACTGGACACAGCTCGATATGACCTGACCCAACAGCAACAGGGTGAGTAACGACCAGGGCCTGGGGGACGGAGGGAGATGGGCACAATGGCACACATGCACAATCATGCGCAGCACACTGCACACCCACAATGAGTGTGGAACATGTCCCTGATACCCTTGGCACACTGCAGCACACATAGAAACACTCAAGTAGGCCCCCGTCCACTATGTGCACAAAGGGGCCCCCCTTCATATCACCAATGCCACAACCTACCCATGCACATGTGCTGAATCCAGAAAAGCAGCGGCTCTGTGAGCCACACAGACTATGCAAGTGACACTGCATGACAGATAGCATGGCTGCAGACACAATACATGACATGGTGCACGAGACGACTTTGAGGTGGCTGAGTGTGGACCACATCCGTAAAGGAGCAGGTCACACTCTAACACATCCACGTGCACCTACAACCCATGACGTCAAAAACACATCTGCAGACAAACAATGCACAAGAGTACAAAATATGTCCAAGAGCACAAATGACCCAAGTCGCAAACATCACAGCACCCGGAAAGCACACAAGTCAAAGGCACACCGACTCAAAGGGATGAGGGGCCGCCAAATCTGAGATGCAGGGCCGACTCGCCAACAATGCAGCACACACACACAGCAATCACAGCACATCAACATTGACGACAATGTGGTACAAAGTGCAACACTAACACAACAGGACAGAGGACACAACTGGTGCCGCTCGTGAGTAGAAAATGGCCAATCACATCTGGCATTGCATGACACTGTGAGATGATAATGTACGAGTACAACCTCACATCCATCATGTAGTCGAAATGTCCACTGTCTCCCATCAAATAGCCAGTTCCTCCAAAACAGTCACAATGTACATTATCATGCAGTCTGTATGTAAACATGTACAATGCGTGAACATACATGGAACACACTGTTAACCTGCATCTCCCCGTTACATTGCAGAGGGACAATCAACACCTCCTGCAGAGCAGACCACACAGCTCTACAGGGATGATGGAGAGGACACCCTGCACATTTGCCCAGACACCCTCCAACGGCTCGTGGACAGCCTCCGCACCCCATCCCCAGGAGCAGGGCAGCCCAGCTGCATTGCGGTGAGCCCACACCCTGCACAGATCACACAGCAGGAAGCACACCCCACCACGGCTGGCCCACAGGACCCACACGACCAACACATGGAATTCCAACGCCGTGTGTTAGCGTGCCAGGAGGAGTTGGCTGATCTGCTGCGGGTGGGTTTCGACCTCGTGGCAGCCAAACTCGATGCCATACGTGGGTGTCCCCATCAGGGACCACGTACAGTACCTAACGGACACCCCGCACCATGCTCACCGACAATCCCTGGCTGACCTCGCTGGGGCCATTACTCGGATACAAGAACTGTCTAGTCAGACAGGCTCCAGCGATGACAGCACAGAGTTGGCACAGATGCGGAGGACAATGGAGACCATGGAGCGGATGCAGGCTGGAAGTAGGGCTGCCACGGCTGAACACCAGCGACAAATATCTGGGATCTCCCAGGCCTTGCAGATCCTCATCTTGCCATTGCTGCCACAGAGCCTGTACCAGATGACTGCTGCAGGAACTTCGACACACACAACTCCACCCCCTGATGTGTCATTGGCACACTGTGATGCAGCCATAACACCACCACACACACCTGACACACCGGACACAGAAGACGTCTCAGAGGAGTAAGATGTGGAGGGTAATGACTGTGTGAGGAAGGAGGCAGTAGCATCCGTACTCGCCACATGGCCTGTCCCTGCATGGTTCAGCCCTATGCATCATGCCCTGGAACAACACCTCCCACTGTCCCCCGGAACACTCTGCGACATTCACCTGGACCCCGACATGGACTGCCATATCTGCTCTTGTACCAATGACACAGCAATCCAGCTGAATACTGTACTCTATCTCTTCGGATTAACTTTGCATTCCCCCAAGGACTCTGGTTGGCCCACCACTGGGCAACCACTTCATGTGGGCTTGAACTGGCCATGTACCCCTCCAGCTCCGAGACTCCCCAGAATGTGAATAAACATTCCAAATCACACAGATGTGTCATGTCTATGTTCACTCACGTGTACAAGTACGGAGGAATATAGGGACGTTGATTGCACTAAAAGGTACACCCTGGTAAATGTCATCAATGCGCATGTTTGAGCCTGACTCACATGGCCAATTAGTTGGATGTGAAGGTGTGAACTAGCTGTGGCCTCATTGCACATGAACAACAATCTCACATCCCCCAACGTAGGCCCACGTCCATGTATCATATAGGGCTGTGTGTGTAAATGTCAGAATCGGTAGCCCGCCTGAAGTAGTGTCCCCCATCGCATGTGCTACAGAAAATCTCTTCGCATGACGTACTCACACACATCAGTGTGGACACAGTCTGTTTGAATGGATCATATTGATCCACATGGCAAGAAGTTGGACACCATACTCACATTGCTGAAGACACGTAAGAGCACAGGTCTACCAGCAACTATCCCAAACACAATGTCTGGCTCACAGAGGTGGAGCTGCCAATAGGGATCCACCACCTATGTACCAGGGGCAGTCTGTCCCTCCCTGTGTACGGACAATGCTCATTGAGGCACACGATTTGTCATACTAATCAACACTCATCACAGTTGTACACTGGTGAAGTTGCGTAGACTTTATTAGCATGTGCGTGTCCGTACGGGCAAGTGATGGGCCACAACAGGCAGACAAATGCTTAAGACACTTACAGGCAGAATGGGAACGTGTCGAGGTGCAAGGAATGGGGTTGCAAAAATGAACACATATCCTTACGGTTGGCAACGGTCTCAGCCAACCTTGCCTTGCTGGTCGAGTCATGTGATGTTTGGCGTCTGCTCATTGCCCCGTGTCATGGGACACGACTCACAGCCCATGGGATCTGCATGGAGCTGTACCACCGGACTGCGCCGACTGTGCTCTGCTGACAGTGAGCAGGTGAAAGGGACCAACAAGGTCACATGTCGTGCTAAATTGCCATGTGTGTAGTCTCCCTCCAGCAGTATGTCAGATTTAGGAACTTTGCCAAACGACGCTGTGCAGCTCCGCCCATGGGGCTGCAGCACCTTGCACAGGTGTGTGACAACACGCGTAGGTGCACGCACATGCATTCTGAGTCCGAGCGAATACAGACATGTCCACTGTTGTACTGGCTTATGGGACCATTCCTCCACGATGCAACACGGTGTGGGGACCTGTGCTCTGGGTGTCAATCAGTTGTGGCTGCAGGAAGGTGGTTACTCGTCCATGAATGCGAGCGCTGCTTCATAGGCAATCAGTTCCAGAAGTACGTCGTTCTCGAATTCAAGGAACACGAGGGAGAGCCAATCCATTAACTGGTCCGGACAGATGTGCTCCGACCACGCAGTTTCACCAATCCACAACACAGCCCAATAGGGGAGCGCCTCGATGTGGTCACTGCACACGATGACTTGTGCAACCTCCCATCCACTGCTGCCGGCACAGACACCACATATCAAGGCATCCCATGCCCGGGTATCCCGGTTGCACTCCTGTTCGTGGACCAAAGGATCGCACACACAAGTCGTAATCCAGTTCAGCTACTGTTGTGTTTGATAGGCAGACCTCCATGGGCCACTCGAATGTGCATGATCGACAGTGGAACCATGGCTGGACACATGTGACGTACGCAAGCCGGAAACTCAGACGGTAACTGATTCGCAAAACTGCCATTGGCAGAGCTCCCAACAGATGCAGCATTGGGCACAGTACAGTTCCACGTGACTGGGGATGTGCATGTGCCCGGGATTGCCTGCCATTGCGTTTGTTGGTCTCATACCACCGGCACTCCTCAGACCGGCGGCAGTACTGTGGATGATATGCCACAGCTTGGAGTAATGAGTCGTATGTGTGTTCAACGTTTGGATGTATGGGTTGTCTTTTTTACCGATGTGTTGGGGGCATGCCATGCAGGTGTAGCTCGAGCAGGGACAAGTGTGTGTGGGGTGTGGACACGTTGCTCTTTCATTAGCGCAGTTCGTGGTGTGGGAGTCGCCGGAGTCTGGCATGGTATCTCACTCAGGGGGGTGCCGGCGCATTGGAGACCAAAGTCGGAGGTTCGGATGTCCTTCCGCCTTGTGTATTGAGACAAAGGAGCTTTCATGCCTGATTTTAGTCTGACTACTGCTTGCATTTCTGAAATGTGATGTGGCCTTCGCGCTGGAATTGTTGCCAGGCCTTAGATTTTGGGTGCACCAATTGCGAGACACACGCAACAGTTGGCATGTATGCGCCAAGGGCCCGATTGTCCTTGCGCTCCTTGTTCAGTCTCTCTCTCTCTCTCTTTCTCTCTCTCTCTGTCCTTTGATGAGTGCCTGACACACCTTCTTATCTGGGATATTGTCTTGCAGGCTGTCACTTACAGATTGTCCAGGGATGACCTGCCATGACTCTTCCAAATAGTTGTTTGGTGTGAAATTTGATTGGGATATTTTGTTTGAACTCTCAATGGTGGATGATTGATTCTGCTTTTTCCGTACTCACATGACTGTTAGTTGTGATTCGGCGGCATCAGGCGAATGATTTTGTTCATGATATCGTGTCGTTGATGTGCAATCTCTTGGTCCGGGGGAGGTGGGGGGTGCCTGGGGTGGGGCCCCGGGAGGGGGGGGTGCTACGGGGGTGGGTGGCGGTGGGTGTTGTGGCCCTCTTGGGTGTCCGTGCTGCATGATCGTTGGCTCCATGGCATCTGTTGTTCTTCAGGTGTGGCTCTGGGCTGTGCTCCCTTGATGGTGCTGGTTGTAGTCCGACTTTGCACAAGGTCAGAGCAGGTGTTAATTTTCTGCAGCTAACGCGCCTTATCGCATGTTTTGTGTTCTCATCGCCGATCTGGCTGGTCTTTGCGAATGTTCAGGTGTGGTGTTGTCGCGGCTTTTTGCACGGGAACGCCTACTCTGCATCTCATTAGCGATAGTTCCCGGGGTCATCCGTGGCGATGTTTTTTGCGGCTGCTATCGCAGGTTGACTGGTGGTGTCGGCTGTTTGCACCAGCTTGTGAATGGGGTGGTAAATTTATTGCGACTTTGGCTGTGATAGAGTGCCGATTACTCTGCGATAGATCCTTGAGAATATGCCCCATTGTCTTTCCAAAAGAAGGCAAAGAACCACAAGAACTACCACCCTATTTCCTTAATTAATACGGACTGCAATGTATATGATAAAATTCTTGCCAACAGACTCTAACCTTTTCTTAAAACAATCATCTACCCATCTCAGACTGGATTTGTTAAAGGCAGACTAACCTCAGACAACAATACATTATTTAGTCCTGTCTTAGAAAAGGCAAATTTCCTTACAAGCCTCTCGTGCGTCTTGGCCTAGATGCAGAAAAAACCTTTGATAAGGTATCTTGAACTTTTCTACGAGCGACACTAGATAACTTTAAAGTGGGCACCACCTTCACTAAGACAGTCTTCGCACTCTACAACAGTCCGTCCTCAAAAATCAATATTAACATATACCTCTCAAATAGCTTTATTCTTCAACAGTGCACAAGGCAATGCTGCCCCCTCTCACCCCTTCTCTTGCTCCTTATAGCGGAACCCCTTCTCATCGCAATAAAAGAAAACAATGATATAGCAGGAATCACATTCAAATCTGGAACACAGAAGGTGTCACGCGTCACCCTATGCAGATGATGTGCTTATCTTTACAGAAAATAATGTCCTTAACATAATAGATAATTTTGAAAAGATATCAGGCTATCACTGCAATCTAAGCGACTCGATAAAATACGATGAAGACAAACTAATAAATGACATCAAGGACCTTCTAGAAGCTGGTCTCCAAAATACACTCATGGTGGGTCCTATAGAGACCATTAAAATGATGATATCTCCACTCATTAACTTCCTCATAAGCAGTCCTCATTTCTTTATCGGGTACATCCTTTAACAAGAACGATGCTCTTATCTCAACTTTCCTATGGTCCTCTAGGAAACCCAGAATCCCTCTCAAAAAACTAAGATGATCCAAAACGTAGGTGTCCTAAACCTTGCAGATTACCGCAAATACCAAATAGCCTATGTTTCAAAACATGGTATATAATGGCTCCTTGAATCACAAATCCCCCAATATGGCTAAAAATAGATGAAACATTAATTCATCCTTTTATACTAACCTCTCCTATTAGAACGAAAAATGTCAATACAGAACACTCATGGTGACTAAGATTTTATGCTGTGTTTGTGTCACAAAAGTGAGAAAGGGTTGAAGTCAGTCTATATATAGTATTTTGTACTAGAAGGCGCCGGTAGGGGACTCTACGAGAGCTAACACAATCTTTCTTTAGCCTCGTTGTATTTTATAATTGTTTTTAGCAATTCTAATGCTCTGTGTTTAAAACTATGAATTCGTTATCTTAAGTGTTTTTACATTCTATGAGCTGTGTTATAGCTCGTTGCGAAGCGCCGGGACTTCAAATTGATTTGTGCACTGTTTTTAGCTGTGTTATAGCTCGGGGGGGTAGACGCACCAAGCACAGGCTAGCGGTTTAGTTCATTTACGCTAACGCACGTCATTCCGGCCGCGATAAATTGGCCGATGACGCGACCGCGCAGAGGACGCGCGCAGCGGGCGCCCCGCTGGCGCGCCAAAGGCGCGCCTAAGGCAAGCCCGTCTGCGCCCGTCCGCGCCCAGACGGGGACAGGGGCAGGAACCCCTGTAGGCTCGGAGCGGGAAAAAAACATTTATAATCCTGGCCAACTTTATGCCCTGAGAACAGAGGCTGACAGTAAGTGTGCCCATGCTATGCTGCCAGACAGGACTAATTTACACTGTACCAACTGTAAATTTAGCCTTCAAACGTCCATCCAGGTCCCTTTGGATACTGCTAATGAAAGAATGTACAAAATGTTGCTAATTAACTGTTGCTCGCTCCCCAAACATTCTAGTGAAATATATCTCCTCCTTGAAGAGAGAAACCCTGATGCCTTATTTTTAACTGAGACTTGGCTAAATAGTGATTCGGATTTTGATGTTGTCCAATCTCTTCCTTCTAATTATGTTATTCAAAGGCTTGACCACTGTGTAGGGCGTGGAGGTGGCTTAGCCATCATCCACAAGGATAGCTATGTTTGCAGAACAACTGCAAACCCTGTCCCTGACTGTGAAAGCATGTCCTTTGTGATTGATTTAGCTCCCACGTATACGTTTTCAGGGATCTTAGTTTATCGTCCACCGGGCCCGATAGGGCTCTTTAGGAAGGATCTACCAGATATGGGTGCAAATTTAGCCAGTGCTTCCCCTAATTTCACAATTTTGGGTGATTTCAACCTGCATTTGGATGACGACCTATCTGGGTCCATAGTGGAATTAGTTGATGATTTGGCAATGTTCCACTTCATGCTAAAAACAAATAGCCCCACACATATTAAGGGACATTTGTTGGACCCTATTTTCTCCAACATAAATCAGCTTGTGGTAGAGGATGCTGTTCCTATCCCATGGTCAGATCATTTTTTACTCCCTTTTACCTGGACTTTACCAGACGCTAATATTCCAACTGTTAGAGCTACTAAAATTGCTCGCAACTGGTCGAAACTCCCCTTGGATACCTTTATTAGCATCCTACAGGACACGGCTCCCCCTGTTCATCTTAACCCTATTGTTGCCAATGATAACTTCAATAATTGGCTTGACCTTGCACTTAACTGTGTCCTCCCGAAAAAGGAAATGTTGGAAAGGGTGGGGAAACAAACAAACCCTTGGTACTCCCCAAAACTTCGTCAGCTTAAACAAGTATGTAAAAGGCAGGAAAGAAGCTGGAGGAAGGATTTCTCCGTGGTTAGGAGAACTAAATACCGAGAAGCTATTAAAATATACAAAAATGAAATTAAAAATACTCAAGCCCTCTACTATCAAGGAATTATCTTAGCCACAAACTCCTCAAGGGAGATTTTTAAAATTGCCAATTCTCTCCTTACCCCCCACACTCCTCCCTCTGACACCAATAATGCTCAACTGCGATGTGAACAAATCGCCGACTTTTTTTCGGAAAAGATACAAACCATTTATAATTCTTTCCCTCATATGAGTGTTCCACAAGTGTGTGGATCAAGTGATATAAATCCTTCCGACACCTTTCTTCTGTTGGGTGGAATTTCATGCCTTGGATCTTAACACCCTGTATAGATTGCTTAAAGAACTTAAATCGGGTTCCCCCCTAGATGTTGCCCCCCCCAGCATTCTTCACAAAATTGCAGAGGTGGTATCACCGGTTATACTTGAGTGTATCAACTCCTCACTTAGAACCGGGATTGTGCCACCACAATGGAAACATGCCCGGGTGAAAGCGCTTCTGAAAAAACGGAACCTTGACCCAGATAATTGGGGAAATTATTGTCCAATCTCTTTACTGCCAGGGGTCAGTAAACTTACTGAAAAATATATTAATTCAATTTTATCAGCGTTCTTGGAAGACAACAATCGTTTACATTCCACGCAAACGAGTTTCAGGCCCCAACATGGTACCGAGACGGCTATATTGGCTGCAGTGGAAGAAATTAGGAAGACTCTTGACAACGGAGGCTGTGCTGCGCTTATCCTGTTAGACCTTAGCGCGGCCTTCGATACTGTTAATCACCAACTTCTGATACGAAGACTGAGAGACGCTGGAGTGACTGGATTGGCATTAAAGTGGCTACAGTCTTTCCTTCTTGATAGGGTTTATTCGGTTTTCGAAGGGGAATGCTCTTCAAAACCCATTTCTTTGACTTGTGGGGTTCCATAAGGATCTTCCCTAAGTCCAACGATGTTCAACGTGTACATGAGTTCGTTGGCCGAATTAGTACTCCCATTTGGGGTACAGATAATTACGTATGCTGACGATACACAACTTATTGTCTCCTTGAAGCAAGCCAACCAACCAGACCCCGATCTATCCACCTGTCTTCAAAAAGTTTTTAATTGGATGAGTAATTCTTTTCTTAAACTTAATGGATCTAAGACTGAACTGTTGCTCCTGGGGAAGTCTGCTCCCTAAATGTGGAACACCTGTGGCCCAAATGCCTTGGTTCCCCTCCTGCTCCTAAAAACAAGTCAAGAGTTTGGGAGTATGGATCGACTGCAATCTCGATTTTAGAGAGCAATCACGCATGGCGGCGGCGGCGAGTTGTTTTGGTCTATTAAGAAAGTTCAGAAAATTACTTCCCTTGCTTCCGCCTTTGGGGAGACGACTGTTGGTGCAGGCTTTAGTGCTCTCACGGCTTGACTATGCCAACGCCCTGTATTTGGGAGCTCCCCAGGCCACCATTAAAAGACTGCAAACAGTACAGAACTGTGGGGCCCGGATACTCCTGAATATACCTAAACGCTCCTCTGCAAGGCCTGCTCTTGCTACCCTTCATTGGTTGCCTGTCCAGGAAAGAGTGCAATTTAAGGCTCTCTGTATCACCCATAAATCCTTTTTTGGGAAAGGCCCGCCTCTGATCCGCTCCTGGAGTAAACCTTATGTACCCAACAGAACCCTTAGATCGGGGAAAAAGGATTAATCTGTGTACCTAAGATTAAACGTGCACGTAGTGGAGGTCGACTATTCACATATAATGCATCTAGACTCTGGAACAATCTGCCTCTACACTTACGTTCTGAATCTGAACATCTTAAGTTCAGAAAACTTTTGAAAACTTTTCTTTTTCATTAATTTTCTTATAGCTCATTTTTCTCGTAGCCTACTGGACTTCTAGCGCTGGGATGCCCCTGGGTAACCATGCGCTCTATAAGTGTTCATTCATTCCTTCCAATACAAAACCAATGCTAGACTCACGGAGACACCCTTGCACCATTGCACAAAGGTGTCTCCCTGGCGCACAGCAGCTGATTTCAGCGGCAGCACTAAGAAAAGAGGAGAAGAGTGCCATAGCCATATATCAGTAAATTTGGTGCTCTCCTCCTCTCTCCTTTTCACGCAGCGCAGTATTTGCGGCTGCTGCACTGTGTGTTTAAATGGTAAATCTACCCCACATGCCAATTCTCACAGGGACTCAACAAGACATCTGTCATGTAGACAAGTGACTGGTAAATATAATGAAACCCTCTACACTAACCTCACTGTGGTATAACCAAAACATTACAACAGAAGACAAAACATTTTTTATTGGGATTGGGCAAATAAACGAATTAATCTAGTAAAACATTTAGGCTCAAAAACAGACCAAATCCCATTCTTATCAACTGAACACTCATTCGACCTACACCAAAAGTCGACACCATTATAAATTTCTAAAAATCAAAAGTACCCTCTAATAACTAAGACCTCCTCACTAACCTAATCCCCATGCTAAAACTAAATACATAAAAGGGGCCACTGTGCATCAAAACATTCTGCTCTACTTCCCCAAATCATTCCAGACTGACAAAAATACTCCAAATCAAATAGAAACTCTTATTCAATGACATTGAATCAAAAAGGTCACCCGAGAACTGGGATGATATCTGGTCAAGACTAATGCAATTCCTCTCTTGTAATAAAACTGTAGATTCACCTAGATAATATTAAAGGAGACTCCTGATTTTATTAAACAAGGAAGCAAATATTATCCCACGTCTGATATTTGTTAGCCCTCCCTATGGCGCATTGTTATATATCTGTTTGGTTACTTCTAGTGCCAATATTAACTAGTCTGATAGAAGGCTCAAACATCCTGTGATTCTGGGCAAATCACTTAAGGCCTCGTTTATGAAAAGTGTTGGATCGCTGCAGGAAAACAGCGATGCAACACTTTTCATAGTGCCATCCTTGCGACACCATGTAAGCGCCGTATTTACTGTACGGCGCTCCATGTCGCAAGGATTTACAGATACGTCAGTATTCCTGACATATCTGTGGGCGCAAAATTGGTACATTGCTTGAGTGTGTCTGAAAACAGACGCAAATCCAGCAATGTATCTTTTCACATAGGGTAAGCCCTATGTGAACAGCCCTGCGTCACTCCCTACGTCGGCTTCAAGCAAGCGTAAGGATTTGACGTAGTGACGTCCTAGAAGTGGTGCAGTGAAATCTCATTGATTTCGTTGCGTCAGTTCTACGTGGCTTTGATGCAACGGATCGCCCACCCTGCATACAATATACCTGTCGCAGGTATAATGTGGTGCAGGGGTTTATAAAATGCGACCTATCAGCCTAGATGCGTCACTTTGTAAATGTGGTGCAGTGTGGCGCACTTTTTACGCCATCGCATCACAAAAAGTGACTCAACGGTGGCGTAAGGGCCTCATAATCTCCCCCTGCCTTAAATGAATGTGTCCTTTTAATGTAACTGGTGCTGATGTAAAGCGCTCTGATACCTTCGGGTCGAGTTCGCGCTATATACGACTGCAAAAAAAAAAAAAAATCAAACCATAATCTGTCCAGAGAGGCATGCAATGCAAGTTGAACTTTCACCCTGGGAGGAGGAAGACGTAAGGAAAGAAGGGGCATATTACTAAGGTCCGGCGATAATTATCGCTCAGCGCGCTTAGCGCGAGGATAATTATCGCCTGACTAACGCTGAATTTTATCACTGAGATAGCGTGCTATCAGCAACGCTCATCTCAACAGTGATAAATTGCAGCGCTAATCTGCCAAATGGCGATTATCGCTGGAAATCCAGCGATAATCACACAACTTTTGGCGATAGCTTGATGATAGGGCAGGACAGACTCAGCCATGATATCCACCTTCCATTGGATATCATGGCTAAGTCATACTGAGAGCAGGCGTTAGAAAAGTAGCGCTAACCGCGGTTAGCGCTACTTTTCTAATCGCTCTGCATATTCGCCTGCAGCTTGATAATAGGAGAAATGTCGTTTAGCAACATTTCTCCTGTTATCCTGGGAAGGAACGCCACTTTGCATCTCATTAGAGATGCAGAGCGAGCGTAGGGAAACGAGGTGCTAACATGCGTTAATGCATGTTAGCACCGCCTTGGTAATAGGGCGGTAATATTATCTCCGCTTTTTTGGCTCTTAAAGCCAATAAAGCGGAGATAATGGCCCTTGCTAATATGCCCCCTAGTTCTTTGGCTTCTTCTGGCTTTCTGTTGCTATTTGTGACATTTATGTTTTTTCATGGACTAGAGACTCAGGATCATAAAGAAAAGAGGAAATGGTGTATAAACTACTGCTATTTATAAGTGGGGATGTCCTTTGTGTTAATAACTTCCGCCCAGGAAGCAGGATTAAGAAAGTTGTAGTGTCCTTTGAAGTGCTGTACAGAATAGAGGAAGAAAGACATAATATTAGCTTCCTTTGTCTTTAATCAAATTAGGACTCTTCTTCAATATTATCTAGGAACATTTGCAAATTCGGACTCCTTTTAGGATTCAATACGTTTTTATTTGGTTTTATATCAAAATGTACATACATTTTTATAAACAAACATGTTTAATTCGAGGTATAACTTAACAGAAAAATTACCCTCAGTTCGACTAAACATAAAAGCCTTTCTTACCCTCCCTGATTGACTGGAAAGCATGAATGCTATTTAGAGGTCACCAGGGGTCGCAACTGCGACCCCTGGTTTGCCACTTGTTACCCCTGGCCTGAGGGGTGGCAAAATCAGTGCCAAGAACACGCGGGCTTATTGTCTGCTTGTTTTTCATTATACTAATAGTGAATAATAGAATATTATTCACTTCGTGTAATAAAAAATGGAGCACACTTAGGACTTATGGTGGCAGCTGTGGTAACTAAAAATAGTTTGAAATGTATGTTGTACCCGTGCTTGGGTGAGAGCGTGTTTAAGTGCGAGATGGCATGCAAAAGTGTGAGAAAATGTTTGTGAGTGAAATGTGTGTGAGTGAAAGTGAACGAGATTGAGGCTCAGATTCACTGTTCTTTGACGCAAGGCAATGCCGCACCAAAGCTGCTGCACTGCCTTGTCCCTTATTTTTCTTTCTGGCCAGGCACTAGCACCTAGACATAACACAAGAATGCAACTGTTGTCTATGTGCGCACATGTCCTATCATATAGATGAGCACACGAGCCAAAAACATACACATGGAACAAGAGTTTTGAGACAAGAGCACTGCGTCTGCTGAGATGTAGAACCGCCATCTGTAAATGCTAAGGTACGGGGTCTGCCAGTAATCCCAGAGATCTTTGATATATAATCATTTAGCTTCAGTAGCAAGGGAGGTGGGCTTTAGGTTCCTCTGTCCTATAAAATTGTGGCATATGTACTGCACTTCAGAGCAAGATAGTTTAAATAAATATTCTAAACTTACTTCGTGTCTCCTGGTTATCTCATTGTGGACGTGTACGAGTGAGAGAGCGAAAGGGTGTGTCCTGTTACTACGATCCCTGAGAGGGTAGCGAGCGTTGTGTTCTGGGGTGCCAATTCATTTGTTTCTCTAGTAAGGTTAGGAGGGCAAGTGGGGCACTACAGCTAGTCGGGCTCGGACCCATAGGTACCGAGGTGGTATGGTGACTCAGTCCCTTCATACTAATGTTCTATGATTCCAAGCATATTTCTGTTCTAGAGCAGATTCCCTGTAGCAACATCAATATGCTACATCATCTTTAACTCCTTTCAGGATCTTTTCCCCAAACCCTTTTAATTTGGGGCATCCCCATAAAATGTGTGTAGTCGTTGCATTCCCCCCCACAGCCTCCCCAGTGCTTGTCAGTTTATTGTGTAAGCGGGATAGTATCAGATGCCACCTGGACAACATTTTGCTGGCTGCCTCTAGACCCTGTGCGTGGGAAATGTCGTTTGTTGAGTTTCCCAATATATTTTCCCATTGTTGATCGCTAAAGTATGTACTTGATTCTTCCTCTCATTTCGTCTGAAATTTGTGTTTACCTGGGGTCGCTATGTCTTGAAAAGCTTATATATCTTGGAGATTAGATGTTTGTCATTGGGGCTGTTTGGAGTAGCTTCTCAAATACAGATAAGGGTAGAGTTGCCTCTGTATTTATGTCTGGATTAAGAACCCACTGACGGATTTGTAAACAAGAAAAGCTTTCCACATCTGGGAGGCCAGATTGGATTTTCATTTCCTCACATGGAAACAGTGGAGCTCTCTGAGGAGTGGTGTGATCTGGGTGCGTCGTTTTAGATGGTTTGAAGTCTGTGAGGAAGATGGGTTGGGAGGCCAGTGTAGAGTGCATTGTCGTAGTCCAATCTGCTTTTGTTTAGGGCCTGCGTGATGGTACTTCTGGTGATCAGTGGGAGCCCCTTGAAAATTTTACTTAACATGCAGAGGATGTGTAAGCATGAGGAGGTGACAGCATTGACCTAGGATTTCATGGTGAGGTTGGTCTCCAGGATGAGGCCTAGGTTCTTAGTGTGATCAGCAGGGGTGGGTGTCGGTCCAAGATCAGCTGGTTACCAGGTAAAGTCCAGACGTGAGCTCTTATTACCAAAGTTCAGCCCTTCAGTTCTGTCGGTGTTGAATTTGAGGCAGTTTTCTTTCATCCAATTGGCCACACTGGTCATGCATTGTTTGCAATTTGTCTTGGTGGTAACGGAGTCACCTGAGAGGGAAAAAAGGAGCTGGGTGTCATCGGTGTAGGAGATAATGTTGATTCAGTGGAATCTGATGATGTTTGCCAAAGGAGTCATGTACATGTTGAAAAGTGTGGGGCTGAGTGATGATCCCTGTGGGACTCCACAGATGAGGTCCTTGGGTCCTGATGTGAACTGCGAGAGCCTGACTCGTGTTCTTCTGGAGAGGAAGGAAGCTATCCATTTCAGTGCTGGTCCTTGTATTCCTGCTGCGTGTAGTATGGTGATGAGTGTGTGGTGGGAGACAGTGTCAAAATTTGCAGAGAGGTCGAGGAGGAAGAGGGCGGTTGTCTGTCCACAGTCGAGGATGGTGTGTTTGTCATCTGTGGCAGAAATGATGGCTGTTTCGGTGCTGTGGTTCTTTTGGAATCCTGATTGCAAGTAGTCTACAAGTTGGCGCATTGTAGGCTGAGGATTTTTTGAGGAGTGCGGTGACTTTGGTGTGTTTCTAACTATCTGGGAAGGTGGCTGTCTTGAGGGAGGTGTTGATGATGGAAATGAGTGATGTGCTGATTGTGGCTCTTTCCAAGTTATAGATATAGTGGGGGCAGGGATCTGTGGGAGCCCCTGAGTGGACTGTCTTCATTATTGCTGCAGTGTCCTTGATAGATGGAGAGTTCCTGCTATCAGTTGGTTTTCTTTGGTTGATGAGGTTAGAAGGCTGGAAAGGATGATTGGGGGTGGCTGAGGTTCAAAGTTGCTGTAGATCTTGGTGATTTTTTGGTGGAAGAAGTCAAAGAGGTTGTTGTAGAGTTCTTGTGTAGGTGTGGGTTGCGGCTGTTGGGTTGGTGAATTCCTTGACGACGGCAAAAAGTTCCTTGCAGTTGTTGGAGCTAGATTCGATTCTCAGAGTCAGAGCCTTTTTCTTGGTGTGTTTTACTTGATGTTGATAGTGTATAAGCCCGGCCTTGTAGGTGTTTCTTGCAGTAGTTTCTTGGGTGGGTCTCCATTTCCTTTCAAGTTGTTTGCAAACTATCTTGGATTCTCTGAGGTCAACGTTGTACCATCTAGCTTGTTTGGTGGATCTTTTTGGTTTGGTGTTTTTCAGGGGCATCAGGGTATTGGCAGAGGTGGTGATCCAGTTGTTGAAGTTGTTTGTGTCGTTGATGAAGCCATTGGTGGGGTCTGGGTAGTTTATTTGGAGGATGTTGAGGCATTCAGTTTCGGCTTTGGGTGTTGCTAGACTCCATAGGGGTGGTTGGAGGCCCTGTTATGTGGAATTGGACAATGGAGTGGTCCGTCCATGTGAGTGGAGTGGTGTGGCTGACTTTAACCTTGTCTCTGGAGAAGAAGATGGGGTCCAGGGTGTGTCCAGTGTGTGGGTAGGGCCTCATATGAGCTGGGTAAGGCTGATGTTCTGTAGACCTTTGCGCAAGTCCATGGAGTTGAAGACCGTGGGGTCGTCGAGAGGAAAGTTGATATCGCCTAGGAGTATGAAGCCTTTGGTGTCCATTGGGAGGGGTGTGGTGAGGAGGTTGGTGAAGTGGGGGTGAGGTCTTGGGGCTGGTAGGTGAGGGTGCCTTTGATAGTGGTTTTACTGTCCGTCTAAAGCTTGAAGTGTATGTGTTCCAAAAATGTTACTTCTGGGTCAGTGTAAGAGGTACACTTGATGGTGTCTCTGTGAATGATGGCAAGTCTTGGAGACAGCAGGAATGTGCCATATTTACTAATATATGGTGCTTTCCTACTCTCTATCTGCACTGGGGGAACGCAATCCAGCCTAGTGCCAGCACAGGCACCCTTGTGCCATGGTGCAAGAGTGCCTGCGTTACAGGCACGTTCTTTTGTGCAGGAAGGGACATCTTCTTGCACAAAAACAATCCACAGAGGCATTTTTCTCTTTCTACGTGTGCTGCAGAATTCAGAAAGAGAAAATAATTTGGAGAAATAGAGATATTTCTCCTTGTTACGCCTCTGTTAGGAAGGCGTACCATTCTGACGCACTAGAAGGTTTACTAGTCTTAGTCAATCTGGGCGTGGCTCAAAATCAATGGGTGGATGCGGGGGAACACCCACGCTCTACCCATGGAACACCTTCCGAACACAGAGTAATGCAAGGCAATGACTTGCACTTCCTTACAATACTCTGTATTTATTAAGCCATGCAGGGCTTTGCACAGGGTGGCTTTGCGTGACTTAGTAAACCTCACTGAAATCCTTTCGTTACCTTATGCCGCCTTGCATAAAGCAATAGCAATGCACAGCTTTTGTAAATATGGGCCTGAGTTGCTAAATTTGGGTGCAAATGGAGCTAGCCATTGGGTAAGTCTTGCTTTGCACCCTACCTGTCCCATACTTTCAGGCAGTGCTTAATTTGTAAAATATTAAGTGCCAGGGCTCTGACCAAGAGGCCACTGCAGCTTGCACCACCCATCGCCCTTGTCATCGCTGCCAAAACAACTACTAACCATCTCTCTTGCATGTAAATGCGACAGTTCAGATTATTTCAGGTCCCCAAAGCTAAAGGAATGGCTGGGGAGGCAGGTATTAGCAATTTTAATGTATATTGTATTCCTAAACTACTGTTGTTCTACTCATCTCGAAATTAGATGAGCAGCGCCACCATGTGGTGGACTGTTCTAAGTGTGGTGTTGACAATTAGGTGCCGGTGCCGAGCACCGGAAACCAATTAAGTGCCGGTGCTTAGCACCGGAAAGCCCTGGCTCAAATTAAGCACTGCTTGCAGAAGGTTGCTTCACTAATAGGGGGAGTTAGCACATATGCCTGCCACTCCCTGGGTGCAGCCATGTTACCTCCCAGAGGGGTTTCCTCACCAATGTATGTTCCAGAAAACACCAGTGTTTCTCGCTCTATGCCTTGGACCCCACAGTAGAAAGTGGAGATGTGAGGCTTGATAGAACCAGCTTATGTTTCCTAGGCCTAGTCTGTTCTTTGTTGGGTGAAATCCCAGTGCTCCCAGTTGTGTGACTTTTTTTTAGCACTCCCAATTAGGTTAGCACTTGTTTGTTGAAGTTATTTTAGTACTTTTTGTGAAATAGTGAAGGGCAGGGCCTAAAACAAAAAGTCATCAGGATAAGTGCCATTTTTACGGTGGGTTTTCGGCCTAACCAGGACAATGCTAAATTGTGTCATTTCTTTTATCACAGGAGGGAAGTTAGCATTGTATGAGACCTTGGGTCATATTAGCAAGACCCACGTTAAAATTATCGCCGTTTTAGCGGCAGGAAACTGCCGCTAAAACGGCGATAATGTCCTTGCTAATATGCGTTATAGAATTCCAATAGAAGCCCAGGTTAGATGTCCTGCACATCTAACCTGGGCTTCTATTGGAATTCCATAACACATATTAGCAAGCCCATTATCGCCGTTTTAGCGGCAGTTTCCTGCCGCTAAAACAGCGATAATTTTAACGTGGGTCTTGCTAATATGACCCTTAGTGTGCTAGCTAATAGGACCCCCTACGTGTTTAATTGTTTTAGCATACTTCTTAAAAGGCGAGTAAGATTTTGAGCACTCTTCCCTCTGTGAGAACATATTTATATTCAAATATTCTTACTCTGTAGATTTTGAACCCTGAAATCTTGCAGAGTATTTAGTAGCATTGGGAACTGTCTTTCCAGATTGGCCATTGTTAATTGATCATCTGCAAATAGAGTAGTAGTCCATTTATCATTACCCGATGAAAACCACACCCTTTATTTGAGATTCCCGATTGATTTTTCTAGGGTAAAGATTCAAGATAAAGTACAAATAGCTGGGCGACAATGAGCTCCACATCTCATGACTTATGTCCTGGGAGTTACTGCTGTTCACTCTGAACTTTGCTGTAAGATTGGTGTATCCCGCCATTATCATATTCCGAAATAGCAGACCTAAACCTCAATTTATCAGAACCTCTTGAAAGAAGCACCAATTAACTCTGTCAAAGGCCTTTTTGGCATCTAATAAAATCGGCAGTACTGATTTTTCTGGCTTGTTGACAATGTCGATTAAATGTAGAGCCTTCTCGTGTTGTCTCCCACTTGGGGGCATATTTACAAGAAAGTGGCGGAGCGCAGAGTTAGCCTCCTTGGCTTAACGCAGCGCTCCGTCACTTCTGAAACACAGGGCTGCACCATATTTACAAGAATACAGTGCAGCCTTGCATTTACGCCTGCGCTGGTGCTAATTTAGCTGCCTAGCGCCAACGTAGGCACCTTGCACCATAATGCAAGGGTGCTTACGTTGAGGGGAATGATTGTGTATGTGCAGGAAGGTGTCCCTTCCTGCACAAAAAGAATCTGAAATGGTGTTTTCAAACTTCTATGTGTGCTGCTTAATGCAGCTCACATAGATGTTGCAAAACATCATTATTTTTTAATGATTGTTTATGTGCAGGAAGGGACACCTTCCTGCACATAAAGAATCCATGGCATTTTGCTGTTTCTATGTGTGCTGCACAACGCAGCACTTATGGAAACATCAAAAACAAGGAAATATTTTAAATTTCTCCTCGTTGTGCCAGGGTAAGACCAGGTTTCTCCTTGTTCTTAATTTCGTTGCTGCCCCATATTTACGCCACGCTTGTAAATATGGGGCAGCGTCAAAATCAATGGCTGCTGCGGCAGAATGCCTACCGCAGCACCCATTGCCCCCCACGTTAAGCATAGTGTGAAAGGGTGCCTTATTCACAAGGCGGCAGGAATAAGGCAAAGCCCCTATCGCCACCACATCATCAAGAAAAGTGACCCTGTGGTGGCAATAAGGGCATATAAATATGCCCCTTGGTGTATTAGTATAAACACAGCCTGATCAGGGTGAATTAGCGGAGGCATCAATGATTCTAATTTGTTTGCCAGGATTTGGGATATATTTTGGCCTCAAATTTTAGGGCCAATAGGGGAGATATGATCCACAATCGTCGGGGGATTTACGTGTGTGAGAAGCTGGCTTAGTATATGGTGCACACGTATGTAAGTGGGCACCCTGCACTAATCCAGACAACCCTTATGGTGATTCTAGTGGTCTTAGACAACCTTAGAAAGCTCTCTAAGTGGTAGCTGTGGAGAGCAGCCTTCAGGCTTAGTCCAGAACGAGTGTAAAGCAGCTTGTTTTACCAGAGCATAATCTTATTGGTTTAGATTAAATGAAAAAGAACAACACAGTGGGCCTGATTCACAAAGGTAAACTGAGGCGAAAGTCTAACTTTGCGACTTTCGGTATTCACAAAGGGCAATTACCAGTAGTAAAGTTAGACTTTTGTCTCAGTTAAACTGAAGTTTTGGTCTTAAGTTTAACTGAGGCCAAAACTGAGACAAAAGTCTGACTTTACAACTTTCGGTATTCACAAAGGACATTTATGAGTAGCAAAGTCAGACTTTTGTCTCAGTTTTGGCCTCAGTTAAACTTAAGACCAAAACTTCAGTTTAACTGAGACAAAAGTCTAACTTTACTACTGGTAATTGCCCTTTGTGAATACCGAAAGTTGTAAAGTTAGACTTTCTTCTCAGTTTACCTTTGTGAATCGGGTCCAGTGTATTTATAAAAATATGTATTTATTATAAGACACTCACTAACACATACAGATATCTCTTACCAGGAGATATACACAATGCACACAATACTTTGCAATAAAAACAGGTAAGTAGCACAAATACACAGTGGTTGCCGGGGGGAGACCAAACCTTATACTAAAATAGTGGTATGCGAACCATGTCTCAAGTCAAGACTATATCCAGAAGACATAGAATTGCCGGGGACTCAAGGAACCACCGAGGTAAGTAACCAGGAACCCCACGGAGGCCGTGTGCAGAGTGGGAACATGACCGCGGGCTCAATACAAGTAAATAGGTAAGTCGCAGTTGCAATTTTAAAGAAGGACCCTTCCCAGTGGACACTGAAGAAACCCAGTGGAAGACAGAAGGTTGGAGAGCCACCCCACCCATGGATTCCCTAGGAACCAGGATACCTACACCAGGGAAGTCGGGTGCATAGGTGTGAAGTGGCGTCAGAAACCATCGTCGAACTCAATGGAGGATTTCAGGAAGATGGCGCTGCTGGAGAAGGTGAAAGTGTCCGGTGGAACCCAAAGGTGGATTCAATCAATCAATCAGGGAATTGTAAGCGCGCTACTCACCCGTGAGGGTCTCAAGGCGCTGAGGGGGGGGTCCGCAGATCTGTTTAGCCGAAGAGCCAGGTCTTCAGGGTCTTCCTGAAGGTGTTCAGGGAGGGGGCGCGTCTGATGTCTGCCGGTAGCTCGTTCCAGGTCTTGGCTGCAATGTGAGAGAAGGATCTTCCGCCTGCTCTGGCTCTGTGGATGCACGGGGTTTCGGCCAGTGCGAGGTTGGAAGATCGGAGGTTTCTTTTGAGTACGTGGAAGTTGATTCTGTCGTTGAGGTATTTGGGTCCGTTGTTGTGTAGGCATTTGTAGGCGTGAGTGAGGATTTTGAAAGTGACTCTTTTCTCCACGGGGAGCCAGTGGAGACTTCGTAGGTGTTGGCTGATGTGTTCGTGTCGGGGGATGCCGAGGACGAGTCTGGCGGCGGTGTTCTGTACTGTCTGGAGTTTGCGGAGTAGGGACTTGTTGATGCCGGCGTAGAGTGCGTTTCCATAGTCCAGTCTGCTGGTGATGAGTCCGTGGGTGACTGTCTTCCTTGACTCAGGGGGGATCCACTTGAAGGTCTTGCGGAGGGTGTTGAAGCAGCTGGAGGTGACGGCGTTGACCTGTCGGTTCATGGAGAGTGATGAGTCGAGTACGATGCCGAGGTTCTTGGCGTGGTCTGAGGGGGTAGGTGGGCTTCCAAGGGCGGTCGGCCACCAGGTGCTGTCCCATGCAGAAGGGGTGGTACCGAGGACGAGGACTTCTGTATTCTCGGCATTGAGCTTCAGGCAGCTGTTGGTCATCCAGACTGCGACGTCTTGCATTCCTTTCTGGAAGTTGAGTTTGGCAGTGGTGGGGTCTTTGGTGAGGGAGAGGATGAGCTGGGTGTCGTCAGCGTAGGATACGATGTTGAGGCCGTGTTGTCGGACGATGGCTGCGAGGGGGGCCATGTAAATGTTGAAGAGGGTGGGGCTCAGTGATGAACCCTGTGGGACTCCGCAGGTGATTTTCGTGGGGTCGGAGAGGAAGGGTGGGAGTCTGATCCTTTGGCTTCTTCCGGTGAGGAATGATCGGATCCAGTCCAGGGCTGTTCCTTGTATGCCTGCGTCGTGTAGTCTGACAACTAGTGTGTGATGGGAGACGGTGTCGAAGGCCGCTGATAGGTCGAGTAGGATGAGAGCTGCGGAGTGGCCTTGGTCCAGGAGGGTGCGGATGTCGTCTGTGGCAGCGAGTAGGGCAGTCTCTGTGCTGTGGTTGCTTCGGAATCCGGATTGGGACGGGTCGAGGATGGCGTTCTCTTCAATGAATCGTGTCAGTTTCCTGTTGACTGTTTTCTCTGCAACTTTGGCTGCGAAGGGGAGGACGAGATGGGCCGATAGTTCTTGAGGTCGGTGGGGTCAGCTGTGGGCTTCTTGAGCAGGGGTCTGACTTCTGCGCGCTTCCAGTCGTCTGGGAAGGTGCCTGTTTTGAAGATGGTGTTGATGGTGCGTTGTAGTTTGGGTGCGATGGGGGCCACGGCTCTGTGGTAGATGTGAGGGGGGCAGGGGTCGGTGGGGGCCCCCCGAGTGGATGCTTTTCATGGTCGAGGCGGTGTCTTCGGCTGTGATCGGTGTCCAGTTGGACATGGTGGGCTGGCTGGTGTTTCTGGGGGGCGGGGGGCCGTCTGTGGCGCCTTGTGGATGGTCGATGAAGTTGTCATAGAGGTTTTTGATCTTGAGGTGGAAATAGGTTTCAAGCTTGTCGCAGAGGTCTTGGGATGGGGTGATGTCTGTGGCTTCGCTGTGTGGGTTGGTGAATTCTTGAATGACACTGAAAAGTTCCTTGGAGTTGGTGGAGTTGGCCAGGATTTTGTTGTGGATGAAGTTCCTTTTGGTGGCTTTTATCTGGTTGTGGTAGTCCGTCATGGCGTCCTTGTAGGTGGTGTGGTTTTCGGTTGTCTTGGTGTTCCTCCAGTTCTTCTCCAGGCGTCTGCAGGTGCGTCTGGCTTCTTGGAGAGCGGTTGTGAACCAGGCGGCTTTCCTGGAGCGTTGTCTGTCGGGGTTGTGTAGAGGGGCGAGCTCATCTGCGCAGTTGGAGATCCAGGTGTGGAGTTCTCTGGCTGCGTCGTTTGCGCTGTTTGCATCGGGTAACTAGGTGTGGTTGTCTCGGCTGAGGGTGGAGTTAAGTTGCTCGTCGGTAACCTTGCTCCAGTTCCTTCATGGTGGGCGTGGGGCTGGTTTGGGTGCCTTGGGTTTGTTGATGGCGAAGTGTATGCAGTGGTGGTCGGACCATGGCGGCTGCGTTGTGTGGCTGAAATGGACGCTGTTTCCTGCCGCGAAGATGGGGTCGAGGGTGTGTCCTGCTCTGTGGGTCAGTGTGTTGACGAGTTGTTTAAGTCCGATGCTGGCGAGGTTGTCACGAAGGATAGTGGAGTTGGGGTTGTCGAGGTGGAAGTTCAGGTCTCCAATGAGTATGTAGTTTGTTGAGGCGATCGCGTGGGGTGCGATGAAGTCAGTGATGGTGGCAAAGGGTGTTCGGGGGCCGGGAGGTCTGTAGATGAGGGTTCCTCGGAGTGTGGCTTTGGGGGTGGTCTGGATCTTGAAGTGCAGGTGTTCGGCGGAGGGGAAGGTTTCGCTGGAGGTGGTGAGGTGGAGGGTGCTCTTGTGGGCGATGGCGAGGCCCCCTCCTGGGTGGTTGGGGCGGTCTTTCCTCTGGATCTTGTATCCGTCTGGGATTGCGGTGCTGATGTCGGGGGCGGAGGATGCGCTGGTCCAGGTCTCTGTGAAGAAGGCGATGTCGGGCGAAAGAGAGTCGAGTAGGTTCCAGATTTCCATGGCGTGTTTGTGTACGGAGCGTACGTTGAGGAGGATGCATTTTAGGGTGTCGCCGGTGCTGGCGTCGGCGGTGTTGGAGGCCGGGGTGGCGGTGAGGGTCTGGCGGCAGTGGAGGCAGGAGAACTGGCCGTGGGTCGTGTTCGGCGAGGCCTGTTGGCATTCTCTAAGTCTTCCAGGATTAAGTGCGAGGAGGGTGGTGGTGTCGTAGCGATGGGTAGTGGGAGGTCCAGGGTTCCTGGTGCTGGCCGCGGTCGGGTCGCAGACGGGCTTGCCTTTGGCGCGCCCGCTGCGTGACCGCGCAGCGGCTGCCATTAAGTAGGGGAGGTGGGAGGGAGGAGAGGCTGGGAGGCGGGAGCAGGGGAATTCCGGGGGTGAATTCCGGGGGGAAATTCCGGGGGGGAATTCCGGGGGGGGAGGGGCCGCAGGGGCAGCAGCGGCGAAAGGCAAAAGGAACAGGCAGGCATGAGAAAATAAAAAACAGTGGTGGAATTAGAGCAAGACACAGATGGGCACAATAACAGTGGCACAACAGGGAAAAAAAAGAAAGAAAAAAAGAGTGGTTGGAGACAGTCTGGTCCCAGTTGGAGCGGGCAGCAGCCTCGAACCTCCCAAGGAGGAGGTCGGGGTCTGGAGGCAAGAGACGGAACAGCGGAGCAGTGGGGAGAGAGTGGACCTAGACCGAGGGATTCAGGAGGAGAAGTACTTGCAAGCAGAGGGGACAGAGCCTATACCACTTGGGAGTGACCAGGAGGCACAGAAGACGAATGCCCACTGATGTCGGGTGCTGGAGTAGAGTTGACGGTGACCTTGGAGCTGCAGCTGTGCGGACCAGGTGACGCTGTGGAAGACCAGGAGCTGTTCATGAGCTGTCCCACATCGGATGATGAGAGTTGAGGGGTCGGTGTTCGTCGGGAGCGCCAACGAGCCATGGCAACTGCAAACAACGTGGAAAGCAAAGAAGGTGCAGTATCGGACCACCAAGGTCCAGGTGACTCACCACAAGCAGAGGAGTCAGAGCAGGCCCAGAGCAATCAGGGGAACCTGCTGAATTCAAAGAAGACCCTCAAGAGGACCCACAGGCTGGAGGCACTGGAGTCGCAAGAGGACCTCGAGAAGCTCACCAAAGATGCTGGCCCACGGTGCAAGTGATGCAGTGAGGACAAAGATCTTGATCCCAGGAGATGCTTGAGGCTACTTGGAGCCCAAAAATCTTGGTGGAAGGAACCCAACAAGCCTTTGCAACTGCAATTCGACGCAGTGCACTGGGGTTTGGTTCCTGCGGCTCCGACAAGGGATGCTGGCGTCAAACTTGGTGAGAGTACAGGCCAGGCCTCGAGGGATGTGAAGAACCACCACCTGTTTTACTGAGCCTTTTGGAGTCTGTGGGAGCCCAGGATCAGCAGACCGGTCAGCTTCATTGCGGTGCCTGCAGATGCAGGGAAGTGACTCCTTCACTACAAGGGAGATTCCACCAGGTGTCTTGGATGTCCACAGGCCTTGAAAGGTTTCTCTACGGAGCACAGGCATTGCAGCAGACGAGCAGGGCAACGAGACCAGGAGCAGCAGGAGTCTTCCCAGTTGCAGTCTCGATGCCCAGAGCGAAGTCCAGAGTGCCCAGACGGTCGAAGAAGTGGTGTCTTGATATGAATCTTGTCCCACGACGAAGCTAGGGACCCACCTATGTGTAAGCCCTTAAGTACCCTAAGGAAAGGGTTGGGACAATTCAGGGTTCCCCCCAGGGGAGGGGTCGCACAGTGGGGAGGATACTCCCATGTCCTTTGTTCAGTTTCGTGCCAGAGCAGGAGCCAACGGCTCCCTGAGCTGGTTTGAACTGGACTATGCAAGAAGGGCAGCAAATGTGCCCATCAAGCAGATTGAGTGGCGCTGGCAAGCGCTCCCACCCGGCCCCAATACACTAAACCCTGTCTGGGAGGTGGTCACACCTCCCTGTGACAAAATACCTATTGTTCTGCCTTCCCCTGCTCGAGCTTGGCTCAGCAGCAGGAGGGCAGAATCGTTTCTCTGGTCGGCAGCAGCCATGTTGTGCTGTCTGGGTCTAAAAGACTGGTACCGGGAGCACTGAGGGCCTCCCGGAGGAGCTTTACAGTGCATGGAATCATACCTCCAACACCGTTTACGGTGTGGGGATATGATTCCAAAATGTTTGATACCAAACATGACAGGGTTCGTTACAGTCAGTTTAGAGATAGTCATCGCGTAATGAGGCATGTCCACTCTATGTATTGTAATGGCTGATGCACTTACAACCCGGGAGAATGGACTCCGAAGGTTGTAGGGGTGTCCTGCTCATGCAGGGGCACCCTCACACTTAGAACCGAGCACCCTGCCTTCAGGACTGAAAGGCCTGCCTTAGGGGTGATTTATAGGTTTTAAGTGCAGTGACCTCAGATATAGGAAAACCTGTATCTGTAGTAAGTGGTGCTAGCACCAGCTTACACAGGCTGCAATGGCAGGCCTGTAGTTACAGTTTGAGTGATCTCCCATGGGTGGCATAATACATGCTTCAGCCCATAGGGGACCCCCGGTGTACCTATGCCCTGGATACCTCAGTACCATATACTAGGGACTTATAAGGGTACACCAGAATCCAATCTGGGAGGTACCTAAGTACTTACAATAACCAATTTAGGGGAGAAACCACAGAGACTGGGGTCCTGGTTAGCAGGATCCCAGTTAGACTAGTCAGAAACAGCATAGCACCAGGCAAAAAGTGGGGGTAACCATAAAGGCAGATCCTACTTTCCTACACCGTGGTTTAGGTATTAACAATATTCTTGATTCAGCCATGGATGTCGAGATTTTCCGCTTCTCCAATCGAATTGAATACCCTAAGCCAGGTCTTTATTGGAGGGGCAAAAATATTTTATAGAATGTCAGAGGAAAACCACTGAGGCCTGGGGAATAGTTCCCATGCATTGATTTTAAGGCATTGATAATTCCTTCCTTTGCTGTTGGTTATTTGAGAATTTCTTTTTTGTTTTTGTTCATCTGTTATCTTGCTTGTAAGACAAAATCTCGGGAACAAAAAATATGACACACGAACAGCGAAAAATATCAAACAAAAATGAGCTTACATATTTTGTATGTACACTACCAAAATATTGTGTCAAAGATAACAGATTATGGTAAAAAAAAAAGCACATTGAATTATACATGTATAGCATATGTAATTTATTAAAAATATTCAACAAAATAATATAATTTAAAATAGTTGTAAATATTAATGTACATTAAAAATATATATACACTTTAAAAAACTAAGGGGTAGATTTATCAAAATGTCGCACAATGCAGCACAGTAAGAAACCGTGCTATGCTGCGTTGCGTGACAGGGAGAGGGCAGGAGTGCTACATATTTAACATTATATGGTGCATTCCTGTCTTCTCCTTGTGCTGGTGACCCTGTGTCTGCATTGCAGGCAGGATTGTGTTTGTGACGGAAAGGACCCCTTACTGCACAAAAACAATACTTTAAAGATTTGTCCTCGTTCTACGTGTGATGCTGCAGAATGCAGCACACGTAGAAAGAGAAAAAAAACAAGGAGAAAAATATATTTCTTCTCGTTATGCCTCTCCTGGAAAGGCGCAGCATTTTGACGCATTCCCAGATCTAACACTCATGGTGAAGCTGGGATGCACCAGAATCCATGGGTGGATGCATGGGAACACCCAACCTCCACCCGTGGAACGCCGCCCTAATGCAAGGCAGAGACTTGCTCGGCCTTGCGTTAATCCAGCTTTACCAAGCTACACGGGCCATGCGAGGTGGCCTTGCATGGCTTAATAAGTCTCATTCTAGGTTTTGGTCGCCCTGTGTCCCCTTGCTTGGTGCAAGGGCGATGCAAAACCTTTGATAAAGATGCCCCTACATGTTGGAAATTACCATCATTTGCATGGTGCCCCCAGATTTTTGCCTTCACTTTTTTCCTGACTATCGAACTCTGTGCACTTTACCCCTGCTAACTAGGGGTACAATGTCTGCCCGTCCCTTCAACATGATGAAACTGGCATACCCCTAATTGGCATATTTAACTTACCTATAAGACCCTAGTATATGGTACACATGTGTAAGTTAAATGTCACAAAAGGACTGCAACGCTCATTGTGCCATTCACAACAGAGAGAGTGTAAAAATAAGTGCAGGTCTATCGTCTGTAGCCTGGCTGTGCAGCTTTAAAACTGCAAACGTGACCTGCGAAAATAGCCCCTTTTGACAGACCTAAACCTTCTTTTTACATATTTATAAGTCACCCCTAAGTAGTACTTACTGCCCCTGAGGTAGAGTGCATGGTATGTAAAAACGGGACATGTAAAAGATTAATGTTAAACATGTCCTTACAGTGAAGAGGCCACACAGGCTATTTTAAATGTAGCCGGGTTGACTGTTCCATAGGAAAGCATTGGGATACAATATTAAATAATTATCTCCAACTGAGAAGCAGCTACACATTTAATTCTTGGACCTATTGAAATATCTATTGCAAGCCCAATTCACTGGTGATGTCAGAATTGCAATAAATATTTTTAAAAGGGTACTTTTAGATAGGAACCCTTTCCATGCGTAAAGCCTCTTGGGGCCCATTTGCATGATCTCCAGCTGTGCCCTTGCAGCTGAATAGCCTCCTTGATGAGGTGCAAATTTGCTACAAGAGCAGGGACAAAATGCATGGGGTGTGGGGAGGTGTCTACCCTCTTGACATGATGGCCTGTGGGCTGGTCCCAGGAATTTGATTATTTTCAAAGGGGTCTCCACTGTCCTAAGCAAATGTTAGCTGACACCGGCCTGCCCCTTACCTTTGCCCCCAGCCAGGCAGACACAAATCCCAGTGGGAGGGGAACTGGCCCTAGAGCTGGTTTAGAGTGACCACAGAGGAGGGTCTGCTCATTTCCATGGCCATCCCTCTGGGGCAGACATAGGAGCTCTGCACAGGGGAACAAAGGTTCTTCCATCTTGGTGGTAGGTAGCAAGAGAAACTGTGGGATTGTTTACAGTAGGGCACACAGGAAATGCTGCAATGGTGGGTAAAATTACCCCAGGCAACTTGTATCCCCTTGGTTAGGTAGGAGCCTTGAGTCACCCCCTCCCACAGGCTGGTTCCAGGCATAAATGTGGCATCCCCAGTAGCCTCCTCAGAACACTCTCTGGACTTGTGGAAGAACAAAAGATGGCTGGACCTGCTCTCTGACCCCAAAAGAGTCTAGAAGACTGGACTTATTCCCTCTTGTACTTCTTTCTGGAGTGTGTGGGGGTGGACTGTGGTGGTGGTTCAAACTTCTTTCAGCCTCACTAGGATTCTTGGCACTTTTTATTTCGTGAACTTGGGTGGGTAAATGTGAGATACACGGGCCTCACCTCTGCAGAATGGTGTAGATTTTTCCTGGAAGTGCAATGGATGTTTTCAGATTTTCCTGCTTCAGGTCGTTCATGGTCTCTCTCCTTCTGAGCCACATCTTCCTCCTACAAAGACGCCACCAATGCCTCTCCTGGGCAGCTGGGCAGCTTTCTCCGAGAAGCAGGCACCAGACATCTTCTCCTTGTGGTCTTAGTTGAAGTCCCCAGATTTTGGGTTCCCATCCTGCCATGGCTATTGGAAATAGTTACCCCATCTCTGGAGCTCAAATAGATTCTTGGTTACCACTGGTGAGGAAACCTTGGATTTAAGAATAGAAATCTTGGCACCATGGCTGGATTTTTCTGTCTATTTTTATACCAAAGTCCATCTGAGGCCAGTTCTGGGAAGGTCTGCTCTTTTGCTTATTCTACTCAGACTCCTCCAGCCAAGGTCTTTGTCATGAAGTGTGAGCAGGAAGGTGGAGTGAAGCTGAGAGCAACCCTCAACAAGAGCACAAAGGCAAAGGAAGTTGCCACGTGTAACTGCTAACCTGTTGGGGCTGTTCTTCCAGAGCACAAAGGGCACGGGCGAACTCCTTAGCTTCAAAGGGACTTTCTGCTTCCTCACATTAACACTTCTAAGTCTGACCTACTATGAAGGATCCCTGGAATGTTCTGGGGAAGCCTTGCAGTTCACATCTGCAGTCTGGATTCTTCCTCCATCTTATGTTCTATTTGAATACAGTAAGCACAAAATCAAACCCATGCATAGCACACATTCCACAAGCATTCAAATCTTTACACACACAAGTAAGGTACACACATGTGATATTCATCTCACACATGGACACAGCTGTAGGGAACTGGCAGACTGTACGAAAATGCCCCTTTTTGACATGGTCCCCCCACTTTTTGCCTGGTATTTGATGTGATTTCGACTGTAAGTGCACTGGGTTTCTGCCAGCCAGGTCCCCAGTGCAAAATCTCTTTCCCAAAAGTGTGCTATTGTTTCCCCAATTGGCAATACCTTTGGCACACTCAGGAACTCCCTAGTAAATGGTACTTCTGGTACTTAGGGCCTGAGGCACAAAAGAGGGGCTGCAGTACAAATGATGCCGCCCTAAGGGACCCTTCACCAAGCTCAGGCAAACTACCACTGCAGGCTGCGAGCCTTGGTGCAGACAAAAGTGAAAACACGCAATGGCACACGGCTTGTGTGCCCTGCCAGCAGACACTGCATGCAGTATACGTAAGTCACCCATACAGCAGCCCTTACCACCCTATGGTAGGGTGCACTATACTACATGTGAGGGCATAACTGCATGAGCAGATATGCCCTTATGCTGGTCAGTTCCATTACTGCCAATACAAGTGAATAGGAAAGCCATTTTTAGGTCGAGCCTCGAGTAGCGCGCAAGCGCTGCTAGGCGAAGACTTTAAGTAAGGGGTTTCAGAAGCTGACCACACGCTCGTGCGTCGTGGCCTTTTTCGGGCGGTTACCCGCGCGGCAGACATGTGTTTCCAATTATCGTGCCCAGACGCGTGCGCGATAATTGGAAACATATGCCGGCCGTGCGGGGAAAAAGCCATGACGCACGAGCGTTTGGTCAGCTCTGCAGGCTGCCGCGCTCGCTCGCCCCCGCTCCTCTCTTGTAATTTCGAGGTATTGTGCTGAATCGGAATGCGATGGACGCGTCCATCGGGCACTGCAGAAGAAAAAGCTCTGAGCGTGTTGCCATGGAAACGTATGGACACAGCCGTGCCAAAAGCGCAAAGAGGAAGGGGGTGCTAGGGTCGTGCTGGTGCCGCATGCTAAGTTTTTGCAGATGCGCGCCGAATAACGCTAGAAAGAACAAAACCTGTCAGTTTACCAGAATAGGCAAGGGCTAGCTTTTTCAATACATATCAGTGTGCACCCAAATGACGGGTGACAGAGGTTTGTGAAATAGACTCTTGCTACAGATGTGTTCTTTCTTTACATCACATTGGTCCGGGTCGCCATAAAAAAAGAACCAAAAAACGTTCGGAGCAGCCTGGGGGTGCCGCAGGGACAAAGTGAAAGCAGCGACTGTAAATCCCCGACTGGATAATGTAGCTGAGGTAACGCAGTTGAAACTTAACCTTTGGTTGCTGAGTACTGAAATATCACAAAGGGGGTCCATTTTCTTAATTGGATGAACGTAAAACAAATTCCTGGATAGGCAGCACAAGCTGAGAGAAGACGGACCGCCCTGGAACAGCAGGTCAAAATGGAACAGTCTGGCAGCCTGAGGCAGGGGTAATTAGGGCTCTTCATTCACACGGGCCAAACATTTATAGAGTCGTAAATTACAGCACCCTGCCCTCTGCACAATAAAGCCCATAGTGCTGCAAAGTGCGTTCCCAGTTCCTTAATGTTGACGTTTAATTTATACCCAGAGAACATTTGTTTCCTCCATCCAGCTTTCCTCCTCTTGACAAATTTGTATCCATAAAGAGGAAACCGAGATGTAAAGAGCCTTCCAAATGGCGTTCTCTGTGTTTTTGTAAATGCATGTTTGAGGGCCTGGCTTGTCCCAGAACTCATATAGCTGGTTCTGTCTGGTACCCAATGAAGGGCCTATATATGGGATAAAGTAGCTCCTGACATACATTATAGGGATATTGCAAGTCACTGAGGAGTTCCTTGATCATATCGAGGCTGAGGACAGAATTCACATATAAGATCATTTAACTCCAAAGTGACTTGTAATCTACCCATAATGTATGGTAGGGGGTACTTTATTCTGCATAATACCCAGTCACACCATCACCTTTCCCACAAACCACTTAAATCCTTGGTGTGATGCTCTTTCAAATGAGAGGCCACATATTTATAAGTATGAGGAATACATGTAGAATCTCTAGTGTAAAATTAAATATACCAAAAAACAGTTCAATTTTTGTTACGAAAATATATTAGAATCCGTTTAATATCAGTCAAATTTTTAAAAAAATATTGCACTGTAGTGAAATGTTTAGAAACATGCGAAGAGTCTATCTTTTGTACTTATTACCCAAGGGGTGCAAAAAATAAACATGTTGCCATAAATATCACCTTTCTGCCTACTGTTACAATCTACATGCTCGTAATGTGTATGTTAGACGTTCATTTGATCCATCTGATAAGGTTCTGGTTTTCGCAACTTATAGTAGATTTGTATAAACTTGCTGGCTTTGTCTATGAAAAATGAAAATGGAGGTCCGACATGTTGGGCCTGCTCTTTTTTCAGGTTTTTTGAATGCAGATTTCCAGTGACACTGGATGGTGGTATGTATCAGCAAGCATTGGCATAGCCAATAGGTCTCGCCTTTGGGACCTTATAAGTGTTTAGTTATCCAGCACAATATCCTTGGTGCAACAACATCAAGTGTTGCATGGCTAAACACTTATAAGGTCCCAAAGGCGAGACCTATTGGCTATGCCAATGCTTGTTAAAGCATGTGCTGGACACTGGTGAAAAGGAGTTCCCCAGCTATCTGATGGCTTCACTGAAAACATTGATTGATATATATATATATATATATATATATATATATATACTCTCTCTCTCTCTCTCTCTCTCTCTCTCTCTCTCTCTCTCTCTCTCTCTCTCTCTCTCTCTCTCTCTCTCTCTCTCTCTCTCTCTCTCTCTCTCTCTCTCTCTCTCTCTCTCTCTCTCTCTCTCTCTCTCTCTCTCTCTCTCTCTCTCTCTCTCTCTCTCTCTCTCTCTCTCTTGCACCCTTTTCACACATCACCTAACATTACGTGCAAAAAGCGAAGCAACAAATGATAAACATGATCAGATTTCACCTTCGGTTCCTCTGACTCTGGGCAAATCACAGGGTCCATGTGGACTCTGCTCCAGCGTTTGTCCCCTTTGGTCCACGATTGATGGCGTTTCATAGCACACACTGCACCAGGGTCTGGGAAAGAGCTCAGGGGCATATTTACAGCAGAATGGAGAAGCGTGGCGTTAAGCAAACATTGCTAACGCCACGCTTCTCCATTCTGAAAACGCATGGATGTGCCGTATTGACAAGAATGCGGCGCACCACTGCGTTTCCCCTGGCGCTTAGTTCAGCTGCCTAACGCCAATGCAGGCCCCCTTGCACCATAGTGCAAGGGTGCCTACGATGGGGGGGATTGTTTATGTGCAGGAAGGTGTCCCTTCCTGCACAGAAACAATCTTTAAATGACGTTTTGTCACTTCTTTGAGTGCTGCTTAATGCAGCACACATAGAAGTTGCAAAACTGCATTTTTTTTAAATGATTGTTTATGTGCAGGAAGGGGGACCTTCCTGCACATAAACAATCATAGGCAATTTTCTGTTTCTAGGTGTGCTGCACAAGGCAGCACACAATGAAACAGCAAAAACGAGGAGAAAAAAAGTGTTTCTCCTCGTTTCGTCTGTTTAAGACCAGGTTTTCCCTGGTCTTAATTTGGGCACTGCCTCCTATTTATGCCACCCTTGTAAATAGGTGGCAGCATCAAAATCAAAGGGTGTTGAGGTGGAATGCCCACCGCAACACCCACTGTCCTCCCATTTCACGCTAATTACAGTGTAAAAGGGTGCCTTATTTACAAGGCAGTGTTACGCCACATTGAGTGGCTTAACGCTGCCTTGTCAATAAGGTGAGGCCCCTATCGCCATCACAACGTCACTGAAAGTGACGCTGTGGTGGCGATAGGGCCTTGTAAATATGCCCGTCAGACTCTCTTGAAAGTTGGTAAAAGTCTACCACATATTTAATGCAAAAAATACAGCTAGCAGCAAAAATAGTCTCAGTGCAAAGTCGACAGGACCAGTGCTTCATTGCCTGAACCATTGGAACACATGATGCTGAATTCATTACATTTTTACTCCACTTATACACTTTCTTCAATGCAGCAAGCGAAGAAAAGAGCACACGATCAAACCAAAACTCAACAAGACACTAATGAGCAAGTGTTCAAAGCACTTCTCCAGAGAAGAATGTAAGAAGAACTTGGAAGGATGATGCAGTGGGTACAACAGAAAGCTGAGTCCATAAATCTACAATTATCGCTTGTCTCTGGTAGCTTGAAAACAAGACAACGCTTACTTGTACTGCTTGGCTAAATGTGCTGTGTGCAACACTGAAATACAAAATGGCTGCATGCTTAAAACGCGTGTTTATGTGCAATAATTCAAACGTAATCATAATACCTTAAGTTATATGTGGTGTAGCAGTCTAGTTGCTAATCACCACGTCACGGGCAAAGCATGACGGGAAGTGCGGCGGCCATTAGCCGGCATTACAGCGTTGGTGCGAGCAACCGGCCCCGCACTCTCCCTCCATGAAATAAAGTAACTTGATCCTCCCGCCCGTCTCCAGCCTCTTCTTTCACGGGTCGGGAGGCGCCTCTACAAATTGGCAACGAGGTGGCGCGCGCCACGCTCCTACGCGGCGATCGATCCCCGTCTGCAAGGGTGCTTTGAGCAGCAGTTGCACTTCGACGCGCCGTTCCACTCTCGGAGGGAGAGTACGGCAGCGGGACGCCTGGCGGGCTGAGGCCCTTCCCGCCTTTGATGATTGCAGAGTGCTCAGTGCAGAGTGCTTAGTGCAGGAACAGCTGAAGGGGCAGTTTTACCCGCGCGCCCCACGCTGGGAAGGTACTGCCTACAGCATCCCCACAGTAAGTGCCTTCAGGGGGCCTCCTGCATGCTTTCTACAACGTATGCCTCCAGAGCCTCCAATCACAACCGGTAACCACGCAGCACCAACAGCCCTCTTCTCCTACCAACACAGTGGAACATCTGTCTATCACTACAGGGGTGCACAGGTTCCCCAACCCCACAGCCTCCTGGTGGAGGATCCAGGACAACCTGGTGAAGCTCTCAAGCCGACCAAGCCCCGACCCTAGTAGGCGCAGCAGAAGGTTTCTACAGGCCCTTCCCTGTTGCGCAGTGCCACTTCTGCACACCAATACCACCTGCCTGCTGCACCCGCGTCCTTCTGCAGCACTCCCTGCTGCCCCGGGCCAGCCCTTCCCCACAATGTGTGCGCAGACCTTCTCCCTCACCAACCCTGTTCCGTTCCTGCCGAAGCCAGGTGAACCGGCTATGAAATGGACAGATTGGAAGGGGTACTTTTTGAATTATCTATCAGCCCTAGAAGATGAGGGAGAAGACGAGTTTTCCAGTAAACGTAGGAAGAAAATCCTGTTGCACAACCTGGGGCCAGAGGGGTTGAGAGTGTACGAAAACATGGTCAAAAAGACTAGGGCTCCCAATGACGACGATGTCTTTCAGCATGCGTTGGAAGACTTAGACAGCCACTACCTGCCGGTCGTATGTACCGCCATAGACCGTTATAATTTCTTCCAAAGGAAACAAACTGACACTGACTCAGTGGAGGACTATGTAGCTGAGCTGAAAAGACTAGCAGTGACTTGCAAATTTAGCACCCTTCACGATGAGCTAGTGCGGGATCAGATTATAATGCACACAGTACATACTAGCATCCAAGAGAAATTATGGGTTAGTGGGGATGCTCCCCTCAACGAGATAATTGCCATCGTGAAAAAGGCGGAACTGTCCAAAAGGTGCGCGGCCGCAGCCAAAAGAGACAGTGAGACAAAACCCACTGTATGCAGAGTGAGTGATCCTAAAGCACCTATCGACCGACCTCCATCCACAGCAGGGACACGAACCAACAGGAAACCAGCACCGAAATCTACGGTTCCCTACAAGTCACCTAGCGACCACAAAGGAAGTTGCTACAGGTGCGGGAGCCATTCGCACATGGCTAATGATAGACGCTTTCCAGCCTTCCGAGTTAAATGCTCCTTTTGTGGGGTTATGGGTCATTTTGGCAAAGTATGTACAAGGAAACCCAGACACGCAGCTGTTAAGTGTGTCATGTATGATTCAGACGCAGAGGGGGTGGAGGGAGCTGCTGATGATGACAGTGTCTTATGCATCAATGACCAAATTCTAGGTATTGATTGTAACAGCAACAGGAAACCATCATGTTTGTTAACCATTGGGGGAGTCCAAGTTTCCATGGTAGCTGACTCAGGGTCCCCCATATACCATTATTCAAAATGACATTTGGGAAAGGGACTTTGTTCACATGTTAGGTACGCACCTTCACCCCACTGACATCCACCCAGTCACCTTTACTGGTGAAAAAATTCCCATGGTAGGGTTCCGCCCACTTCCCTTTGAATTCCATGGGAAAACTGTACGTGGCAGAAAAAGGGCCCTCCGTGTTAGGGTGGACAGACCAAGGAGCGTTAGGGATTCAACTCAACCCTGGTGGGGAAACACAAGTGCTCATGACAGACAGTCCGCTAGCACCAGGAAGTATGAAACTCAAAGACGACTTTCCCTTAGTCTTCGACGGCACCATAGGCAAACTCTCAAAATTCACACACAGAATTTGCCTGAAGGAAGGAGCCACACCGGTCTGCCACAAAGTCAGGAATATCCCGTTCAATTGCAGAGATGCAGTGCAGATGGAATTAAAGCGCCTGGAAGACAACGGCGTGATTGAACCCATTGAAAGCGCTGAATGGCTGGTGCCCTTGGTGGTGGCACGCAAACCTAATGGGAAGGTGCGCCTTTGCATTGATCTCAGGTAACTAAACGAGAACATCATAGTTGATAAGTTTCCGCTCCCAAAAATCAGCTAAATGTTAGCCCAGACCAAAGGGATCAAGTGGTTCTCCACCATTGACCTTACGGCAGCGTATCACCAAATAGCACTTCACCCCTCCTGCAGGAAATGGACGTCCTTTATCACGCCTTTCGGATGTTACAGATTTCGGCGCATGCCCTTTGGCCTAGCATCCGCGGCGGCGGTTTTTCAGAAACTTATGCACAAACTACTCAAAGACATCAGCGGTGTCCTATACTTTCAGGACGACATACTGATCATGGGGAAAACCAAACAGGATCATGACACCAAACTGAATGCTGTGTTATAGACCCTGTCCACCAACGGCCTCACCGCGGAATGGGAGAAATACAAGTTTGGCCTACACTCCGTTACATACTTGGGGCACGAAATAAGCGACAGTGGCATTACCCCAAAGAAGGCTAATGTCGACGCAATTATGTCCGCACCCACTCCACGAAACAAAGAGGAAGTTTGCTCATTCCTAGGACTGGCCGAATTCTATAGCAAGTTTGTACGAAACTTCGCCACCAAAACGCACCACCTACGTCAACTCTTGAAAGAGAAGAATGCCTTCAGCTGGTCAGACGACTCCAATGCAGAATTTGAAAGAATCAAGACAGACATCTGCGAAGCCATTCCACTACACGGATTCGACGGCTCCGCCGCCTCCATCTTGACCACAGATGCCAGCGACAAAGGCTTGGGGGCGGTCCTGTCGCAGATGTCCACGGATGGCACGGAAACCACCATTAGCTTTGCCTCTCGTTCCCTCGCCCCCAACGAAGAAAAATTCAGCGTCATAGAGAAGGTGATGCTGGCTGCCGTTTGGGCCATGGAAAAGTTTCGCCAATATCTATGGGGCTCACGGTTCACCCTCAGAACGGACCACAAATCATTGGTCAAAGTCCTCACATCTAGCGGGCATGCCAGTGCCACGCCACGCATCGCCAAGATGACTCTCAGATTTTTGGACTTTGTATACGATGTCACCTACTTACCAGGGACGCAAAACAAAGTGGCGGATTACCTCAGCCGATCAGCTGCAAAAGCTGAGGTGCTGACCCACACAGAATGGGACGAATATACCATAGCGTTCACGACGGACCAGGAGGAGGTCATCAGCGCACAAGAATGGAAGGCGGCATATGACGCAGACCCCCAACTGAGCGTAAAGACATATGTTACACAGGGGTGGCCAGAGAAAAGACACATCAGCAGCGATCTCAGGAAATACTGGGAAGTGCGAGATGAACTCTCCCTTAGTGATGATGCCACCTTCTTACTACGAGGGACCAAAGTAATACCTCCCCAACAGTTACTAGATCGCCTCCTCAATATCCTGCATGAAGGCCACTTAGGAATCGTAAAATCAAAGAGACGAGTCAAACAATCATACTGGTGGCCCGCAATCGACACCCAAGTGGAGAGGTATGTGAGGGCATGTGAGCAGTGCGGGAATGCAGACAAATCACAGACCTTGCTCCGACCACCTCTGGGAAAGTTCCCCACTCCCCACAACCCCTGGGAGGAGCTGTCCGTCGACATTCTGGGCCCCATCCTGGATTCTTGGGGTGTACCCAAGTATGCCATCGTTCTCATTGACCGATACTCCAAGTGGCCAGAAGTAGAGATATGCGAAAAAGTGGACACAGACAACGTCATCTCATTCCTCACCACCACATTCTTACGAGAAGGGATCCCGAAAAGTGTCACATGCGACAATGGGCCGCAATTCACGTCCGACAAGTGGAAGGCTTTCACAAAATGAAACGGAATTACGATCAGACACACCCCAGTCTACCACCCCGCAGGAAACGGCCTAGCTGAACGATTTAACCGAGTAATCATGGGGTCCGTGCAAGCAGCCATCAGTGCGGGCAAAAATTGGGAGACGGAAATCAAGCACACCGTTTGGGCTTATCGCATTACACCCACCATGACTGACTACAGCCCATTCAAGATCCTCCGAGGCCGGGAACCGTTCACATGGGGATAACTCTGTGTGGATGAACCTCACGTTGCAAAGCAAATGGTCCCCAGCAATGGTCAGGAGCAACTTGGAGAAGGCTCAGGCGATCTACACGGAAAACTACAACAGGAAACATGGAGTCCGCCCTGTCTCATTGGAAAAAGGGGAATGGGTCAGGGTGAAGCTTAGCCAATTACACAGGAAAGGAGACAGCAAGTTCAGCGAGCCCTTACAGGTCAGAGAAACATACGCGCGCTCCGCCCTGCTAAGCGATGGCAAGATATGGTCACACAGTAGGATGGCAAAATGCAACAAAGTGATCAGTTGGAACAAAGCAAAACCATTGACGCGCACCGGACAAGCAGAGTGGCAACTGAACGATGATGAAGACGGACCAAGTACAAGCACGCCTAGCAATGACACGATAAGAGACAGCAACAGCGCGGTGGACCACACAAACGGACAGAGTAATTCAGAAGCCACACGAGGCAGCACGTCCCACGAGAGCCAAGACACCTGTGACTCAGATACCACACAAGGCACTCCCAGTATGCACAACAGAGCCAGGGAGGAAAGTACTGGGGAACCCAGAACACACACAAGTGAGGCACAGAGGACACAAGCACCTCTCACACGCACCCGCACAGGCAGAGCGATAGTGTTACCTACGAGATACAGAAATTTCGATATGTAAACCTGTTTCTCCTTGCAATGTCTTACCCCTCCTTGTTCCCCCACGCCCTTCCTCCCCACAACCCTGCCCTTAAACATGATGTAACAAGTTACGTTATCTTATGCCCCACAGGGCACCGTCAGTGTCTGAAATGTGAACATATATTATTGGTATTCTTGTTGGTGTTGTTGAAGGGGGGAGATATGTGGTGTAGCAGTCTAGTTGCTAATCACCACGTCACGGGCAAAGCATGATGGGAAGTGCGGCGGTCCTTAGCCGGCATTACAGCATTGGTGCGAGCAACCGGCCCCGCACTCTCCCTCCGTGAAATAAAGTAACTTGGGGGCATATTATAAAGCCGAATTCCGCCGCTTTAGCGGCCGTTTTCGGCCGAAAAGCGGCGATTTTTCCCCCGCTCAATTATCAAGGACACGCTAACGCGTTTCCTTGAGTTAGCAGCCCTTTCCACTCCACTTTGCATGTCAGCGATTATTATCGCTAATGACATGCAAAGTGGGCGTACCTTACCAAAACTAAATGGGAAACACTCGCTAACTCTGCATCGCCATATTAACAAGGCCGCCCCTGACCTGCGATGCGAGAGGAAAAGGCACGCTAACCCCCCTTTATCGCAGGATTTAACTCCTGCAAAAATCCTGACTTAGCCATCTCTTCCATGGGAGGTGGATTGATGGGCTGAGTCCACCATTGCCTATCAGCAAGGATTTCCCTATCGCTGATGTCATATCGCTGGATTTCCTGCAATAAACCTGCATTTTGCCGCTATTGCTGGATTTCAGATCGCCAATGTGCAAAGCGTTGTTAATACAGCGCTATCATGGCGATTAAATCCAGCGATAGCCGGCGATAGGAAAGAACGCGCTAAGCGCGTTTAGCAATATTTATCGCTACAGGTTGTTAATATGCCCCTTGATCCTCCCGCCCGTCTCCAGCCTCTTCTTTCACGGGGCGGGAGGCGCCGCTACAGTATAAAAACAATTTAACGTTTTTACAAGCAGATATAAAATACGTTTTCGTGGGTGCCTCGGAAATACAGCAACTCGTGGTGTATAAAGGGCTGTTCTGGAAGGCGACACTAGAGGGTCGCCTCTGGAATAGGACAATCACAGGAGGGCAGTAACGGTGCCCCAGTGTCACTGTACCTGCTGCACCAATGGTAGCTGCGACCCTGCGGAGGAGTCATGGTATGTGATGCAGTCATGAAGCTTCCTCCCTCGTTGTCCATAAGAAGGAGACCTGCAGCAGTCTAGTGGTTTTTGAGTGACATCAGTCCCTAGGTGCCTAAGGAGACGGCTGCAGCCACTAGGTGTCAGTATAGGAGTAAGAATGGCGTGGGCCACAGTTCGGAATTTGTAACCCGTGGAGTTGGGGCTACGCGGAAATGCATCATGTTTTAAAGAGCATTCCTGGCATTCTCGTGGAGTCATCCATCCTTAGAGTAAATAAGCACTATTGCTATATTTGAATTGGCTGACATTTCCACAGAATACGCACGCAGTTCACTAACTTGGGCGCGAGATGGCAGCAGAGAGCTGTGTTGGACATGCCAAGGGCCCCACGTGCCAGCCAGCAGGGTGCGCGTTGCGTGGCACTGGCTGCTGGATGGATGGGGCCTTAGGGGCCTGGCACCGGCCTCTCAGGGCCGGACTTGGCAATGTGCCGAGCCACGTGCACTCTGCACCCGGCGCAACAGCCCTGGAGCCACACACAGTGCCCAGGGGATTGGTTACTGTGAGACAGTGGTTGACGTGTTGAGGTGAATACAAAAAGTGTAATCCTAGGTGAGCTGGGTCAGTTTGGCCGTGGGGGGGGGGGGGGTTGTAATCCTAGGTGAGCTGGGTTGTTCACGGTGTATGGTTTTAAGGTAAAAATCTCGCACCTTAAATGAAACAGGGCCGGAGCCAGGAGTATGTGTTTTGGGGGGCTTGGCCCCATATACTGAAGGACAAGAGGTGGTTCGGGTTGGGAAGTTATGTTTTTCTATCTACAGAATTTATTTGAAAGAAATCTTTAAATTTTGATGATATTTTAAAATAGGCAATTTTTATTATTGAGTATTTTTGGGTATGGTATGACTCTCGAGTGTTATTGAGGAAATGGGATACACATAGTTCATTCTAAAACATGCTAATCTAAACTGAAGTTACAGATAAGACACTTTAACAGTGGGTTGAGGCTGTTACCAATTATTCCCTGGAACATCTGTGCCCAGTGTTGCAACTTGAGCACATTATGCCAATTACCTTACACAAAACTGAATAAGAGTTAAAGCCAGGAGGCTTGAGGGTCCCTCCCAAGGGGTCTTTATAATAGTTTGCGTGCATATTGCATAATCAAACATCTTATAGCAATCGCATTGTTTAAAATGGGATATCATTTAAATATGGCTTTACAGTGGATTTGGGGTTCTTTGCCCAAACGTTTTCAGCAACATGATGGAAATAACACATGGTTCAACAATGCAGGTGAAATCTGGATTTTATTAAAGATGACGTCATAGGTAGGGTGGCTGTTGGTTCCCTAAGCAACGGCAGGGTAAATACATGTAAGCAGTACATTTTAAAGGGCGTCTGGCCAAATGCATCAGTGCACTGTATTTGAATTTTAATGTGAATACAATAAAAACAAATAAGCTTAATAACCATATTGGTGTCAGCTCACCACTGTGGTACCCAGAACAGATGGGTGTGCCCACTTTGTGCCCAACAATAACGCTGTGAAAATCTGACCATGACAAATTATTTCCAGCTCTCAATCAGCTCTACAAATCATTGCCAATATGTTCAAATGACCAAATTAGAAAAATCCCTTAGAAAAATGACAACTTTGAGTGTACATGCACACACACACCCTGTACTTAATTGCACACTCTTTGTAGACTGCTTATTTCTATGCGTTCAGAGCATTATGTCCTTAATTTTAGCTCACCTATGCCCTTGAGGATTTGCAGGACAACAACAAAATATACTGCCTCCCAAATACACACCCTACGTGCTCAGGATATAGCAAACACCAATGCAGGCTGGCAGAAAGATTCAACAGAGCGAGGCAGTCTTTGGAGAGCAGTGAAAGCAGCAATTGTGTAAACCCAGAATGTCAGAGCAGTGGTGGCTGGTGAGGTTTTATGGTGCTGGGGCATAAATGCCTGCCCCAAACTGCACGGAGCAATCAAGCAAAGCTTGTAAACCTCACTTCCTCTATACTATTTGGAGGGCTGAGTGGTTATACCAGCTAATCTTTTTAAAGAGTGGGGAAATAATAATGTCAGGGATCTCAATCTTATGTATGCACAACAAAGCCACAAATTGTGCACAGTGCTGTTCCTTAGGTCACAGTGATCTTACAAGGTTTAAAGAAAGCACTACCAACAAAACAGAGATCGACTGATACCAGCTCTTGCTCCTAAAGAAAGGAAAACTATTTCTTTCAGAAAGTGACTTTAGAACTGCTGTTCAAGCACTTGCACTGTTGTATCTCGAGGGTAGAAACTCCCTGTTTTATCGTGTATCAGACTCCACACTGGCACTCCTTAAGGCATCTTACACGCCACACCTTGTTTCATCGAGGGCCTGAAGAAATAAGATTACATCACCCCCATCATGAGGGCACTTCATTGTCTCCTCTTGAAGCTGGCCTCATCTCTAAATTTAGTGGCATCATGTACAAAGTCATCACGACCAACGCTCCACTTATCTTGCAGAAAAGCTCACAGTCTCTGACGGGTGTGTTGAGACCCAGCCAGGACACCACAGAATGCAGACTAAGAAGTGTAGAAAAGTAAAAACAAGACAACATGCCTTCCCCCTCTATGCACAGGGGCGTAGCTTGGTCAGTAAGATTGGGGGGGGTGAGCTTCAGATTTCTCCACAATCACGCTGGCACATCATGTTAACATACATTATACGACAAGGAGTGCACATGAGAGGGGCTTAACAGGCAGTGAAAAGGGAGAGGAATTCGAATTGGTAGGAGTACTAAGTGAGAAAAACACAATATTTTGTAAAATCAACATTTTTCAGACCTTTCAAAACAGAGATGAGAGAGAGTGTGTGTGTGGTTTTGTCAGTGTGGGCATGCAAAAGTCCAAGGTGAAATCTGACAGGCACCTCAGCATACCCGACTGAAAGCTTCAGTGCCCAACTATTTGTCTGAAAATACACGCCACCTGAAGTTACGCCTCTGTCTAAGCACCCAGGATCTGGAATAGCATCCCTGCATCCCTCAGGACATCACCAACTCTGATCCAAATTAGGAAAGAGTTGAAGACCAGCCTCTCAAAAGAACACTGCATCACCCATCCACACCCGCCGCCTCTACTATCATTTGTTGACTTTGTAATTATCTTTGATCCTGGCCAGCTCTCTGCTGCTTTCCGTCTGGGTTTGTGCTCTAGAAATACAATATACAAACATACATACATAGAGTTCATTCAACCTACATTCTCAGATTACAGTAGTGATTGTCATTTAAATATCAGCTTTAAATTGCTAGTCAAGAATGCAAAACGTTTGTCCCAAATTCTCAGTTTTACAGTTTCTAAGAAATATGCACTCTTAAGCTAAGGAATTCATGGTTTTCATTTTATGAAAATATACTCAGTCCCCGGAAACAAAAGCTTATCAGTGTTATGAAATGTTTCACTTTTAGCAAATGTTTGTTTGGGGTCTCAATCTTGGTTTGCCATTTTTATCAAGGACTCACATGTACTAGTGCCACGCATGGATAATTGACAACTTGCTTGTCACTAATAATCACCATATCAGGACATGGACTCGCTTAATATGTCAAGAGTCAATTATTATGTCAGAGCTAAAATCACACCAGGGCTAGTCACATGTCACATAACACACACACACACACACACACACACACACACACACACACACTTTTTGCATGGCTGCCCCCAACTTTTTGCCTGATGTTGATGCTCTTTGACTAAGTGTGCCCTGGGTTCCTGCCAACCAGGTACCCAAGGCCTGTGCTCTTTCCCTAAATCTGTACTGTTACACACCCAAATTGGCAACTCTCTGGCCACATATAAGTCCCTTGTAAAAGGTACCATGGGTACTATGGGCACTGTGACCAGGGAAGGCCTCTAAGGACTGCAGCACATATTGTGCCACCCTTAGAGGCCCTGCACCTCAACACACGCACACTGCTATTGCAGGCTATGTCTTATGTTGCAGAGCGAAGTGAAGAGTCGATGTGGAACACATCCCTATGTGCCATGCCTACAACCCACTGCCATGGCATAGGTAAGCCACCCCTCTAGCTGGGTGAACTATACCACTGGTGAGGGTACAGGTGCATGAGCCCTGTACCCCTACAGTGTCTAAATCCATTCTTAGATATTGTAAGTGCAGTAAAGCCATAAAGAGTTTATGGTCTGGGAGTTTGTCTTTACAAACTCCACAGCTCCATATTGGCTGTGCTGAAATCTGGGAAGTTTGATATCAAACGTCTTAGCACATTAAACCCACACTGATGCCAGTGTAGGATTTAATGCCAAATGCACTCAGAGGGCATCTTAGAGATGCCCCCTGAAAAACGACCTAACTCTAGTGTCCTGGCTCACTGGCTGCTGGCCAGCTGCCACCCCAGACATGTTTTTGGACCCCTGGGTTGAGAGCCTGCTGCTCTCAGGGGTCTGAAACAAAGCATATCCAGGGCAGAGGTGCCAAGCCTCCTCCCCCAGGACAGGCAGGGCCCACAAAGGAGAAGCTTCAAAGGCTTGCCGCCTTTGTGAGTTCACCCAGCCATTTGCTGCTCCCAGCAACTGGCCCCCACTGGTTCTGACCCCCACTTTGGGTGGTAGAATTGGCGGGAAAACCAAGATAGGACGACAGGTGTGCCCCCCTCAGGTGGGGGAGGCGAGGTGAAGCACAACTCTCAGTCCCTGTCATCTTGAAGTTGGGGGGACCCAGCCAACCAGAGTGAGGATTATGCCCCCCTCCCACTGGAGGGTGGCATAATAGGGGGTGGACCCACCCCAATGAAGGGACCCATTGGTCCTGACCTGTACCTACCTGAAACGCCCCTAAATTTAGTATTTAGGGGCTACCCCTAACCTTCCCTCCTCAGACAAGAAAGAAGAAGAAGAAAAAGGAGTGAAGAGCTGTGCTGAAGGAAGAAGAGGAGGACACCAACTGACTTGGCCCCAGTCCTACTGGCCTATCCCGACCTCAACCTGCTCCAGCGGAATACCAGTGTGTCCTGCAGCCAGTGGCCCCCCAGAACCCGGAGGACCTGCCCTGCCTTCACCAAAAAAGACTGTCTCCCGTGAGCACCGGATTTGCTCACCAACAGACTCTGGCTCAGGCCAAATCCACGAGTCTGCACCACTCTGCACGCGACGCCCACGGCCCGAGTTTGAGTGGCCCAACACCATGAGGAGGTCTCCCCGGCGAACCTGACCTGGGATCTGGTGATTCCTGACCTACCTCAAGTCTCCCTACTATGCCTGCAGCCCCTATCTGGAGGATCCCCCCAGACTGCGACTGAAGCCAGTAAGGAAAACCCGATGACAAAAGACACCCCTGCACCCGATGCCTCACGGCCTAGGGTGGCCCAACCGATGGTGTGCTGGCGTCCCTTGACATCCCAACTTACCTCTCCAATCGGTGGTCGCCTCCAGAAGATCTTCGTGCCCAAGCCTGCAGTGTTTGTTCTGACCGGAGCTTCCCCATTGAAACTAACAGGGCTCCCGGCGTCGATCCAGCACCCTGCACCCGGCCGCCCCTGTGCCGCTGTGGGTGCACCTTGTGTGCTATCTTGGATCCCCTTTTGCCCTGAGCTAAACCTTAGGAACTTTGCTCCCACAACCAAGTTGGGTGCCTGTGAGCAGCCACCAACCGGAGGCCCCATTCCCCCACTGGATAACATTTGGCCTCAGCGCACTACACCCGGCCGTCCTAGTGCCGCTGAGGGTGCTTTGTGAGTGCATCCTTGACTCTGGACCGATTACTCACCTTTAAACCGATAACCTGATTTTCTCCCATAGGACTGCATTGACTGTTTTTCTGTGGAACAAGTTCTAAGTGTGGAGTTGAAAAGTGTATGAAAATCTAAGAAACTGTGTATCTAGGCATATCACACGGAGTAGAAAAAGTAATCCTGAAAAAGTAATCCTAAAAAGTAATCAAAAGTAATCTAGAAGTAATTACAACTTTATTTGCACATTTTTACAAACCTGTAAGAAGTCATTATTCATCCAGCTTGCTTTTTAACAATCTGTCTTGAAAAGTACAATCATATTTACCTGTACCAAGTCCTGATTGGTTCTATAAATAAAATACAACAAAGAAATATTTTTGATACAAACAATTGGTCTGATTTTAGTCTTTGAGTGTGTGAAATCATTTCTTGCCTGAGTGTGTACAATAAATGCTTAACATTACCCACTAATAAAGCCTTACTGCTCGCCCACACTACCACTAATAGAGAGTAAGGTATTATCTACTTTTATCTCTGTAAGCCTTTGGGGATCCGCTGGACTCTGTGCACGATATACCTTACTTTGGTATAGTATATACAGAGCCAGCTTATGGAAAATATTTTACAGTTCTTTGAGAAATATAGGGGCATATGTACAAGCCCCTATCGCCACCACAATGTCACTTTTTGTGACGTTCCCGTGGCGATAGGGGCCTTGCCTTATGTACAAGGCAGCGTTAAGCCGCTTAACGTGGCTTAACGCTGCCTTGTACATAAGGCACCCTTTTACGCTAACTTAGCGTGAAAGGGGCGTGCAGTGGGTGTTGTGGGTTCATTATTTGCACTGTAGCTTATTTTCCCTCCAGCAGTGTTTGAAATGCATTGGTTAAGAACAGTTGGCTCTTAAAGGAAGTCATAAAGTATCCTAATTACTGGGTTACATTGCCACACCAGCAATGTGCGGAAGACAGTTCCGATGCCCTATGGACGCCCTATAATCAGTCCTGCCAAGTTTCCAAGGTACATGCATGATATGCTGTTCCACTCCAGTCTTTTTCTTTAAATTCTGGGACTTGTAGTTGTGTTTATCCATTATAAAACAGGCCTACAAGCTCCAGAATTCAAAGAAAAAACCTGGACTGGAGTAGCACATCACACATGGACCTGGGAAACTTGCCAGATATGCATATTAATGGCAGACGATGCAGGATACACATACCAGAAAGTGTGTGAGTGCCATACTAATGGTGGATGATCATATACACAACAAATATTCTCACTGCAACCCTGGTCTTGCCGACGATGATGACCGCTGCCACTGAGCCGCTGCTTGCACCGTGACCTGTGGGCACCGCACTCTGCAGCGCCTCTGTTCACTCCGCCGCCCTGGTCTCACCGATGACATCGCTGGAAGCTGACATCGCCGCCACTGCCTGCACTGTGGTCTGGGGGCACCGTTCATAAGCTACACGAAGCACCACCCCGTCCCACACTGCAGCCGCCACCCACCGATGCCAGCTCCCACCGACCGGCACCACCGCCTGCACCGTGACCTGTCAGCACTGCAACGAGCACCGCCCCCACTTTGCACCACCACACCAGTCTCACCGACACCGCTAGACAACCATCACTGAGCCGCTGCCTGCACTGCGACCTGAGGGCACCGCACGCCGCACTGCTCTAATTCACACCGCAACCGTGACGGTTGCCGCAACCAGTTTTTGTACCAGTGCGGTCAGCCAGAACCAAAAGGTACGGTTTACAAGTCTTCTGACACCGACACTGGTCTGCACTGACGCAGTCGACTGAAACTGTTGGATTTGTTTGTTTTCAGCACGGTGGTAGCCCTGGACGGAGCTACCGACTTCAAGGAACTGCATTTTTGAGGTTATTCTTGCAAAGTGCATATTTTGATTATTGTATGTTGGATTTTTGTCGTTTTAGTCTTGTTTTGTTTAGATAATGATTTATTTTTCTAAACTGGTGTGGTGTCCATTTGTAGTGTTTTCACTGTATTACTGTATGTGTGCACAAATGCTTTACACACTGCCTCTGAGAAAAGCCTGCCTGCTCGTGCCAAGCTGCCAAGGGGGTGAGCAGGGGTTGTCTAAGGGCGTAACTCCCTTACCCTGACTAGAAGCAAGGGTCCCTAATTGGACAAAGGTACCTACCTCTGCCAACTAGAGACCCCCATTTCTAACATTGGTGGCAGCGGTGGGATTTGGACTTGCATTTGTGACTTACATACAGTGATTGGTGTACACTACCAGTATAGTGCAGACCATTACACAACCACATACTATTTGGTGAATTTTTCTTTTTGGACTTTTCTGTAACTTGTGACCTGCCAATTTTCATCATGCCTAAACCAGCATCAATGGAATCTGTGGATATTGAGTTTGAAGAGGATAGGGTGGAAACCTACTCTGTGCCACAATTGAATTCCATCTGCAAGAAATGTAAAATCTCAGTGAGAGGCCTCTCCAGAAAGGAGGAATACCAAAAGGCACTGAGGGCCTGGTTGGAATCAAGGAATGCCAGTGAGCATACCGAGGAGCCTATGGTGGAGGGAGAGAATTTAGATGAACAGCAGGATGGACTATTGGGCCTGTCTGGAGGGAGGGTGCTTTCCAGGGAGGGCAGCAGTGTGTCTTCAAAGGGGTTGTCTCCAGAGGAGCTGGAGGACAGAGAGAGAAGCAGAGGGCATCAGATGGAGCTCACGAAGCTCAGGTTGGGGAAAGAGAGTGATATGGAGGAAAATAAATTTGAGTTATAGAGGCAGAAACTTGCCATGCAGGAAAAGAGGATGCTCTTAGAGCATGAGAGAAGTTTGAAGGAGCTGGATATAAAAGCCAAGAGTGTGGAGTCAAGTTCCAATGGTGGCAGCTTGTCTTCAGTGCATCTGGAGGGGAGGGTGCATATTCCCAAGGAGATGATCAAGGATTTTGTGCTTAGTGATGACATTAGTCAGTGGTTCAAGGGGTATGAGGTAGCAATGAGGTCCCACAGAGTCCCTGAGAGAGACTGGGGAGGGGGGTTGTGGAGCCGATTCACTGCAGAAGGGAGGGACACCTTGCTAGCCTTGCCTGAGGAGCATAAGATGGCTTATGCTCCCATGAAGGAGGCCTTGATCAGAAGGTATGGATTGACCCCAGAACTGTATAGGCAGATGTTCAGGGCCTGTAAGAAACTTGAATCTCACACTTGGGTTGAGTATGTTACTTCCTGTTGCAGAGCACTGGATGGTTGGGTGAAGGGTAGCAAGGTGAATGGGGCTCTATGATTTGTTTACATGGGAACACATGTCTGCTAATAGTTTTCCAGAGCTACGCCAGCACTTGATTGACAGTAAGCTGACTGACCCCAGGAAGCTTGCTGTGGAGGCGGACCACAAGGTCAGCACCAGGGTCCACAAGGGGTATGCGGGAGACTCAGCCAAAGGTGGGCAGGGTCCCCAGCAGAAGAATGGGGGGGACAAGGGTAAACAAAAGGAGTTCCAAAAAGGGCCCCAAAATAATTCCCAAGGGAATGTTTCCCAGCCCACCGGTGGTAAGAAGCAATGGGTCTATACAGGTAAGCCTGCAGAGAAGGGTCCCCACAAGTGTTATGCTTGTGATCAGGTGGGTCACTTCCTTGGGGATCATAAGTGTCACAAAGCACCACTGCACCAGCTGGTGCCCCGCCCCGTGGGTTGACTAGTGTAGCCTTGGGGGAGGAGTTGGACCCACAGGAAGGGTGGGAGCCAGCAGAATTGACCCTTGTCTCACTAGGGGACAGTGAGATGGTCCCAAGGACCCACCTGCCCGCAAACACTAAGAAATACGGGCAGTGGGTGACCAATAATGGCCATAGGGTGCAGGCTGTGAAAGACACTGGGGCCAGTGTGACAGCTGTCAGTTGTTGGCTGGTGTCAGAGGAGCAGGTGGTCCCCAATGTACTTCACCCAATAGTGTCAGCTGACAACTCAGAATGCCTCTGTAAAGTGGCACAGGTTCCCTTTGAGTGGGGGCTGGGGTCTCACGTGTCTTGAAAGTAGCTGTGAGGCCAGCCATGCCTGTTGACTGGCTGCTTGGTAACGACCTGGAGAGTTCCCCTTGGGAGAAGGTGGAGCGTAAGTCTCATTTGGAGATGTTGGGTCTGCCTGAGTGGGGGTGTGTGACCACTCAGTCTATGGCAGCCGGTAAGGGCAATCAAGAGGATCTGGAGCCTGTCAGAAAGAAAAGAGGCAGGGAGCGTGGGAAACTAGCCCCCAAAGTTCCCACGGTCCAGGAGGAGGCAGAACCTGAGGGGGATGCCCTGGAGCCTACAGGGGAACAAGTGGCTGAACTGGGAGACCTGCCTGAGCTGACCCATTGGCAGCAGGAAGGGGGCCCCTCCTGGGAGGAGTTCTGCAAGGAGCAGCAGGAATGTCCCTCTCTTGTTGGTTTGCAGCAGCAGGCTGCAAACCAGGCAGCAGGTGATCAGTCTGGGTCACACTGGATTTGCTGGGAGAATGGTCTCGTGTATTACGAGCCTATTGTTGCTGAGCCTGGGTCAGCCCGTGTGCTGGTGGTACCCCAGCACTTCAGAGCCTTCCTACTGGGTCTGGCTCACAATGTGCCTTTGGAGGACATTTGAGGCAAGACAGGACCTTTAAAAGGATTGTCACCCATTTCTTTTGGCCCCAAATGCGCAAGCACTCTGACGCTCATTGTAGGTCTTGCCAAACTTTACAGGCAAGTGGTAAGAGTGGGAGGAAGTGCAAGGCTCCTCTCCAACTTTTTCCTGTGGTCGGCACCCCCTTTGAGAGGGTCGGTTTTGACATTTTGGGGCCACTGGATCCCAAGACAGCCATGGGCAACAGGTTCATCCTGGTCTTGGTGGACCATGCCACCCGGTACACCGAGGCTATCCCTCTCAGGATCACAACGGCCCCTGTGGTGAGCCGGGCATTGTTGGGGATTTTTCCCCATGTGTAATTCCCCAGAGAGGTGGTATCCGACCGGGGTACAAACTTCATATGCAAGTATATGACATCCTTATGGAAGAAGTGTGGTATTACCTACAAGTTCACTACTCCTTACCATCCCCAAGAGAATGGGCTGGTTGAGAGATTCAACCGGACCCTCAAAGACATGATTAGGGGTCTTGCAGAACCCATGAGGTGTAAGTGGGACGTCCTCTTGCCATGCCTGCTATTTGCTTACAGAGAGGTACCGCAGAAGTCCTTAGGGTTCAGTCCCTTTGAGCTGCTGGATAGGCATCCTCTAAGGGGACCTCTAAGTCTGGTCAAAGAAGACTAGGAGAAAATTCCCAGTAAACCTCCCCAGGATGTATATAGCTACATGCTGGCCTTCAGAAACCAGACTAAGAGCTTCAGGCAACTCGCTCAGGTGAATCTGCAAGCCAGCCAGGAGGAGATGAAACGTTGGTATGATCAGAATGCCACTCTGATCGAGTTTCAACCTGGCCAGAAAGTGTGGGTCATGGCCCCAGTAAAGCCTTGTGCTCTCCAGGACAAGTGGACTGGGCCTTTTGAGGTGGTGGAGTGCAAGAGTGACGTCACCTATCTGGTGGACTTGCAGTCTCTCAGGAACACTTTGGGGGTCCTACATGTGAACCGCCTCAAACCTCACTTTGAGAGGTCTGAAGTGAACATCATCCTGGGTCAGTGGACGCTGTAAACCTCTCCCCGGCCCTAACCCCTGAACAGCAGTGGGACTGCTACCAGCTGTTGGGGCAGTTTGTTGCTCTGTTCTCCCTGACTCCAGGTGCCACTCAGTGGTGTGTCCATGATGTGGACACTGGGGACAGTCCTCCTGTTAAACACAAAATTTACAGATTGACTGACAGGGTCAAAGCTAGCATCAAAGAGGAAGTCTCCAAGATGTTAGCACTAGGGGTGATTGAGTCCACAAACAGCCATTGGGCCAGCCCAGTGGTCTTGGTCCCAAAGGCTGCTGCACCCGATACCACCCCAGAACTCCGGTTCTGTGTGGACTACCGAGGGCTCAATTCTGTCACCAGGACTGACGCACACCCCATCCCCAGAGCTGATGAGCTCATAGATTGGTTGGGAGCTGCCAAGTACCTCAGTACGTTTGACTTAACATCTGGGTACTGGTAGATTGCCTTAACTGATGGGGCCAAGGAGAGGTCAGAATTTTCAACCCCAGAGGGGCACTACCAGTTCCGGATGAAGCCTTTTGGGTTGAAAAATGGCCCTGCCACCTTTCAGAGATTGGTTAACCAGGTGTTGGCTGGACTGGAGGATTTCAGCGCCACCTACCTGGATGACATTGCGGTGTTCAGTGCCACTTGGGAGGAACATCTGCACCACCTCTAGGAAGTGTTGAAGGCCCTGCAGAGGGAAGGCCTCACGATCAAGGCAAGGAAGTGCCAGATTAGGCATGGATCAGTGGTGTACTTAGGGCACCAGGTAGGAAGCAGCCAGGTAGCACCCTACAACCTAAGATTGACACTATCCTGGCTTGGGAGCCCCCCCAAGACCCAGAAAGAGGCGAGAGCCTTTTTAGGCCTCACCCGGTACTACAGGAGGTTTGTCAAGGGGTATGGCACCACTGTTGCCCACTTGACTGAGCTGACGTCCAGGAAGCAGCCCAGGAAAGTGAACTGGACCGATGCCCATCAGATCGCTTTCGATGCCCTGAAATATGCCATGTGCACGGCTCCCGTGCTCAAGGCGCCCAACTTCTCAAAAGAATTTGTGGTGCAGACAGATGCTTCAGAGCATGGGTGTGGGGGCTGTTCTCTCACAACTAAATGAGGGCCTAGACCAACCTGTAGCCTTCATTAGTAGGAGGTTACTTCCACAGGAACAGAGGTGGAGTTCAATTGAGCGTGAGGCTTTTACTGTGGTCACGGTGCTGAAGAAGCTGAGGTCCTACTTTTTTGGGACTCACTTCCGAATTCAGACAGACCTCAGACCCCTCAGATGGTTGATGCAAATGAGGGTTGATAACCCAAAACTGTTGAGGTGGTCCATTTTCCAACAGAGGAGGGACTTTAGGGTGGAACACCGCCCTGGCACAGAACACGCCAATGCTGATGGTCTGTCCAGATTTTTCCGCCTTAGTGAAGAGAACACCCAAGAGGGTGGGTAGTTCTCCCCACTTTTCAGCTGGAGGGGACACGTGTTAGACCTGGCATCCTTGGTGTTGTGTTCCCCTGTCTTTTTGCCTCTGTCTCGTGTAATTTTTGCTGTGTGCTGGAGTTTGTTTTGCTGGTCAAGATACTTTGGGCACTTTGTCACTGCTGATCAGTGCCAAAGTGCAAGAGCTCCTTATGCGAATTGTGTTTATGGATTGGTGTTTCCATGATTGACTTACTACTAAGCCCCTAGTACAGTGCACTGTGTGTGCCCAAGGCTTGTAAGTCAAATGCTGCTAGTGGGCCTGCAGCAGTGATTGTGCCACCCACGCAAGCCGCCTTTTAAAAGGGTCTCAGACCTGGCACTGAAGTGTCTGCGCGCAGTTTCTACTGCCATGTCAACCTGGCAAGTGCACCCACTTGCCAGGCCCTAACCTTCCATTTTATTACATGAGAGTCACCCCTAAGGTAGGCTCAAGGTACCCAGTGGACAGGGTGCAGTGTATGTGAAAGGTAGGACATGTACTGGTATGTGACATGTCCCAATAGTGAAATACAGTGTATTTCGTTTTTCACTATGTTATGTTATGTTAATTTGGTATTTATAAAGTGCACGGCTACTCCCAGGAGTGTCCCGGCGCTGAGCAAAAAACCACATAACAGCCGCAGAAATGACTCCCAAGGCAAAAACGGCGAAAAACAGTTTAAAGTTGGAAAAGCCATGTTTTGAGCTTTTTCCTGAAGGTGAACAGGTCCTGGACCTGTCTAAGGGACAAAGGAAGGCTGTTCCATAGGCGGGAGGCGACCACTTGAAAAGATCGTCCTCCAACCCGGGAGAGCGAGACTTTAGGAACAGGAATCAGAAGCTGAGCCGAAGACCTCAGAGTCCGTTGGGGAGTGTAATGAGGAAATCTTTGTCTAAGGTAAGGGGCTCCAATCTGATGAAATGCCTTAAAGACCAAAATCATAGCTTTAAAATGAATTCTTTTCTGAACAGGGAGCCAATGCAAAGAGGACAGGAGAGGGGACGTATGAGTCCTGGGACCTGCCAGAAAAATGGCCCTAGCAGCCATATTCTGGATCACCTGTAAACGAGCAAGTAAGTAGCCGGGTAGTCCCAAGTACAAAGAGTTGACATAGTCCAATCTCGAAATCACCAAAGCTTGGACAATGATTTTTCTGTGAGGGACAGAAAGCAGGGGAAGAAAGTCCCTCAACATTCTTAAAACCCCGAAACAAGTCCCGGCTACAGATTGGATCTGAGACTTCATAGAAAGCGTGGCGTCCAATCTGACTCCGAGATTCTTAACCATGGTCACAGACGAGCTGGGGGGGGGGGGGGGACGGGACATATCCTGCGGCCACCAGTTGTGCCATGCCTCACATGGGCGAGGGCCAAAAAAGATAATCTCAGACTTTTCAGGGTTACATTTCAGTTGATTATCTTTCAGCCATGAGAAAACCTCTGAGAGACAGGAGTTTATTGCATGACCATCAAACTCAGCACCCTGCTCACAAGTGAACAACAACTGTGTATCATCCGCATACGATACGATCTTAGCCCCATGTTGTTCGGCAAGAAGGGCGATAGGGGCCATATATAGATTGAACAAGGTTGGGCTCAAAATGGAGCCCTGTGGGACCCCAACATTCATGGGAGGAATGGCGGCAGAAAAAGGGGGGAACCAAATGGTTTGAAGACGATTATTTAAGAACGACATGATTACTGATAGCGAGACTTAGAGAAAGTGGGGTTACAGGAATTTTACTCAAATCGCTGGAGTCTTTCCTGGTAGATAGGTCATTCCAGGTCTTTGAGGACAATTTCATTTCTGATAGGATGCCTCTGCGATGTGGAGTGCCTCAGGGCTTCTCCCTGAGTCCCACGCTTTTTAATGTTTATTTGCGCCCTTTGGCCGAGGTGGTCAAGCCCTTTGGGGTTAGGATCATTACGTACGCTGACGACACTCAGCTGATTGTGTCCCTCAATCTTTTGGACAATACTAAGATCAAGTTGGCCAACTGCTTGGAAAGGGTCTCAGGGTGGATGGATGGCTCATTCCTAAAGCTGAATGCAGCTAAAACCGAATTGATGTTTCTGGGTAAGCCCACTAACCTTGATACCAGTGCACTCTGGCCTAAATGTCTAGGTGTTATGCCACCCCCCAAAGATCAAATAAAAAGTCTCGAGGTATGGCTGGACCACAACCTGAATTTTAGGGAACAGGCGAGTAGGGTGGCAGGTACCTGTTATGGTATCCTGAAAATGATTAGGAAAATTCTACCCCTTCTGCCCTTTAAAGCTAGGAAACTGCTGGTGCAAGCCTTGATCCTTTCGCGGCTTGACTACACCAATGTGCTTTATCTAGGCTCCCCTTGCTCTACCATTAAAAAACTGCAAACGGTTCAAAATTGTGCTGCACAACTTCTCATGCAGGCTCCTAATCGGGAATCTGCTAAGCCACATATCATCTCTCTGCACTGGCTGCCGGTGGCCGAAAGAATCCAATTTAAGGCCTTGTGCATCGCCCATAAGTCGCTTTCGGTTAGGGCCCCGCCGATTCTTCGATCTATCATCTCCCCTTACCTCCCAAAAAGATCACTGCGCTCTGAGAAGAAAAATCTTGCAACCGTCCCCACAGTAAACCGAGTCCGGAGTGGTGGCCGTCTATTTTTCTTCATTGCGGCGAAATGCTGGAATCAACTACCAGATCATATTCGGCTTGAGGCCAACCATCTCTCATTCCGCAAACGTCTGAAGACTCTGCTGTTCCCTTGAGCTCCTGATATACCTCGGTTTAGGGCTTTGTCTCTTGCGCTGGGAGGCCGTTGGTAGCCATGCGCTCTATAAGTGTATATTCATTCATTCATCTCAAGGCTATGCCACCGACACCGCCCTCCACCAGTCTTTGTACCAGTCTATTGTGGGGCACGGTGTCAAAGGCCGCGGAGAGATCTAACAGTACCAGGACCGCGTTGCCTCCCCTATCAAGCGTGGCTTTTATAGTTTCAGCAACTTCTAAAAGGGCCGATTCAGTGCTGAAGTTCGCCCTAAAACCTGACTGACTTGGGTGCAAAAGATGATTGGTCTCAATATAGTCAGTGATGATGGAATTGACATATTTCTCCAAAACCTTGGAGAAGAAAGGTAACAGGGATATAGGTCGATAATTACCAGCTACCTCTGGGTCAGCCATGGTTTTTTTTAACAATGGAAGAATTCTCGCATGTTTCCAGCAGGGAGGCATATGTCCCTCCCGCAAGGCGTTGTTTAAGATCTGATTCACAGTAGGATTAATCACCTCTGCAATTACAGACAACACCTTAGCGGGACAAGGGTCGGCAGGAGAGCCTGACTTCAAGGACTTCATGAGGGTTAAAGATTGGTCCATAGAGATGTCGGGGAACTGCATAAGGGAGAACTCAGAGCTAACAGCAGCGCTAGGAGCATCTAGGTCTGCTGTTGGAGCCGATGACTGCATTTCAAAAGAGTCCTGTATTTTCCTAATTTTATCATGGAAAAAAGAGGCCATCATATTAGACCATTCGCTTGTTGGTGCAAACGGGCATCTAATAGCTGCAGGCAATGAACATTTTTTAACAATGTTATAGAGTTCTCTACTTTTATTGTCGGCCTGATCAATTTTCACGGAGAAGTAAAGTTTCTTACCCTCACGAACTTTTAGGTAATGATCTCTCAGTGCAGCTTTAAAAATAGATTTGTCGTGGGCCATGTAATTCGCCCGCCATTTCCTTTCTAAGCGTTTACATGCACTTTTTCTTTTCCTTAGAGCTTCCGTGTACTAAGGGGCTGAAGCACGATTCACCTTAGCCACCCTCAGAGTAGGGGGGGCCAGTTCAGAGGTTCCAAGTAGCAGCCACTCCTCCAAGGAGTGCACATCCCTTTCAAGAATCCCACAAATTGGGATAGGGTGAGATTGCAAGGCACTTTGCATCGCCTCAGGAGTAATCAGATTGAATGGCCTAAAACTGCTGGCACGGACCTTTTCCTGAGGTCGAGACCTATCCAGTTCCCTAGGGACTCTGAAATTTATCAGGCAATGGTCCGACCTGATAAGGGGGAGAGGGGCCTCCACTTCTATCAGTTTAGAAGAAAAGACCTGGTCCAGTGTGTGGGCCTTATCGTGAGTAGGGAAGTGGACAAAGGGGGTCAGGTTTAATATGTCAAGGGATTCACGCAACTTAAGGGGCTCAGGTTCCAATGGGTTATCCATATGTAAATTGAAGTCGCCAAGAACCAGGCAGTGACTATATTTAGAAGCTAAGGGAGAAATAAAGTGGCTGATCGCCTCCAAAAACTTCCCAGCCGGCCCCGGCGGGCGGTAAATAACCACCCCCGCTATGGACTGATGGGCCGAGATAGTTAAAAGGAAGCCCATAGACTCAGCCCCCTCGATCTCCGTAAGCGCTAAGGGTACACAGCTGTAGGTGCTCTTATAAATTAGGGCCACACCCCCACCCCTCCCTTCGCGGCGATCTTTCCTCAGAATCTGATAACCTGAGGGGATCGCGCCTGCGATAGTGGGGTTTGAAGCCTCAGTCAGCCATGTTTCTGTTAAAAACATCATGTCAGGACTAGAGTCAGTTAGTAGTTCATAGAGTTGTAGCTCATGTTTCTTAGCTAAGCGTATATTTAGCAGTGACGCTAGTAGGTGCCTACCGCCCCCTCCCAGCTGGTCTTTGTTGATAGCCGTATTCAGTATCATACTACAATTCCCTAGGGTACAGGAGACCTGCCAACTACAATCCTTGCAAGCAGCGTCCTCACTCAACGGCATAGGGGGTGGGGCCTGCAGCTCATACACCTACCGATATTAAGTAAGATGGAAAGGCTATCTGTCCCATAGGATAGAATGGAAGTTTATTTATAACATCTTAGAACTTCCCATTGGGACGAGGTAGAAAGATGGAGTTTAGTATGCCTGAACTCAGAATATAAAAATGCATCTTTTAGTAAAGATGATTTCTATATTGTCTGTTTGAAAATACCACTTTTAGAAAGTGGGTGTTTTCTTGCTTATCCATCCTGTGTGCCTCTGCTGGGTTGTGGATTGACTGTCTGGCTTTGGAGTGACAGGGGCTGGGAATGTACATTCTCTTCAAACAGCCACTAGGGGTGTTGAGGTGTGTCCTTCTTTTCCTGGATGAGTCAGGGCTGGGCTGAATAGACCTGGGCTGCATTTAGAGTAGTGGGAGGAGATTTCCTTGCACCTTAATAGGCCTGGTCTGCCTTGGACAATGCTGTCTCCACCTCCTGCCGGGAAGCTGGGCCAGAGAAGACAAAACTGGTTTGGGCTGATTACAGACACTCTCTGCCACAAGAGAACAAAGGGAAATGTGGTATAAATATTGGGTCCCAGACCCCAGATTTTAGAACTCGCTTGGATCATTAGGAAGCGAGCTCTGTTTAAGCTTCTGTGCTTGGTATTTAAAACACTACAGGGGCAGGGTCCGGCCTATCTTAGGAAAAAACTGATACCCTATATACCTTGCCGGCAATTAAGGTCAAGCAATCGCGGTCTGTTGTGTCCAATGAGGATTAACAAAACTAGGATGGGAGGGCGCTCCTTTTCTTATCTTGCGCTCTACCACTGGAACAGGCTGCCAGACGACGTCCGTGCCAGCCCTACTTTTCGGCTGTTTAAAAAACGTCTGAAAACATGTTTTTTTAGTCACTAATTTCAGCTTCTTTTTCCTTTCTGCCTCTGACTTGGTGGCGCCGAGAGATCCCTGTCGGGATGATTCGTCCTGCGCCTAACAAATGTTTAAATAAATAAACCTGCCAAGAGGAAGAGCTGGGGAAGCTGTGAGGAGAGACTACCACTTTGCTGTGTTGGCCGGCAGTAGCTGCTTCTGTCTTGGCCAGAGAAAGGACTGGACTGAACTTTCTGTAACTTTTTCTGCTGAGTATCTCCAAGGGCTTGAGGTAGAGCTTGCCCCCTGTTCAAAAAGGCTCAGCAACAGCAAAGACTTTACCTCCCTCTGGGTACCGCCTCTTGGACCATGAGTTCCAGTTGCAACAGAGGGAAACCGCAGACCAATGCTGTCACCGACACTGCTGCCAGCTCCGTGATCTGAAGGCACCGCAGAGGGCACCGCCGCACTTCGTACCGCAACCCTGCTCTCATGACGACCGCTGCCACCGAGCCCCTGCTTGCACCGTGACCTGTGGCACTGCAGTCTGCACCGCCTCGGTTCACTCCGCCAAACTGGTCTCATCCATGACACTGCTGCAAGCTGACATCATCGCCACTACCTGCACCATGGTCTGGGGGCACTGCTTGTAAGCTACACGAAGCACCGCCACATCCCCCACCACAGCCAGCTCCCATCGACCAGCACTGCCACCTGCACCGTGACCTGTCAGCACCGCAACGAGCACCGCCCCCACTTCGCACCGCCACCCCGGTCTCACCGATGCCACTGGACGACCGTCACCGAGCTACTGCCTGCACCGCGACCTGAGGCCACCGCACGCCGCACCGCTCCACTTCACACCGCACCGACAGGGTAGGCCGGAACCAAAATGTACTGCTTACAAGTCTTTTAACACTGACGCCGGTCCGTACCAACTCTGTCGACTGAAACTGTTGGATTTGGTTGTTTTCAGCACGGCGCTAGCCCCGGACGAAGCTATCGACCTCAAGGAACTGCATTTTTGAGGTTATTCTTGCAAAGTGCATATTTGATTATTGTATGTTGGATTTTTGTCGTTTTGATCTTGTTTGGTTTAGATAAAGATTACTTATTTTTCTAAACTGGTGTGGTGTCCATTTGTAGTGTTTTCACTGTATTACTGTTTGTGTGCACAAATGCTTTGCACACTGCCTCTGAGATAAGCCTGCCTATCTGCTCATGCCAAGCTACCAAGGGGGTGAGCAGGGGTTGTCTAAGGGAATAACTCCCTTACCCTGACTAGAAGCCAGGGTTCCTACTTGGACAAAAGTGCAAACCATTGCCAACTAGAGACCCCCATTTCTAACAGCCACCATTCCGTCCATCCGTCCGCCAATCTATATCCAAACTTATCTATCAAACATATCTACCCTTTCAATCATCAATGCTTTCACTTATCCATCCCCCTTTCATCCAATCATCCATCCTTTCGCTCAGCCATCCACCCTTTTGCTTTTCCATCTATCCTTTCACTCAATCCATCCATCCTCCCCTTCACTCATCCATCCATAATTTCACTCATCCATACGTCCTTTCAGTCATCCATCCATTCACCCTTTCACTCATCCATCCACCCTTTCATTCAGCCAGCCATCCATCCTCCGTTACACTCATTCATCCATTCTTTCATTTGTCTGTCCTTCCAGCCATCTTTTAACTCATCCATTCATCCATCCTTATACTCATCTATCCATGCTTTCAACCTGTCCCCTATCAGCCTTTCACTCCATCATCCATCAATTTACCCTTTCATTCATCAGCCATCTTTTCACTCACTTATCCATCCTTTATCTAATCATCCATCCATCCTTTCACACATCCATCCATCCATTTATACATCCTCCTGCCGTTCACTCATCCATCCTTACATTCATCCTTTCACACATTCATCCATGCAGCTATCCATCCACCCCTTCACTCACCCACCCATTCATTTGTCACATATCCATCCATGCACCCATACACCCATCCATCCATTCATCCTTTCACTCAGTCACTTTCCTGTACTTGCTGCAGTCAGAAGAGGCCCATCAAAAACTCCACCCCCACTGTGGCTGGTAAAGGGGTGTTAGCAACTATTCACTCCCCTTTGAGTCTTTGGCGTGATTATAAAAGAGCTGTTCTTTGAGAGACACACAAGGACTTTATGAATGAGCTGGCTCGCAATAGAGCCTACTAGAAAACAGCCATATTGAGCAAAAGGAGGAGTGAGTTATTTTGGGTGAGAGGGTTGAAATAGACAACACTTAAGGAACTCAAACAGTCCAAAGGTGGTGAAAAGAAAAACAGGTCAGGCAGTGGTTACGGTTTACCTCACAATGGCTGAATCATTTACTGCCTGGCCACTTTCTGTGCAAGGCCAGTCACAAGGAGCAGCCCCCGTCATGTGCTGGTGGTGGTGGCGGTGTGAGTCAGTAATCAATGGCACAAACGCAGAGCGGGATCAGAACGCTGCAGTACTGCGCACTGCTATGCTCACACATGCAGTGCAAAAAAGGTGTCTACGCATATGCTGGGTACAGGCCTAGCACGGCCATCACTCACCTTGCAGACACTAGTCATATGCGGTGCAGAAGGGCTAAGAGACCCAGGAGCAGTGCATTCATCCTGCACGTCGCCCTGCTTCAGTGACCTCATTTACGGAAGTGAGACTTCAGCTATTGATCTGGCATCCTGAACTCATGGTGATGGAGCAAGGACTCGTAAATGAGACTTGCTCGGAAGCAATCCTTTCGTTTAAACTCATTAACAGATTACTAACAACGTGTTTGTAATTAATAATTCGCATTTAGAAAAAGACACGCGGAAGAATGAAGCTTGCATATGTGTTTACTAATTATAACAACATGAACGAAGGACTAAAACGCACTTTAACAGGGGATCTTTACTGCGCATGCGTCTACTGCATCTACGTAGTATGACGTACTAATGCTTGGAGGGAAATTCTTGCGCCTGCGCAAAGTTACTAAAAATGGCCGCTTGAAAGCTCGCATGCATGGCACCTGCTTGGCTGAAATAGAAAGTAAGTTTTATACTAACGCAAATGCAGAAAGGGTAATAATAACTGGAGTGGGTTAGAGTAGAGGTTGGTGGTGTACAGTGAAACCATTTATTTTTGAGAATAACATTTCGTCTTTTGACTTTATTATTAGTGCGCATTTGGGCCTTCAACACTTGTCTGAATTGAGCTGACTGACTTGACCCCACGCATGCGCACCAGAGAGAGAATAAAGAAAGATGAGTAAGGACTTGTCACGCGTCCAAGGCCAGCGAAGATGTGCCCTGGGAACATGAGGGTGAAGAGTTCATATGAAGAAGCTTTATTCATGACATTGCTACATTTTATATTAATAAAGTTTGGAGATGTATGGGAAAGGAAATGATTTAATAAAGTTTGAGGGGAGGGGTTTGAAACAATGTTTTAATGAAATAAGTGAAATATAAGCATGGTGTGATGATCATTCCCCCCCTCGCCTGTCCAATCAGAGTTAGTATTTGGGAAAATTGAAACATTAATGGGTGGTACATGGTTATGGAAAGGTATAATTGAGGTAGTTTTAGTTAGTTAGTTTAGTCTTATTGGGAGTTCGTTAGCTTGCTGACAGAGCATGACACGGGAGAAGAAGCACAGAAGCAGAGCTCGAGATGCTGTCGGTGCTGGGGTGGTGCTGATGCTGTGAGACACTGATGAAGAAATCGAATGCAGAACCATCTACTTAATTTGGGTGGGTTAGAAAGAAGATCGCGGAAGAACCACGAGGAGGAAGAGAGTGTCAGAGAGGGGTGCGACGTAGTCGTCGGTATTTAGAGAGGTGAAGTATCCTGCCCTTATTCCTGTCCTGAAGTCTTTGTCTCCTGATCTATCCCGGGGGACCCTTACTAGCCCTTTGGCCAGGGGGTTGGTCTTCACACCATCCTTGGTAAATATGAATTCATCGTATTGATAGATATTCTTCTCTCTCTGTCCTCTTCTTTCTGAAGCATAGTTATTGTGTGAATCTGAATTGCTATTGCTTATTGATATTTGTTTGAATTGACACTCTGGCGAATGAGGGTGTTTGTACTGAAACTTTGAGATGGTTCACACACAATTAATTTAGATAAAGATTTAAAACTTCCCAAGTCTGTGATTATTTCATTTAATCGAGAAATGTTTAATAAGTTATGTTAATTATCACCATCAACTAGTTCCAACTAATGGTCCATTGACCAGAGGAAAGAACTAAGGGGCATATCATCAAGGCCATGCGATAATTATCGCTCAGCGCTCTTAGCGCGAGGATAATTATTGCCGGCCAACTCTGAATTTTATCGCGGAGATAGCGTGCTATCAGCAACGCTTATCTCCAAAGCGATAAAATTCAGAGCGCAAGCTGCCAATTGTGCGATTATCGCTGGAAATACAGCGATAATCGCACAAGGTTTGGCGATAGCTTGCTGATAGGGCAAGACATACTTAGCCATGATATCCACCTTACATAGGATATCATGGCTAAGTCAGTCTTGAAGCAGGCGTAAGGAAAGTAGCGATAACAGAGGTTATCGCTACTTTGCTTGTCGCTCTGCTTGTTTGCGTGCAGCTTGATAATTGGAGAAATGTCGGTTAGCGACATTTCTCCAGTTATTTTAGCACGGAACGCCCACTTTGCATCTCATTAGAGATGCAAAGATGGGCGTTGGGGGAAAGGGCGATAATGCAAGGATTCACGCGATAGCGTGACCTTGCTGATTAGGAGATATAATTATCGCCGCTTTCCGTCAGAAAACGGACGCTAAAGCGGCGATAATTTTATCTCCGGGGCTTGATGATATGCCCCTAATTGATCAGTGAAAGATTTAGTTAGGGAAAAGAAATAACTAGATCTTGAAGTATGAAAATCATAAACTAAGTTCCAGCGGTCTACTTGCTGTTTAGTGGAAGTAGTTATATGGGCCCAGGTGAGTATATGGTAGTGGAGTATCTGCTGTTACTACACCGCTGGATCAATGGTGCCTCGTAACTAAGATTTGCATCATTTAATGCGCCCGGCAGAGCAGCCTCAGCCCCATTTTCTCTCTCTCTCTCTCTGTCTCTCTCTCTCTCTCTCGTCTGAGCGTGTTTCAGTTTTAGTATCAGTAAGCATTCAGGACAGATGCCAGGGTTCGTGTGCACTGTCAAACTTAATGACATAAAACTCAGTTTTTGGCATTTCAATTAGGGGGGCCAGGCCAAAAGAAGGCCTCGCCGGGCCCCGTTTCCCCCCATACCCTCCACCGACCCCCCCCCACCCACGGCCCTGAAATGCAGTTGCGGCCGGCATGGCTCACGGGGGGGGGGGCGAGCACGGGGGGGGTGGATGGGCGAGTGGTGGCGAGGGAAGGGGGAATCGCGCGGGGGTAAATAATAATAATGAAAAACAAAAATAAATTAAACTTACCTTTCCTGGGTCCCGCGTTTTCCCACCTCCGGCTCCTGCTTTCCTGCCTCCGCAGGACCAGGAAACAGGCAGCCTCCCTCCCCTCCCCTAAGCCAATCACAACGCTGCAATGGCAGCGTTGTGAATGGTTGGGACGCCGACCACACAGGCGTCTATGGGGAGGCCATTTTCTCCATGTAGTCTGCATGCAGTCTACATGGAGAAAAGGGAGAATGCGCATGACTGGTTTGGTCGGCCCCAGAGGGCCAACCAAACAGTCAGAGCCCGCAGCATTGGGCTAGCCACTCCTCCCCTGCCCTCAAGCAGACCCGCCCATCCGCCCGCCCCCAACCAAACTTTTCTGCTTTCTCGCAGTGCGAGAAGCAGAAACATAAAATGGTACTTTTAATACCATTTTATATTTCTGCTTCTCGCACTGCGAGAAAGCAGTGGGGCGACGCTCCTCCGCCCACATGGAGGAGCCGCCCCTGCTGAAATGAAATAGAATTGCAAGTTAAAGAAACGGGTGGGAAATGCACTCTTTTACCTACTGAAAGATTACTTCGTTATTGTGACCACCAGGGCCGGCATTAGCGCTGGTGGCGCCCTATGCGACAATCTTTTTGCTGTCCCCCTTCCTCAGACCTCCTCCTCGGATTCCCTCACTGCCAAAGTGCCCCTCATTTCTCAATAACTCCTCTCTCACATACGTTTCATTTGTTTTAAAGTGCTGGTAAAGGCTGGCTTTACTAATCCACTCAGCTATCCCCTTTAAATCCAGATCTGTTCTTTGCAGCAGGCTTATTAACCCTCTGTGCTACTTTATAGGGAGTCAAAACTGCTTACACACAACTCCGACCTCTCTCTTTAGCAGGGACATTAATCACAAGTTATCTTGACACTTTTATTGCTGCCTGAAAGCTGGAAGCAAAAGAAACTCTGCAGCAGGTGCTTTTAAATATTAAGTTATTGCTATAGACAGCGCCCTACCTGAGGTTAGTGCCCCCCCCCCTCTGGTGACTGCCCCCCTCCCCAGGTCAGCGCCCAGTGCGCCCGCACCTGTAGCACCGCCCTACAGCCGGCCCTGGTGATCACTGTAGACGCCCGTTTGTCAACCAGATGTTGACAGAATTGAATCCTGCATGGCGGGGGAGGGAGGGGGTTTAGTTGCCCCCTGGCCGGTTTGATGCCGGCATGTCCGCTATTTTAGTGTCTCTGCTCATACAAAAGTAGGAAAATCACCTACAGTAAGTATTGTTTCCTCTTATCGTTCTTTAAAGAGTAAATGTAAGAAGAAGACACTTTAAAATGTGTTCCACAGTTGCCTGGATGACCCCTGACTAATAATTAAAGTAAACACAGACAGAAAAGCTGTGTTAAAAATGAATACAGGCGGTTTCCACAGAGTTCTACTTGAGAATCGTGGCCGGGATGTTGGAGAATCTTAAAACGTGGCCAGATGGCTGGTATTTTTCTCTCGGAAAGGTGGCGGCCCTACAGGGCGGGGAGCAGTGATGGGTTCCTAGAGTGCTAGGGGGTCCCAAACTGCGGCTGCGACAGAATCCATAGAGGTTGCGAACATCTCAGAATACCGGCTGGGGCTGTACATGCACTGCAGACCCGCCTCGGCCACCCATGGGCTGCTCCTGGGTCTTCAGCTCTTCCATAACCCCGCAGACCCGCCTCGGCCACCCATGGGCTGCTCCTGGGTCTTCAGCTCTTCCATAACCCCGCAGACCCGCCTCGGCCACCCAGGGGCTGCTCCTGGGTCTTCAGCTCTTCCATAACACTGCATACCCGCCTCGGCCACCCAGGGGCTGCTCCTGGGTCTTCAGCTCTTCCATAACCCCGCAGACCCGCCTCGGCCACCCAGGGGCTGCTCCTGGGTCTTCAGCTCTTCCATAACCCCGCAGACCCGCCTCGGCCACCCAGGGGCTGCTCCTGGGTCTTCAGCTCTTCCATAACCCCGCAGACCCGCCTCGGCCACCCATGGGCTGCTCCTGGGTCTTCAGCTCTTCCATAACCCCGCAGACCCGCCTCGGCCACCCATGGGCTGCTCCTGGGTCTTCAGCTCTTCCATAACCCCGCAGACCCGCCTCGGCCACCCATGGGCTGCTCCTGGGTCTTCAGCTCTTCCATAACACCAGCTGGGGATGTACATTCACTGGAGACACACCTCGACCACCCAGAGGCTGCTGCTGGGTCTTCAGCTCTTCCATAACCCCGCAGACCCGCCTCAGACAACCAGAGGCTGCTGCTGGGTCTTCAGCTCTTCCATAACCCAGCAGACCCGCCTCGGCCACCCAGGGGCTGCTCCTGGGTCTTCTGCTCTTCCATAACCCCGCAGACCCACCTCGGCCACCCACGGCTGCTCCTGGGTCTTCAGCTCTTCCATAACCCCGCAGACCCGCCTCAGACAACGAGAGGCTGCTGCTGGGTCTTCAGCTCTTCCATAACACCGCAGACAAGCCTCAGACAACCAGAGGCTGCTGCTGGGTCTTCAGCTCTTCCATAACCCCGCAGACCCGCCTCAGACAACGAGAGGCTGCTGCTGGGTCTTCAGCTCTTCCATAACACCGCAGACAAGCCTCAGACAACCAGAGGCTGCTGCTGGGTCTTCAGCTCTTCCATAACCCCGCAGACCCGCCTCAGACAACCAGAGGCTGCTGCTGGGTCTTCAGCTCTTCCATAACACCGCAGACCCGCCTCGGCCACCCATGGGCTGCTCCTGGGTCTTCAGCTCTTCCATAACCCCGCAGACCCGCCTCGGCCACCCAGGGGCTGCTCCTGGGTCTTCAGCTCTTCCATAACACCGCAGACCCGCCTCGGCCACCCATGGGCTGCTCCTGGGTCTTCAGCTCTTCCATAACCCCGCAGACCCGCCTTGGCCACCCATGGGCTGCTCCTGGGTCTTCAGCTCTTCCATAACCCCGCAGACCCGCCTCAGACAACCAGCGGCTGCTGCTGGGTCTTCAGCTCCTCCATAACCCCGCAGACCCGCCTCGGCCACCCAGGGGCTGCTCCTGGGTCTTCAGCTCCTCCATAACCCCGCAGACCCGCCTCGGCCACCCAGGGGCTGCTCCTGGGTCTTCAGCTCTTCCATAACACCAGCTGGGGATGTACATTCACTGCAGACACCCTCAGCCACCCTGAGGCTGCTGATGGGTCTTCAGCTCTTCCATAACACCGCAGACCCGCCTCAGACAACCAGAGGCTGCTGCTGAGTCTTCAGCTCTTCCATAACACTGGCTGGGGCTGTACATGCACTGGAAACACACCTCGGCCACCCAGAGGCTGCTGCTGGGTCTTCAGCTCTTCCATAACACCTGCTGGGGATGTACAATCACTGCAGACCCGCCTTCGCCACCCAGAGGCTGCTCCTGGGTCTTCAGCTCTTCCATAACACCAGCTGGGGATGTACATGCACTGGAGACACACCCCGGCCACCCAGAGGCTGCTGCTGGGTCTTCAGCTCTTCCATAACACCAGCTGGGGATGTACATGCACTGGAGACACACCTCGGCCACCCAGGGGCTGCTCCTGGGTCTTCAGATCTTCCATAACACCAGCTGGGGATGTACATTCACTGCAGACACCCTCAGCCACCCTGAGGCTGCTGCTGGGTCTTCAGCTCTTCCATAACACTGCAGACCCGCCTCAGACAACCAGAGGCTGCTGCTGGGTCTTTAGCTCTTCCATAACACTGGCTGGGGCTGTACATGCACTGGAAACACACCTCGGCCACCCAGAGGCTGCTGCTGGGTCTTCAGCTCTTCCATAACACCTGCTGGGGATGTACATTCACTGCAGACCCGCCTTCGCCACCCAGAGGCTGCTCCTGGGTCTTTAGCTCTTCCATAACACCTGCTGGGGATGTACATTCACTGCAGACACCCTCAGCCACCCTGAGGCTGCTGCTGGGTCTTCAGCTCTTGCATGACACCAGCTGGGGATGTACATGCACTGGAGACACACCTCGGCCACCCAGAGGCTGCTGCTGGGTCTTCAGCTCTTCCATAACACCAGCTGGGGATGTACATGCACTGGAGACACACCTCGGCCACCCAGAGGCTGCTCCTGGGTCTTCAGCTCTTCCATAACACCAGCTGGGGATGTACATGCACTGGAGACACACCTCGGCCACCCAGAGGCTGCTGCTGGGCCTTCAGCTCTTCCATAACACCTGCTGGGGATGTACATTCACTGCAGACCCGCCTTCGCCACCCAGAGGCTGCTCCTGGGTCTTCAGCTCTTGCATGACACCAGCTGGGGATGTACATGCACTGGAGACACACCTCGGCCACCCAGAGGCTGCTGCTGGGCCTTCAGCTCTTCCATAACACCTGCTGGGGATGTACATTCACTGCAGACCCGCCTTCGCCACCCAGAGGCTGCTCCTGGGTCTTCAGCTCTTGCATGACACCAGCTGGGGATGTACATGCACTGGAGACACACCTCGGCCACCCAGAGGCTGCTCCTGGGTCTTCAGCTCTTGCATAACACCTGGCTGAAGAGGGGTGAAACCCCGAAACCGGTCCTAGGATGCTTGTTTCCGGTCCAGGGAGGACCTGGCTTGGCAGTTCTGGCTGGACTGTTCCCATGAGGCACAGGGTCAAGACTGATTTGCATGTGGCCAGGTCTAAACTGGGGTGGCATGGTGAGCAAAAGAATGATGGATTTAACCCAGATCTCTTGACTGGGGGTGAATGTTTTGATTTGTTCTGCATTCCGTCCATCAATTGTGTGTCTTTTGCTTTCTCGCCCTAAGTGCGCCAGGTATGCCCAGACGTGGGTCCTGGGCTCACTGTGCTACTGGAATCAAGCTATCCTGGCTGAAGAGGGGTGAAACCCTGAAACTGGTCCTAGGATGCTTGTTTCCGGTCCAGGGAGGACCTGGCTTGGCAGTTTGGGCTGGACTGTTCCCATGAGGCACAGGGTCAAGACTGATTTGCATATGGCCAGGTCTAAACTGGGGTGGCATGGTGAGCAAAAGAATGATGGATTTAACCCAGATCTCTTGACTGGGGGTGAATGTTTTGATTTGTTCTGCATTCCGTCCATCAATTGTGTGTCTTTTGCTTGCATAACACTGGCAGGGGATGTACATGCACTGGAGACACACCTCGGCCACCCAGAGGCTGCGGCTGGGTCTTCAGCTCTTGCATAACCCCGGCTGGGGGTGTACATGCACTGGAGACACACCTCGGCCACCCAGAGGCTGCTCCAGGGTCTTCAGCTCTTGCATGACACCAGCTGGGGATGTACATGCACTGGAGACACACCTCGGCCACCCAGAGGCTGCTCCTGGGTCTTCAGCTCTTGCATGACACCGGCTGGGGGTGTACATGCACTGGAGACACGCCTCGGCCACCCAGAGGCTGCTCCTGGGTCTTCAGCTCTTGCATAACACTGGCTGGGGGTGTACATGCACTGGAGACACACCTCGGCCACCCAGAGGCTGCTGCTGGGTCCTCAGCTCGTCTTCCTGCACTTGACCCAGCAGTAGGGGCGGTACAAAGCTCACCTGCCCAGGGATGCACTTGCCCTTCGCCTCGTGCTGTGTGTTGCTTCTCGCAGGCCGCAGCCAGTCCTGCTTGAACCGGCGCAAACCAGTAAGTTAAACCTAAATAATCCCTCTGCTCCGCAAAAAAATGTGTTGATCCAAACCGGACACAACTTCCTGGGCACACAATTCTGTGCAAGCAGGAGAACCAGCACAACAAACGAAGCGACTGAAACACCGAGCCCTTTTGTCAAGCACAAATACATCTTTTTCATGCTTGTGAGACTCAGAACCATAGTAAATAAACCTCAAACTTTCTATTAAATTAAACAAAAAATGAAAATTGCAGATTCTCCTAGCCGGTTGCGAAGGAGAGTTCAGATGTTATTAATGACAATGGAGGCGAGTATTATGCACTCTTTGAGACAAGTTACGGACAACGGCGGACACAATGACCGCACTCCCTGCTGTGTTCCCTTCGTGATTTTGTCCCCACTGTGCCCAGATCAGTGTGCACAAGCAACTCCAGCACCTGCCGTCGTTGGGTGCCAACTGCAATGCAGAGGAAGAGCAAACCGAAACTTGGAGTGGTGCACTACTGTGAGGCAAAGTTCGTTTTTCAATGAATCATATAGTCTTGTTTGCTTTGTCTTAGTAAGTCCTTTATTTTCATAAGCATCCAACAGTTAAAAATAGCAGCCAACGTGTTTCGTTCATATTCAATGAACTTCTTCAGGGCTGTAAATTACAATATATAAAACACATAAATATGTATACACATACACACAATCAAAAATACTTGACACAGGACTTTTGTGACAAAGGAAGAGAAGAAAAATAACGTGAAAAGCAAGAAACATACATAAAAGAGAAAGGAATAAGACAATCATAAAATATAAATAATTCATGAAAAAGGAAGGGAAGGAGAGGGAACAGAAGAAGTGGATGTAAAACACAGATGGTGACACCAAATAAAACTAAAAGATCATAAAAACGTCATTACAATACGAAAACAGTGAAAGTGTGGTTAATACATGAACAATCTAAGACCAAATAACAAATTACGTATAAAAACATAAAAACATAAAGGACAGGTGTGTGGTGAACATGTAATACCATGTATGTAATACTAAAAATCTGCCTTTTGCACAATAAACAAATGCATTACCCAGACTGAGGAGTACAGTATAACATCAGGTGGAGTATAAAAGGCAAACTGCCCCTGCTGTAGTAAAACCAATGAGGCCTAGTCGAAAAAAGTACAAGCCAGAAACCATCCCAATGCAAGTATATGATATATCGTTCAGATCAGGTTTATGATCCAATATGGGAATCTTTCAACCGTGAGTATATATCCCGGTGCGCCCAAAGCCTATCACAAAACTCCCCAAATAATTATATTCACGATTGGAAAGGGCACATATATACGGAACTTCTGCAAATAAACGGGCAGTCCCAAATGGCACTTAGGTCATGATACAAGGCAAATGAGCTACTCATGTGCATAGCGCATGTACATACCATTGAGTGATGTGCGTTCTAGAAGGGGAAAGTCCTATGTTCCCCCTGGCGATTCTTCTGAGCTAAATGCGGGCTCGGTCCAAATATAAAGTTGTAGCAAAGCAAAATTGCACAGGCACAAAATAATGCGACTGTGGGGCCTCCTTAATAAGGGCCAATAAGCACTGAATTCTGGTGAGGGAAAAAACAAAAAGAAAAAAAGGGGAATAAATGTGAGCACAAATCAACTTTCACAAAAGAAAGAACAAAGGCGAAATATGGGGATAGATATAAATAAGAAGAGGAAAAGTCAGATGCGATATGGGTCTAATAATCCATGGGGAAAGCAGAGAGGGCATGATAAAAACTGCTTCCAGAGATGAAGCAAGGCCCATTTTGAGCGACATCTGACGGGCCAAACAGCAAATAATGAAGCGTATAAGCGAGTGCATGATAAGAACTGCTTCCTGCGATAAAACAAGGCCCAATTTAAAACGAAATCAGACGGGCCAAATAACAAATACTGAAGCGTATAGGCAAGTCAAGGCCCCTTGTGACTGCTATGTATTGAGGACAGTGAAAGAGGGATAGTGACTTGCGCGTCAAAAAAAAGGGGGGCAAAGGGAGGAGAAAGAGGCTCGCATGTTCCCGGGTGTGCAAAGGGACATAGAGGATGGCTAAAACTAATAGAGTACAACACCAATAGCAGAAAGCCGGGCGTATTCGCGGCATAGGTCTGATGAAAGTCAGAAACTCTACAAGTGTGAGGTGTCGGACAGGGTAACATTCACGAGAATTAGCAGAGTGGAGACGTACCTGCAAAGTTGGAAGCAACCGTCGGCTCTGTTCGAAAACGTGAAGTGCCGGTTCGAGGAACTTGAAGTTATATACTGAAAAGCGCGGGGAAGCGCAGAGAAGCGTAACGGGCGTACGTGAGAGCGTGAAGCAAACTAGAGGTTGAAGGAATAAGGTACACTAGTGGATATACGAGAAGCCGATGAATCCGTGTCTCAAATTGCAACTCAAGTTCAAAGGCAGCATCCGCCCAAGAAATACACGGGCAGGTGCGAAAAGTGGCTGAGAGCGAGTCAGATGAATCTATGTCCCAGATAGCGTGTCTGTTTCGGGGGCAGAGTCAGCACAAGTAAAGCACTAAACAATTGGAACAACAGCCTCGGCACAAGAAAAATGCTGGGCCGATGCGTACTAGACTGGGTGGCGTCACAAGAGAGTAAGCAGTCCGTGTGGGCTGTTGGCATCTACATTCGTAAAGAGGTGGAAATGCAGTTCACACCGGATGTACAAAAAGCTAAATAAAAATAAAAATGAAAAAGCGGGAAGCAGAAAAGTAGACACTAGTGACCTGACAACAAGTCGGGTGTGGTGATGTTCGGGCTATCGTCAATTGGACATCGCCAATGGCAGACCTAGTGCCGTCCGCACCGTGAGGATGGCTCATGGGGGGAGGTAAGGTATGCGAAAGCAGTGCCTTGGGCATGGGGAAAAAACACGTGGATCGCAAGCCACGTACTCGAGATGAGTGCCCCCTGGTCGGGAAAGACTCCTGTAAGTGGGGTTGGCAAAGGGGGATATTAGCTCAAAAAGTAATGAAACTCATGGTCCGTGTTGTGTCCCCTCTTTACCGCATCCAGTCTGCAAATCCACTTGGCCTCTGCCCTCCTGAGTGTAAGTTCCCTATTCCCACCTCGGTTGTTGGGTGGGATATGATCAATGCCGAAAAAGCTGAATTTAACGGGACCAATGTGTGTCGTGCGGTAATGTTCAGTCACTGGCTGCTGGGTCTTCAGCTCTTGCATAGCACCGGCTGGGGGTGTACATTCACAAGAGACACGCCTCATCCACCCTGAGGCGGCTGCTGGGTCTTCAGCTCTTCCATAACACCAGCTGGGGATGTACATTCACAAGAGACACGCCTCAACCACCCTGAGGCGGCTGCTGGGTCTTCAGCTCTTGCATAACAACGGCTGGGGGTGTACATTCACAAGAGACACGCCTCATCCACCCTGAGGCGGCTGCTGGGTCTTCAGCTCTTGCATAACACCGGCTGGGGGTGTACATTCACAAGAGACACGCCTCATCCACCCTGAGGCTGCTGCTGGGTCTTCAGCTCTTGCATAACACCGGCTGGGGGTGTACATTCACAAGAGACACGCCTCGGCCACCCAGAGGCTGCTGCTGGGTCCTAAGCTCTTCCATAACACCGGCTGGGGGTGTACATTCACAAGAAACACGCCTCATCCACCCTGAGGCTGCTGCTGGGTCTTCAGCTCTTGCATAACACCGGCTGGGGGTGTACATTCACAAGAGACACGCCTCATCCACCCTGAGGCTGCTGCTGGGTCTTCAGCTCTTGCATAACACCGGCTGGGGGTGTACATTCACAAGAGACAGGCCTCATCCACCCAGAGGCTGCTCCTGGGTCTTCAGCTCTTGCATAACACCGGCTGGGGGTGTACATTCACAAGAGACACGCCTCGGCCACCCAGAGGCTGCTGCTGGGTCTTCAGCTCTTGCATAACACCGGCTGGGGGTGTACATTCACAAGAGACACGCCTCAGCCACCCTGAGGCAGCTGCTGGGTCTTCAGCTCTTGCATAACACCGGCTGGGGGTGTACATTCACAAGAGACACGCCTCATCCACCCAGAGGCTGCTCCTGGGTCTTCAGCTCTTGCATAACACCGGCTGGGGGTGTACATTCACAAGAGACACGCCTCGGCCACCCAGAGGCTGCTGCTGGGTCTTCAGCTCTTCCATAACACCGGCTGGGGGTGTACATTCACAAGAGACACGCCTCTGCCACCCAGAGGCTGCTGCTGGGTCTTCAGCTCTTGCATAACACCGGCTGGGGGTGTACATTCACAAGAGACACGCCTCAGCCACCCTGAGGCAGCTGCTGGGTCTTCAGCTCTTGTATAACACCGGCTGGGGGTGTACATGCACTGAGACACACCTCGGCCACCCAGAGGCGGCTGCTGGGTCTTCAGCTCTTGCATAACACCGGCTGGGGGTGTACATTCACAAGAGACACGCCTCAGCCACCCTGAGGCAGCTGCTGGGTCTTCAGCTCTTGCATAACACCGGCTGGTGGTGTACATTCACAAGAGACACGCCTCGGCCACCCAGAGGCTGCTGCTGGGTCCTCAGCTCGTCTTCCTGCACTTGACCCAGCAGTAGGGGCGGTACAAAGCTCACCTGCCCAGGGATGCACTTGCCCTTCGCCTCGTGCTGTGTGTTGCTTCTCACAGGCCGCAGCCAGTCCTGCTTGAACCGGCGCAAACCAGTAAGTTAAACTTAAATAATCCCTCTGCTCCGCAAAAAAATGTGTTGATCCAAACCGGACACAACTTCCTGGGCACACAATTCTGTGCAAGCAGGAGAACCAGCACAACAAACGAAGCAACTGAAACACCGAGCCCTTTTGTCAAGCACAAATACATCTTTTTCATGCTTGTGAGACTCAGAACCATAGTAAATAAACCTCAAACTTTCTATTAAATTAAACAAAAAATGAAAATTGCAGATTCTCCTAGCCGGTTGCGAAGGAGAGTTCAGATGTTATTAATGACAATGGAGGCGAGTATTATGCACTCTTTGAGACAAGTTACGGACAACGGCGGACACAATGACCGCACTCCCTGCTGTGTTCCCTTCGTGATTTTGTCCCCACTGTGCCCAGATCAGTGTGCACAAGCAACTCCAGCACCTGCCGTCGTTGGGTGCCAACTGCAATGCAGAGGAAGAGCAAACCGAAACTTGGAGTGGTGCACTACTGTGAGGCAAAGTTCGTTTTTCAATGAATCATATAGTCTTGTTTGCTTTGTCTTAGTAAGTCCTTTATTTTCATAAGCATCCAACAGTTAAAAATAGCAGCCAACGTGTTTCGTTCATATTCAATGAACTTCTTCAGGGCTGTAAATTACAATATATAAAACACATAAATATGTATACACATACACACAATCAAAAATACTTGACACAGGACTTTTGTGACAAAGGAAGAGAAGAAAAATAACGTGAAAAGCAAGAAACATACATAAAAGAGAAAGGAATAAGACAATCATAAAATATAAATAATTCATGAAAAAGGAAGGGAAGGAGAGGGAACAGAAGAAGTGGATGTAAAACACAGATGGTGACACCAAATAAAACTAAAAGATCATAAAAACGTCATTACAATCCGAAAACAGTGAAAGTGTGGTTAATACATGAACGATCTAAGACCAAATAACAAATTACGTATAAAAACATAAAAACATAAAGGACAGGTGTGTGGTGAACATGTAATACCATGTATGTAATACTAAAAATCTGCCTTTTGCACAATAAACAAATGCATTACCCAGACTGAGGAGTACAGTATAACATCAGGTGGAGTATAAAAGGCAAACTGCCCCTGCTGTGGTAAAACCAATGAGGCCTAGTCGAAAAAAGTACAAGCCAGAAACCATCCCAATGCAAGTATATGATATATCGTTCAGATCAGGTTTATGATCCAATATGGGAATCTTTCAACCGTGAGTATATATCCCGGTGCGCCCAAAGCCTATCACAAAACTCCCCAAATAATTATATTCACGATTGGAAAGGGCACATATATACGGAACTTCTGCAAATAAACGGGCAGTCCCAAATGGCACTTAGGTCATGATACAAGGCAAATGAGCTACTCATGTGCATAGCGCATGTACATACCATTGAGTGATGTGCGTTCTAGAAGGGGAAAGTCCTATGTTCCCCTGGCGATTCTTCTGAGCTAAATGCGGGCTCGGTCCAAATATAAAGTTGTAGCAAAGCAAAATTGCACAGGCACAAAATAATGCGACTGTGGGGCCTCCTTAATAAGGGCCAATAAGCACTGAATTCTGGTGAGGGAAAAACAAAAAGAAAAAAAGGGGAATAAATGTGAGCACAAATCAACTTTCACAAAAGAAAGAACAAAGGCGAAATATGGGGATAGATATAAATAAGAAGAGGAAAAGTCAGATGCGATATGGGTCTAATAATCCATGGGGAAAGCAGAGAGGGCATGATAAAAACTGCTTCCAGAGATGAAGCAAGGCCCATTTTGAGCGACATCTGACGGGCCAAACAGCAAATAATGAAGCGTATAAGCGAGTGCATGATAAGAACTGCTTCCTGCGATAAAACAAGGCCCAATTTAAAACGAAATCAGACGGGCCAAATAACAAATACTGAAGCGTATAGGCAAGTCAAGGCCCCTTGTGACTGCTATGTATTGAGGACAGTGAAAGAGGGATAGTGACTTGCGCGTCAAAAAAAGGGGGGCAAAGGGAGGAGAAAGAGGCTCGCATGTTCCCGGGTGTGCAAAGGGACAGAGGATGGCTAAAACTAATAGAGTACAACACCAATAGCAGAAAGCCGGGCGTATTCGCGGCATAGGTCTGATGAAAGTCAGAAACTCTACAAGTGTGAGGTGTCGGACAGGGTAACATTCACGAGAATTAGCAGAGTGGAGACGTACCTGCAAAGTTGGAAGCAACCGTCGGCTCTGTTCGAAAACGTGAAGTGCCGGTTCGAGGAACTTGAAGTTATATACTGAAAAGCGCGGGGAAGCGCAGAGAAGCGTAACGGGCGTACGTGAGAGCGTGAAGCAAACTAGAGGTTGAAGGAATAAGGTACACTAGTGGATATACGAGAAGCCGATGAATCCGTGTCTCAAATTGCAACTCAAGTTCAAAGGCAGCATCCGCCCAAGAAATACACTGGGCAGGTGCGAAAAGTGGCTGAGAGCGAGTCAGATGAATCTATGTCCCAGATAGCGTGTCTGTTTCGGGGGCAGAGTCAGCACAAGTAAAGCACTAAACAATTGGAACAACAGCCTCGGCACAAGAAAAATGCTGGGCCGATGCGTACTAGACTGGGTGGCGTCACAAGAGAGTAAGCAGTCCGTGTGGGCTGTTGGCATCTACATTCGTAAAGAGGTGGAAATGCAGTTCACACCGGATGTACAAAAAGCTAAATAAAAATAAAAATGAAAATGAAAAAGCGGGAAGCAGAAAAGTAGACACTAGTGACCTGACAACAAGTCGGGTGTGGTGATGTTCGGGCTATCGTCAATTGGACATCGCCAATGGCAGACCTAGTGCCGTCCGCATCGTGAGGATGGCTCATGGGGGGAGGTAAGGTATGCGAAAGCAGTGCCTTGGGCATGGGGAAAAAACACGTGGATCGCAAGCCAAGTACTCGAGATGAGTGCCCCCTGGTCGGGAAAGACTCCTGTAAGTGGGGTTGGCAAAGGGGGATATTAGCTCAAAAAGTAATGAAACTCATGGTCCGTGTTGTGTCCCCTCTTTACCGCATCCAGTCTGCAAATCCACTTGGCCTCTGCCCTCCTGAGTGTAAGTTCCCTATTCCCACCTCGGTTGTTGGGTGGGATATGATCAATGCCGAAAAAGCTGAATTTAACGGGACCAATGTGTGTCGTGCGGTAATGTTCAGTCATTGGCTGCTGGGTCTTCAGCTCTTGCATAACACCAGCTGGGGATGTACATTCACAAGAGACACGCCTCATCCACCCTGAGGCGGCTGCTGGGTCTTCAGCTCTTCCATAACACCAGCTGGGGGTGTACATTCACAAGAGACACGCCTCGGCCACCCAGAGGCTGCTGGGTCTTCAGCTCTTCCATAACACCAGCTGGGGATGTACATTCACAAGAGACACGCCTCGGCCACCCAGAGGCGGCTGCTGGGTCTTCAGCTCTTCCATAACACCGGCTGGGGTGTACATTCACAAGAGACACGCCTCATCCACACTGAGGCGGCTGCTGGGTCTTCAGCTCTTCCATAACACCAGCTGGGGATGTACATTCACAAGAGACACGCCTCATCCACCCTGAGGCGGCTACTGGGTCTTCAGCTCTTCCATAACACCGGCTGGGGGTGTACATTCACAAGAGACACGCCTCATCCACCCTGAGGCGGCTGCTGGGTCTTCAGCTCTTCAATAACACCAGCTGGGGATGTACATTCACAAGAGACACGCCTCATCCACCCTGAGGCGGCTGCTGGGTCTTCAGCTCTTCCATAACACCGGCTGGGGGTGTACATTCACAAGAGACACGCCTCATCCACCCTGAGGCTGCTGCTGGGTCTTCAGCTCTTGCATAACACCGGCTGGGGGTGTACATTCACAAGAGACACGCCTCATCCACCCTGAGGCTGCTGCTGGGTCTTCAGCTCTTGCATAACACCGGCTGGGGGTGTACATTCACAAGAGACACGCCTCATCCACCCAGAGGCTGCTCCTGGGTCTTCAGCTCTTGCATAACACCGGCTGGGGGTGTACATTCACAAGAGACACGCCTCGGCCACCCAGAGGCTGCTGCTGGGTCTTCAGCTCTTGCATAACACCGGCTGGGGGTGTACATTCACAAGAGACACGCCTCGGCCACCCAGAGGCTGCTGCTGGGTCTTCAGCTCTTCCATAACACCGGCTGGGGGTGTACATTCACAAGAGACACACCTCGGCCACCCAGAGGCTGCTGCTGGGTCCTAAGCTCTTCCATAACACCGGCTGGGGGTGTACATTCACAAGAGACACACCTCGGCCACCCAGAGGCTGCTGCTGGGTCCTAAGCTCTTCCATAACACCGGCTGGGGGTGTACATTCACAAGAGACACGCCTCATCCACCCAGAGGCTGCTCCTGGGTCCTAAGCTCTTCCATAACACCGGTTGGGGGTGTACATTCACAAGAGACACACCTCGGCCACCCAGAGGCTGCTGCTGGGTCCTAAGCTCTTCCATAACACCGGCTGGGGGTGTACATTCACAAGAGACACACCTCGGCCACCCAGAGGCTGCTGCTGGGTCCTAAGCTCTTCCATAACACCGGCTGGGGGTGTACATTCACAAGAGACACACCTCGGCCACCCAGAGGCTGCTGCTGGGTCCTAAGCTCTTCCATAACACCGGCTGGGGGTGTACATTCACAAGAGACACACCTCGGCCACCCAGAGGCTGCTCCTGGGTCCTCAGCTCTTGCATAACACCGGCTGGGGGTGTACATTCACAAGAGACACGCCTCATCCACCCTGAGGCTGCTGCTGGGTCCTAAGCTCTTCCATAACACCGGCTGGGGGTGTACATGCACTGGAGACACAACTCAGCCACCCAGAGGCTGCTCCTGGGTCTTCAGCTCTTACATAACACCGGCTGGGGGTGTACATTCACAAGAGACACGCCTCGGCCACCCAGAGGCTGCTGCTGGGTCTTCAGCTCTTCCATAACACCGGCTGGGGGTGTACATTCACAAGAGACACGCCTCGGCCACCCAGAGGCTGCTGCTGGGTCCTAAGCTCTTCCATAACACCGGCTGGGGGTGTACATTCACAAGAGACACGCCTCGGCCACCCAGAGGCTGCTGCTGGGTCTTCAGCTCTTGCATAACACCGGCTGGGGGTGTACATTCACAAGAGACACGCCTCATCCACCCAGAGGCTGCTGCTGGGTCTTCAGCTCTTGCATAACACCGGCTGGTGGTGTACATGCACTGGAGACACGCCTCGGCCACCCAGAGGCTGCTCCTGGGTCTTCAGCTCTTCCATAACACCGGCTGGGGGTGTACATTCACAAGAGACACGCCTCATCCACCCAGAGGCTGCTGCTGGGTCTTCAGCTCTTGCATAACACCGGCTGGTGGTGTACATGCACTGGAGACACGCCTCGGCCACCCAGAGGCTGCTGCTGGGTCCTAAGCTCTTCCATAACACCGGCTGGGGGTGTACATTCACAAGAGACACGCCTCGGCCACCCAGAGGCTGCTGCTGGGTCCTAAGCTCTTTCCATAACACCGGCTGGGGGTGTACATTCACAAGAGACACGCCTCGGCCACCCAGAGGCTGCTGCTGGGTCCTAAGCTCTTGCATAACACCGGCTGGGGGTGTACATTCACAGGAGACACGCCTCGGCCACCCTGAGGCTGCTGCTGGGTCTTCAGCTCTTGCATAACACCGGCTGGGGGTGTACATTCACAAGAGACACGCCTCGGCCACCCAGAGGCTGCTGCTGGGTCCTAAGCTCTTGCATAACACCGGCTGGGGGTGTACATTCACAAGAGACACGCCTCGGCCACCCTGAGGCTGCTGCTGGGTCTTCAGCTCTTGCATAACACCGGCTGGTGGTGTACATTCACTGCAGACCCACCTTCGCCACCCAGAGGCTGCTGCTGGGTCCTAAGCTCTTCCATAACACCGGCTGGGGGTGTACATTCACAAGAGACACGCCTCGGCCACCCAGAGGCTGCTGCTGGGTCTTAAGCTCTTGCATAACACCGGCTGGGGGTGTACATTCACAAGAGACACGCCTCAGCCACCCTGAGGCAGCTGCTGGGTCTTCAGCTCTTGCATAACACCGGCTGGGGATGTACATGCACTGGAGACACACCTCGGCTACCCAGAGGCTGCTGCTGGGTCTTCAGCTCTTCCATAACACCAGCTGGGGGTGTACATTCACAAGAGACACACCTCGGCCACCCAGAGGCTGCTGCTGGGTCTTCAGCTCTTGCATAACACCGGCTTGGGGTGTACATTCACAAGAGACACGCCTCGGCCACCCAGAGGCTGCTGCTGGGTCTTCAGCTCTTGCATAACACCGGCTGGGGGTGTACATTCACAAGAGACACGCCTCGGCCACCCAGAGGCTGCTGCTGGGTCTTCAGCTCTTGCATAACACCGGCTGGGGGTGTACATGCACTGGAGACACACCTCGGCCACCCAGAGGCTGCTGCTGGGTCTTCAGCTCTTGCATAACACCGGCTGGGGGTGTACATTCACAAGAGACACGCCTCGGCCACCCAGAGGCTGCTGCTGGGTCTTCAGCTCTTCCATAACACCGGCTGGGGGTGTACATTCACAAGAGACACGCCTCGGCCACCCAGAGGCTGCTGCTGGGTCTTCATCTCTTGCATAACACCGGCTGGGGGTGTACATTCACAAGAGACACGCCTCATCCACCCAGAGGCTGCTGCTGGGTCTTCAGCTCTTGCATAACACCGGCTGGTGGTGTACATGCACTGGAGACACGCCTCGGCCACCCAGAGGCTGCTGCTGGGTCCTCAGCTCTTGTATAACACCGGCTGGGGGTGTACATGCACTGGAGACAAGCCTCGGCCACCCAGAGGCTGCTGCTGGGTCCTCAGCTCTTGCATAACACCGGCTGGGGGTGTACATGCACTGGAGACACGCCTCATCCACCCTGAGGCTGCTGCTGGGTCCTCAGCTCTTGCATAACACCGGCTGGGGGTGTACATTCACAAGAGACACGCCTCGGCCACCCAGAGGCTGCTGCTGGGTCCTCAGCTCTTGCATAACACCGGCTGGGGGTGTACATTCACAAGAGACACGCCTCGGCCACCCTGAGGCTGCTGCTGGGTCTTCAGCTCTTGCATAACACCGGCTGGGGATGTACATTCACAAGAGACACGCCTCATCCACCCTGAGGCTGCTGCTGGGTCTTCAGCTCTTGCATAACACCGGCTGGGGGTGTACATTCACAAGAGACACACCTCGGCCACCCAGAGGCTGCTGCTGGGTCCTAAGCTCTTCCATAACACCGGCTGGGGGTGTACATTCACAAGAGACACACCTCGGCCACCCAGAGGCTGCTCCTGGGTCCTCAGCTCTTGCATAGCACCGGCTGGGGGTGTACATTCACAAGAGACACGCCTCATCCACCCTGAGGCTGCTGCTGGGTCCTAAGCTCTTCCATAACACCGGCTGGGGGTGTACATGCACTGGAGACACAACTCGGCCACCCAGAGGCTGCTCCTGGGTCTTCAGCTCTTCCATAACACCGGCTGGGGGTGTACATTCATAAGAGACACGCCTCGGCCACCCAGAGGCTGCTGCTGGGTCTTCAGCTCTTCCATAACACCGGCTGGGGGTGTACATTCACAAGAGACACGCCTCGGCCACCCAGAGGCTGCTGCTGGGTCCTAAGCTCTTCCATAACACCGGCTGGGGGTGTACATTCACAAGAGACACGCCTCGGCCACCCAGAGGCTGCTGCTGGGTCCTAAGCTCTTCCATAACACCGGCTGTGGGTGTACATTCACAAGAGACACGCCTCGGCCACCCAGAGGCTGCTGCTGGGTCCTAAGCTCTTCCATAACACCGGCTGGGGGTGTACATTCACAAGAGACACGCCTCGGCCACCCAGAGGCTGCTGCTGGGTCCTAAGCTCTTGCATAACACCGGCTGGGGGTGTACATTCACAAGAGACACGCCTCGGCCACCCTGAGGCTGCTGCTGGGTCTTCAGCTCTTGCATAACACCGGCTGGGGGTGTACATTCACAAGAGACACGCCTCGGCCACCCAGAGGCTGCTGCTGGGTCCTAAGCTCTTGCATAACACCGGCTGGGGGTGTACATTCACAAGAGACACGCCTCGGCCACCCTGAGGCTGCTGCTGGGTCTTCAGCTCTTGCATAACACCGGCTGGGGGTGTACATTCACAAGAGACACGCCTCGGCCACCCAGAGGCTGCTGCTGGGTCCTAAGCTCTTCCATAACACCGGCTGGGGGTGTACATTCACAAGAGACACACCTCGGCCACCCAGAGGCTGCTGCTGGGTCCTCAGCTCTTCCATAACACCGGCTGGGGATGTACATGCACTGGAGACACACCTCGGCCACCCAGAGGCTGCTGCTGGGTCTTCAGCTCTTCCATAACACCAGCTGGGGGTGTACATTCACAAGAGACACACCTCGGCCACCCAGAGGCTGCTGCTGGGTCTTCAGCTCTTGCATAACACCGGCTGGGGGTGTACATTCACAAGAGACACGCCTCGGCCACCCAGAGGCTGCTGCTGGATCTTCAGCTCTTGCATAACACCGGCTGGGGGTGTACATGCACTGGAGACACACCTCGGCCACCCAGAGGCTGCTGCTGGGTCTTCAGCTCTTGCATAACACCAGCTGGGGGTGTACATGCACTGGAGACACACCTCGGCCACCCAGAGGCTGCTGCTGGGTCTTCAGTTCTTGCATAACACCGGCTGGGGGTGTACATTCACAAGAGACACGCCTCAGCCACCCAGAGGCTGCTGCTGGGTCTTCAGCTCTTGCATAACACCGGCTGGGGGTGTACATGCACTGGAGACACACCTCGGCCACCCAGAGGCTGCTGCTGGGTCTTCAGCTCTTGCATAACACCGGCTGGGGGTGTACATTCACAAGAGACACGCCTCGGCCACCCAGAGGCTGCTGCTGGGTCCTAAGCTCTTCCATAACACCGGCTGGGGGTGTACATTCACAAGAGACACGCCTCGGCCACCCAGAGGCTGCTGCTGGGTCCTAAGCTCTTCCATAACACCGGCTGGGGGTGTACATTCACAAGAGACACGCCTCAGCCACCCAGAGGCTGCTGCTGGGTCCTAAGCTCTTCCATAACACCGGCTGGGGGTGTACATTCACAAGAGACACGCCTCGGCCACCCAGAGGCTGCTGCTGGGTCCTAAGCTCTTGCATAACACCGGCTGGGGGTGTACATTCACAAGAGACACGCCTCGGCCACCCTGAGGCTGCTGCTGGGTCTTCAGCTCTTGCATAACACCGGCTGGGGGTGTACATTCACAAGAGACACGCCTCGGCCACCCAGAGGCTGCTGCAGGGTCCTAAGCTCTTGCATAACACCGGCTGGGGGTGTACATTCACAAGAGACACGCCTCGGCCACCCTGAGGCTGCTGCTGGGTCTTCAGCTCTTGCATAACACCGGCTGGGGGTGTACATTCACAAGAGACACGCCTCGGCCACCCAGAGGCTGCTGCTGGGTCCTAAGCTCTTCCATAACACCGGCTGGGGGTGTACATTCACAAGAGACACACCTCGGCCACCCAGAGGCTGCTGCTGGGTCCTCAGCTCTTCCATAACACCAGCTGGGGATGTACATGCACTGGAGAGACACCTCGGCCACCCAGAGGCTGCTGCTGGGTCTTCAGCTCTTCCATAACACCAGCTGGGGGTGTACATTCACAAGAGACACACCTCGGCCACCCAGAGGCTGCTGCTGGGTCTTCAGCTCTTGCATAACACCGGCTGGGGGTGTACATTCACAAGAGACACACCTCGGCCACCCAGAGGCTGCTGCTGGGTCCTCAGCTCTTGCATAACACCAGCTGGGGGTGTACATGCACTGGAGACACACCTCGGCCACCCAGAGGCTGCTGCTGGGTCTTCAGCTCTTGCATAACACCGGCTGGGGGTGTACATTCACAAGAGACACGCCTCGGCCACCCAGAGGCTGCTGCTGGGTCTTCAGCTCTTGCATAACACCAGCTGGGGGTGTACATGCACTGGAGACACACCTCGGCCACCCAGAGGCTGCTGCTAGGTCTTCAGCTCTTGCATAACACCGGCTGGGGGTGTACATTCACAAGAGACACGCCTCGGCCACCCAGAGGCTGCTGCTGTGTCTTCAGCTCTTGCATAACACCGGCTGGGGGTGTACATGCACTGGAGACACACCTCGGCCACCCAGAGGCTGCTCCTGGGTCTTCAGCTCTTCCATAACACCTGCTGGGGGTGTACATTCACAAGAGACACGCCTCGGCCACCCAGAGGCTGCTGCTGGGTCTTGAGCTCTTGCATAACACCGGCTGGGGGTGTACATTCACAAGAGACACGCCTCGGCCACCCTGAGGCTGCTGCTGGGTCTTCAGCTCTTGCATAACACCGGCTGGGGGTGTACATTCACAAGAGACACGCCTCGGCCACCCTGAGGCTGCTGCTGGGTCTTCAGCTCTTGCATAACACCGGCTGGGGGTGTACATTCACAAGAGACACGCCTCGGCCACCCAGAGGCTGCTGCTGGGTCCTAAGCTCTTCCATAACACCGGCTGGGGGTGTACATTCACAAGAGACACACCTCGGCCACCCAGACGCTGCTGCTGGGTCCTCAGCTCTTCCATAACACCGGCTGGGGATGTACATGCACTGGAGACACACCTCGGCCACCCAGAGGCTGCTGCTGGGTCTTCAGCTCTTCCATAACACCAGCTGGGGGTGTACATTCACAAGAGACACACCTCGGCCACCCAGAGGCTGCTGCTGGGTCTTCAGCTCTTGCATAACATCGGCTGGGGGTGTACATTCACAAGAGACACGCCTCAGCCACCCAGAGGCTGCTGCTGGATCTTCAGCTCTTGCATAACACCGGCTGGGGGTGTACATGCACTGGAGACACACCTCGGCCACCCAGAGGCTGCTGCTGGGTCTTCAGCTCTTGCATAACACCGGCTGGGGGTGTACACTCACAAGAGACACGCCTCGGCCACCCAGAGGCTGCTGCTGGGTCTTCAGCTCTTGCATAACACCGGCTGGGGGTGTACATGCACTGGAGACACACCTCGGCCACCCAGAGGCTGCTGCTGGGTCTTCAGCTCTTGCATAACACCGGCTGGGGGTGTACATTCACAAGAGACACGCCTCGGCCACCCAGAGGCTGCTGCTGGGTCTTCAGCTCTTGCATAACACCGGCTGGGGGTGTACATGCACTGGAGACACACCTCGGCCACCCAGAGGCTGCTCCTGGGTCTTCAGCTCTTCCATAACACCTGCTGGGGGTGTACATTCACAAGAGACACGCCTCGGCCACCCAGAGGCTGCTGCTGGGTCTTCAGCTCTTGCATAACACCGGCTGGGGGTGTACATTCACAAGAGACACGCCTCGGCCACCCAGAGGCTGCTGCTGGGTCTTCAGCTCTTCCATAACACCGGCTGGGGGTGTACATTCACAAGAGACACGCCTCGGCCACCCAGAGGCTGCTGCTGGGTCCTAAGCTCTTCCATAACACCGGCTGGGGGTGTACATTCACAAGAGACACGCCTCGGCCACCCAGAGGCTGCTGCTGGGTCTTCAGCTGTTCCATAAAACCTGCCCAGGATGTACATTTACTGTAGAGACCCTTAGTCACCCAGAGGCTGCTCCTGGGTCTTCAGCTCTTGCATGACACCGGCTGGGGGTGTACATGCACTGGAGACACACCTCGGCCACCCAGAGGCTGCCCCTGGGTCTTCAGCTCTTGCATGACACCGGCTGGGGGTGTACATGCACTGGAGACACACCTCGGCCACCCAGAGGCTGCTGCTGGGTCTTCAGCTCTTGCATAACACCGGCTGGGGGTGTACATTCACAAGAGACACACCTCGGCCACCCAGAGGCTGCTGCTGGGTCCTCAGCTCTTCCATAACACCGGCTGGGGGTGTACATTCACAAGAGACACGCCTCGCCCACCCAGAGGCTGCTGCTGGGTCTTCAGCTCTTGCATAACACCGGCTGGGGGTGTACATTCACAAGAGACACGCCTCATCCACCCAGAGGCTGCTGCTGGGTCTTCAGCTCTTGCATAACACCGGCTGGTGGTGTGCATGCACTGGAGACACGCCTCGGCCACCCAGAGGCTGCTGCTGGGTCCTCAGCTCTTGCATAACACCAGCTGGGGGTGTACATGCACTGGAGACACGCCTCGGCCACCCAGAGGCTGCTGCTGGGTCCTCAGCTCTTGCATAACACCGGCTGGAGGTGTACATGCACTGGAGACACGCCTCATCCACCCTGAGGCTGCTGCTGGGTCCTCAGCTCTTGCATAACACCGGCTGGGGGTGTACATTCACAAGAGACACGCCTCGGCCACCCAGAGGCTGCTGCTGGGTCCTCAGCTCTTGCATAACACCGGCTGGGGGTGTACATGCACAAGAGACACGCCTCGGCCACCCTGAGGCTGCTGCTGGGTCTTCAGCTCTTGCATAACACCGGCTGGGGATGTACATTCACAAGAGACACGCCTCGGCCACCCAGAGGCTGCTGCTGGGTCTTCAGCTCTTGCATAACACCGGCTGGGGGTGTACATTCACAAGAGACACGCCTCGGCCACCCAGAGGCTGCTGCTGGGTCTTCAGCTCTTGCATAACACCGGCTGGGGGTGTACATTCACAAGAGACACGCCTCGGCCACCCAGAGGCTGCTGCTGGGTCCTCAGCTCTTGCATAACACCGGCTGGGGGTGTACATTCACAAGAGACACGCCTCGGCCACCCAGAGGCTGCTGCTGGGTCTTCAGCTCTTCCATAACACCGGCTGGGGGTGTACATTCACAAGAGACATGCCTCGGCCACCCAGAGGCTGCTGCTGGGTCTTCAGCTCTTGCATAACACCGGCTGGGGGTGTACATTCACAAGAGACACGCCTCAGCCACCCTGAGGCTGCTGCTGGGTCTTCAGCTCTTGCATAACACCGGCTGGGGGTGTACATTCACAAGAGACACGCCTCGGCCACCCAGAGGCTGCTGCTGGGTCCTAAGCTCTTCCATAACACCGGCTGGGGGTGTACATTCACAAGAGACACACCTCGGCCACCCAGAGGCTGCTGCTGGGTCCTCAGCTCTTCCATAACACCGGCTGGGGATGTACATGCACTGGAGAGATACCTCGGCCACCCAGAGGCTGCTGCTGGGTCTTCAGCTCTTCCATAACACCAGCTGGGGGTGTACATTCACAAGAGACACACCTCGGCCACCCAGAGGCTGCTGCTGGGTCTTCAGCTCTTGCATAACACCGGCTGGGGGTGTACATTCACAAGAGACACGCCTCGGCCACCCAGAGGCTGCTGCTGGATCTTCAGCTCTTGCATAACACCGGCTGGGGGTGTACATGCACTGGAGACACACCTCGGCCACCCAGAGGCTGCTGCTGGGTCTTCAGCTCTTGCATAACACCGGCTGGGGGTGTACATTCACAAGAGACACGCCTCGGCCACCCAGAGGCTGCTGCTGTGTCTTCAGCTCTTGCATAACACCGGCTGGGGGTGTACATGCACTGGAGACACACCTCGGCCACCCAGAGGCTGCTCCTGGGTCTTCAGCTCTTCCATAACACCTGCTGGGGGTGTACATTCACAAGAGACACGCCTCGGCCACCCAGAGGCTGCTGCTGGGTCTTGAGCTCTTGCATAACACCGGCTGGGGGTGTACATTCACAAGAGACACGCCTCGGCCACCCTGAGGCTGCTGCTGGGTCTTCAGCTCTTGCATAACACCGGCTGGGGGTGTACATTCACAAGAGACACGCCTCGGCCACCCAGAGGCTGCTGCTGGGTCCTAAGCTCTTCCATAACACCGGCTGGGGATGTACATGCACTGGAGACACACCTCGGCCACCCAGAGGCTGCTGCTGGGTCTTCAGCTCTTCCATAACACCAGCTGGGGGTGTACATTCACAAGAGACACACCTCGGCCACCCAGAGGCTGCTGCTGGGTCTTCAGCTCTTGCATAACATCGGCTGGGGGTGTACATTCACAAGAGACACGCCTCAGCCACCCAGAGGCTGCTGCTGGATCTTCAGCTCTTGCATAACACCGGCTGGGGGTGTACATGCACTGGAGACACACCTCGGCCACCCAGAGGCTGCTGCTGGGTCTTCAGCTCTTGCATAACACCATCTGGGGGTGTACATGCACTGGAGACACACCTCGGCCACCCAGAGGCTGCTGCTGGGTCTTCAGCTCTTGCATAACACCGGCTGGGGGTGTACATTCACAAGAGACACGCCTCGGCCACCCAGAGGCTGCTGCTGGGTCTTCAGCTCTTGCATAACACCGGCTGGGGGTGTACATGCACTGGAGACACACCTCGGCAACCCAGAGGCTGCTGCTGGGTCTTCAGCTCTTGCATAACACCGGCTGGGGGTGTACATTCACAAGAGACACGCCTCGGCCACCCAGAGGCTGCTGCTGGGTCTTCAGCTCTTGCATAACACCGGCTGGGGGTGTACATGCACTGGAGACACACCTCGGCCACCCAGAGGCTGCTCCTGGGTCTTCAGCTCTTCCATAACACCTGCTGGGGGTGTACATTCACAAGAGACACGCCTCGGCCACCCAGAGGCTGCTGCTGGGTCTTCAGCTCTTGCATAACACCGGCTGGGGGTGTACATTCACAAGAGACACGCCTCGGCCACCCAGAGGCTGCTGCTGGGTCTTCAGCTCTTCCATAACACCGGCTGGGGGTGTACATTCACAAGAGACACGCCTCGGCCACCCAGAGGCTGCTGCTGGGTCCTAAGCTCTTCCATAACACCGGCTGGGGGTGTACATTCACAAGAGACACGCCTCGGCCACCCAGAGGCTGCTGCTGGGTCTTCAGCTGTTCCATAAAACCTGCCCAGGATGTACATTTACTGTAGAGACCCCTAGTCACCCAGAGGCTGCTCCTGGGTCTTCAGCTCTTGCATGACACCGGCTGGGGGTGTACATGCACTGGAGACACACCTCGGCCACCCAGAGGCTGCTCCTGGGTCTTCAGCTCTTGCATGACACCGGCTGGGGGTGTACATGCACTGGAGACACACCTCGGCCACCCAGAGGCTGCTGCTGGGTCTTCAGCTCTTGCATAACACCGGCTGGGGGTGTACATTCACAAGAGACACACCTCGGCCACCCAGAGGCTGCTGCTGGGTCCTCAGCTCTTCCATAACACCGGCTGGGGGTGTATATTCACAAGAGACACGCCTCGCCCACCCAGAGGCTGCTGCTGGGTCTTCAGCTCTTGCATAACACCGGCTGGGGGTGTACATTCACAAGAGACACGCCTCATCCACCCAGAGGCTGCTGCTGGGTCTTCAGCTCTTGCATAACACCGGCTGGTGGTGTACATGCACTGGAGACACGCCTCGGCCACCCAGAGGCTGCTGCTGGGTCCTCAGCTCTTGCATAACACCGGCTGGGGGTGTACATGCACTGGAGACACGCCTCGGCCACCCAGAGGCTGCTGCTGGGTCCTCAGCTCTTGCATAACACCGGCTGGGGGTGTACATGCACTGGAGACACGCCTCATCCACCCTGAGGCTGCTGCTGGGTCCTCAGCTCTTGCATAACACCGGCTGGGGGTGTACATTCACAAGAGACACGCCTCGGCCACCCAGAGGCTGCTGCTGGGTCCTCAGCTCTTGCATAACACCGGCTGGGGGTGTACATTCACAAGAGACACGCCTCGGCCACCCTGAGGCTGCTGCTGGGTCTTCAGCTCTTGCATAACACCGGCTGGGGATGTACATTCACAAGAGACACGCCTCGGCCACCCAGAGGCTGCTGCTGGGTCTTCAGCTCTTGCATAACACCGGCTGGGGGTGTACATTCACAAGAGACACGCCTCGGCCACCCAGAGGCTGCTGCTGAGTCTTCAGCTCTTGCATAACACCGGCTGGGGGTGTACATTCACAAGAGACACGCCTCGGCCACCCAGAGGCTGCTGCTGGGTCCTCAGCTCTTGCATAACACCGGCTGGGGGTGTACATTCACAAGAGACACGTCTCGGCCACCCAGAGGCTGCTGCTGGGTCTTCAGCTCTTCCATAACACCGGCTGGGGGTGTACATTCACAAGAGACACGCCTCGGCCACCCAGAGGCTGCTGCTGGGTCTTCAGCTCTTGCATAACACCGGCTGGGGGTGTACATTCACAAGAGACACGCCTCAGCCACCCTGAGGCTGCTGCTGGGTCTTCAGCTCTTGCATAACACCGGCTGGGGGTGTACATTCACAAGAGACACGCCTCAGCCACCCTGAGGCTGCTGCTGGGTCCTCAGCTCTTGCATAACACCGGCTGGGGGTGTACATTCACAAAAGACACGCCTCGGCCACCCAGAGGCTGCTGCTGGGTCCTCAGCTCTTGCATAACACCGGCTGGGGGTGTACATTCACAAGCGACACGCCTCGGCCACCCTGAGGCTGCTGCTGGGTCTTCAGCTCTTGCATAACACCGGCTGGGGATGTACATTCACAAGAGACACGCCTCGGCCACCCAGAGGCTGCTGCTGGGTCTTCAGCTCTTGCATAACACCGGCTGGGGGTGTACATTCACAAGAGACACGCCTCGGCCACCCAGAGGCTGCTGCTGGGTCTTCAGCTCTTGCATAACACCGGCTGGGGGTGTACATTCACAAGAGACACGCCTCGGCCACCCAGAGGCTGCTCCTGGGTCTTCAGCTCTTGCATAACACCGGCTGGGGGTGTACATTCACAAGAGACACGCCTCGGCCACCCAGAGGCTGCTGCTGGGTCTTCAGCTCTTCCATAACACCGGCTGGGGGTGTACATTCACAAGAGACACGCCTCGGCCACCCAGAGGCTGCTGCTGGGTCTTCAGCTCTTGCATAACACCGGCTGGGGGTGTACATTCACAAGAGACACGCCTCAGCCACCCTGAGGCTGCTGCTGGGTCTTCAGCTCTTGCATAACACCGGCTGGGGGTGTACATTCACAAGAGACACGCCTCAGCCACCCTGAGGCTGCTGCTGGGTCTTCAGCTCTTGCATAACACCGGCTGGGGGTGTACATTCACAAGAGACATGCCTCGGCCACCCAGAGGCTGCTGCTGGGTCTTCAGCTCTTGCATAACACCGGCTGGGGGTGTACATTCACAAGAGACACGCCTCATCCACCCAGAGGCTGCTCCTGGGTCTTCAGCTCTTGCATAACACCGGCTGGGGGTGTACATGCACTGGAGACACACCTCGGCCACCCAAAGGCTGCTCCTGGGTCTTCAGCTCTTGCATAACACCGGCTGGTGGTGTACATGCACTGGAGACACACCTCGGCCACCCAGAGGATGCTCCTGGGTCTTCAGCTCTTGCATAGCACCGGCTGGGGGTGTACATGCACTGGAGACACGCCTCGGCCACCCTGAGGCTGCTGCTGGGTCTTCAGCTCTTGCATAACACCGGCTGGGGGTGTACATGCACTGGAGACACACCTCGGCCACCCAGAGGATGCTCCTGGGTCTTCAGCTCTTGCATAGCACCGGCTGGGGGTGTACATGCACTGGAGACACACCTCGGCCACCCAGAGGCTGCTCCTGGGTCTTCAGCTCTTGCATAACACCGGCTGGTGGTGTACATTCACAAGAGACACGCCTCGGCCACCCAAAGGCTGCTGCTGGGTCCTCAGCTCGTCTTCCTGCACTTGACCCAGCAGTAGGGGCGGTACAAAGCTCACCTGCCCAGGGATGCACTTGCCCTTCGCCTCGTGCTGTGTGTTGCTTCTAGCAGTCCGCGGCCAGTCCTGCTTGAACCGGCGCAAACCAGTAAGTTAAACCTAAATAATCCCTCTGCTCCGCAAAAAAATGTGTTGATCCAAACCGGACACAACTTCCTGGGCACACAATTGTGTGCAAGCAGGAGAACTGCACAACAAACGAAGCGACTGAAACACCGAGCCCTTTTGTCAAGCACAAATACATCTTTTTCATGCTTGTGAGACTCAGAACCATAGTAAATAAACCTCAAACTTTCTATTAAATTAAACAAAAAATGAAAATTGCAGATTCTCCTAGCCGGTTGCGAAGGAGAGTTCAGATGTTATTAATGACAATGGAGGCGAGTATTATGCAGTCTTTTCTTACTGTTTATTTTACAAAGCACTTAAACGCACTACAATACCCACAATCCTGCAGGCCTCGCAGGAAGTGACTCAAAGACATAGCCAATCAAACACAAATCCCCACGTGACTTCCTCTTTTCTTGATGCATCCCATACGTATATTACCTACAACGCAACTTTGAGGAGACGCAGCGCTTGCATTGGGGTGTGGCATCCATTGGCGAACCTGTACATGTTTGAATGACTTCTGGCACGAGGGAAAGGGGTGGATCCTCCTGTCACGTTACTTTGTCTCATTCTTCCTATGCATGGGTGGGGCATTGAGTAAGGCGGGGTCTTTATTTTGTAATGGACGGGTCACTCACAGATGGGCAGGGCAGGGGTGCCATACTGTGGGGAGGCCTGGGACGTCCAAAACCTACTCTTTATTGCTATGGACCCAATATCGACCAACCGCACTTCTTTGATGTTTTGGGATCGAATTCTATCCACTAAACCTCAGGCTTTGACATGGGGGGAGGGTGGGGGGAGATTGCAACTGTGTCCTGCAGCCCGGTTTGGACAAACCCCATGTGTGCCTGGCACTGGAACCGCCGCTGCTGCACATTTGAGATCTGTCATACAGGGTCATGACCTTCGGTGGCACAGCTTCCCGCACATTGTAGAGGGCAGCTACCATTCGCACGTACACGAGGGGTGGTCACGACTGGTATTACTGGCCATTGTGGAGGGATGCGATGCCCTGGGTAGGCGAAGTAACACATTTAACCAGCGCCCTTTTGGATCACACTGTGGTACAGGTGTCCAATGCGACCACCCTGGCACGCCTCCAAGCCCAGCTCTCACTGAGTACAATGAAGCGGCAACGAGAGAAGGCAAACTGAGGCAAATATGCCAGGGCGAGCGCATATGGAGCAGGGGGGAGACCTGGCCGGTCACCAGCTGCTAAGGTTCAACGACCCTGGGCTGCTGAATACATAGTCCCATTATTGGCAACACACCCCACCCACACCACAACAGAGTATGCATGCATAAATAAATACACAACACAACTTTTGTTTGGGAAAATATTGCTGCAGGTTTATTCCATACAAAAGTATGCAAATATGGTGGGTTATCTTACGGGCGATCCAAGGGCAGGCAGCTGTACCACTCTACGCTGCCCTGCCCGCCTGATGAGCCAAGCACTGTGGAGAATCCAATCAGCGCTACCCTTATGGGGGTGATCCCCTTACTGGATCACGTGACACATTGGTCCCTTATTACTCACGCCCCTTTCGGGGCGGAGCGTAGCAAGGCAAGCCCCCGGTTGTTCAGGCCCACAACCGCCTGAAGGACTAACGGGGTGCCGACGTAATTGTTCCAGGACCCTCCCATGAGGCTCCTGGGATTTGGCTCTGGCACCCCTATTGTGCCCACGCAGAGGTACCCTTCTGTACCCATCTGCTTCCAGATCGCCCTGTAACTCCGCCACAGCTCTGGAGGCGGCCACCGTCGCCTAAAGAGCCCCCCACCAAAACAGTTCCTTTCTCACTGCAACCTGCAATTTCCCGGGCCTCCTTCATGTCCAGTAGGGACAGATCCAAGCCCACCTGGGCCAGGTGCACCCCAACTTTGTCAAAATAACCTTTGGTGTTCGCCCGGCATAGCTCATGCCTGATGAAGCCAAAGCCCCTTGCTCTGCAAACTTGCGCAAGGAGCGGTTTATCCTTCTCTGGGAATGTACCAGTGCCTCGCATTACCTGCAAGAATGTGATGGCCTCCCAGGATGGGGCTCTACTTTTAAACATCGCTATATTACCCTTCAAGCTGATGTGGCTCCCACCTCCTGCAACCTGTAGTTGTAGTCCTTCTAGCATTTCGTGCTCCCTAACACCTGTTTCGCCAATTTATGGAACAGCAGCACACTTGCTTAGCAGACCGCTTCCACAACCAGCCTAATATACTCTGGCTATGCGGACGGGGCATTTCATGCATCAATAAAGCAACCCGTAACCTGCCCCGGGAGCAGCGTGCACCTACTTTGTTGAAGTTGGCCAGACATGTGCCCAGACCTTTGCGATTAATAAACCCTGGCGAACAAGACTGTTCGCATAGCACACACCATTGCGGTCACAGCAACCATCTGGAGTGACAACTTACGCCACCTACCAGGCTTGCTTAACTAAAGCTCGATCACAGATACACACATACCTGCTAACCAGCTGTGACCCTTAATGCTCAACCCAGCTAAAGACCTAGTACTTTGCTTTTCCAGGGAATATTGGCCTCCACAGGATCAAGCCGCATATGGCCTTCACCTACTGGGCCGAGGCGCAGTGTGTGTTCTGGAATTGACAGCAATGGTGCTCCAAACACATTTCAAGCCGCTATTGGAGCAACGGCACACCTTCTGGCCTAACCAACTGACGCATGCCCACTGGCTAACTTGCCGCTGCGAGATTTTGATCTTAACACCACGCACTTGCGGTTACTGGTGCACATCCTCTATAGGTCTTACCCCCACTCTATTAAAGCAGTTTCCCGCAATGTCCCTTCTGCCCCTGTACGGGCGGGAAAATACCTGTAACATTGCAAATCCCACTGCACTCACATACTCGGGCAGTACGGTGGGGGGGAGGGGTCCTTAGAATTGGTTCTGCTACATTGCCTGACCTCCTAGCCCGCAAACACCCTCGTCTGACAGCAGACTATCTGCTGTGTCGCCCGTGCAATGTCCGCACCCTGGCGCAAGACGTCCCGTTCTATACCTCAACTAACAGGCTACCTTCAGTGAGGCTGGAGTGAACCGATGTATGTTGTGCCTCTGACCATCAGAACCTAGGTTTACTTTGGCAATGGGAAAAAATTGTTGCATCGGTCACCCTTAAAATAGTGTCATGTGCAGTTCTTTTGCATTATACCTGCCGAGTGTGCCTGGTACAATCCTAGACACCCCTGAGTGCCAACCCGCTTTGACCCAAGATGCCAAGCACAGACCCGGTACACTTGGTTACCGCGGACAGACTTACTTGCCCTCCACCGAAATCCATGTGTAAGGTAGCTGGTCCCTGATTTAAATTCCTAGTAGTCTATGTGTTATGCCATACACCGTTTATGCCTTATAAAGCAGTTAAAACCGTTCACACACAAGACCCTCTGGTAGCATGACCAGTATAACCTGTACATGGAATTTAAATTTTCCTACCAACTGCACTGAGGGCAAGCCACACTCACTGCTACTGGTGTCTGCCTAATCGGCCCATGGAGGGTGTAGCAATACTGCCCGGTTAGCAAGTATGCCCACTGTACAGTTGTAATTTAGTAACTCCTGGCGCTGACAACCGCAGGTGCCTAATACCGGGCTGTGTGTATGCGGCCCAGACACCTAGGCAATAGGCTTGGTGTGGATGGGTTGTTAACAATGCCTGGCAATAAGTGTAATACCTTTGACAAACCTCTCCTGACCAGCATCTATATCATTCTTTAACATATTTACTGTTTTTTTTTTTTTTTTTTTGCCACATGGCACTCTTCTGGTTGGTGATACGGAACCACCTACCCAGCATAAGCTGACAGTCCCGCGTTGCCGTCACACCACCTGTGTCCCTTGAATCACCCTACATCCTCCTGTGTCACCTAACCTCGGTTCTAGAGTGCACTTACTTCGCATTGTTGACCAGACCATTCCGCAGACCTCTTTGCTTGCTAGACCGTGGTGAACACATTAATGGTGTCAAATATGGTTTGAAACAATATATGTCTGGTGCCCACTATTGGAGACAACTCACCCCTTTGTGGAGTGGCAACTACACAGGTGCCTACTCAAGTCACCCCACAGGCAAGTTGGCCCCGACTACCTTGTGTTCTGGTGCCAGCTTTGGAAAGAGCCTTGCCTTCACTTGCTGATGCCTGGGAAGCACACAATGCCCGTGCTCTGGCCGCAATGCGGCGATGCCCCGTGCAGCACCGAATCCCTGGTCAAATAAGAGTGCCAACTCCAACTACTTAAACCTACACCTTGACCATGGGTGGAGTCTGGCTCTCCCCAATCATCTGCTGGTGTAACCCACGGTCACGCCTCCTGTTCACTTCAATTTAGTAATTCAAGGCACTGACAACCACAAGGGGCCTAATACTGGGCTGTGTAAATGCGGCCCAGGGTGACCTTAAGCAATCGGCTTGGTGAGGATGGGTGCGAACAATACCTGGCTGAAGTGCAAACTCTTTGACACTCACTCCTGACAAGATGAGCCCATGCAGGTAGAAGAAAGTTATCCAGTTTATCCAAATTAAATGGGTAACATCCCGGTTTGTGCCCACCTTAATGTGCTATGCTGGGAGTAGCTAGGCACCCCACATACCTTGTTTCCCCAATTGTTGGGACAGCAGCACCCTGTTGGCTTCCAGCGTACCCAACCCGCCTGGCTGGTCCCGCTCTCCAGGCGGGGCCTTAGAGCTTAACGGAGCAACATGGAGCCTACCCTTGGTTCTAGGATGCACTTCGCCCAGTAGACCAGTTTGCACCAACCTTCTTGATTGCTAAACCCTAGTGAACCTCCTAATGGTGTCACATCTGGTTTGAAAGGGTATGTATTGTGCCCACTATTAGCACCACCGCACCCTTTCGTGGAGTGACAACTGACAGTCCACCCTGCAGCTGACCCTGTTGCTTAATACGGCCCATTAATGCCCTTGCCTGTCCTTCAACGACCCTGGCAACATAATGCCCAGCAGCTTGGTGAAGGGGGGGTTTTTGGTCCCAGCGTACGACCCAGCTCATACTAGTTTGCTCAGTCCCGGTTAGCCTAGGTGAATGGTCCCTCTGAGCTCTGTGTGGGGCCTATTTCACACTTAAACAAATGCCTATTCTCCTGAATTTAGAGTGATGCAAGATTGAACTGGCGGCTACCATTCTCACTCACGCCTGCATATACTAGGCTCAGAACACGGAACACTTGCTCTATGATCCCTTGGATTCCAGCCTGGCATTCCTATGTCCAGCTACGCCAATCGATAATTAGCTCTACTTGATCATACTGACCGAAGACACATCAACCCTGCGGAAACCAGGTGGGGATGCTAACCTGCCCCCAAACTGCGGAAACCGCAGCAAGTGCAAGCTTGCGACAAACATGAAAAGCTGCCAACCAGCAAGCCATCCCCAGCACCCGGGGGCATGCCACCATTCCTAGGCTTGTACCCTGACGAGCTTAAGAATAATAAAGGTATCGAAGGACCCATCTCTGAGCGCATGCTGGGAATGCCAACTGTTCCTTAATACATTGTAGCCTGTTTGTGCTTTGGCTTTAACTTTACTGCTCCAACCCAGTTTGACCCCAAAACTTTGAAACATTCTTCGCAGTAACCTGCCCTTTCGTAGAACGTGCCCTTAATGGTACATGACGTTCTACAAGCACTGCACAGAAATCCCCCTCTGAACAGCGGCCATTCTGCTGAAAGCCCTGTGTGCCTGGGGGAGGGGAGTGCTACAAACCCTCACGGCGGCCGGCGTGTCCGGCGCAAAGAGGACGCCAAGATGGCCAGGGGAGGCATAAATACCTCCCCACCTCCTCTGCGTGCCGGAAGTGACGCGTCTGGAAGGGGACTCCTCCTCGAGCCCCGCATTCTTAGTGGGGGTGGGGAAGTGCCCAAATGGCACTAAAGGGGCCGCCCGTTTAGGGTGGTCCCATGCGGGGGCAGCCGCATTGTCGAGGTTGAGGATGGACAGAGGCAGGCGCACCAAGGTCCTGACTATGGTCTTACAATATTGTCAGGACCTTTATGGGACTACGGGGTAAAAACTGCCATGCAGGGAGGCGAATATTTAGAGAACACAGTCCTGGGCTGGGTGAGTCACGCTCAACGTTTCTTTCTGGTGCAGTCATTCACTGTGGAGAAACAGAGAGGTGGTCGGTGCACTCCCCACGGGAAAAGCTCCCAAATCAGATGGCATGCCTGCAGAATTTTATATACAGTATATAGATCCCCATTACCCCCTCTTGGGTCCTCCCTGTCCCAGTCCTTACCACGTGAGGCAGTCCTGCCTCCACCCAGCCAATCACAACGCCAGTATTTGAATACTACATAAGCCCCGCCCACCTACCGCCATGCCTGTTTTTTTTCTGCTCCGACGGCGGTCGGAACGCTGGTGCTCCCGGTTCCGGTCCCTGGATCCAGTTTCCTTTGGTTACGGTGCCGTGAGTTTTTCATCTTTGTATTTGATTTGTGCATTCTTGCTGTCTTGGTTTTCTGCGACTATGCACGGTGCGGCCGCTCCGGTCGGCCGCGCTCCTGTTCTGGGGTCAGGGCGCTCCTCGCTCATGTGCTGGGCTGGGGCGGGGAGCTTTCGTGGTGTCCTGGCCTCGGGTCGTTCCGGCGCTGCTGCTCTATTGCAGCGTCCGGCCCCGGCGGCCATGCTCTTTTGATCTGTGGCTGTGGGTGGAGACTACAGGGCTGCCCTTTTTTATTTCATTGCTCCAGTCTCACGTTACAAGACTTGGTGATTGAGGGCAGTATTTATTGGAGGTTGCTGGGCACTTCCTTTTGTTGTGGTGAGTTCCTGTTTGGTTTCTTCCGGTTTTCTCACCATGAGTGAAGGCGCTTCTTCACCTGTGCCTGCTAAGGCAGTTTCCAAGCAGCATAATGTTCAGGATCTGCAGGAGGACGACGTTTTGCAGATTTCTAGGGCTGATTTACAGGACTTGATAAATTCTGCAGTCCAGTCTGCGCTGCTGGAGCCTGCGACAAAGCGGGCTAAGGATGATGAGGAGGACATGGACAATTCACCTAAGGGGAAGTATGTCCAGAGCAAGGTGTTTTCGGATATGCTGGTCCATATTTGGGAGGTGCTGGGTTTTGACCCTAAATCCCTGGCTGATGAGGGGTTTTATGCACAGTATAGTTCTTCTGTGGTGGATGACCTTCCCTTCCATGATGTCCTGAAGGATATACTGACTAAGGAATGGCTTGAGGTGGACAAGCAGGGTATTCCGCGCTTTCCGGACTTTGACTCTCAGTTCCCTGCGATTCCAAAACAAAAGTTAATTCTCTTTTGTCCTCTATGGCTTCCGCCTCCTCTTCCTCTTTGTCATTGGAGGAGGCTTCCCTGACGGATCCGGTGGAGCGTAAGGTGGAGTCTGCTCTCAAACGTTCTTACGGCGCTTCTCACTTTGGGGTGCGTGCTAGCACTTATGCGGCCTATGCCTCGCAGGTCTTGCTGAAGGATTTTGAGAAGCTGTTTGACTGTCTTCAGGATCAGGGGGACCCTACTCCTGTGTTGGCCCAAATGGAGGTCTTGGCGCAGTTCCTCTCAGATGTCACTTTCGATTCCTTGTGGGCCTTCTCCTCGGCTGCTGGGGCGGCGGTGGCTGGGAGGCGGTCTCTCTGGACTAAACTGTGGCGTCTTGAGGCTGCGCAGAAGACCTTGGTCCATAAACTGCCTTTTGAGGGTCCCGGTCTCTTTGGGGACGCTTTGAATACGATGGTGCAGCGCTCTGCGGAGGAGAAGAAGTTGTTGAAGCCTTTTCAGCCTGAGCCTAAGAAAAAGTCTTTTTTCCAGAAGCAGGGGTTTCAGGGGGTTTTGTCCTCTCAGCCCTTTCGTGGTCGGGCCCGTGGTCGGGGGGCCGCGTTCCATTATAAGTCCCGGCCTCAGCAGCAGCAGAATCCCTCTGGTGCGGGACAGAAGTGACTATGCCGTTGTGGGGGCTCGCCTCCTTTTGTTTCTGGACCGTTGGTCGGCTCTGATTTCCGACCAGTGGGTCTTGTCTGTCATCAGGTGGGGTTACCAGATTCCCTTCCGGGGCCCTCCCCCTCTGGATTGTTTTCTGGTTACCCCGTTGTCAAGAGACCCGGTGCGGCGGTCTGCCATGTTGTCCGGCATCGCCATGTTGTTAGAAAAAGGGGCGATTGTGCCAGTTCCGGTGGTAGAGGTGGGCCTGGGGTTCTATTCCCATCTGTTTCTGGTGCCAAAGCCCTATGGTTCCTTCCGCCCCATACTGAATCTCCGTTCCCTGAACAAGTTGGTGAGGTTGGATCATTTTCGGATGATCACATTACAGTCCGTCATTCCCCTCATCCAGGAGGGCGATTTTTTGGCTTCTCTGGACTTGGAAGACGCCTATTTTCACGTTCTGGTCCATCCTGCCAGTCAGCGGTTCCTGCGGTTTGCGGTCCAGGGGATGCATTTCCAGTTTCAGGTTCTGCCGTTCGGCCTCTCCACTGCTCCCAGGACTTTTACCAAGGTATTGGCTCCTGCTGTGGGGGTTTTGCAACGTCGGGGTTTCTCCGTGTTTCCCTATATTGATGATTGTTTGGTCTCTGCTTCCTCCTTTCCTAAGGCTCTTCTGGCGGTGGAGGCTACGTTGACCCTGTTCCGGGAGCTGGGGTTCAAGGTGAATCTGGCCAAGTCTCATCTGGATCCTGTTCAGAGACTTCAGTTCATCGGGGGTCTGTTCGACACGTCTCTGGGGCCGGTGTTTCTCCCTCCTGTTCGGATCCTTTCCTTACAGACTCTGTTGCAGGATCTATTGAGCCGTCCCTCTGCCCCGGCTCGTGTTTGGTTGTGGGTCCAGGGATTGATGGCTGCAACCTCTGCTGTGGTTACTTGGGCTCGCCTCCATCTCAAGCCCTTGGTGACTCATCTGTTGGCTCGGTGGGACCCCTCCCGGGCAGATTACGAGACTCTGGTTCCTCTCTCTCCTGCTCTGGTTCTGGACTTGGACTGGTGGCTTTGCACTCCCAATCTGGAGAAGGGGGTGCGGTTTTGTCTTCCACCTCCCCTTCTGTTGACTACGGATGCCAGTCTTTGGGGTTGGGGGGCCACTTTGGGGTCCTTGAAAGCAAAGGGTCAGTGGTCTCGGGGGGGGGGGGGGGGAAACAGCGCCCGTTCCTTGAACTGGCGGGAGTTGGCAGCCGTCTGGGAGGCGGTGCAGTTCTTTCAGGTTCATCTCCATGGGTCGAATCTGTTGATTCGTACCGACAATCAGGTGGCTCGTTGTTACTTGAACCGTCAGGGGGGGACGAGGTGCGCGTCTCTGAACATGTTGGCCTCCTTGATTTGTGCTTGGGCGGAATCTCATCTGTTGGCCTTGAGGGCGGCATACATTCTGGGACAGTTGAATTTTCATGCGGACGCTTTGAGCCGCAACCTTCTATCCTCTGTTCTGTACCATCTCTCTCTTCCTCTGTTCCAGTCCCTTTGTCTTCGGTTCGGGACTCCCTGGATCGATCTCTTTGCCTCTCCTCACAATGCTCTTCTCCCCCGGTTTTGTTCGGAGGTGCTGTGTCCTCAGGCTTGGGCGGTGGATGCTCTATCGATTCCCTGGCCTTCGGGCCTTCTGTATGCATTCCCTCCTATTCCCCTCCTCCCGAGGGTGCTGCAGAAGATTCGGGGGGAGAAAGTTTCGGTCCTGTTGATTGCTCCTTTCTGGCCTCGCCGCATTTGGTTTCCTCTCCTGTGGCGGCTGGCGGAGGGTCGGTTTGTCCGGCTTCCTTTGTGCCCGGCTCCTCTTCAGTTTCCGCTCCTGTCTCTGCCTTGTCTTCGTCGTTTGCAGCCGACGGCTTGGCTCTTGAGCGGTTGACGTTGGAGTCTTTGGGCTGTTCCTCTGGTGGCTCGTGACATTCAGTTGTCACGCCGCCCTTCGACCCTTAAGTGCTATGGTCGACATTGGGGTTCTTTTGTCTCTTGGTGTTCTTCCCATGGGGTGGATCCTGTGCTGGGGATCCTGCTTCTGTGTTGGATTTTCTCAGGGATGGTTTTTTGTTGGGCCTTTCCCCTTCTACCTTGTCTGCTCAGTGGGCGGCGGTCCGTGCTTGTAGGGGTCCTAGGGCCTCATTGGAGGTTCTTGCCCCTTTGGTCAGTCGGCTTCTTCTGAGTTTTCGGCTTAGTCGGCCGGTCTCTCCTGTTCTCGTTCCTTCTTGGGATTTGCCTACTGTTTTGCGGGGTCTGCAGTTGCCCCCTTTTGAGCCTTTGCTGGAGGCGGATTTGTTGTGGCTGTCCGCTAAGGTGGCTTTTTTGCTGGCCATAACCTCCGCTCGCAGGTTGGGTGAGTTGGGTGCCTTGCTCATTTTGTTTCCTTATTTGCAGTTCCTGCGGGATCGGGTCATTTTGCGGCTTGATCCGGCTTTCCTGCCTAAGGTTTCTTCCAAATTTCATTTGCAACAGGAGGTGATTCTTCCTGATTTGCCTACTGAGGGGGATTCCCTTGTTCCCCCTTCCTTGGATGTTCGCAGGGCTCTCCAGATTTACCTCCAACGTTCCCTGGGGTTTCAGGTTTCTCCTGCCCTGTTTGTCTCCTGTGGGGGTGTGGCTAAGGGAAAGAAGGTTTCCACTTCCACGATCAGTCGGGTGCGTTTGGCGGTCTGCCAATCTTATAAGTCTTTGGATCTGCCTCCTCTGTCTCCGGTGCAGGGCCATTCGACGCGTTCTGTGTCTGCTTCCTGGGCTGAGGCGGCGGGGGTCTCTATCCAGGAGATTTGTAGGGCAGCCACCTGGCAGTCCCATCACACTTTTGTGCGACATTATCGGCTTGATATTTTACATGCCTCTGCTGACAGTTTTTCTGTTGGCGTCTTGTTCGTTGATCATTTCTTGATTAAAGTTTTGTACTTTGCATGGATCCCTGGTGTCCTGCGTTTTTTGTTGGTTCTCTGCTTGTGAGTTCCTCACGTGGTAAGGACTGGGACGGGGAGGACCCATGAGGGGGTAATGTCTTGTTACTTACCGGTAATCTTCATTACCCCGATTAGGGTCTTCCCCGTCCTCTTCCCTCCCGCTGTGTTTGTGTCGGAGTCTTGTTGATAACAGGCATGGCGGTAGGTGGGCGGGGCTTATGTGGTATTCAAATACTGGCATTGTGATTGGCTGGGTGGAGGCAGGACTGCCTCACGTGGTAAGGACGGGGAGGACCCTAATCGGGGTAATGAAGATTACCGGTAAGTAACAAGACAGTATATAGGCTGCCGGCGGTCTTTGTGGTGGCAAGTGGGGTTCTCTTACCTTGTACCCGAGAGGCAGTGATTGTTAGACTACTTAAACCTGACAAACTGGCGCATAAGTGTGACTCCTCCCGGCACCCGTCCCTCTTAAATTGTGACACAAAAATCTTAGCAAAACTGGTACTAATCAACTGACTCTTCACCTCCCTAAACATGTACGACCAGAGAAGGCTGGACTTGTTGCAGGCCACCCCATTGCACACAACCTGCGCACTTTATCTGCTATCATACTAGACATCAACCCTGATCTAAACGCTGCAGCAATCTTAGAAGGATCTAAAGCGTTCGACTCCCTCGAGTGGGATTAATATTCACAGTATTGGGCAGGATGGGCGTACCACGGGATTGGTGTCCTGAGTTACATACAGTTACTTTACAATGCGCCTATGACATGAGTACTTATAAATAATGTCCATTCTGTGTCTCTGGGGGCACGACACAGGGGTGCCCCCTTTCGCCTCTCCTTTTTGCCCTAGTCATGGAGCCGCTGGCTGCTAGTCTCCGAGAACACTAGTCCCAGTATGCCATACGTTATATGAGCCCACCTATTTTGATTTCCCTATATGCAGATGACATGGCCTTATATATCAGACAACCGCAGTCAAGTCTTAGAGTCATTATGCAAGAGTATATCCGCTCTGGTTATTCTTGGAGATCCATCAATTGGGAAAAATCTCGGATCCTGCCTCTCACAACCGGCATGCCACGCTTTGCGCCCAATTTTCCACTGAAGTGGTGTGATGATTCCCTAAAATATCTGGGGATACGGGTGCATAAAAACCCGGAGGTGGTGATTAGGGAAAACTATGGGGTCACAATCGACCTCATTACGGAGCAAATAACTTGCTGGATTTCCCTTACACTCTATGGATGGCCGAGCGGGTCTTATGAAAAACTGTGATACTGTCCAACAGGTTGTAACTCTTCTTGAATAGCACGTTGCCGCCTAATAAGGCCCTCTTTGATGCCCTTCGATCACAGATTATCACTCTTTGCCTTTTTATTAGACATATCGTACTCATCGTAGCGCGTGCCATCATAGCATAAGCCATTCATACCAAAATCCTTTATATCACCATACAGCCTTTTATAGTCCCCAACATCTGGACCCATGAAAGGGTCATGCGAGCTGGAGCCAGAGTCCTCTTTACCTCACGGAATTGAATGACCACCAAGGACCTTATGAGCATCTCGCAGCACCAGGTGTTCCATTCTTGATATTTTCTTGCCCCCCAAAGGTGGATTAGAACTACTTGTGGCGGTTGGTACTGAATTACCTACACCAGCGGCTGCATTTTTAAGAGTAGGATACTGCCTTTGTAAAGGAGTTGGAAACTGCGTTATCTAAAAACCCACATAGATTTCTTTTAAATATTTCCTCCACTTTTTCCTTAATATTCTCTGTGCGGTCCATGAGGCCGTTATTGTCCATAATGACCTGTTGGTCTACATCCTGGGGGAACTGAACCCCCACAAAATATGTATATTATTGTTTCCAAATGTATTGCTAGATACGACCCCCTTTAAATGAGGAAACAATGAGGCGTGCACATGAATAACTGTATATTCAAATTAAAAAAGCAATAATTTATCCGTTCATTGTCAAACAAAGGAACATCTGCCGTATTCTTTAATTCAACTTTTTGAAGCTAGCGCCAGTCAACAGTTTCCTTGAGTATGAAGTAAAACTTCCAGCGCATTTGTGGAGTCTGTGTTAAACGAAAACAACCAGAAAAAACAGAAAGGGTGCTTTGTATGTACCGCGCTTGAAGCAAAAGGCCTGTGGGACCGCCTTGTTCTTAGCGCGCATCCTGCAAACAAGCCACAAAGTATCGAATAATGACGCGCACCTGATCGTACCACTCTTTTGTAACAAAGTAACTTCTCCAGCAGACCCTTTCTCTTTTTTTAATTTAAATTTTTAATAGTAAGTAAACAATGATCAAAAATCAGTTATCTGCACAGAAACAGAAAATGCCAAAAAGACAATATGAAATATAAGCAGGAATAATACAAAAGAAAGAAATCAACATAAGAAAAAACAGCACAAGTACCGCATTAACGTACAAAGATAAGTTGATACATAAAAATTTAAATGTATTATTACAAGAACAATAAAGTGCTTTGCAAATAATATATATCAGATTTATTGAACCCTTCTGCACTGAAGAACATGGAAGTGTCAAAATCACCATAAATAAGCCTTAGAAGGCGCCCCATATATTATCAAACTGATGTAAATGTCATTTACAAATCATTTTCTCAAAGTGAGCCACGATAAACATATCTGCACGCCAGGAATGAAGTGTTAGTATAACATTAGTAAGCGGTGTCGCCCAACAGGAAAAATAAAATGATAATAACACCATGTTATTATCATTTACTTTTTCTGTACTGGCTCTGTTTAGGTGCCGGGTGGGGCTAAGCTGCCCACAGAGCAGGGGGAGGAGAGGTGGGCACTTTCTAAGTGCGCATGACAGTTTTGCTGGCCAGTCATGCTCACTTACCATTTCTCCACCCGGCTTTATTACACAGCCGGGTGGAGAATATGCACAGCCTCCCAATCCCTGTCTGAGCGCCGAACCAGGCTGCTCAGACCAATCACGACATTGCTGTCATGCTGGTGGAAGGGAGTCTGGGAGCCTATGTGCTTCCAGTTTCCTGCGTCGACCGAAGAGGATGGAGGAGAGGCAGCAGCCGGCAGGTAAGTGGATTTTTCTTTCTTTCAGTTTTCTTTTTTTTACCCCCCCCCCACCACTACTGCCTTGTAGCAGCCGCTACTGACATTAGTTCTCCAGAAATATAAAATAGTAATTTTAGCTATACTAGGAGCAGGGAAGAGACATTTGAAGGTATGAATCGAAATATGTGGTATTTCAGAAGTATCATGTAAAAGTAATTGTGAGAGAGAAGTTAAGAAAAGAATGTACCTTCAAGTAGTCTTCAATCTGGAGCCAAAATGTACGAATACTGGGACATTCCCACAGAATATGAACTATGTCACAATCTGGTGATCTACATCTCCAACAGAGAGAGTTTTGACTAAGTTTAGTTTAGTGTAATTTAGCTGGAGACCAATGCCAACGATGCAAAATTTTGAAATAATTAAATTTAATACAGGAATCTCTAAGTCCTCTAGTATATTTCTCTAATATAGTGTCCCATGCTTTGTCCGTAAATTCCACATTCAACTGTGTGGACCACCATGATTTAAAATTTTTGGGAAGTTTATATAGAAAATGAGGAATCAATTAAAATGGCATAGTCTAGAAACAGAACCCTTGAAATGTTTCCAAGTATGGAGATATCGCTCAATTGGAGAATGAGATGTTATATTGTGAGATTTAGCAGCACTTAGCGCGAGGGCAGAGGCGAGTTAAGTGTATCTGATAAATTGCAATGAAGGAAGATTGAAGTAACGTTGTAAAGTTGAGAAAGATTTCAAGAACTGAAGATGCATGAACACATCCGCTATACAGTAGATCTTATGTCGGGTCCAAGTAGACCAGTTGAGTTCAGCCCCATTGTATGCGATATCTGCATTATTCCACGGGGGAGTAGACAGTGAAGATGGATGTGAATTATTCATAAGCCAATGTGCTTTCAGCCATGCCAATTGTGAAGAGTAAACAATAGGATTAGTGGAATTAGTACATTTTGGGAGTTTAATATAATAAATAACCAGATCCTTGTCTGATTATAATAGGGACCGTTCCAAGTGTTACCAAGAGTGGTGCATTCCAAGGAGTAGGTAACATGTAAATAGAGCGGTGCAATCCAATAATATTCCAAATTCGGAAGACGTAGGCCTCCTTTAGTTAATGAGTGTAATTTTTAACCCCTCAAATGAGGTCTTTCACCACCACATATGAACTGAAAGGTAGTAGTTTGCAATGTTTTGAAAAAAGATTTTGAGATGGAGAGTGGAAACATACCAAAGATATAGTTCAATTTAGGAATTGTATTCATTTTTATAATCTGAACCCTACCACTCAATGATTGGTTGAGAAGCGTCCAATGTTGAAAATCTCTTTTGGTTTGCTCAAAAATGGGATAAACTCCGGCATACGGCCGAACGGAGTTAAGTATATAAATAAATAAATAAAACGAATTACATTGCGCGTGCTGCATCGCCAAATGTAATTCGTTTTATTTATTTATTTATATACTTAACTCCGTTCTGCCGTATGCCGGAGTTTACTACCCCCCACCCTGCCCCTCCCCCGCCGCCCCGCAGCACTCCCTCGAGGAGCCGCCACTGTCTGAATTTATTAACGAAATAGGTCTATAGCAGGAAGAACTGTGAGACGAGCCCGTAAAAAATCAGAAGGTATATGTCCCAAAAGCAATGCTTCTGTGAAGACCGAAACCAGGATCGGGACAGTGTGAGTTTTTGTTATTTTATAGAATTCAATAGGGAACCCATCTTCACCCAGCGCTTTCCCAGAAGCCAAAGAGACAAGTGCCGTCAATATTTCAACGCTTGTGACCTCCCCTTCCAGTTCATCTCTGTGTTCCCGTGTCAGCTTTGGAAGATTAATTTTAGAAAAAAAGGTATTTTCCTTAGAATAATCCGAGATATCTACAGATGTATATAACATTTCATAAAATGTCTGAAATTGGGACAATATTTTTGAAGTATGAGTGAGTAAAACACAGATATAGTTCCTGATAGCAGGGATCACTCTAGAGAACTCTTGGTGACGTAATTGATAAGCTAGCAATCTCCCAGCCTTTTCACCACGTTTGTAATGACGTTGACGAATCTGAAATTTCTCAGCATGTAACTGTAAAGGGTAAGGAGAGCAAATTTCGCTGAAAGTTGATTTTTCAATACTATAGGGGACTGCGATTGAGAGTTAGTGGTCGTAACAGTTAAAATTTCCTTTTCGAGATTGATTCAAGCGGTGTTCATATGTTTTTTAGCGAGGGCTTTATCATTATTAGACCCCTCAAAACTGCTTTCCCGGCACCCCAAAGTGTATGTGTGTTAGAGACCGAATGTTCGTTATCTTTTAAAAATTGTTCCACTTACGAACAAAGTATTTGTGTCTTTTTTTACAGGGGACTTATATGAAAAGAGATTAAGTCTCCAAGGATGCTTCGGAGATCGTGAAAGCCCCTAGTCTATGCTAATACCAATGAGATCATGATCATATATGCTGCAGGGAACTATATTTTGGTGGATCACTAATTGTAGAACAGGGGATGATGCCAAGAAATAATCAATTCTAGTGAGTATGGAATAGGGACAGGAGGTGAAAGTGGAATCTCTCTCCTTAGTATATAAAAGTCTCTAAAGTTTCTGTAATGAAAAGTCCTCAATGAGGTCTTAAAGCATATACCTATCTTTGGTATAATGTCAGGTTTGCCAGATCTATCTACGAATGGATCAATAGTGACGTTCCAATCTCCACCAATTAACACACTTGTGGACCGAAATGCTGTTATTAATCTATTAAGCTGAGATATGAAAGTGAGTTTGTATTCTGCCGGGGCATACACTGATCCCATTATTAGAAAAGTACTGTGTATTTGAAGTTTGACGAAAACATATCGTCCCTCAACGTCCTCCCATGTCTGCAATATTTTGTAGGGTAGATATTTATTAAAGAGAATGGTTACACCACATTTCCTGAAGTGGTATCCGGTATCTTAGAGGTGGCACTCGCATGAATGACTTGGCCTACCCAATCTCATTTTAACTTATCACTTTCTTGTGGAGTACGGTAGGTTTCTTGCAATAATGCAATATCCAGTTTATTATGACCAATATAGGTAAGTATCTATTTCCGTTTGATAAAATGTGTCAAAGTAAGTACATTCAAAGAGACAATTTTCAACGGTTTAGAATGAGTGGACTGCATAGGTGTACTTTTTAATTTTTTTTTATTGATTTTATCTTAATACACGTAACATGTACACCACACATGTTGTTTAATCAACAGGACCCAATACAGTATAAGCGTTGGTTGCCGACATAGCCCCGTACCCACCCAGTAACACAGCACATCGAAACCCCACAGTTCAAACTCGGTATGTAACAAACTTATCAGTGACCCCAGAAATGTCATTAACCAAACATATCAGCATGTTAAAACATTCACTTCAATATCTTAACCCCCATTTCCGGAGTTTGATTGCAAATAAGCTATCAGTGGCCCCCCAATAGTCTTTTGGCCTCGAAGTGAGCGGTTGTTCCTCCGCATACAGTTTCAACTGGGTCGTACAATGCGCCAAATCCTTCAGCCATGCAGTTTTTGTGGGGTTAGCCCTACTTCTCCAGTGAAGTGCCACTCTACGTTTCGCCATCAGGAAACCCACTGAGATTAACTTTGTATTCAGTGATCGGCAATTGTGCAGTTGCCCCAGCAGGCAGACCGCCGGCTCACACTCCACGCACTCCCCAACCATCTGCGACAGTGCTTCAGTAACCTGCACCCAGTATCTCCCCACACGTGGACAAGACCACCCCAAATGCAGAAAATCAGCCCCCTCAGTGGGCACTGCTGGAGTCACCCTTCAGCCCATATTTGAACAATTGCTGTGGAGTATAATACATTTGGTGCAAGAATTTAAACTGGACTATTCTCAGGCTGCAGTTGGAAGTTAGAGTGCTTAGCTGCGCACAACAGACCCTCCAGTCCTCTTCAGTCATGGGCTGGGGCAATACTGCATTCCATTTGGCCAACGGTTTCCCAGCTACCCGTGATCTATCCTTCTGCACTGCTGCGTATAATTTAGTGACGAGATGCTGTCTTGTTGCACTAGTTAACAGCACCTGCAGTACCATTAGAGTGGGGGGTTCCTTTGGAAAATGTGGGTTGTGTGCCCGGACCGCTGCTCTAAGTCGATGATATAGGCATGTGAATAATGGGGTATTTTCTCGTCTTGCCACTGCGTCCGATCGTGTAAAAAATTCACCATTACTATATAGGTCCCCCATAGTATGTAACCCTGCCTCCCAGAGCATCTGAACCGGCCCATTTTCTTGTGTCACCGTTATGTCCAGATGGTGCAATAGAGGCAATGCTGGGGTGTATTATATCGATCTGCCCGCCTTTTGTGTTGGCAATCGCCATGCCTTTAATGTAGATTGTACGGCATTTATCTCAGTGCGGGATTCTACATTGCGCTTATGTGGGAGAATCGCCCAGAGCGGAATTGGGTGTGCATCGTCGTGTTCAATTGCCACATGTGGTACAAAACCATGAGATGTTTACCAAAAGTGTGCAAAGTGGGCCTGCGCGCATAGATAGTATAATTTAAAATCCGGTGCACAAAACCCCCATCTTCATACGGTAGAGTTAGTACCTCCCAACTAATTCTTGGTTTCTTGCCTGCCCACACTAATGTAATTAAAAGGGAGTGCAAGCATTTAGAAAATGCCTCGGTTAACACAATTCGGATGTTGGTAAACAGATATAAGAATTGTGGCAGCACTACCCTTCTAATGACAGCTAATCTGTCTGCAAGAGAAAAAGGAAGCACAGCCCAACGCTCGACTCGGTCCTCTAGTCTGGACATTGCCCCACCATAGTTCTCGCGAACCACAATATCTGGGTCTCTGTGCACCCATATCCCCAGGTATTTAGCTAGTCCCGTCACCCACTCCAGCGGTAATTCAACTGCACAGAGCTGTGTATTCGGTGTTAGTGGGAGAATGATTGATTTCTACCAATTAATGCTCAGTCCAGAATAATATTAAAATCTTAGATATTCTCTAATTATCGGGGCGAGCTGGGAAGCTGGTTCTCTTATGTATAATACCATATCGTCTGCATATAACGAAATATTTATGGGACGTAGTTTTAATCTAAGGGCAGCCGCACCGTTTTTCGGTCTAATGATGAATGCAAGTGGCTCTATAGTAAGCACGAACAGTGACGACAAGGGGCAGCCCTGTTGCGTCCCTCTGCCTATTTTGAAGGGTCGACTGCCTCAGCGCCGGGACACCTCCGTTGGGGGTAGCTGTGCACTTTATAAATTTCCAAATAAATAAATTCTGATGTGTGACCTGAAACTCTTACCCATGCCATTGGCCCTTCATATAGGTGTTTAATCCATCTCAGGAACGATTCGGGCATCCCCATGCGGATCAATACTGCTAACATATAGGTCCATTCTACACCGGGGCCGGAAGGCTTCCCGTAGGAGTACTACACGGCTTACAGAGACTTGTTGGTGCCCCATTTGGTAGACCTCTTCCAACACGTGGCCGAGGAGGGCTCCTTTCCCCCTGAGACCGACGTGGCCACTATCGTGGTCATCCCGAAGACCCAGCCACCCTCTTCCTCTTGTGCGGACTACCGTCCGATCTCTTTAATCAATACTGAAATGAAGATTTTTGCCACAGCCCTGGCCCAACGTCTCCGTCCCCTTTTGCATAAACTGGTCCACCCGGACCAATGTGGTTTTATGCCGGCACGCGGCACTCGGCACTGTATATGGCGCCTCCATCTCGCCCTGGCTCACCGCCACACCCTAACACCATATCTGGCACTGCTACTTATAGACTTTGAGAAGGCCTTTGATATGGTTGACTGGAAATACCTAGAAGACGTCCTCGTGACAATGGGTTTCGGCCCTCAGTTCCGACGCCTCATCCATGTCCTGTATTCCAGCCCCAAAGCTAGGGTCCTTGCCAATGGTGCCCTCTCAGAGGCATTTCAAATCCGGAGGGGCACGCGTCAGGGGTGCCCCCTCTCACCCCTTTTATTCGCGCTAGCGATGGAACCTCTGGCCTGCCTCATACGTAATGACCCCCAAATCCGGGGCTGGTCCTGGGACCCCCACCAAGTGGACAAAATTGCCCTATACGTGGACGATGTCCTGCTTTTCTTGGCTGATCCAGAGTGCTCCGGTCCCCGCTGCCTGGAGGTGCTCCGGGCTTTCGAGAATGTCTCAGGCCTGCGACTCAACCCGGCTAAGTCCACTCTGATCCCCCTCCATCTTTCAAGGGCTTGCTTTGATTGGCAGTCTAATATCCCTATCAGGAGACAATCATTCAAGTACCTTGGGATCTGGGTGACTGCTCCCGGAATGGGTGCTTAATATTACCCCCCTGGTCACGAAAGCCAAAACTGACCTCAAGCGCTGGCAAACACTACCGCTTAACCTCCTTGGAAGAGGGGTACTTTTTAAAATGATGATCCTTCCCCGCTTCCTCTACATCACGGGTACTCATAGTACGGCCCGCGGCCCGGCAAGCCTTCCTTGGCGGCCCACGGACCTTGCAGCTATCTTACCTGTGTGTTTTGTTTTTTTTCGCAAACACCGCCGGTTGCAGCAGCGCTTTATAGGGGCCGGGCGATTCTTTAAAAAACCATTCACTTGTTAATGAGGCTTTGTTGTATTTCACCTCTTCTTAGCGCCCCTGCATCTCCACTCTGAGTGGAGATGCAGGGCGCTAAGAAGAGGTGAAATACAACAAAGCCTCATTAACAAGTGAATGGTCTTTTAAAGACCTGTGAAGTACTCGGGTGCGGCTGTGTGTGTGCCCGGGAAGCTGTCTCAGCCCAGCCCGGGCTGACACACACAGGGGTGAGGTGACAGAGCGAGGGAGACAGAGTCCTAAGGAAACTTTATCCCCATTAGGTCCAGACATGCTGGTAATCTGTTGGCGGCTGTATTAGCCCGATCCCCTATCTATATAGTGCCTGCTATGTTTTTGCTTTTATATCGTTATGAACCTCTGTGAATATATTTTCTCTGCACCACTAAAAAATACCTGACCTTGTCAATCACCGATATATATCATTGAGACATGCAGCAGGTACGGATGTTATCAATTGGTAGTTCACCTAATCTGCTCCAAACTCCAGCAAGGGCGTCGCTGTTATTGCTCTGCAGCATTTTGAGACTTTGTGTATATACTTCTCTGTTTTGTTCATGCAGACCTCATGCTATTTATTAATAGGCTTAGTATGCAGTACTACCTTAGAGCTCTGTCACACCTTCTGTTTTCCTTCTTGCTGTACACAAATTGTTCTAGTTGCTATAACGCTCCCTGACGCCCCACCTAGGACCTGGATTGCGCTATACTAAAAACAGCACACTGACACACGCGGGTGAGGTGACAGAGCGAGGGAGACAGACAGAGCGAGGGAGACAGAGAGGGGGAGACAGAGGGTGACAGAGGGAGACAGACAGAGGGAGGGAGACAGAGGGAGGGAGACAGAGAGGGGGAGACAGAGGGTGACAGAGAGGGAGACAGAGGGAGGGAGACAGAGGGAGACCGAGAGAGAGGGAGACAGAGAGAGACAGAGAGAGACAGAGGGTGACAGACAGAGGGTGACAGACAGAGGGTGACAGAGGGAGGGAGACAGAGAGGGTGACAGAGAGGGAGACAGAGGGAGGCAGAGGGAGACAGAGAGAGGCAGAGGGAGACAGAGAGAGGGAGTCAGGGGGAGGGAGAGGGAGACAGAGGGAGGGAGAGGGAGACAGAGGGAGGGAGAGGGAGACAGAGGGAGGGAGAGGGAGACCGAGGGAGGGAGAGGGAGACCGAGGGAGGGAGAGGGAGACCGAGGGAGTCAGGGGGAGACAGAGGGAGGGAGTCAGGGGGAGACAGAGGGAGGGAGTCAGGGGGAGACAGAGGGATGGAGTCAGGGGGAGACAGAGGGAGGGAGTCAGGGGGAGACAGAGGGAGGGAGTCAGGGGGAGACAGAGGGAGGGAGTCAGGGGGAGACAGAGGGAGGGAGAGGGAGACCGAGGGAGGGAGAGGGAGACCGAGGGAGGGAGAGGGAGACCGAGGGAGGGAGAGGGAGACAGAGGGAGAGAGGGGGAGAGAGAGAGGGAGGGAGACAGAGAGAGGGAGACAGAGAGAGGGAGACAGAGAGGGAGACAGACAGAGAGAGGGGGAGACAGAGAGGGAGGGAGACAGAGGGCGACAGACAGAGGGAGAGGGAGAGAGAGAGAGGGAGGGAGACAGAGGGAGAGAGAGGGGGAGACAGACAGAGAGAGGGGGAGACAGACAGAGAGAGGGGGAGACAGAGAGAGGGGAGACAGAGGGAGGGAGACAGAGGGAGGGAGACAGAGGGAGGGAGACAGAGAGAGGGAGGGAGACAGAGAGAGGGAGGGAGACAGAGAGAGGGAGGGAGAGAGAGAGGGAGACAGAAGGAGGGAGACAGAGGGAGGGAGACAGAGGGAGGGAGACAGAGAGGGAGAGGGAGTCAGAGAGGGAGAGGGAGTCAGAGAGGGGGAGGGAGTCAGAGAGGGGGAGGGAGTCAGAGAGGGGGAGGGAGTCAGAGAGGGGGAGGGAGTCAGAGAGGGGGAGGGAGACAGAGAGGGGGAGGGAGACAGAGAGAGAGGGAGACAGAGAGGGAGAGAGACAGAGGGAGAGGGAGGGAGGGAGAGAGACAGAGGGAGAGGGAGACAGAGGGAGGGAGACAGAGGGAGGGAGAGGGAGACAGAGGGAGAGAGGGGGAGACAGACAGAGGGAGACAGACCGAGAGAGACAGACCGAGAGAGAGGGAGACAGACAGAGAGAGGGAGACAGAGAGAGGGAGACCAGGGAGACAGACAGAGAGAGGGGAGACAGAGAGAGGGGAGACAGAGAGAGGGGAGACAGAGAGAGGGAGACAGAGAGAGGGAGACAGAGACAGAGAGGGAGGGAGACAGAGAGGGAGGGAGGGAGACAGAGAGGGAGGGAGGCAGAGAGAGAGGGAGGGAGACAGAAGGAGGGAGACAGAAGGAGGGAGACAGAAGGAGGGAGACAGAAGGAGGGAGACAGAAGGAGGGAGACAGAAGGAGGGAGACAGAAGGAGGGAGACAGAGGGAGAGGGAGACAGAGGGAGAGAGAGGGAGACAGAGAGGGGGAGGGAGACAGAGGGGGAGGGAGACAGAGGGAGGGAGACGGAAGGAGAGGGAGGGAGGTAGGGAGAGGGAGGGAGAGAGAGAGAGAGAGAGAGAGAGGGAGACAGAGAGGGAGACAGAGAGGGAGAGGGGGACGGAGAGGGGAGGGAGAGAGGAGAGAGGGGGAGGGAGAGAGAGAGAGAGAGAGAGAGGGAGAGAGAGAGAGAGAGAGAGAGAGAGAGAGAGAAATGGAGAGAGGGAGAGGGAAAGAGATGGAGAGAGGGATGGAGAGAGGGAGAGAGAGAGAGATGGAGAGAGAGATGGAGAGAGAGAGATGGAGAGAGGGAGGGAGAGACAGATGGAGAGAGGGAGGGAGACAGAGCGGGAGAGATAGATAGAGAGATGTGTGTATGCCGGGTCTGGTGGCTCAGTGGACGAAGGCGTCCGCTGCAGGGGCCTGTGTTCAACCTCATGGTCATAGTTATTTTTTTGCTCTAGCCCCGCCCCCTCCCCCACTGACCCCGCCCCTACCGGTGCGGCCCTCGGCCACAAACCACACTGTAAATTTGGCCCCCGAGAGAAAGTTTGTGAGTACCCATGCTCTACATCAGAGGTCTTCAAACTTTTTTGCTCTGAGCCCCCCTAAGCAAAATGTTTTGAGGTCGGGGCCCCCCTCCAAAACTTTATGGCAAGGATTGGGGGAGCAGGAGGGACATGGTTGCATGCAAGTGGCAGGTCTTATGAGATGATTTCAGGAGTACTTTTTCTATAGTTTATAAACTGCACTAAATATGAGACTTATAAAACAGCAAATGCATCAGACAAAAACATGCATTACCCCAAACATACATATCCCCATAATTGGGGTGGTGTGAGCCTCTCACACTCTTGGACCCCAAAGCAACTACACCTGCTGCGCTAATGATAACTGTAGTCCTGAGTAGCAGGCTACTCCTCTGCATCTTTTACCTCTTCCCCACCATGACGGACCATCACCTCAGTCCTAATGCTAGAAAGGAAAATAAGCTGCCATGCCCATTTTTTAAAGGTAGACAGTCATAATTGTGATGCAGTGGGCCCCTCAAACCCCTGGGCCCCAGTCCTGCTGCATCTGCTTCCTTAATGATAATCAGCAGTGGCCACTTACACTCCTGGCAGCAGTGCCAGCTTCACTAATGAATGAACCTTTAAAAAAAAAATTAAAAACACTTATATTGTCCCCTTCTTTGGGGTATCTCTGTAAAAGCTGTTTCTGGCCATTTGTAAACATAAAAGTGAGTCCCCATACAGTGCTCCCTATTCTGGGCCCTCTCTTTGACAATATCTATGAATCTCACTCCTTTCCTCGGTGAGGCCCCAGGGGTCAAGAGGATTAGGGCTCTGCATCTGAATGCAATCCTGCTGGCCTTCTACCTGCCACCCCATGGACTCGGCTTTCACACAAAAAAACTGCCCCTGAATGATTAATGCTGACTTTGAGGTGCCTCTGCCTGAAAGCGAAGGGTGTGGAGGTAGTGCAGAAAGTTAAAAAAGAAACCAGCCGTTAATTGATTGAGTCACTTAAAGCCAGGGCCACTGGAATTAAGAGTTTCTGCAGCAGCAGCGTTTTCCACATAATTATGAGTTTACCGCATTTGCTACATAATCCATAATCTGCAGATTCCAACAAAAGAAACTTGATTCTAGCTCACACAGAACACAATTTACTTAAAACATGGCAAAGTGTTCCAGAGCAGTGGAAGGCCCTTTGCAAAGATTGACTGGTAATCTTGTAGTTGCTTACTGCTGTATTTAGGTGTTTTATAGATTTGACACATAATCCACCATCTGCCGCATCATCTGCTGATATTAACAACAAAAAAATGGTTCTAGCTCAAACGGTTCCAAAGTTAGTAAAAATGCCATGACACATGGTGCCGCGCGGTGGAAGGCACTTTGCAAAGCTGGCCTGGTCTTCTTTCTGTTGCTTATAGTTATATTTCGGTATTAAACTGGTCCTAATGAGGTGCAATCAATGCCCAGACAGTGTTACCAAGTTTTAAAATGAAAAAATAATGAAGCAATACTATCAAAAAACGTGCCGCATAATTTGCCTATTCTTGCTGCATCATTTACTCAACTCTGTCTCATAATTTGGCCCTCTTCTGCCGCATAATTCCACTGGCTTTGCTTATACCCTGGACCTCAAGCTAAGCATTCTAGGTTCTTGTGAGGTACAGGCGCTCGCCAAGTCTAGAACTAGGCCCGGTAGCTCTCAGGCACCTATGACATTCCTACCGAATGTTAGAACTACCCACTCTTTGATGTGTGCAATTTAAATGTTAATAAAGTTTTTGAAACAAAAACTTATTAACTCTTCATCCCATAATATAATATGACAACCGTGAACCGAGACAAGTGAAAGCAGCAATCCCTCCTCGTGCTCAAAACCAAGACACTGACCAGCAAGACTCATCCTCGTGAAACACAACCAAAATCATCAAAAAATAAACGAGGGAAAACGCAAAGTACAAAAGTTGCATTTATCACTGCACAGTTAAAACGCATATTCAAACAAAATCTCAAACAAATATAGTTTACCAGGACACACACCCACGAACTGATTTCACATTGAGTATTTGTGCAGCCTTTACTTATTGAAACATAGAGAAAATACATGCCACACTCACTGACCCCTGCCCCCACGGCTCAAATCACGGGCTCGGAATAAATGAAGACAGCCTGGAAATGCAGCAAATAAACATCGCTCGCACTTCCAGGCCATCTTCATTTACATATACTTGCAGAGGCATCTGCGCCCACCTGGGAACCCATCCACGCCCCCCCAGGGGGGCGCGCCCCACAGTTTGAAGACCTCTGCTCTACATCATTCAGAATACCTTTCATCTCCTGGGTAGTTGGTTCCGAGACTTTGATGGGGTGATTACAAGGTTTCTGTGGGGGGGTGGGAGGCCACGTATCGCCTTGGCCCGCTGTCGGATCCCGCCCTTTGACGGAGGCATAGGTATGACAAATCTTCACCTCTACTACTTGGCTACCAGACTCCTCGTCATCCACGATTGGTTCACTGGGGGGTGGTCTGACCCGGCCTATCGGACTGAACTTAGAACCATGGACTTCCCGCAAATTCAAGCCTACTTATACGGGGCTCCCATTCCACAGGCGATCCCACCAATCACCAGAGCGGTCCTCGTGGCCTGGCGCTCCGCCCTGCGATACACGCACTAGGACAAACGACTCACTCAACATACACCTCTGTGGCAGGGCACGTGGCTGCGAGAAGCATCGACCCTTGCAGGTTTTCGGCAGTGGGATCACGTTGGGATCTCGCTCCTTGGGGATGTCTGGGTGGGGGATCACGTCAGGGCCTTCTCCGATCTACAGCAGCGCCATTCCCTTCACAACTCCCAATTTTATAAGTATTTACAACTCTGTCACGCCCTCACCGTACACATCCCACCAGGCACGTCGCTGCCCGAGTTTAGCCCGTTGAAAGCGCAGGTTATGATTGGAAACCTGGGAAGAGGAGGGGTGTCATGGATATACCGCTCCCTAGTGAACAATGGCCCCACTACAGCGGAACCGCTGGGAGGGATGGTTGGGTCCCCTAGAAGAAGCTGACTGGCGTGATACCCTCATGGCTCCCAAAACCCTTACGACCTCCTCTAAACTCCGTCTCATTCAACTTTACTATCTTCACATGGCCTACCTCACTCCTGAGCGCCTACATAAGGCGGGACTGCGCCCCTCCCCGGACTGCACACGATGTGGCCAAGCTCCGGCTGACTTTTACCACATGGTCTGGTTGTGTCCGGGCCTTGCCCCGTTCTGGTCGGGAGTGGAATCTGAGCTTACGCAGACTCTGGGTTGGCAGGTTCCCCACGATCCCCTGCGACTTCCTCTGGGGGCGTTTGATGGATTGGACGGCTCTAGAGCCGACAAGCACTTTCTGGGCACTGCGATTGCTGTGGCCAAGCGAGATATTGCGGCGGCCTGGGCTCAGGCCAAACCCCCTACCCTGCGAAAGTGGCGCCGAGGGTTGGACTGGTGTGCGGCCCAGGAGGAACCTCTCTTTGAGGCCCTGGGAAGTTCCACAAGGTATGGGGCAAGTGGCTGAACTTACGATTTTAAATTATTCGCTCTGACTTTTATGCACCAATGTATTGCCTTTCAGTCGGGATGGCTTGCCTGATTACCCCTATCAGGGCTTTGGCTCTTACTGTCTGTTGGGAGATGGATTTTGATTTACCATGCAAACTGTGTGCTGTCATCTTGTTTGTTTGTTTCTCAAATGCCAATAAAGTTGATTATCAAAAAAAAACATATAGGTCCATTCTATGGAATCAAAGTGCTTAGCTGCGTCTAGCAGCACTGCGGCTGCTTGTAGTGATGGCTCTAAGCGATGCAGTAAAGCAAAAATTGTGCACAGGTTATGGTCGAAGAGCAGTTGTAAATCCAGACTGGTCCGGTAGCACCAAGTGGGGTAGTAGTGGTTGTAACCGGTTGGCAATCACCTTGGCTAGTATTTTAGCATCTATATTTATGAGAGATCGTGGCCTATAAGACTCACACCATTCTGGATCCTTGTCAGGTTTCAGTAATGTTATTATTAATGCTTCTCTCAACGAAGGCGGTAATACTAGACTGAGATATGCCTCCTCGTATACTACAAGTAATAGCAGGGCTAATAATGCAGCATACTCCTTGTAAAATTCTCCGGTGAACCCATCTATGCCTGGAGCTTTGCCTTTCGGGAGGGTGAGAATAGCCTCTTTTACGTCTTCGATTGTCACTCGTTGTGTTAAAGATTGCAGGAATCGCTGTTAGCATGAGCTGAAAGCCATTTTGTACTTGGCAGCCATTTTAGTTAGCCATGTGCTCGCCATGTGCTTTCTCCCTCTTCCAGAGTCTTGCACATGCTCAGAGAGGCCTAGCTGGTAGAATGCACCTGCTCCTAGTATACAACTGTCAAGCTATTCTTACTCATGTAAGCAGTTTAGTCTCCCCTCCCACTTTGTGGAGCAAGCAAATTTTGTATGCCCATATTAGTCAATAAGCATGCTTGTATGTGCTAGGACCTCCCCTTGATTTTATGCTGACTATATAACAAATGCATATATAAGGACCCTGTTCTCTGCACTCATTAGAATGCCTCCTACAGTGGCCTGCGGGTACCGTAAGATGCAATCTCCCTCATCTGAGGTTAATAAAACATGTTTTTTGATATTACAGCTTCTGTGCCAATCTCTTCTTTGTTGGTCTTAAGGACCAGATGTATCAGTGAACCCCTAAGAAGGTTTTTATTTCTACAAATGGCGCCCGAAAGTGGGACTCATCGGTGCAGCGGCTATCCAAGGGAGTGGTCTTGAAGGGAGACAGGAATCTACTGAGTACAGGACAGGAATCTACTGAGGAGGTACCCTGCGCACGGAGATTGTTTTGTCTTCCAGCCCAGTATATTTCTGGTCTTCCTGCTCTGATCCTCCAAGTGTTTGCCGCTCCCGACTGAGAACTTCTTTGGCGTGAGTATTTTAAAACGACCGTTAGGTCACTCAGAACTTGGCAGTTGGAACCTGGACACCATTTGATTGGTAAGAGCCGTTTTGCGGCACTTGCTGTTGGTTTGATGCCTTTGATTGGTAAGGTAGTTTTAGTAACACTTACTGTGGCTTTGTTTGTATGATTGGCCAATTTTGGAATTTGTTTTGTAATTATATATGCATTGCAATTCATATAGGCAGGTAATGAGGAGATTTTTTTCTAACTTTGAAAATTTGAACGGCACACATTGTGTTAAGTGTCACTTGGAGTATAATATTATATATGCTATAATATTTTTGGCATGCCGGTTACCAGTACCCTTTGTTGAAAGTGTTGCTGTTTTGGAGGTACCGATATGGATTTAGGAAGTACTCAGTTGACTCCCCTCAGAGGGGATACCTAAATAGGTTTAGGTATAGTAAAAAGATATTTCTTCCTTGGTGACTAAGTACCCCATGGAACTAAATATGTACATAAAACGGATCCGGATCTGCGCACTTAGTAACATTCATAAGTGGTGATATGCAGAGCGCTTTTTGAGTGTTCTACCAGCCAAAACTGGCGAATTTGGTGTATTTTGGCTTCTTGACCATGGAACAGTTTTTTGGGCTACTTTTGAGAGCTCTTCTTGTAAATATGACTTACAATTAGTATTTACAAATAGGTTGGTCTTGCGTACACTTTGTAAGCTGTCCTAAGTATTGATTTGTGGGTTAAATGTGTGTTTAAATGTCTATGTGGGGTTTTTGGTTTGACATTGGTAATACTTGTGTGAGTACTCTTTATGTAAGAATGGCTAGCTTTAAGCGCGCTGTGTTGTGTCCTTCTGTAACTGTCTGAATGAGCTCAATGAGTTTGTTTATGTTTTTTGCTGTCCTCATTCTGTTATGCAAAATGTCATTTAGTTACTTACATATTAAATAAAAATCCAGAAATAAATTATGTAACATATGCTAAACAGCTGCATGTTACTATTAAATTGACAGAGTAAGACACTATACATGTGTGCAACTTGCCACAATGCTAAACATAAAATTAGAATTCGTATTCAATAGGATTAAAATAGGCCTCATACAGAGGTAAAAAAAAAAAACGAAATTGTGTGTTTTGTAATCAATAGACTTAAATACACAATGTTACGGCCTTTTCCTTAAATACATTGTATTAGACATTAAAAGGCATGCACATCATTTGAGTGAATTTGGTCGTTGCTGAACTAAATACACATTATAGAAAGATAGATTTGACTGCATTGAAATGCCTCAGTTTTTAAATAGACTGTGACATGCTTTTCTCTCAGCACCCGAGAAAAAAGCTTTCCGACAGCTGTGTTTAAACTGACTAACTGAAAGAAACCGTTTGACACAGCAAATGGGGATTTAACTCTGTCAGGGTATTTCAAATAATAAAGGGGTTTTTCCTGAGAAAGGCGTGCAAATTCGACGCCTGCTGACAAACAACAGCTGCATAAATAGCATATGGCTATTCCTGCTCACGGCCACAGACAGGAATGCTGTGTCAGCGATATTTTAAGTCAGTGTAAACCTGGTATACAGGCCTGCATTATTTTAAAAGTTTCAAAACACCAGTTTCATTATTTTGGATAACAGAGAACAAAATTGAAAGTAGGGATTTCCTTTCTTAATGCCTTTTTTATAAGTACATCTATGGTTCTGATGTTAAATGATAACTGTGCTTTTAAAAAGTGGTGCAGACTTTTCCTGTTTCAAGTAAGGCTTCTGTGCTTAGGGTTATGAATGAATGTGTTTAAATATGATAGGCTACGAATGAAGCTTGCTTTTCCAATGTGGAATCATCAAAATGGTTGGTTTTATTGATAAAAAATAATAATTATTATATGGGAAAAAAATATATTGTTAAAAACAAATGCTTTAAATTCGTTTTTTCATCTTTATAAAGCCTAATCATCATACTGTGAATTCCTAGTATCAAAGTTGAATTTAAGCAGTGCTGTACCGCAATAAAAGGGAACTTAAATGTGAAATGTCACTTTACCCAGCCGTACAAAACTTATTTTTATAAGGGTATATCTTATACATTTCTGATTTCCCATTCCTGGGCTATCTAGAGAACACTCTGGGGGTTCCTATTATGCAAAAATATTGTAGGATATTCATTTTTAAGTGCCCCTACCACCAAAGTCGAAATTGAGCTAAATTCACAATTTTACAAGCAGTTCTACCACTCAAGGCAGTTTTAACGTGCTCTCAGGCTTCCATAAAGTATATGCAAGTATAAAATAAACAGCTGCCTCTGCATTACTAGATTGCACACCACTGTACATAAATGAAAATAAGTACAGGACTGCTTTTCGCTGTGATTCTCCAGAGTTGCTTTGCATTACAAACCGCATGGCAAGCCTTGCACGCAAAAATGAGCAGCTGCTGAACGGGTCAAAGGTCGGAGTTCTGCATTTAGCAACTTAGCAGGGTGAAGGGTAATGTTTGCTTGGACACTTCGACCTTCGAAAAGTTTTTTGAAAGACGAGATGATAGCGCAAAGAGAGAAAGAGAAGCTTTGCTTCCTATTTTTGGCAAACACACGTTTTGCGCAGTCCTATGCCACGAAAGGAAGACAACCCTCAGTTGAACATTGATCTGCCATTTATAAAAAATAATGGTTTTAGTTTAAAGAATACTGTGTAGGGGCTACGATAAGGAGGAAATGGATTTTAGTTTGCATTCATGCGCCCTCATGTTAATCTAGTACAATTGCTGTAGAAATTGATTTAAAGTTAACTCAATTTGCATTGTGTTAGACTGAATCAGAGAATAGCCACTTTCTAAGATATCTCCTACAAGTTTGTTTGTGCCCAGTTGCTACAAATAGGGGTTGAAAGTGTTGACAGAAGTAAAACCTGTTTCAGGTTTTCCTACTGTCAAAATGGGGGAAGGAGGCTAGCTCCTCTACAAATTAAGGGTAGGCAAAATTATGTTTTCTCTCTTCTTTTTCTCACTTTTTTTGAGTCTGTCTAAAGCTGTCTAGGAAATGGCCATATGACAGTTAAGGCACTTTGCATTGTTCATAAGGCGGCACACAAAATGGGGCCTAAACCATTACAGAGAATGTTTACTTGGTACTCCCCAGCTAGAAGTCTTCGTTCCTCGGCAGCCCACCTAGTATGTACCCCACGAGTCAAGAAGACCCGACTAGGAGGTAGATCATTTGGCTATACAGCCGCAAGGCTATGGAATAAACTACCAAGTGAACTCAGACAGACTGATGACTAACTGCAGTTTAGAAAAAAGCTAAAAACCAGGCTCTTTCCAAAAGAATAGCCTTGAGAGATTGGCGCATGATGATTCATAGTTTTATAGCTGCACAGTGATTTAGGTAATCCCAGCGCCAGGATGCCCGTTGGGTGACAGCTGCGCTATATAAATGCTACTTACAATTACAATTGGCTATTCTGTAATACTGTTTTAAAATTGTTAGAATTAATAAAAAGATGAAACACATAAGCTATGTTACTGCCCATCCTGTATGAAAGAATGAGTAGAACAGATTGATGTTCCCTTATTTGATCTTTAAGGAAAATTGTATAGTGGGGGTTTCTGTTCAAAAATCTCAGGTGGCAACACTATTATTGTTTATGTTATTCTCATGTTCTATACAGTTTTGCAAGGGCATTGCTAGTCTTTTATTAGCTAGTCTGTGTAAATAAGCTGACAGCCCTTATTAGAGCTGGAGATAGGGTTTTTTTCCTTTTGAAAATGATGTTGCATAGTCCAGATCGTGAAAAGTACAATGCAGGAAAGACGCTCATGTGATCCTTAGCAAACATTTTGAAGGAAAATATTGTTTTATAGGAGTTTGTTTGTCATAACATGTTCTGCTGGAGAAAAAGTACCCACTATGTTGAAGTTTAGTTCTTTTTGCAATAAGAATCCCTGTTAAATTAGCAGTTTTAGATTTTCCTGCTGCACCTATAACATTAGAGCATGGTCCTAAGCATAACATGTAAGAGAAATTATTTTACAAGTGTCTGCAGTCCTGTACAAGTAATGTAAAATCTATGAGTAAAAGTGTAGAACATTTCCTTTTTCTTGAGGGTTCTTCAGATTGGTAATATAGGAATACACCAATGTAAGTATTTGGAGTATGTCTGTATTGTTTTTCTTTTTCCTCAGAATTTAGTAAATGAACACAGACTTCCTTGGCTGCTTGGGATTGGGTGATGTATTACTCTTGTCAGTTCACCAAAACGTTCCTTTTATATTTGCCAATAGGTCCAGGGTTTTCTACTCTCAGATAGATGAAGTGGTTCTTGGGTGCCTTGCTAATGTATGGGGCGCCCCAAGACTAAGGAAGTATTCTGAGACTATCCTCTCTGTTGTTAGATTATTTCTGTGCCTTGTCTAAAGACCTCTTGTTCTGTCCACCAATAGATATTTGCTGCCTTACAACCATTGCCAGAGGGGCCCGGACATCAGATCCAGCCTGGGGAGTCAGCGCCACTGCAGCTTGAAGCCAAAGTGAAAGGAACCAGCATAGGCGTTGCTGGCAACTAGGACCTCAGTGAAGTCGGAAGCACTGGGACGTGAAGTGTGTACCCCTGCCACTGTCTTGGGCGAAAGACGGGGTTACAAATCAGGATGGAGAAATCTTTGTGTGGATCCAGTTTTTGATGCCCAGCTGAGAGAGTCACAGGACGACAAGGACGGCAAGGAGGCTTTTGCTTGAGGTGACCCCTTTGAAACAAGGGTTGCTTCAGGCCTCTTAATCCTGGTCCCAAAGTGAATGCAAGTCTACGCCTTTGTTTGTTGATCAAGAGATGCCCGAGCACATTGGGTACAATTTGTGCCCCAACAAAAGAGCAGTGCGCCAGAGGTGCAAATACAGGAGTTAGGGAAGGACTTGAGTTTAGGGTACAGGTGCTATGCCCTTGGTGCCTGTTAGATTAAAGTGAAGAAAACTGGTGCACTTCCTGAGACACTGGATAGGATCATTGAGGGTATTTGCCCTGGGGGGGTGATTGCCCTATCCTGAAAGAAAGACTTTTTCTTCTCCGTGATTCTTGAGTTGCGAGTTGTGCAGCTCCACCGTGGGAACAACAACAGCCTGCCTGTGAGGCTCAAACGGACACAGGGAGAAGACTCCCCTCTGGCTGGTTGGTTTTAGAACTTTCCCAAGGACTCTTTTTTTTGTTAGTAATGTACCCCTTTGGTCGTCCCATTTTTGAGGAGGAGCAGCCCTTTGCGGCTCCTTGTCCTAATTCCTATGGCCCTGTGTGGTCCTCCTGGTCCCCCGGACCCACAATTGTTTTTGTAATAATATGTCTGATTGCTTTAATATTTTTTAAGAGGAATGTTTATTCTGCACGAGAAAAGTTCATCTGAGCATGTTACTTTACTCTTTTCTTAAGTATATTTATTGATAATTCAGCCCTCATAAAATACTGAGAAAGTCTATTGAAAATGTTTTTATTAGGTATGTGCTGTTGGCTATTTTGAAATTGACTTGACGAGCCCCCATCAGAGCCCTGAAACTTAAAATTAGACTAGATGGTTTTGGTATTTGCTATCTGGTTAGGATTGGAAAATATTGAGATTTCTGTTTGAGATAATAGTCATTATTCTCTCTTGCTACCTGTATGACCCAATGCTCTGTTCACTTTGTACTCCTGCTTATACCTTGTATATACCTGCTTAATGAAATGTTTAGAATGTAAATGCCCACCTAGCATAGGATATTGATGAATTTATGAGAAGAAAATGTGCAAAATATTTTCTATGTCTCTACTAGATCATGGGAATGTCTTTAGCTCATGCTAAAAGGATCGTCTGTTAAAGATTGCAGGAATCGCTGTTAGCATGAGCTGAAAGCCATTTTGTACTTGGCAGCCATTTTAGTTAGCCATGTGCTCGCCATGTGCTTTCTCCCTCTTCCAGAGTCTTGCACATGCTCAGAGAGGCCTAGCTGGTAGAATGCACCTGCTCCTAGTATACAACTGTCAAGCTATTCTTACTCATGTAAGCAGTTTAGTCTCCCCTCCCACTTTGTGGAGCAAGCAAATTTTGTATGCCCATATTAGTCAATAAGCATGCTTGTATGTGCTAGGACCTCCCCTTGATTTTATGCTGACTATATAACAAATGCATATATAAGGACCCTGTTCTCTGCACTCATTAGAATGCCTCCTACAGTGGCCTGCGGGTACCGTAAGATGCAATCTCCCTCATCTGAGGTTAATAAAACATGTTTTTTTATATTACAGCTTCTGTGCCAATCTCTTCTTTGTTGGTCTTAAGGACCAGATGTATCAGTGAACCCCTAAGAAGGTTTTTATTTCTACAGTTGCATGAAATATTCCCTTTGACCTGGCAACAGCCATGCCAGAGCCACATCTGCAAAATATTGGTTCAGTTCAGACACTGTTGCTGTGTCTCGTGGCGCATAAAATCTTGCATAATATTTCATAAAGGTCTCGTGGATGTATGAATTTGAGTATATGGTCGTACCATCTTCATCTACTAGATATACCACTTGTTCTATGTGCTTATTCAATTTCAATTTATGTGCAAGACAACGCCCGGGTTGCCCACCCTCACCATATGCTCTAGACATGTGACGCATGGACATGAACCGCGATTCTTGCTCTGCAAGTGTCTCAAATTCTGTTATATGTTCCCGTATGGTCGCCAGCAGAGATTCTGCCGGTCTACACTCATATTCTCTTTCGAGTGCACTGAGCTTATCCTCTGTCTGCTCAGTTGTGTCTGAATATCTCTCAATACTCCTGCCTGTGTAGCTATACACCAACTGAGTACATTTAACTGTCAATCTGGCATTCAATAATCTCCAATGTTAATCTTGCGGCCGCCATTGCCCGCTGTATACGCAGTTTCTGTTCCCTCTCACACTGGAGGTCCCAGACCATCCTCCTTATTAGTGTTCTCCATTTTCAGCATCTGACCCATTGCACGGTGGTTTATCAGGTGAAAGTCACTTTAAATATTCCTTGGCCACATTAGGTGTTGTAAAGATTTTCTGTTGACCTCAGTGTTCAATACGAAGGTGCGCTGGGTACAACATAGCGTATGATATATTCGCTTTTTGCAGGTGCCGCTTGATCGTTAAGAACTTCAGCCGAGCAGTCTGCACATTCACGGTAATATCCAGGTAAAATGAGACCTGGTTGCCCTGATATTGTACTTCTCCATTTTCTCTCGCAAGCCGTAGGGCAGTATCTCTATCGCGATAATTCAATAGTCTCGCTATGATGGGCCTGGGGGGGGGGGCCCTGGTGGTCAGAAGAGCCCTATGCGCTCGTTCCACCACTAGTAGTTGGGAGAAGTGCTCCGCACCAAACACCGTGATCAGCTTGGTTTCAATGTAGGCCTCCATTTTTCCTGTATTTGCAGATTCTGGCACGCCTATTATTCTTAGGTTATTGCGGCGAGAGCGCGCTTCCAGGTCCCCTTTCTTTGCCTGGATGACTGCCAGGACCCGCTCCATGTTAAGGGTTTTCGAGGTTGTCGTTTGCAGCTCATCCTCGACCTTCAAGATTCTTTGTTCAGTCTCCCCAATGCACGTGGACTGTTGGGTCCATCTTTGCCGCCATGTTGTAAAGCCGCATATTGATCTTATCATCAATGGACTGAAGGCTACTCTGCATTGCCATGAGCGTTACTTTGAGCGTACTGCCCTCTGCTGCTCACACGGGCTGCCCTTGAAGCGCACCCGTGTCTGGCAGTTGGTTTGTGGAGCCTCTTGCTTCAAACGTGAGTTTCGCCTGCGTCTTATCCGCTTTCCCCATGATGATGCTATGTGGCCCAGTCACGCCCCGTCACAAATGCTGGAGGCTATTTTGGTGTATGATTACACAGCTTGTTTGGTAATGTAGTATGGTGCTGTTGACAAGTGCTGCTTTTCCAATCTGGATGTAATACAGGCATATGTGGGTCGCCTACTATTCTGTCCTCAATGTGTGATCCGCATGCAAGTGGGAGCGACTCAGTATACAAGGATCGTGCAGCCTCCCAATGTACGCACCTTGGAAGTCCTAACACCTGTTGTCTTTCTATCTGCTGAGTTCCATCCCAAGGCCTGCCAGTCCCTCACGCGAGGTGCAGCAGGGCCCACGTCGCCACCAACAAGCGATTTTCAGTGAGTTGGCGCTTTATCTTACTGAATCTCTGACCATGGCAGGACACCGCTTCTGGCCCACTCGTCCTATCCTACACGGCAGTTCAGAGCGGGCCCCGCCACACAGCACTCTCTCCACCTCCGACACAGCCAGGGGATCTCGAGTCAGCCACGCATCCCACAATGTGCGCATCTGTAGGCCAACGCCCCGGCCTCGATACTGCAGCCCGACCAACAGAGGCGTTATCTGCCTCCGGTGTGGCACCGGTGAGCTGCTGCGGTGATTTATGTACAACCTTGCTCGGTGAGACCCACGCACAGCTTCACTCCCCGCTACACTTCACTCTCTCACCTGGCTGTCCAGCCGTGATTCAACTGCACAGTCTAGGGGGCAGGCAGCCAAGGCCCGATCACAGCACACGACCGGCTGCTCCGCACCCCACGCTCCAGCTCAACTGGGTTCTGCTCGATCCAGCATTTGGACCACTCACTTGCCACTTCAATGAGGTCGGACCCATGTAGGGAGCAGCGTTTGTCCCAGCCAGCTACGCGACCTGTGATCACCGACTAGTTCCGCCCGCTGCAACGCATGCGTCTGCAGGCCGACACCGCAGCCTTGATTTAGTAGCTGGTCCAGCTAGGGCGCCCCCGCCTCCAATGCAGCGCCAATGAGCTGCTGTAGCAGCCTGCGTGTAGCTCCGCAAGCGGTGTCCGCGCCCAACCCCACTCCACGCTTCTGCTTTGCTCAGCAGTTTAGTTCTGTTTCAGCAACACAGCCGCGATGGCAAGCAGCCAAAGCTCGATCTCAGCACTCAGCCGGCTGCTCCGAGCCCCACGTTTCCACCTCACAGTGATCAGCTCTGCCCAGCGAGTGTAGCCACTCGCCGGGCACTCGAGTGAGGTCAGAGTAGCACAGGGATTACATTTTTATCCTAGATGGTGGAGGATGGCCTAATTATGAACGGATTGTTAGAACCCAGCCGGCAGAGCAGCACTAATGTTCGGCCATCTTGCCGCAGGCTCTATAGCACCCCCTGCATGGGTGTACTTGATAATGAAAAAAATGATCAATGAAATAGGGTTGCAAATGAAAATACACTGAATACGAATGCAATACAAAATATGATATTGATGTAAAACAACAAAATCAAAAGTCAGGCTAGGTCATTAGAAGGTACTTGTGAACAATATAATATGACACAAAAAAAAAGTAAAGAAGAAAATAGAAGAAACAAAAGGAGAAAATAAATATGCAAAAAAGATCGAAAATATGTCCAACAGTAAATGTTCAGACAATAACATATAAACATACAAACTTCAATTTGTAACTTTGAGCTGGGGTGGAGTGTATGTAGTGGTGTGGAATGGAGTGTGGCAAACCATCAGCCTTGCATAGATCAAAGACCAGTACCTAGTATATGAACGGGCGAATTGCTCAGGTATGGTGAAGGGAGGTGTGTGGCAAGTGAATTATACTATATCAGAAAGAGGGATTGCTTTTAGAAAATGAATTACAAAGTTTATCGTAGTATCGTTCAAAGAAAGGAAAATAAGAAGCAGAAAAAGAGAAAAAGAGAGAGAAGGCAAACTAAATTACATTGCAAAAAAATTAATAAAACCATAATACTCTAAGAGAAAGATAAAAGGATATTGGACAGGATCATTGTCAGTTTTTCAGCTGTGATCTTGATTTGTCCCTTGGCTGCGAGTTCTTCCAACATTTGAATCTACCACCATGGGACCATTTACAAGTTGCAAGTTCCAATTTGCCATGATCATGCGAGTCTGGAGAAGTACGACTGATCACGTTCTGTGTGGCTGAAGAAGAGGCAGATTTGCGTTTCATCCCAGAGTCAATTTCTTCCAGCTCATTCAGGAAAGATTCCAAGTCATGGGGGTCAAAATACTCCTTAGATTGTCCTTAATATGTGATGATCATGGTCGCCAGTTCCAAAAGGCCATATTTGATATCTTTCTTCTTTAACCTAGGACGAAGAGCTAAGAATTGTTTCCTTTTAAGGTTAGCAGGAGCGGAAAAGTTGGCGGTAATAATAATCTGTGCTGCGTTGCAGGTTATGGACCATGTTTCCTTGCTTCACTTATGATGTGACGAGCCTGTTGATGACGAAGGCAGCAAGCCAGGATATGTCGAGTTTGGGAGGTACGAGTAGATTTTTTAGAACGTACGAGGTTTAGACACTCAAATTCAAGTTGGAGTGAAGGCGAGCTTCATCAGATCAGGGATCATAGTAGTGAGAAATTACATGATATCATCCTTCTCCAATTGTTCTGGTAGACCAATGATTCTAATATTATCACTTCTGTTACGATCTTCCAAGTCAGTTGTCTTTTGTTGGAGATACCAAATATCGTGACCATGTTTAGGAACTATATCAAGACATGATTCAGCCTCAGTGAGGCAATTGTCTACCAATTGTATACGTGAATGAAACTGGGCTACCTCTCCCCTTAGAGACTGTACTTCTTAAGTATTTCCAGTCACTGCATTATTTACTGAAGCAATTGAGGTTTTAATGTCCACATGTTCTTTAAGTAAAGTGTCCATTGCCGTTGCTGGGATGTCTTGTGAGGTTGCCATATTGGAAGATGGGGCACTATTGGGTGGAACAGACAAAGCCTCGTTGTATGACAGAGGCTTAATATTCCTAAATACCAACAAAGGAATGTAACTGGCTATAAATGAAGAGAGAACCTACTCCTTATGCACAATTCAAGGAGATTAGTTTCATGAAAAATAAAGCAGGTATTGAGCAATAATAAGTCCTGGGGGAGTAACACTATTGTAGCAGGAACTTCCTAGTTACAAAAAGTTTTCCATGTCAATAATGGAAGAACTGAGGAAGTCTCCATTCATCTCATGTACTTCTATAGGTGCTCCTCCACCATTCCTCTACGCCATACCAAGAATCATTAGTAGAAAAAACTGTTGCAGTAAAAAGCAAAAAAAATGGAGAAAAGAGAAAAAAAGGGGGGAAGCTATTTAATGAACTGGCAGCAATACAGTCATGAATGACCAAGGGGAGAAAAATCCCTTGACAAAGCAGATAGCAACGTCATCCAGGTTGAAGCATGAAAGGCATACAACAGGGAACAAAATGTTCATAGAGCAACAATGAAAACTAGAGAAGCATGCTGCAGCAGAGCTCACATGATTGTAAGAACCTCAGGGGTTGCAGAAGGAAAGGAAAAGCGCTCCTCCATATGCAAGCTGTATTCCTTAAAAAAAAAAAAAAAAGATGAAAGCAGGAAGGACCTGGGCCTCTGGGTTTAATCCATCCTTCTTTTGCTCACTTCACCACCCCAGTTCAGACCCAGCCATATGCAAATCAGTCTTGACCCTGCTCCTCAGGGGAACAGTCCAGCCCACACTGCCAGGCCAGGTCTTCCCTGGACTGGAAACCAGCATCCTGGGACCGGTTTCGGGTCATCACCCCTCATCAGCCAGGCTAGCTTGAATCCAGTGACGCAGTGAGGACGGGGCCCACGTCTGGGCATACCCTTCCCACTTAGGGCGACAAATGCAAAAGGAACAATTGATAGACGGAATGCTGAACAATGCAAACATTCACCCCCAGTCACAAAGATCTGGGTTTAATCCATCGTTCTCATGCTCACCACGCCACCCCAGTTTAGAACCAGCCATATGCAAATCAGTCTTGACCCTGTTTCTGCAGGCACGGTCGCGCGGAGCCGTACAGATGGAAGCGCTTCGGCACATCAGGGCTTGGCACAAAAATAAAGATCCATTTTTCCCAGGAATGGTGCGTTCCCCAATAAACATAGAACTTGCCGAAGGTGCCGCTTGATGTCCGGATGAAGAATGCCACTTCATTATGTAGTTAGATGCGTAGTGGAATGCGAGAATCGGCTCAGGTATCGCATCTCTCGTCGGAGCCTTAGAGGAGAGCCGCCATTGCTGCCGACGCCAAGCTCTGCAGATCCTTTCTGAAGGAAAGGCCTTTCCTCCTCACCCCACTCAACGGGACCCCAGCATAAGACAGCAAACTCGGTCTTTCCCAAACAACGCCTTGCCACACTATGGGGTAAAGCCTATCTCAGCAGCAAGAAAATGGAGTCCCGTGGGGATTGGTGCTATTTATACTGTTTGATTGGCCATGTTTTTGTGTCACTTCCGGCTGGTGCTGCAGGATTGTGAGTATTGGTGCACGTTTAAGTACTGTGCAAAATAAACAGTAAGAAAAGAGACTGCATATTATGACCCTCCATTCTAGTTACATAGTTGTGTGTGCACACCCATGATAATCTTTTGAACATTTTTTTCTGTAGGCTTTTACAGACAAAGAATCAAACCAAATTAATATTTTATATTCGAGAATCTTTGCTGGACCAAAATCCATTAGCAGATGAGCCCCGCAGTGAGATGCACCCAGGCTCCGTGCTTTGCATGACCAGGTTTGCATGTCTCAGTTTGTGTATTCACTGCACGAGCTGCCACGGTTTCTAATGCATTTTTCATTTGTTTCACCCGCATTGAACTCCTGATGACCTCATTAGGCCATGCTGTTTGTGACCCTCTCCTCTCTCCCACAGTGACTGCATTGATGGACAGCTGACGTCACTAGCCTGCGCCATGGCTTCCAGTTGCAGCAGCTGGAGAGGCTGTGGATAGGGGCTGCTGATATTTCACCCCTTTTCACGCCCCCTGGGCTTGAAAATGACTGCGGACTCTGGAGTCCAACAACTAAAGAAGGAATGTCCAAAGCAGCATATTCAAATTATAAGATATTACTAAGGAAAATAGGATATTCCTGCAAGGACCAAGCCAACTTTTAATGCATCCGCGAATCCGCTGTCCTCAGTGTCTCTGGACAGTCAGTCTCCACTTCTTGAGTTAGGTCTTTTCCTGCCCCACAGAGTGAGGAAGAGATCCTGCAATGACCAGAAATCAGGGCCTTTGCACTCGTCGCATCACTGGATGGATGAACAAACGATAAATCTGCAGTGGAAATGGAGAATAACAAAGGTTTCTCAAGAAAGGATGAAAAGAACGACATTAACTCTGGTCACAGAATATCTGGGGAAAGTGCAGCTTTCCCCAAAATAGTCCAGGAGGCTTATTTACTACTCCAACTCCAGCCCTGGAATATTTTGGGGACAGTTAAAAAGCCCCAAATATTTTAAACAAGCGTTGACAAGCAAAGCCAAAAGGCTCTCCTTTCATTGCATTTTGTACTGTACAGCTTCGACAAAATTATAAATAAATAAAAAAACAGGTGCAATCGTGGTCGTCTCGTTTCACATCAGAACGCGCGCTGGCCAAACGACGCAGGAGCCATTGGCTGTAATTTATTATTTATGATCCAAGATGGCAGACACCACTTGGATTGGTTCATAAAAAATAAAGTTTCTTTGCGGAAAAGTGCCATTTTTTTTTTTTTAAAGGATTGCAGCTATTGGGAGGGTTGGGGTAGGGAATAACGGAGGAGTGGGTGGGGTAGGAAAGAAGCAACACACACAGCTTGGGTAACATAAGAGGACGAGAATATCACAGAAGCACATGGTGAGAGCAACACGGAGAGCGGGGGGAGGAGAGATGCAAACAGATGAAAGAAAGCAAAATGGAGCAGGAGAGGGGGGGGAGAAGCGCACATGGGACAGTTGGAAAACATTAACTTGTGGTGTGCTCAAGCAAAAAGAAACAAGAGAGCAGCACGGTAGAGGAAAGCAACACAGTGGGAAGGGTGAAGAGATGTGCACAAGGGAACAAGCTGTAAAACACTTGCATTCTCGTAGATTGCTTAAGCAAAAAGAAGAAAGTAGTTCTCTAAAAGTGAGCAGTGGAAGGATATAAGCCGGGAGGGACAAACACAAGATGGTCAAGCCAGCTATCAAATAAGAATCAAGCAAATGAGAGTGACAACAGAGCCAACTGAAGGTAAGCACCGCTCGACACCGCCTACACTTGGAGCTGGTGTCCATACAGTGCTCTATACTTGTGTGCGTCACTCACATAGTATCTTGATACTAACACTCGCTCCTTGATGCAGTAAATGTGACAACCCACATTCTTACAAAGGAACAAGTTCTCAGTACCTTTCTGAAGATACACAACGGCTGAACTATGACCCACAGTCAAGACAAAACATTAGTTGAGTGCTACAGTGAAGAATTGTTATCTGTTTTACTTACACTGAAGTATAAATGGCACACTTTAATGCCCTTAACATTTTTTTTAATGTTTTGTTTTTTAATTAATTTTTTTAAATATTTTTAATTTTTGTAATGCTTTTTAAAATGGCACACCTTTTAAATGCCTTAAATTTAACTCATCTTAACATTTTAAATGTGTTACTTTTTAATTTTTATCTTAAATCTGTGTGTTTGTCTTATTTTCTGGAACAAGCATCGACGACACCAATGACTTTGATACAATGAACACAAATTACCAAGTGTTACAGCACACAAAGCTGTTACAACATGTAGCAGCGGTGCAAGCTTCTCATAGACTCAACACAATATCCAACAGCCCAAGCTTCCGTCATACACACACAAATGTTACAGCACAAGTGACAACAATGTAAGCACTTCATCCTCCACACGCCATACTTATAGCACATTGTGCAACGGTGGAAGCTTCTGTTATGTAACAAGCTGCAGCTCTGCAAGCTTCCTGACCACCATGTTCTCCAATCGATCTATTGCAGAGCAAGTAAACAGTACAAAGAGCCCACAGGGAAGCAGAGGGGTCCTAGGAGAGTTACAAACAGGAAAGGGAGCCTTGCTGCTACAGCACAGTGCGCACACCACTGCTAAGGGCTCATCTGGATTACTGTGTTCTATGCGGATGTGCAGGAATATTAAAGTTTTCAAAGCCTCAGCTGAAGTAGTTACTGATTGCAGAGGCCTCATTTGTCGCCCTGCATCCTGTCTGTTCTGGCCCCACAATCACTGTGTAATAGGACTATAGGTGCACCTCACAGGGCAGTATAGATAAAAGTGAGCTCACGTGACACCTTGCTGCACTTTGCGGAAAGACATATCATTTACCATGTTTTTACTGTCGATCTCCAGCTTGACGTGGGGTGGTACTGAATACACTGTTTGTGTGCAGAACCCATCTAGAATCAGAGATCTCGTGGGAAAACTCCCTGCTGCCCCCACGGTTCGTCCCGCCTATTGCCTGGAATCAAAGTAGTCCCTTCTATATCTCTCAGGCGGGGTAAGAACATCGTCAACTTTTTATATCGTCTCTGACCCCTCTTTAACCTGGAAAAGGGCTTGTTCGACAGATGCAGGGGATGCAGGGAAACACCCGGATTGCATCTGTAGTGTGCAGGTGACATCCTGTGCACTCTCCTGGCGTGTAGGGTTCGGTCTAGAGCCTGTGCTGCTTCTATGGCTGTGTTAGGAGGCTGAGAGGAGGGTGCAGATTGACTCACGGTCACGCGCCACAAACCCACAACGCACCCCTTACTATGTGCCTCCCCCCTCCATGAGAACCTAAATGGATTTGTCACACCTGAAGGTAGTGAACTCTAAATAGGCACTTCAAAATAAGAATTGGAACTTACCAGCCGGAAGGAGGTAGAGAGAGGACATGTGAATCTACAGCACTTCACGCTGCAAACCAAGCTTCCCATTAAAGTATCAGTTTCAGTTTGCAGCATCTGTTGCAGATCACATGATGTGCACAGATGTGAAGCGGTACCTTCCAACTCTGACAGTGTGGCTTACAGGAAGGGCCAGTAAAAGAAGGAATACTATTTTTAAACGTTGAACCACTTCTGGTTCGTTACATAAATGAATATCAAACACAATCAAGTCAGTGAAAGTGTGGACAGATGTCCATGTCTCCGCCCTACGTATGTCAGCTGAAAGCAGGCTTCCCACGAATGCCATGGGGACTCCTTTCTTGTAAGTAGAATGTGCATGAATTGGTCCCTGGAAGGAACATCATCATGTGCCTACCACACTTGAATGGATCTTACAACCCATCTGGCAATCCCCGGCTTTGAACCTGGTGTGCCCAGAGGTGGACGCGAGAAGGACACAAACAATGGTCTTGTTTTACTCCCACTCTTTGTCCTTAACATGGACAAGATAAAGATCTGGAAAAATGAGAGCAAGAGCTGGAAAGAGAACATCTGAGAAGAACTGGTATGAGCTCACCATAGGAGCAGGACCACCCCAATAAAAGAGATGCCAAGTGGTCTAAAACTCTCAAAGTAGTCAGGTCAAGACCTGGACCAACACAATTTGTACTGTGGGATATCCGATTACGGCCCTGCGCTTGCTACCACCCACTCAGCCACTATATATAAAGATATCTTCTTTTCCATTCAATTTCAAAATATATCAAATATTTGTACTCCTAAGACTAAACAGAAAATGTGAACAATTCATCCTATGAATATATGTATCGTGAGTTTTCCACATAGCAACTTAGGACCATCATGTCCTGTTGTTTATATTGCACATTGAGAATGTGATCTTCATCGATGGATCTCCCACACTTATTCAATACTGACGAATCTACAGCCACTACAGGCAACACGTTTCGTGGTGGAGAGCCGCTTCTTAAGGGCTAAAGTTTACTGTAAATATTCCTTCCCAACTTGATCTATTAATAATATTCAGACTGTGTGTTCTTGCTTAAACCTTAAAGAAACCACGATGAATCCCTGAAAGAATAATCAGTGTCACCTACTCAGCCACAATTGTTCCTCAAAGCTCACAAGATCTATGGTTTTATCCACACTCACTTCCAATTTTCAATAAATTCCAAATCGAGTTATGATTTAAACCAATCTTTTCATCAATATTGTCCACAATTCCATGAAAACCTCACATCTTCAGACACCTCACTCACTGCCTTAAAAACAAAGTTGCATCTTCACATTGAACTAAATTCCACCACTGTTAAATCGTTTTTTTTTGGGGGGGGGCTCAGTACTTTTCACTATAACGTAGAAAACTTAAATAAAATGTTATTAAGAAGAGGAGGCAATGCCCTTTACTTATGTTCTTGAAGATTCAGGAGGAATATTTGTAGAGGAATTACTCAGTAAAGGTCTTCGATAAAAGCATTAAAAACAGGAACTCAGCAAAGCAGATGGGGCTGTACTGGCTGCCAAAATTGCCCTCATGGATTTTTGGCCAGTCCACTGTGTTGCAGAATAAGTGGAAATTCATCAAAATCCTTTGGAGACACCATAAAGGATCAATAGATGCGTTTGTGAAGAAGCCGGCAGACATTTCCCATTTTGCAGCAGAACCAGCGCTGTGGTGTTGAGAAGGTCAGTAAACTCCAGACGCACTTGAAATAACCCAACTCTTCCCCGCAGCCGGGTTGCCCAGGTAAGTATGCAGGGTCTCGGGTGATAAATTTGCCCCATGGGGTAAGTGTATACATCCGTCAGATCTGGAAGTTTGCAATGCGCCTGGCCCGTCATTTCCAACACTTGACTGTATTAAGATTGCCAACCCATGTGGGTGTTACCCCGCATCCTTCTCATTGGCGCTTGCTGCGTCTTCTGTACCACCTATCGAATGAGTGGGATGGGGGCGGGGGGGGTAAATAAACATTCCTAACCACTGTATCCACAGTGTATTCCTGAGAGTGTGGACATCTGAAATATAGTGTTGTCATTTTCTGTTTTCATGGGTGGCAAACAAATGTATGTTTGGTGGATCCTGTTTGTGAAAGCACTTGTCCAAGACCTCTTTCTTCACCTTCCACTCATGCTTGTATTGACTGGTTTTGCTGAGGGTATCTGTGCAGTCACCGTCCACCCCTGGCAAGTGTTCCTCCAGGTGGATGGGAGGTTTCTGTGTCCACTGGCCAATGAGCTGAGGTGTCTTGGACATCTGTAGTGTTTGTGTTCGGTTTCAATGCCAGTCATTGTCCTGGTCTGTATCTGCCACCGTCCCCTGAATATGTGTTTGAAAGGCACCGAGGTAGACACACCGGTGTGAGCGGTCACAGACAGATGTAGTGGCGTGCCTCCTCGGGGACCCAGCTGCCAGGTGTCTACTAAATGAGCTTCCCTACCTCTTAGAGAGGCATCCCTGGTGAGTGCCGGTGGTGGCTCAGGGGCAGCAGAGTCTGGCCACTAGGAGATTCCTGCTGTTCTACACTAGCCACTTTAGAGAACAACAGCACGGGATCCTCCCAGTCCCCAGGCACTGGAGACCGCTGGCTCACTAGTCACCTCTATAGAGACCCACATACATGGAGACGTGCATAAGGAAACTGTGCAATGCGCAACTGCACCATTCCAAAAAGTGCCAGCACTTTCCTCACAGTCAGAGATTAGGAGGGAGCGTTCTGTGGACTGGCTCCACTCGCTCCTCAGTGGTGGGGTACACTGGATCTGCGGGGGTGCAGATGGAGTTTGACATTGACGGGGACCCTCGTCCTATTACAGTCCAGGCCAGGCATGGACGAGCTTTCTTCCTCATTGTCACCCCTCTAGGTAGGGTGCACATGTACCTTGTAAATCCACAGGTGCGCCGCCATTGCTAGAAAACTTTACAGAATGAGCATGGTGTAGATTTCTTTCCAACTGTTAACACTGGGACCTGGTCACGTTTGACAGCGGACAGTAGAGAGGTGGGGGGGACGGAGGGGTTGGGAACCCGACCGTGCTGTGGTTTCATCACGAGGAGTAAAGAATCATATTTCAAACCCACTTTCATGAGGCAGTGCCCTGACATCGCAGTGGGATGGCTTGTTGCTTAAGATGACCCCTGTTTACATCAGGGTCGAAGTGGCGGATGTGGTGGGCGGGGCGTGAGGCGCCCTCCTTCCTGAATATTGGCAAATAAGCCGAGGACACCAGCTCCGCGTCGGTTCCTCCTCCATGGCCCACTTAGACATTAACACGGAAACCTCCTCTAACCACAGAGGCGAAGGCTCTGGGTCCGAGTGGTCTGGAGAAAAACGAGGGAACTCCATACGAAGGCGCTGTCGACCCCTCTGGTCAGCTCTCTTGCCAGGGGCATCTGGTAAATGTTGTATATGATCTTCGACAGGGTTGGATTGGGATCAAAAATCGACCCGGGCACACCAAAAAAAGCGGCCCACATTTGTCTTTCCGCAAAACACTGCTTCAGCAAAGTTTTATGAAAAGAAAGGGGTTGGGGGGCATGTTTTATTAACTTCACTTGGATATAAATAAAAAATCCACAGATTAGTTCACACTGCTGAGCTACACATGAATCCAAGTGAGACCACTCCTGCTCAGGCCCCCTGCCCCCGCTCAATCTGCATACATTAATGGGCCGGCCCAGCGAGAGAAAGGGACTGATACCTCCGCCCACCTGCCTCTAGAAAGGCCACTCAGGCACCCACTGGGCTGCTGGCAGTATCCTCACAGCACAGGCTGCCCCAAAAAGCAGCCCACATCTGGAACTTGGCTACCGGCCCTTCGGCCATTTCCCATGTGCCCGCCTTACCAATCCGACCCTGATCTTCGATCTGTCGTATCTACTTGGAGTGTTTCCGAATTACCAGTTATCCACCTCTACTGCCTCCTTCCGATCACCGCCTCATTGAGTTCACCCTGACAGACCCGGCCTGTGCTAAGATAGCGCCCTGGGCGGAGAGAAATGCGGCCCCTTGCTGAGGGTAGTGAGTTAAAGCAGGCTGATAGGGGGCCCTTTTGTGTTCAGGGGCCAGTACCTGGATGAGCAGGTACTGGCCCCTGAACACAAATATCCTGGACATCCCCCAGCTCACCTGAATCACCGATAGCTGAGCTGCCTCATCAGATGATGGTTTTGTTGATGTGTTCCAGCAGGGGTCAGAGGATGAAGGAAGAGGGCTAAAGGGGTGTTAAAACCACCCCCTGACCTATGATAATGAAGGATTAAAACCACTTTAAACTGGCAAATCAGACAGAAACAAACAGGCAGGGACAAGTCTGGAACAAGATGAGAAGGGCGCTGCTGTTGGCATCACCTTAATGCACACAGCTCCGTGCGCCCCTCAGAACATTGGCATCCTGGACCTCACAGATGGGGCAGTGGGGAGGGGATGCAGCCTCGTACCTTTCTGTGCCCGAGGGGGCACTGACCTCATCTTCACCACATTTTCAACATTTTCAGGCGTACTTTTAAAACGGCGTACTATACGTGTAACTAGAGACGATCCCACCCAGTGCTTTAAATGGGGGGGAAAATAGTGCAGGTACTCATTTAAATATGGCGAGTGGGCGGGGCTAAAGGCAAGACATCCCGATGCTTATTTACTTTTATACTAGTTGCAGCACATACCAAAACACATAACCAAAACAGGTTAATTCGTTATACAAAACGAAAGCCAAACAGTGATATTTTAACATTTCCTTGTGTTGTAATATTTCTCTCGCTTTTCTCTCACACAAAACACGCACAGGCAAGCAGGTAAACAGACAAAAATAAGCAGACACTCACACCAAAGAATCAGGTGGGATTAAAGCCATTTTAGCCTGGTTACCTCCCATGGCTTTCTTCATTGCGCTGTCACTGGACTGCCTCGATTCCTTGCAACACAGCGTGATGGTGAACACCCGGATTATCATGCAAATGAGCCCACGCTGAATAGTTCAGCGGGGGCTCCGCACTACAGGAGTGCTTTGGCTGCCAAAGAGACAGGCTACCACCACTAGCAGCCAATGCGCTTACCCTTTCATGAGTACCGGTACTCTCCCTGGCAGTAGAGAAGTGCCGGTACTCAGAGTGATAAAAATAAGAAGTGCCGGTACTCAGTACCGGCCCATTTAAAGCACTGATCCCACCCATTCTTTTTTGTAGCCAGTGGCGTCACGCTTGAGGCCAGCTCTTGGGATGACGGAGTGGGCTGGGAGGCTGGCTTGCTGGGGACCGCTCGGATTCAGTCATGTATGTCACGCATGAGTCATCCCCGATTCACCCGACTCTCTTCATGCATTGGCCTTTCTCCCCCTGAATCTGGATGCTGAGGTAAGGATGGCAAGGTAACAGTATATTCCCAAAATCTGCCTTATTTTGGATAATTTAGACATTCAGTATGTAGGGACATAACTAAACTTGGGCACCCCCACAGACAAGCTTTCACGGCGGACCAGGAGCATGGGCCCCCATCCACCTCAGGGGAGGCCAGGCCCTATGGTGTCCCATGTTGGTTGCCTTCAACTCCAGAGCATTTGTCTCTTCAAAAATCATCTTTCGTCCTTGGCCTTTTGGGCCACTGATGCTGTGTGTTGTCCTGGTGGTGGTGTCACCCTGGGTGCATAGGTATCCTGGGTCATAGCTATAGTGCATAATTTGTTTGGATCAACAAAGATTCATTTTTGGCTCAAATGTTGTGCTTCTTCTTCCCATTGGAGGAGTTTAATCTGGATTTTGAGATGAATCGGTCATCGCTGGATCATCGATACTGGGTGACTGAAGGCCTCAATGGCCGCTGTTGAGGTCTATGTTGTTTTCCATGCTGACCAGCATGGCGCGGCAGGGCTTGCTTTCGAGGAAGGGTTTCCTCAAGTGATTGAGGCTGATCCTCCCCCGTCTTGAAGTGGGGAAGTAGACTTCTGAGGTCTTCCTTGTAGTTTGAGACGACCCTTCGTTTAGGGATCAACGCTCATAAGGAAGACGATCTTTTAGAGCTGCCTCTCCTTTCTAGGTCTCCTCATTGGAGTATTTGTGTAGCGAGGATCAAGTCAAAGTCTCTGTACTTTGACTTGAGCGCTCAGGTGGAGGCTTCTTTCACATAGTGAGGGTCAAGAGGAAGTCTCTGTACTTTGACTTGAGCGCTCAGGTGGAGGCTTCTTTCACATAGTGAGGGTCAAGAGGAAGTCTCTGTACTTTGCCTTGAGAGGTCAAGTGGATGCTTCTTTCACATAGTGAGTGTAGGAAAGTAGGATCTGCTTTCACAGTTATCCCCACTTTTTGCCTGGTGTCAGTATGTTTTTGACTAGTATGACTGGGATCCTGCTAATCAGGACCACAGTCACTGTGCTTGATCCCTAAATTGTCCATGGTAAGTACTCGTGTACATCCACAATTGGCTACTGTAAGTCCCTAGAATATGGTACCAAGAAACCCAGGGCATATGTACACCAGAGGTCTCCCATGACTGTAGCATGTATTGTACCACCCATGGAAGTCCACTTAAAACGGACTATAGGCCTGCCATTGCAGCCGGTGTGGGTTGGTGCTTACTCCCCTCACGAAAGGTAAGTTTCCTTATATCTGGTGGTCACTACACTTAAAACCTATAAGTCACCCTATGGTTGGCTCTTCAGTCCTGAGGGCAGGGTGCTTGGTTAGAAGTGTGAGGGTGCCCCTGCATGAGATGTCCAACTATATAATAGCTGCACCAAACATGGCCATGTTTGGTATCAAACATGTTGGAATCATACCCAAACACTGATTCCAGTGTTGGAAGTATGATCCCATGTACTAGGGGGCTCCCCCCTCTGTACTATGGCAACAGCCTTTCAGGGTCTGACAAGCTAGTGCTGCTGCTGACCACAGACACAATTCTGTCCTCCTGCTGCTGAGCCAAGTTCGAGCAGGGGAAGGTAGAACAATAGGTTTCCTGTCACAGAAAAGTGTGACCACCTCCAAGACAAGGCTTAGTGTATTGGGCTAGGGTGGGGGCGCTTGCCAGCACCACCAGACTGCTTTGAAGGGCACATATGGTGGCCTCCTTGCATACTCCAGTTTGAGCCAGTTCAGGGAACCCTTGGCTCCCGCTCTCGGGTAAAACTGGACAAAGGACATGGGAGTATCCTCCCATCTGTCCAGCCACTCCTCTGGGAGGGACCCCCGAGTCGCTCCAACCCTTTCCCTAGGGTACTTAAGGGCTTACCTGTGGGTGGCTCTTCAGATTCGTCGTGGGACAAGACTCAAGCCTGAAATCACATAACTTTTTGACCGTCTCGACACTTGGACTTCGCCTGGAACCGAGACTGCACCAAGGAAGAGTCCTGCTGCTCCTGGTCTTGCTGTTCTGCAAGTCGTCTTTGTCGTCTGTGTCTGTACTTCTTCCAGGATCTTCAACAGACCTGTGGGCATCAAGGGCCCCGGAAGTAATCTCCCTTGGAGTGAAAGAGTCACTCCCCTACATCTGCAGGCACCGCAACTAAGCTGCCCGGTCTGTTGCTCCTGATGTCCCACAGACTTCCGGATGCTCAGCAACACGTGGTGGTTCTGCAACTCCCTCAAGGCCTGACTGGTCTTCTCTGCAATTTTGAGGCCAGTATCCCTCGTTGGAACCGCAGAGACCAAACCCCTGTGCACCGTGTTGACTTGCCGTTGCCAAGGCTTGTTGGTGCTGCACTCCAGAGATCTTCAGGTAACAAAGAACTCCAGCATCTCTTCCTGCCAAGTACAGCACCCTCACCGCCTCCTCTGCACCGTGGGCCTTCCTTCTTGGTGAGCTGCTCAAAGTCTTCTTGCGACTCCTGTGCCTTCGGCCTGTGGGTCCTCCTGAGGGTCTTCTCCTGCTCCAGTGGTCTCCCCTGCTTGCTCAGGGCTATTCGGACTCTCCTGCTTGTGTGGAGTCCCTTGGACCTTGCTGGTCCCAACCTTGCTCTTCCATCATTCTCTACAACAGTTGTGGCTACCAAGGCTTGTTGGTGCTCCTGCCAGACACCAACCACCTAGTCACCGACATCCAACGTGGGACAGATCGTGCAAGGCTCCTGGTCTTCCTCAGCGTCGCCTGGTCCTCCCAGCTGCAGCGACAAGGTCACCATTAACACTTCTGAACAGTCCATCGGTGGGCATTGTTTTTCAGTGCCTCCTGAGTGGCAAAGACTCTGTCCCCTCTGCTTACAGGTTCTTCACTTCCAGAACCCACCCTTTTTGATTCCATCTAACTTCTTCTCCAGAGGCACTTTTCTCCAAGTCTTCCATTGTCGTCTACGGAGGTTTCCAACGTCTCGTCACCCCTATGCACCTGGCTTCCCTGGTGTAGGTAACCTGGTCTCCGGTGCATCCACGTGTGGGGTGGCTCTCCAACATTCCGTCCTCCAAGGGAATTATTCGGGGTCCTCTGGGCAATGTCCTTCTGGAACAATTGATTGCAACCGCAACTTCTTGACTTCCATTGGGCACGCAGCTATGTTCCCACTCTGCGCACACAGCCTCTGTGGGGTTCCTGGGTACTTACCATGGGTGGTTCCTTGTGTCCCTGGCTCCTCTGGTCCAAAGTCCCATCCTCTTCTGCAGTTCGCATTCCACTTTCTTAATATACGGTTTGGTCTCCCCTGGAGACCACTGTATTTTGTGCTACTTACCTTATTGCAATTGAAGTATTTTTGGTGTATTGTGTTAATATCTCTGGGTAGGAGATATACTGTGTTAGTGAGTGTTGTGTAATAAATAGAAGTATTTTTATATAGCCACTGTGTAGTTTTTTCGTTTAACCTACACTACATGATTAAACTGCTTAAACAAGCTGCTTAACACTCCTTCAAGATCAGCCTGAAGGCTGCTCTCCACAGCTACCACTTTGAGAGCTTTCTATGGTTATCAAAGACCACTGATATCACCATAAGGGTTGCCTGGATTAGTGCACCATATACTAAGCCAGCCTCCTACAGTGAGAATCGAGGCTTGAGTGCTCAGGTGGAGATTCTTTCACATAGTGAGGGTCAAGAGGAAGTCTCTGTACTTTGCCTTGAGAGGTGAAGTGGAGGCTTCTTTCACATAGTGAGGGCCAAGAGGAAGTCTCTGTACTTTGCCTTGAGAGGTGAAGTGGAGGCTTCTTTCACATAGTGAGGGCCAAGAGGAAGTCTCTGTACTTTGCCTTGAGAGGTGAAGTGGAGGCATCTTTCACATAGTGAGGGTCAAGAGGAAGTCTCTGTACTTTGCCTTGAGAGGTGAAGTGGAGGCATCTTTCACATAGTGAGGGTCAAGAGGAAGTCTCTGTACTTTGACTTGAGCGCTCAGGTGGAGACTTCTTTCACATAGTGAGGGCCAAGAGGAAGTCTCTGTACTTTGACTTGAGCGCTCAGGTGGAGACTTCTTTCACATAGTGAGGGCCAAGAGGAAGTCTCTGTACTCTGCCTTGCGAGGTCAGGTGGAGGCTTCTTTCACATAGTGAGGGCCAAGAGGAAGTCTCTGTACTCTGCCTTGCGAGGTCAGGTGGAGGCTTCTTTCACATAGCGAGGGTCAAGAGGAAGTCTGTACTTTGACTTGAGAGGTGAAGTGGAGGCTTCTTTCACATAGTGAGGGTCAAGAGGAAGTCTCTGTACTTTGCCTTGAGAGGTCAAGTGGAGGCTTCTTTCACATAGTGAGCGCTTCAGCGCTCCGGTGGCGGCTTCTTTCACAGTATGTAACCAGGATCAGGCTACATTGCATTGAACTCGATCCTCTTCCTCAGCTTAACTGTCTCAGCAGGGCTGTATTCTTGGATCATTTTAGCATCACTCTTGCATTTCTCATATGCCCACTATGCTACTGCGCATGTGCCAATCTCTCCATTGCAGTGTAGGGATCCTGACTATGGTCCTAACATGGACGAATACTCTTGTTTATAAACTTTGGACCGCTAAGCAATTGGCTTTGCTGCAGATTCACGGAAGCACAAACAAAGCAGATGCTGATCAGAATGTACCAAACTGATGTGTAAATTGGGATAGAAGCAAAAGGTGCATTATTAACAACGCACTCCCCACTCCCCCCCCCACATCCCCCTTCGAGTCATTCACATATGATCTAAACCTAGTGCTGGGTCTTTTGAATGTAACATTGATCTGCGATTGTTCCTCTACCAGGGACTGGTGCTCCATCAGTGCCCCACCGGCAACAACATTCTTTCTTCCCTGGTCATGTTATGATGCAGTTTTCACATGGTTCAGAAACAAAGACTTTCAAGAAAAAAGTAGTTGTATTACATGCTGCAAAGTTTAAACTTCTCAGCAGAGATTAGAAATGTTAGGCGAGGACTGCCTTCCATCAGACTTTCTATTCTGGAAGGACCATTCTCCATTGAGTTTACACCTTCTGTGGAACCTTATAAGCCAGACAGCAACAGCATCCTTCCCGGGGTAAAACCTGCCATGGTAGATGGGCAAGTCCTCAATCATCTTTGGTGACCAGCTCTCTTGATTTCCAAGGGGCTTTTGCATCAGCGGTGTCGTCGCCCAGGGGAAGCTAGGACGTGCAGCTCTAATTCAGAAACCACGTGATGGCAGTGATGCCTCTGTTCAGAGACTACTGTTTGTGTCGTGTGAGGGTGTTCATAGTGAGCTGTGGAGTCTTTTTCCATGACCAGGGGGATGCTCCAGTTTTTAGTGTTGAGGAAACAGATATGGTTAGTGTGGAACCAAAATACAGGAAGCAGACACTTGAGGACCAGAGATGTGTGACTGAATCCAAAGGAATACTCAAAATGGTGTGCCTAATGGGATTCATGGTTAATCGCAGTAAATGGCCTGAAGACAAAAGTGAGGGATGTTTGGTGTGAAGCAGCAAGCTGCGATTCTATCAAAAGGAGTGGTACCCAGTTTCATCACACCAGTACATACCATCACAAATTAATAGAGCTCCAATCCAATAAGCCTGTCTGCATCTAAAAAAAATCCCCACAACATAGCAAGGTCTACAACAACCTAAAAACAAGGTCATATTAAGCATCGACAGATCATGAGAATAAACAATGCAGATAAAATAGTATTTACAGAGAATAAGTTCCCCTCTCTGAGAAGCAGGCAAGTAAATTGATTTTGGCAGCTGCTAGATTTGATTTGCAAGTGATTAATTTACTAACATTTTCTATTCTGCTTTACTCTTCGAATAAGAACACTTTGAAAATACCCCAAACCTACTCAACTACTCCAAGGATTTTGAGACTCTCCTCATCATGCTCTGCTCCTTTGTGAATACATCTCATCTAAATAATTTCTAGCTGAAATGTGAGAATTTGTTTCAAAATAAACATAGTTGGTGTCAGAACATCATTCTGTAGTGCCCTTCCCTATTTTCCTGAAGGATTTGCTGGTATTCAGTGCCATAACCCACTATGACAAACAAAATTGGTTATACCCAACTGGCTTATTTCACTTTATATGCCACGGTAAATTGGAATAGGAAGTGAACCAGTGGTGTGGAAGTTAAAATGAGATAAGTTAGTTGCAGTGAATATCTGCCTCATCTACATGCATGACTAAAATGTATGGCTCCAAGAACACACTGCAGTAACCCATGGCAAGGAAAAGTGCTTTGCCATCTAGGACACCCCACATTTATTCATTACATTACTTTCCCCTAGAGTGCTCAACAAGTTCACGTCTTGATGCTTAATGTACAAATGTGGCTGGGACTTGCCAAATATTAAAGAAATGCATGTCTTCACAGTGGCAAGTTGCCAAAAAACTATTCATCGTAGTACATGCCAACTAACATTTCCCATGATTCGGCTTACATGTGAAGAAAGTAGATTTTTCAAATTCAGCCTGGGAAATCTTGCTCAAAAGTTATTTTCCAATCGTGATTAAAAATAATTAAATGTTGAAAGTTTATTTTTGGTATCTAATGTGGAAAAGGAAAAGTTACTTACCTGTAACAATAGTCTTGCAGCTTTTTGGATTCACAAGCTGTGCATTATTTCACCATCTATTTTTCCTTTTTTTCTTTTGTTTCGGTGTCGACCAGAGGTGGCCAATACCAGCCCCCTGGGATGTTCAACGTAAGCCCATAATCCCCCAATATGTGGTTGCCAGGTACAGATGAGTAACTTTATTTTTGCAGCATGAATCTTTACTAGATTCACATGCTATGCATACACTACATAGTGTTATTTACTGTTTATGGGACAATGAAGTGTTTAAAAATGAGGTGTTTAAAACCTTGTGGCCTACGTGTGCCTCCTGGTTTGCATGGATATCCAAACAATACGATTACAATTTGGCAGCCATGCATATGTCATTAATGGAAACATTTACAAGGAAAGCTAGAGTGGCCCCTTCCTTCCTAGTGGAATACAGCCTGGGTTTTTTTAATCAAGGGTTTACACATAGGAGTCTGACAAGCTTGAATAATTTGCACTGTTCATCTTGCAACAGCTCCTTTGACATCAGAAAATCCCTATTCCCTGCTGTGTGCGCCACAAAAAACGAACTGGATTCTAGATGTATCCTTGTGCATCTATGGATGGGGTCTTGGATAGTTCATTTTAATTGTCAGGGACTTGAGCCCTATTTTGTACATCGGTTTGAAAGGATGTTTCATGAGGTGTGCCAGTACCCGGTTGACATACAAATGGGGGGGGGGGGGGGGCGATCCTGGCGGTGAAATTATCTTCACTCCCTCTGAGGACCATTTAATTACTGTTGTGGAGAAAAGGTTCCTTCCTGAGGAACCTTGGGTATATGCGACAATCACAGAGAGGTGCACTCATATAGCATTAGAGTTTTGCATAAAGTAAATGCATCAAGTATTTGGCCGTGTTCCCGTCAGGTTGTGTCGCAGGATATCTTTTGTGCATCAGTCTGGTCCATTTAACTGCATAGCATTTGAGTGTGGAAGGTAGTCTTGCCTCCCATAGGCCGAGGTGACCAAACCTTTGGTCTTCAGTATCCAGGCTGAGGCGGGCCAGCCTTGGGTCGCACACCTTCCCTTCGTCCCCGAGGTGCAATCATGGCGATGATCACAGCAGCTGTTGGTGTTTGAATGGCCTGCCTTGTGTTCTGTGTCCACCACTGTAGTTCCTGATACAATTTCGGTGACAATCACTAGACCTTCCCAATCGCCCGTTGAGTGTGGCCCTGACTTAGCAATCATTCTTGGATGACCTGGCGAAAAGAATTAAGGGAATGCACAAAGCCATCATGGCCAGCATTTCCATCACAGCTCTCACCAGCGGAGATCGTGGCTTCTGGTAAAAGCGCACTTGCTCTATGTGGGCCACAATTCTTTTTTGGATTGGGAAGGCTTTGGCCTTGTACGAGTCTAGCTCTGCTCCCAAGGTCTTTCTCTTTATTGGGCGGGGCACAGATTTCTCCATGTTCACTGAGAACCTGAACATGGACATGGTCTTCATTACCTGGTCTATTCCGCTCCGGCATTGTTGGAACGAGCTTGCCTTTACCAGTCTAGCAGGGGTACACATGTATCCCCTGCATTCGCAAGGGTGCAACTACCGACGCAAGACATTTTGTGAACGTTCTGTGCTGACTTTATCCCAAATGGGGAAACTTTGAACTGGTGATGAGATGCTCCCACCACAGACTCAAGAAACTTCTTGTGTTTACTGTTCATAAGGATGGGGTAATGGTCTCCATTCAAGTGGCGGGGTGATTTCCTGTAGGAAGGTTATCTTGAATTTCTGAGGTTTTTTTGTCTTGAGGTTTGGGGCATTTTCTCTGGTTTGATACTATATCCTTTTTTTTTTTAATAATGTTTAAAACCCATTTGGAGGAGGTGATTTTTCCCAGTCTTGGTGGAATCCTTCTAGTCTGCCCCACAGTGGTGTTAGGTGCTGGGGCACCCTGGTTACTTAGGGTACCAGATCCTCTTGTGGACTGGCTCTAACAGAGTGTTGCCCTTGTGCAGCAGGTTGCCGCTGTGGGCTTGCTCCTTGCACACCTGCTCCCCGACTGGCTCCTGCATTTGTGGGACCCAGGCGTCTCGGTTTGGTTGGTGTGCCACTTTTGAAAGATCTTCTGGCTTGTAGTGCTCCCATCACCCCATCATTGTTGGTACCCTTATTCATCTGTTGGAAAGATTTGTCAACGTGTGGTCCAAAAAGGGTCCCCCTGTGAGGGAATGTTGATTATTGATGCCTAGACTGCAGGCTTGAAACCCCTGACTCTGAGCCAAGTGTGTCCTCTGACTGAGGTGCCAGTGCGCAGCGGTCTGCATCTGCAGCATCCAGGAAGGGTTTCAGGCAGGTATCTGGGATAGTTTTGAACTTGTGTATAATAGTGTTTGCCCTCTTTTTATAATTTCCGGCGAACGCTGCAGGAGATCTTCCATCTCGTCCCATTGCTGGTGGCCATATCTGATAAGCACAGCATTCGAGCTGGCAATATGCCATTGGATGGCTGCTGACTTCTCCATCTTTTGGCCTACTGCCTCCAGGCTTTTGCTTTCCCCATCTGGAAGTGGCCCTGTGGATGCTGGTGCATTAGCCCTCTTCCTGATTGAAGTCAAACAAGCATTCCATTTTATGTATACATGGTCCCGCCTTTAAGGCTTGTGTTTCTTTTCCACCCTTGGGGTGACTGCCCTTCAAACAGTGGGTTCATTAAGTCTTTGCCCTGACCCAAGATACTATTGAGCATGGGCAGGAACTGGTTCCTCTTCTTGGATGGCCAAAGCGTCTCTTGTAAGAAACAATTGTCTCCCTGTTCTTCCTCGCGCTGCACCCCGTAGGTGTCTACTGACTGCATGACCACCGCGTTATACAACGAGAGGTCGCCTAGAAGTGAGGGTTGTGATGGACAGGAATCAAGTTCCTCTTCAGGGGAATGCGCTGCTCGATCCTGCCCAGTCTTCCTCCTGATGAAGAGCTTTCCTTTATCATGGGTTAGTCATACTCTTTGTAGAACAACTCCTGTTCTTCTGCCTGTGGCTATGGTGTTAGAGTGAAATCTAGATATAAGGGAATTTCCACCCTAGGTCTCTTGTGCGCTGATTTTGAGGGCTATCGTACATATTTTTAGAGTCGTCAAACAGTTTTTTTCTCCTGCAGTAATGCTGCCATTTCTGCTTTGAGCCACAGTGTTTCCCTCTTGATGTCAAGCACTTGTTGTTCAGTGTCGGCCCCCTAGCCGCTCAGTCCACCCTTTCCCTTCTGTTTTTCTTCCCTGCAATCTTGATTCGCTTTCAGAATCAACAAGAAGAGCAAAGGGTAGCCCCTTACTGGTATCATTTGGTTTTGACATGGGAGCCGCTTTGTCGTCTTGTCGACTGTGGAGTATTTGGACATCGCAGGCTGTATAGGTCTTTTCGAATTTGAATTTTTTTGCTCTGACCATTTGTGAGAATGGTCTTCTTGGGCAAGGTCATATACTCTCTGTGCCTATCCAGCAAATCTCTAGTTCCAAGTCCATGGCATTGGATCCGTGTTCTGCTTGGATCTTCTCGGTCTCTTCTACGACATACTCGTTATCTGAGAACTCAAGGTCCTTTGGGGACACCAGCCTTACCTTGGACATGATCTATTGTGCCAGCATGGTTACTCCCCGAGTTTCAAAGATATCATCATAAACGCCTCCCCTGCCTTGCAACCTTCGGACTTATGTAAGAGGAGGTCTAAGAATAGCCAACACCCCATCGACTATACATTCTCCGACCTCACATGTTCGAAGCCCGGGAGCAAAAACTCGTCTGCTTGCATTTTTTGACCTTGTTCTCGACATCTGGTGAATTCGCCAATGCCTCGTCTCCATCCTGCACTACGGATCTCCGCACCACGTCCAATCTCTTCCTTGAGGACCATCGACCTGTAGCTCTCACCACGGATTCTGAATGGCAGAAGAAAAGAATCGAAAGATGACCACTCTGTCCTGGGGCACTGTGTGCTTACGTTCGGCATCACAGGGGTCGACATCCAAACGTAAGAACACAAACAGTGAAACTTCTGAACCCAAACACTAGATGGAGGAACGATGCTTAGCATGTGAATCCAGAAAAGAGAGACACTGTAAAAGTAACAATTATAAAGTGTACTTTGTGTTGTTTAAAAGCCAAAAGAAACTAGACCACTTCTCCCAGTTAGGTGGAAAGTGTTGGCCTTTAAGAGAAGTCACCTCTAAAATAGCAAGAATGTTGTAGTACAAACACCTATCATGCAGATGGGGAGGAGCAAGAACATGGTTTCACAAAGGCCTTCCGTCACAGCCTCCTCTTCCACATGAAAATCCCAAATGGCGACCCAAGTGATGGAAACCATTTCAACCAGAGAAGCCTCAGACTTGTGTCCAGCCAGAGGAGAAACTGTTCCCATAACAAGGACAGGGGGTGCACTCATTTCCACGGGGGAGGCCAGAGAGGGGCACTGCTCTGGAAAGGACAGCCTGGCTACTGCCACCTTGAATGGTTTACAGTAAACTAAAAATGAAAGTGCAGCACAGTTGGGTTGGTTTTGGTGGTAACTTTGCCAGGATTGGATACAAGGAATTCTTCAATCACTGGGCAGAGCACAGGATAAACAAGCAGTTTCTCCTCCAACTCTTCAGAAGACTCCTGGACTCGCTTACCGGTGCCTGTTACCTGCCGTGAGGGGAACGGCCTGAGAGTCCACCGCATTGCCGTGAGGGGAACGGCTTGGGAAAACCATCGCTTTGCCGTGAGGGGGAATGGCCTACATTTCCCAATAGCCCCTGCCTGGCGCGGAGAAGCAGCGTCATACTAGCGCCTCCAGCCCCATCAAAAGCGCTGCCGCCCTCCCGCAGTGCGGGACGCGCTTACCGGTGCCTGTTACCTGCCGTGAGGGGAACGGCCTGAGAGTCCACCGCATTGCCGTGAGGGGAACGGCTTGGGAAAACCATCGCTTTGCCGTGAGGGGAATGGCCTACATTTGCCAATAGCCCCTGCCTGGCGCGGAGAAGCAGCGTCATACTAGCGCCTCCAGCCCCATCAAAAGCGCTGCCGCCCTCCCGCAGCGCGGGACGCGCGTGGGCGGTGCCCGGGCCTAGGGCGGGCCCGTCCTTGCCCGTCATTGCCAGGAAGAGGCAGGGCAGGGCCACCCCCCTTGGTCTCAATCATTTGTATTTTCTACGCAGAGGCAATTGTACCTGCGAATTTATTGGGAGACCAAAGCAGTTTATAGAGCGATACACTATTGAGCTGGCCGTGAGTACTTAGGCCTGTGTTGCCCCTTATCGTGAACTGGCATATGGCTGTGGTGTTTCTTACTGATATTCCTATGATATATCCGGACTCTTTTTAAATTTATAGATGGTGATTTTATACTTATATACTGCACTTTATTAGTCTATTGTTCCATCTGTTGCACTTTATATGACATTTTCTTTGTGGTTTTGCACTTGCACTTTGAAATTTGGTCGTATAATTTTCTTTTTATACCTAGGCCCATTTTTAAGACTTAGTACTGTGATACATATGATCTTATTTTCCTATTTTTACTGATACTATTCTGTACTCTGCTACGGTTCCCCATTATAAATTTTATATATTGTACTTAGTACTTTTAGATTTGTATTTTGTATTTACATTACCTTCTACCTTGAAGTGTGAATAACATAAATATCATTTACAACTAAAATGTCGAAACGTAAACCACAAAAACATTACAAAAACGCGATTGATCCTCCATGTACTACCATTGACTCCTACCTAGTATGGGCAGTAAGCGTGATTAATGATGATAGATAGGACAGAACGCCGCCTTTCAATAGGTATAGGATCAGTGAACGAGGAAATAGATGGGCATGATCTTGGGACTACTCGCGTAATTGAAGATACCTCTAATATTGAGCAAACATCTAATCCCGAGGGAAACGGGATCGTGGGAATCCTTGATAAAGATTTAGTATTAGTATCTAGTGGACAACGGCAAAACTCACCAACTGGTTCGCCGACCCCAAAAAGGAAAAGGGGATGCAGAACTAGCCAGGCTAAAGTAGCGACTTCTAATATAAGTAAAAAGAGATACGTAAGAAATACAACAGCTAAGACACCGGGAAACCGTGCTGATCCCCAACCCTCATCAATAGAGCAAATGACCACATAGTTACCCAGCTTAACCAAAAATTAGAGGCCTGTATTAGACCACTTCTTGTTAAAATAGATCACCTTAATGGAGAGATTACTAGACTTAGTGACCTAATAATTCAAATTAGTAATAATCAAAGGGTGAACATTAATGAAGCCCAAGGGGGCATACCAAATCAAGAAGAACAGGGATTAATGGGCCCAAAATTACCAGCTGGTAACTGTGTTGGAGGAAGAAATGAGGCTGTGCCTAATTTAAATAATGACCAGCCACAAATGGGCCCTAGAAAGATTGAGAACAGGAGTAATCAATCATGCACCGTAAGAGGTGAAAGATTAGGTGGAGTAGAGCAGACTAAGGCCCCAGAAGAATTAAGAGGGAACAGGGAAAGAACCGGAAGAAGGGAAATACCTATTAATTTACCCCCAGAATGTTGCCCATATGTTGCAATTTTGGTAAATGTACCCCAACTAGAGCCAGGCCAAAAAGAGACGGACCAAGCCTTAAAAAATAAAGTGGTCTATTGGTTAGGTAAGAACTGTGGGTATCCGGTGGAACAAGTTGAGCAGATCCTCCTAACCCGAAGGGTAAATTGGATTGGATCTCAAAGAAAGTTACTACAAGGAGATTGTATTATTATTAATTTTAGAAACCCAGACTGGGCTAGGACCTCCCTAGAGAGAGGGGCCTCTAACAACCTCAACGATTCTATTATATCGCTCCTACCATTAGTTTTTTTTTATAGCCACTTAAGACCGACATACATTAGAGTAAGAGATGAGGAGCACTGGAGAGTACACCCAGCAAGGCCGGCACCCCCACAATGGGCTATACCCACTTTTAACAGATTTTTACCACTTAGCTCCCTGGATGCTAATGATTGACAAACCATAGGGGCGAGGAGGTGTGGGGCGGAAAAACAGAAGGGTCAGCAAGGAAAGGACCCAATGTGGGTAGGGTCCAAATTAGAAAGTGAGTCTATACCCTCAACATCTAATTTAACTATATCAATGGCGTGTCTCGAGGGTATTAGATTGCATGGGTGTTGTACAATACTTGCAGATAATGTAGCTACACAAGGGATACTCCCAGACGAAAACAAAGGGCATTTCACTGAATCAGCTATAAATTCGTTACCCTCAAATCCAACTAATATCGAGGGCGACCCTGATATGTATACAAATGAACGATCCACTAATGACAGGGAGAACCCGTTAGAGAAGGGTTATACAATTGCCACATGGAATATAGCTGGTTTGGGAAACAAATTGTATTCACTGGGTTGGTCGGATTTTATTAGCAAACTTGACATACTCTGCCTACAAGAAACCTGGAGTACCGCCCCCACCTACATTGAAGGGTTCACCTCTTACAATTTATCAGCTAAACCCTCCATGGCCGGAAGAGCAAAAGGTGGTTTGCTAATACTTCTGTCAAACAAATTACCGTTGGTAGTAAAAAGGTTATTAATGTGGATTATCACATCCCAGCTACTATGGTTGCAACACAAAGATGACTGGGATGTTTTATTGATCAATTTTTATAATAATATATTTGATTCATCACGACATATTGTAATTGCTGCTATAGAAAAAGAAATAGAGAAGCTGGTCACAACTGTAAATGCTAATTTTACTATTTTATGGCTTGGGGATTTTAATATTTCAACCTGTACACAGTCTAGGACCAAAGTCTGCGGGTATAGGAACGATGTAGGGGATGATCTTTTGCACTTCCCTCACAATATTTATGGTACTACCTTAAACCAGGTCATGGTGAAGTACGACCTTGAAGTGATGCAGAGTGGGCAAAATGAGAATGGAGATAGCATTTCTTCCAATAAAAGTAGGTGTCCTAACACCACTATTGACCACATCTTAGTATCGGCAAATATCCTACACTTATGTTCTACTCCCTCTATAGTTGAACTGCTACTTGGTGATCATAATTGTATCACAATGTCTTTGGCTGTGTGGGGTAAAAAAATTGTAACCAAACAAACTGCTATTGATAATATTACACTGTGTAGACCTAATGGTACTAGGATTAGATGGAAAGGTTCTAATTCTACCACTATTTTAAAAAAGATTATCCTAGGATGTGGTAAGGAGATATATGATAGTCTTGCAGTTGAGGTGAAACCAACTCTGATGTTAGCAAATTTCTGTAGAATTAATGTTTTTATCGAGAAGTGTTTTACCGCTCAGGTAAATGGGACACAAAAGCAGAACAGGGGCTGGTTTAATCATTCTTGTACCAACTCACTGAACATGTTAAAAATAGCACTCACTAACAGACCAAGGGATAAAGTGATAGTGAAGAATTTAAGATTGGACTATAAATTAGCACTAAAACTAAGGAAGAAGGAATTACAAGAGGAAGCCTGGGGCAACCTCTCTATGGCAGCTGCAACATCCAACAACAAGTTATTCTGGGATACTGTTAATTCAACATTCCTGAAAGATGACTCGTATCCAGAAATTATTTGCCATGTAAATTGTGAAGAATGGGTGACACATTTTTCTGATATTTTTAATCCATGTAACGAACTACCAGACGAGCCTACAGATTATACCAAATGGCCTACTATCCCGTTAAATATCACACTTAGCGAGGTAGAGTTAGGTATCAGAGGAAGTAAAGGGGGCAAAGTACCAGGCCCGGACGGGGTACCCATAGATGTCTACAAATCAGTACCAGAATTGTGGGGTCCGATACTTACGAGAGTTTTTAATGCAGCAGTCATAGAGGGCCCTCCGAGGTCATGGGGTCAATCCGTTATAATCCCAGTTTATAAAAAAGGAGATAAATCGGATGCTAGAAATTACCGACCCATTTCCTTACTGGATTCTTCAGTGAAGGTTATGAGCAGGGTCCTTCTGGTAAGACTGGATGAATGGGTCAAGGACAACGATATTTTAGCTAAATCACAATATGGTTTTAGAAAGGGGCTGGGTACGTTAGAACAGTGTCTTAACTTGGAATTTTTAATTGGAAAATATACACGCGCAAAGCAAGGGGGACTTTACCTATGTTTCGCTGACTTGAGCAGCGCTTTTGATCTTGTGGATCATACTTTGCTATGGCCAGTTTTACTCAATCTAGGGGCCCCAGAGTCTATTATCTACTTCCTTGCTAGACTGTATGAAAAAGTATTAAGTAGAGTTCGGTATGGTCAACAGGGTGTTTGTACCTCGAATTTCAAGGTCAAACGAGGAATTCGCCAAGGCTGCGTCTTAGCGCCATTACTTTTTACTCTATTAATGAAGTAGACGCAGCCCTTAAGTCAATACCGGCAGATGCTCCTCAAGCAGATGGACAGAATATACCAGTACTGCTTTATGCAGACGATGCGGTGCCCCTATCCCGGACACCGCTAGGCCTACAACGATTATTGAATGGGTTTACTGATTTTATTAAGGGGAGAAAGATGGTAATAAATAAAGCCAAAACATATACTATGGTCTGTGGAAAAAAACCTAATAACATAAAACAATTCTTTATAGAGGGTACAAGAGTGGAACAAGTCGATACCCTCTGTTACTTAGGGATAACCTTCTCTGCTAATGGCAAGTGGTCATGTGAAACATCTACTGTACAAATGAAAATGACCAAAAGTATATATGGGGTTTTTAGATTTGCTGCCAAATTAGGAGACCGACGTATCAAAGATATGATTGATATTTATAAAGCTCGATGTGTTTCCATTGCACTATATGGAGCAGGGTTATGGGGTTATTACCCTGTCTAGATATTCAAATAGAGGAAAATACCTTCTTAAAAAAATTATTATGCCTTCCTAAATCAGCGTCAACTGAGATAGTCCATCGGGAGACAGGAATCGAATATTTGACAGATTTGATTGCATTAAGACCTCTTTTACTTTGGAGGTCTATCTGGGCGAAAGAAGAAACCCTGTTTACACAAATAATAATCAACGACTGTATGCGATTGGATAACTGTCTCAAGATCCCTTGGTTAAAATACATAATAAACACCACTAGTGAACTATTTAAGATAAGAACCCTGGATAACCCAATGGAGGTCTTAGATCTCTCCAAACAAGAGATGAGGTATATATTTTTGGCACAAAGTAAGGAGGGTAGGTTGAGACAAGTGGAGTTACAATCTACCTACCAGCAATACCAACTGCACATAGACACCATTGGGTATCAAAGCTATTTGACATTAGTAACAAGATCGTCCCACCGATTTGTATTGACAAGGATGAGACTGGGTCTTGTACACCACTTAGTGGCATTTCCAGAAATGAAACAGTACCCAGTCACTCCATGCCCGTGTGATAATCGCACAAAGCAAAGCACTCTGCACTTTTTACTTTTTTGTGAATTGTATTCTAACTATAGATTTGTATATTTAAAACCATTGTTTAAGAAATATAATGTTATAACTTCTAATGCAGCTATGAGTCTAATGTTTACACTTAAAGAGCCGGATATCTGTTTTTCTGTAGCAACATTCATCTTAAAGTCAATTTATGCACGGAAAAGCATGGTTTTTAAAGTATTTTAATGGAATTATATTTTTGTATCACTGAATTATTTTAAAGTAATTTTTTTTTGTAAAAGGATGTCATTATATATATATGTGTATGTACATTCGCTTTTATGGTTGTTTTTTTTACATAACCGAATAAAGCTTTTCTGAACTGACTCCTGGACTCCCCCCAAATAATGTCAGGTGGAAGAATCCTGCCAAACTCACCGGCTTCAGCATCCTGCCTTGTCCCACTGAAGGATTTTGCTCATCAGAAAAGTACATTTAGAAGGTGAAAACTTTGTTCTGTGTCAGTAGCTAGGCTTACTCAACCGCTGCTCCGTCAAGGTCTGCTTGAAATTGCACCTAGTTCTCCGTCTACAGCAAACAATGACTTTCATTGGCACCTTGACGTTTTAAAGCAAAAAGGCAGAAAGAACTGCAAAAATCCATATTCTTACTTCCCCTCATCCATTTTTAAGACTTTTGTGGCATTTGTATATTATTTTCTTCTTGCATTTTCTAATCTAGTTTGGGAAATGTATTACATTGTGTTCCTAATTTAATTGTTGGCACTGCTTGAACTTAACATGTATGCACCTAAGGGATTTGCTATTGCAGAGTTTCTCATTGAGCTGTATAATGATCTAACTAGATCGAATTTATTAAGTTTGAAGAGGTATTACTCCTAAATTAATAACCCAATTTCAACTAGTTGGGAACACAATTTTACTTGCTGGTCTGGTATGTGAATGTTTAACAATGCATTAAACACTGAACACTTCAAGAAGAGGACTTCCTAACATTGCTACTGAAAAATGGGAATTCTGCATAAAATTCTGGGCAGATACTACAGACTCTAGGGATCCGGGGGGGAGGGGAGGGGGCCCAGAGCATACAGCTAGTGCACCAATGACTGGCAGTCGCCCTTGTGTATGGGTGATGGCGGTGAGTCTTAACCTACAAATGTGAGGCTTCTTAGCAGATAGGCAGCTGGCCAGTCACATAAACCACTCTTTCCTTCAGACTTGCACCATACTATTGCATTGGTTCATTATAAAACATTAATTCCAAGCAGAGATTTCCCTTAAGTACACTACTGTATCAGTCAGAAAAACGAGCCAGTGATGGTTATCGTCATGTAAGTTTAATTTCAGCGAAACATACATACATTGGCAGCCTACCGATGCAGGCACCGTGACAAAACAAAAAAATTAACATCCTTAAGTTACTCAAGCGTTCCCCTGGAATCTTTGGGCTGGGAGCAGGGACAGACCCTACAAACTTTACTCAGTGCAATGTCAGACCAGGTGGGAGAGACCTGCTTGGGCAGGGTCCTGGGAAAGCTTATCCTATCACCCCCCTCCTCCCTCCCCCCCCTGCAGTTTACTCATTGGGGAAACCAGTTACGGGCAAGTGCCTTCACAAGAGGTGGTCCCAACTCTGCTAACATTAAACCTCCCCCCCCCCAACACAAAAACAATGCATACAGATGGTCTGCTACTTTAACCAGATCTACAGCCCAAGAATCTTTGGAAGCAATGCAGACAGGAAGCCTGCTTTTTATCCGTTCATTAACAAATGACCCAGACAAAAACACAGCACAGGAAGAGTAGCTACTCTAACCGTAACCACTGGGCAGAACAGTGAACCAATTAATGTAGTCAGGAAAGAGGCCGCCTCAACTCTAGAGGACTACAGAGAACCTGTGCCAAGGGGGTATTTGCGAAAGGACAGGGTAGAGATGGTGGTGCAGCACACACATTTCTTCTCATTGCCCTTCACAGTCCCACAGAACTCTTCCTTGCTGCAGAAAGGGAGGGTTGAATCTCTTGGGCAAGGCATATGGCTGTCTCCCAGGGTCCTTGCTAGAGGCAACAAGACTCCAAAAAACCCCTAATTCTGGGTTTTTGCAGCAGTGCTTTCAAGATGCAGATTACTGGACCACTGGGTGCAAGTTCAGCAGCTCAGCCAGGGTGCACACCACCTCCCCCACACCACTTCCCTCAAGAAGAGTATCTTCAGCATTGGTCCCAGCTTTGACGGGTCAGCTCACCAGAAGGGGTCACTTCCTGTCCATCGCACTAATCCTCTTTACCCCAGCCACTGAGAGGTATCAAAATACTCTGTAGCTTCCCAGTGACAATCCTGGAGAGGGGTTAGCCTTAAAGGAAGTCTGGCTGATATTTCCGACTTTGAGCAATGTCAATTCTGAAGGCTTCCAAAAATCCTAGAGCTGCTAATGGCCACTCATGGATGGCCAGGTCACAGCAGCAGCCGCCTGTAGGACAAGACCAGGCTTCGGGGGGGGTCAAAGGAAAAACCACCAGCAAATGAGTATCCTTTTCAAGGACGGCCACTTATCTCCGAAGCACCCTCCAAAATAAGCCTACCTCATGGCAATCTTCTTAGAATGGGTCTGAGGGGGGTGGATATGGGAGGAAGGCACCGGGTGCATAATGCAAATCAAAGACAGGCGCTGAAAAGAAGAACGTCGTAAATAGGAGTAGGTAGAAAGGCACAAGGTGTGGGGATAGGGAAAAGGAAGTAAGGCAGATGAGCCTGGAAGGCACACAGCAGGGAGGTTGCAAAGGCACTACAGAGATCTCAGAGTGTGGAATGGCCTGTAGGGAACCTGTGAGATATCCCTGCCACAAAGTCAGCGAAGCTGTGGAAGGCGTAATTACATATGGCGACACTCGATATACGAGAGACACAGCCAACTGCTTGTTGGTAAACCTCACCCATTCATTACAGGGTAGAACATCTCTGGACTCAGGAAGGCACCAGGGAAACCAACTTAGAATCCACCACAGCCAGCTACAACCTTAATATGAATTAAGCATCACTGGCGACACAACCATTTATTTATTAGGAAATATAAAGTCATAAATTAATCAAGGTTACTTCAGGCACATTTTCAGGTTTTCAAGAGCTTCCTCCTCCTCAGCAGTCTAAATCAATGACAGCCCCTGCTTTCAAAAACCCTGGCCCCCAACTCAACCAGTCACAGTCCTCCTTTTAGAAACAATGGACCAATCTCAGGCAATCACAGTGCTTCTTTCAGAAAAAGTAGTACCCTTTTAAACCAATCACACAACAAAAGACCGTACCCTCTCCACTCCACCAATCAATGACCAACTCTCAGAAACCATTAACTCAACCATTCTTTGTCCTCCTAAAACAAAATAGGGCTTGACTCTACCAATCACAGCCCTATTTCCAGAGGTTTTGGTCCCAATTGATCTAATTCACAGCACAGGAGCAGGGAGGATGTAGAGATGATGTTGGAGGGGCGGGAATTTGGAATGTTCTAATTACATAGGTAAGTAGGGTCAATGTGACAAACATCAGAAGATGCCCCAGAACAAACATGAATTAACATGAACCACTGCTGAAACTTTAGCAGTCTGTCAAATGTCCAAAAGGCGCGTCATCTGTGCACGAGCTTTCTGCGCTCTACGCCTTTATAAACCGCACATCTACATCACACACAGAGGTTAAACCTAAATTATAACACTCCGCTCAATGCTGCATATGAGCACATTACTTATCTGCAACAATGGCCTTCAGCAAGTGAATCTTTCATAGATTCAACCATGTGAATCTATGAGAGATCCTATGCTAGAGAATTCTTTTTTAACACTCGCCCGACAAATTCGGATTTCAAGCGCTGTGCTGTACACATCACTACATATGAAAACGTACTGATCAGATGGGTTACCATCCTCAGATCTATGTCTATAAAGAAAATCTTAACACCTAGGCACAAAACATCACCCTGCCCCCAAGCAGCAGTCCGGAAGCTTGAACAGCTGTGACAGGGAGGATCTGATGTGCTGAGTGGAGGGAATCTAACTGAGATTTACAGATGACCTTCGGTGACAGAGCGGGACTAGAACCTGCTCTTCAAAACTCGGTTAAGAGCCTGTGATAGGCCGTGCAAGGCAGCTTACAGCCTGGGCCAGGTCGGGCTGCAGTGGGATTGACTCTCTAACATAAGAACCGCTGCCAGCGAACAGAAAGGACAGGCGTTGGCACTGCTGGATAGTTGACACAACAGTCTGAGGCACTTCAGTTGGCTGGTGTGGGTCCCAGTAGCGGTCGGTGGCTGGTATGACAGTTTGGACCGAATGTCTCGCACCTGGGTTTTTGCGTTTTTACAATTTTGGGTAAAGGCTGCATCCTTCGTCTTGTATCTGGCGGAGAAATGCCCCAGACTTCAGTTCGCTTTGACTTTTCCATTTTGAGCCACACCGTTCTCGTGTACACTGCCGTTCCTGGCTCCTTCGCCCTTCTGACGTGGGGCTGTCAGGCTAGATGGTTGTGCCGCCTTGGGTAGCCGCCTGCCCTTGGTGTATGCCTGGTACCAGAAGTTGGAGAACAGAACGAAGAAGAAAGTGCCATAGATCCAGATGAGGTGGATGAAGATTGGAAACTGGTACCCGCAGCTGTCCATGAAGTAATACTGGGTAATATGGATGGAAACCAGAACGAATTGGATCTGAAAACAGAGCAGAAAAGATTGTCAAAGAGCAAAACCAAGAAACACTGCAAGAGGTGACCAGAACTGGATGCACGAGGAAGACAGCACCTGGAATGATGGTCCGGGCAGCCGGGAGTGAGGGCAACAGACAGCCGGGAGTGAGGGCAACGGACAGCCGGGAGCAGGTGCAAGAAGCTCCAGAAGGTTTGGAGATAATTTTCAATTTCATATCCCTTTTTGTGGGACATGGAGTCCATTCTTCTATAGACCAGGGGATCTTGGCTGGGAACAGTTTTTTTTTTTTTTTTTTTTAAACAATGCCAATTTAAATGTGTCAGTCACCCCCAACTCCCTCCCCCTACTTCAGCTGCCTTGTGCCTTACTTACATGGGAGATTTCAGTATAAATACCATTTGCTTTCAAGAGATGTTCATTTCTTAAAGGATACAAAGCTATCAAATTTTAGGTGTAGGCGTTGCTATTCCTCTTGTTTGTGAAATTGATTATAGGAATGTAATGTTTCGAGTATGCCACATCAAAGATTATAGAAACATAAATGCAAGCTGGACACCGCTTACAGGGAGGGGTACAATTCAAGCACAGCCTTGCCTCGTTTCATTATAAATGGCATCAACCCTGTGCATCGCAGATTCAGCTCACTGAATCTGTGGGCATGCAATGGTGCCACCTTCCCAAACAAATAAACCTTGATGAAGTGCTTTTGAATCTTATTTGTTCATAGTTTCAATAATTGAGTTGACCTATGGACAGCACAACTCCAAGCTCCTCCAGTGCCACAGACTGGGAAGGGTTGGATGCGCCACTGTGGTTTTAAACCAAGTCATGGTACCGGACGTCTTCTTGTACCTCTGACAGTATGGAATGGCCTGTGTTTTCCAGGTGAAGCAACCTCAGAGGGGGTGAGCGTGAAGGATCACTGCATTTGAAATGAACTGTAAAATGATTGACTTGCGGAGAAATAGCCTTTCAAGATGCCTTTCAAGAACATCTTTCAGAGATACTTCTGAAGGGTCCAGGTTTTCAGCTTTTTCCTATATTGAAACTTGTAGGGAGCAGTCCTCAGAGATGGAACAAAATCTCTACTGTGTGGTGCTTGGAGCAAATAGACCGATCCCCACTTTCTACCTCTGAAGGTCTCACCAGTGCCATGTTGGTGCCCACTGGTGGCCAAGACATTCCTTCAGGGGGCAGGGCATATATTTAGGGTGACCAACAGAACAGCATGTGTCCCCCGGACCCTTGTGGCCAATAAGAAGTCAGCACCCTGATGGGCAGAGGCACCAACTTCTGGGACTGAGTTTAGGAACTCTCAGAAAGCCACCGGCTGGTAATTAAATCATGTAGGACTTCTTATGACTGTTGAGAAATCGGCATCATCAGTTACCGCCTGAGTGACCTTTCCAAAGCACAAGCTCTTAAAAGCCTGTTGTCTATGTTGGGGTAGATGTGCACTGCAGGCCAAACACCAACAGGAACTTCTTGAAAGCATGGTGCAGATACGGATGTAGTGGTGTGGTATTTCTCTCTACCAATAGTAAACTGGAGGTATTTCTTCTGTGTTGCGTTAATTTAGATATTTAAAAGGGCATCTACCAGGAAAATGTTCATCGTAACACTTTCTTGTTTTTGTAATAATGCTCAGTTTGGCTAAGAGGAATAAAGACGTTGTACCAAAAAGGCAGTGAATCACGTTTCTACGTCGATATTTTCTTGTGCCACACACCTTTGCTTGGGGAGAGGGACAGGATTCTAAGAGAGGGAGCCCACATACAACCTCACACAGCTCCTACTCACCAGCTGGATGGCGGTCATGTGCTTCTTCCACCACAAGTACTTCTGGAAGGAAGGCCCTGCGGCGGACAGACCATAGTAGAAGTACATGATGACGTGGACCAGAGAGTTAATCATGGCGTGGAAGGAGCCCATCCCACCTGCAAGAAAAAGAAGAACAATCAGAGGTGCTTGAACGGTACGAACAATGAAGCCTCAACCGTACTGATGTAGCGCAAAATCCATTTTTAGTGTAGGGGTGCATTATAATCACACTCGTAGACTGAATCCGCATATAATCTTTTGTCGTGTTAACTTAAGTGTTAGGATCTTGTAATGTAGTAACATGAATGTTGTGTGTTTAGGCCAAAATGTAGAATACGTGAAGAAGTAACCTGGAAGATCAATTGTAACCAGCAGAAAGCATCAACTGAAACGCTTGTGTTGTGCAATTGACAATCATGTTATTATTGCTTATTAATCATGTCGTTTTATATGTAGATGAAAATATTAACTGTATATGTCTCAATTTCTATAGAACTGCGTAAAGCTCAGGCTCCATTTCTCTTAGGTTAGCTGAATATTGTAGGCCTGAAATGCATTTTCCCTGGAAGCTCTCGCATTAGAATTAATAGTTGATTTTCATGTGCATGTTAGATTCTGTTCTCTCACGTTTATGTTGCAGGTGGAAGAAGCGCCCTTGTTAGTTAGAATGTCTGTTTTAGGAGTTAGGCAAGGAGAGAAGAGCATTACATTGGGAGTTAATGCCAATAAGGTGAACTGTAGTATTTTCTCCCCGGAGAGGGCCTGGGAATCGAGGTCATCGTGTTACTGTTTGGGAGTAATCGCGTTCCATGGAAAACTACCTATGAGAATGTGGCCTGATCGGATGGCGTGACCTGAAAGGAATCATGGGAAGACACCTGTGATATTTGGAGTATTGCAAGTAGGGAAAGAGCCCACTCCTTCTCTGCCTTTTGGAGAGAGCATCTTAGAACGAGCTCCGTCTCAGTAACTTCATGCTACTCTACCCAACTGAAGTGGAGAGATTTCTAAGGAAGACTCCACATGCTGACACCTAATCTATCCTTCCCCGAAGAATGCTTAATTAGAGAGGTCTAGTTAGTGCTAGTGTACGGACAGATTACTGCTTTATCTCCATCAACCCTCGATGCAGGGGAACTTGGATTCCCGTTTCTTGATCTTTTGCATCCCGATTCTTGAATTGATTGTCTTGTGTATGTTGCATCGCCTCAATCTTATACGTAGATTTGGCTTTATGTTGGTTCCAATGCGTTTCTACACCCTTATCTTGAGGTGTCCGTATGTCCAGTTGTTTTTGGCCTTGTAATAAATTAACTAACCTTATTTAGTAGTCTGTGATTATTATGGGCCTAGAGAACTGAAATCGATTTGGTTGACATCGTTAATGAATTTTTCTCCCCTCCACGCTTTCATGCTGAGAAAAAAGTACCATTGACCCGAGGTTCTAAAGCAGATTTAGAAAATGCTTTTCCGGCTCCATCAGTTGGTAGCAGTGAAGGATGGTTCTCACATGAAGCGCAGGGAGAATCCAGAAAATCCAGAAGAGACTTAGAACCTGAGAGCCCCAAAATAGAGCCCAATGGCCGAGAACGGAGAGCGACGGACTTCGGTGGAGACCAACGGAGCCTGATGGTGCGGCGAGAACAGCAGCGAACGGACGAGTGAGTATCAATAGGGAAGCGCCATGTGATAGATTGCGGGAATGAAGTGATTGTGTGATGTCTGGCGGAGCTTGTGTGAGAGTCAAGTGAATGTGGCTTCGAGCCGGACGTGGTCCAAGGATAGAGACTTGAGTTTTATGTCCCGAAGTGGCCTAAGATCTCGGGATATATTAAAAGGTGTAAAATACACAGAGTTATTGTGATTGTCGGACTGGAGATTTGAGGAGTTATCGTGAGAAGTCATCGACAGTTCCACCTAAGACCGGGATCTTTGTGTGAATGGGATGTATGGGAATAGTTTGGTAAACCTTGTGTACAAGGGTGAACTATACTGATTCAGGTGACCAGCGCAGGTCGAGGGTTGCTGTTGCAAAGTCATCCTGTGCCACCCCCCCAATTCTTTTGCTGACTGGTAGTGGTGGTTACTGACTGACTGACTGACCCTGGGCTCTGCCTAACCAGGCCCAGGGCCAGTGCTATGCTGAAGACACGTAGAATACAGTGAAAACACCTACATACACTATGGGTTAGGGACCCCTGTGATTGGTATGACCTCCCCTATAAGGCCCTAGTACATATAGGGCAGGGGGATTGAAACTACCTTTAAGTCCCTAGTATAGAATAGGGCAGGTCAGTTTAGAGGCCAGCAGCCTTTTCTGCACTTGCATGTGTGCACTGCTAGAGCTAGAGGTCAGTTTAAAAGCAGCATTGTGTTGCAGGACTGTTTTTAAAATGCAAATAGTGCCCAAACTCGACTTTGGTGTTTGGGGCACTTACAAATTGATAAACTACAATGTTTGGGCATGGTAGGTACCCCCAGGGTCTCCCCTAGGTGTCCCAGGGGTGGGGGGTCAGGTACTTATGAGAATCCTTACAAAAAGGTTTTTATATTTCCTGGGGTAGTGAAAGTGCACATTTCACTTCCCACATTGTAGTAAAGAGCTTCCCAAAATCGACTTTTGTGCTAGGAGCACTGTGAAATGAGGATCTGCAATATTTTGATATATTCAGAACCCCTGAAGTCTTTCCTAGGTGTTCCAGGGGTGGGGGGTCCTGTAGGAATAAGCAGGGTCCTTATAAAACCTGTTTTTTAGGCCCTGGGATTGGAGAAATTGTCCAGTCATTTTTCCATTGCAGATCCCAGGCCCATAGGTTAACATTGGAAGAGGTTATTAGTTAATAACTGGAGAAAGAAAAGCCATAAAACTAGGATTAAATGACTCAGTAGAATGGTAATGATAAATCCAACAATATGGTATTGTTGAATTTATTCTAAAATGTACAGACAAGAGATTATAAGACTTTGTAAGACAAAATTCAGCCCTCTATTGCGCTGCCTTGATTGGTCAGAGATAAGTGGGTGAGCCTGGCTGCTTTGAAGAGGTGATAAATTACCCCTGGGGTTAGGAAGCCTCTCCGGGAGGAGATGTTGCTGGGCATAGGAATGCCAGAGTCAGGGGGAGGGATAGTAAATAATGCTCTTCAGGGAAAGGGGAAGACAAGCTAAAGACATCAGTTTCATTTACAACTCTCGTCTTTGAACGAAAGGCAGATGCTGGGCTTAAGAAAGGAATGAGCAGATGTAAGGGGGAGAGACTATGGAGACTAGCCATCCTAGGGGTGTGTTTAGCCAGCTCTTCTCTCTCTGCTGAAAATTTACACATTGAATTTTGGAAGAATAGTGGTTTCTGGGTTAGCATTTTGCCTCACTTTGGAGGAAGTGGTCATGCTTTCGCACCTCATTGGACAGGAGTGCCCTCCTGCTTGACCCCAGAGAGCACTGAATAAGTATCCGAGAGGGGCAGTGCAGATCTGCTTTTGAAACCTAAGAGAATCAGAAGGGCCCACCCTGAAGGTTTGATGTGCATTCACCAGGCCTGCACTCTGAAGATTGCGCCTTTTGCACCATCTGAAACTACAGCCCTGTGGATCAAACCTGCCTCAAAAGGACTAAGCTAAAGAGGAAAACGGAGCTCACCTGGACCATCACCACAAAGAATCCCCAGCCTGGAGTACTTCCAGTGGATTTGTAAGGGTTTTGTCCAAGTGGATTATGGGAACTGAAGTCTCACACTTTCAAGGACCCTCTTGGAGATTCCAGAACCTTGGATTGTGTGTTGGATACTTTGGGACCCGCAAGAAGAACTTCAGGAAGGAGTTCTAACAGGACCCAGCCTGCTGGAGGGGGCTGCACAAGTCTGGTGAGAGATCCTCCAGAACAATTGGTAAATGTGAATGTGTCCGTGTCAGAGGCAACGAAATGACCAAAAGTGGCACTGTTGGTTTCTAAGCACTAGAAAGTGACTAATCTTTAAAAATTCATCTCTCTGTTTCCCTACAGTGGATTTTTTTCCATTTTGGTGTCATTTAAAAGAAAAATATTTCATATTTTTATAAATTGGTGTTGGATTTTTATTGTGTGTTGTGCCTTAATTATTTACCAAATTGGTGTTTTTAAATGCTTTACATACCTGTCTTTGAAGTTAAGCCTCCCTGCTCGCAGCCAAGCTACCAAGGGTTGAGCATAGGAATAATTTTCTAAGACCTATTCTGAGCCCTTTGTCGTGTCAGTGGTATTATTGCCAGTGGCAAATGCATATCTGCCAACTACTAATAATCCACTTTACAACAGTTGCCGTGTGTGAATGTTCTTAGATGATTGAATTCTATCGATCTTGTAGATGGCAGACAATTGCGTAGTTTAAGATGATTGTGTGAATGAATTTGACGGAGTAATTGTGCAGGAGGGTGAGCCGCTGTGAAGAGTAAAGGTGACGTCAGAGTGCCGCGCTGCGATAGGTCAGTTGGTGTAACACCGCGCTGGGATTGGTTGGTAGTCATCAGGAACTTGTGACTAAGGAAATCTTGTCCATCGAGAGAAATGGTTTGATTAAATCATACGATGTTTTAGGGTATTGCGAGATCTGTTCAGGGATGATCAGGGAGTTATTACTTGAGTGGGCAAAGAAGCCCCACCCGAGGATACTCCAGCACATTATATGACGACAGAGTTAGGACTTCATACTATAATTTGGCTTCAAAATTGGCACAAGATCACTGAGAAAGAGGGGGATTTGGCATTTCCACGCTATGGTTCATTTCGCTTGAAGGTGTTGCACCAGTTGAGAGGAGTGATGTTTGCGCTGCGGCCTTTGCCTGGACCAACACAGTTGAGGCATTAGACGCATGGATGCAAGCAGCTCATGCAAAGAACAGGGAGAGATTCCAAGGAAAGATGAAGAAAGCGTTGAGGGCATGTCAGGAAGCATGATGGGATGCACAACTTAAGAGATGGAAGTTAGACACCATTGAGGGAGAATGGTTGTATCCAATGCTGGTGAGAGGGAGATTCTCAGAATAGGAACCGAGGGGATACGGACGATAGCTTGTTGAATAGGTTGTTATCGTAGCATCCTCCACCTTACAACTCACACTCAGAGGAGGGAAGGCAAGAGTTGGCGAATACAGGGAACATGGAGAGTGTGTCGGCATCTCAGACAGTTCCTAGTGCAGGGGTAGTGGGAAGGATCTCTGCAGGTGTAGGAGGGCGGGGGGGGGAGGGGGGGAGACAGCAGTGGTTTTTTTGGGGAGGTCTGGAACCAATGTGGATTCAACGCTGCTTCAAGGTTACCGGAAGCTCTTACAGTACCAGTCACCATTGGTCCTGTTGTTTCTGTGTACGACCCGAGCTCATTGGGAAACTCTAGTCAGTGACAGCCGGTGTTGGCGGAGGGAACTGTATTAGGAGGAACAGGGAACATGAACGGAAATGGTCAGTCCTTGCTGCCCGAAGAGTCTAGTACCCCTCTACCAGCGACCCCAGATCCTTCGGTAATACGCATTGGTTCTAGTTCTATATGATCTATACCCATGGTGAATACGAGCTCAGACTTAAGGATGTGGGAAACTCCAGTAGGAGTGACATCAGAAGCAAGTGCAAGTCAGGGAATCACTGGAAACCAACATGTCCTAGATGCCACAGATTTAGAGACTTGGCTGAGAGATCATAACAGTAAGGAAGGACAAAACAGTACGTTGAGTCAGGGAACGATCAAGGCTGCGGTAAATGCAAAATTATTGAATGTGATTAGATTGAAGGCTGAGGTAGACTAAATAATCAGTGGGAACTTGCCATTGTAAAGAATAGAGACTTATGAGCCAGAAGAATTGTTATCTGTAGCAAAGGATGCCACCCGCAAAGCGAGACTAGCACGTGAGAAGTTATCAGAATTGGCTCAGAGATATGATGTAGACCTGTCTCGAAAGAAAATGCTGCAGGGACACCATAGGCTTAACTGCAGTGATCAGGAGCTAGAGAATAAGAGAGTAACAGGACTGAAAGCACACATCCAGGAACTGATTATAGGGATATGGGCTTAGACTATGCTTGATAAGTGGGAGGAAAGGTAGTCGAAAAAGAAAAGCGTTAGAGTCACAGGGTAAACACCACCTCCAGGAGAGGGAACACCGGGAGTTAAGGCTTATCCATTGCAAGAAGTGCCTTGTGGAGGGTGTGTGCATGTTCCTTGGAGTAGGGGTGATCTAGCTGCATTCACAAATTATTTTCCTAGATTGAGAGAGAAGCCTGCTGAATGGTATAAGCAAGTTGATCGCTTTATTAAGATATCAAAAGTGTTGTAGATTGATCTGAATACACAGTTTGAAATTGTGGTTCCTAGCGAAATATGTTCTGCATATAAAATCGCTGTTGACTGGCCTGCTGCTCAGCAGGAGAGGGATCCTGTACCTCATGGTCCTTCGCCCTTGGTCATGAAAAAGTACAAACAGGTGATTACATGGCTGCAGTCCGAAATAGCCCCACAAGACATCGATTTAGGTTAAGATAGATTGAACGACCCAGGAGCCTAAAGAGTCAGTACATGATTATGAAAGGCTTTTGCAAGCCTTCAAGCAATACAGTGGGTTAGATACACTACCACAAAGACATGGGCCAGTTTGTCTCAAAATTTGTGATGGGATTGAGACCAGAGATTAGCCTCATGATCCAGCAACATTCGATCTGCTGGCAAAATAAGTCAGTGGATGAAATTCTACGGTATGCCAGATACTGCAGTGATGAGGTGGATTCCAAGCATATGAGGATAAAGGACAAGCTGGTGCTGGTTCAAATGCAGAATGTGCAATGGGTAGATCAGGCACAGGCAAATGGATCTACAGTATGTCGAAACCAGGGGAATGCCCAAGGAAGTGTTCAGAATGCTCCGGGTGCAGCTGGACAGGGAAGAGAGAAAGGTGTTCCTATAGATCCCAAAACAGGAATAGACATTGCCACGCTGAAAAAGACAACAGCTAGCCATTTTTGCCACAAGATCGGGCATTGAAAGCACGAGTGTCGATTGAAACAACGAATCAGATGCAGGAGGGAGACTTCGTGCAAGTGCCAGATGTGGTAAATACCGTGAGAAGGCCAAGATCCTACAACGGGGGGAACCAAAATCAACTAGTGCAAGTGCCACAACCTCCGAGAATTTCACAGAATTGAACATACCATCAGATGCCCTTTATGGAAGAGCTAGATGGATTTGATCAGGACCTGTCCCAATGACGGTGCCTGAGGGGGGAGGAAGACTGAACTCTTGGAGCAGTCTTAGAGGCAGACCAGAGTGGACTGTATGTGGAGTCAGACGTAGGTGGTCATCCCATTACTTTCTTGATTGATACTGGTGCTATCCATTCTACTGTGAGATTTGCAGTAGTCCCAATCCTACCCCTCTCGTGAAAGTCAATCCAAGTCGTAGGAGTTGCCAACAAAAGAATAACAAACCCATTGACAGAAGAGGTGCAGGTGAAAATCTGAACCTTTCAAGCACATCACCAGTTTGTGGTTTGTGATTCGAGTCCAGTCTGTTTAATAGGGCATGATCTCTTGTGTAAATTGAATTGTACCATCTATTGTATGCCAAAGGGTATTGAACTGCAGACAAACTACGATGACATCGCTTTCAAGTTAGCGAATCAGAACCATTGCATAGACATGTTTCCCTTACTGACAGTGGAAGACATGCCGCTGGAATTGAGAGACACTGTCTCTCCAGTGGTGTGGGACTTCGCAGGGGAACATCTGTGCCATAAAAATAAAAACATAGGATTAATTCTCACTAATGAAGTCACAAAAACATGCGATTCGTTATAGGTCAGGAAGAATATGTTCGGACCGAAATTCATAGAGCGAAACGAATAGGAATAGGAGCAGGCCCAACCGCTCCTGAAGTGTGCTGTGGAGCCCAGAGGAGCATGCAATGGTCTGGGAGGGTGGGACAGCACCTCGACGTCCGGGTGAAATGCCATTTCCAGTGAAGTCAAGTTGTAAGCATATGTTTTATTCTGAATGAAAATGCGGTTCAAAGCCCTGATCTTTGCTCCACTGCATCTCCCACAGGACATGCATTAACAGCAGAACCAGGTGGTACTAGATCACCTGCCGGTCAACACTCCTAGCTGAGGTGGTATCACTGCAGTCTTCACCAAATCTCAGATTACCATGGTGCTGGACCACTAACACTCCAGGCTCAAAAGGCTTCACTACAGTCTACACCAACACTCAGAATCCAATGGGGTCAGACCACCTGCCCATTGACACTCTTACTTGGGATGGTATCACTGTAGTCTTCACCCACACTTGGATTAGCATGGAGCCAGACCTCCAGACCATCAACACTCCCAGATGAGATGGCATCAACGCAGGCTTCACCGACATTCAGACCCCGAAGGTACAAGACAGTCAATACTCCCAGCAGACCCCAATGGTATCAGACCCCTTGACCACAAACACTCTCAGTCGGACGTCAGACTACATCCACACAGGCCCTGGTGGACCCCGACTGCAGAATCAACCGACATTACAAATCCTGTACCTTTCACTTCAATCTATACCAACACTTAGACCCTGAAAACATTACACCACCCAAACACTAGGGCTTGACAGCCTTTGGAAAACTTCAATGCAGCTACTGTGCAGGGCGTATCCACAATCTATGGCTGGTGAAGGTGTGCCAAGACCACTCTATGCCCTCCCAAATGTTAAGGGAAGGCCCAAGAAAGAAGGGGTTGTGTTACGGGGAGGAGGGATAACGTTGCCTCTTGGACTAAGCATGTATTGTGTGCGCCCGCGTATAATGCAGCAAGGCGCTCAGAGTAAAAATACTTAAATTCTGCCCCGAAGTCTCTACCCTGACCCACTGAGATGTACAATAAATATATACACCAAGACCCCTCTTCTTTTTGAAGCACACAGAGCGGGAAAGACACCTTTTTCGAAGGTATCGTCTATGCAACTTTATAATTTGGGGTTCGACTTGCAGGTTATGGATTTAAAGCATCGTACTCTGCTAATGGTAAATGGCAGCTTCTCTCCAACAGTATGACTTCAGAACGTACAAGTATTTTGCAACACGGGATATTCCACTATCCCTGGAAGTGATTTAATCTCAGATCAGCTCTGTGGTGAAGAGAAGTCAAGGGAGAACTCCGTGAGTACCGTGTTGCTTGGTGAGTCTGTCCCAACTCTTAAGGGCAGTTAAAGGTTGTACTTGGTCCCTGTACAATGACTGCAACTACCAAAACTGCTGCGCTGAAACCACTATTGCGCTGCTTGCGTAGGCCCCGGTGATTATCGTTCTGCTGTGGAGCCACCACTGGGAAACACACCGCCTAGAGAACCCAGAGGGTAAAGGACTTCCGCATATGAACTCAAAAATGGCATGGGATTTCCAGTCCCTGAAAACTAGATTGATTGGGGTCTTGAAACAAGGGAGAGGGATAAAAAATAATATTTAAAAAAAAAAAGAATCAAAGCCTCAAACCTCGTTTGGAACCCTAAACTGGTCAGAGCTTTTACCTTGGCCAAATGAACACATTACTTACCTCCGGTAACGCGCTTTTCTCACCTTTAGAATATTCCCAGGTGCCAGACTGGATCTGGAAACCTTGAAAATAATTGCTACCGGGCACTGCCAACCTTGCGCCACCTAGAAGCAATGGAGTTGAGCCACGTATAGGCGCTGCCATCAGTTTATCTTTTTCTTTTCTATCCCCTGAGACGCTAACCCAACTTAAAAGCGAGTGCGCCCTAACAAGTCAAATTGGGACCATTTTGGAATGTGCACATGTCCACTCCATAGAACATGGAGCAGAAAGGAAGTGAGAAATCTGCGGTTAGGTAGAGCATCCATCAAAAAGAGCGCTACTGAAGGTAAGTAACTTGTTCTTCCGATGGATACTGGTAACCGCAGATTCCTCAACTTTAGAATAGAAAGCCAGGAAGTACCTCTGAAAACGTGGTGGGTCTTAAGAGTGTACTCCAACCAAAACAAAAAGTCCTGCAGAACCAAGAGGGCAAAATGGCCAATTCTGCAGAACTGGATGTTGACACCCATTTAGTGGTCGGATAGATGTCCAGGACAGGAGCAACTCTTGCTAATGCCGTCTAGGTTTGGTGAAATGGGTCTGTAGACACTCATGGGGCCGCCTCCTTGGCAGAGTGTAGCATGTCTTAACTCATAGGACTGTCCACCCTGACAGAGTTCTTTTCTGTACTACCTCCCCTTCTTGGCACCAAGCAAACCCCACAAAGAGCCGATCGTGAACACAATAGTTCTTTGTGCTTTGGTTTGTGATCCAAAAGCTGAAAGCAAATCCCAGACTAGAAGAAATGAACAAGCGATTGAACCTACAGGTAGCGAGTTGGAGTTTTTAAGTAAACAGTGCAGCGAAAGGCCTGAACGAGAAATAGGACTTGGAGGGCCTGATCGACTAATATGGCCTTTTTACAATGAACTGATGAACTACATGCTGAAGAGTGGCACAATATGTGGGAGTATTCTATGCTGCTGTCCCCAAGATCCTTCTAAACCTAACCTTATAAGCTCAGCTATGTAGAGGATTGAAGATTCCCATATAGTTAAATAGGTCGGTGACATTTTGGATTAGCAATAGGTTATTGACAGACAGTTTTTTTTATCATTTACAGTTTGAAGTGACAGGCACACTTCTATACACATGGTTCAACTTACGTTGATTAAGACGAACAGCGAAGCTCTGGCTGTAAAACCCTTCAGCGTGTAGTGGTTAATAATACTGTTAATAAGACATGTCGATTGAATGCAGGCCCTTCAATATCTCTAACTTCCATGTTCCAGATACCAAAGTGTTGAGAAAACGCTGACACAATAGGCTACGTTGGCTTTCAAATGGTGGTTTCATGGGCAGAGTTTTTCTGTTTCCCGCTAGAGATCACTGGTGATCCTAGGTTCTCTCAGACAGTTGACCATCACACGCCGAGGTACTATGACTGTAAGAGACACAGGGGGAATTAAAATATCAGACAATGGACCGAATCTAGTTCTTTGTGCCACTTTCAGTTATGAACTTTGCTGCTACCCATTCCTCTGAAACGAATCTATTAGAGGAAAATAATTGAAAACACAATGTAAGGACTGTGCTAGTCTTTCCTTGATGGTATGTCGAAAACTTTCCGGGCAACCTGTTGCCACGAAGATCCAGCAGGTTGATGTGGAGTTGGTGCACTACTGGAAATGACACCCCTGATCTCCACCTCTCCCAGGTGACCTCCAAACCCAGACAACGAGTTCATCACTTCTGTGACCTTGGATGAGAAGCCTGCCCCTTGCCACCACTGAAGGTCCCGGGTTGTTTCCTCTGAGAAGCAGGTAGTGTCAGACAGACGGCCCTGGTGCTGCTCCAAACTGAAAAGGAGGTTCCACTGCAGGGTCCACATATGCCATCTGGCACAAGGGACGAGGAGGATGCACGGGCTAGGAGCCCAAGCAGCATCAGCACCATTCTCACCGAGATGCTGGATTGAGCCCGAAACATCAGGATCATATCTTGAATGTCCAAGGCTCGCTACGGAAGCAGAAAGGTGGTGACCGCCAGTGTCCAGGGTAGCCCTTATAAAGGGGACCTTCTGCACAGGTGGTACTGTGGTTGCTGAATGAAATCCCCAGGGTTAACAAAAGGGCAACCATCTTCTGATGGTTGTTGTTTGATTGTGCCAAACCCCACCTTGAGAAGCCAGTCATTGAGGTTCATGAATACCTGTATCCTCAACCTGCAGAGATGGGTCGCGACCACTACCACCGCTTTTGTAAACATCCGAAGGGCCACGGTGATGCCAATAGGGCTGCAAATTGGAAGTGTTCACACCCCACCGTGAAGCGCAGGTAGAGCTTGTGGGGCTGCATGAATAGAAGCGTCCTACAACTTCAAGGATACCATCCATCCTTCTGGGTCTGAGCAGAAAGAACATGAGCCAGAGTGAGCATTTTTATTTTTTTCTTCCATAAGAATGGATTAGAGGTCGGTGATCCAGAAAGGGTCTGAGCTCTCCGTCCTTCTTAGGCACATGAAAGTAGCAGAGGTTAACACCTCTTATCAGACTGAGCTACCCCTTCAATGGCTCCTTTGGCCAAAAGTCAGTTTACCTCCTGCATAAAGATGGCTGCTGGATTTGATGAAACTTTTATTGATACAGGCGGAATGTGGGGAGGTTATGGCATGAAAAGTAGGGCATAGCCCTTTAAATGATCTTCAGTATGTGACGATCTGATGCGATAGAAAAAATATCAGATCCTGCCAGATACTGGCTGAGTGTGATCCTGCAAGGGGAAATCTGAGCAGCTTGGGAGCCACTGCGGAAGGGGAGGCAGAGGTAGAGGATTGTTGTCCTTGTTCGTATGCACGGCTTTGGCTACCACCACAACGCCTTGAGCCATGAATGGCTCGAGTCAGCTGCCGAGCTGGCTGTGAGGGTTGTCTCTGTCTGCCAGGCTCTGCGAATAGCTCCCGAGCTTCCTATATAGTTGGTGGAACTGGCGGGCGGTGAAGGCAACCCTCGGGAGCTAGCTGTAACTCAGCTATTCTTTAAACTTTCTAGCAGTGAGTTGGCCTTTCCAAAGAGTCTGTCCTGAGGTGCATGCCTGTAGCAGCCCAAGAAACAGACAGTATTCAAGGAGCATAGGGGTAGACAAGTCAATAAGAATACCTTTTTTCCAAGTGTATCAATACATTTTGATTTCCTCTAGGGTTAAGCAGAGGGGGGAGCATTCGCTTCTTGAGTCGGGCATTGGGTTAACAAGGGTTGATCACCAGGCGCTTGCTTTTGTCGCCTAGCCAAGGTGGACTAACTGGGGGAGCGGAGCATGGCTTCGCCCACGTGTTGGTCAACAGTGACTGTAGGAGCCTCACTGAAGGGAATAAGAGTTCCGATGAGGCTGGCCCTAGTTGAAGATTTTCAATCAGCAGGCTAGATTCGGTCTCTACAATCTAGGGCTTCTGCTGCCCTGTGGACCACCACTGTGGAAGAATCCCTCTCCTCGGTGGGTGGGCATGGCGAGGACTCCAGCTCACTTTCTGTAGAGGTATCCAGCCCACATGTAGGTGTAGGCATAGTCCAGCATCAGTGTAACGAAAGAGCAGTAAACTGTCCACCTCCTCGTAGTCGTTCTGAGGGATACTTCGAAGCCCCTGAATTGGATTTGAATCAGAGTCAAATATGGTGTCACGCCCCCCCACAGTACTGGGGGGTTGGGAGAGACTTGGGATCACATTCTAAAAATTGTAGGCTGCGCCTTGGTGATTTCGTAGTGTGATATTGTATCTGTGCTGGAGATTGGCATCGGAATCCGATATGGCACAGGCACTGCTGAAGTAGGTATCTGCGTCGACACAGTCAGCTCTGGAGTGGGCCGTAGGGTCATGGAGGAGCTATGGCCCAGCAAACATAGGGAGCCAGGAGGAGGCCCAGTGGGGTCACTATGTGCCGGGGAAGGACCCACCGGCAGAGGTATGACTGATGCCCCTGCGGATCCATGGGGACCGAAGGTTCTCAAGAGAGCCGGCATCACACGAACGATTTGCACCATGGCCTCCTGAAAGGTCTCAATCTGTTGCAAGGCCAAGAAGGCCCCGGGTATCTCAGGGCTGCCTCAAGATGGGTTCAAGTCAGAGGACGTAGAGGAAATGGGCTCTTGAAGCGCAGAGTGCACAGCTGCTCCCCTTATTTCAAGTGGTGATGGGGGAGGATTCCCATTTGGGCTTTGTGTGCTTATGCCACATGTTAGATTTCGACTTACCTGCGGACTGTAAGCTGGACCATGAATTGACACGAGAATGGGACCGCTGATTCCAGTGTGACCTATTCTTGTGTTCTCCGACTTATAACTTTGCTTCCCTCTCTCTGATCACTTTCAGATGCATCAGGTCACACTCGTTGCAAGACTTTGAGTCATGGTCGGAGCTGAGACACCAGAGACATGCCTAGTGTGGATCTGTGACCGACGTCCATTTCTTGGGAGGAGTAATTTCCTCCATGGCACACTGCTGTTAATTCTGAATTACAATGGTAGAGTGATAAATCAAAGTTGGTAGCAGAGTTCTGGATCCGCGTCGAGGGACACCGAAAGAAAGGAACTGACAGCATGCCAGGGTGCTGCCGATATGTGCCTTCATTCTGTCACTTCCACGGCTGTGCAAGGTCATCGCAGAGTGAGATGGTGCCACCTGGCAATGTAAACTAGCAATTGCTTTAAAGAATTCCAGACTCTGTCTGGTGCGTTTAAGAGGTAAGAAACATGCAGTTAGAAATATTCTCAAAGTCTCGAATCAAAACTCTTTCTGCAGGAATCAGACATCACTACCAAAATCTTGCAAATGTTTAGATGTGCGGAACTTCACTGCCCAAAAACTCTTATTGCAAGAATCTACCATCACATCCAAAGTCTTGCAGACCTCTTACCTGGGCCAAACTTAACCCCCCACCACCAACTCCAGGGCAGGACCGAGTGATGGATGAGGTGAAGGAAGGTGATCTGACTGTTCTTCTTTCGAAGGACGAAGAAGACCTGAGAAGAAGGAAAAGATACACGCGGGATCAGGACAAGTGGCCAAGATAAACATAGTAAAAGTTGTCCAAGTCACACACATCAATGAACTTTCTTCCAAGGAGGGACACATCTAAACACCATCCGAGATTTACGCTTGTGTTTGAAACATGCATGTCTCCTAATCCTTCCAGAAGCTCTGCGTGCATCCAGTTACTCTGTGCGCACCACAGTAGCCAACCTTCTCTACTAGTCCAGGTGAACTATTCACGACCAAAAGTGTTTGCATGAACTTCTCCATGAAGACTACGTGAGCCAACCAACATATGCATGTAACATCCACATCCTAGATGTGCATTGTCGTCCAAGTAATAACCCCTAGAAACAGAGACCTCATGCTTACTGTCCTTGCAAGGTCTAAGGCACGTGCAGCTTCCATTTGAAGAGAGCAGAGTAATAATAATACTGGAGCTTATAAAGCGCGACAGCTACCCCAAACAGGGGTGTCCCGGCGCTGAAGCAGCAGGTAATAGCGACCAGAGCGAGCACCGAGGTCCATCGAAACCCTATTGATCTGCCATAAAGAGCCACGTTTTCAGGGCCTTTCTGAAACAGGATTCTGACTTGACCTGACCTGTCGCAGGGACCCCGGTAGAGCATTCCACAGTGAGGCCGTTCTGACTGTGAAAGCTCTGCCGCCCAAGCGTGATTTCGCAAAGCGTGGGGTGCGCAGCAAATTATGAAAATTGGATCGCAACGTACGATTTTGCTTATAGAGGCACAGTCTTTCCTTCAGATAACCAGGGCATTTTCCGTTGAGGGCCCGATAGGCCAATGTCATGGCCTTAAATTTAATTCTTTTCTCCACTGGAAGCCAGTGAAGCTTCTGTAGATGCGGAGAGACATGGTGTCGAAATGGTATACGACGAACCAGACTCGCAGCCGCATTCTGTATCATCTGAAGGCGACAGATGGCGTAATTGGGAAGGCCAAGATATAGGCTATTTGCGTAGTCCAGCCTAGATGCAACTGTGGTGTGGACTACTGATTTGCGGCAATTTTCCGGTAGGAAGTGTAGGACTTTCCGGAGATTTTTTAGTATACTGAAACAGGTTGCAGAAACCTGCTGTATTTGGGCTGAAAAAGAGAGGTCCGCCTCCCATCTCACCCCTAAATTTCGGATACGTGTGGCCGGGGATGGTGGTGGACCCATTTCTGACGGCCACCATAGATCAGAGTCTGGCACTGGGTCTATCCCGAAGAACAGAACCTCTGTCTTCCCAGCGTTGAGCTTTAATTTATTCGAGTTCATCCATAGAGCTATATCGCGCAGACAGCCCTTGAAGGCATCTGTCGTCCGCTCTTTAAATGGAAAAACCAACTGGGTGTCATCAGCGTAGCAAATCGCCTTCACTCCCCAGTTGGCAATCAGGGAAAACAGTAGAGCTAGATATAGGTTAAAAAGCAAAGGACTCAAAGCTGAGCCCTGGGGGACACCACACCAGAGCTGTTTTGGTTTAGATTCACACGGTTGAAGGGCAACTCTCTGAGTACGCCCGCTCAGATAGGATGTTAGCCAGGTCAGCGCTTTCCCACCAAAGCCCACACCATGTAGTCTCTGGATCAATATGGTGTGGTCGACAGTGTCGAACGCGGCGGACAGATCCAGGAGCACCAGCAGTGCTGATGCTCCTGAATCCAACGACCATCTTACCGACTCTGCCACCTCAAGGAGAGCGGTCTCCGTACTGAAACCCGCTCGGAAACCAGATTGTGTGTCGTGCAAAGCACTATTCTGCTCAATAAAAGTGGTCAGTTGGCGTTGGACCAGCTTCTCCAGCATTTTTCCTGGGGCGGGGAGCAGAGAGATGGGTCTAAGATTGCTGAGGTCGCCTGGGTCACCATTTGGTTTCTTTCGCAAAGGGAGAAGTGTTGCATGTTTCCATTTATCAGGAAAGATGCCTGTATCTAGGGAGGTGTTCCAAATGTGAAGTAATCCGCCCATCAGGGAGGGAGCTAGCATTTTCCACAATTTGGGAGGGCAAGGATCATCTGGGGCGCCAGAGCGGTATTTTTGGATTTCAGCTAGCGCATCCTGCGGCGAAATCGGTGTGAAGTTGGTGAACGGAAGAACCTCACACATACCCTGTGGAAGATCCGATTTCTCAGTTGCCTCAGGGGGCGAGAAGGAATCGTAGACCTTTAAAATTTTGTTATCAAAATGAGTAGCAATTTTTTCACACAAGGCTAGGGATGAGTACACACTTTAGGATCTGTTGGGGGCTTCGTCAGTGTACTTACCCTTCTAGGGAGGGCCGGAAGTGCTCTTCACCTTCCAGTGGGGACCTTGAGTACACCTACATTTCTTATAATGCAAGACATATATATGCACCACGTCTTTAAATGGGGACCACGCGTACATCATCATTTCTTCCACTGTAAGAGGTGGCCATCGCCTCTTCCATGGTGGCCATGTGAGCATCACCTCTTGAAAGAGACTCCACCCACACGTGCCACTCTCTCCTAGTGTGGCTCACCTTCCATGGGGATACAAGCAGACTACTTAACTCCCCCTACACACAGTTTCTTGTGATTGGCCCTTGCCTCATGCCCCATACCACTCTGTTCTTGCCTGTGCCCCACTGTGGAAGGGGCAGCGGCTCCGTTGCCTCTGCACGCTCGCTTTTCCAAGGAGGGGCAGACACTCACCCTTGTCACTATGTCTCAATCCAAGGATGGTCGGTCAGGAATTCTCTTTGTGAGTGGCCAATCTACTAACTATTTATGCATAAGAAAATGTATCCATTCCACGCATGTCTGGATTTTCTTTTTTTTTAAATGGAAGACAATAGGTGCTGATTCAAGCGGCTGGGCAGTGAGGGTCTGTGAAACACCACCTAAGCATACACGCCTTTAACAATGGCAACCATTTTAAATACATGAAATCGCATATTTGACTTTTCTGTAACTTCTGTAAGTGTGAAAAAACTGGGCATGACGACTAAAAGTCAGACTTTGTAGGGTGCAGTAAGAAGTTCAGCAGGCGCGTGTGGGGTAAAAACATAGCACACATTCACAAGCAGTTGTGTGGCACTATGACCCAGGCATGTGCGTAGGTTTTCAATCTGAACCCGTTTACAGTTAAAACACACAACTTGACATTGTGCAGGAAGTGTTTCTCTTTGATCCCGAAATGGCTGAGAGGAGTGGGACTTGAGTGGCACGAGGAAGGATGGAGAGACTGGCCTGGGTCTCTTACGCAATTGAGGAGAGTTGGGAAATGGGACGTGCAGGACAGATTCTGCATTAAGATTCACAAACTTGATTACAAGTATCAGAAATGGCAGAGACTTTGTCCCAGAAGCACAAGTTACTAACTTGTGTAACGATATATCTGTAAGAGACAGTAGTTAGTGATAGATTCCTTACCTTAGAATATCCCCAGGCGTCAGGCTGGATCCGGAAAGTTTTGCGTAGCAGTACCCTTGCGCGTCGGTAGGCGGCGTCGTGCGGCTCCGCGTCCGTCGTCGGCGTCGTGATCGCCGGGATGACGTCGCGGGCAGTACTTAGACGCCGCCCCTGCGCGCTGACGTCAGTTCTGTACACGACTTTCCGCGCCAGGAACGCAGAGCCATGCAAGAAGCTGACACAGGTGTCTGAAAAATACTAGGGCCCTGAAAGGGATGTCCTTAACCCTAGAAATCAGTTCGCAGAACGGGGAGGATGGGTGGGCGGTAGGAATCTATCACTAACTACTGTCTCTTACAGATATATCGTTACACAAGTTAGTAACTTGTGCATCTGAAAGAGACACGTTAGTGACAGATTCCTTACCTTAGAATAGATACCCCAGCAATACCAACCCCGGTGGTGGGTCTGCGAACAAAGATCAGACAAGGAAGTCCTGGAGGACAGAACGGCCAAAGAAGCCGTCCCTCCGGACCTGACTGTCAAGGCAGTAATGCTTAGTAAACGTGTGCAGCGAGGCCCACGTAGCTGCCTGACAGATAACCGGCAGCGGAACACCGCGGCCCAAGGCCGTGGTAGCAGCCGTTGCCCTGGTGGAATGGGCACGCAGCCCAACAGGAGGCTCCTTCTTAGCCAAAGAATAGCAGGTCTTGATGCACAAGGTAACCCAGCGGGAGATGGTCCTCTTGTGCACCGCCCGACCTTTTTGGCGCCCACGTAGCCAACAAAGAGCTGGTCATCCACCCGGAAGTGTTTTGTGCGGTCGATATAGAAGGAGAGCGCACGTTTTGGGTCCAGACGGTGGAGCCTCTCTTCCTCTCTGGAAGGATGCGGAGGCGGAAAGAAGGTGGGCAAAGTGATGGTCTGCCCAATGTGGAAAGCAGTAACCACCTTTGGCAAGAAGGACGGACGCGTCCGAAGAACAACCTTGTCTGGATGAACAGACAGAAAGGGAGGTTTGCAAGAAAGAGCCTGGAGCTCACTCACCCGCCGAGCGGAGGTGATGGCCACCAGAAAGGCTGCCTTTAGAGTCAGAAGACGAAGAGGACAGTTATGCAGAGGCTCAAAGGGAGCGCACATTAAAAAGGTAAGAACCAAGTTCAAGTCCCACTGAGGCATTACAAACGGAACAGGAGGGAAGAGGTGAGTAATGCCTTTTAAGAACCTGTTAACAACAGGGGACTTGAAAAGGGAGGGCTGATCAGGGAGCCTGAGGAAGGCCGAGATAGCACAAAGATAACCCTTGATGGTACCCAGGGCAGAACCCTGTTGGGCCAGAGAGAGAAGGAACAGAAGGACCTCAGAAAGAGGGGCAGAAAGGGGATCCACAGCCTTTGCTGTGCACCAGGCCACAAATTTGTTCCACCTGCAGGCGTATACCACCTTAGTGGAGGGACGCCTGGCTGCCAGAATCACATCACAAACTTCGGGAGGCAAGTCGAAAGGAATCAACTGCCGCCGCTCAATCTCCACGCAAGCAGGTGTAGACTGGACAGGTTCGGGTGGAGGACCGTCCCCTGCTGCTGCGACAGAAGATCCTCCCGAAGAGGCAGACGGATCGGGGATCTATGCTCATATTGAGTAGCTCGGGATACCAAACTCTTCGAGCCCAGTCCGGAGCCACAAGAATGACTTGGGCCCGGTCGTGCCGAATCTTCTTCAACACTCTGGGTAGAAGTGGTATAGGCGGAAAGGCGTACAACAGACCGCAACTCCACTCGCGACGAAAAGCGTCGCCGAGCGAGTGCCGCCTTGGAAATTCCAACGCGCAGAACTGATGACATTGCGCGTTCTCTCCGGTGGCGAATAGATCTAACCAAGGCTCTCCCCACTGTAGAAAGAGTCCTTGCGCCACTTCCGAGTGAAGACGCCATTCGTGATCCATCATGCACCTGCGGCTGGAGTTCGTCCGCCCTGGCGTTCAGAGAACCTGCCAGGTGTTGAACCATCAGGAACATGCCCTGATGTTCCAGCCATGTCCAGAGGCGCAGAGCCTCCTGACAAAGGGTCCAAGACCCCACCCCGCCCTGTTTGTTGCAGTACCACATGGCGGTGGTGTTGTCTGTGAACACCTGCACTACCTTCCCTTTGACAGAGGGAAGGAATGCCTTGAGTGCAAGCCGGATAGCCCGGAGCTCCAGAAGGTTGATATGGAGCCGGGACTCCGCCGGAGACCAGAGGCCTCTGATCTCCGCCTCTCCCAAGTGACCGCCCCATCCCAGAAGGGACGCGTCCGTCACAACTGTATGCTCTGGCTGGGGAAGGGAGAGGGATCTGCCCATGACCCATTGCCGGTTCGAGAGCCACCACTGCAACTGTTTTGCAGTCCCCTCCGAGATCTGGACGTGATCGGACAGGTTGCCCTGGTGCTGCGCCCACTGGAACTTCAGGTCCCACTGCAGAGCCCGCATATGCCATCTGGCATGATTGACCAGCAGGATGCAGGAGGCCATGAGGCCCAGCAGCCTCAGGGTCATCCTTACCGAAACCCAGGATAAAGGCCGAAAGATCGGAATCATAGCCTGAATATCCCGGACTCGCCGTTCGGGAGGATAGGCCCGAAACTGCGTCGTGTCCAGAACTGCTCCGATGAAAAGGAGCTGTGGAGAAGGAATCAGATGCGACTTCGGCACATTGATGGAGAACCCCAGCGAGTGCAGGAGTTCGGCCGTAGTCTGGAGGTGGGAGACGACTGCCTGGGACGAGCCCGCCTTCAGCAGCCAGTCGTCGAGGTAGGGGAAGACTGAAACCCCTGCCCGGCGCAGATGAGCCGCGACCACCGCCATCACTTTCGTGAACACCCGAGGGGCACTTGTAAGGCCAAAGGGGAGCACGGTGAACTGAAAATGCTCGTGGCCTACCGTGAACCGAAGGTAACGCCGGTGGGCCGGCAGGACGGGGATGTGGAAATATGCGTCCTGCAAGTCCAACGCTACCAACCAGTCTCCAGGGTCGAGGGCAGTCAAGACCTGAGCTAGGGTGAGCATCTTGAACTTCTCCTTCCGGAGGAAGCGATTGACGTTCCGGAGGTCCAAGATAGGACGCATGTCCTCCTTGTCCTTTTGGGCACCAGAAAGTAGTGGGAGTAGCAACCACGCCCTACTTCTGGGGTCGGAACATGCTCGATGGCCCTCTTGGTCAAGAGGGCCGTGACTTCCTTCTGTAGAAGCACCAAGTGATCCCCTGACATGCGGTGGAGTTGAGGTGGCATGGCTGGGGGTGGTCTCGAAGGGGAGGGAGTAGCCCCTTCGGACAATGTCCAAGACCCACCTGTCCGAGGTGATGGTGCGCCAGTGGGGAAGGTGATGGCGGACCCTGCCCCCTACTGGCGTGCCGTGCACCTGAAAGGGAGGGACTAGGAGGGCTTGGAGGCCGCGGACGGGTTGGAGGTGGTGGCCTGACCCGCACGCTGGTTGCCCGATCCGCCACGGCGGAATCCACGTCCTCGGCCACGCGAAGACGCCTGCTGCGCGGGCCGGTGGCTGGGCTGCTGACGTGAAGGGGCGCCCCTACCGTGGCCACGATAGGGGCGAAAAGCAGAAGGCAGCGGAGGGCGTGTAGCAGAAAGGCCCAGGGACTTGGCAGTAGCCCGTGAGTCCTTAAAGCGCTCCAACGCATGGTCTGCTTTGGACCCAAAAGACCGACTCCATCAAAGGGCATGTCCATGAGAGTATTCTGGACATCCCCTGAAAAACCAGTGGTTCTCAGCCAGGCGTGGCGGCGGAGCGCCACCGTCGTTGCAATCGACCTGCCCAGCGAGTCGGCGGTGTCAAGGCCACAACGGATAGTGTATTTGGCCGCATCCCTTCCTTCCGCAATGGCGCGGAAAGCAGTGCCTGGACCTCCTCAGGGCACTGGGGCAAAACATCCGCCACCGAATCCCACAGAGAGTGGGTATAGCGGCCCAAAAGACAAGCGGTGTTAACGGACCGCAAGCCAGCACTGGAGGAAGAAAAACCTTTCTTCCCAAACTGATCCAGGCGTTTGGATTCCCTATCCGGAGGAGCGGTAGGGAAGGCGGTTTGGGAAGCGGAGGCTTGGACAACCAAGCTCTCAGGAGTGGGGTGGACAGAAAGAAACAGGGGGTCGCCCGGAGCTGGGCGATGGCGTCGTGACACGTTCCGATCCACAGGAGCCCCTGTGTTGGGCTTGGACCAGGCGCCCAAAGAACGTCTGTGAGGGCGTCGTTAAACGGCAGCACAGTCTCCGTAGAGGAGGCTGCCGGCTGAAGCACCTCTGTCAAGATGTTAGGCTTGACCGTCAAAGTAGGGAGCTGGAGACGTAAGGCCCCAGCAGCCCTACGCAACACCGTACCAAAATTGGCCCCCTCCTCCGTAGCCACGGGAGGAGACAGCATGCCAGTGTCAGGAGAAGTATCCAGACCACTGGCCTCCCTAGACTCTCTGTCCAGTCCTCATCATACTGACAGTTGCGAGTCAGAGGGTCATCAGACCCCTCCCAGTCCTCCTGGTCCTCCTCTGGTTCAAAATAAGGAGGAGGAGGGACATTTGGGACCCAAGGGCCCATCGGCGCCGGAGCCGGCGTCGAGCGGCGTCGCTCCGGGTCCATGTCCGGAGCCGGAAGGAACTGGGGGCGACGCCGCCCGGAGCCCAGGGCGGCGTCGAGAACGGCACCGGAGACATCGGGCGCCGGCGGAGGTGTCGTGAGGTCGACCGGCGTCGATGGGGGTTGTGGAGCCGGGATCGAGGCCGGGGCCGAAGCCGGAGCCGGGATCGAGGCTGGAGTCCCGGGCGACGCCGGGGCCGGAGCCGCCGGCGACGCCCGGAGCAACCCCATCAGGGCCCGCGGGGCCCGAAGGCGCACCGGAGGGGCCTGAAGGCCCGAAGAGGCGGGCCATGGCCGACAGGAACTCCTGTACCTTGGCCGGATCCGCCCCGAACCCGGGAAGGGCGGGTAGGACGGGGCGACTCCACAGGCAAGTCCGGGGCCGCGGGGCGGGGACGGTGCCGGGAGGGGCCTCAGCCGAGTCGCGAGACCGGCGAGGCGAAGTCCGAGAGCGACGATGCTTCTTGGACTTCTTGTGCTTAGACTTACCGGACGAAGAAGACTTCGACGCCGACGACCGGTGTGCACTCCGCGAGCGACCCCTGGACCTCTCACGCGACCGGGGCCTCCGTGGAGCCGAATGCCGGGCCTCGAGGAGCTTTCGAGACCGCTCTCGCAAAGCTTTCGGGTTGAGGGCCTGGCATTCGGGACAAGACTCGGTGTCGTGGCCTCGGCCGAGGCAGAAGAGACACTCCCAATGCGGGTCGGTGACGGACATCATCCGCGCACAGGCGCCGCATCGCTTGAAGCCGGGCATCCCTACGACACCTTAAAGATGGAAAAAACAGTGAAAAAATCACCAAAAAGTATGGTCAAAAATTGACCAGGGCACTGCTCTTCCCGGATCTGCGCTTGCTGGCGCGGAAAAAGAAGAACTGACGTCAGCGCGCAGGGGCGGCGTCTAAGTACTGCCCGCGACGTCATCCCGGCGATCACGACGCCGACGACGGACGCGGAGCCGCACGACGCCGCCTACCGACGCGCAAGGGTACTGCTACGCAAAACTTTCCGGATCCAGCCTGACGCCTGGGGATATTCTAAGGTAAGGAATCTATCACTAACGTGTCTCTTTCAGATATCTGATCATCACCAATGGGTCAACTTTCTAAAATACCGCTCCAATTCCCTCTCATCCGAGTGCTGCTCGGAGACAGAGATGAAGAGTTGGTGACCTGCAAGAGGAATTTCTGAATTCCTGGTCGAAGATCCAGCTTCGCCCTGAACCTTCTGACTTGTGCAACGTCCAAGAGAGGGAAGGAACTGTGAATTCCAGACCAGCAACAAAAGCAAAAGTGACTGGAATTTTGAGTATTGTTCTGCCTGGGGGTGGATGTTTGTGCCATTAGATCACTTGGTCTGGTGCACAAGGAGCAGTACCTGGAGGCTGTGGACATTTGGAGCACCAGAAGAGAGGTTGTAAAACTTCCACTACAGGTTCTGAAGATATCAAATCTGACTTCTAAAAAAGGACATTTGTTGCTGCCAGTGCTTTTGACGGTGTTCTTGAAGGAAAGCATTTCGATTAAAGAGGCTCTTGTAGCCGTTCCCAAGGGCAAATTTGCTTTTCATTTCAAAATCATCCCTTTAATAGCTTCTGCTCCATATTTCAGAACATATTTGTGTAATTTTAATCATAATACATTTTCTTTTTCACAAAAAATGTTTGAGGATTTTATTTTTTTATTAAATAGGGTGAAGCTCTGGTGTTGCTGTTCATGCGGCTCTCCGGTCGGCCTTGTTGCAAGTGAAGCTTTGGGCTTCCATAGACCCCCGAAGTTACTTTTAGGCACTGGATTGTTTAACGTGTTGGAGCTCAGTTACAGCTCCATCAAGCCCGAGGCCCATCGCTCCCCCACAGACTAACAATGCAGTGTCCACCACTCATTGGGAAGCCTCTGCCTACCCCTGTGCTTGAACGGTGGCAGCTCCCTCACCTTCATGTTTCGGGAGGGTGGCCGCTAACTCCCCTGAGTAGCCGCCGCCTCCCCTCTGCACCTTCTCCCAGTCCTACGATGGTGGGTGCTCCTTCTCCTGTCTTCCACTTCTCTTGGGACAGACACTCCTTCCCCTCCACACCCTCTCTCTGTCCCAGGGAGGGCGGCCTTTACTTCCCTTAGGGCAGAAGGTCCACTCTCTCCGCATCCTCTGCCAGCCCTGTGAAAGGCAGCCACTGCCTTCCCTTAGGCAGAAGCTCCAGCCTCTCCGCGCCCTCCACCAGTCCTGTGAAAGGTGGCCACTACCGCTTAGGCAGAAGCTCCACCCTCTCTGCCCCTCCGCCAGTCCTGTGAAAGGCAGCCACTACCTCTTCTTAGGCAGAAGCTCCAGCCTCTCCACGTCCTCCACCAGTCCTGTGAAAGGTGGCCACTACCGCTTAGGCAGAAGCTCCACCCTCTCTGCCCCTCCGCCAGTCCTGTGAAAGGCAGCCACTACCTCTTCTTAGGCAGAAGCTCCAGCCTCTCCACGTCCTCCCCCAGTCCTGTGAAAGGCGGCCCCTACCTCTCAGGCAGAAGCTCCTCCCTCTCTGCGCCCCGCACCAGTCCTGTGAAAGGCGGCCACTACCTATCAGGCAGAGGCTCCACCCTCTCTGCGCCCCCCACCAGTCCTGTGACAGGCAGCCACTGCATCCCCTTAGGCAGAAGCTCCACCCTCTCCGCGCCCCCCCACCAGTCCTGTGAAAGGCTGCCACAGCCTCTCCTTAGGCAGAGGTTCAACCCTCTCTGCCCCTCCACCAGTCCTATGAAAGGCAGCCACTACCTCTCCTTAGGCAGAAGCTCCACCCTCTCCGCGCCCCCCCCACCAGTCCTGTGAAAGGCGGCCACTACCTCTCCTTAGGCAGAAGCTCCAGCCTCTCCGCGCCCCCCACCAGTCCTGTGAAAGGCAGCCACTGCCTCCCCTTAGGCAGAAGCTCCACCCTCTCCGCGCCCTCCCTCCCCCCACACCAGTCCTGTGAAAGGCGGCCACTACCTCTTAGGCAGAAGAGCTCCACCCTCTCTGCCCCTCCACCAGTCCTGTGAAAGGCAGCTACGGCCTCCTCTTATGCAGAAGCTCCAGCCTCTCTGCGCCCCCCACCAGTCCTGTGAAAGGCGGCCACGGCCTCCTCTTATGCAGAAGCTCCAGCCTCTCCACCAGTCCTGTGAAAGGTGGCCACTATCTCTCCTTAGGCATAGGCTCCACCCACTCCGCGCCCCCCACCAGTCCTGTGAAAGGCGGCCACTACCTCTCCTTGAGCAGAAGCTACTGCCTCTCTGCCCCTCCACCAGTCCTGTGAAAGGCTGCCACTACCTCGCTTAGGAAGAAGCTCCACCCTCTCCGCCCCTACACCAGTCCTGTGAAAGGCAGCCACTACCTCTCCTTAGGCAGAAGCTCCAGCCTCTCCGCGCCCCCCACCAGTCCTGTGAAAGGCGGCCACTACCTCTTAGGCAGAAGCTCCTCCCTCTCTGCAGCCCCCACCAGTCCTGTGAAAGGCAGCCACTACCTCTCGTTGGAAGGACTGCCCAACAAGCACAGGCTGGAAGAAAGCAACACTTACCGTGTCCATGAGCTCAATAAACTTGGAGAAGAGGAAGAGCCAGGAGACTCGGACCATCTGCGGAGACACAAGAAGAAAGATACGTGAGACCATCACGCAAACATGGCCAGGTTCATGACCAGAGATACAGCCAAGAACAACTGTGCAGTGTGGCCGCCATCATAAGCCAGCAACTCATCCTCCAAGAAGCAGCATCCTACCATCTCAGCAGAGCCCTCCAGCACCCACCAGCATCACAGACAATCCCTCAGGCACCAACGTACCAACCCAGCTGAGCAGGCACACCCCTCTGCCATTAATAGAGAAGGCACCCCACAAGTAAGTACCTATTCATGGTTTCAGGCTAGCAGGAAGACCCCTCTGGAACCAGCCCACCTTTATAAGAGCAGCCAGAGCATTTGCACCACCCCTCCTCTCGGGAGGCTAGAAGCAGCCTCCTGGCACCTGCCCATCCTCCCAGTATAGGAAGAGCCAAATGACGGTTTACTAACTCAAGAAAGCAGGCAGCGCATTCCGTCATCCACGCAGAGTCCCAGAGAAACTCCCCTCTTGCAAAGAGAGAAGAGAGCCATTAGCAGCCCACCCAAGATCTCAGCAGACAAGGCTGAGCCCTGTGGTATCACCTGCCTCTCACAGGAGCGGGCATAGCCCTGTGGCATCACCTGCCTCTCAGGAGCGGGCAGAGCCCTGTGGCATCACCTGCCTCTCACAGGAGCGGGCAGAGCCCTGTGGCATCACCTGCCTCTCACAGGAGCGGGCAGGGCCCTGTTGCATCACCTGCCTCTCACAGGAGCGGGCAGGGCCCTGTGGCATCACCTGCCTCTCACAGGAGCGGGCAGGGCCCTGTGCTTCACCTGCCTCTCACAGGAGCGGGCAGAGCCCTGTGCTACCCCCACCCTCTCAGGAGCGGGCAGGGCCCTGTGGTACCACCCCACCCTCTCAGGAGCAGGCAGAGCCCTGTGGTACCTCCCCACCCTCTCAGGAGCGGGTAGAGCCCTGTGGTACCTCCCCACCCTCTCAGGAGCAAGCAGAGCACTGTGGTACCTCCCCACCCTCTCAGGAGCAGGCAGAGCCCTGTGGTACCTCCCCACCCTCTCAGGAGCAGGCAGAGCCCTGTGGTACCTCCCCACCCTCTCAGGAGAGCAGGCAGAGCCCTGTGGTACCTCCTCACCCTCTCAGGAGAGCAGGCAGAGCCCTGTGGTACCTCCTCACCCTCTCAGGAGAGCAGGCAGAGCCCTGTGGTACATCCCCACCCTCTCAGGAGCGGGCAGAGGCCTGTGGTACCTCCCCACCCTCTCAGGAGCGGGCAGAGCCCTGTGGTACCTCCTCACCCTCTCAGGAGAGCAGGCAGAGCCCTGTGGTACCCCCCCCCCCCTCTCAGGAGCAGGCAGAGCCCTGTGGTACCTCCTCACCCTCTCAGGAGCAGGCAGAGCCCTCACCCTCTCAGGAGCAGGCAGAGCCCTGTGGTACCCCCCCACCCTCTCAGGAGCGGGCAGAGCCCTGTGGTACCCCCCCACCCTCTCAGGAGCGGGCAGAGCCCTGTGGTAACTCCCCACCCTCTCAGGAGCAGGCAGAGCCCTGTGGTAACTCCCCACCCTCTCAGGAGGGGGCAGAGTTCTGTGGTAACTCCCCACCCTCTCAGGAGGGGGCAGAGCCCTGTGGTACCTCCCCACCCTCTCAGGAGCGGGTAGAGCCCTGTGGTACCTCCCCACCCGCTCAGGAGCGGGCAGAGCCCTCTGGTACCTCCCACCCTCTCAGGAGCAGGCAGAGCCCTGTGGTACCTCCTCATCCTCTCCGGAGCAGGCAGAGCCCTGTGGTACCTCCTCACCCTCTCAGGAGCAGGCAGAGCCCTGTGGTACCTCCCCACCCTCTCAGGAGCAGGCAGAGCCCTGTGGTACCTCCCCACCCTCTCAGGAGAGCCACCAGAGCCCTGTGGTACCTCCCCACCCTCTCAGGAGCAGGCAGAGCCCTGTGGTACCTCCCCACCCTCTCAGGAGAGCCACCAGAGCCCTGTGGTACCTCCACCCTCTCAGGAGCGGGCAGAGCCCTGTGGTACCCCCCCCACCACCCCCTCAGGAGCAGACAGAGCCCTGTGGTACCTCCTCACCCTCTCAGGAGCAGACAGAGCCCTGTGGTACCTCCCCACCCTCAGGAGCGGGCAGAGCCCTGTGGTACCTCCCCACCCTCAGGAGCGGGCAGAGCCCTGTGGTACCTCCCCACCCTCTCAGGAGCGGGCAGAGCCCTGTGGTACCCCCACCCTCTCAGGAGCAGACAGAGCCCTGTGGTACCTCCTCAACCTCTCAGGAGCGGGCAGAGCCCTGTGGTACCTCCCCACTCTCTCAGGAGCAGGCAGAGCCCTGTGGTACCACCACCCTCTCAGGAGCAGGCAGAGCCCTGTGGTACCACCACCCTCTCAGGAGCAGGCAGAGCCCTGTGGTACCTCCCCACCCTCTCATGAGCAGGCAGAGCCCTGTGGTACCTCCCCACCCTCTCAGGAGAGCAGGCAGAGCCCTGTGGTAACTCCCCACCCTCTCAGGAGCGGGCAGAGCCCGGTGGTACCTCCCCATCCTCAGGAGCAGGCAGAGCCCGGTGGTACCTCCCCACCCTCAGGAGCAGGCAGAGCCCTGTGGTACCTCCCCACCCTCTCAGGAGCGAGCAGAGCCCTGTGGTACCTCCCCACCCTCTCAGGAGCAGGCAGAGCACTGTGGTACCTCCCCACTCTCTCTGGAGCAGGCAGGGCCCTGTGGTACCCCCCCACCCTCTCAGGAGCAGGTAGAGCCCTGTGGTACCCCCCACCCTCTCAGGAGCAGGCAGAGCCCTGTGGTACCTCCCCACCCCCTCAGGAGCGGGCAGAGCCCTGTGGTACCTCCCCACCCTCTCAGGAGCGGGCAGAGCCCTGTGGTACCTCCCCACCCTCTCAGGAGCAGACAGAGCCCTGTGGTAACTCCCCACCCTCTCAGGAACAGGCAGAGCCCTGTGGTACCTCCCCACCAGAGCCCTGTGGTACCTCCCCACCCTCTCAGGAGCAGGCAGAGCACTGTGGTACCTCCCCACCCTCTCTGGAGCAGGCAGGGCCCTGTGGTACCCCCCCACCCTCTCAGGAGCGGGCAGAGCCCTGTGGTACCTCCCCACCCTCAGGAGCGGGCAGAGCCCTGTGGTACCTCCCCACCCTCAGGAGCGGGCAGAGCCCTGTGGTACCGCCCCACCCTCTCAGGAGCAGGCAGAGCCCTGTGGTACCTCCCCCACCCTCTCAGGAGCAGGCAGAGTCCTGTGGTAACTCCCCACCCTCTCAGGAGCGGGCAGAGCCCTGTGCTACCCCCACCCTCTCAGGAGCAGACAGAGCCCTGTGGTACCTCCTCACCCTCTCAGGAGCGGGCAGAGCCCTGTGGTACCTCCCCACTCTCTCAGGAGCAGGCAGAGCCCTGTGGTACCACCACCCTCTCAGGAGCAGGCAGAGCCCTGTGGTACCTCCCCACCCTCTCACGAGCAGGCAGAGCCCTGTGGTACCTCCCCACCCTCTCAGGAGAGCAGGCAGAGCCCTGTGGTAACTTCCCACCTTCTCAGGGGCGGGCAGAGCCCTGTGGTACCTCCCCACCCTCTCAGGAGCGGGCAGAGCCCTGTGGTACCTCCCCACCCTCTCAGGAGCAGGCAGAGGCCTGTGGTACCTCCCCACCCTCTCAGGAGCGAGCAGAGCCCTGTGGTACCTCCCCACCCTCTCAGGAGCAGGCAGAGCACTGTGGTACCTCCCCACCCTCTCTTGAGCAGGCAGGGCCCTGTGGTACCCCCCCACCCTCTCAGGAGCAGGTAGAGCCCTGTGGTACCCCCCCACCCTCTCAGGAGCAGGCAGAGCCCTGTGGTACCTCCCCACCCCCTCAGGAGCAGGCAGAGCCCTGTGGTACCTCCCCACCCTCTCAGGAGCAGGCAGAGCCCTGTGCTACCCCCACCCTCTCAGGAGCGAGCAGAGCCCTGTGGTACCTCCCCACCCTCTCAGGAGCAGGCAGAGCCCTGTGGTACCTCCCCACCCTCTCAGGAGCGGGCAGAGCCCTGTGGTACTTCCCCACCCTCTCAGGAGCAGGCAGAGCCCTGTGGTAACTCCCCACCCTCTCAGGAGGGGGCAGAGCCCTGTGGTACCTCTCCACCCTCTCAGGAGCGGGTAGAGCCCTGTGGTACCTCCCCACCCTCTCAGGAGCGGGCAGAGCCCTCTGGTACCTCCCACCCTCTCAGGAGCAGGCAGAGCCCTGTGGTACCTCCTCACCCTCTCAGGAGCAGGCAGAGCCCTGTGGTACCTCCTCACCCTCTCAGGAGCAGGCAGAGCCCTGTGGTACCTCCCCACCCTCTCAGGAGCAGGTAGAGCCCTGTGGTACCTCCCCACCCTCTCAGGAGAGCAGGCAGAGCCCTGTGGTACCTCCCCACCCTCTCAGGAGAGCCACCAGAGCCCTGTGGTACCTCCACCCTGTCAGGAGCAGACAGAGCCCTGTGGTAACTCCCCACCCTCTCAGGAGCAGGCAGAGCCCTGTGGTACCTCCCCACCCTCTCAGGAGAGCCACCAGAGCCCTGTGGTACCTCCACCCTCTCAGGAGTGGGCAGAGCCCTGTGGTACCCCACCCCCACCCCCTCAGGAGCAGACAGAGCCCTGTGGTATCTCCCCACCCTCAGGAGCGGGCAGAGCCCTGTGGTACCTCCCCACCCTCACAGGAGCGGGCAGAACCCTGTGGTACCTCCCCACCCTCCCAGGAGCGGGCAGAGCCCTGTGGTACCTCCCCACCCTCAGGAGCAGGCAGAGCCCTGTGGTACCTCCCCACCCTCTCAGGAGCGGGCAGAGCCCTGTGGTACCTCCCCATCCTCTCAGGAGCGGGCAGAGCCCTGTGCTACCCCCACCCTCTCAGGAGCAGACAGAGCCCTGTGGTACCTCCTCACCCTCTCAGGAGCGGGCAGAGCCCTGTGGTACCTCCCCACCCTCAGGAGCGGGCAGAGCCCTGTGGTACCTCCCCACCCTCAGGAGCGGGCAGAGCCCTGTGGTACCTCCCCACCCTCTCAGGAGCAGGCAGAGCCCTGTGGTACCTCCCCACACTCTCAGGAGCGGGCAGAGCCCTGTGCTACCCCCACCCTCTCAGGAGCAGACAGAGCCCTGTGGTACCTCCTCACCCTCTCAGGAGCGGGCAGAGCCCTGTGGTACCTCCCCACTCTCTCAGGAGCAGGCAGAGCCCTGTGGTACCACCACCCTCTCAGGAGCAGGCAGAGCCCTGTGGTACCTCCCCACCCTCTCACGAGCAGGCAGAGCCCTGTGGTACCTCCCCACCCTCTCACGAGCAGGCAGAGCCCTGTGGTACCTCCCCACCCTCTCAGGAGCGAGCAGGGCCCTGTGGTACCTCCCCACCCTCTCAGGAGCAGGCAGAGCACTGTGGTACCTCCCCACCCTCTAAGGAGCAGGCAGAGCACTGTGGTACCTCCCCACCCTCTCTGGAGCAGGCAGGACCCTGTGGTACCCCCCCACCCTCTCAGGAGCAGGCAGAGCCCTGTGGTACCTCCCCACACTCTCAGGAGCGGGCAGAGCCCTGTGCTACCCCCACCCTCTCAGGAGCAGACTGAGCCCTGTGGTACCTCCTCACCCTCTCAGGAGCGGGCAGAGCCCTGTGGTACCTCCACTCTCTCAGGAGCGGGCAGAGCCCGGTGGTACCTCCACACCCTCTCAGGAGCAAGCAGAGCCGTCTAGTACCTACCCATATCAGAGTGGGGAGGTGGGTGGTGCTAGCATGGAAGTGGCCTCTGGGGTCAACGGAGGAACGAGATGCCAAGACAGAGGCAGGGTAGAAGGAAAGAGTGAATGTGACTAAGACCCAACGTATGGTGGCTATGCCTGATGGGAAAAGCTACTGCTGAGCTCTTCCATAGGAATAATGGACATATTAATTAGGGACGAAGAGATTAAAAGAAAAACTGTTAACAGATATTGTAACTTAGAAGGAAATCCGAGATCTAAATTTACCGGAAGCCACGGATAAAAATGATTATATCCTTAAGGAGGTATTAAATAAACATCAACTATATATTAAGGACAAAAAGGTGCAGAAAATCAGAAGGGATGAAAGAGACTATATGAATGGTAGAGAGTATACATATCCCAGAAAGTTTGATAACATTAAAACACGCATACCCCCCAGAGTGTAATACGCACGACCGCGTCAACAAGTGCATCTGACATCTCAAGTGTCAGCAGTGTAACAAGTGGTGAGTCCACTACACCAGAGATACCGACAACTTCCACATCTTCTGACCCACCTCCCCCCCTTTTTTTTTTTTAAGAGCTGCAAAGATTCCGCAAAGGGAACAAGCAGCAATACAGAAAAGAAATTGCCCCAAGAAAACAAGGAGGGGAAAATCAGGCAATAGTGACACCCTCTCTTTCCATTGTGTAGGAAGCTGGCTCAGTATATACTATACCAAAGTGAGGTATAGTGTGCACAGAGTCCAGTGGAACCCCAAAGGTAGGCAGAGGTAAAGTTAGATAGCACCTCACTCTATTTGTGGTAGTGTGGTCGAGCAGTAAGGCAGTATCAGAGGACAGTGTTAAGCATTTGTTGTACACACTCAGTCAGCAAATGAATTCACACACTCAAAGACTGAACTTCAGACCAATTGTTTTTGTATAAAAATATTCTTTTAGTTACTTTATTTTCTAGAACCAAGCAAGCCTGGAACAGGTAAATTGAAAAATACTTTGCAGTAAATGTACAGTTTGAAATGCAATTGTAAATGTACTTTGAAATGGTTACAGTTTGAATTACTGGTAATGTAATACTGTGAAATTCTGTACATATACTTTGTATCGATTTTGCAATGAGAATTACAGGCAAGTTACTTTTACGTTACTTTTGAGATTACTTTTTAAGATTACTTTTTCTACTCAGTGTGATATGCCTAGATATCACACTGGGACATTTCCTAGAGAAAAGGTAAGTAAAGTCAGTTTTGCACAATTATTTTTCAGGTTTTCATACAAATCAACTCCACACTTAGAACATTTTTCAGAGAAAAACAGTCAATAGGTTCCTATGGCGAGAAATGAAGTTAATGGTTACCAGGTAAGTAATCGGTCTTTGGAGTTGAGCTTCTGGGGTTAGAACAAGGGTTCCCCCAGGGTCAAGGATGCACTCTAGTTACACCCTCAGCTGCACTAGGGCGGCCGGGTGCAGAGTGCTGAGGCCCAATGTTATCCAATGGGGGATAAAGGGCCTCCGGTTGGTGGCTGCTGGCAAGCAGGCCACTGGGTTGTGGGAGCAAAGCTCCTGGACTTTAGCTCAGGGCAAATGGAGAAACAAAGTAGCACCAAAGGTGCACCCTCAGCGGCACTAGGGCAGCCGGGTGCAGGGTGCTGTTTCGACTTCGGGCACCCTGTTTTCAATGGGGAACCTCCGGTTTGCAAAGGCACTGCAGGCTCGGGGACGAAGGTCTACAGGATGCGACCACTTCGAGGGGTAAGTTGGGAAGTTAAGGGTTGGCTAGGCACCGTCGGTTTGGGCACACAAGGCCGTGGGGCGTCAGGTGCAGGGGTGCCTTTTGGGGTCGGATCTTCTTACCAGCTCCTGGTCGCAGTTGGGGGGACCTTCTGGTTTTAGGCTGCAGGCGTCGGCTGGAGGCTTGAGGCAGGTCAGGGGTCACCGGATCTCGGGTCAGGATCGCCGGGGTGACCTTGTGGTGTTTGCCCACTCAACCTCGGGCCGTGGACGGCGGGTGCAGAGTGGGGCGGATCCGCGGTGTCCGTCCGGAGCCAGAGGTTGAAGATGAACAAATCCAGTGTTCACGGGAGACAGAGTCTTTGTAGTTGAAGGCAGGCAGGTCCTCCGGGGTTTTCGAGGTTGCTGGCTGCAGGACACACCGGGATTTCGCAGGAGCAGGTTCGAGGGGGAGACAGGCCGGTAGGGCTGGGCCAAGTCAGTGGGCGTCTTCCTCTTGTTAGCTGCTGCCCGGCTGTTCGGTCCTTCTTCTTGTTGCAGGTTTTTGTCTGAGGAAGCAAGGTTCAGGGGTGCCCCTAAATACTAGATTTAGGGGCGTAACAGGTAGGTAAAAGGCAGGGACCAATGGGTCCCTTCCCTGGGGTGGGAACACCCCCTATTATGCCACCCTCCAGTGGGAGGGGGGCATGTGCCTGTCCCTGGTTGGCTGAGTCCCCCTATCTTCAAGATGGCGTGGACTGAATTGTGCTTCACCTCGCCTCCCCCACCTGAGTGTTGGAGTTGTCAGAGGTGGGCACACCTCTCTTCCTCACTTGTTTTTCCCGCCGGTTCTCCCGCATGAAGTGGGAACCAGTTGCTGAGAGCAGCAAGTGGCCTGGGGAAGCTCACAAAGGCGGCAAGCCTTTGAAGCTTCCCCTTCATGAACCCTGCCCATCCTGGGGGAGGAGGCTTGGCACCTCGTCCCAGGATGTGCATTGTTTCAGGCCCCAGAGAGCAGCAGGCTCTCAACCCAGGGGTCCAGAAACATGTCTGGTGGTGGCAGCTGAAAGCAGCCACTCAGCCTGGACACTAGTGGTAGGTTAGTTTTCAGGGGGCATCTCTAAGATGCCCTCTGTGTGCATTTTTCATTAAATCCCACACTGGCATCAGTGTGGGTTTAATGTGCTGAGAAGTTTGATACCAAACTTCTCAGTGTAGCCATTATGGTGCTGTGGAGTTCGTAATGCCAAACTCCCAGCACCATATACTCTTAATGGCAGCACTGCACTTACAATGTCTAAGAATGGACTTAGACACTGTAAGGGTACAGGGCTCATGCACCTGACCCTCACCACTGGTATAGTGCACCCAGCTAGATGGGTGACTGATCTATGCCAGGGGAGTGGGTTGTAGGCATGGCACACAGGGATGTGTGCCATGTCGATGAGTGTGAGAGAGAGAGTGAGTGTGAGTGTGAGTGTGAGAGAGAGTGAGTGTGAGTGTGAGAGAGAGAGTGAGTGTGAGTGTGAGAGAGAGTGAGTGTGAGTGTGAGAGAGTGTGAGTGTGAGTGTGAGAGAGTGTGAGTGTGAGTGTGAGAGAGTGTGAGTGTGAGAGAGAGAGTGAGTGTGAGAGAGAGAGTGAGTGTGAGAGAGAGTGTGAGTGAGAGAGTGTGAGAGAGAGAGTGAGTGTGAGAGAGAGAGTGAGTGTGAGAGAGAGAGTGAGTGTGAGAGAGAGAGTGAGTGTGAGAGAGAGAGTGAGTGTGAGAGAGAGTGTGAGAGAGAGAGTGTGAGTGAGAGAGTGTGAGTGAGAGTGTGAGTGAGAGAGTGTGAGTGAGAGAGTGTGAGTGAGAGAGTGTGAGTGAGAGAGTGTGAGTGTGTGTGAGTGTGAGTGAGAGTGAGAGTGTGAGTGTGAGTGTGAGTGAGAGTGAGAGTGAGAGTGAGAGTGAGAGTGAGAGTGAGAGTGAGAGTGAGAGTGAGAGTGAGAGTGAGAGTGAGAGTGAGAGAGAGAGAGAGAGAGAGAGAGAGAGAGTGAGTGTGTGTGTGTGTGTGTGTGTGTGTCTCTAAGGGTGGCACAATAAGTGCTGCCGCCCTTAGTGGCCTTCTCTGGTCACAGTGCCCTGGTTACCTGTGGTACCATTTACCAGGGGCCTACCTGTGGCCAGAGATGCCAATTGGGTTTAGGCTTCAATGCAGTTTTAGGGGAAAAACATAGGCCCTGGGTACCTGATTAGCAGGAGCCCAGGGCACACTCAGTCAAAGCACATCAGCAATTCAGCAAAAAGTGGGGGCGACCATGCAGAAAGAGGGCACTTTCTCACACCTTGTTCTTGTATCTACCAGGTCAATATCTCGGAATCAAAAGTAATCTGCTTAACACTAATAAGATGGCCGATAATATCAATATTGTAAACCTATCAAAGCACGAACTGGATGATGCAGAAATAAAGATTACTTAGCAAAGGTCTGGGTTTCTGTCCCAGTTCTTTACCAAAATTCACTTCATTACACGTAAATTGTTTTACATTTACAAGAAAACAAAAAATGCATACATTTTTTAGGGGCAAATAAACAAACAGAGCCACATCAGGGCCACTTCAAATGGGTCATAACAGCACCACCATTGGGGATATCTGGGATCTACAACTGTTGTTATCCCCGGAGGACCAAGACGATTCCCCCTCCCATACAGATACTCATGGCAGATATCGACACATCTGGAAAGTGACAGTGGACTGAAAATTAGATCCAAATTCACTCCCTGTCCACCCGGACACAATCAAATACATTAATTCTCACCGATGGTTAATCAAGAACTATACACATTGGAGGATAAATACTTAATAAAAACCAAAGGTATTAAACACAACATCACGATGGAGGAAAGAAAAGCACTTGATACCCTAAGAAATGACGAGTCTTTAGTCCTCAGAGAGGCCGACAAAGGGGGGAGGGGGCGGCCAAACTGGAAGGCAATCCCTTGAGGGAAACCAACCGAAAAGTGGAAGACAAACTTAAATACTGGAGAAACATTGGTCTCATCTCAGACTTGGAATTTAGATATCTGCTTAATAGCAATCTTACATGTCATTGAATTTACACCTTGCCCAAAATTCACAAGGGACAAGGCTTCCCGCCGGGAAGACTTATTTCGGGAATAGGATCCCCCACGGAGAGACTATCAGAGTACATTGATCTGTACCTACAACCACTGGTAAAAAACTTACCTTCATACTTCAAAGATACTCATGATTTATTGAGTAAGTTTGTAAATGTGGAATGGGTAGAGGGACACCAACCAATCACACCAGATGTATGCTCATTATATACATGCATACCAATGGACCAAGGCATGAAGGCTGTACAACACTTTCTACACACAACTTTCCACACTTTAAGAGCACACGAACATGCTACTAGATGTGATCCAGCTAGTTCTCAACAACAACGTCTTCACACACAATGGCGAATGGTTTCACCAAATCTGAGTTGTGGCTATGTGGGCAAACTTTTCGCCCTTCATTTGCAAACCTGTATATGGGTCTTTTTGAATCCACACACATATGGAGAAAGGGTCCCGGAGAATTGCTGGAAAATGTACTAGATTTACAGAAAGACGATACACCAAGGATACACTAACAGCACGACAAAGTTAGTATTGTGAAGCGGGAGAGCTTATTAGTAACTTCAACTAAGAAAAAGAAGGCAAATAAGAGAAAGATCGCATTTATTACACCTTACTCAGCACGGAGTACAGAAGTAAACAGAATTCTAAGAAAACATTGGTATCTACTAACCCAGGATGAGACACTAAAAGAGGTTATTTGGGCCAAACTCATTACACATGGAAGAGAGAAGCCATTGAGACAACATCGGTGTCCGAGCTATTTACCACCGCAAAAGAGGGATACATGGTTACCCTCTCCCCCGAAAGGTTTTTACAAATGTGGCTCTTGTTGTATTTGTTGCTTCCTTCGCTTTAGACAAAACCATGACATTCATGTATAATAAAATGTATGCTGTTTACAGTTTTATCAACTGTAATACAAAGTATGTGGTTTACTGCATTAAATGCATTTGTGACCAGATATATATAGGCAGCACGATAAGGCCACTGAAAGAAAGAATGCGAGGGCAATTAGAAACAACACTGTGCACCATCCAATCACCACACATTTCAACATGGTGCATAAAACAAATGAATTGATGAACATTCGTTTCCATGGTATTGATGTGGCGAGTCCCCAGGGCTCAACAGAACGCTCAGATTGAGACAGATGGAAAGCAATTGGATTATCAAACTGAGGGCAGTGGAACAGGGTTTAAATGTTGATATGGAACTACATGTGCTCTCTAGACTTGCAGCTGCTTTGAAGTATAATGCTACAGAACATGCTAAAATGCTACAAAATACATAACTAAGTATAGACACAAGGTGTATATGCTACATCGACTGCAATGCAACTCTCTCTACGCATGCAATCCGTGCCCTCATATCAAAAGGTTACAGGGGACTAACATTTACACATATATGCACAGCACATCGGTGCCCCGGCTCTATACCACTAGATGCATACTAAGTGCATGATATACCTAGCTGCCTACGAACGGTCCTTTGGAACTACAACATAGAGATGGTCACGCACACATCATTTTGCCATTACCCATACAACTGAGTCAATGATCTGTTGGCATTGGAGTATCTAGAGGCAGTACACGAGAACATGACGATCACCCAGGCCCTCGTCACCAGCAGGCTGGACTACGGAAACGCCCTCTACGCAGGAACGACGGCTAAGCTCCTGAGACGGCTGCAACGCATCCAGAACGTCTCTGCACGTCTTATCCTCGCCATCCCCCGACGCAGCCACATCACACCCCCACCTGAGAGACCTGCACTGGCTCCCTGTCAACAAGAGGATAACCTTCAAGCTCCTCACCCACGCACACAAAGCACTCCACAACTCCGGACCAGCCTACCTCAACAGACGACTCAGCTTCTACACCCCACCCGCCAGCTCCGCTCCACCAGCCTCGCCCTCGCCACAGTCCCCCGCATCCGGAAAACGACCGGCGGCGGCAGATCCTTCTCCCACCTCGCCGCCAAGACCTGGAACACCCTCCCCACCAACCTCCGACAGACCCAAGACCTACTGGCCTTCAGAAGACTCCTCAAGACCTGGCTCTTCGATCAGTAGCAGCACCACCCCCGTCTTCCCCCAGCGCCTTGAGACCCTCGCGGGTATGTAGTGCGCTTTATAAGTGACATGATTGATTGATTGATTGATGTCTTTGACTGCTGTCCCCCCGCGATGTCATTGAAACTCTTGGCTGCCCATATAACGGGGCCACAACTCATTTTGGGAATTCTGGAATAATAGTCATGACGCCTTGGACAGTATTTACCCACTTGACTGACTTAACTGCACAGGACATTATCTTTAACCAACCAAGTCAATATGGCGGCCACAATCAAACCAGGGATTGTGGATTTGTCGGATGTCTTTCTAGTGTACCTTTAACGTTACGTGCACACATTAGAGAGAGGTTGGGACTTCCTCGTGAGCACGGTGTTCTTAGTCCCGCTTTACAAAGAACCGGTAAGAGGATCACATTGTTACTGCATCATTACGAATTACTTTTGCCTCGGTTTATCCGTGACAGTGAGGGGGGAAAAGGAGAGAGAAGAAATGTAAGTTTTCTCTCTTTACTCTTCTTTTTTAGCACGCTTATCAAGGTCCTGCTAATCCACGTATCGGTGGATTTTAACTACACTAGGGTGGGATTTAGAATAACCCTGGTTACCTCAAGACTGAATTACGAATCAGAACGAGCTTGTAGGGGGGTAAGTGCACGGTCTTTTACTTGCTGAACTTGTACACATATCTATAACATGTAATGGAATAATGTATCCCTGAGAATGCAGAGACTTATAGATGATTGTGTCTTTTTTTCATGTGTGCGTAGATACTATTCCCACCGGGAGCATTGCGTTTCAACGCTGTTCCTGGACTGGCACAACAAAACCAATAAATCCATTACTGGGCCTCAAATGAGGTTACAAAACGTTTTGGACGTCTGTAAATCCACACAGGTATGACATCTTTACATTATCCGCTTCCACAATGCGGAGGAGCACTATTGGGTTCCTTGGAACGAACTAACTGGGATAACACGGATCGAACACCAGATTCACAGACTAGTCTATATCGGTCACAGGAGACTGTATACGCATGTAATGACCAAGCCTGATTGAGTGCGGACTTTCAAACCCATGCCCTTCCACATAGGGCTTTAAGCGTGCACATTAGTTATTCACGGAGGGTGAACAGGTGACTGTACACCCACGAGGTGATGGCAATTGTGTCAACAAAATATGTACAAATAACTTGTACATGATCTTGCAGCCTTGAAAAAGTACAGGAGGACGAAACAAGTGTCGACTGCTGTGTTTTTCAACAATGATGTATTGGGATGTGTTCCTGAATGAAGAACTGTGTACCGTTCATGTTTGGACTGGAATAAATTACTGAGAAGTTAGAACTTAAGGAAAAGACTAAGAAATGAAAACTGGACTGTGTGTGATTCGGAGCCATGTTTGTGTTTTGAAAGCGTGAACATGTGCGGAATGGTGGCGAGCCCTCTGCACTCCACATGCACCCCAGGACACAGACCAACCAGTGGTAGGTGACACCCTGAGGCGGATGAAAGAGCAGCCTGTCCGGGCACCTGGAGGAGGCTAGGGCCCCATTACACATTAACCACCCGCCACTCCCGGTAGGCGAGTAGATATTGATGGAACGGGCTGTACCATCACCGGCTCTGCGGGGCAAAGTCCAGGAGGCACTAGAGGCGGGGGTGGGGGGTACCGGTCACTGGGGGAGGCTGTGAAGGAGCTGACGTATGAGCCAGAGCCAGTAATGTCTGCCCTTGTGATGAAAGCGCCTGATACAGAGGGTGGAATCGGACTTATCTCCAGGGCTTCTGTAACAGTCATTGGCTTATCAGCAGGAAGCAGATACAGCGCCTACCATCGGTGAGATGGCGGCTTCGAGGCGGACAGACATGCGGCAGGTGCTGCTCAGGAACGAGTACTATTACAGAGGAGGCGAATGGATACTAGGGTAAAAGTCAGGGGAGAAGTACGACTGTACAGGCAGGAGTAGCAGTACTAGGGTAACTATCAGGGGAGAAGTACAACTGTGCAGACAGGAGTAGCAGCACTAGGGCAAATGTCAGGGGAGAAGTACAGGCAAGAGTAGCAGCACTAGGGTGAATATCAGGGGAGAAGTACAACTGTACAGGCAAGAGTAGCAGCACTGGGGCAAATGTCAGGGGAGAAGTACTACTGTACAGGCAAGAGTAGCAGTACTAGGGCAAATACCAGGGGAGAAGTACAACTGTACAGACAGGAGTAGCAGTGCTAGGGTATCAGGGGAGAAGTACAACTGTACAGACAGGAGTAGCAGTACTAGGGTAAATATTTGGGTAAGAGTACTACTGTACAGGCAAGAGTAGCATTACTAGGGTAAATACCAGGGGAGAAGTACAACTCTACAGGCAAGAGTAGCAGCGCTAGGGCAAATGTCAGGGGAGAAGTACTACTGTACAGGCAAGAGTAGCAGTACTAGGGCAAATGTCAGGGGAGAAGTACTACTGTACAGGCAAGAGTAGCAGTACTAGGGCAAATACAAGGGGAGAAGTACAACTGTACAGGCAAGAGTAGCAGCACTGGGGCAAATGTCAGGGGAGAAGTACTACTGTACAGGCAAGAGTAGCAGTACTAGGGCAAATGTCAGGGGAGAAGTACTACTGTGCAGTCAGGAGTAGCAGTACTAGGGCAAATGTCAGGGGAGAAGTACTACTGTACAGGCAAGAGTAGCAGTACTAGGGCAAATGTCAGGGGAGAAGTACTACCGTGCAGACAGGAGTAGCAGTATTGGAGTGAACAGGGGATAAGTACTACTGTACAGGCAAGAGTAGCAGTACAAGGGTAAATGTCAGGGGAGAAGTACTACTGTACAGGCAAGAGTAGCAGTACTAGGGCAAATGTCAGGGGAGAAGTACAACTGTACAGGCAAGAGTAGCAGCACTGGGGCAAATAGGGGAGAAGTACAACTGTACAGACAGGAGTAGCAGTACTGGAGTGAACAGGGGATAAGTACTACTGTACACGGAAGAATAGCAGTACTAGGGTAAATATCAGGGGAGAAGTACGACTGTGCAGACAGGAGTAGCAGTACTAGGGTAACTATCAGGGGAGAAGTACAACTGTGCAGACAGGAGTAGCAGCACTAGGGTAAATATCAGGGGAGAAGTAATACTGTGCAGACAGGAGTAGCAGTACTAGGGCAAATGTCAGGGGAGAAGTACTACTGTACAGGCAAGAGTAGCAGTACTAGGGCAAATGTCAGGGGAGAAGTACTACCGTGCAGACAGGAGTAGCAGTATTGGAGTGAACAGGGGATAAGTACTACTGTACAGGCAAGAGTAGCAGTACAAGGGTAAATGTCAGGGGAGAAGTACTACTGTACAGGCAAGAGTAGCAGTACTAGGGCAAATGTCAGGGGAGAAGTACAACTGTACAGGCAAGAGTAGCAGCACTGGGGCAAATAGGGGAGAAGTACAACTGTACAGACAGGAGTAGCAGTACTGGAGTGAACAGGGGATAAGTACTACTGTACAGGGAAGAATAGCAGTACTAGGGTAAATATCAGGGGAGAAGTACGACTGTGCAGACAGGAGTAGCAGTACTAGGGTAACTATCAGGGGAGAAGTACAACTGTGCAGACAGGAGTAGCAGTACTAGGGTAAATATCAGGGGAGAAGTACTACTGTGCAGACAAGAGTAGCATTAATAGGGTAAATACCAGGGGAGAAGTACTCCTGTGCAGACAGGAGTAGCAGCACTAGGGTAAATATCAGGGGAGAAGTAATACTGTGCAGACAGGAGTAGCAGCACTAGGATAAATATTAGGGTAAGAGTACTACTGTACAGGCAAGAGTAGCAGTACTAAGGTAGAAGTGTTAAGGTGATATACGAGGCCGGGTATGGGCAGGGTAGAAGCTAGGATATGGAAGAATAAAGGTTAAGATTGGGTAGTAGTACTAAGGTACAGGCAGCATTAGAGGCACTAAGGCATAGGAAGAAGTACCAGGAAATAGTCAAGAGTTGAGGTACAAGTATAGAGGTACTAAGGTATATTCATTCGTTCATAAATCTTTATTTCGGCCGGTAGGGCCATGAAAGCACAAAATAAATACAATACATTGCGTACAACTTGCTGATAATATCCTTTAGGCTATGTAAGACCGGATAGTACTTTGATATATAAAAAAAAAAAAAATCCCGTCTGGTTTTTTAGTTGGCGAGATCAACACCTCTTCTCGCTAGCCTTAAGATGGTTGTACAGTATACACACAACAAGTGGCCTTTACATTAGCCGCAGGAGAGATCGATAAAGTGCATGTGCATAGACATAGGGGTTATGATCTCATTAAAACATACAGGAGCCAAGCCTTTGAACAGCAAGGTGTCAATTATAATATTTTTAAAAGGACAATTTCATTAAAAATGCGTTGATAATATCAGGGTAAAAGTGTAAGCATTGAAGATTAAGAAAGAGTCCAAGTAATTCAGTGGAGCCGCCAACTTGACTTACAGTTCCTTGGAGAGGAAAAGATCACGTGCAGAGCTTCAGCTACATTAAGGTTATTGCTTAGGATTAGAGCCATACATGCTAAAGTGCCTAAACAGGACTCCGGTGGAACAGGAACTGATGCAATTACAGAAAAAAAGCCAAGATATTTACAAACATCTAGTTTAGAATAGGACAATTTAAAAAAAGCAATGATTTATGAAACACTAGTTAGTTAAAATAGTACTAAACATAGGGGTCATCAATGGATTTCATTCATTTTAGAAGAGAGAGAGCGGGGCCCAGTTAGCATGAAAAATAATAATAATAAACTGGGCGGACCTATGAACTCTTCTTTAAAATAGCTCTGCGAGTACACCACATGGAGAATAAAAAGCGCGAAATGGAAAACACAATGGGCATATCGGTATCATATTTAAGTAGCCTAAAAACCTTGCGGCAATGTCTGGACCCCAAGTTCCTACATAACCGTAACAGCCAACGAGTCCTTGTCCTCCTGTAGCCTCGGCAGAAAAACAACATGCGTATCAGCCTCGTCTGCATTCTCGCACGCTGGGCAGACCGGACTGGGAGAGCCCGCCCACTTATTAGTAAATGAACGCAGCGGGAGCACTCCGCGTCTAAATTGGAGGTATAGCTTCTTGGCAAGGTGCGGCTGAATAGGGTATATGCAAGAGAAGAGTATTAGTGTAGCAGTACCGAGGTACAATGGTATACGCAGATTAGCGACACTAGGATACAGAAGGGTAAAGGAATTAGGGTAAATACCAAGGGAGAAGTACTACGGTATAGGTAAGAGTAGAGCTACTAAGGGACATGTATTAAAAGTGTAGGTCGGAGCAGAGGTACTACTATAGAGGTACTGCCATATAAGCAGGGTAGATACACTAGGATAAAGGTAATAGGGTGAATATCAGGTAGAAGTACTAGGCAAGAACAGTAGTACTAAGATAGAAAAACTAAGTTATAGGGTGATGGACTAGGGTAGAGGCTAGGATACGAGAGGGCTAAAGGTACTAAGCCAGATCAGGGTAGCAGTGCTAAGGTATAGACCGCTGTATATGTACTAGGGAAGAGGTACTAACGCACAACTAGAGGTACTAGGGTACAGAAATACTAGCAGTACTAGCATAGAGGTACTAGGGTATAGGCAGGAGTAGACGGTACTAGTAGAGGTACTAAGGTATAGGCTGGGGTACTAGTATAGAAGTACTAAGATATAGGGAAGAGTATTAATATAGTGTTAGTAAGGTATAGGTACTATGGTATATGCAGATCAGTCATACAGGAGGAGTAGGGTACTAGGGTAAATATCTGGGAAGAACTACTGTATAAGAAAGTAGTAGTACGAAGGTAAAAGAATTAACTTATAGGGTGATGTACTACAGTAGATCAGATACTTGGGGAGAGGTACTAAGGCATAGGTAGACTTACCAGGGTAAAGAAAGAGTAGCAGTTCTAGCACTGAAGTACTATGGCATAGGCAGGAGTAGACATACAAGTACCGCTTTATTAATACTCTTCTCTTTCCTATAGCTTGGTTCGTCTGTACCGAGATATAGGAAAGAGAACAGTATTAATATAGCGGTACTACGGTATAGGTACTGTGGCACATGCAGATTAGTGACAGGAGGGGTAGAGGTACTAGGGTAAAGATCTGGGCAGTAGTTGTAGGGGTAGAGACAACACTACAGAGCGGTAGGTAAAGGGGTCAAAAAATGGAAAACGGGGAAGACCTACTATTCCATAGTAAGAGGGATGAGGAGGAGAGAACAGGGACAGGTAGGTCAATCCACAAACAAAGAGGGTAACCATGAGGAGGAAGAGGGTAACCATGAGGAGGAAGAGGGTAACCTTGAGGAGGAAGAGGGTAACCATGAGGAGAAAGAGGGTAACCATGAGGAGGAAGAGGGGCGACCATGAGGAGGAAGAGGGGCGACCATGAGGAGGAAGAGGGGCGACCATGAGGAGGAAGAGGGGCGACCATGAGGAGGAAGAGGAGGGCGACAATGAGGAGGAAGAGGAGGGCGACAATGAGGAGGAAGAGGAGGGCGACAATGAGGAGGAAGAGGAGGGCGACAATGAGGAGGAAGAGGAGGGCGACAATGAGGAGGAAGAGGAGGGCGACAATGAGGAGGAAGAAGGGGGCCACCATGAGAAGGAAGGGGGCCACCATGAGGAGGAAGGGGGCCACCATGAGGAGGAAGGGGGCCACCATGAGGAGGAAGGGGGCCACAATGAGGAGGAAGAGGGCGACCATGAGGAGGAAGAGGGTGACCATGAGGAGGAAGGGAGCCACCATGAGGAGGAAGGGAGCCACCATGAGGAGGAAGGGGGCCACCATGAGGAGGAAGGGGGCCACCATGAGGAGGAAGGGGGCCACCATGAGGAGGAAGAGGAGGGCCACCATGAGGAGGAAGAGGAGGGCCACCATGAGGAGGAAGAGGAGGGCCACCATGAGGAGGAAGGGGGCCACCATGAGGAGGAAGGGGGCCGACCATGAGGAGGAAGTGGGGCGACCATGAGGAGGAAGAGGAGGGCCACCATGAGGAGGAAGAGGAGGGCCACCATGAGGAGGAAGGGGGCCACCATGAGGAGGAAGGGGGCCACCATGAGGAGGAAGGGGGCCACCATGAGGAGGAAGAGGAGGGCCACCATGAGGAGGAAGGGGGCGACCATGAGGAGGAAGAGGAGGGCCACCATGAGGAGGAAGAGGGCCACCATGAGGAGGAAGGGGGCAACCATGAGGAGGAAGGGGGCGACCATGAGGAGGAAGGGGGCGACCATGAGGAGGAAGGGGGCGACCATGAGGAGGAAGGGGGCGACCATGAGGAGGAAGGGGGCGACCATGAGGAGGAAGGGGGTGACCATGAGGAGGAAGGGGGTGACCATGAGGAAGGTGGTGAGTGCCGGGGGCCTCTCCCCTACTGAAAGACAATAACTGATCTATAAGATTCTGGAAAACAAATACGGCACGAAGGACACTCACACCTGGAAGGACTCAACATCCAGGAACTGGTAGCGCCCTTTAGGACAAGCAGTGACACCAATGTGTGTGGCAGCGGCGGGCTGGTACAACGGTTATTTATCAAGGTTTTGTAACTGCGCATGTGTCGAAGTCCAGCTCAGGCGATGGCCCTGGCCGCCGTATCGCGCCTTCTCTTAGGACCATCCATTTTGCTTAGATTCCTTTACAATGAATCCTAAAATAATCTCTCTCTGGAGCAGGACTATTATTAGATGGCAACTGATCCTGAAAAGGGGCAAGTGTGGGTAGAGTCGACCGTGGAGGACACTCGCTTGAGGGATACTGCGAGATTTAAATTCTTCTCTCTAGAAGAAAGGATCTTGGAGGATTATAAACACTCAGAAGCTTGAACAAAGAAGGGATTAAGGAACACACCTCATACTGTCTACCAAGCACGCCTATTAACTCGACCCAGCAGCCTACTGTCTGCGCCGCAGCAGCGCTTACACTGCAGGTGTGACCTGATTCCAGGTGGCTGCTTTGTAAATTAATATCACGTAGGCGTGTCCCTGTTCAAGCATTTTAATATTATTTGAATGTATCATTTGATTCAGAGGTTAAGCAGCCTGGGCGACAGCTTCTGAGTGCCGACAGGGACCAGGAGAATGGAGTGGGCGGGGGTGAGGGGGGGGGGGGGGAGGTGGAGACTCTACCAGAGTGCAGGAGGCTGGGTGCGCAGGAGGCTGGGTGCGCAGGAGGCTGGGTGCGCAGGAGGCTGGGTGCGCAGGAGGCTGGGTGCGCAGGAGGCTGGGTGCGCAGGAGGCTGGGTGCGCAGGAGGCTGGGTGTGCAGTCCAGAAGGAGCGGCTCATAAGGGCCACATCAAACAAGCACAAACTCTTGTAAAGAGAGCCCTAGATGTACCTGGAGAGGACGCTGGTGTTCTCCCAACAGACTGAGGTGAAAAGCTGCCCTAGAGACCTTGGTTAGGTTCCGTCAGGTCTATTTCACTTCAGCAACCTGGGCCTTATTAATGTACAAATCTTTCAGCCTCCTGAGTAACTCGGAGGAAGTAAGAGCCCCAAAAGTCTTTCTTTCTTACCAAGACTAAGATGTTAAATTGGATTTGTGCAAAGCCTCAAACTCAAGTAGACATATTTTGCTTCACTATCAGGCTACGGTGGGAGTGCAGATGGACTGACTTGACTTCCGCTCAAGGAAGGCACAAGTGACTGGCGCTTTGCACGTCCTGACACTTCACTACTCGACTTCCTTGAACACTTCCCGAAGAACAAGACGAATCCACCCCAAGGTAAACACAATCTTTCCCTTTTCCAAGGGCGCTAAACCGACTTGAATTCATTTCCATAACATCTGTTATTTGCAGCGCTTTGAAGTGACAAACTTCGGCACAAAGCGCTATATTACAAACAAGCTATCAATATGACTGAGTCCGTAAAAGCCCATGTGCAAAGTTGAGTGACACTACAGCGAGATGCGGGACCCCACAGCGAGATGCGGGGCAGGTAGCCATGATGAGGATAGCTTTGTACTGTTGATGCAATGAAACGGCACCTGCAATTCTAGATTCCACATCCCTACTCACAGTGAAGTTTAAGAACTGTACATTTTGCTTATGGTTGGGGTAAGTGCCATACTGAATGTCACTGTCAAACTGAAGATTACCGGTGAAAACCGGGTACTAAATGCATTGGACGCTCGAAAAATGGAAAACGTTTTGAATCAAATGGCCCTTCCCACATCAGACACGCTCAAAGGTTCGACACAAGTGTTTCACAGGTTGAATGGAGCAGGTAATAGACCCCCCCCCCCACCCCCCTCCATGCGAAGGCGGCCATCCATCCATCTGAAGGGCCCCCTGCGCCCTCGCTGGCCCCCACCGCCGCCAGGAGGACGGAGAGCGCCCCGCCCCTCTCCGCGCCCACCCTGGCCAGAAATACAAAGGACTCTGTGTCCGACTTGCATTTTTCTCTTTTAATTCTGCTGAGCTCGAAGTAAGAAAATCAGCCAAGAATGGACTCTGTGACCTGTGAGCTGCAGCGAGAAATCACGGAAACTCCCCGGGAAGATTAACAGAGGGGGTGGAGGGGTGGGGGGGGGGGGGGGAAGAGGGCTGCGCCGCCGAGCAGTATTTAATTTACCAGGGTTTGTCGGTTTCAAGCTCCAGTAGGAATCTACTGTGAGGATAGTTAGATTAAACATCACCCAGTGTGGCCAGTTATCAGGCTGGTCAGTGAGAGGGCAGTTACAGCTCGTGGCTGCACTGTATGCTTCCACAACACGTCACCAGAGGGTGACCTGTTCCCCTGGTGGCCCCCAATAGGTACTTCTAGTTAGCTCAGCTGTTCCATAAGAAAAGCGTTGTTTTGCTAATAACTTTAGGCCCGTTTGAAGAATCTCCATGACACTCCAAAAAGGTGCCACTTTTTGACTGGTTTGTGAATGGAAAGTTTCAGGGTGATCCGTCCTGCAGGGGCCAAGAAAAACGCAGGTGTCCCAAAACGCAAAATCCCCAAGCCTTTTCTATAGACTTCTTTAGACAATGCTACAGCAAAAACTACTGGACGGAATTACACCAATTTTGGCAAAAAGCTAGATCTTTGTCCGCAGATTGTGTCTTTTGTGATTTGGTATAAATCCGCTAAGTAGTTTTTGACATATTAAGGGTAAAAAATATTGGTATATTTTGGCAGTTGTGCTTGCAAGAGTCCTGCTGGCATTCCGCAAGTGCTGTGCCCTGTGATTGGTCAAGAGGCCCATTTTTCCACTGATCCTTCAGGCTCTCGCGGGAGCAAGAAGTTCCCGCGAGTCCCGCAAGCGCTGATTGGCTGGCTGTTGGAATGTTAAAAATTAAATGGCCACCATTACTGTTTACTGTGAAAAACTGGAGGTGTTGTGGAAATGAAAGAAAAAAGCAGCAGAAAGGCATGCTGTCCCCATAAGTCTAGAAAGGAGGTGTCTAAGGGAATACTACTGTGAAGAAAATAAATGTATATTGCTTTTAACTAAATTTTTACTATCTTATGGGATTGCAAATCGTAAAAAGGAGTAGATGAGTTCTCCATACACTCCACTAGTAGGATTGCATATTGTGGTGGTTATTTTTCAAAGGAAGCGTGTAAGAGATAAGTGCTGTGATGAGTAGATGGTTAATTATTATTTTCAAAAAAAGTTACGATCTTGCGAGATCGTGAACAGTAGAAAGGAGTAGGTGATCTTTGAATACACTCTGCTTGAACATTTGCTGCTGTGGTGAGCAGCCTTACTGGAGATGGTGTTTAACAGAATGTACTATTTACACCCTTCTGCTTTGTATGAGATATGAGTATAGTCTCTTCCAACACCCTACTATGCACACCCATTATCAGCGAGGGGGTGTTAGTAGGGAAGACAGTCAATGGACAAAGCATACAATGCACAATTATAATCCAAGAGAGAGGTCTCAGCGGAGAGGCCAGTCTAGTACGCACACCTTTCATCTGAGACAGAAGTCTGACAGAAGAGTCCAGTCCATGTACACACCATACACGCACACTTGTCATCTGAGAGAGAGGTCTGAAAGGAAAGGGTAGTACCTCTCCACTCATCTAATCCGCACACCTGTCATTTGAGAGAGATGTCTCAGCGAGGAGGCTAGTATCTCTCCACGCACCCCACTAAGCACACCCGTCATCTGAGAGAGAGGTGTGGAAGGAGAGGGTAGTCCCTGTACACATCTTACTACACACACCTGCCATCTGAGAAACCGGTCTGACAGGAGAGGCCAGTGCATGGACACATTCTAATACGCACACCCGTCATCTCAGAGATGTTTTAGCAGAAGCTTTTATGATAAATCTAAGCAATTTATTTCCCCACACAATTATAGAATGGATTGCATTTCATTAAACTAAACACTCTGTTAGTATTCCGGTGTATAACATTTTTACATACATCAGGATATATTCAGTGTAAATACAAATTCCATTGTAAAAGGTACTAGAGGCTCGCAAGAGCAAACCAGAAAGCACTGCCCCACTCGGACAGCACGCGAGGGATTGCCTCCCCGTCTCACCAGAGCTGCCGGTTATGATGGGCTTCTCTGGCACTCGCAAGAGTCTCGCTAGTGATTTTAAGAACAAAAAAAGGGTAACAGTACAAAACAACATACATGATAAAAGTACACACCTAACCTACAATAAGAAATTAAGTTTATATCAGTAGAGAACAGAGTCCTGTAAACGGTGTTTAATCTATGGAGAGAGTTCATTCTTTACCACAATGTTTGCAAACGCAAACTATCAAACTATCATGATACACCTCAGAGTATTCAAAAGAATCTACTAAGAACAGTGTACATTCTATGCAACAGTTGACAAAAGACGCTATTTGCTCAAAATAACCAAGATCCGAAAGGTGCTAAACATCATAATACCTGCACCCTTCACACTGTGGTGAAAACTTTAGAGATAGCCCTTCTAGTGCAACAAAACAAGCAAGCGTGCATAGGTTAGTGTACACACACTATCCTGTTACGTATAAATTATCATACTGACACGATGCTCTCTAATAACTCAAACCTGCTTACAAAAGTTAGTATCTACTGCGTAGAATCTTTCTCCTGTTGGAAATCTTTTCTGCAGAAACAGAGATCTGTGGAGCATAACGAGTTGCTTCTTGAATGCAAACATTTATAACGTGTTCAATACCTCTACACAGCAATGGTGCCATAATTAGGAGCACACGTTTTGTAAAAACTTACACCCATTAGCTGCACCGCAGCTGTACAAAATTATGTAGAATATACCTCTATGTAAACTGTAAAACAACCTTGCACTCTCACTGGTTGTCACCATTGATGTCATTTGTGAGGTCATAAGCAGTGTATGGCAGGGTCACAAGTTATAGTTAGTACTGCTAACTATAACTGGTGAATATACATACACATACATACATATACACATACATACATAAATATATATACATACACACACATATACATACATACACACACATATACATACATATATACATAAACACACACATATCCCATGTAGCTTCCTTCATTTCTCCCGACTGCTTCCACCTTACTGGGTCGGTGCCGGGCAAGACGGGCACAGGACCTGTATATAAATAAAAGTACTTGCGCTGCTGCGCAAGACGGCAGCACTCCTCAATGTTCTTCAGCAATAAAGTTTATTTAGGGTGACGCGTTTTGAACTTCTGGGTTGTGGCTTTGACAAAGACCCAGGAGGTCAAAACGAGTCAGCCTAAATAAACTATTGCTTTAGAACATTGAGGAATGCAGGCGTCGTCTTGCGCGGCAACGCAAATACTTTTGATATATATATATATATTAAATGCACACATACCAATGCATATCTCCAGACAGAAAAAAACGAGACTGCCAGCCAGCCCATGCAGCCACTGTCTAAGGCAGTCTGACGGGACAGTACAGCAGAACTGTAAAGGGCTGCCCAAGAAGCACTCCAAAATAAAGTGTGATTCCCATGCTGCCTGGTCCGTCTGGGTTCCGGGGAGGGATGAGGAGGCTAAAAGGAGAGTTTTCCACCTTCTTCGGTCTTGGTTTTAACAGCACAGTTGTAAAACAGACCTACTACTAATAATGCACAGAGACAGGGCTTTGGGTCCACCCTGATCAGTCATTGGCTTTCTTCACAGAGCCTCTTTCAGCCATTGGCTTGTGGCTTTGTCAATCAAGTCTTGGCTCAGCCCAGTGGAGTATTAATCACTCATCTAATGCTATTATTGACCGTTTAGGTGGAACCTACCCCCTCCACTCGAATGCTTGCATTGAACTGCACAAGGAACTACTTCATAGCTATAGCCCCCTCTGTCTGCTCCCTTCCTGATGTATCAATCTAATGTACTAGCACTCACTGAGTTATCACATTAATGTCAGACCACTGGAATTTGCCAATGCTTATTTTCTAGTCTACCCACCGATCAGATGTTGGCATTTTTTTTTTTTTAAACAACTCTATTAAGCAGGCAACTATTAAAAAAAAAAAAGATTCTGCAATAACTTGTCAACAAAAACTTGAGGTCGTAATCCAAAGTGGTTCCAACAGGAGATTAAAAAACACAGTAAAAAGTATTTTTTCTACATATCAACAAACTACAGTGTGCATCAATTAGCATCATGAACACTGGTTAGGTCTCGTGCAGGAGACAGGGCGATGAGATTACTCCCCATTCGTGAATAAGGGGGACCTTTCAGGAGGCAGCAGGGGTCCCCTTCATCCAGAGGGCAGGGATAACGAGTGGTCGTCCATGTACCAGGGATAAGGGGAAATAACCAGTCCTCACCTGCTACAGTGCAAACAGTGACTCTAGGGAAGGGTTCTGCTCAGAGACTACACTGGCAGCTTCAGCCAAGGTTTTTACGCCCAGGACAGGCCAGAGCGTAGAGAAGCAGCAGTGGTGGGCCCAGAGACTTTCAAAGAACTATACTGCATTCACTGTGTAAATGTCCCAGCTACTCACTGTATGTGAACTAGAAAAAAAAAGTTTAAAAGATGCTAAACTCATCCCGACAATGCGCCGTATGAACTACATCTTGCTGGTGTCCAAGGGAAGCTTGGCACAGGAGGAGTCCCATGTATCATTGAGAAGCTTGATTAAGTCGTGGAGCCAAGCCAGGTGCCACCAACATATAAATGATTTCACAAAGTATCCCACGGTCTAGTGAACTAGGTTCACGAGTTCCTAAAACTAACCCTAGTGGGTATAGAAATGGGAAGGTCCTATATGAAGCAGTCAGATGTTAGCCACTTGGGAGGGGGGAAGGAGGCAAGTCCTTTTGTTTATATTACCCTCACACACCCTAGTGGTGTCATGCTTCATCATCGGGTCACCCTGACGCCTAAAAGTCAGGGTGGGCTCGACTCAGTATTCAGGGAGCTCTTAGTGAGATTTTAGCCAGGGGAATTAAAGATTAAAAATCTGCAGACAGATCCCGGTTTCCCTTTATTCGTGGATCTGTCGGGGATATTAAAAACAAAGAAGGGGGTGATCTTTGTTTTTAATATCCCGACAGATCCACGAATAAAGGGAAACCGGGATCTGTCTGCGGATTTTTAATCTTTAATTCCCTGGCTAAAATCTCACTAAGAGCTCCCTAGAATACGGTCGAGGCCCACCCTGACTTTTAGGCGTCAGGGTGACCCGATGATGAAGCATGACACCACTAGGGTGTGAGGGTAATATAAACAAAAGGACTGCCGCCTTCCCCTCCCAAGTGGCTAACATCTGACTGCTTCATATAGGACCTTCCCATTTCTATACCCACTAGGGTCAGTTTTAGGAACTCGTGAACCTAGTTCACTAGACCGTGAGATACTCTATGTGAAATCGTGTCAAAACACGGGAGGACGTACTCCCACAAGAGTTTACCTCTCTGCCCTTACGGTACAGGGGAAAGTCCTTTTCCCTGCTGACCATAGTTCTTTCGCCACCAAGATATAAACAGTTAAAGATGAGCTGGCAAGGGGTCACTTCTGGCAAAGACCAATGGCAGCACTCAACCATCTGCCCTGAAGGCTCGTGAATGGAGTGACCATCGAAGGTGCCACATCAGGCCACCTCTGCAACCGGTGTCAGAATCCTCAAGTGTCATCTGAGCCGCGAGGAGGTCACACCTCAGAGCCCAGCATCTAACTCGACTGCACATCCCCCCAAAACTCTCAACTTCCAACCTGGGGTCACCGCCAGAAGTGTTCGGAGTCCACCCTGCCTTGCTGCAGCCAGGTCTTGTGACACAACTGTCACCCCCTCTTATACTGAGGCGCGATGGGTGACCTGCCTTCATAATGGGCAGTGCTGTTAACTAACCCTTCTGCCTCCAGTCACGTGGGGGCGCCAGAGGGCAGCTGGTTTGTTGAGACTATGGTCTTGGGAGAGGGCGCAGAGGTGGACCTCTTCTGCCCATTAATGATCTCCTGTAGATACAGTCCACGATGGAGCTCTCTTCTCCTGAGCAAAATTCCACTTTGTATCAAGACTGCATGTTAATTGTCCCATTATACACCAAATGCGCACTGCCCAAAGGGTAGGTCCCCACATCCGATGAATACTGTCTGCGCTCCCTCCAGAAAGAAGTACAGTGACCCAGCTATGAAGGAAGCTCTGTGGCACATAGAGGCAGAAGCCCCTTAACAGACCTATGCAGACAAAACACAAGACTGACAGCAGCATGTGTGTTAGTGGTGCATATGGTGATAGAGAGCACAAGAGCCCTGTAGTGAACAGGACAGCTACATCCCACCGTGGCCCTTAGGCGAGGCACCCTGAAGACAAGCACAGGATGTTTCACCACCAGAGAGGTTCCTCGGCTGCAGACAGGATGTCCTGAACATCTACACTGGGGATGTGACCCCTTTGATGTCTGAGCCAGCACACTGCCGTCTCTCTCAACCACCAACGGCATAGAGTGGTAATGGGGTGAAAACAGAGACCCTACCATGTCGACAAGACATGGGAGTCCAAACCCTCAAACCAGTTCCTGCGACAGCCGTCGACCCAAGGGGTGGTGGTCCCGAGCACTCAGAGGAAACAGCGTTTATATTGCATGCACTACAACGCATGCGATTACAACACGGTCATTACAACAACCGCGTTGTTACAACAACGCAAGCCATTACATCGCAAGTCGTTTCTACGACTTGCTGTAGGGGGCGCGCTAAACTAAGGAATAGTTATAATTTACCATTCCAACACCTTCCCTACTGTTGCACACGCTGGAGTTGGAATAGTAAATTATACTATTCCTAAGCCCAGCGCGCCCCCTACAGCAAGTCGTAGAAACGACTTGCGATGTAATGGTTTGCGTTGTAACAACAATGCGGTTGTTGTAACGACCGCGTTGTAATCGCAGGCGTTGTAGCGCATGCGATGTAACATCGCATATTCGCACTCAGAAACCATGTGTGGAATCAAGGGCCTAATACCAGCTGCCCACATCATGCAACGTCTCCCTCATCAACTTGCCTCACTAAAAAAGATGAAACTATAGTCACAATTTATGTGAGAGTCACCAGAGAGCTAGACAATTCTACTCAGAGGCAGCCCAATGTCTTACACCCTGCATTGCCCTGCATCCTGTAAGAAGGGGCCAACACCCCAAAGCAGCTGGAATATATCTAACATTTAAAATACTGAGAATTGTGAAAAACTTCGGAGTGTGGACGATGTCTCAGAATGACAAAAAAGATAGACCCCCATTCCAGTTCCCAATTTTGTGGGAAGATGAACTTGAGTGAAAAGAGTCTAGGGATAAGAGCAATGAGAGAGTGAACTAAGGGCTTCGAGAAAGACGTTGGTCAGGGTGGCCACACCAGGGAAAGACCTACTGGAGTGAAAAAGTTGTAAAAAACAATCCTAGTCTTCCGGCACATCTGTGACTACACCACTCAACCACAAACTACTCTGCTGGAACCAGAATGTCCCCAGCGAAGTCTAGAAGGATGGAAACAGGGCTCCCCTTTGGAATTCATGGAGGACCTTGTTAGCAAAGGACTTCCGATTAGGTCTTCGTAAGCGCTGCCATTTGGTAGATGGTAGGAGAGAGACTATGCTTTGCTCCTCAAGGTGAGGCCGCTTGTAGGAAGGGCCATTTTGCCCATTACTGCTTCAGGAACACTGCCATCACGTGCAGAGATCTCACACTTCATTGCACCTTTGTTTTGGGTACTCCCGCTTGGACCCACCATCATTCCTGCCAAAGGCTGTGTTTGAGGAACAGCCAGAGAATAAAAGGGTGATATAAGCCACCCCACTTTATTCCAGTTCCAAGTTCTACGTGACCAAGGAATGGAGTATTCTAGGGACTGCTGTATGACCAGTACGGGTGTCTGCATGACAGCCAGACTCCCAGAGGTGAAGGGACACCTCCTGACGTCTGCAGTTTGTGATGGAGAAGCAGAGGGTTTGCCTAGAAGTCTACCCATCTGCTGAGGGAGAAAAGAAGGGTGCCTGGCCCTGCAGGAGACGCTGTTCAGCAAGAGAGGCTGTCCAGGAAGAGAAACCCAGTGTGTTCCCAGCGTGAGGAAGTACCAGAGGAAAAAGTGAACTCAAAGGGAGCAAAGCCAAGAGCAGCCTGTGTGTGAAGGGGTGCCCAGTGCCCCAACCATTTTTCACTGCAAACTGCACCAAGGATTTAAACTGACCAGGATCGTTGTGCTCTGCCGTGTCTCCCAAGTGACTGGTGCACCCACTAGCGGAATCGTAGATTCCATGTTGCTACCAACGAAGACGCCCTGATCAGCTACAGGATGCAACTGCAGAAGACACTCGCCCACCGACTGGCCTAGAGCTCTACCTGCCCATCCAAGAGCCCCGTCTGCACCCCGCCTGGGAAGCCATCACTGCCGAAGCAGAGTGCTGCAGTGTGAGCCTGCTGTGGTGAGCCTGCTGTGGTGAGCCTGCCCGGCAGTGAAGGTCGCCGACTTGGTCCCACACTACAAGAGCCACCGCTGAGGAGCTGGACCCCTGAATGTGCCGGTCCCCCGCTGCCAGAGAAGTCCAACTGTGAGAGGGACGAGAGACTGAGGCAGTAGAATAATTCTGCAGTACGACCGTGAGATTCTTACCTGGTGAACTTGAGGTGGTGAAAGTGAACCGAACGGTTGTGTGCATCTGGACAACGGTGTAGGTTTGAGGGAACTGCACCTGTCCCTAACCCATGACCAGGGCCAGATGGGCAGTCCATTTTCAAGGTTAGTATGGCTCCAGATGAGAGCCATTAAGGGACCTGTATAAAAGGATTCAGTCTGGTTCGGTGGTACTTTGTGACTGACCAGATATGAGGCGAGCGGCTGAAGGAGGAATCAAACGATTACACACTGAGACCAACCTGATGAAATCACAGGCGGCCCGGATAATGGCGGCCCTGATAATGGCGGCCCCGATTTGAAGAGCGAAAGAGTGTGGGTTTTTTATTGCAGGGGACATCCGGTTTTGACCCAGGAAGCTGAAAATCCTCAACCTAATTCAAAGTGCAAAACAGCGGAAGAAAGGGCAGCAGGTACAACAGGATCCGACGCATCGGATCGAGACAGGAACCTGCCCGGCCAGTTCCACCCAGAAAGTCTGCTTTGACGCAGGCAGCAGATTTGTGACAGCTAGAGTTTACTCCTCACTCTGAAGAAATGGCAACAATGAGGGAGAAGTGTCTTTAGGTCTCGCCTAGCAAGCTGCACAAGCTGCCTGTGGGAAATAAGACCTTTTGTCAGCTTACAGTGGGCTTAGATCCCGCCCACTGCTTACCATTGGTTGGCTCGATTGTCACTCTGATTTGTTTGCTTTCAATTTGTCAGGTTGTGTGGGAATTACTTCCTTTTCATGTTTGTCCCTCCCATGGAACATGAACGCATTACTATTAGTCCTCCACTGCCCACTTTTGAATAACTACTTTTTATACATTTTCGTTATGCACTCCACAACAGTGCATTCGTTTTCCAGCAGTTTCTCTCGTGTACTGCTCTTTCGTCTTGTGGCGCGATCTTTTTTTCTCTCTCGCATGTGCTCCCCGCCCATCCCTACCTTGCGTGCTTCTCTAGGCATTGCTTTCTCACCTGTGTGCTTCCCCCAAAACAGCCTCACTTTCTTCTCTCCAGCCCATGTGCTTCTCTTTCCCCCATGCTCCACGTTCCTCTCGTGCACGTTGCTTCCACCTCCCAGGCCTCCATGTTGTTGCCTCTGCCCGTGTCGCTTTCTTCCTTACCAGCGCTGCTGCTTCCTCATATCTGTGCCCTGCGTTTTCTTAACTCCCACCTCCAAAAACAGTTGCGCTAGTTTAAAAAAAAATAAAAAATTATTTACTGATCCGACTTCGATCAGTAAATAAAAATGGAAAAAAAGGACCTGCATTATTTTGTAGGCGCGCGCCTACAAAATGATGTGGGCGGACACAGCCTTTTTTTTGTTTACTCTTTAGCCATGCTGTGCAGCATCGCTAAAATCCATTGTCAAAGCCAATAGGTCCCAAAGGCGTGATCTACTGACTTTGCCAATGCTTGTTTTCAACAGAGCTCTTGCATGAGACACATTAGTGCTACGAAAACTAGGTAGGTATATCCCCAGAATTAGAAATGCAACAGACGTGTAAGACCCATTGCCCTATTACAGTATCACAGCTTATTGGGTTAAACCAGACAACAGACGCACGAGACTCGTGCAGCGGCGATGGCGAGACATGCACTGCGCAGGCTGCCAGGCACACATGTGGCGCTTGTATGGAAACCCAACTCAGGCAGCGCTTGCATGGCACAAGATCCAGGTAGCGTTCTGATGGAGCGAGACGAATGCAGCGCTCTGATTTCACAATAAACAGTACTGCTCCGACTCCGAGAGACACAAACAGTACCCTGACAGACTCAGCAGCGCTCTGACGGCTCAAGACACTTGCAGGGCTCTGAGGACGAAAAGCATGCAGTGCTCTGATGGCATACGACACATGCGGTTTGGTGGGAGACGCAAGCAGGGCTCTGATGGCGAGAGAAACATGCAGGGGTCTGACAGCGAGGGACTCGGGTAGGCCTCTGAAGGCGCAAGACATGCAGCGCTCTGATAGACGCATGCAGCGCTCTGATGGTGAGACATGCAGTGCTCCGACACTGTTCACACATAGTGGCACAAGACCTATGCAGCAGCCTGGCTGTGAAATAAACATGCAGCGCTTCGATTTTGCAAGATACATGCAACACTCACTCACATGCGGAGCTCTGACTGGGAGAGACGGAAGTACAACAAACATTGCAGCACTCACTTGTTCCTACTGACGCACACTTACCCGCAGAGCCATGGGGGAATCGGACGTGTCCACGGGGTCGCACTTCCAGGTATACCCGGTAAGCCACCCTGACATCAGAAACTGGAGAGAAAAAACAGAGTGTGAAAAGGAACAAATCAGGCAATGCATAACGAAAGCTCTGTGCAATCAGGTGAGTTGGAGACTGTGGATATGAGAGGGTGGGGTGGGGTTAGGAGGAGTCTGCAGAGACCACCTGACGCACTAGCTGGGCACACTGGAGAGGAGAGACTTGAGTGGTGGTGCAGAAGTCTCCCCTCTGCCCTGGCTCTGGGTGCGAGTTAACGAGGGAACGGGGCTTTTGGATGGCAAAGGGCCCTGTGCGGCACAGGAACCCCCCCGCCCCCCAACTCTGGGGTGGGCGAGTCCTGGATATGGAAGACGCGAATGGTGTAGGAGACCCGTCAGTCCAGGGACAGTAGAGACTCTTGAGGTATGCGGAGGGGGGGCGTTGGCACGCTGAACGTCAGAGGCACCCAGGTGGCAAGACCCCTTTGCTCTGAGGTGGACGGGTGATCCTGCCCTGGGACTGGGTGGGCACTTAAGATAGGAGAAACCCGAGGGTTTGGACGAAAGTGGTACACCAGTGAAGCAGACGCCCCATCAGCCCCCCCCCCGCCCCCCCCCTCCGGCTCATTAAGCCTCTCAGAGACTGGTGGCACCTGAGACGTGGGCGCGCTCCCTCGCTTTCTTTAAATGCCACTTTCGTTTCAGTTTCATCATTATTATTTATTTCTTTTTAAAAACGCACTACACGCCTCCAGGAGGACACAGATGAGGGGACAGACTGACACAAGCGCACTGTCTTCACTCGGCCTCTGTTAAACAGCTGTGATCTGAGGCAGGTCGTCCCAACCCGTTCTGCCCGACAGCAGCGGACACACCCGAAGAACCCGTCTACCCCTCGGGTGAGGCGCGGCCCCGGGGCAGGGAGATGGGCGCACACACACAGCCTGGGTTTTACTAAGGCTGGCCAACCAAGGCATCATGGGACTCGGGGGGCGCGCCCTCCATGGTGGAGAACTCGTACAGCCGGCTTTACTTGTCCCTGTGAGAACTCTAGCAGGGAACAACCTCGACCTAACCTGGGGCCAGGGGGTTCACGCACCAGACTGTAAACCTAACCTGTGATCAGAAGGCTCACGCACCAGGGGTCAGGGGGTTCACGCACCAGGCTGTAACCCTAACCTGGGGTCAGGGGGTTCACGCACCAGGCTGTAAACCTAACCTGGGGTCAGGGGGTTCACGCACCAGGCTGTAAACCTAACCTGGGGTCAGGGGGTTCACGCACCAGGGGTCAGAGGGTTCACGCACCAGACGTAAACCTAACCTGGGGTCAGGGGGTGAACGCACCAGACTGTAAACCTAACCTAGGGCCAGAGGGTTGACGCACCAGTCTGTAAACCTAACCTAGGGCCAGGGGGTTCACGCACCAGTCTGTAAACCTAACCTGGGGCCAGGGGGTTCACGCACCAGACTGTAAATCTAACCTGGGGTCAGGGGGTTCACGCACCAGACTGTAAATCTAACCTGTGGTCAAGGGGTGAACGCACCAGACTGTAAACCTAACCTAGGGCCAGAGGGTTCACGCACCAGGCTGTAAACCTAACCTGGGGTCAGGGGGTTCACGCACCAGGCTGTAAACCTAACCTGGGGTCAGGGGGTTCACGCAGGCTGTAAACCTAACCTGGGGTCAGGGGGTTCACGCACCAGGCTGTAAACCTAACCTAGGGCCAGGGGGTTCACGCACCAAACTGTAAATCTAACCTGTGGTCAGGGGATTCACGCACCAGACTGTAAACCTAACCTGGGGTCAGGGGGTTCACGCGCCAGGCTGTAAACCTAACCTGGGGTCCGGGGCTTCACGCGCCAGACTGTAAACCTAACCTGGGGTCCGGGGCTTCACGCACCAGGGGTCAGGGGCTTCACGCACCAGGGGTCAGGGGCTTCACGCACCAGGCTGTAAACCTAACCTGGGGTCAGGGGGTTCACACACCAGACGTAAACCTAACCTGGGGTCAGGGGGTTCACGCACCAGACGTAAACCTAACCTGGGGTCAGGGGGTTCACGCACCAGACGTAAACCTAACCTGGGGTCAGGGGGTTCACGCACCAGACGTAAACCTAACCTGGGATCAGGGGGTTCACGCACCAGGCTGTAAACATAACCTGGGATCAGGCGGTTCACGCACCAGGCTGTAAACATAACCTGGGATCAGGCGGTTCACGCACCAGGCTGTAAACCTAACCTGGGGTCAGGGGGTTCACGCACCAGGGGTCAGGGAGTTCACGCACCAGACGTAAACCTAACCTGGGGTCAGGGGGTTCACGCACCAGACTGTAAATCTAACCTGGGGTCAGGGGGTTCACGCACCAGACTGTAAATCTAACCTGTGGTCAAGGGGTGAACGCACCAGACTGTAAACCTAACCTAGGGCCAGAGGGTTCACGCACCAGGCTGTAAACCTAACCTGGGGTCAGGGGGTTCACGCACCAGGCTGTAAACCTAACCTGGGGTCAGGGGGTTCACGCACCAGGCTGTAAACCTAACCTGGGGTCAGGGGGTTCACGCACCAGGCTGTAAACCTAACCTGGGGTCAGGGGGTTCACGCACCAGGCTGTAAACCTAACCTAGGGCCAGGGGGTTCACGCACCAAACTGTAAATCTAACCTGTGGTCAGGGGATTCACACACCAGACTGTAAACCTAACCTGGGGTCAGGGGGTTCACGCACCAGGCTGTAAACCTAACCTGGGGTCCGGGGCTTCACGCGCCAGACTGTAAACCTAACCTGGGGTCCGGGGCTTCACGCACCAGGGGTCAGGGGCTTCACGCACCAGGGGTCAGGGGCTTCACGCACCAGGCTGTAAACCTAACCTGGGGTCAGGGGGTTCACACACCAGACGTAAACCTAACCTGGGGTCAGGGGGTTCACGCACCAGACGTAAACCTAACCTGGGGTCAGGGGGTTCACGCACCAGACGTAAACCTAACATGGGGTCAGGGGGTTCACGCACCAGACGTAAACCTAACCTGGGATCAGGGGGTTCACGCACCAGGCTGTAAACCTAACCTGGGATCAGGCGGTTCACGCACCAGGCTGTAAACCTAACCTGGGGTCAGGGGGTTCACGCACCAGGGGTCAGGGAGTTCACGCACCAGACGTAAACCTAACCTGGGGTCAGGGGGTTCACGCACCAGGCTGTAAACCTAACCTAGGGCCAGAGGGTTGACGCACCAGTCTGTAAACCTAACCTAGGGCCAGGGGGTTCACGCACCAGTCTGTAAACCTAACCTGGGGTCAGGGGGTTCACGCACCAGGCTGTAAACCTAACCTGGGATCAGGCGGTTCACGCACCAGGCTGTAAACCTAACCTGGGATCAGGGGGTTCACGCACCAGGGGTCAGGGGGTTCACGCACCAGACGTAAACCTAACCTGGGGTCAGGGGGGTTCACGCACCAGGCTGTAAACCTAACCTGGGGTCAGGGGGGTTCACGCACCAGGCTGTAAACCTAACCTGGGGTCAGGGGGTTCACGCACCAGGGGTCAGGGGGTTCACGCACCAGGCTGTAAACCTAACCTGGGGTCAGGGGGTGCACGCACCAGGCTGTAAACCTTACGTCAGGGGGTTCAAGCACAGACCAGACTGTAAACCTATCCTGGGATCAGGCGGTTCACGCACCAGACTGTAAACCTAACCTGGGGTCAGGGGGTTCACGCACCAGACTGTAATCCTAACCTGGGGTCAGGGGGTTCACGCACCAGACTGTAAACCTAACCTGGGGTCAGGGGGTTCACGCACCAGACTGTAAACCTAACCTGGGGTCAGGGGTTGAACGCACCAGACTGTAAACCTAACCTGGGGTCAGGGGGTTCACGCACCAGACTGTAAACCTAACCTAGGTTCAGGGGGTTCACGCACCAGACTGTAAACCTAACCTAGGTTCAGGGGGTGCACGCACCAGACTGTAAACCTAACCTGGGGTCAGGGGGTTCACGCACCAGACTGTAAACCTAACCTAAAGGTCAGGGGGTTCACGCACCAAACTGTAAACCTAACCTGGGGTCAGGGAGTTCACGCACCAGAGTGTAAACCTAACCTGGGGTCAGGGGGTGAACGCACCAGAATGTAAACCTAAAGTCAGGGGGTTCAAGCACAGACCAGACTGTAAACCTGACCTGGGGTCAGGGGGTGACCGCACCAGACTGTAAACCTGACCTGGGGTCAGGGGGTTCACGCACCAGGGGTCAGGGGGTTGACGCACTAGACGTAAACCTAACCTGGGTTCAAGGGGTTGACGCACCAGACTGTAAAACTAACCTGGGGTTAAGGGGTTCACGCACTAGACTGTAAAACTAACCTGGGGTCAGGGGGTGAATGCACCAGACTATAAACCTAACCTGGGGGCAGGGGGCTTAAGAAGCAGACTGTAAACCTAACCTGGGGTCAAGGGGTTCACGCATCAGACTGTAAACCTAACCTGGGGTCAAGGGGTTCACGCACAAGACTGTAAACCTAACCTGGGGTCAAGGGGTTCACGCACAAGACTGTAAACCTAACCTGGGGTCAGGGGGTTCACGCACAAGACTGTAAACCTAACCTGGGGTCAGGGGGTTCACGCACAAGACTGTAAACCTAACCTGGGGTCAGGGGGTTCACGCACCAGGCTGTAAACCTAACCTGGGGTCAGGGGTTCACGCACCAGGCTGTAAACCTAACCTAGGGTCAGGGGGTTCACGCACAAGACTGTAAACCTAACCTGGGGTCAGGGGGTTCACGCACAAGACTGTAAACCTAACCTGGGGTCAGGGGGTTCACGCACAAGACTGTAAACCTAACCTGGGGTCAGGGGGTTCACGCACAAGACTGTAAACCTAACCTGGGGTCAGGGGGTTCACGCACAAGACTGTAAACCTAACCTGGGGTCAGGGGTTCACGCACCAGACTGTAAACCTAACCTAGGGCCAGGGGGTTCACGCACCAGACTGTAAACCTAACCTAGGGCCAGGGGGTTCACGCACCAGACTGTAAACCTAACCTAGGGCCAGGGGGTTCGCGCACCAGACTGTAAACCTAACCTAGGGCCAGTGGGTTCACGCACCAGACTGTAAACCTAACCTGGGGTCAGTGGGTTCACGCACCAGACTGTAAACCTAACCTGGGGTCAGGGGGTTCACGCACCAGACTGTAAACCTAACCTGGGGTCAGGGGGTTCCATGCACCAGACTGTAAACCTAACCTGGGGTCAGGGGGTTCACACACCAGACTGTAAGACCCTCCTTAGGATCCAAGCAACAGGTGTGTCAGGGGGGACGAGAAGAGGAGGGAGGTCCTCCGAGGCCACAGGCCAAACTCCTAATGGGGGGGGGCACCGCCTTGAGGGGCATCTTAAGCGCTTTGGGAGAATTCACAGTTACACTCCAGTGGGTGGGAGCAACAATGGACAGAGGGTGGGAGCAACAATGGGTGGGAGCAACAATGGACTGAGGGTGGGAGCAACAATGGGTGGGAGCAACAATGGACTGAGGGTGGGAGAGTGGTGTCTTTATCAGTCACCGCGATGCTCTGCATTCCAGCAATAATCACAGGGTTTCAAGGTGAAAATGGGAAAATGGGTGAAAGGTGACATCACACAGCAAGGAGGGCACAGAGGCAATCTAGCCAAGGTTCCCTTCTAGCACTCCAAACTCTATGGTCAGTCTCTATTTTAGGCTGAAACTCAAAGGACAGCAGCTTCTCACGGAGGGGGATGGGGGTGGACGGTTGAACAAAAACCCAAAGCCACAGAAATGTTGGCACCGTTTTCACTCCATGAACCACCAACACCCTGGGCACGTCAGTCTTAGCAGGAAAAACTACTAGTCCATACCCCCTGCTCTGGCACCTCTCTTCCAGTGTGTGATCGGGGCCATTCAGAATTACTGTCCCCTCAAGAAGGGGTGGTACTACACCCCCCACATCCCAACACTGCTCTCGCTCACCTGGCACACTGGCATGGGTAGAGTTATAAACACTGAACTGAAGGGATCTCCACTCAACAATCAGGATGAGAGGTAAGTGGGGACCCGCTCAGAGCCCGCCCGTCCACCCTCACACAGCTCACCTCGTACACGATGAAGGCCGATAGCGCCACGAGGCTGAAGTTGTAGATGACCAGCAAAGGCTTCAGGTCGAAAGGTTTCTTGTTGGCCATGAGGCGCGGACCCAACCACAGCACGAAGAAGGTGTACCCCAGGAGGATGCTGAGGGGCAGCAACGGACCCTGCATGAGAAGGTAGTGGTACACGCGGGGGTCTGCAGGGAGAGGAAGAACGTCAGTGTGAAAGAGCGGTGGTACACTCAAGTAGACAGAACACTGTGAGAGAGCGGTGGTACACGCAAGGAGACCGAACCGTGTGAGAGCGCGGTGGTACACCCAAGGAGACAGAACCGTGTGAGAGCGCGGTGGTACACCCAAGGAGACAGAACAGTGTGAGAGAGCGGTGGTACACTCAAGGAGACAGAACACAGTGTGAGAGCGGTGGTACAGCCAAGGAGACAGAACCGTGTGAGAGCGCGGTGGTACACCCAAGGAGACAGAACAGTGTGAGAGCGCGGTGGTACACTCAAGGAGACAGAACACAGTGTGAGAGAGCGGTGGTACAGCCAAGGAGACAGAACAGTGTGAGAGAGCGGTGGTACACTCAAGGAGACAGAACAGTGTGAGAGAGCGGTGGTACACTCAAGGAGACCACAGAACACAATATGAAAGAGCGGTGGTACACTCAAGGAGACAGAACAGTGTGAGAGCGGTGGTACACTCAAGGAGACCACAGAACACAATATGAAAGAGCGGTGGTACACTCAAGGAGACAGAACAGTGCGAGAGAGCGGTGGTACAGCCAAGGAGACTGAACACAGTGAGAGAGCGGTGGTACAGCCAAGGAGACAGAACACAGTGTGAGAGAGCTGTGGTACAAGCAAGGAGACAGAACACAGTGAGAGATGGTGGTACACTCAAGGAGACAAGACCAGTATGAGAGAGTGGTTGTACACCCAAGGAGACAGAACACAGTGCGAGCGCGGTGGTACACTCAAGGAGACAGAACACAGTGCGAGATGGTGGTACACTCAAGGAGACCACAGAACACAGTGTGAGAGAGTGGTGGTACACTCAAGGAGACCACAGAACACAGTGAGAGAGAGCAGTGGTACACTCAAGTAGACCACAGAACACAGTGCGAGAGAGCGGTGGTACACTCAAGGAGACAGAACACAGTGAGAGAGAGCGGTGGTACACTCAAGGAGACAGAACACAGTGTGAGCGAGCGGTGGTACACTCAAGGAGACAGAACACAGTATGAGAGAGCAGTGGTACATCTAAGCAGACAACAGAACACAGCAATCACCTTTTGTGTGTTGAATATGACATCACATATGGGGGGAGAACACCCAGCGGTCTGTAGCGACAAGGAAGAGCTACACTATGGGTGCCAGGGACAGCAGAGACAAGGAAGAGCTACACTATGAGTGCCAGGGACAGCAGAGACAAGGAAGAGCTACACTATGAGTGCCAGGGACAGCAGAGACAAGGAAGAGCTACACTATGGGTGCCAGGGGCAGCAGAGACAAGGAAGCGCTATGCCACTGATGGGGCAGTATGTCCAAGCCGTTGCAGGGAGACCTGGAAGTGCTACTCCACTGAGGGGGCAGTGCACCCAGGGGCCTGCAGAGACAAGGAAGCTCTACATCACAGATAGAGGCAGTATGCCCACGCCTCTGCAGGGAGACCTGGAAGTGCTACTCCACTGATGGGGCAGTGTGCTCAGGGGCCTGCAGAGACTAAGAAGCGCAAGGCCATGTTTGGGGTAGTAGACCCAGGGGCCTGTAGTGATAAGGAAGCGCTACACCAGGGAAGGGGCAGTGCGCCCAGGAGGGGTCTGAAGAGACAAGGGAGCGCTACACCACCATGGTCAGTCGCCCCAGAGGTCTAGCAAGACAAGGACGCAGCATTCCGTGCGGAAGTGGTACAGTTACACCAAGGGATGGGGGACCTGGATTTGTGCATTTTATCCAAATACACGGATGGCCCACAAAGGGTTAGGCAACTATCTAAGGGTAAACCAGCCCTCATTCTCTTGGACCTCTCTGCAGCTTTTGACACCATCTCCCACCCTATCCTCATCCAACACCTACACAACATCAGAATCTAAGGACCCACACTCGGCTGGATCTGCGCCTTCCTGAGCAGAAGTACCCAGTCAGTCAGCCTGATTCCCTACAACTCTGACACCCGCGACCTCATCAGCGGAGTTCAAGAAGGATCCTCCCGGAGCTGATCCTCTTCGGCATTTACATAATCCCTCTGGCCAGCATCATCCACACTCAACATCAATGTCCTCTCCTCTGCAGACAACATGCAGACAAGCCAGCCAACATCTGGAACACGTTCACAGCCTGCACGACTAAAATCACCGACTGGATGAAGCTGAACACCAACAAGTCCTAAGTTGTGATCTTCGGGAAGAGCACCTCACCATGGGACGCCACCTGGTGGTCCAAAGAGCCAGGACCCATGTTAAAAACCTTGGGATCGTCACAAACGGCAAACTCGGCATAACTGCCCAAGCCAACGTCGTCAATGTCTCATGCTTTCACACTCTGAAGATGCCGAGGCAGATTCTCAAATTATTCCCAAACAGCACCCGGAAAACCATCATGCATGCCCTCAATAGTAGCAAACTGAACTATGGATACACCCGCTACACCGAGACCAACAAGTCAACTCATTAGAAGGCTGCAAACCATTCGGAACTCTGCGGCCAAAATCACTCTCGACCTAACCCGCAGCACTAACCTCACACCATACCTCAAGAAGCTCCACTGGCTCCCCATACACAAACGAGCAAAAGTCAAAGTCTTCTCGCACACTTTCAAGGCACTAATTAACACTGGCCCAGCATAGCTAAACAACATATGCTTCAACAAGCCATCCAGACACCATTGCTCGGCAGGACTCCTACTGGCACACATCCCACACAGGCAGAGAACCAGATCCGGCAGACGAGCCATCTTACACATCGCTTCTAAGGCGTGGAATGATCTACTGGTACCTATCGAGAAGCCTCGTTGCTTCCTGAATTCCACAAGAAGCTGAAGAGCTGGCTGTTCGCATAGTCTCACTAGGCCCCAGGCATGGCTAGACCCACAGCTGCTCAGTGCCAGGATAACCTCTCGGGTGATACTGCACTTTACAAATCAACACAAGCACAGCTCTGTCCCTAGCTCAGCTTTGGTGGAAATCGAGGCAAAGTCCTTCTGGCTAATACGAGCCAGAGCTTACAAGAAAGGATAAAAGCACTACATCCTGTTATTCCACTGCAAGAATGTTCCTCAGGAAATGATCAAAGCTGTGACAGAAGTGTGAGCCCCAGTTATAAGTCTACAGCTTGTGAAGTCTCTACAAGCTGGTCACCCATTTTATAGCGTTGCATGATCCTTCCATGATGGGTGACTGACAGTACTGGCAATCTGTGGTCGAACCAACAACCCCACATCAAACCACCAACTCTGTGTTTCACTCACCCCACCTTCCTTTAGTAACCAGCTTATCCTCAATGCACCACAATTTACTTTGTCAACTTGAGAAATGTACCCAACAAATACTGAAAACATTTTTAGGCCATCCAGCTGCCTCATGCCCACCACATAACATCAAAGCCATGGTAAAAGGCGAGGAGGCCCCTGCCCACTCCCACAAAAGGTGGTAACAAGGAATGACCTATGGTTCACTCACCAAATCACAAACACACAACCAGCTATAGAAGCAAAACAACTGGCATGGCAATGGCAACCGTTCACCTCCCTAAAATGACTTAAACAGCAAAGTCCTACAGTTAACACACCTACACAAGCAAACACCTCCAGGACTCTAAATGAAAGAGATGCTCCCCCTGAACCAAGAGCAACCCTCCCAAAAAAGAGCAAAGGAGACACCACAGAAGCCAGACCAGGATCCCTCGCCTCTGTGACAACGGTGAAAGAGAAACCCCAATACTGCACGGGCAAACACTGGCTGCACTTCAAGGTCACACTAAAAGGTAGAGAGGTACAGTACAAGTGACTGCACTTCTCCTGCAACCCTTTAAGGAGGCTGCGGACAACAGCTTCCCTACGCAACCAACCTCAAGGGGGCACATAATACCCAAATCCAAACATTTATTGAGGTAAACCGCTTATGCTGGGGGGGGCGGGGAGGGGGGGCAGTCACTGGTGACCTATGATTTGGAGGACTGACAAATGAAACTGAATGACAGCAAAACAGAGGCATGGCACCCCAACTCGGGCAACGAGTGCAGCAACCTACAGAGCTCAACCCTCCATGATTGGTGAACCACTGGCTTTCCTCTGCCAGGCTCTTTCAGCCAATGGCTTGAAACTTTGTTAATCGCATCTTGACCCTGCTCAGTACAGTATTCATCTGTCACCTAATGCTATTGGCTGTTCGAGTGCACTGACCTGCCTCCACTCAACCGCTCAAGTGCTTGCACTGAAGTGCAAGAGGAACTACTTTACACTGTATCCCTCTGTCAACTCCTGCTGGCTCTCCCCCAAGTGCACTGCTCTATTGTGCTAATGCTGCATGCTTTAGCAAATAAATCCAGACCTACTGGCTTCACCAATGCTGGTCTTTTTCTACTGTCTGTATGCCCCAACAAAAGCCCCTACCCCCCTTTCTTGGCCACAGAGCACTCTCGTCCAAGCTGCCCTCCACCAGCACTCCTTCCTGAATCCATTTACACCAACCACAATAATTTCAGACTTTGATAGCTTGTGAACAAACTTATACCAGCAGCAAAAGGCCAAGAGGAGAAGCGACAAGTCACTCATTCACTGTGCCACATCATTATATATACACTAACACTGCAGCGACTTTCACGATTAACGGTGCACACGTAAGAGCCTCCTCCTCACTTCTTGAACTCCGCAAGAAGCTGAAGACGTGGCTTTTCGAGTCGTCCCACTAGGCCCTCGGTTTGGCGACGCTCACACTTGCTCAGCGCCAGGATACCCTCCCGGGTGGCAGTGTGCGCTACAAATCCTTATAGCGGGTCATACATTAGATCTACTGTTCTCCAAATATTGAGACCATCAAAATTATGGAGGGATTCATTCCCTTACATGGACTGATCACTACCTGATCACCTTTTCGGTTACGTTCCTTAGTGAAACTTTACATTTAGCAGACGGTCCCTTAAGGCCCAAGAGATCTTGGAACTCTTTAGCAGAGCAAACCTTTACTTATCATTTTATTTTTTCATTTGAAAGATACTGCCTTGCCCCTCTCTAATCAGATTGAATAATTTAACACTGCTATTGTCACTTCTTTGGCTATTTGTGCCCCGTTGAGGATGGATACATCGATAAGAGCTCCCCTTCAGAAAAATGGCATTCGAGGGAATTGAGAGAAATAAAAAGAAAGTGCAAAAACCACGAACAAAACTGGGAGGTCCTCAAAGATAAAACTGGCCTATAAAAAATTTAAAGTAGAGCAAAAATTGTATTATAAGGCCTTGAAAAGAGCGAAGAAGGACTACTTCATTCACCGAATCAAGGAGAATAGTCGTTCCTCAAAAGAATTATTTGAAATTGTAAAGGAGCTTGCGCAGCCCACGTGCCGGTCTCAGTCAATTCCCCACATAGAGGCATACTGTGAGGAAATTGGGATCTTTTTTTATGGGTAAAATTGCAAAAATATATACATCTTTTGAGAACCCAGCCCCTCTTTCTGATGTGGTACAGGCCCTCTTTGCTCCATTCCCGGATCTGAAACACAGATAGTACAGTTGATGAGGGAAGTTAAATCTGGCTCGCCATTTGACCCTTGCACTCACTTCATTTGCTCCCAATTAGCTACGACTTTAGGTCGCCATTTTACTCAGATCTTTGATTAATCCTTGGGAGAAGGGACAAATCCAGAGATCTGGAAGGAAGCCGTACTAGTACCTCCAGCAAACAAAACATGCATTGATGTGTCAATTCTTTCGAAATACCGACCGATCCCTCCCTTTCAGGTCTAAAATTCTTGAAAAATTAGTAAACAGACAGGCTAATTTTCTGGAAACCAACAATTTGCTGGATCCTTTCCAGACGGGTTTCCGAGCTTATAACAGCACCGGATCCACGCTTTTAGCAGCGCTGGATGACATCAGGTCAGTAGGTGTTCAGGGCGGGCGCAGCCCTGAGCCCACTTGACCGGTCTGCAGCTTTTGACACCGTCTCTCATAGTCCTCTCATAGTCCTCTCATAGTCCTCTCATAGTCCTCTCATAGTCCTCTCATAGTCCTCTCATAGTCCTCGGCGATGAGCTCCTTTTTAATCGAGTAGAACACAAAAAAGTGCTGCTGGGTGCCTACAGATCCCGTTCTTTTATTTCTAATTGTGGAGTCCCCCCAAGGCTCCTCGTTGAGCCCCACTCTTTTACGTTAATGTAGCTCCATTGGCAAAAATCATTAGGAACGCCGGCTTTGTGGTTACGTCCTACGCAGAGGATGCCCAGTTAATGATATCACTGGGGAGGATCACAATGAGACCCGTTGCACCCTATGGCTTGCCTCAACGAAGATGCAGGATGGATGACAAGCGTCGCTTAAAACTCAACGCAGAGGAAACAGACCCCGATGCTCGGCGGTACGCATCTGACTTGGGATGCCTCTTGGTGGCCTGAGACATTGGGGAGATGCCCTTGCCCAAAAAATCGGCAGAAAACCACTGGGTCATTACTGATGAGCAACCTTCCATGCAAGAGTGTGTCAGGGCTACATGTGGTACATGCTTCGGCACTCTTAAGCGGCTGAGACGAATGTTCAAATGGATTCCTACAGCCTGGTGAAAAACCATAGCCCAGGCTCTCATAACAAGTAGGCTGGATTATGGCAATGAATGATTTGTAGGCGTGGCCGGCTATCTTTTTACAAGATTGCAGGTTATCCAAAACGCAGCAGCCAGGCTAATATGCAAGACTGACAGGTTGGGCTCTGCTCCAGCGTGCTTCGCCTCTTTGCATTGGCTCTGACAGGTTGGGCTCTGCTCCAGCGTGCTTCGCCTCTTTGCTTTGGCTGCCTGTGCGGAAGCGAACAAATTTCAAACTCGTGCTACGCTCATAAAGCTCTTCACAGTGAAGGCCCTGAGATCCTACGGACCAGGGTGGAGTTTTATAAACCCCCTCGTGACTTGAGATCTCGCAGTATGGTCCTAGCGAAAACCAGGCGTACAGGAAAGTTCGATCGGGTGGCCGATCTTTCTCATCCTTAACCGCCGCTCAGTGGAACTCCTTACCTCTGGAGATTTCACATTGAGAATCACAGCGAATTTAGAAAGGAGTTGAAAACCTGGCGTTTTCAAGGCCAACGGAAGATTTGAGGGCCCTTCTTCAATGTATTCTCTCAGTGGTTAGTTGAGGCAACAACCTAGCGCCGAGATATCCCCTTGGGGATAAGAGTTGTGCTTTAGGAATAAAACAAACAAAACATAAAATAATCATAAGCAAACGTAGCAGAAATCTAACAAAGCCAACAAAAAAAACTGAGTCTCTTCTCCCACCAGATTCACAAACTATTAAGCAAACAAATTGCAAACACAACCTTCGAAAAATGGAATGGACAATAAAACTGGTCCTAGAGTGGGGGTGGGTGGGCCAGGTGACGTCAGGTGTTGCAGCCAGGTACAGGAGGTACTATGAACAGAATTCATAAGAAATATTCAGCGGTATTAATTAAATATGCTATTTAAAACGCCAGTCTTATTTGGCATTCTCCACACACAGCTCTACGTTTGTGTCCTCGAGAGGCCAGGCAAAGAGGCGCGCGAAAGGCACGAGCGCAGCAGGCAACAGGTGTAAGATCCATCTTACGTCATCCCAAGAGGCCAATCAGATCGGCGCGCGCGAGCCTGCGCTCCCTCGAGGGCCCCTCACCAAGCGGGAAGAGCAGCACGGCGCACAAAAGGTCCCAGAGCACAGAGGCTGTTATCTCCCACTAGTGACGTGTGCTGGGGGTGCCAGGCCACAAGACACCGGGGAGCGGGGGGTGGGGTACAGTGTGCAAAGTCAACTGGTTCCTGTGCACCAGAGGCACTAAATATTACCACCACACCCACCCTAGTGACGTGTGCTGGGGGTGCAAGACGGCATTGCACAAGACACCAGGGCCTGAGGGGGTGCAGTGTGCAAAGTCAACTGGTTCCTGCGCACCAGAGGCTCTGAATATTACAACACCCCTAATAGTGACATGTGCTGGGGGTGCAAGACAGCACAGCAAAAGACACCGGAGGAGGTACAGTGTGCAAAGTCAAATGGTTCCTGTGCACCAGAGGCACTAAATATTACCACACTCCACAAGTGACGTGTGCTGGGGGTGCCAGACGGCATAACACAAGTCACCGGAGCCCGACGGTACAGTGTGCAAAGTCGACTGGTTCCTGTGCACCAGAGGCACTGAATATTACCAGACTCCACAAGTGACATGTGCTGGAGGTGCAAGACGGCATAGCACAAGACACCATGGCCTGTGGGGGGAGGGGTGTACAGTGTGCACAAGTAACTGGTTCCTGTGCACCAGAGGCACTGAATATTACCACCCCCCCACTAGGGACGCGTGCTGGGGTGCAAGACGGCATAGCACAAGACACCGATGCCTGGGGTGTGGGGAGGGGCTATTGTGCGCAAAGACAACTGGTTCCTGTGCACCAGTCAATAAATATTACCGCACCAGAGGCACTAAATATTACCACACCTCACAAGTGATGTGTACTGGGGGTGCAAGACGGCATAACACAAGTCACCGGAGCCTGATGGTACAGCGTGCAAAGTCGACTGGTTCCTGTGCACCAGAGGCACTGAATATTACCACACTCCACAAGTGACGTGTGCTGGGGGTGCCAGACGGCACGGCACAAGACGCCTGGGGGTACACTGCGCAAAGACAACTGGTTCCTGTGCACCAGTCAAATAATACCGCACCAGAGGCACTAAATAATACCACACCTCACAAGTGATGTGTACTGGGGGTGCAAGACGGCATAACACAAGTCACCGGAGCCTGATGGTACAGCGTGCAAAGTCGACTGGTTCCTGTGCACCAGAGGCACTGAATATTACCAGACTCCACAAGTGACATGTGCTGGAGGTGCAAGACGGCATAGCACAAGACACCGGGGCTTGGGTGGGGGGGAGGGTGGGGAGAGGGGTGTACAGTGTGCACAAGTAACTGGTTCCTGTGCACCAGAGGCACTGAATATTACCACACCCCCACTAGGGACGCGTGCTGGGGTGCAAGACGGCATAGCACAGGACACCGATGCCTGGGGTGTGGGGAGGGGCTATTGTGCGCAAAGCCAATTGGTTCCTGTGCACCAGAGGTAATAAATATTACCACAATCGCAGGTGACGTGCGCTGGGGGTGCAAGATGTTACAGCAAACAAATGATGGACGGAATGCTGACAATGCAAACATTCTCCCCCAGTCAAAAGATCTGGGTTAAATCCATCGTTCTTTTGCCCACTACGCCACCCCAGTTTGGACCCAGCCATATGCAAATCAGTCTTGACCCTGTGCCCCATGGGAACAGTCCAGACCGAACTGCCAGGCCAGGTCCTCCCTGGACCGGAAACAAGCATCCTGGGACCGGTTTCAGGGTATGTCACCCTTCTTCAGCCAGACTAGCTTGAATCCAGTGGCACAGTGAGCAAGGGACCCACGTCTGGGCATACCCATCCCACTTAGGGCGAAAAGTGTTACAGCAAACAAATGATGGACGGAATGCTGACAATGCAAACATTCTCCCCCAGTCAAAAGATCTGGGTTAAATCCATCGTTCTTTTGCCCACTACGCCACCCCAGTTTGGACCCAGCCATATGCAAATCAGTCTTGACCCTGTGCCCCATGGGAACAGTCCAGACCGAACTGCCAGGCCAGGTCCTCCCTGGACCGGAAACAAGCATCCTGGGACCGGTTTCAGGGTATGTCACCCTTCTTCAGCCAGACTAGCTTGAATCCAGTGGCACAGTGAGCAAGGGACCCACGTCTGGGCATACCCATCCCACTTAGGGCGAAAAGTGTTACAGCACAAGATGGCATAGCACAAGACATGGGGAGCCGAGCCTGTGTGTGTGTTGGGGGGGGGGATGGGTACAGTGTGCAAAGCCAAATGGTGCCTGTGCACGAGGCACTAAATATTACCACACCTCACAAGTGACGTGTGCAAGACGGCATAGCACAAGGTACTGGGTGCTGGGGGTGTGTGTTGGGGGCAGTACGGTGTGCAAAGTCAACTTGTTCCTGTGCACCGGAGGCACTAAATACAAGCATTGGCATAGCCAATAGGTCTCGCCTTTGGGACCTTATAAGTGTTTAGCCATGCAACAGTTGATGTTGTTGCACCAAGGATATTGTGCTGCATAACTAAATACTTATAAGGTCCCAAAAGCGAGACCTATTGGCTATGCCAATGCTTGTTTGCTTAGTGCTCTTTTATACGAAGAACACTACAGGAGTGTTGATGACTCCAATGAAGGTCGCCCGCATCGATAATTTTAAGCTCGGCCCAGGTAACAACCCAGCTGTAGCAAAATAACTGAAAAATCTGTAAAATCGCACGAGGAAACGCAAAAGAAACACAAAGATCTACAGGATCATTTTGCATCCATTGCCACTGCTTAAAGAATTGTACAACTAAAAACAAAACACCCCAAATTATTGGTGTTATGATGAGCAAGGCCATATCCTGAATGGTGAAAAAGTTCACTGTCAAGCAATTCTGGTTGAGTACATTCGAGCGAGGTGGAGATGAATCCCTAAACCACCTTAAACTTGCATCCGATGCCCATATGAAAAACGAAAACAGTCTTGGTAACATTAATTCCAGGGGTAGACATAATGGTTCTTATTACGGCATGAGACTCAGCGTCCCAAGAGACACATCACCAAGTCCTTCTAGTTCTCCCATGTAGCACATCCCATGTGAGGGACACTATATAGTGCTCCCTAAAGCACTTTGCCCTGCACTCCCCCTGAGACACATTACCCAATACTCCTCTTGTGCATATGCGCAAGCCTCCCTTACGCACATCATCCCTTGCTCCACTGATCAATAGCAGGCTGTACTACTGCAGTATAGGCTATGCATTATTGTTGGTGTGTGCGCATACATGAACGTAATAATGTTGGATGGTGCATGTAAGTCTGTTGGACTTTATGAACATTGGTTCCTATAGCTGTGTTGGTCTCTGTGCATGCATGCATCTTCGAGGTGATTACATGGGTGCATGAATGTTGTGGCCCGTAGGTTTGTGTGCATTCACTTTGCACAAGCCAAACAGGATGTCAATTCTCGTTTGAAATAGAGCTCTTTTTTCGTTTAACATAAACATTTACCACAAGTACGTGTCCGTATTACCTTATGTACTACTGACATTACTGTGCTGACGTCTTGCATCACGCCCTATCGCCCGTCTGAAAGGCAATTTCCAAAACAGGACCTGCCATGTGTTCTATTGCTCATGTTAGTGATAGATACAGAGCAAAGACACGTGAACATGATGTAGTGAAAGAGACCGAATAGTAAAATAGGTAGAAGAAAAAGACAGAGCAGTGAAAAAGGTTGAGAGAAAAAAAAGAAAGGAAAAGAGTATTCAGCCCACTTACTCGGTTCTTCCTGTTCACAGAATACATGTATTAACAATCACCGGTACTAACGGTGCCAGTCAACCGAGGGGGGCTTAGCAGGGATGATATATTTATCAGTTGCATTCCACAGGGGCTTTGAGCGGTTAATGAGATTTGTGTCTCCAGGCTAATACTTTGACATTTCCTCAAATAGATAACCCTGGCCCAGCATGTATGGAAGGGACGTGTGTGCATTTGTTTGGGGGCGAGCGAGCGCGGCAGCCTGCTGAGCTGACCACACGCTTGTGCACAATGGCCATGCGTTTTCAATTATCGCGCCCGCGTCTGGGCACGATAATTGCAAACAGATGGCGGCCGTGCGGGTAACCGCACGGAAAAGGCCATGACGCACGAGCGTCTGGTCAGCTTTCAAAAGCCCACTACATAAAGTCTTCGCCAGAGCAGCGCTTGCGCGCTACTCTAGGCTCGACCTAATAAAGAAGTGCCTACTCCTCAGCAACCCAAAGCACCTACGCCTCAGCAACCCAAAGCGCCAACTCCTCCGCAACCCAAAGCGCCTACTCCTCCGCAACCCAAAGCGCCTACTCCTCAGCGACAAAGCGCCTACTCAGCGACACAAACGCCTACTCATCAGCGACACAAACGCCTACTCATCAGCGACACAAACGCCTATTCCTCAGCGACACAAACGCCTATTCCTCAGCGACACAAACGCCTATTCCTCAGCAACCAAAACGCCTATTCCTCAGCAACCAAAACGCCTATTCCTCAGCAACCAAAACGCCTATTCCTCAGCAACCAAAACGCCTATTCCACAGCAACCAAAACGCCTATTCCACAGCAACCAAAACGCCTATTCCACAGCAACCAAAACGCCTATTCCTCAGCAACCAAAACGCCTATTCCTCAGCAACCAAAACGCCTATTCCTCAGCAACCAAAACGCCTATTCCTCAGCAACCAAATTCCTCAGCAACCAAAACGCCTATTTCTCAGCAACCGCAATACATATTGAACAGCAATCATAGTATCTGTTCATAAGGCATCGCATGATCCGTCCTGTCTCTATTCATGTTTGTCCATCGACAAAGGTTGAATAATAATTCAGTATATTAAGTATTCTTTATATGCAACTATTTTTACAGCCTTGATAAAGTCCAAGTCAAATAGTAAAAAGGGGCAAAACATGTGTCAGCTGTCTTTACAGTAAAAAAAAAAAGAAATTGTAGAATAAAAAAAAGTTTGAATAAGCTACACTTTATTACCAATAAAACCTTCTGGATAGGGCGCAGGAGTCTCATCTTTTATTTATACCTCGAATTGTGCAAGACCTTATAAATAACTACATGGGTTGTGGATGAAGAGGTATTTTGGTCCTCAACCGATCTATACAGAATTACATGAATATTTGTGTTAAGGGACATCAGATTAGACCAGGTGTCACCTACCAGTCAATCACCAGCTACCAGTAGCTCACAGACACCTTCAGAGTAGCTCACAGTCTTGAGTTCCTTTTTAAATAAGGACAGAGTCACCATTTCTGTTTAAAGTTAAGTGAAGGCTGTGTTTATTTCAGATTTGTATCTTCAGGCTGCAGATAGCAGGGCTGGATAAGGAGCAGGGCTGGGGGCAGATTTATGACCCAGGGCACAGAGGTGAAGAACTTAAATAAAAGTCCTTGTCAACTCAAAACTGGAGCATGAGAACAAAACGTTTCCGAATGCTTTTAAATTGGAGAAAATTAAAATAAAGAGTTAAGTTAATGATTAAATTAACTTAATATGACACTGTCTGCATGCCACTGGGTGCAAGATGCCTGCTGTTTGTAAATGCGATACTTAGAAATGGGAGAAAATGTACACGACAACGTTTATGGAAACCATATCAACATAAAGTTAACTCTTCGGTTTAATTTCTCCTATTTCAAGTGTCGCATTTACACACACTGCAGGCATCTTGCTCTCAGTGGATGGTAGATGCGCGTCATATTTATAAAAAAAATGTAAGTAGGAGAAATTTAAAGTGCAGAAAAATGTTCCATATTATGAATAGGGCTCCCGGTTTTATGGTATTTTTTTTTTTTTAACATTTCCGTCTGTATTTATCCATATTTACTTTTTGGCCATCTTATTGGTATTTATCCATATTTATTTTCTGTTTTGAGATTAAATGGAGCCATAAAATGGTATATTTCCATGTTTAATTAACTTTTAAACATGCACTCAAACAAGAATGCCTGTCATGATTTAGCAAAATAAGCAGCCACGTATCATAAAACACTTCACTCACAGGGACATATTAGCGTTATACTACAAATACATGTTAACATATGCCTGTATTTAAGGAAATTGCATTCTGTTTTTCAACTCTCCATGCGGTCTATCTGCTCAACTGTTGCCTGGAATTCATGAAGGACAGCATGGAGAGTCTCTCACAACAAGCACCATTTTCAGTATTTTTCCGCTTTTATAAATAGACAGGAAACACATTGTTTTGTGTCTGTATTTATCTGTAAAAATCAGTAAAAACGGAAAACCGGAAGCCTTAATTATGAACAATTTTTGCTGAACATTATTCTGCACTTTAAATTTCTCCCATAAAAAATGGTTGTATATTTGTGTTATACATGTAACAGTGTCACATACGGCCAAATGTGTGTGCCCTGTGCCACATGTGCATGCAACACAGACTCTCATTCACCCATACACATATCACATTCATACGCACACATGTTCATACATCCCAAAGACCACGCTCTCTCTGACACAAGGCAGCCCCGTCAGAGTGTCCTAAGTCAAAGTATTTTGTTCAAACCCTAGTCTTTTTCTCTAAGGACATTAGGCTTGGATTTGATGAAACTGGGCGTGGGGGTGTCTGGTGACATTGCACGACTGGCTTGGTCTTCAGTAGCTCACGATGATTTTTACTGATCAGAAATAGCTCAATACAGAAAATGTACACCTGAATTAGACCAAAACCGCCCTAGGAACCGACAAGGTGGCACCTTAACAAACCCTTTAAAACATACATACTAAACCACGTACTACCAGCCAAGAGGTCCTTGGCATCAGAAGGCCCTAACATACCACCAGGTCATAGGCGCGAGTTTCAAAAGGCAGTGGGGGCCAGTCCCAACAAAAATGCATGCCTCACAACAAAACATGGAATCCATTCAGCTTCCGGGTCCCAGCTGGATTGAAAAGGTGATAACGAGCTGATTGGTCCGACTAAAAGCCCCAAAGGACACCATCCAATTGCTGCAGGTGAACCATCTCTCGACACTTATAGGACTTTACACGTCCATGTTCAGAATGTGTGCTTCACTCATTGTAAACAGCTCATGTACGGACCACAGCTTACTGCCCCCACCAAGTTAACAAGCCCTTTGCAGTAAAATTTCGCCACTTTTAAGTCAAGCACCCCTTCATACACAGAGAATCTACAGGTGACCTTTACTAGTTAAACCTACTTTTTAAAAGTTCTCCTCGCATTTTTATGTGATATCTACTTTGGTTCATTTGTTTACCACCAGCTTCAGGGAGCTAAAATAAACAAACAAACACTGCACAAGATGCGGAGTGGAACACTCACGCGACCTCCATGGCTCACTTTCTTTAATATATCACAGGGGCGTGCACTTCAAAACCCGTTATCACGGACATCAATGTGATGAGATCGTGAAATACCGGCCATAAGTGAACGGATCACTACTGCAATCTTTGGATAACTTACTGTCCGCTTTATTACATGGCAGGTGTGATTAAATAGCTATAATGCATGCACTGCAAGCTGGATTAAAAAGGTACACACCATTAAATAGAATGTATGCAGACGTGCAGGATCTAATTCACTATTTTTTTTTTTACCATTGTTCCGTGTGAGGAGGGACTATGACTCACAAGAGAGGCCCCTCCCCTCCCTCAGCAATCCTAATAAAGTAACATATTACGCTCTGCACTTCTTCATACACCGCTTATACTATGGCAATGTTTCGTGTTTACCGTGTAAAGATATTTATTCAAAAGCAGGACTTAAGGGGTTAAACTTTTGCCGCGAGGTAAAGCCACACCGAGAGGCCTCGTGACTATGAGCAGACTCGTTTCTATGTGTAAAGTCATCGTGACAGCCAATCCCTGAAGCAGTGGGCAGTGTCTCCCGTTTTCACTGTACCATGGTGATATGTGCAAGCGGGTCTACTGGTAAAGCTGCTCTAAAGAACATGTTATTGGGCCATGTCGATGTTCCCGCCATGGCATAAACACGCTAGCTACATGCACGTGTGTTAAAATCTAGCAAAGTTTGTAACTCTCCTGAGAATGCAACAGACCGGTTCCCTTCGAGTGACGGGCATGACAGGGGGGTGACGTCTCCGTGACAAAGCATATCGTCTACCATATGTCCACCACCTACTTTTAGGGGGCTCGTTCCCCTCTTGCTGAGGGCTGGAGGGGTGCACATGGGTGCCAACATCTGGTTGGTGCTAATGCTGCAGAAAATTAGAGTTCCAGAGGAGAATTGTCATTTACTGGCCTTTTCCACCCACAAGCACTGGAAGTAGGGGGGTAGGGTTGTTGCAGGGCCCCCAAAACAGCCACGCTGGAGTCCAGAAGCTGATTGAGCCATAGATGCCTTTAAATTGTGTTTTTGTCTTGTCACGTGTTGTGCATTCAAAGAGAAAAGTCAAATGTCAGCCATGTCTTCTGGCAAATTGCTACTTTTTCTTTTAAAAGGGAGGTCGGTGCTTCATTTTTTTCTCCGACTGCAAATTTAGATGCTGTAGTAAAGTGCACCCTGCCACAATCTTGCTGGGGTAGAGGGCGTGTGAAAGGAAAGGCTGCAAGACATTTTTTCCTAACAAAATGTAAATACCTGTAAATGAACTCCACATATTTTAGAACACGTCAGGAGTTAGGAAAGCACAAATTAAGCACTTTTTTGAAATCCCAAAATGTGATGAAAACAAAGATGAAATATTTTGATGAAAGGAGATGGAGACATGGTTTGTGTAAGGTACTGCTTTATCTGTGGAACTGTATGTCTGTGCAAATTTCGTGGTCGTTTCAATGGGAAAAGTGTTGTCGGTAAATGAGTGCCTACCACGCCATGGTTTAGTAATATGCTTGCAACAGTGTGCTCTGCATAGCACCACCAGCGGTATACTACACCCATACCACTCTCCTGCTGAATACATTTGCGGTGATGCTTTTTCACAATGTCTAGGACTCCCCCACACCTGAGAAGGCACCCTACCCACCCACACGCCCCCTATAACCACCAGAGGCCCCCCACTCACCTGCTCCTTTCATGAACTCCTCATAGGCGTGCACCGTCCGTTCCACAAACGCCTCCATCGTGTCAGCCTGGAAGAAGAGAGAGGAAAGGGTTAAAGGGGCAAAGAAAGCAACCGCTTACCTCAGTGAGCTGTCAGCAGTCACACAGCATCTCTCAGTGACCACCCAGAGTACTGCTCAGTGAGCCCAGAACAGACGCATGACCCCAGCACATCAGGAGACCCCCCTCAGCCAGCTCAGAGGAGCTTCACACCTTGTGACCTCAACAGCGCCTAGCAGCCTCCCTCGGGGAGCTTAGCAGTCACAACATCTCTCAGTGACCACTCATAGCACCGCTGAGTGAGCCCAGAACGGACACATTGCCCCATAAGCACAGCACATCACGAGAACCCCTCGGGGGGCCCAGAGCAGCCCCACACCTTGTGATCTCAAAAGCGCCTAGCAGCATCCCTCGGTGAGCTCAGCAGTCACACAGCACCCCCCCCCCTCCCTCCCTCAGCCAGCCCAGAGCAGCTTCACACCTTGTGACCTCAACAGCGCCTAGCAGCCTCCATCAGTAAGCTCAGCAGTCACACAGCACCTCCCCCCACGCCCTCAGCCAGCCCAGAGCAGTTTCACACCTTGTGATCTCAAAAGCGCATAGCAGCATCCCTCGGTGAGCTCAGCAGTCACACAGCACCTCCCCCCACGCCCTCAGCCAGCCCAGAGCAGTTTCACACCTTGTGATCTCAAAAGCGCATAGCATCCTCCCTCCGTGAGCTCAGCAGTCACACAGCATCTCTCAGTGACCACCCAGAGCACTGCTGAGTGAGCCCAGAACTGACACATGAGCCCAGCAGCACATCATGAGAGCGGCCTCGGGGAGCCCAGAACAGCGTCACGCCTTGTGACCTCAACAGCGCCTAGCAGCCTCCCCCAGTGAGCTCAGCAGTCACAGCCCACACGCACGTCAGGAGCACACCCTCAGCCAGAGCAGCTCCACAACTTGTGATGTGTTGTATTAAATTGCAACCTTTGTATAGTGCTTACTATCCCTAGACGAGGCGCTTGCCTACATGGGCAGCAAGCTGCGCTATGAAGGGTGTGGCTGGAAGGGCGTGTCTGTGTTGTGATCTGCCGTGTCAAGTGTTTCCATGTCGCACGTAATGACAACGGAGGTGCGGTGATCGTGTCCAGGACACGGCGCTCCGCAGTGTGAGGGAGAAAGAAGTGAGTCAGGCGCACTACTGCTCACGGGTCTCCGTGAGCTGCAGGTCCCTTTGCGTTATTTCTCCTCGTTACTTCCTCCGCCAGCCCAGCACAGCTTCCATCCATGAATCCAACTCCCATGTGAGCTCACCAGAGATGCATTAGTGAGCTCACCATCGCGTGCTCCAGTTACCGTGGTGAAAGTACCAGAGGCAGAAGGGGCCCAGAGAGCCGGGTCGGGCGGGCCGCCATCCTCACTGCGCCGCCACCTCTCCACAGCTTTGCTTTCTATGTTCAGCGCGGTGGGCCCCCTCAGCGCGGTGGGCACAGCTCCCAACTCAGTGAGATCACAAGAGCTCCCTCCCCGCACAGACACTCGGGCTCCCTCAGCCGGCTCACCACAGCTCTCCTCCCTGTGGGGAGCACAGCCCCACAGTCCCCCCCCCCCCAGATCACAGCGCCCCCTCCCCGCTCAGACACACAAGCTCCCCTCAGCCGGCTCACTACAGCCCCCCCCCCCTGAGATCACAGCGCCCCCTCCCCGCTCAGACTCCCCTCAGCCGGCTCACCACAGCTCCCCTCAGTGCAGCGAGCACAGCCCCACAGCTCCCCTCAGTGCAGTGAGCACAGCCCCACAGCTCCCCTCAGTGCGGCGAGCACAGCCCCACAGCTCCCCTCAGTGCGGCGAGCACAGCCCCACAGCTCCCCTCAGTGCGGCGAGCACAGCCCCACAGCTCCCCTCAGTGCGGCGAGCACAGCCCCACAGCTCCCCTCAGTGCGGCGAGCACAGCCCCACAGCTCCCCTCAGTGCGGCGAGCACAGCCCCACAGCTCCCCTCAGTGCGGCGAGCACAGCCCCACAGCTCCCCTCAGTGCGGCGAGCACAGCCCCACAGCTCCCCTCAGTGCGGCGAGCACAGCCCCACAGCTCCCCTCAGTGCAGTGAGCACAGCCCCACAGCTCCCCTCAGTGCGGCGAGCACAGCCCCACAGCTCCCCTCAGTGTGGCGAGCACAGCCCCACAGCTCCCCTCAGTGTGGTGAGCACAGCTCCCCTCGGTGAGGCCATAGCCCCCCTCCCCTCTGACACACTCATGCTCCCTCAGCCGGCTCACCACAGCTCCCCTCAGTGCAGTGAGCACAGCCCCACAGCGCCCCCTCCCCTCTCAGGCACACGGGCACCCTCAGCCGGCTCACCCGCCGCTCCCCTCCGTCTCCAGTGCCCTCCCTGCCTGGAGAGTGAGAGCAGCGCCACGCCTGTCCTTCACCTCTCACCTCTCACCTACTTGGCAGAGCTGCTGTAACACCGCAGGCAGCGGGGCTGTGGGGTGGGCCCTGGAGACGGAAACCGGCGCAGAAACAAACCAGACTCGGAGGGGGCGGGGAGGGCGTCCTACAGGGCACGGCACTGGTGAAACACCAGCAGTGGACACCGTGCTCCTGATACAGGCACTGGTGAAATCCCCAGAAGCGGACACCGTGCTCCTGATACAGGTACTGGTGAAACACCAGATGCGAACACCGTGCTCCTGGTACAGGGCACGGCGCTGGTGAAACCCCCAGAAGCGGACACCATGTCTCTTATACAGGGCACGGCGCTGGTGAAACCCACAGAAGCGGACACCATGCTCCTGGTACAGGGCACGGCGCTGGAGAAACCCCCAGAAGCGGACACCATGCCTCTGATACAGGGCACGGCGCTGGTGAAACCCCCAGAAGCGGACACCATGCTCCTGGTACAGGGCACGGCGCTGGTGAAACCCCCAGAAGCGGACACCATGCCTCTGATACAGGGCACGGCGCTGGTGAAACCCCCAGAAGCGGACACCATGCTCTTGATACAGGGCACGGCGCTGGTGAAACCCCCAGAGCGGACACCGTGCTCCAGATACAGGGCACGGCGCTGGTAAAACCCCCAGAGCGGACACCGTGCTCCTGATACAGGGCACTGCATTGGTGACATCCTCAGAGCGGACACCATGCTCCTGATACAGGGCACGGCGCTGGTGAAACCCCCAGGGCGGACACCGTGCTCCTGATACAGGGCACGGCGCTGGTGAAACCCCCAGAAGCGGACACCATGCTCCCGATACAGGGCACGGCACTGGTGAAACCCCCAGAAGCGGACACCCTGCTCCTGATACAGGGCACGGCACTGGTGAAACCCACGGACGGGAACACCATGCTCCTGACAGGAGGTCACAGGTCACAATATCTTGTTTGTTGTTCCAGCTCTGCCAATACCTGCCTTGAATCAGTTCAAAGTAAAGACCAGAGCCTGGCAACTGCACTGCCCGGACGACCGAGGCTACATTCTGTAAACACGACTTCTCCCTTTTCACACGCGTGTGCGAATAATACGACTTTTCTGTAACTCGTGCGCACCACGCTCTCAGCTGCATATTTATTGGACTCAAGTAATGTGCTTTAGTGTTGGGCCTCCAGAAGAGACGGTTTTATGACTGAGGCTCTTGCAGCTCTGGACACTTCCACTGGTGAACCTGGGAGCAGGGCGCAGGCACTTGACGTCCGATCAGTTGACACGGGCGAAATGCAGCGTCTTTAGAGGGCGGCTCGTGAGTATTGTGTCCGCTCATCCTAGGACTCTAAACATCCCAATCAGCCCCACACAGATCCGGAGTTTGCTGGGATAGCGCCCTGGGCGGTAATAAATGTTGCCCCTCACTGCTACTGGTGAATAAATGCGACAGCGGAGCGGCCCTTGTGTGTTCACAGGCCAGTCCCTGGCGTCTGAACCCAAACATCCGCTCCTCACCTTAATCACTCATGGTTTACACCCCCCTCGCTGATGCCAACCTGGCGAGGGAGGGGGGTTGTTGGGGCGTGAAACAGAAGGTAACTAGACGGGAAGGAAGAGGGCTGGTGGGTGTAAAACATCTGCATTATCTTAACGCAGACAGTTGTGTGCGCCCCTCCGAAGGCTGGCGCCCTGGACTCGTCCACGCTAGAGGCGGCTTTGACCCCATCCCACCCAACACCTCGGTTCAATGTGTAAAGTTTGCTTGGTTACGATATACATTACATTCCAGAGATACACGTGTCGCACCAACATGGTGCCGCGGGGAAGAGGTGACGTGCGAGGTGGAGGCGAGAAGTGAAGACTGCCTTCTGCTGCCGACGACACACCTATCGAAGGAAGGCATGGTCACAAAGCCCACGGTGCCTGCTGCCTCGTGTGACAAACCTTCACACTGTAGGCCACACGAGGAGACCCACCCATGTGCACACCCGTGCAGTGGTGGCCCATAGACTGATCTCCCTCATGGCTCTAGAATCATGGCGTGGAGAGGGATCACAATACACTACTGACCTCATCTCCTTGTATTACAAGATCTCGTGTAACAAACTTCACAATGTAGGGCTCACGAGGAGATCCGCCCATGTGCACGCCCGTGCAGTGGTGATCTAAACGGATCTCCCTCCTGGCTCTGGACTCATGGCGTGGAGAGGGATCATACAATACACTACTGACCTCATCTCCTTGTATTACAAGATCTCGTGTAACAAACCTTTACAATGTAGGGCTCACAATGAGATCCGCCCATGTGCACGCGTGTGCTGTGGTGACCCATAGACTGATCTCCCTCCTGGCTCTAGAATCATGGTGTGGAGAGGGATCATACAATACACTACTGACCTCATCTCCTTGTATTACAAGATCTCGTGTAACAAACCTTTACAATGTAGGGCTCACAATGAGATCACCCCATGTTCACGCGTGTGCAGTGGTGATCCATAGACTGATCTCCCTCCTGGGCTCTAGACCAGTGGTCTTCAAACTTTGGTATGCCAAGCCCCCCCTGAGCAAAATGTTTGGGGGGTCGCCGCCCACCCCCTCAAACATATGAAAGGGCAGATTGAGACAAGGGTAAGAAGGCTAACTAAATTGGTCAGTATGTTGGGGATTCCACTTGGCAAACCCCCCATCCAGGTCCTCTTACCAAAGCCCCATTCACATCTTCTCTGCAAAGCACCCTCCTGATCTGTACTTACAACGTCCTGTCCTGAAAGCCCTGCGGATTCGCACCCAGACCATAGCTGCCACGTTTTCCGAATGCTTATGCGTCTCATTTCCAAGGTTTCAGTGTGCTTAGGAGTGACATTCAACGACTAAATGTGTGACACTTGGAGTAAGACTTTCCCATGAGCAAAAACAAGCAATGAAGAGCTACATCTCAGAAACTGCACACTTTTAGGCCATGAGAAGCATTAAAAGGTTCTAGAAACTGTTGAAAAACGTCTGCAATGCAAGGTCACTAACCTACCACCCCTTAATGACCAGACCAATGCAAAAAAAAGTGACTAATGCATTTTAGTGCCGTGATGCGGACACCAGCACTAAAATGCGTTAGTCTAACCCCTGATGCGTGGTACTTGACAGGGCAACCAGACTCCAGAGTTCTCAACAAGACGTCCTCTAGAAAGCCCACTATGGACCCCCTCTGAAAGCCCTGCCTCGACTTTCCCTGAAAGTACTCGGGCCCCTTTCAAGAAAGTACAAGTCCGACATCTTGTACCAAACCCATCCAGAACCCACTTTGGAAGACATCATTCAGCACCACCAAACCTGCTAAAACCCCCAATCTAAAACTCCTCTTCAAATACCCATCCAAAACACTTCTGCAAAGTACAACTGGGTGTCTTTTTTAAAACCACAACCAGCCCCATCTTCTGACTCCCATCCAGACAGTAGAAATTGTAAAGTGCACAATGCTTAGTCTCCCTGTCCACCCTTTGCTACTTACGAGTTTCAAAGGCTGCTCCTGCCCTTCCTTACATGAATCCAAGCCATTCTCAGTTCAAGCCCATCTGCATTTAAAAATAAGGCCAAAAATGCACAATGGCAGAAACAGGCTACAAAATGCACTAACAACAAGCATTGGCATAGCCAATAGGTCTCGCCTTTGGGACCTTATAAGTGTTTAGCCATGCAACAGTTGATGTTGTTGCACCAAGGATATTGTGCTGCAAAACTAAATACATATAAGGTCCCAAAAGCGAGACCTATTGGCTATGCCAATGCTTGTTTCTTAGGTCAGCAATAAAAACGAAGCAGATGAAGAGAGCAAAAAAAAGAGAAATTCTGGTTAGAGGATGGAGAGTGTATACATGCCCGCCGGAGTGAGGATAACTACCATAGCCCAAGCTCTACGTCCTATAGAGATTATAAGACCAAGAAGCAGGAGCATTGATTACATCTTTAAAACTTTCTGAAGTACGATTTTAAAATAGTAGCGGTGATCTCGCACTGAGTAGAGAGAGAGCGTTCGTAACCCGTTTGTGAGATACACTCCAGACCAGAGAACCATTATATCGAGTGGTCGAGTGCTGTTTTCTCCATGGTGTAACCCGGTTTTCATTTTCATTTCATTTTAATCATGTATCCACATTATAATTAGAAAAGTACTACGACACAAGGAAAAACTGAGAACCCTTGTAGAATGATGTCCACGTGACTAGTTGGTCTAGAAAAAACAAACTACTGAATAAAAACGAGATTTCCTGGGCAGATCCTGAAACCACTAAAGACCGTAGAGGAGAATGGCCGGCTAGAGGCGGGTCGCGAGAGCTCCAAACAAGAGGTGTTTAAACAGGAGGAAAATCGCCAATAAACGAAAATGATGCAGGATTAAAACAGCAAGTTACGGAACAGAGGTCCGGAGGAGCTATTTTTCTGAAGCCATACCTGGAGATCACAGGGAGTTTTCCACGTCTGCGCTCCGAGGAGGGAGAGGAGAGGGCGGGCAGGTCAAGAAGCTCCGAGCCTCCGAGCTCAAAACGCCGGAATACTGCGGAGGGTGTGGCGGCCTGGAGGTAGCTACCGGTGGGGGTAATTTTCTTTTGAGGTTCTCAGTACGGATACGGAGTCAAAAGGGGTTATTCAAAAGCGTGTGCGCTTATTATAATTGGGGGTATTTCTATTTCACCTTGTGAGGTCTTTACAAAGGAGCAGTGCAGTAAGTTGGAAAAAGAAAATAGCGCTGTGACCCGGATAAAGTGCTGGTCTTGGTGAAAGCTCGGGACTTGGCTGAGGCTGGAATCTGGAGACCCTACCAACACCCAGCTCAGTTGTGAGCCAACATTTATTGCAGTGTAAATTTGGTGACATCTGGTGCAATTGTGTGTACAAGAGGCAGTGGATTTGGTTTCTGCTCCCATCTTCAGGAGTTTATCCCTCAAAGAGAGTAAACAGTGTCACTGTCCTTCCTCCTCAGTTGGGGGAGTTACTTGCCTGATTGTTGTTTGATTGCGGCTTGGAACGCCGTCCTTGCCCCTTGAAAGCTCCTCTGGTGGGACGAGGGTCCCAGGGGACACGCCGCCTTGCCGCATTGCCCGCACTGCCAGTACCTCCATCTACACTCTGGGGAGGACTGCAACCCCCAGAGTGCACCATTCCTCAGCGCAGCTGCCGCGAGTGAGGGAGAGGCGTGGCCATCGCGCTTACAGCGCTGCCTCTCCACCAGCGGCGCGGGACGCGTGCGGGACGCGCGCCGGACAAAGCCCGGACCAAGGGCGGGCCCGTCTGCGCCCGTCAGCAACCGGACGAGACTTGACTGGGCCACCCCCCTAAAATCCATATCAACATTATATTGTGTGGTAAGGACTCTACAAACAATACGGGACAACGTAATAATTGGCTGGGACTTGAGAATTATTATTAAGTGCTAATTCCTGTTTGATAAATTATAAAAGCATGAGCTCAAATAGACGCAAGGGGGCTGCTGGCACCCTGGATGCCTTTATCATTAGAGCAGAGTCTCTCTTAACACACGACATACAGATAGCAGAGAGGCGTCTCTCGCTTGACCCCTCTAAATTAGCTACATATAGACACACAAGCCCATCGACCACCAAGGCTATATTACAGTCACCTAGGTTAAGCCCAAGAGTGATTGTTCACAATGAGCAAAGTACACCAACTCCACCGATACCATCCCTAGTTTATTTGGGCGATGTGGAAGCCACGGAAGATACCAAAAGGGTATGGCAACTAGGTTGCGTGCGCCAAGGGTAACTGAAGAACCAAAGGAGATGTGGCGATCTGTAAAACAGAGACAAACAAATGGGCCAAGGAAAGCCAAAACAAAGAAAATAGGAGGGCAGGTGCGCATGGTAAATTCAAGCCGTAATACCAAGGAGCAATTTGAGACTGAAACCCAGAACAGAACAGTTAGTACGCAGACAGAGATAGATTTTGGCATGCACCCATCCTTCATAGAACAGATTAGGACTTTTTTAGAGGGCTCCATAGCATCAATGCTAGAAGCTGCACTTGGGATAATGTCAACACAGATTAGCGACCTAATGGACAAGAAACTTAGCCCATTAGGAATAAAGGTAGAGCAGTTGAATAGCGCAATAGAACAACTAAAAATTAGTAGTAATACCGCCCGCATTGGAAAAGCTATGGGGACATAACCATTATCACAAGCAGAGGGGTTGTTAGTAGAGCAAGCCAAAACGAGTAATGTGCCTCAAGAGTCATTACCAGTAAATCACACGTTAAAGCTGATCAGCAGGGACACGGGCCAATTAGGTAGAGCGTGGAATACACAAGACAATCTAGGAGGGTCACAAAATAGCAACACCCCACATATAATCCCTAATGTATCTGAAATCCATATTGGTCAAAGTCAAAAACAAAGCCCCAAAGGGACAGACCCTGTACCTAACAATGAAGTCCTAGGCCTACCACCGGCCTCGTGCCCATATGCATTAATCTTAGCAGGGGTTCCACCCCTTAAAAGAGAGCAAAAAGAATCATGGCATAATTTACGGAATAAGACGGTTGATTGGCTCACCAAACACAAAAAGTTTCACCCCTCAAACATGAAAGACATCCTCATGGTCCGTAGGGTTGGGTGGATAGGGAAATCTCCCAAAAATATGGCAGGTGATTGTGTAGTAGTAAACTTTCGGCGACCACAGTTGGTACGCAGAATACTAAATACGCATGAGGAAACCTCCCTCCAAGGCAGTTGTATCACTGCCCTCCCACTAGGCTTTTTCTACAGACCCCTACTTGAACATTTTTATAATAATGATGGCACCCAAGTAGCACTTTCAAATAGGTTCCAGGGGTTATCAGACTTAGATACACTAGATTGACAACAAAAGATACCACATCAGGGAAATACTAAACCTGGGATCATCTGGCAAAATTGTAAAAAGGTTCAAATTTGTTTAATAAATGCTCATAGCCCGGAAGTGTCCCAGTATGCCCTAAAATTTGGTAGTACAGAGGAAAATAAGCAATACAGAGTGGAGGAGAACATAAGTACTACCCAAGACAACCTCCTAGAGATTCCATCTGACCACATGATTAATAGTTTAACACCTGAGAGATCTAACTGTAGTGCGAGTAATAACCTACATTTAGATGATGAACCAGGTTTACGGCCGGAAATACATCTTTTCTCATGGAATATAGCAGGCCTCAATAGGAATCTCAGAGACATGGAATGGCATGAGTATATAGAGCAGAGTGATATCTGTCTTCTGCAGGAGACTTGGGCATTAGAAATTCCTCATAGAATAGGATATAAGACATTTAACGTGGAAGCCATTCCGTCAGCCAGAGGTAGACCATCGGGGGGCCTAGTCATTTGGGTAAGGATTTGCCTTGAAGTTGATATAACCCAAATTTTCTTACCATCCCATGATATGATCGGGATTAAAATAACTGCAAGGGATGGAAAAAAGATATATTTAATTAACATCTATAATAGACCGAGCCCAGCACATAAGGAATCATTAGTGATAGACCAACTTGATTCCTTTTTAAAACACACTAGAATCGAAGGCCCGGGTAATTGTTGGGGGGGATTTGAACTGTGTTTTGAACCAGTGGTGGGTTTTGAAAACCTCTTTGAGGGTGAAGATGCAGCAAATAATATCCCCAATATAGAAAATGACAAGCTAGTGACGTGCACTGTGGCGGTGGCACAAATTATGAAATTAACTACAGGGAACGGACTAAGAGCTTGTAATGGCCGCCTACCCTCGGATAGACCGAGTGCGTATACATTTTGTAGAGGCAAATCCAGGAGCAATATAGATTATATAATGGTATCGATTGAGTTATGGCCAATTGCCCTGGACTTAATAATAGAGCCTAGAACTGAGAGTGACCATAGACCGCTACAACTGGCCCGCTCAGCGCAATTATTTCTCCCTGTGACTTCATGTAGCGAGGGAAGCAATAACCTTGTGGATGAAACCCTAGTAAGTAACAATCGCCGAGCCCTTAAATGGCCGCATATTCTAGGGAATAGCCACTCTTTGGAATGCATTTATAAAACCTTTGCGGATATTCTTTTGCCATATATTGATAAACTACCTGACTCAACCCGAATGTTAGAGTTACACAATGCTCTCGTAGACGCATTAAATCCATTCGTGAGTAATACTCCGAAGGTAGGCAAAAGAGGTAAGCAAGATGAGAAATTAGGAATTAATCCTTGGTATAACAGGGAGTGTCGTGAAGCAAAGGCTGAATTAATTGAGGCAATAAAAAACAACAATATAATTTCAATAAGGGAGAATAGGATCAGATATAAAAGAACCCTAACTAAAACAAAACAAATTTGGGATGATGACATTTGGTCAGAATTAATAAGCGCAGCGAAAACAAAAGACCAGCTAAGCTTTTGGAGGTTAATAGCAAAAGGGAACAGGTCAGGTAGGGATACTAAGGATCTTTTCCTCAATGCGAATACCTGGGTCGAACACTTCAGCAGTCTTTATGCAGCGGTAGAAATCGACCAGTCTAATATTGCTGCTGATTTAGCACCAAACCCAAGTATCGACAATTTACATTTTAGTTTGGAGGAAACTATTTTGGCCATTGACGCTGTAAAGCCAGGGAAGGCCCCGGTCCGGACAAAATGCCAGGCGACCTGCTAAAGCATGATACTAGTGTCTGGGGACCATATATTAATTGCCTATGCAATGCAATAGCCTCGGGAACGCCAATACCCGAGTCATGGAAAGGGGCAGAAATTGTGACGATTTTTAAAAAGGGCAACCGCTATGATCCCGTGAACTGTCGCCCGATTAGTTTAATTGATATTTTACAAAAAATGTATGCCAGGCATATTTTAAATAGATTAAGTGACTGGATAGAGGAAAAAAATGTGCTCTCAAAATTCCAGGCAGGATTTAGAATTAAAACCAGCACAATCGATCAAGTATTTAGATTTTTGTGCCTTTGCTGGAAGTATGTAAATCTAAGAAAGGGCCATTTGTATATTGCTTTCGTAGATTTGAAAGCTGCATTCGACTCAATACCTCGGAATCTATTATGGGATTCGCTAAAACGCCAAGGGGTGCCTGGCGAATTGCTCGTGCAAATTATGAGATTGCACGAGGAAAATTTTGCAAAAGTGAGATGGGGACCACGGGGCGAACTCACGAAGCGAATGCCCGTAAGAAGAGGTGTGCGCCAGGGGTGTGTACTGGCGCCCACCCTGTTTTCTTTATATGTAAATGATATCCCCGACTATCTGTATGGTTGTGCGAATGATGCTCCTAAGTTGGGGGGAGATCCGGTGCCAGCATTATTATTCGCTGATGACACCATACTAATATCACAGACCCCCAAAGGTTTACAATGTTTAATAGACCGTTTTTATACATACTGCATTACAAAAGGCCTTGAAATAAACTCCAGCAAAACCAAGTATATGGGAATAAATCCACATAGATCTTTTAAAAAGAATCTAGTATTAAATAACGAAAAACTAGAGTATGGACAAAGTTTTAATTATTTGGGTATTACCCTAGATACAAAGATGTGTTGGAAACCACAACTGGAAAAAAACAAGATAATCCTCCTCCAAAATACAGTACCGATAGCCAAAAAACACCAAGGCAGTGTTTCGAAAGCGGTTTCACCAGCCTTGGAGGTTTTTAAACATAAAGCACAATCAGCCTCCCTTTATGGGGCCGAAATTTGGGGGCCCTATTGCAAAAAGAATTTTGAATTGGGAGAAAATACATTTTTTAGAAAAATACTAAGCCTCCCTATAAGAACTCCCCTGATTCCAATCACCATGGACCTGAATGTTAAACGCACTGACCAGGTCGCTCTATTAAGACCACTCCTATTCTGGGTAAGGCTATGGATAACCCCGGAACTGAAACATTATAGGGAAGGTCTAGAGGAGATATTAAAGAACGATAGGAGTAGGGATATTCCATGGTTAAAGCATATTTCCTCTTGGTTCTCAAAGTTGGGTATACCGCATCTCTGGGAAGATCCGACCCAGCTGATATCAATATCAAAGAAACTGCTAAAAACAACTTTTTGGGTCTATATCCAAAATAGCATGTTACACAGCTCTAATAATGGGTCACTTACAACTAAGTTTCTTCTCTTTAAAGATGTACCAAGTTTTGAGCCATTTATGGATGAGGTGCGCCCACAATTAGCTAAGTCCTTTTATGTAAAGTTTAGATATGGGGTGCTACAAACAAATGTTAATAGATCTAGATGGCGTAGTAACCCTGGAAGCGAAAGTAACGAATTGTGTGTTCTGCGTCAAAGTGGAGCCAAAGAAAATGATCTGCATGTGCTATTTTTCTGCCCGTTGTATAGCACACCGAGGAAGAAATGGATCCTACCCATTTGCAAAAACGAAAACATCAGGGTTTGCAAAGAGGCAGAGAGAATTCTGAAAACTGATACATTGCAAGTAATTGTCTTTGGCGTAAGCAGGTACCTATTCAATGTAAATCTTATAAGAGCCAAAGCAGGACTAAAGCTTTAAATGTGGACACTTTGGTAAACAATAGCACAACAGAGATAAATTGCACACGCACCTTAATTTTGCATATAGCATTTTATGTTTTATTATAGCTCTGGGAAGTTGAAGTATGCACATCTATGACAGTATTGTGGAATATGGGTATTACGAAGCAAGACTTGTATTGACGGAATTTGTGGCACCATGAAGCGAAAAAGGGATCCTGTGAGGAAGCACAATAACTAGACAAGTGTCATTGGATTAGAACAAAATGTTTTTATGAATATAAATGCCTGTATTTTAGATATTTATTAGATATTATATAGTTTTATTGGCTGTAGTAGGGGCAGGTTGCACTTTACAAATTCGTCCTAAAAGCCCTTATTGCAATGTATAGTATTCATACCTTTTACAAATCGATTTGAATTATTGGAATGTGATTTTATGTGTATCTTTTATGGTTCTAAATGAATCGAAATAAAGAATTTGATTTGATGTCCACTGACTTGTTTTTTTACGTGTACACAGTCACCATGTTGGGATGGTATCTACCGGAAGTGCCTGGGTGGCGAGTGAAAGGTAAATACACAGAGTAAGATTGTGTTAGTGAACTCTCGCCACTGGGGGTTAGTTACCGACTGACCTCAAGCTGCCTGCGAGTAAGAAAGCTTGTGAAAACCATGTGCGGCTTGAGGTCAGGTTTTGGCGCCCTTGAATGCTGCAGGGATGTCTTAGGGACTGCTATGAAGTGATAGCAAATTACGTCAAAGGGGCTGCAGCCTGGCGAGCACCGTCGTGATGCTGCATGCCACGGTTTTCTGGTGTGTTGTCCCAAATCTATTGCATGCTTGGCGCAAACCTAGCACATTAATCATGTTTACCTCTCAAACTTTAAATGGTAATTTGTATATAGCGTGTGCCTGTTGCTGTGCTTGTTTAAAAACATAACGTCTAAAGTGTTGTACAGAAGGGCACGATCTGCAGAAAAACCGATTAAAGAGAGGGGGAGCAGGAGGTGAGCCCGCGAGTGGCGCGCGCGCGCTTGGGAGAGCAGTCTGCTCATTTTCAAGCACTGCACTCGTGCTTGTGGCGCGACGCTGCTCGCTCCCGCAAGGTGGATGCCGCCACAAGCACGAGTGTGTGTTTGAAAATGAGAAGAGCGACGGCTAAAGGCCCTCCTATGCAGCGCATGCGAGACCTAAAAACTACTAGCAAGTGTGTTCTAGGGCTTCTGCTTGCCACTGGCCCAGGGGGCGATTATGGACTGGCGCCCCCCTCTAGATGACTCCACGCCCCCCCGTGCGGGGGAGGGGGGTGGTGGTGTGGTAGGGGTGTAAGAAACCTTCACAACACATGTAGGCCAACACGATGAGAACCTTCAGTGGCGACCCACAATCCGACTTCCCTTCTGGCTCTATGTTTGTTGTGACAGAGGGAGGGACCTACTGATATCACCTCCTTGCACCCCATCACATGCTTCATGGCTGCTGCTGCTACCAGGTCACTGCAGCTACCAACAGAGGAAAGATGAAAAACGACCCCACATCTTCTCTGGCTCCCCTTTCATCATCGCGTCTTCCACTGAGGCCCTGGCATGGGTTGGCCTCACCCACATCAACAGCAGGCAAGGGCTCAAAGGTGGCCGTGGGTCAAACACCCACCATGGTGGTCTCTTGGAGTGAACTCTTTCCAAAATTGAACAGATTCTTCAGAGACCCTGGGCAGAGCAGAACCTCGAGCCCATCTCTCGAGTCTCTGCACGGAACACTCCATCTTCTGCAGTACCCCAGAAGACTCTCACCCGGATCACAGCTGCCGGATGCTTTTCAAAAGACCACTCCTTGGACCCTCCTCAGAACAGCCAGGAGTTTCTCATTGCCACAATCGCACAGGCACTCAGCACTACACAACGGTCTATTAACCCTGGCCAGGTTGAGACACCTCATAGTCTTTGATACAGGACTGAACCCACAGAGAGGAAGAACGCAGAGGAGAATGAACACATTTGAGACCTTCATTTAAATGCCCAGACTGCACACACACTGCTAAGAACCATCTTCAGAGCAATTGACCCCGCCCCTCAACCTGCCCAGGACCTGCAGGCCCAGAACCCAAACCTGCAGGCAAAACTAACCTACAAGCCCAGATCCCAAACCTACAAGCCCAGATCCCAAACCTACAAGCCCAGATCCCAAACCTGCTTCTGCTAGCCCAGATTCCAAACCTGCAAGCCAAGCCCCCACTCCATTGATGGAACAAAGTCTCCTGGACAAGACACTCAATCAGTGCCAAGTGCCAGACCAATGGTCCCATGCATGCCAACACTCCGCCGCCTGGAGTACACCCAGATTACTTTACTTCTTTAATCCCTTGTGGTACGGCCACTAAGGCAGAGCACAGACTCACAACATGTTGCCGGGCAACCTGCTCCAACTGGATGTAGCAGAATTAGTAATATTTGCCAGAAGGTGTTGCCTCAACCACAAGGCAGGCTACAGCATGCGTTTTTAAATCAGAACAGTTTTGTAAGACACCAGCCAGTACTACCCCAGTACCACACTGGCAAGAAAATAGATACTGAGAAAAAAAGTCATGCCCAGAAGAAAAGTCACTGGCCCATCCCAGTCTCTTACTGCATGCCAACCAGTGCTAGTTGGGTTCCCTAATCATGGGCAGTTAGGGTAAATCCATGCCCCACTTCCCCCCCACAAAAACAATACCCCAGTTCTTGGTGCTGGGGAGTTCTGGGGTTAAGTGCCTGAAGACGGGGCCACAGCAATCTCGGGTGACAAAATTTAAGGAAAATCCTACTTTCAGCAGCGTTCCATGAGGACAGGTTTCCTGCACCAGGCAACAAATCTACACTGAACAGCTGGGAGCACTTTATTTTTGCAATTTTATATAGAGCGGATGTGGCCCAAAGGCCTCAGAGCGCTTTACGACAGTTGCAGGATACATGGGTTATGGCGAGTTATAGTTACAGTAATTAAACTCAGACATTTGTATCAGTAGATGCGACTAGGGCAATAGCAGCAATTGGGCAACGGTCGTACACAGTTCAAGCATCGATTAAGATGGTGGGGTCACATAATGAAGGTAGTTCCGATCCTGGTGGAGAGAGTACTTAAGTATGGTTGAGGGTGATTAACCAAGCTGCCTGTCCAATAGGAGGAGCTTGAGGACCTTAAGAAGGTGGTTAAGCGGGGGGAGGCGGAGAGTTCCAGATTCTTGTGCCACGACCAGAGAATGATCTGTTCATGTATTGTTCTCGACTGAAGGTGGGGGGGTTCCAGGGGCAGGGATTGGGCATTTCTGGAACCCCCATTTGCTCCAGAGTTTGTTTCTCGTTTAGATAGAGTGCAGCGCCCTGTGGGTAATGCAGGCGGTTTTCAATTGAGCCCACGCTTCAATGGGAAGCCATTGAAGGGTTAGTAGGGCTGGGGAAATGAAGTCAAATTAATTGAGACCTAAAATGACGCGCGCTGCTGTATGTAGTGTTGCTCTCAGTGGGCCTAGGTGAACTTTGGAAATGCCTACGAGAAGGGCAATTCCATAAACCAGTCTGGAGAGAATGAGCGACCGCACCACTGTTCCGAGGTCTTGTTCCAGGATCAATTGTCTGGTGCCCCAAAGCTGCCTAAGTTGGTTTCATGCGCTTTTGGCCGTGGCTGCGATGTGGCTGTTAAGATTGAGATGATTGTCAAGTGTAATGAGCACTCTAGACAATGGCCTGGAAGCCATCCAGGGTGGGAAAGTTAGCCATCCATTCCTGTACTGGAGTTTTTGCTTTCAGAGGCGAAATTAAAAGAAAATCTGTTTTAGTTGGGCTGAGTTTTAGATGGTAGTTAGACATCGAGTTTTGAATCTTTAGGAGCGTGATTGAAAGGAGGGCAATGTCTTATCGGGATGGGATTGTCACATATATTTGGTTGTCATCAGCGTAGAGGTGGAAGAGAATCCCAGAGTTTCTAAGAATCACAAGTGGTTCTAGGTAGAAGTTAAAGAGGGTTGGGGAGAGGATTGAGCTTTGAGGGACCCCTTGATGTACACCGACTGGTCACTAGAACGAGTTGCCCATTTTTACAATTTGGGAAACGGCTGGTTAGGTATGATGAGCCAGTTGAGGACTGTGCCTCCACATCCCATGCGTTGTTCTAGAGTGCGAAGGAGGTCTAGATGGTTGGCAGTGTCAAAAGCAGTGGTCAAGTCCAGGAGGCAGGAGTTACCAGAGTCAAAGAATCTAAAAGAGTCATCAACTATTTGGAGGATCGCAGTTTCTGTACGGTTTCTGTACTGTGGCGGAAACCAAAGTGTCTATAAGGTTGTTTGTTCAAATGTATGAGGCGAGGTGGGACAAACGCAACTTTAAATGACTTTTAAAAATGAGAGTGTGGAGACTGGGTGATAGTATTTCATTTTCTCTAGACCGAGAGATTGTTTTTTCAAGATAGGAAAGACTAGACCCACTTTTAGTTGTTGGGAAATCGGCTCTGTTGAAGAGAGTAGTTCACCATGTTGGTCCATAGGGGGAGTAGGTATGTGGTACGAGATTTACTAATAGAACCTGGAATGGCATCCTGAATGTGGTTCGAGGGTTTTACTTTGGAGATTGTTCGCTGTAGGTCCCGTTCGGAAATCAGGGAGAAAGATGAAAATGAATGCAGCGCCTTGCATGGTAGAATCTCCGTTTCTGGAGAGTCGCTGGTGGGTAGCAAGATATTGATGTCTCTAACCTTTTTATCAAAGAAATCCACAAAGTTGTTCCAGCGGGACACTGATGGTTCAAGAGCTGAAGTGGTGGAGGGGTTTGTAATCTCCGTGTATAACCTCGAACAGGGGCCACGGTCTGTTCTTTGCAGAATTCACGAGTGCTCTGATAGGAGAGGATTTGGCTCAGAGGATTCTGTCTTTGTATTGATTTTGTGCTTTGTGAAGCTTATGCTTACTCAGGTGAGCGGGCGCTAGTCTCCATTCTCTCAAATCTGTGTGATAAGCTTTCTTTCTTCGTAAAGTTCTTTTGGGAACCAAGGACTAGAGGGTTTTTGGTCTGGATAATTTGCACTTCAGGGGTGCACATTTGTCAATAAGGGATTCTATGCAGGTATTGTACTTGCCGGGGGCCTCGTTAATAACATCAAGATGAGGTGTAAAAAATGAGGGTGGGAAGGGCCATGATGGCCATGGCTTCGGTTTCAAGGTTGAATGTGTCCCTGAACCATATTTTCTTTTTCTTGGGTTGCCTGGATGTTAAAAAATAAATAAAAGGGTATATATTGAACCCCTGGAACCCTGTTTAAACAAGAGAGTCACTGGGGCAATTACACACGGTCAAAGCACAGCTTGGACCACACGAAGCAACAGTCCACAAGTGTTCACCTGCAGACACTGGCTTCAGGTGGCCACAGCCCGCCTTAACTCACAGTTCTCACACCTTTCGGAGGGAAACAGTTTGTATCTGGGAGTGCCCTGAACAAGAGTGCATGTTCTCAGCTGGGAGAGGGCCTGTGCCACCCCAGCCCCAAGCGTAGGAGCGCCCAGCTGGTACCACTGGAGGTGTTAACACCAGAGACACAGGAGCATTCTGAAAGCTGCCCCATCCACAAGGATGCGTTGACCCCTCCAGCCCTGCCGCCTTACAGGGTGGATGGGGATTACTGACGTCACAGCAAGGGCTGCTCCACAGCCCGCCCCCACATTCCGTATTAGAGGCCGGTAATCACCCCGTCACCCAGAGCTCATCCGCCGCCCTCCCAGGTAATGATGAGGCTGGGTAAATTCTACAACAGTGGGCGACACCCCTAGACCCAGACGTCTTCAAAGAGCGTCGAAAAGGTACCATGTCACCACACACAGTCCCAGCCCCAACATATGCAAACCATGAAAAGGCCTTTGCACTGCTTTACGTTTACAAGTGCATTGTGTCCTGTACGCGCCCTGCCCTCGTGCAACCCTAACCACACCCAGGATACCATACCCACACCCAAGATACCCTATACCCTACCCCCACCCAAGATACCCTACCTACACCCAAGATATCCTTACCGCACCCTAGAGGCCCTACTCACACCCAGGATACCCTACGGCTTAACCCTACTCACTAGAGTCTCCATTCCTCTGAAGCAGAGGGTGGGTCAGACAGCTGGCCAAGAAACAGGCCTTCTTGCCAGGGTGCCTGCTGCCTGAAGATAATGTAAATGTGTGCATTTGATTAATCTGCATACGTAAATGCTGCTTGGAAGCAGGTACTGGCTTTAATTGATGGAGTCACTTGAAAAGTATTCTTTTATGAGGCACTGTAAGATGAACTGGTGAGCTGAGTGTGCACATTCAATGTTTGCACTAGGCGAAGTCTGCACATTACTAAGATCCATATTGTGAAAGCACTTTTTTAAATCTTGTGGCCGCCTATCTTTTACTGTGCGTAATGGCGCACATATTCAAGGTACTTTCAGTCACAGGCGGAGACAAGGTAACGCTAAAAACATACGTCACTATTCCCCATGGCACCAACCAGAATTCGATTCTATGGCTCCCTGGTTACACACATCTGCAGTGATTACATTAACCAACGGACGTTTCACCATGTAAAATAGTGCATCTCTCACTGATTAGTTTAATTTACAACAATTTTTCATTTAAGGGGAGTGTTATTTTATATGCAGTTACTTGAAGTTGAAAGACCAAGAAAAAAGTTCCAGAATGTTCTTTTTATCCACTCCTTTGACCCGCCCCCATGCACACTGACCACGCCCCCACTGGGGTCAGGTTCACGGTTTTCCTACTTTTTCCAAGCACTTCGCCCAGGACTGAAGGGGGAATTCCTGGGGTGAGTGGTGGAAGGATGCATGCAGAGACACCGACAGAAGGTCCCACCCAGGCTGGTGGGTAGAACTCCTGTCCATGGGTGAGTCCAACTTATGCATGGATAGATGTTCAGGAAGACCTTGCACAGGGGGTCTGCTCAGGCCCTGGACTGGGTGATTTAGTTCCTGACCAGAGGGTAGTTGATGGAGTTACACGTGGGCAGCAATTGAGTGTGTTCTAACAGGAGTCTGCGTAGAGCTGAGGGGTAGAACTCCTGCCCATGATAAAAGAACACATATAGAGACACCGTGTGGACAGGATTTTGACCTCCTGGGTAGATCTCCTGCCCATGGGCAGTTGACAGAAATATGCATGCACAGACGTGGACGGAGTTCAGACTGGATTCTGCCCAGAGCTGGTGGGTAGACCTCCTGCCCATGAGGTAGCTGGAGTTATTATCCATGCACAGATATTCAAACAGTGCTTGCTATGCCAGGATTGGTGGGAATTACTCCTGAATTTGAGCCGAAGGTTGGAATTACAAGGGCAGGAACCTTCAGACATTCTTCGCAAAATGGGTTTTGCCCAGGATTGGGGGGTAGAATTCCCGACCATGAGATGCAGGCTAGAGTTGCGCATGCGCGAAGGACTGGACCTGAATGCTGCACCTGGAAACAGGGTCCTCAGTCAGCAGCCCCTGCTGGAAGAAGGAATGAATGAATGCCACATTCTCAGGAAGAAGGGAGGCCAAGGAGAGAAGTTGTGCAGACAAAGCACTCACCACAGGCCTTCTGCTTCCAAAGTATCTTCAAAGATGAGCATTAGGAGAGGTGAAGCATTTCACTCTGCTACAGCACATAGCGCAGAGTGCCTTCCGCATTGTACGCTCGTATAAAGTGCTATATTTACTATACGTCTTCAGCCACAAGGAGCTGGGTCCGAAAAGCGTCATCTACTCTCCTCTTCGGGAGCTCGGACATAAAATAGGAGGTTGTATACGGCAGCGAAACCACAACGTACAAATAAACAAGCATTTGCAATGCAATAGGTCTCGCATTTATGCGTGTTTAAGCTATTGGCATTGTAAATGACAATGCCTTTTATTTATGTTTTAAAAACGAAAACAAAAATAAAAGGCATTGTTATTTGCAATGTCAATAGCTCAAACTCGCGTAAACGCAAGACCTATTGCATTGCAAATGCTTGTTAGATTACTGAGTAGAAACGCTCCCTTTCGGCCCGTGCGGCAAAATAATTAAATAAACAAGCGCGGCCGCTAAAGTGAAAGCGGACCGCGCTGCAAATTAAAAAAAATTTAAAAGTGCTTGCCGACTTATGAAGGAGACCTTGTAATGCCACAAGTAAAAGATCCAGTCCTCATGGGAGGAAACAAATGGCGACAGGGCGGTAACAAGGAGGGACTAACAGGCCTCAGTATCAATCGGAAGCCAGCATTTACCAAGGACAATGAAACCAGCCAATCAAAAATATGGGCAGACAGAAGGCGAGGCTTCCACAGCATACTAGACTACTGCATGCCTCGCAGAGCGAGCACCGCATGCGCGCTGCCGCTAGGCTCATCCTAAAAACAGAAAAACAAGTGTCACACCAGAAAGGCCTCTGCTGTCCGCACAAGAGCCTCATGAATTACTATTCTCAGTCCACCATCATGGCAGCGTCCAAAACACACAAGACACTTCAAGGCTCTCAGTGACGTGTGCTACAGCAGGACCCCCGCTCCACCATCATAGAAGCATCCCACACAAGCAACAGCCTAGTCAATGCTGTCAGCCTACCGGTCCACCATCACAGAAGCATCAAACAAGCATCAGCCTAGTCAATGCTGTCAGCCTACTGGTCCACCATCACAGAAGCATCCCACACAAGCAACAGCCTAGTCAATGACTGGGCCTTCAGCAGGACCTCCGGTCCACCATCACAGAAGCATCACACACAAGCAACAGCCTAGTCAATGACTGGGCCTACAGCAGGACCTGCGGTCCACCATCACAGAAGCATCCCACACAAGCATCAGCCTAGTCAATGACTGGGCCTACAGCTGGACCTCCGGTCCACCATTGAAGCATCCAACATACGAGACACGCTTTTCAAAGTTGTCAAAGCCTCCTCCTGTATCAGCACCCTCTGGTCCACCCCCACCACAGAAGCATCAAACACACTTCAAGGCTGTCATAAACTAGGCCTATAGGAAGACCCTCCAGTCCACCATCACGGAAACACCCCTCTTCAAGCTTGTAAGAGACCGTGCCTATAACAGGACACTCCAGCTTTCCACAATGGAAGACCACCACATGCAACACCCTCATCAAAGTAACCAACGACTGCACCTTTAACAAGTCTCCCTGGTCCACCATCTCAAAGACATCAAACTCTCTTTAAGGATCTCAAAGACTGAGCCTACCGCAAGCACCTCTGGAACACCATCTTGGAACCATCCAGCACATGCAACACTTTCTCCAGCACACGCAATACTTTCTCCAGCACACGCAACACTTTCTTCGAGGTTGTTAAAGACTGGGCCTACAGAGGATCCTCAGCCACCATCACAGCCGCATCCAACACAAGCAAGATCTTCAAGGCTGTCATAGGCCAGGCTTCTTGCAGGACCCCCGGCCGCCTCCACAGACAGTCAAAGGTAGGACCTCTGGTCCACCATCACGGAGGCAGCCAACACACCCAATGTCCTGTTCAAGGCTCCTAAAGATTGGACAGATAAAAGGGACCTCTGGCACTGCCCCAAGACCACTGTCACCAGGCCCAGGCAGGACCTGAAAAATCCACGACCAGAGTCTGGGGGCAAATAAGTTCATCAGTGATTCTTTTCATGTCCAGACCAAAACCGCAGCAAGCCTCCAAAGCCCACGGGAAGCATCGATAAGCCCAACGCAGTCATCCACACTGACCTCAGTACTACGCAAGCAAGAAACCAGATTCTACCTACTACTTGGCCATATTGTCACATATCTGCAGCACTCCAACCAGAACCCAGATTATCCCAGGTCTGCACTACTCAGTCGAGAGTAAGCCTGGGCGTAGTTTGCGTAGTAGCACTTCACGTAGCTACGTGAAGTACAGCTTCAACTACACGTAGCTATACAAATTGCGTAGTGCGTAGCTGTGTGCTTGACTGCACTGTACAATAATTACCAAAAGCATCTTGTACAGTACAAGTTAAGATAAAATAAATATCTGTCTTTATATGCTAAAAATGCATATAGTAATTTCACTAAAGTGAAAAAAAATGTTAATAAGCAGTGAGAGAGGTGATGATTTTGGTATCCTCGCTAACTTAGGGAGAGAACCAAGCAGATGTCTTGAAAACAAAAAGCACATCTTATTGAACGATTCGGTGGTGGTCCCATCCTCTTAGGACCACCCCAAGCACAGTTATTGGCAAAAATACAATCCCAACCAAAGGCCCTGCAAAGCATTATGGGACGAGATTAGCAGTGGGCAGTGAATATTATAGCATCCAATATCAAAATAATTCTACAAAGAGCTGCAGTTCCACTAGTCGTTACTAGGTGTCCCTCACGAGTCAAATGCAAAAGCTTCATGAAAGGTTTTCAATACTTTTGCATTTGACTCGTGAGGGACATCTTGTAACGACTAGTGGAACTACAGCTTGATGTATTAATAATTTCAATGCTTTTGCATTTGACTCGTGAGGGACACCTAGTAACGACCAGTTGAACTGCAGCTCTTTGTAGAATTATTTTGATATTGGACACTATAATATTCACTGCCCACTGCTAATCTCGTCCCATAATGCTTTGCAGGGCCTTTGGTTGGGATTGTATTTTTGCCCATAACTGTGCTTGGGGTGGTCCTAGGAGGAAGGGACCACCATTGAATCGTTCACATGATATGCTTTTTGTGTTCAAGGCATCTGCTTGGTCCTCCCCTAGGTTAGGGGGACTCCAAAATCATCACCTCTCTCATTGCTTGCTATTTTATTGTCAAAATTCATTTTTGTGAATTGGTTATATGCTTTTTAGCATAAAAAATTGCTTTATCAAAGCATTTGAAGGAGTTTATTATACTCCTGCTACGCTACGTTGATAAGCACAGTTATTCACTCTGCTACGTGCAAATTGCGTAGTGCGTAGTAGCACAAACTTTGCATGCTTCGTGAGCGTAGCAAAGTATTATGCCCAGGGTTAGTCGAGAGCCTGGATTCTGTCTGTGCTCGTCCATACCACTGCATAGCCATCCTGCTCAGTCAAGAACCAAGACTATATCAAATGCTCTTCCATACTGCCACCCCGGACTCACTACACAGCAGAGAACCCAGCCCCTTCACACTACTCGTCCACAGAGCTCTAGATCCAATCTATGCAGTCAAGAGCCCAGATTCTATCCAGAGCTCATCCACACTAGCCCCTTGCTGCCCTACTGAGTTAAGGATCCACTCTCTACCCAATACCCATCCTTACTACTCCCTATCCGGCACTACTCAACGAAGAACAAGACTCTACCCAGTTTCATGAATACCACGGTGTATCTACGCTTTTCAGTGAAGAACACACATTATCCAGCAGTCATCAATACTGCCCCTAGCTACACTTGTAACAAGAATCTAGACTTCCTGCTTACTCATCTATACTACCCCAAGTCTGCCCTTTTCAGTCAAGAACCCAAACTATTCAGTGCCCTGCATACCGCCACCTAGCCACAGAACTCAGTCCAGAACCCAAACTCCAGCTGGTACTTGTCCATATTGGGCCAGAGTGGTCTCATGCGAACTCATGCACTACCTACTGTCACTCACATATCCTCACTGCTGGGCCTAAAACCCAGACTGTACCCACGACGCAACCAAACTCAAACAGAACCCTTCATTTGTCAAGAACCCAGACTCTACCCAGGGCTGGGACAGGCCTCGCCCGACTGAGAACTGACACCCCCAATGCCCTGGAAGCAATGTATGATCCTAGCCAACAACACTCCCCAGGTGTCGGCCAGGGAGTCCGAAGTCTGCGGCTCTGAAGGTCAGATAGAGAAAAGGCTTGAAGCAGCCAGCTCATTGTCTGGGAGCTGTAGTCTGTTACTAAGTAATCTGTGTGACTGACTCAATGAGTGACTGGTTACCGCAGGACAAGCGGTGCATACAAACCGGGTAGGGTGAACAAGCTGGGGAGGGCTCCAGCCGAGGCATAGCCCCTCTGGTCAAGGAGGGCAATGTGTATATCCCATCCTTGGCGGGCTGTGTTCCTGCTTTAGGAGGCAATAGACCAAATGGAGATCAGAACGCTTTCTAAATCTAGGGATGACAGACCACCAGCGAGGACACTGGTTCTATAGGTCAGCAAACAGGACACATATTGTGGGGTAAATATGGTGGTGAGAGACCCAGATGTTGGGGTGCCCAGGGAAGACTGTCACCACAGAGACACATCTGATGTATCCGGTCCCTTCCTGGAGGGTGCACCTAGCGGACCCTGTCTATTTTGGAGGCTACGAATCAACCATTGGCCCATCTCAGGCGGTCACTAGGGGTGGGCGGATTTTATTCTGCAGAGTTACTCAAAATTTCTGCGAGATTCCGGGGAGTTCCCCGAGTAGGCAGAATTTGGCATGTCGTGCTGAATTCTAGCGCCAGGAGCTTGTTCCGTGCTATTAAATCAGCGCGAACTGCACCACACGGTGAGCCAGAGGACGCTGCTACTTTCTACTCGAGTGACCACTTTCTCAACACGAACGGTTGCGTCCTGCCACGAATGCCCGCATTGAGAAATCTCACCAGAAAAATCACACTAGGGGGTGCAAATTCTCACTCGTGCTCGCCAATTTAACGTTGGCGAGCCGCACAATAGTAAAAACTCTGCTACGCGGCGGTTGGCAGAGTTTTGCTGGAACTCTGCATTTCAAGTGGAACGGGCAAAACTCAGCAAACTCCGCCGGCGGAGTGGAGTTTATAGCCAACCCCTAGAGGTCACAGCTGGACGGTTGTGTTCAGCTCAGTAGGAAACAGCTGGAATATTTAGTTCGAGGCCACATCTGGAATAATGTCTTCAACCCTAGAGCCCACACGTGGAACATTCTATGCAGCTGCAGAGCAGGGCCTGGAGTACAGTTTACAGCTCAGGAGGGCTCATCTGGAGCAGCGTAAGCAGTTCTGGAGCACTCTTCCCAGTTCTGGAAGTTACACCTGCTGCATAGTGGACAAGCCAGGAAGCAATCACCGGAGCATTACCCATTCTAGAGGCCTCCAGCAAACAAGTGTAAGTAAATTATGGATCACGGAACTACCCGGCGGGAGATGGAAGAAAGGACGCAGGGGACATAAGAGGCGCTCACATTTCTTAATAGAATCAAAAAGTACCAAATGCATTATCATTAAAGAAAATATAAGACTGTATAGGTTTGCAGTTTTATAACGTGTGAGCTAGGCCCAAAGTGGGTGGCCCTGGCTCTTAAGCCACACCTCCTCCAAGGTACGCAAGGGGGGTACTGAGAACTGAAAGGGATTCCTCAGGGAATGGGCAGTGTCCATGGGAGAACCTCCCATGGGGGGTGTTCGCAGTAGGAAACGAACAACAGATGTCTGAGAGATGCAAGGGCAGAACAGAGGATAGCTGGAGACACGTCTAGTCTCATGTCTGCTTTAGATGGGGAGTCAGACCGGGTAGGCGTGGACCCCCTTCATCTGCAATCCTTCCAGTCCAACGCCCCCTCTAAAGAGATGGCGTGAAAACCCTGACCACACATCTCCCTGAAGAGCTCGGTTTGCGGTGGGACAAGCCTCGGCAAGGATGAGAGTCTGGTTCCAGAGTAGCGGGGTATTCCGTGAGCGCGTGGCAAGCAATGGATGCACACCACTGTGCCCACTTACTGTCCAAACTGGAGCCGCACTGTCCCACTACCTTGAAATACAAAAAAAACATGTAAAACAAACTCCAGAAGCCTCATCCAACATTTCAATCCTATGCACACGGCACCCAGGTGCTCCTCCCAACCCAAGAAACCCTATAAGGACAACACCCTTGTGCCGTCTCCAAGTAACAAAGAAATGGAGAGATTGGAGGAGAAAGCAAAATGAGCTAGCACTGATGTGTTCCAGGGACTGGATGAAGGAACTGCACCGACTGGACGCCCTACAAGTCCATGGGCAGCAGTGCTGTCCCTCGGACAAAGCCTCGGGCTGCCAACCTGAGCCATCACTCACTGCAGTGAGGAACATGAAGAAAGTGGCAAGAACCAGCCGCTGCTACCTGAAACTAAGAGATCCTAGCCATCAATAAAACAAGCCTACAAGACGTGTGACCTAAGGCGCCAGGCTGGGCTCTGGCAACATGCTGGATTCAGATATCCCCAAAAACAGAGCCAGACCACTAACTGTTGAAGAACGGTGGCAAGATGGCCAAAACAGATCAAGGAACTTACGGCAAGACTCCTGGCCTCAAGAGGCAGTAGGCATCAATTGCAAACTCTGACCTGTGATGCCCAGAGTGTGGTGCAGAATACACTGCTGTCTTCCTGCGCTCTCTTTACCTGCCGAGGTGGCACCCGCCAGCTACGTCACGGCTCTTGCCAAAGTCAACTCAACTAACGCGTTATGAACGAATGTGCCAATATAGCGGTTTAACTAAACTCTACCAATTAAACAGGGTCGACGATCACTGCTTGTGTGTTTCCGATGACCCTTCTAAGCGCTTCCTTCTGAAACTAGCCATACCTTTCAATGCAAGACACTGTCGTCTGTTCAGGCAAGAACTCCCTCACGCCTTAGACACAGCTGCACTCTCCGCACACAATGGGGGAACTGAAGTTACCCACTGTCCCCACACTCTGATCTCCCCTCATGATTGACACTTGAACAGTTCATATCCCACCCGCTCACTACTTGGTCTCATCCAGACAAGGCCCTGAGCTGGTCTGCAGCCAGGAGTGAGGCTCGGTTTCATTGTGGGGGAGAGCTGCTCCCCAAAGAGCACCTTGAAGCAAAGCCCAAGGATGCAGAGAGTGCACTGAACTGCCCTTTCCTACAAGGCACTCCTTGGCCTCTTCCTGTTTTGTATCCACGCATGAATACCTCAGTCTATTGACCTGGATTCTTCTCTTTACATCGCATTGGTGGGTTGGCCTACACGAATGCCGCATTCCATGTTTGAAGCGATACCAAAGGGGATGATGGACGGAGCGTTTGAGCTAATCAAACACTGACCCCCAGTCAACTGATCTGGGTTTAATCCATCATCATTCTTTAGCTCACTCCACCACCCCAGTTCAGACATGGCAATATGCAAATCAGTCTGACCCTGTGCCTCATGGGAACAGTCCAGCCCGAACTGCCAAGCCATGTCTTCCCTGGACCGGAAACAAGCATCCTGGGACCGGTTTCGGGTTCAAAACCCTCATCAGCCAGGCTATCTTGAATCCAGTGGCAAAGTGAGCAAGGGACCCACGTCTGGGCATACCCTGCCAACTTAGGGCGAACAAGCGATACCAAAGGGGATGATGGACGGAGCGTTAGAGCAAATCAAACACTCACCCCCAGTCAACTGATCTGGGTTTAATCCATCATCATTCTTTAGCTCACTCCACCACCCCAGTTCAGACATGGCCATATGCAAATCAGTCTGACCCTGTGCCTCATGGGAACAGTCCAGCCCGAACTGCCAAGCCATGTCTTCCCTGGACCGGAAACAAGCATCCTGGGACCGGTTTCTGGCTATTCCCAGACGTGGGTCCCTTGCTCACTTTGCCACTGGATTCAAGCTAGCCTGGCTGATGAGGGTTATGAACCCGAAACCGGTCCCAGGATGCTTGTTTCCGGTCCAGGGAAGACATGGCTTAGCAGTTCGGGCTGGACTGTTCCCATGAGCACAGGGTCAGACTGATTTGCATATGGCCATGTCTGAACTGGGGTGGTGGAGTGAGCTAAAGAATGATGATGGATTAAACAGATCAGTTGACTGAGGTGAGTGTTTGATTTGCTCTAACGCTCCGTCGTCCATCATCCCCTTTGGTATCGCATTCCATGTTTGTGCACACGTTTTTTTAAAGTTTTTTTATTTTTTTATTACATGTCTTTCCACCGGCTGTGAATTACTGCTGCGTTACTTGTAATTCTATTTTCAACCTAATCCAAGTTTCTCGTTTTCGACTTGGGACCCCTGGAACTATACAGCCATATAAGACCAAGTCATGTGGAAGGTTGACAAAGTTCTACATTATGCGGCAATCGTGCAAGACTTCTTTCCATTAGCAGAGGCTTTGTACTACAGTAGATTTCGCGTTTATTAAGCAGGACCTCGCTGGGGGTTATTTTAAGATTCAAGACTTGGGGCCTTAAAAATGCGGCACATACGAGGGATCCTTCTAAAATCCGCGTGTCCCTTGCAAGGACTGCCGTTCTGGGAACAGTGTCTGTGACGGAAACACGAGTCTGTGTTGATATAGTGAGAATAAAATCATGGAAAAAATAAATCTTTCTATCCAACCCGTTTGAATGACATGTAAGGAATTATGGTTTCTTTGTGCTGCTGCACAAAACCTATCCCGCTCCCTCGCGCTGGGACACTTACCTCACATGGGCAGCACTCACCTCTGTAAAGGGCCAGGTGCAGCAGACGGTGGACAGTTACAATATTAAGCATCTGGCATACATTTGGATCCGTTTGAGGCTAGGAGCAATAGGTTTTATTGAAATCTGCACATTATGCTGCAGAAGCGATTATGCGGCGAGTGTGGCAAAGTCATATTTAAGTCCAAAGCACTACAGCCGCACACTCATGTTACCGAATGGCCCTGCTTATGATGCAATGTATAGCGCTCTGAAACCTGGCTTTGAAGAGTTTGCACCACATAAAACAAACACTTAAACAACTTCTCTCTGGCTCAGAGGCCTGCAGAACCCCTACACTGTCGACATTTCTTCAGCTCCTCGCATTAACCCTGCATGTGGCAGTGTTGAGCCCTGTGCACGCCAACTCTGTGTTTTAATGGGGGGGGGGGGGGATGTAACAACATAACATGTATTTGTAAAGCGCACGTTCACCCAAGGATATCTTGGCACCGAATAACATTTATTGTTACCCAACTCAACGGTACTCATTTTATTGACCTCAGAAGGATGAAAGGCTGAGTGGACCCGACGGGATTTGAACCTGTGACCATGAGGTCGAACACAAGCCCCTACAGCCCACTAAGCCACCAGACCCGGCTTATGTAGCGTCATATAGATATTTTGAATAAAACTAACAAAATGGGACAGGCTAGTGTACAGACTGAACAAAGCTATCGAATTTAAAGATTGCAGCAGATTAAAATTGTGACTTTCGAAAATGGTTTTTGAAGGTTGTTTTTCAAAAGTCAAAGCTCCATTTTCAATGCTCACATGAGTAGGAGAATACATGAGACGTCAGGGAAGCCCCCCGCCCCCCCGGGAGTCACGAGGATGTGCAGGGCCCACATCACGGGTGCACGAGCGCCCAGGGGCTTCCAATGCCAACGTTGGGGGCCGGCCCCAAGGCCCCTGGGGAGCCCCACTTGCGCGCTTTGACGCACAGCTACATCACTTCAACTGAAGCGTTTTTTAAAGGCTAGACCCACAAGGAAAGACCCCTTTGTAGACCCTGACAGACCAGAAAAGGGGGGGGGCAGGGGCAACTAAAAAGGCTGGACAGTGTGAGATAGTGAGAGATTAATACCTAGGCTTCGGAGGGAGGCTACGTCACATCGCACTATAAGTATTTATGGGGTGAAATATAATATCAGCAAACATCTGCCTAGGGAACACCGTGCTCTGGGGGTTAATGACAGGCACTACTGTTGCCCCAGGGGACTCGTTTTACCAACCTCTGAAAAATGAAAGGCTGACTCAGCCCTGCTGGGATTTCAACCCATCACGACCAGGGTAAAGACAGATGTCTGCGGCAAACCATTACTAAAAGCGTCATTTTATCCCGGTGTAAACAACCAACAGCCTGGCAAACGACAACAAACCGCCAGGTACCCCAGTCAGATGCTAACACAAACACACAGCAGTCAAGGGGCAGTAGTAGGGAGTACACTACATGGGCAGACCGTGCTTGGCAGGCTAGGGAGAGTAGCAGCTACAGGGCAATTACTGCTACGAGGGAGGAGAGCAGGCACTCGGACACCGTGGAGGAGTCTGTATTAAAGAGCAGTGTGACACTAGGACAACAGTGAAGCCGTTCACCCATCTCCCCTTGCACGACAGGGCTCACGTGGAGCCCGCTCACTGTCACCAGATAGGCGGGATGGCAGACACGACCCCCTTCCAAGAAGCAAGTCTAGAGGCCCCCTGGCTTGGGAAGCGATAGTCGCCATCATGGGGTGCAATGATGCTGTTGGTCGTCAATGACCTTAATAAAATCTGATCCCCCCCGCCCCTTCACAGGTGACTGAACAACCCAGGCTTTGAGGGGACCCAGAAACTGAGGATGGGGCATGAGGCGTCCCACACAGCGGGGCAGCCTCCACCTCACGAGGCGATTGTGGCAGAGTTTACAGAGCACCAGTGGTCAGACACGAGGACCCTTCTGCAAAGCCTGCATGAAGGTCCTGGGTAACTGAGTGGGACGGACGGGAGCTCTATCCATGGGACATACCGAGGGCGTTGCTAATGGAAGGGTTTGCTGCTATGAACGTCACATTGTATTTGTATTGTATTGTAAAACGTCACATTAGATCCTTCCAGAAGGTCCACTGGGATCAATTGGGCAAACAATGCAAGTACCTAGAGTGGGGCATCGGCTTCGGTAACCCAGTCCACTTGATGAAATGAAGCTTTGACAGAAACACATCATTAAACAAATACAGGGGACAGGAAGGCGTCTGGTGACTTGTTCCACTTTGAACTCCCTACAGTGACCACTGGCTGCTGAAGCCGGCATCTCCTCCGAGGTCTGAGCACAAACCTGGTGGAGGCCGGCGAGGGGGAGCCTCGGAATCCCTCAGGGTGGGCGCTACTGTGTAGGGCATGAAATGCGTTGTTGAACCCAGTTACAGACCAGGAAAGCACCGGGGCCACACCTGGTTGGAGCGCATCTCTGAGGTCAAACAAGTACTCCAGATGTGCTGAGTATCAGTTTGGGAGAAGGGTTTCTGGTGCCTCTTAGAGCTCGGACAGACCCAGAGAGTTACGAAGACACACGGAGATCAGACATACCTTTTAGGGGGAGACCTAGGTTTGTCCAGTCTAAACCTCCCTCTCCGATAGACAGCACCCCAACGTTTTTACTTAGTCCAACTAATGGGCGATTTCAGTTGAAGAATAGAGCATCCTTCAGGAAGTCGATCCAGATTCTGTGACAAAGCGGGTGCACCAGGCCAGAGCCGTGGAAGTTGGGTGGGTCTGGTCAACGCGACCACCATAAGCCAGGGGCCAATCTACATGAACATCCTGGTATCGTGACATGGCATTGGAGGTCATCACAGGACACACTATTGACGGCTTTAGCAAGGTTTGGTGGTTACGATAAAAGATACACGAATATGACAAGTAGCCGCTAGTGACCGGACGTCGTGCACGGACAGATGGAAGGTCAGACATGGTTGTGTACTCGCACATACTGGGTTTAAGTATGGAGAAGGAACGTCGGTGGGAGGCCAGGAAAGGTAGGGGGTAAACATATGGAGCTCCAATTCCCTCATCACACCACCTCTTACTCACAGAGACAGGCATACATACATGCAGAGTATGTATGAGCAGTACGTCATGAAAAGATGGTGGCAATTCACAGCAAGGACGCGAAAATGTCGATTTTGGGTGCTAACAATCCCACGATTATTTTTGTAGGCATGTTTGATTATATAGATATTTGTATTGTAAAGAAAGCAATCTTCGTGGTCGCCATAAGTAGGCACAAGTCATGTTACACTGGGACAACACTGAAGCTTTCACAACCACCAACAAAACTTGGGCTTATGCGCATAAAAGGGGCCTTGGAGCGGCTGGCGAGCGGTAATCCGTGCCCTTCTGCGGAGCTGGAAGAGGAAGACGTTCAAGTCTGGCAGAACTTCTTACAAATCAAAATGAATATGGAACTTAAAGAATTTATTTGCCTTTTGGGAAGTCTTTAAGAAACTTAAGGGGCAGCTTTAGGGGGAGCCAGATATATTTCGCAAAGATGCATGCAGCATTTGTAATCACATTTTTTAAATATTTGAAATATATACGTTTATATAGTTCCACATAAACCGAATTAAACTGCTAATAAACAAACATTATTAATATTACATTTGCAAAACTCAATTCCGGACCAGACCATAATATGTGAATTGAGCTTAAAATCTTGGATGTACCAATAAGATCGATGCAGAATAATTACTGGACCGGACCTCGAGCCAATGATTAGGTCAAAGAGGCCAGAGCTAGCACCAACGTCAGAGGACAGGACTAGCTAGCGCCTGCGTCAAAGAGGCCAGGCTTAGCGCCTACGTCAAAGAGGCCAGGCTTAGCGCCTACGTCAAAGAGGCCAGGCTTAGCGCCTACGTCAAAGAGGCCAGGCTTAGCGCCAACGTCAAAGAGGCCAGGCTTAGCGCCAACGTCAAAGAGGCCAGGCTTAGCGCCAACGAGGCCAGGCTTAGCGCCAACGTAAACGAGGCCAGGGCTAGCGCCAACGTCAAAGAGGCCAGGCTTAGCGCCAACGTCAAAGAGGCCAGGCTTAGCGCCAACGTCAAAGAGGCTGCAGATCATGTAAATTAGGCTTTAACTGAATGGGACAGAAGGGCTAATGGAAAAATGAAGCACCAGGTAAGCATTGATACAATGCAGCTTAATAATGCCGGTGGTACACCTGGCCTTGTGCACCGGAAGAGAGCACTTTAGGCAAAAATCTCAAACAGAAGCGCCAAGAGGCGGGTGAATGTGGCTTGTCGGTGATGAAGCTAGTCGGACACAACAATGATTCTGTTCTAGAACACTCTTGTGAAGTACAATATTCAAAACATACAGCACAGGGTCTGCTTGACCATGGAGACACCCCCACCGCCCCCGGGGTCAGAAAGCGATGGTCTCCTGCCTGCATCTTGCCTTGAAAGCTAGAAGTAAAACAAGCACTGACAAAGCCAATTGGTCTGGCTTAGAGGGAGTGTTTGGTAGTAGCTGGGCGTCGGGGTCACCCCCAGCTGCCCGAGACAAAATCTCCCATAGTGATACAACCTCTCGAGTTCCCTCAGTATAGAGGCTGAGCCCTTCACCTGAGCCGACTGCAACAGCGGAGCCAAGATGTCTGCTGAAAGAGGGTTATGAAAAGGACACAGAAAATCAATTTGTGCTGCACCCTAAATGCCATGCAGAGCAAAGCACTGCGTCCTAGATGCTTCTGTCAACGCCCAGCATTGTTGTTCAAGCTTTAAGAAAGCCTATGTGAGGAAAAAACCCTGTGGATTAAAACAGCAGAGTAAAACGAATTAATATGCACGCCCAATTATTGAACAGCACTGCGCCTCTATGGCAGTAGACACTTGCTAAACAAAAAGACACAAACCAGAAATAACAATGTAATTCGGGCAGAAATACACCAAAGAGCGCACAGCGACTCAATTACAAGCCCAACGTCATGTGTCTTCTACTTTCTAAGAAAATACTGGTCTGATGCTCCAACACCAGCTCTCCACGGAAGAAGTCAGGGCGGACCCCAAGAACCCTCGCCCTGTATCCCTGCTGCCGTCCCCGGCTCCGATTCTGGAGCGGCATCTCACCAAGACCCTTACAAAATTTGTGGAGGGCCAGCAACTGCTCCACCCTCCACAATCTGGGTTTCGGGCCCATCACAGCACAGAGTTACTATTCGGCGGTGACCTTGTTAGATCTCACGGCAGCGTTCGATACGGTCGATCATCAACAGCTCGCGCATAAACTGCTGGCTTGTGGGATTACAGGGTCTGCCCTTTGGGATTACAGGGTCTGCCCTTCTGTGGCTTTCATCGCTTTTGAATGATCGCTCACAGAGGTGGTCATGTCTCCAGGGCAAGGGCATTAACCTGTGGGGTCCCTCAAGAATCCGCGATATCCCCCCTGCTGTTTAACATCTATATACAGCCTTTGACTGCAGCTCCGGCACAGCTGGATTTCCAACTGTTTAATTATGCGAGGACACTCAGCTGGTCGTGCGGATCGAGGGCTCTACCAGTCACAGTCGAACGTGCAGAATATCTTGCGATTCACTGCTAACTGGATGACAGCGATTCACTGCTAACTGGATGACAGCGATTCACTGCTAACTGGATGACAGCGATTCACTGCTAACTGGATGACAGCGATTCACTGCTAACTGGATGACAGCGAGCTCTCTGAAGATCAATCTAGATGAGGCCGAAGTGCTGGCAATCACCACGAAGGGGACTCCCTGGTTGGGCAGTTTTTGGCCACTAGAGTTTGCCCCCTCTTGTTCCGTACCAGTAGTAAAAAGTCTTGGCATTAAGCTGGACAGTAGCCTGTTAATGTCCAAACAAGTGGCCGCAGTATGTGGGAGATGCACAACTCTTCTCAGACAACTACGGAAACTGATCTCAGTCCTTTCATTTTCAACTATGCGGACAGTGGTAGCAGCAATTATATTGTCACATCTGGACTATGGGAATGCCTTGTACATCGGCCTAACTAATAAGCTGGTGGGCAAACTCCAACTGACAATGAATGAGGCAGCAAGATGGCTGCTTAAACAGCCAAGATGGGCACATGCCACACCACTGTTGCAACAACTTCATTAGTTGCGGATTACACAGAGGGCCATGTTTAAAGGCTTGTGCATCGCACATAAAACACTGTATGGTACTGTACCGGCCTACATCAAGGAACGCCTGAGGCACTATCTGCCTGGTCGCTATCGACGATCCTCTGAGGGAAATTTGTTGACCTGTCCGCGATTTAGTAAAGCTACCTTGGGCGGTCCGGCATTCTCGATTCCTTGGATTTGGAATGGATTGCCAGAGAGTTTGAGAAAATAAGTACCTCTCCTTCCCTTTCGGAAAAGGCTGAAGACTTAAACAAGCTTGGCAGAAACAGTTATGATAGTCCTATAGTAAGCACCAAGAGACCAGTGGTATTAGTGCGCTATATAAGCATAATTAACTTAACACCAAATGTAAACAGAAACCGGACAATGTAACCATCCACAAAATGCCATGGCCTTGATGGACAGCCCATCCAACCAATGGAAACCTTGAAACACACCAAAACTCCCTCACTCCCTGTACGCCTTAAACTGAATATCCGAGCTTCTTCTAATTTTTTGAAGAACTGATAATAGGAGATCTTTCAGACAGTTATAGTTGTTTAAAGCGAGACCTACATAAAAAAAAAAAAAAAAGGACAAGAAAATGTAGATGGCTTTCAATTTCACCATTTTCTTGGGAATCCAACATGAGGATCATAAATAGCTTTTTAGAGCTTTATCTAAATACTTATTGGCTTTGGTGTGGTGGTGTTATTATTCTGTGTTGGTTTGTTTTAATTCCGGTTTGCAATGACAGGCACCTTCATATCTACATTAAAGTACATCTACATCATTAGTATTTTTTTACATTATTGCTCAGCTCCCGCAAAATGACTGCTGACCTCAATCCAGGCCCACAAATACCAGACCATCCCTTCCTTTCTCAAACCTCTGGGGACTCCGCTTTAACCCCCACAACTCTCAGGGATCATTGGTGATAACCTTCTTATTCCACAAATCAGAACTACTCCCATATCTCACATGTCCCTGCCATCCACCTATTCCCCCACAAATCACTGCTGACTGCCCTCTGAAGACACAAATCACAATCAGTTCCCGCTCCCACAAATCTCCACTGACTACACCAATCCTTCCACAAATCTCTGGTGACTACCCTCCGCTCTAAAGCACTGCAGCCACAAATCACTCAAGACTACCCTCTGCAAATCACTGGTCACCCCAGCTTAGACCCAGAAAATCACAAACCATCACCGACGACTCTGAGGATCACTACTGACAGGCTACCTTCTAATTTCACAACCATAAGTGCCCCCTTTTTTCCAAAGATCACTACCACTTCCTCTCACAAATCACTGTTGATGCTGCATTCACAAATCTTAACTGCTTTCACCACCCCCCCATAAAAATCACCAAATTCTCTATCTTCCCAAAAACCACAGCCGACTACCCTGTACCATCACAACGCACGACTACAACCTTACTCCCACAAATCACTGCCAACACTCATCTGCATCCGAAGGGCGCAGAGGGTAGGAAGTTCTGCTTTCGGCAGGCCACTTCGGCCAACCCCTGCGCAGGTGCTTTGGGCGCCAACGTGGCATAACATCAGCCCCTGGGAGGTAGTATGGAAGGGCGTAGGGGGTGCCCGCGGAAAGGAGTCTGGTGGGCACATGGGCCTCCTGCGCAAGGTCACTCCGGTAAAGGGGGACCTGCCAAGTAGTTGGGAACAGTCATGACCTTGCACGTAGGCTCATCCAGGATACGCAGTAAACAAAAGTGTACATATTCCAGTTTTAGGTTAGGTATGGCTATGTATTAGACTCATGTTCAGGTTAGCCATAAAAATGTGTAAATATTTGTATTTGAAATGTGATTGAATAGGTTTGGGTTTTCTGCGTATATAAAATGTTTATGACTTTAAAATATGTTTATTAATTTTAATAAAATACGGCCAGGGTCATCCGACCCTTAATCCAAATATGGTGGTTTGGATGTGTTATTATCAATGCCTCAGGGAGAAGGGGGGGTTTGGGGAGAAATGGTTCCCAAATTATCTCACGGGAGGGGACTCGGCAATACCAGGCCATATCAATCCTATGCAGAGGACACTCGGGTACTCCTCCCAACCCAAGAAACCCTACATAGACGACATCTTCGTGCCGTCTCCCGGTAACAAAGAAATGGAGGGATTGGAGGAGAAAGCAGACTGAGCTAGCACTGATGTGTTCCAGGGACTGGATGAAGGAACTGCACCGACTGGACACACTACAAGTCCATGGGCAGCAGTGCTGTCCCTCGGACAAAGCCTCGGGCTGCCAACTTGAGCCATCACTCACCGCAGTGAGGAACTTGAAGAAAAAGGTGAGAACCAGCCGCTGCCACCTGAAACCATCAGAGACCCTAGCCAACAACAGCACACACCTATAAGACGTGTGATCTAAGGCGCCAGGCTGGGCTCTGGCAAGCTGCTAGATTCAGACATCCCCAAAAACAGAGCCAGACCTCTAACTGTTGAAGAATGGTGGCAAGATGGCCAAACAGATCAAGGAACTTACGGCAAGACTCCTGGCCTCAAGAGGCAGTTGGCACCAATCTCAAACTCTGATCTGTGATGCTCAGAGTGTGGTGCAGAATACACTGCTGTCTTCCTGCGCGCTCTATCTTCCGAGGTGGCACCCACCAGCTACGTCACGGCTCTTGCCAAAGTCAACTCAACTAACGCGTTATGAACGAATGTGCCAATATAGCGGTTTAACTAAACTCTACGAATTGAAGTCACACGCTGTCCCCACACTCTGATCTCCCCTCATGGTTGACACTTGTATGGTTCATATCCCACCCGCTCACTACTTGGTCTCATCCAGACAAGGCCCTGAGCTGGTCTGAAGCCCTCGGTGAGGCTCGGTTTCATTCTGGGGGAGAGCTGCTCCCCACAGAGCACCTTGAAGCAATGCCCAAGGATGCAGAGTGCACTGAACTGCCCTTTCCTACAAGGAACTCCCTCGTCTCTTCCGGTTTTGTATCCACACATGAATACCTCAGTCTATTGACCTAGATTCTTCTCTTTACATAGCATTGGTGGCGTGGCCTACCCGAATGCCGCATTCCATGTTTGTGCACACGTTATTTTAAAGTTTTTTTTTTTTTTTTAAATGTCTTTCCACTGCTGCGTTACTTGTAATTCTATTTTTAACCTAATCCAAGTTACTTGTTTTTGACTTGGGACCCCTGGAACTATACAGCCGTATAAGACCAAGTCATGGGGAAGGGTGACAAAATTATACATTATGCAGCAATCGTGCAACACTTGTCATTAGAAGAAGCTCTATACTACAGTAGATTTCACGTTTATTAAGCAGGACCTCGCTGAATTTTAAGATTCAAGACTTGGGGCCTTAAAAATGCGGCACATACGAGTGATCCTTCTAAAATCCGAGTGTCTCTTGCAAAGACTGCCGTTCTGGGAACAGTATCTGATGGAAACACGAGTCTGTCTTGATATAGTGACAATAAAATCATGGCAAAAATACATCTTTCTATCCAACCCGTTTCAATGACATGCAAGGTATTAAGGTTTCTGGATTCTGCTGCACAAAACCTATCACGCTCCCTCGCGCTGGGGCACTTACCTCACATGGGCAGCACTCACCTCTGTAAAGGGCCAGGTGCAGCAGACGGTGGACAGTTACAATGTTAAGCATCTGGCATACATTTGGATCCATTTGAGGCTAGGAGCAATAGGTTTTATTGAAATCTGCACAGTATGCTGCAGAAGCCGATTATGCGGCGAGTGTGGCAAAGTCATATTTAAGTCCAAAGCACTACAGCCGCACAGTCATTTTACCGAATGGCCCTGCTTATGGTGCAATGTATAGCGCTCTGAAACCTAGCTATGAAGAGTTTGCACCACATATGGAAAGCGCGGCACTAAAGGCGCCCCCAATCTCCAGCGAGGGCCTTGGGCTTGCTCACAGATGCGGCAGGGAGTGTTGGTTTCGGGGCAGTGTTGGGCGCGCACTGGTGCAGGGAGAATTGGCCGGCAGCCTGGCACGAGAGTGGTTTGACAAGGAACGTGGCATTCTTGGAATTGTTCCCAATCGTGGTGGCAGTCACAGTGTGGGCGGACTTCTTTAAGAATAAATCTGTGGTTTTTTGATCAGACAACATGGCGGTGGTGGAGACCATCAACAGGCAGGAGGCGACTTGTACTCGCGTATTAAGGCTGTTGAAACACTTGGTGCTGCAATGTTTGAAGCTGAACTTGCTGTTTAGAGCTGCACATATTCCAGGTGTGGAGAATCAGGCAGCTGATGCTTTGTCTCGCTCCAAGTTACAGGAATTCCGGAGGTACCACCCACAAGCAGCGGACCGGATGACAGAGTTCCCGACATATCTGTGGAAGATTGGTGCCCCGCTCTAGCGGGCCTTGTAGGGGCCTCACTGAGCGAACGCACCTGGAAGGCTTATCAGCAGCAGTTTAAGGATTACAGGTTTTTTGTGCAGCGCGAAGGGATAGTAGGCCTGTTCTCCTCAGAAGCCTTATGTAGATTCTTACAGGCATTAAGGGATCAGGGTAGGCCAGTATCTTACGCCAGGGCTCACTTGGCAGCGGTAGGGTTTTTCGCAAAGCTGTCTGGGGTGTCAGATGTGGGCAATTCATTCTTAGTTAAGAAGGCCTTGGCGGGGTGGACCCGGTTAGAGGGGGTGAAAAAAGATAAGACGACCACTGAATGTGCGCACGCTGGGGGGACATGTTGGACACCTTGCAGGGGGTATGCACTTCAGCGAACGAGGCTACCTTGTTTGCAGCTTCCTTCTCGCTAGCCTTTTATGGGGCATTTAGATTGAGCGAGCTAGTGGGGGCCTCCAAGACAGATTGCGGGGGGGGGAGGACTGCAGTGGAAGGATACACGGCTCATCCAGGGGGAGCTCTTGGTCACGCTACGTAGATCTAAGACCGACGCTTTAGGCAAAGGGACCACGATTCGTCTCAGACCTGCACCGGGAACAGGAGTGTGTCCAGTGGCGCGAATGGGGGCATACCTGAGGATTCGCCCACAGGAGAGAGAGCAGGCCCTGTTCATTCACGAGCATGAGGGGTGCCTGTCGAAATACCAATTCAGGGCAGTATTCAGGAGTTCCTTGAAGAGTTTAGGGATAGATCCCACAGGTTACTCGTCCCACTCATTCAGGATTGGGGCGGCAACATTGGCATCAGGAGCAGGCCTGTCAGTGGAAGAGGTAAAGTGTGTGGGGCGATGGTCCTCCGCATGTTTTAAGCGCTATGTGCGTCCAGACTTATTGGAGTAAGATGTGAGAACGCGCTCGTGTGACCACTCTAATGTCTCTTTCTCCTTCCGCAGTAGTATGCCTTCCAGAGTAATATGGGTGTTGGGACACTCTTTCGTGCGGCAGGCCGCTCACCGATTGCAACAGCAGCGTGGGTCGAAACCGGCGCGTTTGGAGGGGATGTCGTTCCACTGGCGAGGCAGAGGGGGCCTTTGAATCGAGCAACTGCGGCGGCTAGTGGAAGAGATGAGGGCACATGAGGGACTTCCGTCCCCGGACTTGATTATCCTGCATTTGGGCGGGAACGACATGGTGGCTCGTGGTCGGCAAGCAGTCAGGGAAGCCCTACTGACAGAATTCGCATGGTTGGGACGGACATTTTCCCGGGCACGGATCGCATGGTCATGCATGATTCCGCGGCAGGCATGGGGCACTGGAGTGAGATCAAGGGCGCTGAACGTGTCGGTAAGGCGCCTGAATGGTGAATTTGCGAGATTGTGTACTGGGCAGGGCCGCCTGTGTCACATACCTCAGACTGATCAACGGTGAACAGATGTTTCATCGTGACGGCGTACACCTGTCAGACATTGGGACCGACGCTTGGATTAATGGCATTTGGTCATTTGTTTTGAACTTGTTCGGTGGTGGGGAGGGCGAAGGACCTATGGGCCCTGGTCGCCCTTGTGGCGGTAAGGAGGCCACAGATTGACTCACATCGTTAACGGGAGTCTTCCGGCAGACTCCCTAGGCCAGCACTGAGGAGGAGAGACGGTAAGCTCACCGCAGTGAGAATGGGGACACCGGCTGGGGGGGCAAGGGCGCCAGGTTATCAGTTAGGACATGGGGCAGCGGCCCATGGTTATACCCTACGAGCCCCCTTGGTCAGCCTGGTGGTGGAGGGGTGGGCCCTAAGGAAGCGGACAAGGACCAGAGGGCTGGGGCTCACCTCTCAAGGACGCAGGTGGGTTGCGCCTTGCGTGGTTCTCAGTCGGGGGACGCGAGCCAGAGGGCCCCTTGGTGCTGAAGCAATAGAATAGGTCTTGTATATAAGTCAGTCATGTAAGCTGTAAGGTTTTAGGATGCAAATGAAAATGTAAATATGGTTTAATGAACAATTGAGTATGTTTTGCAGCTTAAAGAGAATGTAAAGAAGATAAAGTCAACTTGTCATGTTTATGTGTGATGTTTGAATTAAACATGGCCGTTTTTACCCTCACCCTAGTAACACGTATTAATTGTGGGTTTGTGGGTGGTGGGGCAGGGAGCGACCTAGGGGGTCCGGGTTCTATGGAAAGCGCGGCACTAAAGGCGCGCGTCATTAGGGCCCGGCACCCTGGGGTCCAGGCCCCACCTACCTGAGCCAGGGTAGCCCGATTGGCGACCGGCAGTGGAACTCCTTCCCGGGAAGGCGGCTGATGACGCACTTCCGGGGGGGCTCGGCATATGGGGGGAGAGAGAGGCCGTGGCCTATTTAGGGCATGGTGCCCTGGCCTTCGACCTCTCTCCTTCCAGCGCCGGCCCCAGGACCAGTGCGGTCAGCGAGGATCACCCATCCCTTTAGCTCTAGGAGTTGGGAAGATGTGACGGCGGTAAGGAGGCCACAGATTGACTCACATCGTTAACGGGAGTCCTCCGGCAGACTCCCTAGGCCAGCACTGAGGGGGAGAGACGGTAAGCTCACCGCAGAGAGAATGGGGACACCGGCTGGGGGGGCAAGGGTGCCAGGTTACCAGTTAGGACATGGGGCAGCGGCCCATGGTTATACCCTATGAGCCCCCTTGGTCAGCCTGGTGGTGGAGGGGTGGGCCCTAAGGAAGCGGACAAGGACCAGAGGGCTGGGGCTCACCTCTCAAGGACGCAGGTGGGTTGCGCCTTGCGTGGTTCTCAGTCGGGGGACGCGAGCCAGAAGGCCCCTTGGTGCTGAAGCAATAGAATAGGTCTTGTATAGAAGTCAGTCATTTAAGCTGTAAGGTTTTAGGATGCAAATGAAAATGTAAATATGGTTTAATGAACAATTGAGTATGTTTTGCAGCTTAAAGAGTATGTAAAGAAGATAAAGTCAACTTGTCATGTTTATGTGAGATGTTTGAATTAAACATGTCCGTTTTTACCCACACCCTAGTAACACATTAATTGTGGGTGGTGGGGCAGGGAGCGACCTAGGGGGTCCGGGATCAAAAACAAAAACTTCTACAACTCCCCCTCTGGCCTAGAGGCCAACAGAACCCCTACATTGTCGACATTTCTTCAGCTCCTCGCATTAATCCTGCATGTGGTAGTGTTGATCCCTGTGCACGCTAACTCTGTGTTTAAATGGGGGGTGGGGTGGTGGGAGAGGGGGTCGTAACAACATAACATGTATTTGTAAAGCGCACGTTCACCCAAGGACATCTTGGCACCGAATAACATATTTATTGTTACCCAACTCAACGGTACTCATTTTATCGAACTCAGAAGGATGAAAGGCCGAGTAGACCTGACGGGATTTGAACCTGTGACCATGAGGTCGAACACAAGCCCCTACAGCCCACTAAGCCACCAGACCTGGCTTATGTAGCGACATTTTACACCCAACCACCTCGGCTGGGGGCTCTTCAACAAAAGTGGGCACAACATTGTGGTGTAGTCCAGAGGTGGCTCCAGGCTCTTCACACCATGATTGATCGCCCTGTTGACGGCTCGGGTCTGGGGCAGCCAGCAGCGTTCACCCCTTAAAGAACCCCCTTCCTGCCCCGCCAGCAGCGTTCACCCCCTTAGAACCCCTTTTCTTCCCTGCAGAGGGGGAACCGTGCACAGGACAGCGGTGACGGCTCACACCACACGTGCTCTCTGTGCTGCTAGTGAATGTGCAAAATACATTCGTTGAGCTACCACAGGAAGTGCCCGTTTCTCTTTTTTTTCTTTCTTCTTTTTATTGCGAGGTGGGTGGGGGGGGGGGGTCATGTTACATTTGCTCATCCCAATGACCAACGGGCACAAAACCGGTTTAACGACATTTTTCCAACTACATCTTTTTGCCAAACTGAGGGCAGATAAGCAGGGAAGGAAGAGGGCAGTTCTGCCGCGGACCCTGAAACCAGCGCCTTCCCACATGAGTAAATTCAGTCTGCAGAAAACTTTTAAAAATAATTTAACGAAAGTCCGCAAAGTTTGGGGGGAGGGGTCAGATCACATGCCAGCCGGTGCCTTTCGCAGTAGATATTTTGAATAAAACTAATAAAATGGGACAGGCTAGTGTACAGACTGAACAAAGCTATCGAATTTAAAGATTGCAGCAGATTCAAATTGTGACTTTCGAAAACGGTTTCTGAAGGTTGTTTTTCAAAAGTCCAAGCTCCATTTTCAATCCTCGCATAAGTAGGAGAGCACATGAGACGTCAGGGAAGCCACCCCCCCCCAGGGAGTCAGGAGGATGTGCAGGGCCCACATCACGGGTGCACGAGCGCCCAGGGGCTTCCAGTGCCAACGTTGGGGGCCGGCCCCAAGGCCCCTGGGGAGCCCCACTTGCGCGCTTTGACGCACAGCTACATCACTTCAACTAAAGCGTTTTTTAAAGGCTAGACCCACAAGGAAAGACCCCTTTGTAGACCCTGACAGACCAGAAAAGGGGGGGGGGGGCGGGGGCAACTCAGAGGCTGGACAGTGTGAGATAGTGAGAGATTAATACCTAGGCTTCGGAGGGAGGCCGCGTCACATCGCTCTATAAATATTTAAGGGGTGACATATAATATAACAGCAAACATCTGCCTAGGGAACACCGTGCTCTGCGGGTTAATGACAGGCACTACTGTTGCCCCAGGGGACTCGTTTTACCAACCTCTGAAAAATGAAAGGCTGACTCAGCCCTGCTGGGATTTCAACCATTCACGAGCAGGGTAAAGACAGATGTCTGCAGCAAACCATTACTAAAAGCGCCATTTTATCCCGGTGTAAACAACCAAAAGCCTGGCAAACGACAACAAACCGCCAGGTACCCCAGTCAGATGCTAACACAAACACACAGCAGTCAAGGGGCAGTAGTAGGGAGTACACTACATAGGCAGACCGTGCTTGGCAGGCTAGGGAGAGTAGTGGCTACAGGGCAATTACTGCTATGAGGGAGGAGAGAAGGCACTCGGACACCGTGGAGGAGTCTGTATTAAAGAGCAGTGTGACACTAGGACAACAGTGAAGCTGTTCACCCATCTCCCCTTGCACGACAGGGCTCACGTGGAGCCCGCTCACTGTCACCAGATAGGCGGGATGGCAGACACGACCCCCTTCCAAGAAGCAAGCCTATAGGCCCCCTGGCTTGGGAAGCGATAGTCGCCATCTTGGGGTGCAATGATCCGGTTGGTCGTCAACGACCTTAATGAAATTTGATTTCCCCCCCTCACAGGTGACTGAACAACCCAGGCTTTGAGGGGACCCAGAAACTGAGGATGGGACATGAGGCGTCCCACACAGCGGGGCAGCCTCCACCTCGCGAGGCGGATGTGGCAGAGTTTACAGAGCACCAGTGGTCGGACCAGAGGACCCTTCTGCAAAGCCTGCATGAAGGTCCTGGGTAACTGAGTGGGACGGACGGGAGCTCTATCCATGGGACATACCGAGGGCGTTGCTAATGGAAGGGTTTGCTATTGTAGGTTGACAGCACTTGCAATGAACGTCACATTAGATCCTTCCAGAAGGTCCACTGGGATCAATTGGGCAAACAATGCAAGTACCTAGAGTGGGGCATCGGCTTCGGTAACCCAGTCCACTTGATGAAATGAAGCTTTGACAGAAACACATCATTAAACAAATACAGGGGACAGGAAGGCGTCTGGTGACTTGTTCCACTTTGAACTTCCAACAGTGACCACTGGCTGCTGAAGCCGGCATCTCCTCAGAGGTCTGAGCACCTTACTTTGGTAAACAAACCTGGTGGAGGCCGGCGAGGGGGAGTCTCGGGATCCCCCAGGGTGGGCGCTACTGTGTAGGGCATGAAATGCGTTGTTGAACTCAGATACAGACCAGGAAAGCACTGGGGCAGAACTGGTTGGAGCGCATCCGAGATCAAACAAGTACTCCAGATGTGCCGAGTATCAGTTTTGGAGAAGGGTTTCTGGTGTCTCTTAGAGCTCGGACAGACCCAGAGTTGCGAAGACACACGGAGATCAGACATATCTTTTAGGGAGAGACCTAGGTTTGTCCAGTTCCAAACCTAGCTCTCCGATAGACGGCACCCCAACGTTTTTACTTAGTCCAACTAATGGGCGGTGTCAGTTTAAGAATAGAGCATCCTTCGGGAAGTCGATCCAGATTCTGTGACAAAGCGGGTGCACCAGGCCAGAACCCTGGAAGTTGGGTGGGTCTGGTCAACACGACCACCATAAGCCAGGGGCCAATCTAGATGAACATGCTTGTATCTTGACATGGCATTGGAGGTCATCACAGGACACACACTCTTGACGGCTTTAGCAAGATTTGGTGGTTACGATAAAAGATACATAAACATGACAAGTAGCCGCTAGTGACCGGACGTCGTGCACGGACAGATGGAAGGTCAGACATGGTTGTGTACTCGCATATACTGGGTTTAAGTATGGAGAAGGAACGTCAGTGGGAGGCCAGGAAAGGTAGGGGGTAAACATATGGAGCTCCAATTCCCTCATCACACCACCTCTTACTCACAGAGACACGCATACATACATGCAGAGTATGTATGAGCAGTACGTCATGAAAAGATGGTGGCAATTCACAGCAAGGACGCGAAAATGTCGATTTTGGGTGCGAACAACCCCCACGATTACATTTGTAGGCATGTTTGATTATATAGATATTTGTATTGTAAAGAAAGAAATCTTCGTGGTCGCCATGTTACACTGGGACAACACTGAAGCTTTCACAACCACCAACAAAACATGGGTTTATGCGAATAAAAGGGGCCTTGGAAGCACCTAGGAAGCGGTAATCCGTGCCCTTCTGCGGAGCTGGAAGAGGAAGACGTTCAAGTCTGGCACAACGTCTTACAAATCAAAATGAATATGAAACTTAAAGAATTTATTTGCCTTTTGGGAAATCATCAAGAAACTTAAGGGGCAGCTTTAGGGGGAGCCAGATACATTTCGCAAAGATGCATGCAGCATTTGTAATCACATTTTTTAAATATTTAAAATATATACCTTTATATAGTTCCACATAAACAGAATTAAACTACTAATAAACAAACATTATGAATATTACATTTTCAAAACTCAATTACGGACCAAACCATAATATGTGAATTGAGCTTAAAATCTTGGATGTACCAATAAGATCGATGCAGAATAATTACTGGACCGGACCCAGAACCAATGATGAGGTCAAAGAGGCCAGGCTTAGCTCCAACGTCAAAGAGGCCAGGCAGGCTTAACGTCAAAGATGCCAGGCAGGCTTAACGTCAAAGATGCCAGGCAGGCTTAACGTCAAAGAGGCCAGGCAGGCTTAACGTCAAAGAGGCCAGGCAGGCTTAACGTCAAAGAGGCCAGGCAGGCTTAACGTCAAAGATGCTAGGCTTAACGTCAAAGAGGCCAGGCAGGCTTAACGTCAAAGATGCCAGGCTTAACGTCAAAGATGCCAGGCAGGCTTAACGTCAAAGATGCCAGGCAGGCTTAACGTCAAAGAGGCCAGGCAGGCTTAACGTCAAAGAGGCCAGGCAGGCTTAACGTCAAAGAGGCCAGGCAGGCTTAACGTCAAAGAGGCCAGGCAGGCTTAACGTCAAAGAGGCCAGGCAGGCTTAACGTCAAAGAGGCCAGGCAGGCTTAACGTCAAAGAGGCCAGGCAGGCTTAACGTCAAAGAGGCCAGGCAGGCTTAACGTCAAAGAGGCCAGGCAGGCTTAACGTCAAAGAGGCCAGGCAGGCTTAACGTCAAAGAGGCCAGGCAGGCTTAACGTCAAAGAGGCCAGGCAGGCTTAACGTCAGAGGCCAGGCAGGCTTAACGTCAGAGGCCAGGCAGGCTTAACGTCAAAGAGGCCAGGCAGGCTTAACGTCAAAGAGGCCAGGCAGGCTTAACGTCAAAGAGGCCAGGCAGGCTTAGCACCAACGTCAAAGAGGCCAGGCTTAGCGCCAACGTCAAAGAGGCCAGGCTTAGCGCCAACGTCAAAGAGGCTGCAGATCATGTAAATTAGGCTTTAACTGAATGGGACAGAAGGGCTAATGGAAAAATGAAGCAACAGGTAAGCGTTGATACAATGCGGTTTAATAATGCCGGTGGCACACCTGGCCTTGTGCACCGCAGGAGAGCACTATAGGTAAAAATCTCAAACAGAAGCGCCAAGAGGCGGGTGAATGTGGCTTGTCAGTGATGGAGCTAGTCGGACACGACAATGATTCTGTTCTAGAACATTCCATTAACTGGGGCGTTTTGACAAGAAGAAGCGTGGAACGCTTCCTTCAAGGTATGGGGCTATGTTGGAGCTTAGAAGAGGTCATTTACATGCCGGGGAACAAAATAGTGGGTGTTTAAGTCGTGTTATTTTAAATTCATTAGAATGAGGTAACGGGGATATTTCGAACTTAGCATTCATTTAGTGATATTTGAATTCAGTGGGCAAAACGTTGATGGTGGGAAAAGCGGGAGCTGCTTTAATATAGCATTTGCATTTGTTTTTTTAGAACACAGTTAAACTGATAAAATTTCTGTGAAAGCACAACCTGACAAATGTTTTAAATTTGTAGATTTACCCCTGACGAAGAGCCAAGAGGGGCTCGAAATGCATTGGGTGACACAGGCTATTTTTGGAGGAATACTTATGTTGCATACCACGCTTTAGGAATAAGCTACGTGCATACCTACAGCGGTGAAAGGAAAAGATGTATTCATAAGCGGTTTACATGTGATTGAAGAACATGAGTGAAAAGTACGAGTGATAAAAATTGAATAAATCCTTTGATAAAATGAAACAATTTTGTCATGCATAGTGCTGTGCGTCTGGATTGGGGCGTACAAACGCCCCAGTTAATGGAATGGACTTACCTTCACGTGATGGGCAGTGCACGATTCCGGGCTTGCACGCAAACAGGTTAAAAATGAATTAACAGCGGATAAATTGGATTAAGAGGAGTGCACTCTGTCATTTAATTCTGATGTCTGTTCTAGAACACTCTTCCGAAGTACAATATTCAAAACACACAGCACAGGGTCCGATTCTGGCCATGGAGACACCCTCCCCACCCCCACCCCGCCCCCGGTTCAGAAGGCGATGGCCTCTTGCCTTGAAAGCTAGAAGTAAAACAAGCACCGACAAAGCCAATTGGTCTGGCTTAGAGGGAGTGTTTGGTAGTAGTTGGGCGTCGGGGTCACCCCCAGCTGCCCGAGACAAAATCTCCCATAGTGATACAACCTCTCGAGTTCCCTCAGTATAGAGGCTGAGCCCTTCACCTGAGCCGACTGCAACAGCGGAGCCAAGATGTCTGCTGAAAGAGGGTTATGAAAAGGACACAGAAAATCAATTTGTGCTGCACCCTAAATGCCATGCAGAGCAAAGCACTGCGTCCTAGATGCTTCTGTCAACGCCCAGCATTGTTGTTCAAGCTTTAAGAAAGCCTATGTGACGAAAAAACCCTGTAGATTAAAACAGCAGAGTAAAACGAATTAATATGCACGCCCAATTAGTGAACAGCACTGCGCCTCTATGGCAGTAGACACTTGCTAAACAAAAAGCCACAAACCAGAAATAAAAATGCAATTCTGACAGAAATACACCAAAGAGCGCACAGCGACTCAATTACAAGCCCAACGTCATGTGTCTTCTACTTTCTAACAAAATACTGGTCTGATGCCCAAACACCAGCTCTCCACGGAAGAAGTCAGGGCGGACCCCAAGAACCTAAAGAACCCTCGCCCTGTATCCCTGCTGCCGTCCCCGGCTCCGATTCTGGAGCGGCATCTCACCAAGACCCTTACAAAATTTGTGGAGGGCCAGCAACTGCTCCACCCTCCACAATCTGGGTTTCGGGCCCATCACAGCACAGAGTTACTATTCGGCGGTGACCTTGTTAGATCTCACGGCAGCGTTCGATACGGTCGATCATCAACAGCTCGCGCATAAACTGCTGGCTTGTGGGATTACAGGGTCTGCCCTTTGGGATTACAGGGTCTGCCCTTCTGTGGCTTTCATCGCTTTTGAATGATCGCTCACAGAGGTGGTCATGTCTCCAGGGCAAGGGCATTAACCTGTGGGGTCCCTCAAGAATCCGCGATATCCCCCCTGCTGTTTAACATCTATATACAGCCTTTGACTGCAGCTCCGGCACAGCTGGATTTCCAACTGTTTAATTATGCGAGGACACTCAGCTGGTCGTGCGGATCGAGGGCTCTACCAGTCACAGTCGAACGTGCAGAATATCTTGCGATTCACTGCTAACTGGATGACAGCGATTCACTGCTAACTGGATGACAGCGATTCACTGCTAACTGGATGACAGCGATTCACTGCTAACTGGATGACAGCGATTCACTGCTAACTGGATGACAGCGAGCTCTCTGAAGATCAATCTAGATGAGGCCGAAGTGCTGGCAATCACCACGAAGGGGACTCCCTGGTTGGGCAGTTTTTGGCCACTAGAGTTTGCCCCCTCTTGTTCCGTACCAGTAGTAAAAAGTCTTGGCATTAAGCTGGACAGTAGCCTGTTAATGTCCAAACAAGTGGCCCCAGTATGTGGGAGATGCACAACTCTTCCTAGACAACTACAGAAACTGATCTCAGTCCTTTCATTTTCAACTATGCGGACAGTGGTAGCAGCAATTATATTGTGACATCTGGACTATGGGAATGCCTTGTATATCGGCCTAACTAATAAGCTGGTGGGCAAACTCCAACTGACAATGAATGAGGCAGCAAGATGGCTGCTTAAACAGCCAAGATGGGCACATGCCACACCACTGTTGCAACAACTTCATTAGTTGCGGATTACACAGAGGGCCATGTTGAAAGGCTTGTGCATCGCACATAAAACACTGTATGGTACTGTACCGGCCTACATCAAGGAACGCCTGAGGCACTACCTGCCTGGTCGCTATCGACGATCCTCTGAGGGAAATTTGTTGACCTGTCCGCAATTTAGTAAAGCCTACCTTGGGCGGTCCGGCATTCTCGATTCCTTGGATTTGGAATGGATTGCCGGAGAGTTTGAGAAAAGAAGTAGCTCTCCTTCCCTTTCGGAAAAGGCTGAAGACTTAAACAAGCTTGGCAGAAACAGTTATGATAGTCCTATAGTAAGCACCAAGAGACCAGTGGTATTAGTGCGCTATATAAGCATAATTAACTTAACACCAAATGTAAACAGAAACCGGACAATGTAACCATCCACAAAATGCCATGGCCTTGATGGACAGCCCATCCAACCAATGGAAACCATGAAACACACCAAAACTCGCTCACTCCCTGTACGCCTTAAACTGAATATCCGAGCTTCTTCTAATTTTTGGAAGAACTGATAATAGGAGATCTTTCAGACAGTTATAGTTGTTTAAAGCGAGACCTACATAAAAAAAAAAAAAAAAGGACAAGAAAATGTAGATGGCTTTCAATTTCACCATTTTCTTGGGAATCCAACATGAGGATCAAAAATAGCTTTTTAGAGCTTTATCTAAATACTTATTGGCTTTGTTGTGGTGTTATTATTCTGTGTTGGTTTGTTTTAATTCCGGTTTGCAATGACAGGCACCTTCATATCTACATTAAAGTACATCTACATCATTAGTATTTTTTTACATTATTGCTCAGCTCCCGCAAAATGACTGCTGACCTCAATCCAGGCCCACAAATACCAGACCATCCCTTCCTTACTCAAACCTCTGGGGACTCCGCTTTAACCCCCACAACTCTCAGGGATCATTGGGGATAACCTTCTTATTCCACAAATCAGAACTACTCCCATATCTCACATGTCCCTGCCATCCACATATTCCCCCACAAATCACTGCTGACTGCCCTCTGAAGACACAAATCACAATCAGTTCCCGCTCCCACAAATCTCCACTGACTACACCAATCATTCCACAAATCTCTGGTGACTACCCTCCGCTCTAAAGCACTGCAGCCACAAATCACTCAAGACTACCCTCTGCAAATCACTGGTCACCCCAGTTTAGACCCAGAAAATCACAAACCATCACCGACGACTCTGAGGATCACTACTGACAGGCTACCTTCTAATTTCACAACCATAAGTGCCCCCTTTTTTCCAAAGATCACTACCACCTACCACTTCCTCTCACAAATCACTGTTGATGCTGCATTCACAAATCTTAACTGCTTTCACCACCCCCCAAAAAAATCACCAAATTCTCTATCTTCCTAAAAACCACAGCCGACTTCCCTGTACCATCACAACTCACGACTACAACCTTACTCCCACAAATCAATGCCAACACTCATCTGCATCCACAAATCATGACCACATCCCCCTCCTAAAAATCACTGTGAATGTCCTCTCCTTATAGCTACCTCCCACAACTTACTGCTACCTCCTGCTCCCCCAAAAAAACCTGCTCAGGCGTATTGCATTAACCCACAAATCACCCCCCACATTGTAGAACAGCGGGGCCAGAAACAACTACTCAGCCCACAGAACATTCCCACTAAGCGTGCTGGGAGCATTCTTGGCGCTGTGCCTGAATAAACCACACATCTGCTGCCAGAATGACTAAGTTGAGCACTATGCCTGCTCCCTTGGCTGCAGGCTTCAATCCAGGAGTCCAACCTACTTCAACCTCCATCCCATCTGTCAGACCACAGCACCTTTACCCTGGGAGAAGATGGCAAAGAGGATCAGAAGCACATAGGGGAGAGGTGGGCATGTGTAAGAGTCACTCACTCCCAAGACTTAGGCACACAACCAGGAATTGGTGATTTCTACAGGGACCAGTGGATCAGCCTATTAGCATTTGGTGACCATGTATGGAAGCAGTGGGCAAACACCTGTTTCACGCAAATAATGGTTTAGTGGTGGTGGTCCTCATTACCAACTCCCCTAAAGACATGGCTAGTATCTCATTGATGGTCTACTGGTGGAAGACCTCATTGCCAACTCCGCCATTGGCATTAATGGTATCCGGTCACTGATGGTCTACTAGTGATAGTCCTAAGAATCAATCCTACACATGGTGGGTATCCCATCATTGACAGTCTAGTGGTGAAAGTCCTCCTGAGAATCTATCCTACAATACCAGCAAAATTGAAAAATTGAAATACCAGCATTTGTAAAGCGCACAGCTACCTCCGGAGAGGTGTCCCGGCACTGGGGGCCCTCGGGAAGATTAAGCGAGCTATTGCCCAGAGTCACATGGTGCTGGGCTAACCTGCCGCCAGCACCTGGGATCGAACCATGAACCCCGTGGTCCGGAGTCAGGCGCCCTGGCCGCTGCGCCACACCTCTTACACACAGTGGTTATCTGGTCACTGAAGGTCTACTGGTGGAAATCCTAAGAATCGATCATACACATGGTGGGTATCCCGTCATTGACGGTCTAGTGGTGAAAGCCCTCCTAAGAATCTATCCTACACAGGGCCAGCATCCGGTCACTTATTGCATAGTGCTGAACGTCCTAGCAAGAAACTATCCTACACATCGTGGGTCTCCTCTCATGGATGGTCTAGTGCTGAACGTCCTCATTGCAAACTCCTCCATGAACATGGACGGTAGCCCGTCATTGATGGTGGGTGTGTTGGCGGAAGCTCTCATTGCACACTCTCTCACAGACAGCACTCACTACTACTGTGTCTCCTTTAGCCAGCAGCGGTCTTCAGGGGCTGGTCCTGTGCACTGGGAGAGATGCAGTGTGCGAGGGGTGGGATGTTTGTGGCATGGTTCAGCTTCTCCGCTTTGCAGATCTGGGGCCCTGCAATCTCCCTGCGACTTAAATCCATTCCACAAAGCAACGAAGAAATAAAGAGTTTGGTAAACCAACCAATGGAGCAGGACAACACCCTGTCCAGCAAACAGGCAGTTGTGTTCTATCTCCTCTGTGTTCAGGGGTCACACTTCAGTTGGCATCGCCAGGTAAATGATGTATGCATGTGTACAAGTCACTGAACCATCTTGTCTGGGGTCCAGACTCGGGGCGGCTTGGCCCACGTATGTGGTATACATGATGCAGAGTAGTGAACATGCCTTTTGCTTGTATGAAGATTGTGTCACTTTGAGTCACTGGACAGGCTCATTGCAGAGTGTACCCACCTCACCTCAGGTTCTCCTGGCTGGTCACACGCATTGGCACTAGATTAATCTCGGGGGCTTCATAGCAGGAGTGCCGACCACGCCAGCCTGGATGCGGACACCAGAGTCTGGCTTCAGACACATATCCCTTACCTGGTATGGCCCGCCAGGGGTCGCCAGGCATGGCCCGCCAGGGGTCGCCTGTACACAGGTTTGTGGCAAAAGTAAAGACAGAACGAGCCTCTGGAGAGCAAAGCACCTGCAGCAGGTACAGCGAGCAGCGGAGGGTGAAGAAACCCCACAGAGTAGCAGAACTAATAGGAGGGCAGAAGGGTGGACATTTCGCCCCCCAGGGCGAGTGCGCCCCCTGTCCAAAACAGGTAAAGTTCAAACAATCAATCAAGTTTCTTGTAAAGTGCGACTACTCACCCATTAGGGTCTCAAGGCCTTAGGGGGTGGGAGTGGAGGGTGGGTCTGTGGATCAGTCGAGGAGCCAGGTCTTGAGGTCCTTCCTGAATTGCGGCAGCGATGGCGATTGCCTGAGCTGCGGAGGCAGGGAGTTCCAGGTCTTCACAGCGAGGTAGGAGAAAGATTTTCCTCCAGCCGTGTTCTTGCCGATCCATGGGATGGTGGCCAGGGCCAGTTAGGCGGAGACGTTCAGTGGGAGTGTAGAAGGAGAGGCGGTGGTTGAGGTATGCAGGTCCGGTGTTGTGGAGGGCTTTGTAGATGTGCGTGAGGAGCTTGAAGATAATTCTTTTGTTGATAGGAAGCCAGTGAAGGTCTTTCTGGTGGCCGGTGATGTGGCTGCAGCGCGGGATGTTCAGGATGAGTCTTCCGTAGGCGTTCTGGATGTTCTGCAGTTTCTTTAGGAGTCTCTGGGTAGTGCAAGCGTAGAGTGCATTGCCGTAGTCGAGTCTGCTGCTGATGAGCGCAAGGGTGAGCGTTTTCCTGGACTCTGTGGGGATCCACTTGAAGATCTTACAAAGCAGTTGGAGCATGTGGAAGCAGGACGACGAGACAACGTTAATTTGGGGGTTGAGAGCAAGGAGTCCAGGATGATGCTGAGGTTTCGTGCGTGGTCCGTGGGTGGGGTTCCGAGCGCTGTGGGCCACCAGGAGTCGTCTCAGGGGGAGGGGGTGAAGCCTAAGATGAGGACTTTGGTCTTGTCTGAGGTGAGCTTGAGGCAGCTGTCCTTCATCCAGATGGCAACTGCCTTCATCCCATTATGGAAGTTGCTCTTAGCATCTGTGAGGGAAATAATCAGCTGGGTGTCATCGGCATAGGATACGAGCCTGTGGCTTCTGAAGATGGCTGCAAGCTGGGCCACGTAGATGTTAAAGAGTGTGGGCCTCAAGGAGGATTCCGGAGGCACTCCGCAGTGTATCTCTGTGGGTTCTTAGTTGAACTGTGGGAGTCTGTGTTCGGCCGGTGAGGAAGGAGCGGATCCATTCTAGGGATCCATTCTAGGGCTTTGTCGCAGATGCTGGCTTTGTGGAGTTCTACGCAGAGAGTGTTGTGGGAGACTGTGTCGAAGGCGGCTGAGAGGTACAGGAGGATGAGGGCAGCCATTTTGCCTTGATCGAGGAGGATGCGCATGTCGTCTGTAGCGGCAAGGAGAACGGTCTCGGTTCTGTGGTTGCTTCTGAAGACCGATTGGGAGAGGTCCAGGATGTGGTTTATTTCGATGAACTCAGAGTTGGGCGTTGATGACTTTCTCGAGGACTTTGGCTGGGAAGGGGAGCAGACAGATGTGTCTGTAGTTCTTGAGGTCCGTCGGGTCGGCAGAATGTTTCTTCAGCAGGGGTTTGATCTCTGCATGTTTCCAGTTTTCAGGGAGGGTGGCGGTCTCGATGGAGCCGTTGATGGTGCTGCAGAGTTCAGGGCCGATGAAAGTGCTGGCTCTGTTGAAGATGTGATGCGGGCAGGGATCAGAGAGGGCTCCGGAGTGGATGCTCTTCATGATCTTGAGGGTGTCGTCTGAAGTGAGGGTGGTCCAGATGGTCAGGCTCTGCTGGGGTCATTGGGTGCGGTGGGTCTTGGGTAGCGAAGCTGTCTTAGATCTCCTTGATCTTGCAGTGGAAGAAAGTGGTGAGGTTGTCGCAAGGGTCTTGCGAGGAGGAATGTCTGCTGTCTCTGTGCTGGGTTTGGCAAATTCTTTAACCACAGTAAAAAATTGTTTGTTGTGTGCGTTAGCATTGATGTGTTACTGTACAGCTGCTTTCCATGTTGGTCTAATGAGGTGGTGGTGTGCGGTGATGGCGGTTTTTAAGGCTGGGTGCCACGATCTTGCTGCTCCTCCATCTTTTCTCAAGCTGTCTGCAGGTGCGTCTGGACTCTTGGGAGGGCAGGGGAGAACCAGGCTGGCTTTCTTTGAGGGCTGCTTGCCTGAGGGTTTCCTGAGGGGAGCCAGTGTGTTAGCACAGTCGGAGATCCAGCGGTGGAGGTTGCGTGCTGAGGTATTGGCGTCCGTGGATGTCGGTGGTGGGGTTTTGCTGAGGGAGGTGGTGAGCTGGTCTTCGCTGATCTTGTTCCAACTTCTACAAGGATGGCGGTAGGCGTGGTGACTAATGGTGGGTTTGGTGAAGGGGACGCAGTGGGGGTCGGTCCAGTGTGGCTTGGAGGTGTGGCTGACAGATGTTGCTTGCGGAGAAGATGGGTTCAAGCGTGTGTCCTGCTGAGTGGGTTGGAGATGTGACCAGTTGTTTGGGTCCGATGGTGGCGAGGTTCTCCAGTAGGGATGAGGTGTTGTGGTCATCAAGGTTGTCCAGGTGGAAATTGAGGTCATCAAGGAGGAGGATGTAGTCCATTGAGGCGAGAGCGTGGTGAGCGTTGAAGTTGGCTATGGCTTTGCTGAAGGGTGGCGGGGTCCAGGAGGTCTGTCGACGAGGGTGCCGCAGAGAGTGCCATTAGGGTTGGTCTGGATCAGGAAGTGTTCCATGTCAGGTGAGTGGTCGTCAGAGCTGGTTGTGAGGCAGAGGGTGTTTTTGTGGACGATGGCGATGCCTTCTCCCGGTCGGTGGACGCAGTCCTTTTGGATGATTTTGCAGCCATTAGTGATGGCTGTTGCGATGTCCGGGGCTGAGGTGGGGTTTATCCAGGTTTCTGTGAAAAAGGCAATGTTGGGGAGATGCAGCCAAGCTGGTCCCAGATCTCTATGGCGTGTCTTCTGAGGGAGCGGGTGCCGAGTAGGATGCAGCTGAGGTGGTCGGGTCCAGTTCGAAGGTCGTGCGGTCGGTGTGTCTGGTGCGCGGAGGCAGGTGAAGGCGCAGGTGCAGCAGGTGAACAGGCCTTGGGTGTCCTTCGGAGGCGCGAGATGGCAGCATCCGGGTCGAGTGCTGGCATCATAGCGGTGGGGGCCGAGGGAACTAGGGTCCCTGACACTGGGTGCAGACGGGCTATCCTTTGACGCGCCCGCTGCGTGCAGCCATGTGGCAGCCGCCATTAAGTAATGGTGGGGAGAAGTTAAGATTATTAAATGCTTTTTTACAATTGAAATGAAAATATTTGTCCCCAAAAGGATTATTCCGCCTCCCAATCCCCAAAATCTCACGGGCGGCTGTACCTTTCCAAATGAACAATATGCATTCCTAATGTAAAATGCTCCCAATTCATGGTGCAAGCCTCGTTGTAGAGGCTCGGGGAGGGGTGAATATCTGGGCACGGGAAGGAGTGGCAGAGATGTGATCTCTGCTGCACTGTCTCTGGAGCTGGGCCCTGGCAGCAGGCCAGGGTCTTAAGTGGGCCGGGTCTCACCGATGCTGAGCACCGGCAGTTTTTTAAAGGGGGCCTCGAAACGGGTCTCTATCGGGCTCTGTTTTATGCCTTGGCACAGACGGTCCGTTTTTTCCGGACTGCAGTGACAGCAGGTACATCCATGTACGCGTGCTCTCACTTCTCACTAGTGGAGAAGTTACGGCATGACGTCATGCCAGTTGAGCCTTGTAGGGGAAGGGAAATCCTTAAAAGAGAGTCATTTTCTCTCTGGATTTCCCTTCTGTTTTTGAAACTCAGGAGCAGCAACATTGTCGTGGTGTCACCAGGGCTTTAAGTCGCAGCTTTTTCAATATTATATACAAGCCATAGTTGCTTCTTATTTATCTTATGCAACTAACAACCATTGACAAAGCCAATAGTTGCGACTTGTTGTAGGTATGACGCTACTTGTTGTATCATATCTGGATGCAATGACAAACAGCAAAATACAAGTCCGGCGGCACACTATGCGGAGCACAGATTTTTAGCTTACGTGTTATAAGCCCCCCCCTAATTACATTGGCCACGCCCCTTGGAGACCCCCCCCCCCCGTTTTTTCATCCCACTTAAAGCCCCGAGTAGGTCACAAATCACTGCGGTCAGGCATAGTGCACTGTTAACTTTGCAATCAACACAATCTGTCGTTTCAGATTTGTACAATATTCAAAGTGTTGCACATGCCCTCGCGTGCTGGTGCTCCCTGGACCTCTGGAGACAGGAGGGACTGATATGGACAGAGGAGAGTGCCCCGCACTGAGTACTAGTGCAGCGAAACCGCAGCGCATACTGAAGGCCACACACAAGTGATGTCTCAGAGGAGAGAAGTGCTCTGAACTGGTGCCCTCCCATCCTTCCCCCCCCCCGGACCTTTCCCCCCTCTGGCAGCTGAGCCTGCCTCTGATCCCCCTCTCATCCCCCCGACCTTCGCCAAGGGACTGCCCAGCGGTACCCACATCCCTAAAGAGTAAGCCCGGGCGTAGTTTGCGTAGTAGCACTTCACGTAGCTACGTGAAGTACAGCTTCAACTACACGTAGCTATGCAAATTGCGTAGTGCGTAGCTGTGTGCTTGACTGCACTGTACAATAATTACCAAAAGCAAACTTGTACAGTGCAAGTTAAGATAAAATAAATATCTCTGTCTTTATATGCTAAAAATGCATATAGTCATTTCACTAAAGTGAAAACAAAAAGTTAACAAGCAGTGAGAGAGGTGATGATTTTGGTATCCTCACTAACTTAGGGAGAGAACCAACAACCAAGCAGATGTCTTGAAAACAAAAAGCACATCTTATTGAACGATTCCTCCTAGGACCACCCCAAGCACAGTTATGGGCAAAAATACAATCCCAACCAAAGGCCCTGCAAAGCATTATGGGACGAGATTAGCAGTGGGCAGTGAATATTATAGTGTCCAATATCAAAATAATTCTACAAAGAGCTGCAGTTCAACTAGTCGTCACTGGGTGTCGTCCCTCAAGAGTGAAATGCAAAAGTATTGAAAACCTTTCATGAAGCTTTTGCATTTGACTCGTGAGGGACGACACCCAGTGACTGACTAGTTGAACTGCAACTCTTGTAGAATTATTTTGATATTGGACACTATAATATTCACTGCCCACTGCTAATCTCGTCCCATAATGCTTTGCAGGCCTTTGGGATTGTATTTTTGCCCATAACTAGCTGAGGTGGTCCTAGGAGGAAGGGACCACCATTGAATCGTTCACATGATATGCTTTTTGTGTTCAAGGCATCTGCTTAGTCCTCCCCTAGGTTAGGGGGACTCCAAAATCATCACCTCTCTCATTGCTTGATATGTCAAAATTCATTTTTGTGAATTGGTTATATGCTTTTTAGCATTAAAAAATTGCTTTATCAAAGCATTTGAAGGAGTTTGTTATTATTATTAAGCCTGGGCGTAGTGCTAGCTGTGTGCTTGACTCACTGCACTGTACAATAATTACCAAAAGCAAACTTGTACAGTGCAAGTTAAGATAAAATAAATATCTCTGTCTTTATATGCTAAAATTGCATATAGTCATTTCACTAAAGTGAAAACAAAAAGCAGTGAGAGAGGTGATGATTTTGGTATCCTCGCTAACTTAGGGAGAGAACCAAGCAGATGTCTTGAAAACAAAAAGCACATCTTATTGAATGATTAGGTGGTGGTCCCATCCTCTTAGGACCACCCCAAGCACAGTTATGGGCAAAAATACAATCCCAACCAAAGGCCCTGCAAAGCATTATGGGACGAGATTAGCAGTGGGCAGTGAATATTATAGTGTCCAATATCAAAATAATTCTACAAAGAGCTGCAGTTCAACTAGTCGTCACTGGGTGTCGTCCCTCACGAGTCAAATGCAAAAGCTTCATGAAAGGTTTTCAATACTTTTGCATTTCACTCTTGAGGGACGACACCAGTGACGACTGGGACTGCAGCTCTTTGTAGAATTATTTTGATATTGGACACTATATATTCACTGCCCACTGTAATCTCGTCCCATAATGCTTTGCAGGGCTTGTTGGATTGTATTTTGCCCATAATGGCTGGAGTGGTCCTAGGAGGAAGGGACCACCATTGAATCGTTCACATGATATGCTTTTGTGTTCAAGGCATCTGCTTAGTCCTCCCCTAGGTTAGGGGGACTCCAAAATCATCACTCTCTCATTGCTTGATATTTTATTGTCAACATTCATTTTTGTGAATTGGTTATATGCTTTTTAGCATAAAAAATTGCTTTATCAAAGCATTTGAAGGAGTTTATTATACTCCTGCTACGCTACGTTTATTAGTACAGTTATTCACTCTGCTACGTGCAATTTGCGTAGTGCGTAGTAGCACAAACTTTGCATGCTTCGTGAGCGTAGCAAAGTATTATGCCCAGGGTTACTAAAGAGCCGCCCCGGTGTGGTACTCACAACCTGACGAGTCAGAGGAAGGAGTCGGCGATATCAGGGCTCAGTCCTGACTGACACTGCAGACAAGCCAGGCAGGTCCTTCCGGATGAACGTCACGGTGCACACCCTGGCTCCCTGCCTCCGGGGTCTTCTCACACAAGAGCCACCCAGAGTGGAAGCGGCCCTCATCCCGGCTACACCCCGTGCCCCACTTTCACTTGACAACCGGGTGTGACTTGAGTGCGGCGCCCCTCCCGCGCCTCCTTTGGCTGGTCCGGGTGTTTAAATCCGATCTGGGCCTCTTCATGTACTAACGACACCCTGCGCATCCTGTCCTCAAATGACCCCCAGCGCCTGACACTGCCCGACCTACAGCACGACACTACTACATCTTCTCTCGATGGCTGCAGAGACCGGCCTCGTCAACAAAGATGAGCGCAGGGGTCGGACTGGGACAGACAGAACCCCCTGGTGCTAAATTAAGATTGAATTAGGAAGGTAAAAAGTGGCACAAGTATGCAAATTGGGGCAGTTTCGAACTTGTAAAGAGGCTCCATTAGTGTTTTGCAAAGTAAAGAGTGCATGGATTAATGCTTGCTGCAGGTAATGTTTGTTTAATAGCAGGGAAATCAACAGTAAAACACAGCCAAGCAGATCGTAAAACAGGCCCATAAACACTGAGCTGTCTGACCAGCCCTTCAGGTACTGCCTGGATTGTCCGATTGGCAGGGCCACTGGAATTATGCGGCAGGCAGGGCTCGAGTCGGGGTACCACGCGGGTGGACGGCGTCCCCCCACTTATTTTACCGGGAGCTCGATAACTGGAGCAAATGGAGCCACACATTCACTCTTTGGCCTCTCTGGGGCGAGATCGGAGCTCATTCAGAACGCTGCTCACGCGCTGGCTTCTCTGATGCAATCGCATCTAAGGGGTGAGCGAGGGGAGGCAATGAGTCTGATGGTGCAAGCCACCTTTCGTGACGTCACTTCCTGTTGTGACGTCAGCGTCCCCCCACTTCTTTTTTTAGGACTTGTGCCCTGGCGCCAGGGGAGGGTAAAACTATAGGACAGGGTTGAGTAAATTATGCAGCATTAAAAAGGCAAATTATTCTGTACATTAGATAGTATTACTTCATTATTTTGATACTATTCATTACTTTGACATTTTTACACTTATTAACACTGATTAGGCATTAGTAGCACCTCATTATTACCAGTTTAACACACAAATATAGCAATAAGAAAGGTGGCCAGCCAACCATTGCAAAGGACCTGTCACTGCGTTTTTACTAACTTTTGAACCGTTTGAGCTCAAAACAATTTTTTTATTAAAATCTGCAAAATATGCAGTAGATGACAGATTATGTGACAAATGCGTTAAATCTACAATTATGCGAAGATGGCAGCTGCTCAATAGCATAATTCCAGTGCCCGTCTATAAGCGAGTCCAACCAGAAACACATTCTCGGAACACAGAATGGTGCTGGGAGTGAGTGGCACCAAATGACAAACCACATTTTTGGAGATGATTGGCACAAGAGCATCGGCCCCCGCCGCTTGATGGGCTCTCCCAACACCCCCATCCTTTCACACTCCTTCCTACCAACTTGTAACAAAATCCGTTCTCATCAACACTGGTGATTTACAGTACTCACCCCCCCCCTCCTCCTTCTGATTTCCTCACAAAAAATGTGCGACGAATATAATGGAATGGACCAAGCTGATCACTGCGCTAAACTGTACCCCGGATCTAGTAGACTCGACCAAGTCTCTTGGAATTGTGCTAGACAAGAACCTGAACATGCGATCCCACATTAACACAAGGGCAAAAAATGCCCGCTTCCATTTAAGTTATCTTAGAAAACTGAAACCTTTCATTGATACTTCAGACCTCAAAACGGCAGCCCAGGCATTAGTAATCTCGAGGATAGAATACGGATGCACAACTCTAGCAGGACTACCCAAGATTGACAGCCCCAATAAAACTTAATGCGGCCACAAGACTTATTACAGGCTCCAGAAATTTGACCACATCACCCCTCATCTGAAAGCGCTTAATTGCCCACCATACGAAGCAAGAATCCAACTAAAGATGGCTTGTATCACACACAAAGCGATTCACTACAAAACACCATTATACCTAGCCCAGAAAATCACATTATCAGGAGGCAGCAGAGTCCAGCGGAGCCATGGAGATCTCCTACTGAAACCTGCCCTCTTCCGTAAAAAGAGAACTTATGACAGAGCTTTCTCTGGATCGGCACCAAGAATTTGGAACTCACTCCCACCGAGCATTAGAAAAATCGCGTCCACTTCAGCTTTAAAAAAAGAAGCCAAGACATTTTTTATGAGCAAATTCCTCCCATAATAACAATTGGCTAGACTCTATTGGTTGCTTTCCTGATCACAGACCCGGTTAATACTAATCAATCGCTTGTAATCATCAGGACTTTATATATGATGACGAAAATGATGATGAAAATACAAATTTTCTCCCTAAAATCAATGCATACATACAGATGATCTTGTAAGCACAATTGTTTCTCTCAAAGTGTTGTACGCCTGTTATTTGCTTATGATCGTGTCAAACTTACTGTACTAAGTTTAATATGTAAATGTGAAGCGCTCCGATACCCTCTTGGGTCATGTCAGCGCTATATAAAACACCGAATAAATAAAATAAATAAATACAGCATTGGTTCAGGACGCACAGGCATCTGAAAATGCAGGTGTCACACGACAAAGACGCCAGAAGACGCATGTTTACACATCACAAGATGCACAAACATCACATGGATGTCACAAGAGGCACACCTACATCTCACCCATGAAGCAATGCCCACATGTGATGGTGTAACAGGCTCGCCACCTCCTCGGGAGAGCAGAGGATATGGCGGGGAGCCGGGGGCCATCCTCGGGACGGGGGCGGTCACCCCTGCATTCCCAGGGCTAATTCAGCGCGATTGGGCCAGGGCGGGTGCTGCCCCAAAAGCAGCCAAGTGCTTCAGTGGATAACAATGTTTTTTCTTTTCTAGTGATTTATCATGTAGGGAGTATGTAATATGTTTTGCCCCCTTTTTTCTGTCCTTTTTCGTAGTAGTCAATGTATTGCATTCTCTTGAATTGTTGTATGTAAGCAGGGCGGGTGAGGCCAAGATTGAGCGGGACACTTCGGGCCCTTTACGGCATTCTTTTTTTATACCAAATTTAACATCTGCGTCCCTGGACCCTCCAAGGGGTGCTGCCACCAAGTCAAAAGGAGGTGGCAGGTGCGCAGGGGATCTGGGCGGTCGCTGACACGCGGTCCTTACCCATCAACCAGGCGCATTTGGGCACAACCTAGCACTGGCCCTTGGGGGGCGGGGGGGACGAACCTGGGTGTAGGGCTGCAGTAGGTATCCTAAGGGCAGCCGGGCCCCCCTGCACAGTAACTTCCGAGCTGGGAGAGGGAAGGTGGGGGCCTCCCATAAGGAGGGCCCCCCCATCCTTTGGGACGGAGGAGGGGTAAAAAGAAGGGGCACAGAGCCAGTCTTGGTCTCACTCGGAGCGGTTCTGAATATTTTGTCGAATGCACAGGAACAGACTAGTTATGGTTAGGTGACTCCCATATACTGGAGTCTCCGTTAAGGCCATGTCTCACTTGTAAACAAGAAGTAAATAATGTTGGTACTGTGCAAAAATGTTATGGAAAATATTTTTATTGTGTGGGAAAGAAAAATACAGTCAGGACTCTTACCACCCCTAACCCAAAGAAATGGGCTCATTGCATTGTTGCAAAGTTGGGGTATGTAGGTAATGGTAAGTAATCATGGGACATCGGCGACTCCCTGGCCATATTGGTTGGCGCACACATGCAGTCTATTCTGTTGTAAATGGATTCATACAGCACTTCGCATCACACGCCATCGGGGCGGCTAAGGAACGATCCAGCGACAGAAACACAGGGGTGTATCTATCAATGGTTCAGCAAGTGCAGTTGCACCAGAGCTCAAAGTAAGTGTGGAGGCGTGTGCGCTTGTGAGAACCAGTGAGTACTGAATTAAAAGTGCATTTGTACAGTGCTTATTACCCTTTACGAGTAGCACGCTACTTGGGAGCCCAAAGTTAGTCGTCAATCCACTGTTTATTGGAATTCATCCTGTGCTCTCAAAGAAAATACTCCATGCATGGACTCCAGCTACTTTCTTGTACATTAATGGGTTAGGTGTTCCCATTAGGGGGGGATAACGAGAGAAGCTTGATGGAATGAAGAGATACTGTTAGGTTGCAGAGATGTGGTTTCAAGAAAATGAGTTTAAGATAGGCCTGCAATTTAGAGTAGTTCATATACACGGGAGGCACGTAGAAGGGGTAGGTGTACATTTGTGAGAAAGCAACGGAGTGTATGTGAGAATAAGTAAGGGTGCGAGTTACAGGGGGTGAGGGGGAGAAAGTGAATGTGAGGGAGAGTGCGTTTGCGTGTTTTACGTTTGCGACCTTACTGCTTACCATGGCATACTTAATATAATTCTGGGCTTCTGGGGACGCCTACGGTAACTTGCTGCACACTGGAGATAATTCTTGGCATAAGGAAAGGCACCCTTGAAAAATGCAGGTCCTCGCATTCTAGAAGTCATTTTGGCATAGAATAAAAATGCTGGAGCTTGCATACTGGATGAAATTCTTGGCATGGGGGCATCATGGCTGAAGCTGGGGCATTGGAGATAGTTCTTAACATAAGGAAGGGCACCCATAGCAAAATGCAGGCCCCGGCATACTAAAAGCAATACTTCAAAATGCAGGCCCCGGCATACTAGAAGCAATACTTTAAAATGCTGGTGCTGGCATATTGGAGGTAATTACTTGCCCTAAGAGAAGGCAGTCGCGGCATATTGGCGCCGAAGGACTGGTTGGGGAGGCACAGCATGTTAAAATGCTGGCTTTTAAATACTGGAGGTAAGTTTTTTTTACATACAGGCCACCCGTTGTCATTGTATATGGGCAATATCAACTGCAAAATTCTGGTACTGGAATATTGTATGTAATTCTTGGCATAAGGCGGTATCCATAACAAAATGCTGGCATTGGCACAATGCAGGTAATTCTTTTACCAAAAGGTAACTCAAGACAAATTTTGAAATAAATAAATGGGGTGAACACCTGGCAAGTATTGCTCCGCACCACTTTGAAAGATCACCAGCCGCCACCATTTCATAGTGTGCCCCCCTTCACCAGCCTCTGTTCCATAGTGTGCCCCCCTCACCCTGAAAGTTTGTAGCGCTGTTTGTATTATCTATAGCCGGGAGTTGTGAAATCGCCATTGCTGAAGACTTCTAGCAGAGAAACAGGGCCAGCCTGGAGCAGCTGCGACCCTTGGCGAAGTAAGTTATCTTTCCCTTGCAGGTTGCGCCTACTGAAAACGTTGATACCAGAAATTGTTATTTACCAAAGATGTTGTTATATCCTTACCTTTTCTTATTCTTAACCACCATAGGGTTTGACCAGAGGGCCTATCCCCTGACCTCCGGCCCACATGGGCTTATAATCTCCCAGAAATCAGCTGAGTTGATGCGAAATGTGTATTTAGCTTAAGTATGCTTGTGTGACGCCTGACTTTTAAAGATATCCAGTACACAGTGTGAATGAGGTTTATGGCAGTAGATTAACTTGGGCACAAATAATCATAAAAAGTTATATTGCATAATATGTCGTTTCGTACGATTTTGCCTCCTGAATTCAGGAGGGCGAGCCGATTCATGCACCGGTTAAGCACACATTGCCGAGGCCTGCAATTGCATGATGTGTATACAACACGCTCACTGCACAAACAGTCACGTGCATGGGAACAGTGCATGCCACAATTTGAGCAGCCACACACTAGCATATGATATTAAAATCATATAATGACACTTGAGATGCCATAGAAAAGAAGAGATTCACAACTTGCACCCGCACAAAATATTTTTTTGATTTTACTGATCGGACCAGAAGTATTTTTATTGCCAATGCAAGCATACGCTTTATTGCATGCCTTACACAACTTGACCAGTGCAAACGGCTGCATATCCGGGTAGGTGATACATATTTAATAATCACCCTGATGAAAGCCCCGGACCTATTCAGGCCTATGAGAGGAGGGCTGAAACATGTTGGTTAAGGAAAGGTCAAAACAAAAAGAGGGGGAGAGGAGGATATGGCTAGGTTCTTCCTCCTGGGTACTTGTAAAGCAAAAGAAGATCCGTAAATAATGGATCAGGGAACCTAGCTAATAGGGAAAAGGAGGGGTCTACTAAATGAGTAAGACACACCTCAATAAAGGAAAAGAAAATTCTTTTCTTGAGTCCCCTCACTCACCAAAGGTTTCCCCTAGGTGACATGCTTCATCATTGGGGCCATCCCAAGCATCTACTGCTTGGGGCGTGCTGCGACTTGCGATAGTTACGTAGGAGCACTAATTTTTAAGATATGACTATGTGTGGTGCAGTGAAGGGGGAGTGGTGTGAGTGATTGTTAAAAATTACCTAACTAGTGAACGTAAACAATTTTATTCTTGCTCCTAGTTGGCAAAAGATAAAAAGGGGTTAATAAAAGGGAAAAGAATTAAATGTCCCTGATATTGTAAGTCAACATGTTTCGAGGTGTCCCCTAACCTCTTCTTCAGGACAACATGGGGACCAGCCCCATGTGTACCACTCCGTGCAAACCTGTAATAAAGTGAAAAATAAGAAAAACAATGGGGCGCGCACTTATTGTGTCAGCGCTAGATATAATACATACGGTTAAACTGAACACGTAGTATCTAATGAAGAAGTAAAAAACAGACAAGTTAGTATACACTGCCTGCCCATCTGTCTCGTGGGCAGGTAAAAAACAAAGTCTTTTAGCGATCAAATCAATCCAATAGTGATGGTGCTCTTGACTGTAACTTTAAACATGTACTTAGTTCTGTTCAGTCTACTAGTCTTGTGTCTCTGTAATTAAAAACATATGTTAAAGGAATAAAAAACACTTGTGAAAAAACATCAAACAAAACAAACATTACATGAAACATATAATTGCGTGTTGCCTCATGGACCTACTTAATAACTGGCAAAAGTAAGCCCCATGGTCAGCCCGGGTGGAGGAGCCTGAATAGACCCTAGAGAAAGAGAAGTAAAAGTCTTAAGTCAACGACTCGAAAGAGAGAAAAAATGAAAAGGAAAACCTCATTAGTAACTTAGGAATGGGCTCCCAATGAAGAGAATCTTACTTGACTCGGCTAGCCTCCGTCAATATGACCTACTCGTTCCCATAAGCGGACCGCATCTTAGCGTGTCTGGCTTCCGAGAGGTCTAAAGTAGGAAACCAAGAAACTGCTTAGTCACGAACGCGTTTCAAAAGACTATACCGCGTATCGTTGAAAGTGATGGGGGCCATTTTGGGTGTACTTTATGTTGCGTGTATCGTGCCTAAAATGGGCAAGGAATCCTCGGTTCAAACAGAAATTTGTTCACGAGGGCTAATTGGTTCAAAAATAAGGAAAACACTCTGTAGATGTAATAAAAGTAAAAAATAGGAAACTAAGAAGACGGGTCTCGAACCCTGCAGTATAAAGCGATTCCCTTTTGAAAAATAGAGCTTCTCTATTGCGAGAGTGCCACAATAAGGCGGCGGCCATCTTGAACTGGTAAAAAACAGGTCCTGATAGGGACTGGATCCTATGTGTGCTATATCTAGTAAAGGTAAAAAATAGAAGATAAAGGAAAATAAGAAACTGAGAAAGCGGGTCTCAAACCCTGCGGTATTAAGCGATTCCCTTATGAAAAAACAGAGCTTCTCTATTGCGAGAAGAGTCATAATAAGACGGCGGCCATCTTAAACTGGTGAAAACAGGTCCTGATAGGGACTGAATCCTATGTGTACTATATCTAGTAAGGGGGGTTTATATTGACAAGACATGGAATAGAGTTTTAGAAAAAATAGAAAAAATAGAAAAAATAGTAAAAGGATTTTAAGGGCAGAAGGGTGGAGGTACAGTACTTCATGTATAGTTGGAATACAATTATCTAGAAAAATGACCCCACGGAATATTTTCGTTTAACCCTTTAGTATCAGAGCGTAGTTTGAACACCCACCTCTGTTCTTTTTCCAACAACCTTTGCTCCAGGTTGTCACATGGTTTGATGTGTTCCAACACCACCCACTTCATGTCGTTGGGTGTGTGTTGCATATCATTAAAGTGTGCTGTCATCCTGGTACTCGCTCTGTGGCACCGGATGTTGCTACGGTGTTCACAGATCCTTGTACCCACCTTCCTGGTTGTCATGCCCACATAGTGGAGATTACAGGGACATGTAATCAAATATACTACACCTACTGTGCTGCATGTTGTAAAATTTCTGAGCTCCCATGATGTGCCTGTATTAAAACAGACCCTTTTTGTGGTGGAAGTTAGGTGGCACACGCTGCAATTCCCACACGGGTGGTGACCCGTTGGTAAAGTACTTATGGTCTGTTGGTTATTTCTCTGATTAGGTTTCGGGCGTGTGTGTACTAGAAGGTCACGTAGATTCTTCCCTCTCCTATGTGAAAACATTGGAATGGGGATATTTAAATTACCACTGTTCAGGATATTCCAATGTTTTTTCACCATTTTTGTGATCTTGTCTGACGCTGTGCTGAAGGTAGTGATGCAGATGGGTCTCTTATCTTTTCCTGTTTCTTGTTTTACGTAAGTCTCCAGTAGAGCATCTCTATTATTATTTTTTGCTCTTTTCTTGGCTTTATTGATGATACGAGAAGGGTATTTACGGTTTTTCAGTTTTTCTGCTAGGTCTTTAGCCTGTTCCTGGAACGGTGAGTGTTGTTGTCAGAGAGGATCTTATGTTCCTCCATGTGGTAGACATATAATCCATGATCTACAAAAGGGATCATGGAATTTGCGGATGCTTTCTTACGACCGCTCATACAAAATACCAGCACCTACCTTAAGGACACAAAAGCAGTCCTTTCCCTTCTAAAAGACCTCCCTTTCAATCCAACTAATAACATTCTTATTGGTTTAGATGTAGAAAGCCTCTACACTAGCCTTCCACATAAGGCGACCTTGGATATCCTGGAGGATATTCTGTATGGAGCAATATGGCCCTATCATACACCTCGACATTTGGTTTTGGAATGTTGCAAATGGGCCCTTACTGAGAATTACTTCCGTTTCGAAGACACCATTTTCCAACAACAACATGGGACCAGTATGGGCAGCACCTTCGCCCGAGTGTAGCTGGATTATATGTCTACCACATGGAGGAACATAAGATCCTCTCTGACAACAACACTCACCGTTCCAAGATCATCGAATGGAAAAGGTACATAGACGATATCCTGGTGATATGGAATGGGAATGAAATAGAAGCTAACCTGTTTTTGGAATGGCTAAATTCACAGGACCCCTTCTTAAAATTTACCCATACAATGAGTAGGTCTGATCTCATCTTTCTAGACCTGAATATCTATGCAGCAGAGGGTCATCTGAAGACCACAACTCACTTTAAACCAACTGCTAAGAATTGTCTTTTGCTTTACGACAGTTTTCATCCTAGACATCTCAAAGAAAATCTTCCTTTTGGACAATTCCTCAGGTTGAGGAGAAACTGCACAGAAATAAATGACTATGAGGAACAGGCTAAAGACCTAGCAGAAAAACTGAAAAACCGTAAATACCCTTCTCGTATCATCAATAAAGCCAAGAAAAGAGCAAAAAATAATAATAGAGATGCTCTACTGGAGACTTACGTAAAACAAGAAACAGGAAAAGATAAGAGACCCATCTGCATCACTACCTTCAGCACAGCGTCAGACAAGATCACAAAAATGGTGAAAAAACATTGGAATATCCTGAACAGTGGTAATTTAAATATCCCCATTCCAATGTTTTCACATAGGAGAGGGAAGAATCTACGTGACCTTCTAGTACACACACGCCCGAAACCTAATCAGAGAAATAACCAACAGACCATAAGTACTTTACCAACGGGTCACCACCCGTGTGGGAATTGCAGCGTGTGCCACCTAACTTCCACCACAAAAAGGGTCTGTTTTAATACAGGCACATCATGGGAGCTCAGAAATTTTACAACATGCAGCACAGTAGGTGTAGTATATTTGATTACATGTCCCTGTAATCTCCACTATGTGGGCATGACAACCAGGAAGGTGGGTACAAGGATCTGTGAACACCGTAGCAACATCCGGTGCCACAGAGCGAGTACCAGGATGACAGCACACTTTAATGATATGCAACACACACCCAACGACATGAAGTGGGTGGTGTTGGAACACATCAAACCATGTGACAACCTGGAGCAAAGGTTGTTGGAAAAAGAACAGAGGTGGGTGTTCAAACTACGCTCTGATACTAAAGGGTTAAACGAAAATATTCCGTGGGGTCATTTTTCTAGATAATTGTATTCCAACTATACATGAAGTACTGTACCTCCACCCTTCTGCCCTTAAAATCCTTTTACTTTTTTTCTATTTTTTCTATTTTTTCTAAAACTCTATTCCATGTCTTGTCAATATAAACCCCCCCTTACTAGATATAGTACACATAGGATTCAGTCCCTATCAGGACCTGTTTTCACCAGTTTAAGATGGCCGCCGTCTTATTATGACTCTTCTCGCAATAGAGAAGCTCTGTTTTTTCATAAGGGAATCGCTTAATACCGCAGGGTTTGAGACCCGCTTTCTCAGTTTCTTATTTTCCTTTATCTTCTATTTTTTACCTTTACTAGATATAGCACACATAGGATCCAGTCCCTATCAGGACCTGTTTTTTACCAGTTCAAGATGGCCGCCGCCTTATTGTGGCACTCTCGCAATAGAGAAGCTCTATTTTTCAAAAGGGAATCGCTTTATACTGCAGGGTTCGAGACCCGTCTTCTTAGTTTCCTATTTTTTACTTTTATTACATCTACAGAGTGTTTTCCTTATTTTTGAACCAATTAGCCCTCGTGAACAAATTTCTGTTTGAACCGAGGATTCCTTGCCCATTTTAGGCACGATACACGCAACATAAAGTACACCCAAAATGGCCCCCATCACTTTCAACGATACGCGGTATAGTCTTTTGAAACGCGTTCGTGACTAAGCAGTTTCTTGGTTTCCTACTTTAGACCTCTCGGAAGCCAGACACGCTAAGATGCGGTCCGCTTATGGGAACGAGTAGGTCATATTGACGGAGGCTAGCCGAGTCAAGTAAGATTCTCTTCATTGGGAGCCCATTCCTAAGTTACTAATGAGGTTTTCCTTTTCATTTTTCTCTCTTTCGAGTCGTTGACTTAAGACTTTTACTTCTCTTTCTCTAGGGTCTATTCAGGCTCCTCCACCCGGGCTGACCATGGGGCTTACTTTTGCCAGTTATTAAGTAGGTCCATGAGGCAACACGCAATTATATGTTTCATGTAATGTTTGTTTTGTTTGATGTTTTTTCACAAGTGTTTTTTATTCCTTTAACATATGTTTTTAATTACAGAGACACAAGACTAGTAGACTGAACAGAACTAAGTACATGTTTAAAGTTACAGTCAAGAGCACCATCACTATTGGATTGATTTGATCGCTAAAAGACTTTGTTTTTTACCTGCCCACGAGACAGATGGGCAGGCAGTGTATACTAACTTGTCTGTTTTTTACTTCTTCATTAGATACTACGTGTTCAGTTTAACCGTATGTATTATATCTAGCGCTGACACAATAAGTGCGCGCCCCATTGTTTTTCTTATTTTTCACTTTATTACAGGTTTGCACGGAGTGGTACACATGGGGCTGGTCCCCATGTTGTCCTGAAGAAGAGGTTAGGGGACACCTCGAAACATGTTGACTTACAATATCAGGGACATTTAATTCTTTTCCCTTTTATTAACCCCTTTTTATCTTTTGCCAACTAGGAGCAAGAATAAAATTGTTTACGTTCACTAGTTAGGTAATTTTTAACAATCACTCACACCACTCCCCCTTCACTGCACCACACATAGTCATATCTTAAAAATTAGTGCTCCTACGTAACTATCGCAAGTCGCAGCACGCCCCAAGCAGTAGATGCTTGGGATGGCCCCAATGATGAAGCATGTCACCTAGGGGAAACCTTTGGTGAGTGAGGGGACTCAAGAAAAGAATTTTCTTTTCCTTTATTGAGGTGTGTCTTACTCATTTAGTAGACCCCTCCTTTTCCCTATTAGCTAGGTTCCCTGATCCATTATTTACGGATCTTCTTTTGCTTTACAGGTTAAGGAAAGGTCACAGGACCATTGAATCCTATGTACCTCAAATTGTTATTTCGTTTTATTGTCCCCAACCGTTCCGTGAATAAGGGGACACCTTGGGGCGGCGGAGGGATTTTTAATCTTAGTTACATCCCCTAGATCCTGTCTTACAAGAGCTCCCTGGAACATGGTTGAGCCCACGCTGACCTTTAGGAGTCAGGATGGACCCAGTGATGAAGCATGACACTACTAGTGTGAGGGTTATTTAAAGAAAAGGAGTTTTTTCCTTCCCCGCACCTGGCGACGCAGAGTTTAGTTGGGGCAAGCACTCCATCACGTCACGTGTTGTGACACTAGGTGGGATACCCGCAAGTATTACAGGGCTGGGCCCAGGCTGCCTAGATTTAGAGAAGATCTGATGAGCTGGCCAAGTTAACAGTTTTATTTACTTATTTTTCTATTTCAGGCCACCCCTGCTGCTCATTTTCTCTATATATCTTCATTCTCTGTCATTGTCCCTACATTTCCCTTTGTACCCCTCCCCACCCACAACCTCTCACTTCCAATTTAACATACAATAGATGGTCCAGGTGAAGGGAAGGGGTAAATGTTATGTCGTAGGTAAGTAGTTCCAGTAGTCTTGGTTAGGTTACAGATAAGTTTATTGATCTTAGATGTTCAGATAGGTTTTCCAGTATAGATGTAATAAAGCCCCACCAGGAGCAGCTTCTCTGCTGCTCAGCCCAGGATCCAACTGACAGTCCCACTCCAAGCATACCACACATTCCAATGACATCACCATCCACACTAACATTCTACTCTCACTGGCTGAACAGCAGAGGCAGAGAAACAGGGAAGATGGAAGGTAAAACCTTAGATTATAACAGTAAATCTGTTCAAAGGTCAGTCACTGCAGAGATAAATTAGCCAGGACCTGACCGGTAACATCACACTGTCACAAAACAGGTCAGGCACGCGTCAGAAACATGTGGGAAGGCGCGCACATACTCGGACTAGACAGAAGTCACAATACGTGCACAAACACACAAGGACGCATCAAAAAATGCAGAGATATCAAACAGCACATACAGCCAAAGTGCGTTGTGAATGCACCCCCCCCCCTTCCTTTAGCAGCTACAGGGGGGTGGTGTTCTTGATGGGCCTTCTTAATCAACGTGAAAGGGTGAGTGAGTGAAAGGGTGGATGGATAGATGCATTGATGAATAAGTGAAAGGATGGATGAGAGGGAGGGCGGATAAATGAAAGAATGGAAAGATAAGTGAAAAGGTGGGTGAAAGAAAGGATGGATGAGTGAGAGAAAGGATGGATGAGTGAGAGAAAGGATGGATGAGTGAGAGAAAGGATGGATGAGTGAGAGAAAGGATGGATGAGAGAGAGTGAGAGAAAGGCTGGATGGATGTAAGGATGAATGAGTCAAAGAAAGAATGAATGAGTGAAAGGGAGGGTGGATGGAAAGGTTGGATTAGTGAAAGGGTGAATGCATGGACAGATGAGTGAAAGGGTGGATGGAAGAGTGAAAGGATAAATGGATGGAGATAGCTCAAAGGGAGGATGGATGAGTGAAAGGAAGAATGGCTGAGTTAAAGATTGAGGATGGATGAGTGAAACGGAGAACGGATGGATTGAGAAGTGAAAGAATGGTTGATGGATTTATGGATGGGCAGACGGACGGAATGGTGACAATGATGGATGAAAGATTGAATGATGAGAGAATATAAAGGTGAAATGGTGGATATCGCTGGGTGGAACGATGAAAGAATGAATGGATAGATGCTTGGATGGAAGAGGGAAGCAAGCTTTTCTGGGGAGGGTCGCGATGACTTGGCTTGCTTGGTGCCATAAGAGCTTTGGCTCAAAGAAAGAGGCATTTTACATTTCTAGCTAATCCCTCGCAAAGATGTCCGAAGCGGCATACACACAAAACAAGCAGCACACAATAAAAGACACACAACAGATGGCTGGCACACACAAACAGACGTTAAAAGACGCGGACATGTACACAAATTTCCCAAGCGGCACACACATCACAAGACACGCACACAACACAGATGTCACAAGCAAACGGAAGGGTCAGTCAGGGGTGTCCGGCAAGTGAGGTCACCCAGCCTGCCTGGGCCTTGAGTGACACTGCTCATACTGACACAGAATCCCAAACTAGAGGTCACGGGTGGGTCAGAGACGGGTCATGCAAGGTAGGACAGGGAGCAGAGACTGCAAGTGCCAGCGCAGGAGAGACTGCAGCACTTCATGCATTTACACGTCTCCTTTGCAACACTGGTCCGAGTAGACACGTCACGCACATACATGCCAATGACGTACACTGCATTGTGTGCAGGAGGCTGGAGCACCGTTGCCAGCCATTGAGAGGCCTTGGGTAAACGTCGCCTAATGGTGGGGTCACCCGCAGGGATGTCTGCAGATGAGGTCACTGATAGCTGCTGACTTCACAATGCCAAGGACGCTTGCAAAACACGTCACTGCCATCACAGCTTGCCGAAGGCGTCACTATGATGCCAGCCTACCCGCTAACGTCACTATCAGGACGACCACTTGTGACGTCACTACCATGGATGTCACTGGTGACGTCAACATGCAGAGGACGCCTGCTGATGACGTCACTGTCGCGCTACGGGTGTCAGAGAATGATTCTCCATGTATTATTTACAGGGGTGGTCTAGGTGCCCCCAGACTCGCCAAGGCGCCGGCCTCGGTGCAGGAGGCCATGAGCCCGGGCACACACTGGTGCCACCATGGCAGTGCCCAGGGCCCAGACTGAGTGCCGATGCCCCACCTCCCCTGTATCTCCAGCCCTCTGGACCCCCTCTCTGCCTCTGGTGAGGTCTCTGGATGTCTCTGGCGCCGGGAGGCACGTGGGGAGCAGCCGCCTCCCTTCCAGCCAGGCTGCCTCTCCACAGCGCCCTCCCTCTCTGGGCCGGTCTGACAGCTCTCCTCCGCCCGCCCGGGCTCGGCTGCCTCTCTGGACTGCTACACTCCTCCCCGGGAGTGAGGGTGAACACTCCCTCCCAGGTTCAGCCGCCACACCGTCTCAGGTGTCCCTCCATCCGTCAGAGACACGAGTGACCGCACTCCTTTTCTCTGTCACAGGCTGGGCTAAGCCCCCCGCCCGGACTGGACTATCTACACACCGTCAGCGCCCCTTCCCTCTCCAGCGGATCGGTCAGTACCCTCCTCCCCGTGCACTCCTTCCCTCTCCGGCAGGGCGGTCAGTACCCTCCTCCCCGTGCTTCTCAGGCTGGGCTGTCTCCACTACCTCCCCGTGGCAGTCAGTGACTCCCCCAACCCTCCTCACCGCCCCCCTATCAGGCATACGGTCACCTTGATCGAGGCCCAGACACGCCCCCTCCCATCCACCACACATCTTGTAAGGGGGGGTTCCCGCCCTCTCATGCGGTCCGTCAGCTCGGCCTCCCAGGCTTGGAGACACCTCCCACCCTAGTCTGTACAGCTGGAACTTCCACCCTCGAACGACGGGAAGTCACACCACCCCCTCCCAGCGCTTCCACCCTCGGAGGCTGGGTGGCACAACCAACCCCTCTTAGGCTGGCACCGCCTCCACCCTCGGAGGCCGGGTGGCATAGCCCACTCTCTCGTAGGCTGGCACCGCTTCCACCCTCGGAGGCCGGGTGGCACAGCCCACCCCCTTATAGGCTGGCACCGCTTCCACCCTCGGAGGCCGGGTGGCACAGCCCCGCTCCCTCCTAGGCTGGCACCGCTTCCACCCTCGTAGGCCGGTAAGTCACACCCCACCCCCTCCCTGGCTGACACCGCTTCCACCCTCGGAGGCCGGGTGGCACAGCCCACCCTTGGCACCGCTTCCACCCTCGGAGGCTGGGTGGCACAGCCCCGCTCTCTCCTAGGGTGGCACCGCTTCCACCCTCGGAGGCCGGGTGGCACAGCACACTCCCCCAGGCTGGCACCGCTTCCACCCTCGAAGGTTGTGGCACAGCCCCGCTCCCACCCTCGGAGGCTTGGTGGACCAGCCCCCTCCCTCTCTTTCCAGCCACAGCTGTCAGCGCCCTCACCCCTTTGAATGTCAAATTAACATTATTGGCAAAAGCTCTTCAAATGTTACGAAAGTTAAAGCACAACCGTGAAACAACCGAACGGGAAGCGGTACAAGGTGACAGGACACATACAGAGCACAAACACCCCCCCCCCCCCCTAGTTGCCTGACAGCCACCCTCACAAGTGCTGGGTGCAAGTGTTAAATAGGAAGTGACGGCAGTGCCCTGCGGCAGCAGGCGGGTCTGGAGAGTGCAACACATGGCGCGTAACACACCGCCGGCAAGACACAAAGTGCACACAGACCCCTCACATGCTACACCTCAATAAATTGCACCACAGGTTGTGCAACGATTTCCAAATAAGACGCTTTGCACAGATGTTAAATTCTGCATATTGCCCCGTCCCGCACACGGCGCAGAACCAGGCCTGGTGTGCAAACCACCACCACACGTGAGAGACCAACAGACTGCATGCACAGACGTCTCCCCACGAACAGTAAACACCAAGATGTCATTACACGCATAAATTGTATGATACGCAACGCCCCTTGCCTCGCACACTAGGCTGGGGACACAACGCTCTGCTTTCACGCAAACAGCTTCCAAGCACACACCTCAGACTGAGGGGCAAACCAGGACTGCCGAGGCCCCCCACACGCACAGGTCTCAACCCCCGTCTGGGCAGGTTCACCCCCGTCAGCCGGCACCGGAGGCCGCGGCCACTCCGGAACATTCACTTTAACAATCACAGCCAACACACCAGTAAGAGACGGGTTTCACTCGGTGCCGATGTAGGAGCACGAACACACGCAATTGTGCAATCACTATTACTTTGTACCCGCACCCACATACACACCGCAGCCTGCAAGCATTACAGCCACACGTACACAGTGCCCTGCAACTACAATCCGGCCAACAAACTCGGCAGACACTCCCCACTGTCGAAAAACAACAAGTCATACATACTGTACACAACTCAACTCGTGAAACATCCCTGGCTTGTGTACACAAGTAATCACACGCTGGGTAAGGACACCCTGCCAACGTTCGCCGCACAAACACGCCCAAAAAACATATTTGCAACTGCACAAACCCCGCTAGAGCTTCCACACAGGCCTGTAGAGTTACACACAAGTCGGGGAACGGCAAACAAAAATGGCAACTTCACACACTCCAATCCCAATGTGAAAAGAACAGACACTAGACCCCTCCCCCATCCATCACTACCACCACTTCAAAATCACCAGACACGGAAGAGCACAATGACGGAGGCCGGTAGGCCCCCACGACACACCCACCCCAAGTTCCAATCCCCACCCCACCCAGGCACCTTCCCACGGTGGCCGGAAGTGAAGCCCCCCCCCCACAGCGAGGCGCCGGCAGGGGGTCGGAGGCCAGGCTCACCTGAGGGTCCCGGGGAGCAGCGTCTGGAGACAGGAGGCACCGGCCGAAGGGAGAGCGCCCGAGAGAGGGAGGGAGGGCCGAGAGCAGGGGGAGGAGTGAGGGAAGTGAGGTCTGCGAGGGAAGTGAGCCCAGCCCCACCCTGCCTGACTCACAGCCAGCGCCGAGCTGACCCCACCCTGAAAAGTACAGCACCACACCCAGACTGGAGGAGAGGCGGGGAGGGCACCGAGAGCGCAGAGAGGAGGAGGGGGCACCCAAGAGCGCAGAGAGGAAGAGGGGGCGGGGGAAGGAAAAGAAGTAAAGAGAAGGGAGATGCATGTAAGGAAAAGTAGAGCAAGAGGGGGGGTACTGCGGGAGACAGGGAGGGACAGGACGGTGGAAGGGGGCAGTAAAGGCGGGCAGAAGGAGGGTAAGAGTAAGGAAAAGGGAGCGGTCAGGAAAGGAGGAGGGAGGGCGCTGGATGCGAAGGAGAGGCAAAGAAAAGGAGGTAAAGGAGAGCTGGAAAGGAGAGGGAGGGGAGAAAGGTGAAGAGGGGGAAAGAGGAGGGGGAAAGGAGGGGGGATGGTAAACGGGGAGGGGATATTAAAGGGGAGAAGGGATGGGAGAAGAGGGGGGGAGGGAAAGAAGGGGGAAGGGAAAGCAGAGGGGAAAGGAAAAGGAGGGGAAAGAAAAAGGAGGGGAGGAAAGGGAAGGCAAGGGGAAAGGAGGGGGAAAGAGAAAGGAGGGAGGAGGGGAGGGGGAAAGGGAAGGTGGGAGGGGGATAGGGAAGGAGGGAGGGGGAAGGAGATAGAGAAGGCTGGTAAAAGGGAGGGGGAGGAGGAAAGGATGGGGAGGAGGAAAGGAGGGGGAAAGGGAAAAAAGGGGGAAGGAAAAGCAGAAGGGGGAAGGAAAAGGAATTCTATGTGCACATAAGTTGCAGTCATTTTAACCTATCACAGCCATTTTGTACTCTGTTGGTCACCTTTGTTTCACCCTGCCCTTACTAGCATCCCTCTGACCGACCTGGTATGTGTGCTGGGGGCTATAAACTCTATTGCCACAACAAACCTCAGCGCCACTTGCTGCCACAAACTCGTTTTTCCTCTCATCTCTGTTTTCAGGCAAACCTTTGGACACTCTACCCCTCACTGCACCTAGTTACACAAACAGGTTCCAAACACCAAAAGACTCTTGCAACATGATTTATTGCACTGCAAACAGCAAGACTTGTTGTTATCAACAATGGGACCTGTTTTTATCAACAGAACGGACTCTTAGATCTGGCCGGTCTCACATGTTTTAGACCCTGAAGCAAGGTCCATCTGCAAGATAAGATTGTCTGTTTGACCTGGGTGGGAAGAGAATTACTGTTGGGCTTGTGTGACAACCTGCCCGGGGCGGGACTCCAAGCTTGTGTAACCATGTTGACAAAACAAATGCATTGTGTCAAACCTGTATAAAAGGAAGAGCCAAAGGAGTATCAGCAGAACACTTCCCTCAGACATCCCGGTGTCTGCAGTTGACGTCATCTCCTCATGAGAAATAAACCTTTTTCTTCTCTTCCAGTTTCCAGGGCTTGCCTCATTATTTTGATAGCGAACCCAAAGTGAATTAGAGGTGGAACCCTGCACCGGGCAGCATTGAGGGTCTTAGAAGACTCGCTGCCTTTCACAAATTGGCGCCCAAACGTAGGGGCCCATCAGCAACGCGTGGGTTTGGTAGAGAGGTCCTAACGACGGAGTGAACGACTAAACGATTGGGGTATACCTGCCTGAGAAGACCCTTGTCTGGCTGCCGATCGACTGAACTTCACCGGTTCCGAACGGACCTCTCTCGAGTGACCTGCGGTCCTGACTGGGACCTTAGAGGAACGCCGCATTGATTGTTGGAGTGAGAGGACAACCAGGCGCTGGAAGGGGAAGACGAAGAACTGTCCATACGGTCCGAGTAAGGTCGTGAAAAAAAAAACCGACTTAAATTGATTGATTGATTGAATAGTTTGATTGAAATACTAGTATTCCTTTTTTGATATTGAGTTATTTGCGACATTTCCCTGCTTGCAAACAACGAAGAATAGGAATATTCTCTCTCTTTGCAGGCAGCGAAGGACAGGTAGTGCAGACTTTTTGTCTAAATTGATTGATTGAGATATTCATTTTTGACCGATAAATACGTCATGCCTGTTTTCTCTAGATTGTTTGATTGTAATTGTTTTGGACCCGACCGTTCGTTAGAGGTCAGTCAGCCGGCACCGCCGGAAGGCACCCCTAACAAGGACATTTATGCGTAAAGTATGGATTAGCCACCGTAGCTTATAGCAAACTATGGCATAAATACACTAGGAAGGACCGGGTAAATCAGTGGCCACTGACGGGATCTTTCGATCCCGCTAAAATAGAAACGTTAGAATTAGCTCTCCACAAAAAGAAAACTAGACCAGCCATGTTTGACAGTTTTGGTTTATGGCGAAAAGAGGCAGCTCAAAGAAAGAAAAGGGACGAAGCTAGACAAGATAAAGAAACGCGAAAATCAGCTTACCAAGCCTGTAAAAGATTAGAAGAAAAACTAAAAGAAAAGGAAATCGATAAAAAGGAACAGGAATCAAAAATATCAGGTCAATGCCCTGTTAGAACGCCCTCGACTCTTTACCCCAAGCTACCAGCAAAACAAAGGGTAGATGATGATTTATTGTTAGGTCCCCCAATCATATACATGCCACCCCCTTACGCCCCTACTCATCCCGTAGCACAACGCCAGGACCACCAAAGTATAGCCGGAGATGGCACGATCGCCTCAGTCTCCACCGCCTCTGCTCCCACCGAGTCACCCACACCAAATGCCTCATCAAAGGATACAGTAGTAGAGGTAGGATCAAAAGAAAAAGGAGCGCCCAGGGTCCCGCGATTAAGTAAAAATGAGCGAGCAGGCATTGATAAAATAGTTAAATCCCTCATAGATAGGAAGGAGACAGAAGAGTATGTAACTGACATATGCAACTCCTATGTTGAAAACCGCAAACGATACTTTATTGTACGTCTCTGTTACCACACTCTTACTGCATATGAAGAGAAGTACCAAGATGTAGGGCCCGAGCGGCTAGTGGCTCTCTATAGGAAGGTAGACACCGGAGATGAAGACGACAACGATGTTACAGAACTCTTTTCATCCACACTGGAGGTATTCCGTCACCTCGTGGAACAAGGACGGATAGATAAGGACAGGACATCTAAGATAGCAGGACCCCCGGTGGAAAAACCAGATAGCATGATGCCGATAAAAGAAGCTGCCCCTTATTGGGTACCTCCTAGAGGACAAGGGACTCATGACGATATGAACCATCAAGACGCTAGATGAAGGGTGGTCTACAATTGGGTGTATCAACCATTGGACAGACAGGACATTTTGACGTTCCGTAAATCTTTACCGGATTTACGAAAGAACCCCACCGCCTTTTACACCGAGCTAGGTACCGCTCTGGGATCAACAATAATGACACTTGCCGACATAGACTTGTTCTTCGGGTTATGTTTGCCAGCAGATGTGTGGAAACAGATTAGGAAAATAGACCATACCGAACTGCTTGGTCATACCTGGGAACAACTCAACACATTAGATAAACAGCGGAACCCTGGTCAAAAACCAGTTAAAGCAATATTGGACCTCCCTGACAAAATAGTGCAGAAAGTGAAAACGCTGATCCCAGAGAAAAGATAGACTGGTCCATAGTAACCGCATGCCGCCAGAAACCACAAGAGGATGTCTCAGAGTATTTCTCCAGATTTGAAACGGTGTTCTCCGATTACAGTGGACAAGACATGTCCACCGCAACCGGACACCACTTATTTGTGCAGAACTATGTCAAAGGACTACTGCCAGATGTATCCCAGAAATTACAAGCCAGCGAAAGTAGTTGGGCAGCATCTAAACCGGCGGCCATTCTCCAAATGGCCCAGTACTATGAGCATCAGAAAAACGAAAATGACAGGGCTACAGAAAGGAAAAAGAAGGACTTGAAGGAAAGGGTAATGGTAGCACAACTCCAGGGGGCGAATACAGGAAGGGAGCAATATAGGGGAGGATACCAGCAGAATACCCCTAGAGTACAGCCACCTAGAAACAATTCATCTACATCATATGTAGGACGCCAAGACCTAGGACAGGATCAATGTGCATTTTGCAAAGAATATGGACACTGGAAAACCCAATGCCCGGCTTTGTTAGGAGCTGGTAGGGGCAGAGGGGCGAGGGAAATAGCAAGTGGACAGAGAGGAAGAGGACGTGGGAGAGGGTACGCGAGTGAAGCAAGCGAGGAAAGGCCAAGAAGAGTGAACACATTTGACCATCCCAAACAGAATCAGTACCAACAGACAGATTATGACAATACGTACGACTTTGCATAGGACAGCCATGGGCAAGGGAGGGATCCAGTCGAGCTCTATGTTGATCAGCAAGGCCATTATGTTACCGCTGAGGTCCTGGGCACAAAGTCGCCATTTCTGGTAGACACGGGAGCAACACGTAGTGCACTATCCAAACGACTGATTCCAAGGGCACCCTTGTCAGGCTCACATGTGACCTCAATAGGATTTGACGGTACGCCCTCCACCAACCCTTTGTCCCGACCGATCCCTTTTAACCTTGACAACAATAGCGTCGAAACGACATTCCTCCTCTCTTCCAACACCCCAGACGCCATTATGGGTCTCGACCTTTTGAAACACTTCCATGCGACTATCAGATGCTCACCAGACGGAGTGCGTGTCGTCCTGTATGACAACCCCCAGCGCCATAGAGAGAACCCTTCTCAGCACATGTTTCCCATCTCCGAGACTGACGCATCCCTACTGGACACTTTGCCATCACACTTATGGGCTAGGGCTGATTCAGACGTAGGACGAATGATGATTGACCCAGTACACGTAACAATATGACAGGATGCAACCCTACCGAAAGTACCGCAGTACAAAATATCGCCAGAGGGTGAGAAGGCACTGACAGAGATCATACACTCTTTGGTAGAGGCAGGGGTGGTAGAGGAAGTAGTGAGCAATGTTTGTAACAGTCCCATACTACCGATTGTAAAGAGACAGGGAGAGGGAGACGGAAAAGCCTACCGCTTCATCATTGACCTGCGGGAGATAAACAAAATCGTAGTGCCACAATACCCAGTAGTTTCCGACATCACGACAATTTTGACTTTAATCCCCTCCACTGCCACCACCTTCACTGTAATTGACCTCAAAAACGCATTCTTTTCCATACCTATACACAAGGACAGCCGCTATCTATTTGGATTCACCCTAAACTCCCGTTCGTACAGATTTTGCAGAGCACCTCAGGGGTACACTGAGAGCCCAAGCACTGAGAGCCCAAGCCCATTGTATGGAGTTAGACGCCATACAATTGCCAGATGGAGTGGCACTAATACAATATGTAGATGACATCATTCTAGCAGCGGACACCATACCAATAGCCGTCACCGCCACCATCAAACTACTCCATTTTCTTGCTGAGAATGGTCACAAGGTCTCCCGAAAGAAATTGCAGTTCTGTAAATCACAAGTGACCTATTTGGGTCACCTTTTATCCAAAGAAGGAGGAAACTCACGCCTGACAGGATCCAGACAATTCTAGACACCCCTGTCCCCAAAGATCAGAAACAAGTCCGCTCTTTGATAGGTCTCACCTCATTTTGCCGACAGTGGTTACCGAACTTTAGCCTCATTGTCAAACCCCTTCTCTCCCTCCTAGCTAAAGACATCCCCTCACCTCTCCCCTGGACCCCCGAATGCCAGTCAGCCTTTAAACAACTACGCAATGCCCTTTGTTCAGTGCCTGTCCTAGGAACCCCGGATTACTCCAAACCATTCTTCCTCTACACGCACGAGAGGGAAGGATGTGCATTGTCTGTCCCAACACAATCAATTGGTCACAAACAATGCCCTTGTGCATATTTCTCTGCCACCCTCGATCCAGTAGCCAGAGCGCTGCCAGCGTGCCTGCGCGCTGTGGCAGCTGCAGCAGTATCGATACGCCAGAGCGAAGGAATAGTACTCTCCAATCCAGTCACTGTTTTAGTACCCCATGCAGTCGACACACTACTAAACCAGACCAAAATCCAACACTTGACTAGCGCCCGACTGACAGGATATGAGTTGACCCTGCTAGCACCGCACATTACCCTAAAGCGATGCACCACCCTCAATCCAGCCACACTTGTTAAGAACAAAACGACAATCATGAACATTCTGCGCCATCTTGTCTGATGAAAGTTCCTACGTGCACATAAACTACAGTCATTCTGATTGACCACAGCCATTTTGTACTCTGTTGGTCACCTTCATTTCACCCTGTCCTCTAGCAGCCTTCTGACTCTCTGACCAAACCTGATATGTGTGCTGGGGGCTATAAACTATTTCCACGACAAACATCAACATCACCTGCTGCCTCAAACTCGTCTTTCCTCTCATCCCTGCACAAACAGGTTACAAATACCAAACAGACTCTTGCAAGCATGGTTTATTGCACTGCACACAGCAAGACTTGTTTTTGCCAACAATGGGACCTGTTTTTATCAACAGAACGGACTCTTAGATCTGGCCGGTCTCACTTGTGTTTAGACCCTGAAGCAAGGTCCAGCTGCAATTAAATTGTCTGTTTTTGACCTGGGCGGGAGGAGAGTTAATGTTGGGCTTGTGTAACCATGTTGATGAAACAATGTTGGGCTTGTGTAACCATGCTGATGAAACAATGTCGGGCTTGTGTGACAACCTGCCCGGGGCGGAGACTCCAAGCTTGTAACCATGATAAATGAAACAAATACATTGTGTAAAACCTGTATAAAAGGAAGAGCCAAAAGCATTGCCAGTAGAACACCTCCCTGAAGACATCCTGGTGTCAGCAGTTGACGTGGTCTCCTCTAAGAGTAATAAACCTTTTTCTTGCCTTCCAGCTTCCAGCGCCTGCCTCGTTATTTTAGATAGCGAATCCAAAGTGGATTAAAGGTGACCTTGCGCCGGGCAGCATTGGGGATCTCAGGAGACTCGCAGCTTTTCACAAATTGGCGACCCAACGGGGGGCCCATCAGAGACACGTGGGTCCGGTAGAGAGGTCCTAACGACGGAGTGAACGACTAAATGATTGGAGTGCACCTGCCTGAAAGAGACCCTCGTCTGGCTGCCAATCGACTGAACTTCACCGGTTCCGAACGGACCTCTCTCGAGTGACCTGCGGTCCTGACTGGGGCCTTATAGGAACGCCGCATTGATTGTTGGAGTAAGAGGACAACCAGGCGCTGGAAGGGGAATACGAAAAACTGTCCATACGGGTAAGGTCGTGAGAAAACATGACTTAAATTGATTGATTGATAGAAATACTAGTATTCCTTTTTGAGTTATTTGAGACATTCCCTGCTTGCAAACAACGTAGAATAGGAATATTCTCTCTTTGCAGACAGCGAAGGACAGGTAGTGCAGACTTTAGTCTAACATGAATTGAGATATTCATTTTGACCGCTAAATACGTCATGCCTGTTTTCTCTAGATTGTTTGATTGTTTTGGACCGGACCGTTTGTTAGAGGTCAGTCATCCGGCACCGCCGGAAGGCACCCCTAACAAGGACATGTACGTGAAATATGGATTAGCCACCGTAGCTTATAGCAAACTATGGCATAAGTACACTAGGAAGGACCGGGTAAATCAGTGGCCACTGACGGGATCTTTCGATCCCGCTAAAATAGAAACGTTAGAATTAGCTCTCCACAAAAAGAAAGCTAGACCAGCCATGTTTGATAGTTTTGGTTTATGGCGAAAAGAGGCAGCTCAACGAAAGAAAAGAGACGAAGCTAGACAAGATAAAGAAACACGAAAATCAGCTTACCAAGCCTGTAAAAAGTTAGAAGAAGAACTAAAAGAAAAGGAAATCGATAAAAAGGAACAGGAATCAAAAATATCAGGTCAATGCCCTGTTAGAACGCCCTTAACTCTTTACCCCGAGTTACCAGCAAAACAGGGGGTAGATGATGATTTATTGTTAGGTCCCCCAATGATATACATGCCACCCCCTTACGCCCCTACTCATCCCATAGTACAACGCCAGGACCACCAAAGTATAGCCGGAGATGGCACGATCGCCTCAGTCTCCACCGCCTCTGCTCCCACCGAGTCACCCGCATCAAATGCCTCATCAAAGGATACAGTAGTAGAGGTAGGATCAAAAGAAAAGGAGCGCCCAGGGTCCCGCGATTAAGTAAAAATGAGCGACCAGGCATTGATAAAGTAGTTAAATCCCTCATAGATAGGAAGGAGACAGAAGAGCATGTAACTGACATATGCAACTCCTATGTTGAAAACCGCAAACGATACTTTATTGTACGTCTCTGTTACCACACCCTTACTGCATATGAAGAGAAGTACCAAGACGTAGGGCCCGAGCGATTAGTGGCTCTCTACAGGAAGGTAGACATCGGAGATGAAGGCGACAACGATGTTGCAGAACTATTTTCATCCACACTAGAAGTATTGCGTCACCTCATAGAACAAGGACAGATAGATAGGGACAGGACAACTAAGGTAGCAGGACCCCAAGTGAAAAAAACAGATAGCATGATGCCAATAAAAGAAGCTGCCCCTTACTGGATACCTCCTAGAGGACAAGGGACTAATGACGATATAAACCATCAAGACGCTAGAGGAAGGGTGGTCTACAATTGGGTGTATCAGCCATGGGACAGACAGGACATCCTGACCGTCCGTAAATCTTTGCCGGATTTACGAAAGAACCCCACCGCCTTTTACACCGAGCTAGGTACCGCTCTGGGATCAACAATAATGACACTTGCCGACATAGACTTGTTCTTCGGGTTATGTTTGCCAGCAGATGTGTGGAAACAGGTTAGGAAAGTAGACCATACCGAACTGTTTGGTCATACCTGGGAACAACTCGACACACTAGATAAACAGCGGAACCCTGGTCAAAAACCAGTTAAAGCAATATTAGACCTCCCTGACAAAATAGTGCAGAAAGTGAAAACGCTGATCCCAGAGAAAAAGATAGACTGGTCCATAGTAACCGCATGCCGCCAGAAACCACAAGAGGACGTCTCAGAGTACTTCTCCAGATTTGAAACTGTGTTCTCTGATTACAGTGGACAAGACATGTCCACCGCAACCGGACACCACTTATTTGTGCAGAACTACATCAAAGGATTACTGCCAGATGTATCCCAGAAACTACAAGCCAGCGAAAGTAGTTGGGCAGCATCTAAACCGACGGCCATTCTCCAAATGGCCCAGTACTACGAGCATCAGAGAAACGAAAATGACAGGGCTACAGAAAGGAAAAAGAAGGACTTGAAGGAAAGGGTAATGATAGTACAACTCCAGGGGGCGAATACAGGAAGGGAGCAATATAGGGGAGGAAACCAGCAGAATACCCCTAGAGTACAGCCCCCTAGGAACAATCCATCTACATCATATGTAGGACGCCAAGACCTAGGACAGGATCAATGTGCATTTTGCAAAAAATATGGACACTGGAAATCCCAATGTCCGGCTTTGTTAGCAGCTGCTAGGGGCAGAGGGGCGAGGGAAATAGCAAGTGGACAGAGAGGAAGAGGACGTGGAAGAGGGTACGCGAGTGAAGCAAGCGAGGAAAGGCCAGGAAGAATGAACGCATTTGACCATCCCAGACAGAATCAGTACCAACAGACAGATTATGACAATACGTACGACTTTGCATAGGACAGCCAGGGGCAAGGAAGGGATCCAGTCGAGCTCTGCGTTGATCAGCAAGGCCCTTATGTTACCGCTGAGGTCCTGGGCACAAGGTCGCCATTTTTGGTAGACACAGGAGCAACACGTAGTGCACTATCCAAACGACTGATTCCAAGGGCACCCTTGTCAGGCTCACATGTGACCTCAATAGGATTTGACGGTACGCCCTCCACCAACCCTTTGTCCCGACCCATCCCTTTTAATCTTGACAGCAATGGCGTCGAAACGACATTCCTCCTCTCATCTAACACCCCAGACGCCATTATGGGCCTCGACCTTTTGAAACACTTCCATGCGACTATCAGATGCTCACCAGACGGAGTGCGTGTCATCCTGTATGACAACCCCCAATGCCATAGAGAGAACCCTTTTCAGCACATGTTTTCCATCTCTGAGACTGACACATCCCTACTGGACACTTTGCCATCACACTTATGGGCTAGGGCTGATTCAGACGTAGGACGAATGATGATTGACCCAGTACACGTAACAATACGACAGGACGCAACCCTACCGAAGGTACCGCAGTACAAAATATCGCCAGAGGGTGAGAAAGCACTAACAGAGATCATACACTCTTGGGTAGAGGAAGTAGTGAGCAACATTTGTAACAGTCCCATACTACCGATTGTAAAGAGGCAGGGAGAGGGAGATGGGAAAGCCTACCGCTTCATCATTGACCTGCGGGAGGTAAACAAAATCGTAGTACCACAATACCCAGTAGTTTCCGACATCACGACAATTTTGACTTTAATCCCCTCCACTGCCACCACCTTCACTGTGATCGACCTCAAGAACCCCTTCTTTTCCATACCTATACACGAGGACAGCCGCTATCTTTTTGGATTTACCCTAAATTCCCGTTCGTATAGATTTTGTAGAGCACCTCAGGGGTACACTGAGAGCCCAAGTATCTATAGCCAGGCGCTTAAAAGACAGTTGGACGCCATACAATTGCCAGTTGGAGTGGCACTAATACAATATGTAGACGACATCCTTCTAGCAGCAGACACCATACCAATAGCCGTCACAGCCACCATCAAACTACTCCATTTCCTTGCTGAGAATGGTCACAAGGTCTCCCGAAAGAAACTGCAGTTCTGTAAATCACAAGTGACCTATTTGGGTCACCTTTTATCAAAAGAAGGGAGAAAACTCACGCCTGACAGGATCCAGACAATTCTAGGCACCCCTGTCCCCAAAAATCAGAAGCAAGTCCGCTCTTTGATAGGCCTCACCTCGTTTTGCAGACAGTGGTTACCGAACTTTAGCCTCATTGTTAAACCCCTTCTCTCCCTCCTAGCTAAGGACATCCCCTCACCTCTCCCCTGGACCCCCGAATGCCAGACAGCCTTTAAAGAACTACGCAATACCCTTTGCTCAGCATCAGTCCTAGGAACCCCAGATTACTCCAAACCATTCTTCCTCTACACACACGAAAGGGAGGGATGTGCATTGTCTGTCCTAACACAATCAATTGGTCACAAACAACGCCCTTGTGCATATTTTTCTGCCACCCTCGATCCAGTAGCCAGAGCACTGCCAGCGTGCCTGCGCGCTGTGGCAGCTGCAGCAGTATCAATACGCCAGAGCGAAGGAATAGTGCTCTCCAATCCAGTCACTGTTTTAGTACCCCATGCAGTCGACACACTACTGAACCAGACCAAAACCCAACACTTGACTAGCGCCCGACTGACAGGATATGAGTTGACCCTGCTAGCACCGCACATTACCCTAAAGCGATGCACCACCCTCAATCCAGCCACGCTGTTACCCCTACCCGAGAACGATCCTAACGTGACTCCACTACACGACTGTGTGACACTAACCGATGAACAAACAAAAAGTAGAGTAGACCTCAGAGACACCGCCTTTCTAGAGCCAGATGGAGAACTATGGGTGGATGGTTCGTGCATCAAACTCCCCGACGGCACCACCTCAGCTGCATACGCTGTCACCACAGCCCGAACCATTCTAGAAACAGCCCGTATTGCCCAACGTTCCGCCCAGGCAGCAGAACTCATTGCCCTCACACGAGCATGTATTTTAGCAGCTGGCACGACAGTTAACATATACACCGACAGCCAATACGCCTTCGGGGTGGTTCACCATTTCGGGATTCTATGGAAAGAAAAAGGGTTCCTGACTTCACACGGTACACCCATCCTGCATGGAGATTTAGTCTCCGCCTTGACGTAAGCAGTCCTCCTCCCCAAAAAGCTAGCAGTGATAAAATGCCAAGCACATAGGAAAGTGACAGATCTCATTGGACAGGGAAATGCGCTAGCAGACGTTACTGCCCGAGCCACGGCAGAAGACAGAACTATGACACGAATGTATGTGACCAGGTCACAAGCTGAACAATAGACTGATGCTAGGACCACTGTAAGGGACATACAGACTACAGGCACACAAGACGAATTGACCGAGTGGGAAAAGGTGGGACTAAAAGACGAGGAAGATTGCTGGAGAACTAAAGACGGAAATAAATGGCTGTTACCCAATGCCTACCTCATCCCCATATTGACCATGGCACATTTACCAGCACACATAGGCTCCACCCCCATGATTGAACTAATCACAAGAGTATGGCATAATGTCAAGATAAACAGAATCTGCAAAGCACCTAGTACAACAGTGTATAGTATGCCTACAACACAACCCAGGGAAAGGGACAGTAGTACCACGGGGAGGGTTTGGAGTCCCTGATCACCCCTTTGAAGTCCTTCAAATGGATTACATCCAACTAGAGAGATGCCATGGTCTAAAATATGTCCTGGTGGTTGTGTGCGCTTTTAGCAAATGGGTGGAGGCATATCCCACCCGCGACAATACTGCCATAGCCACTGCAAAAGTATTGTTGAAAGAATTCTTCCCCCGGTACGGCCTTTGCAGAATTTTATGGAGCGACAATGGCCCACACTTCGTAGCCGAAGTGATACAGAACATACTGAAAGGGTTGGGGGTAAAACAAAAATTCCATGCCGTCTTCCACCCCCAATCAGCGGGCCTGGTAGAGAGACACAATCAACATTGAAACTAAAGCTAGCCAAAATAGTTGCCACAACCGGGTTGAAATGGCCCGACGCCCTTCCATTGGCATTGCTATCAATGCGCTCCACCCCGACCAAACACAGACTGACCCCGTATGAAGTGGTCTTCGGCAGGCCTATGAACATTTGGGCGGCACCAAGACCCACTTCCATTAACGATGTCCCGAACATATTAATGTCAGACTATCTGCATAAATTGACAAACGAGCCAACAATTATCCACCAACAGGTGCAGCAAGCCTTGCCTGACGTATCCAGGGGCCCAGGACATGTGATAAAGCCTGGGGACTTCATCCTAGTTCGCAACTTCCAAAGAACGAAGAATCTGGAGCCCAGGTGGACGGGCCCCTGGCAAGTCTTGATCACCACTCGAACTGCCCTCCGAGTGGAAGGAAAAAGAAATTGGCTGCACGTCCACCACTGCAAGAAAGTCCCTCCAACGCTGGCAACCTGTGAAGAGGTGGAGGTGCAAGAGGAAGTACTCGCAAAAGACCGACCAGCTCTCAGTTGCTACCCACAAGAAGACACCCTCCAACTGTCTGAATTTCCCGACCCCACGGTGCCATCAACTTAAGATCTTAAACAAAAAGAAGTACGCTGTTCCTCAACATGTGCAAGTCAGACCTACTAAATGTAGGTCAGTGTGCAAGTACTGTCCCAGGCACCCAAGAAAAGGGGGGGGGGAAAGAACCCCTTTCGGAACTAGGGCCCTCACACACCCAGCAAGCTAGGTGTCATGCTTCATCATATGGGCCTGCTCCTCGTCGGGTCGGCGCTGCAATACCCGACGGGCACCCATAAATGGGGCTCTTTGCCGGAGATCTTTTATTCCTGCCGTATGGGTGCATCGCCTGGGCTTAGACCATCAGGGATTAAATGATGAAATACCATGGGGTTCCCTGTCCTAGGTCTATTGATGACGATGAACTTTCTGTATTCAGGTTAAGGTCCTTTAATTACTCCTTGATTATTATATATCCATATATATGGAGCTTACTACATCTTCAGGGAGTCCTTATTCGTAAACATTCTGATCGACAATTTATGGACTATACTCGCGGTACAATTACATATTGACTCGTGATGACATAATCTGTAAATTTCCTATTGAGCCCTTTAACACATGTGTCATTCGACTATATCTTACTATGTGTGCCTTGATCACCATTTTGGCCAATGGTATTTATCACAGCCTCTTTTTATGTCGACATTGCTTTGTGTTGTAATATTGGGGATGGACTACTATCCGCTCCAAGATGGCCGACATGCTTTTCATCACTCGCATCAACGCACGCTGATAGATCACATGATACGGCTGATAGATCACATAATACACCTGCCCGGCAGCTGTTTCTGATCAGCTTCCCGCCACCCTCGTACGGCTAGCGGCTTGGTGCATATAAGCGGGATTGTTTGGCCGCTCTACACCATCCCGGCTTCAGCGCGAGGGGTAGGTGAGCTGCGTGGCTTCTAATGGAAGCGGGTGAGTTTTGTCTAGCTTTTAAAGAATGAAAACCCAGCACCCTGTGACGACTAGACTAAGGTAAGCGGGTAGCTTTGATGGTGGTTTGGTCTGTGGCGTAATTACTGAATCTACCCCCTGGGCCTTACTCGCTCGCTCTCTCTCTCTTTTTACCCCAATCTGTGGTGGGCGGAGGAGCGGGCCCTTTTCACACAGAGACCAGCTGCGTGAACCCGTTGGGTTTTGGGACTGGTATGTGGGAATTGGGTACCCGCGCCACACCCCCTGTCCCTTCTTACCCCGCTCCGACATGGGGTAAAGAGGGCTTGCTCAGGGGGTTGCTTCGTAACTGCCCTGACACACTTCCCTTACGCTCTCTTTACCGGACGAGGTCCCAGAGAGTTGGGTCTGTTTTTCTGCGAGCAGACAGTACAAGACCTGTCTCTAACCTTCCATAAACATGCTTGCCTCCCAATTTTGATTAGACATCCTAATATAGATGTCATTATTTGTGCGGAAGCAGATAGGGCGAAATGTTCACCAATTTTAGGTGAGTCCTAGAGCTAAGTTCACCACCGCTCACAATGGCATGTTTTATCACATACTTATGATGTCACTTACCAAGTAACAACGAGAGTCCCTCTGTTGCTTCCTCTTCTTCTCCTATTATTTATTGGTTGTTGCTTTCTGTTTTTATATAAACTTTTGACCGCCGGCATTTCAATACAATGAATAAATTGTATGGGGCTATTAACCCCTCATCAATTGACATGCAGTCAGCACCATTCGGGCATTACCATAAACTATTGTTTTCTCACGTTCTTTCATGCAGGTTTGTCCCATTGCCCACAGGTAATATGCTGCACCTTCGTGGTAGTAGGTAAATTGGTACCAAACCACAGTTTTATATTATTTAGTGGCATACACCATTAGTTGTAGATAGTTTAAGTCACGGTCCTGAAGAAACGCCGCCTGATCCTTAAGACAGATAGGCGTGAAACATGTCGACCATCTAGGAGCAGAGCGCCTCTTGACTCTTGATAGCCTGACAGTCACCTCTCCTTATCTTTATTTTTAACCAGGCAGGGATCCCCCCCAGATTAAAAAAGTTCTAAAAGGATTCCCTACTTGTTTTAATTTCACTAAATCAACACATCTACACATACACTAGGCCCCTCACACCCACGGCACCCATACGGCAGGAATAAAAGATCTCCGGCAAAGAGCCCCATTTATGGGTGCCCGTCGGATATTGTAGCGCCGACCCGACGAGGAGCAGGCCCATATGATGAAGCATGACACCTAGCTTGCTGGGTGTGTGAGGGCCCTAGTTCCGAAAGGGGTTCTTTCCCCCCCCCCCTTTTCTTGGGTGCCTGGGACAGTACTTGCACACTGACCTACATTTAGTAGGTCTGACTTGCACATGTTGAGGAACAGCGTACTTCTTTTTGTTTAAAATATTGATAGGGCATGTACGCTGGACCTCTCTAAACAGCCCTTAGTTCCCTAATTTCTTGAACAATACAACCTAAGATCGACAAAAAGGGGGAGCTCCAACAACCAGGCCACTAACTGAGTCAGAGTCTCAGATCGGTAGCACAGCCAAACAACGCTACCAGGAAAAACACCAGACAAAAGTCTGTGGTTCTAACAGTTGGTGAGCTCCTCGAAGATGATGGAAGAAACGGAACACCTGCAAAGCCACCGCAAAGACACCAAGACTTTTGAACTGCACAGTACAAAGACAATTGCACTTGTAGCTGCATTTCTCACCTGCCTCCTACTAATGGTCACACTCTGGATCATTGAAGAGAATGCACCTGCATACAGAACATTGTCACCAACCATGCAACCAATCACAAAGAAAGAACACTACCTGGTATCACTACCGCCACATCTCCGAGAACGACGCAAAGAATTCTGGAATAATTCTTTCGTACAGATGCTGCACCAGCACAATCTTGCCACCAATGCCACTAACTGTTGGGTCTGTGGGCTGCTACCACATGCCACTGAACATTCCATCCCTTTCATCCCTTCACCCTTTTCTGTTCATGGATCTTGCCTTGCCTGGATGATGCTCCTACAAGAAAGTTACAAAGACAATGCCACTTCCGATGGGACAATCGCTCAGTTCTACAACGAGTTCTGGCTAAACCAAACAGGAAGAACAGCAGCTCCCTTTTGCCCTCACACCCCCAATACGATATTCCCAATGAATGTCCCCTACAAAGAACGAGTGGAAATACAAGTGTTCAATAATCCTGTCAGAGCCACATTTTCCTACCTGAAGAAAAGAACTGCTGCAACACTGACTGTGGCCCTATCTGTGGTGAACGTCTCTGGGCTTGTATGCATTGAAGGCCGTGGGACTAAGAATGTGGGTCACAGCACTTGTAACATTGTAAGGACTTTGAACACTGCCAACCCTCCAGCATTTGTTGCATCACCCAATATGTACTTTGTCTGTGGAACCAAAGCCAACACCTGGCTCCCAAGAAACTGGGGGGGGCACGTGCTACATCGCTTTTGTTTTGCCACCGACCTACACAGCCCCTGCAGAGCATCATCGAGAAAAGCGTTCTAAAGACACTGATCAAGCAGACTCTGCCGCATCACAGTTCGTTGACGCAGCAAAAGGGCTCGTCCCGCTATGGGGTCCGATGGCAAACAGCAGAGCCATCAGACATCTGTCTCAAGCGGTAGAAACCGTCCTGAACGTCACAGCTGGCATCCTCACCAACAACACTGCCGAGCTTCAAGCGGTCCGTCTGGTGGCCCTACAAAACCGCATGGTCCTGGACGTGGTACTAGCGGATCGTGGAGGAGCATGTCGCATCATTGGTGCCAGTTGCTGCATTTACATCCCTGATAATTCACCCTCTGTCTATGAAGCAATCGAACATCTCCACAGACTGTCTTCAGAAATTCATCAAGGATCAGAGACTTGGACAATTGGAAGTTGGCTTTGGGGCATCTTGAAGGACTGGGGTTGGAAAATATCAATGTTTCTCTTGGTCCCAGTATTGGCAATATGTGGTTGCTGTTTGGGTGTACACTGTATACCACCTTTGTGTTCTCTTTGCATAAGTGCCTTGCGCCCTAAGAATATGGACACTCAGTTAACAAAAATGAGAGTAATGTATGAACAAGAAATACAGGACATTATGGAGATCGAAATAGACTGACGAGATGGCTAGTTATGTTCAAAGGGGCGACTGTTAAGAACAAAACGACAATCATGAACATTCTGCGCCATCTTGTCTGATGAAAGTTCCTACGTGCACATAAACTACAGTCATTCTGATTGACCACAGCCATTTTGTACTCTGTTGGTCACCTTCATTTCACCCTGTCCTCTAGCAGCCTTCTGACTCTCTGACCAAACCTGATATGTGTGCTGGGGGCTATAAACTATTTCCACGACAAACATCAACATCACCTGCTGCCTCAAACTCGTCTTTCCTCTCATCCCTGCACAAACAGGTTACAAATACCAAACAGACTCTTGCAAGCATGGTTTATTGCACTGCACACAGCAAGACTTGTTTTTGCCAACAATGGGACCTGTTTTTATCAACAGAACGGACTCTTAGATCTGGCCGGTCTCACTTGTGTTTAGACCCTGAAGCAAGGTCCAGCTGCAATTAAATTGTCTGTTTTTGACCTGGGCGGGAGGAGAGTTAATGTTGGGCTGTGTAACCATGTTGATGAAACAATGTTGGGCTTGTGTAACCATGCTGATGAAACAATGTCGGGCTTGTGTGACAACCTGCCCGGGGCGGAGACTCCAAGCTTGTAACCATGATAAATGAAACAAATACATTGTGTAAAACCTGTATAAAAGGAAGAGCCAAAAGCATTGCCAGTAGAACACCTCCCTGAAGACATCCTGGTGTCAGCAGTTGACGTGGTCTCCTCTAAGAGTAATAAACCTTTTTCTTGCCTTCCAGCTTCCAGCGCCTGCCTCGTTATTTTAGATAGCGAATCCAAAGTGGATTAAAGGTGACCTTGCGCCGGGCAGCATTGGGGATCTCAGGAGACTTGCTGCTTTTCACACACTGTTACCCCTACCCGAAAATGATCCTAGCGTGACTCCACTACACGACTGTGTGACACTAACCGATGAACAAACAAAGAGTAGAATAGATCTCAGAGACACCGCCTTTCTAGAACCAGATGGAGAACTATGGGTGGATGGTTCGTGCATCAAACTCCCCGACGGCACCACCTCAGCTGCATACGCTGTCACCACAGCCCGAACAGTTCTGGAAACAGCCCGTATTCCCCAACGTTCAGCCCAGGCTGCAGAACTCATTGCCCTCACACGAGCATGTATCTTAGCGACTGACACGACAGTTAACATATACACCGACAGCCAATATGCCTTCGGGGTGGTTCACCATTTTGGGATCTTATGGAAAGAAAGAGGGTTCCTGACTTCACACGGTACACCCATCCTGCATGGAGATCTAGTCTCCGCCTTGACGCAAGCAGTCCTCCTCCCCAAGAAGTTAGCAGTGATAAAATGCCAAGCACATAGGAAAGTGACTGATCTCATTGGACAGGGAAATGCACTAGCAGACGTTACTGCCCGAGCCACGGCAGGAGACAGAACTACGACACGAATGTATGTGACCAGGTCACAAGCTGAACGATGGACTGACGCTAGGACCACTGTAAGGGACATACAGACTACAGGCACACAAGACGAATTGACCGAGTGGGAAAAGGTGGGACTAAAAGACGAGGAAGATTGCTGGAGAACTAAAGACGGAAATAAATGGCTGTTACCCAATGCCTACCTCATCCCCATATTGACCATGGCACATTTACCAGCACACATAGGCTCCACCCCCATGATTGAACTAATCACCAGAGTATGGCATAACGTCAAGATAGCAGAATCTGCAAAACGCCTAGTACAACAATGTATAGAATGCCTACAACACAACCCAGGGAAGGGGACAGTAGTACCACGGGGAGGGTTTGGAGTCCCTGACCACCCCTTTGAAATCCTTCAAATGGATTACATTCAACTAGAGAGATGCCTTGGTCTAAAATATGTCCTGGTGGTTGTGTGCGCTTTTAGCAAATGGGTGGAGGCATATCGCACCCGCGACAATACCGCCTTAGCCACTGCAAAAGTATTGCTGAAAGAATTCTTCCCCCGATACGGCCGTTGCAGAATTTTATGGAGCGACAACGGCCCCCACTTCGTAGCCAAGATGATAAAGAACATACTGAGAGGGTTGGGGGTAAAACAAAAGTTCCATGCCGTCTTCCACCCCCAATCAGCGGGCCTGGTAGAGAGACACAATGCAACGTTGAACTAAAACTAGCCAAAATAGTTGCCACGACCGGGTTGAAATGGCCCGACGCCCTCCCATTGGCATTGTTATCGATGCGCTCCACCCCAACCAAACACCGACTGACCCCGTATGAGGTGGTCTTCTGCAGGCCTATGAGCATTTGGGCGGCACCAAGACCCACCTCCATTAACGATGTCCGAACATATTAATGTCGGATTACTTGCATAAATTGACAAACGAGCTAACAATTATCCACCAACAGGTGCAGCAAGCCTTGCCTGACGTATCCAGGGGCCCGGGACATGAAATAAAGCCAGGCGACCATGTATTGATTCGCAACTTCCAAAGAACGAAGAATCTGGAGCCTAGGTGGACGGGCCCCTGGCAAGTCCTGATCACCACCCGAACTGCCCTCCGAGTGGAAGGAAAACGAAACTGGCTGCATGCCCACCACTGCAAACGAGTCCCTCCAACCCTGGCAACCTGTGAAGGGGTGGAGGTGCAAGAGGAAGTACTCGCGAGAGACTGACCAGCTCTGAGTTGCTACCCACAAGAAGACACCCTCGAACTATCAGAATTTCCCGACCCCACGGTGCCATCCAGGAAAGGGTACAACCTAAGATCGACGAAAGGAGGGAGCTCCAACGACCAGGCCACCAACTAAGTCAAGGTCTCAGATCGGTAGCACAGTCAAACAACGCTACCAGGAAAGCGCCAGACAAAAGGCTGTGGTCCTAACAGTTGTTGAGCTCCTCGAAGATGATGGAAGAAACTGAACACCTGCAAAACCACCGCAAAGACACCAAGACTGCTAACCTGCACAGCACAAAGACAATTGCACTTGTAGCCGCATTTCTCACCTGTCTCCTGCTAATGGTCGCACTCTGGATCATTGAAGAGAATGCACCTGCATACAGAACATTGTCACCCACCATGCAACCAACCACCAAGAAAGAACACTACCTGGTAATACTACCGCCACATCTCCGAGAACGACGCAAAGAATTCTGGAATAATTCTTTCGTGCAGATGTTGCACCAGCACAATCTTGCCACCAATGCTACCAACTGTTGGGTCTGTGGGCTGTTACCACATGCCACTGAACATTCCATCCCTTTCATCCCTTCGCCCTTTTCTATTCACGGATCTTGCCTTGCCTGGATGATGCTCCTACAAGAAAGTTACAAAGACAATGCCACTTCCGACGGAACAATCGCCCAGTTCTACAACGAGTTCTGGCGAAACAAAACAGGAAGGACAGCCGCCCCCTTCTGCCCTCACACCTTCAATGCGACATTCCAGATTAATGTCCCCTCCAAAGAACAAGTGGAAATGCAAGTGTTCAATAATCCTAACAGAGCCACATTTTCCTACCTGAAGAAAAGAACTGCTGCAACACTGACTGTGGCCCTATCTGTGGTGAACGTCTCTGGCCTTGTATGCATTGAAGGCCGTGGGACTAAGAATGTGGGTCACAGCACCTGTAGCATTGTAAGGACTTTGAACACTGCCAACCCCCAGCGCTTGTTGCATCACCCAATATGTACTTTGTTTGTGGAACCAAAGCCTACACCTGGCGCCCAAGAAACTGGGGGGCACGTGCTACATCGCCTTTGTTTTGCCACCAACCTACACAGCCCCTGCAGAGCATCATCGAGAAAAGCGTTCTAAAGACATTGATCAAGCAGACTCTGCCTCATCACAGTTCCTCGACGCAGCAAAAGGGCTCGTCCCGCTATGGGGTCCGATGGCAAACAGCCGAGCCATCAGACATCTGTCCCAAGCGGTAGAGACCGCCCTGAACGTCACTGCTGGCATCCTCACCAACAACACTGCTGAGCTCCAAGCGATCCGTCTGGTTACCCTGCAAAATCGCATGGTCCTGGACGTGGTACTAGCGGACCGTGGAGGAGCATGCTGCTGTGTATACATTCCTGATAATTCACTTTCTGTCTATGAAGCAATCAAACATCTCCATAGACTATCTTCAGAAATTCATCAAGGATCAGAGACTTGGACAATTGGAAGTTGGCTTTGGGGCATCTTGAAGGAGTGGGGTTGGAAAATATCAATGATTCTCTTGGTCCCAGTATTGACAATATGTGGTTGTTGTTTGGGTATACACTGTATACCACCTTTGTGTTCTCTTTGCATAACTACCTTGCACCCTAAGACTATGAACACTCAGCTAACAAAAATGAGAGTAATGTATGATCAAGAGATACGGGACATTATGGAGATCGAAATAGACTGACAAGCTGGCTAGTTATGTTCAAAGGGGCCACTGTTAAAAGCAAAACAATAATCATGAACATTACCTGCGCCATCTTGTCTGGTGGAATTCTATGTGCACATAAGTTGCAGTCATTTTAATCTATCACAGCCATTTTGTACTCTGTTGGTCACCTTTGTTTCACCCTGCCCTTACTAGCATCCCTCTGACCGACCTGGTATGTGTGCTGGGGGCTATAAACTCTATTGCCACAACAAACCTCAGCGCCACTTGCTGCCACAAACTCGTTTTTCCTCTCATCTCTGTTTTCAGGCAAACCTTTGGACACTCTACCCCTCACTGCACCTAGTTACACAAACAAGTTCCAAACACCAAAAAGACTCTTGCAACATGATTTATTGCACTGCAAACAGCAAGACTTGTTGTTACCAACAATGGGACCTGTTTTTACCAACAGAACGGACTCTTAGATCTGGCCGGTCTCACATATTTTAGACCCTGAAGCAAGGTCCATCTGCAAGATAAGATTGTCTGTTTGACCTGGGTGGGAAGAGAATTACTGTTGCGCTTGTGTGACAACCTGCCCGGGGCGGGACCCCAAGCTTGTGTAACCATGTTGACAAAACAAATGCATTGTGTCAAACCTGTATAAAAGGAAGAGCCAAAGGAGTATCAGCAGAACACTTCCCTCAGACATCCCGGTGTCTGCAGTTGACGTGATCTCCTCATGAGAAATAAACCTTTTTCTTGTCTTCCAGTTTCCAGCGCTTGCCTCATTATTTTGATAGCGAACCCAAAGTGAATTAGAGGTGGAACCCTGCACCGGGCAGCATTGAGGGTCTTAGAAGACTCGCTGCCTTTCACAGTAAAGGGGAGAGGGGGAAGGAATGAAAAAGGGGGAGAAAGGGGAGAGGGGGGAAGGGAAAGAAGGGGGAAGAGAAAGGAGGGAAGGGGAAAGGAGGGGGCAGGGAAAAGAGGGGAGGGAGGAAGGGGAAAGGAGGGGGGAAAAGGAAGGTTGGAGGGGGAAAGGGAAGGAGGGAGGGGAAGGAGATAGAGAAGGAGGAAAGGGGAGGGGATAGGGAAGAAGGAGAGAGAGGAAGGGAAAGGAGGGGGAAGGGGAGGTGGGAAGGGAAAGGAGGGAGGGAGGAAGGAAAGGGGAGGGGAAAGTGGGGGTAGAGGAGGGAAGGGAAAAGGAGGGGAGAGGAGGAAGGGAAAGAATGGGGGAGAGGAGGAAGGGAAAGAAGGGGGAAAGGGAAGGGGAGGGGAAAAGGAAAGATGGGAGAGGGAGGAAGGGAAAGGTGGGGAGAGGGGGTAAGGGGAAGGTGGGGGAAAGAAAGGAGGAGGGGAGAGGAGAGGAGGGAAGGGAAAAGGAGAGGAGAGGAGAGGGGGAAGGGAAAGAAGGGGGAAAGGGGAAGGGAGGGTGGAAAGGGAAAAGAGGAGGGAAAGGGAGGGTAGAGGGGGAAGGGAGGGTGAAAGGGGAGGGTGGGGGAGGATAGAGGGGAAGACAAAGGGGGAGAGTGGGAAGGGGGAGGGAAAGGAGGAGAGGAGGGAGACGGAGGGGAAAGGAGAGAGGGGGAAGAGAAAGGAGGGGGAGGGAAAAGAGGGGAAAGGGGAGGAGGAAAGGAAGGGAGGAGGGATAAGGAGTGGGGAAGGAGAGGGGGAGGGGAGAGGAGGGAGAAGGAGGGAAGAGGGGGAGTGGCAGAAGACGGGAGAGGGGGAAAGAGGGGGGAAGGGGAGGAGGAGAGAAGGTTGATGCCTGTCAAAGTACAGCGTGTGCGCCAGCTAATTCCTTTCCAATATGGCAGTGGGTACCTTTCAAAGCACAGCGAGTGCGCACACTACTGTTCCCTGCCTCAGCTCGAGACAGTACAGCCGCACACGAGGAAAATCGCGTGCCGAAGAAAAACAGCCCGTCACAGCACCAAAAGGCCTCAAAATCTCCTCCATACTCCCCACTCCAAAATACCTCAATGTATAGGCTGCCTGATGAGCAAGCACCTTCTGATATCTCTGGGCCGCGGTTTCTGGAGGAGGGGGGAGCATGCAGAATGAGTGCAAACAGTGCTCCGTCAAGCACACTAGCCTCGCAGCTCCCCTGCCAATCACTGGAAGAAGGCACCGCTACAAAGAGTATTCTCAATGGGACAACGGCCTTCATGATCTCTTCAGCCGCACATTAGAAAGACGCTCCTTCAAAGTTCCTCGTCAAATTCCATGAGGTTCGCCAGGAATACTGGCTGGGCACACGTTGGTTCGTGAATAAGGCTTGATCTTATCCGTGTAGTAACACGATACACACGTGGAAGTTAAATAAGCTCCTTTATTATACGAACAAACGCTCCGTGTCTTGCAAGAAACTGATTTCTCCAGCTGTAATGTCTCACATTCTAGCTTCAACATTCCACGTCCTACTGAGGTCGGTACTTCCATTACATCACCTCTGCATACACACAGTACGGACAGATCATCCAGGACGTGGGAGTAACGAGTACAATACAAGGACAGGTTGTCCAAGTTCAGGGAGTTGGGAGCACAGTACCCAGACCTGCAAGGAGCAGGAAACATTATGTACTTTCAGAAGTGTTGACTCTGAAAGACTCCCACATGGTTTTAGGGAGCCATCTCTCTGCACTATGTCATTTTCCCTTTGTGCCGTCAATGTTTTTTGTTTCCCTGCAGTAACCATGACAGTCTTGCATGCTCACTGTGTGTCCTTCCTAACACATGGACTGAGACCCCCAGGCTGGCGCTCTTAGGTGAAGGTTGGTTTCCACAGTGCCACTTCTTTGAGGTCGTTGCTGCTGTCCTCTCTACCTGAGCTCTGATGGTGGTAGCAGTGGAATGTGTAGAGGAGAGAGAGGTATTTTTACCTAACTCCTCCGGGAGGAGATGCCTATCGGCCCCCCTGCTTCACTTCCTCTCTTGTGGCCCACAAGTTAAAGGTATGTGTACGCTGAGTGAGTGGCAGGATGAGGGTTTTACTTGTGGACATGTTTGGCTGGGAGCAGGAGGAATCTATTGTGGCTTTCCAGTGGTTGTATGATAAAATATGCAGAAGGCTGCCCAGGTCTCTGCTGCCCTGCGAGCCTGCATCTCTGTATTCATTTGCCCTGATTTCCTGCTATGGAAGGCTACAGTGTCCTGCTTAGTCAGATTTCTTCTGTTGTCCTTGCCAAAGCACTCAGCTCCGCCCCCTTTTCCTGATTGGGCTGCTTTCCAAAGGAGGGCCCCTCCATAATACGCATCTTTACACAGAACTAACTCAGGAAGAGCTCCTGTTGTCCATGGCCCTTGCACGTTCAGATGATGCAGTACTTGATTGGAGGAGCCCTTAATAATTTGACCTATACAGAAAAGCAGCTTGGTCAGCTCTATAGATCGGATTGACCAGCTTCATCGGTACTTTATTCCAAGAGCCTTCACTGACCAATAAAAGAGCTGTAACTAGTACAGCTGAGAGATTGCTGAGTTCCGGGGTCCGAAGCATGCCGACTGCTGTCCTCCCAACAGAATGGGTTGAGTCTGGATTGTGATTCCTGCTGTAAGTGCAGCTTGACTGCCTGCAGAAGAACTGTCCTGTCTGTAGGGTAGAGCCCAGCAGCCCTTTTAGGTCTCGCCTAGCGAACGCAGCGCATGCGCTGCTTCGCCTTGGCGAGACTATTGTTGTCGGTTTGGTGCGCGAAGGGAGACAAAACATGTGTGCGCCCGGACAGGCGATGTTCACGCGCATGGCGTCTCCTCTCTAGCGATGGTAGCTTTCACACGCTCCCACCGCGCGCTTGATTTAGCTTTCAGTTTCACTGCTGCCACTTAAACATATGCACGCGCTTTACCTTTGCTTGCGCCTCGTAAATCCCTGCTTTCTATTGGGAGGGAAGCCTGTTTGGTTCCCTCCCTGTCTTCCTTCGGCGTGCCTGCCCGGACAGGGCATGTGCACGCGCCTGGACTCCTCTTTGCATTGCCTCCACGTGGGCACAACGCTTCGGCGCACTTTCACTTTCGCCTTACTCTCGGCGCTGAAGGCTGCTGGAGATGGATGCGCCCGGTGATGTCAGCGTTTTGCCAAAGCACGAAGGTGAAATCCCAGCAGTGTCCAGCAGAGAGAAAGGACGGGGACCATGAGGGAGCTGACTCCGGCTGACTCTGGAGCAATGAGTAGGCCCCTGAGCTCCACAGGTAAGTAGTCCGTAGGAGAAGCCCTCGCGGGCAGCGCGCTCTACCCTACGCCACTGCCTGCCTCTCCAGGTCACCAGCATGCTCTTGCTACACCGCTGCCCCGCTTCCCCGCAACATGGGCCACAAAAGCTGACTTGAAAGTCCCTCACTCCACTGGCAGAGTGCTCCTGGCCACACCGCTGCCCGACTATGTTCCACACCCAGGCAGCACGGTCCCTGAATGCCGCTGCCCACCAAAGCCGTAATTCCTAGGCAGCACACTCCCGCTGCTGCCTGCGATCCACTGCAGGCCACTGTTTCTTCATGGGTAGCGCTCACTTGACCGCGCCGCTGCCCGACTTCTGCTGCACATGGGCAGCGTGCTCCCCGCACGCCGCTGCCCCAGAAAGAACCTCACAATCTTCACAGGCAGCGCAATCCTCACCACGCCACTGCCCGACTTACTGCAAAGCCACAATCTGATCAGCCAAAACACAATCGGGCAGCGAGCTCTCTTCACGCCGCTGCCAGCACTCCAAGTTGCAGTCCCTTTCAAACCATGACTTGGCGACCCTTCTCTACAGCGACAACGATCAATGAACAGCGACAGCACATCCATTGGCAAAGGCACATGTTCTGTTATGGGGCCCCCACACCCTTATAACTCTGTGGTGCACCCGGGCCCACTGCTGATTGGTCACTTCAAACTAAGCTGACCAATCGGCGCAAAGCATCTTCCCAGGCTCAGCTGCTGTCTGCTCTCTGTTTCGCCCCCGGTAGGAGTGTGTTGCAGGCCCTTCATCGGTCTGGCTGCGCCTCACCGCCCGCTTATTATCCTCCTCTTATCTCTGCCTAAATGTTGGCCTGTCTGCAGTCCTAATGTTTGGATTAAAAAACAATTGAATTCTGGGAGTGTAATTTGCTTACAAAATTGTAACCCTGGGTTTAAAAATCTCTGCATGACAAATGCTGTTATTTCAAAAGCCAGAACTGGTTGAAGCTCCCATACATGTCACACACGAGATAGAAATACTTGAGTTATCATTAAGCCTGGGCGTAGTTCGCGAAGTAGCGCTACGCGAAGCTACGTGAAGTGCAGTTCGCACTACGCGAGCTACGCATAGCACTACGCGAACTGCGTAGTGCGCTGTTCGCAATGATTGCACAGTGCCGGATGCTTGTCCGCACTGTGCAATCATTGAAAACGGCATCTTGCACAGTGCGAGCTGTCTTTTACTGCCGCTCGAGTAGATTTTTACTCGAGCGGCAGCTTTCTCATCGCGGACTGGTAGTTTCTCATCGCGAGCGGTCGCGAGCATACACGACCACTCGCAGTGAGAAACCTGACCTCCCCGCGTTGAGAATCTCGCCGGGAGGTTTATTTTCCACGCACGCGATCTGCAACTTGATGTTGCTGATCGCGAACGAGGAAAAAGTCTCGCCGGGATGTCATTTTGCTTGCTCGCGGTCGCCAACTTGACGTTGAGGACCGCGAGCAAGCAAAAAATGACCGCTGCACTACGCTACGCTGCGCTACGCGTGTTTGCACTGTGCTACGTGCAATTCGCGTTGTGCGAAGTAGCGCAAACTTCGCAAACTACGCAAGCGTAGCGTAGTACTTCGCCCAGGGTTAGTTATCATAAAAACAGAGTTCGCAGGTTTCCGAGGTTCATGCATAAGTGACTCATCCAGTTAAGGGACTTTTTTTGCTCTGCTTTCTGGGACTTTAATCTTTAATCCTGATTTTATAATTGGATAAGTTAAACCGCAAGTACCAGCATGCAAAGCAAACCCTTGAACTGGATGAGCTGCTCATGCATCACCATGGATAAGTTGAGAGCACTGCCACCAGTGTCCTGCTATTCTGACCCTTGCAAGATGGCCTCTAATATTGCTTATTGGATCTACCTGCTCGCAGTGTCCGAACCGACTGCTGTGTTCAGTCCACTGCTCTCGGGCCTTCTTGCAACACCAACACTATGGCCGTGCGTCGCTTCAGTTCATTCGGCTTTGCAAAGCTCACCCATGTCCCGATATAGGGAGAGAAAACAGAACTTTCTATTTTCTCACTTCTCTGACTCCCTGCCTTTAGCCCTTTTTAGGTCGAGGCTGCACATGCGCTGCGCTACTGCGAGGCATGCAGTTTTGGAGTATGGCTTTGAAGCCCTGCACAACTCTCTGCCTATATTTTTATTGGATTGTGTCATTGGCCTTTGTAAACGCTGGCTTCCAAGTGGTTATTAGGCTTGTTAGTCCCCTCCTTGGTACCGCCTTGTCTGCATTTGTTACCTCCCATAACAACTGGACCTTTTACTGGTATTGTTACATGGTCTGCTTTAAAGGTCAGTGAGCACTATTTTATTTAATACTGTTCCCCTATTCCACCCACTACCTTGCAGCAGCCGCGCGCTTTTATTTAAATTTTTACTAATGGCGGTCCGCTTTAACTATAGCGGCCACGTTTTTTATTTATTTATTTTAGCAGCGCAGTATGCATTTAGCGGCCGCACTTATTTATTTATTGTGTTAACTAGCGCCCATGCGGCGCTTTCACATTTATGGAGGCCGTGCCCCTTTCTTTACACAAACCGCATCTAAAGAAAGGTACGCGGCTGACAGTAAAGTGAAAGCGCGGCATGGGCGCTTTTACCCAAAAAAACATCTGCTTGTCAACTTGACAAAACAGATGCTTTTTTTGGTCAAAACCCCCATGCCGCGGTTTCACTTTAAGGTAGGACACGCCCCTTTCTTTAGACACGGCTTGTCTAAAGAAAGGGGCGCGGCCTCCATAAATGTGAAAGCATGGGCGCTTGTAAAACAAATATTTACAATGCAATAGGACTCACGTTTGAGAGAGTTTTAGGTATTGCATTGCCAATAGCTTAAACTCTCCTTAATGCGAGACCTATTGCATTGCAAATGCTTGTTCCCAACAGAGGGGAACTTGTTTAGAATGAGTGCATCAGCCTACTGGCCTAACGGCCGTTAGAAGCTGCTGCGAGGGTGGCATTTCCCAACTACAAAAGGTTGCCCAGCTGCTGTGCAGAAAGAATAACCTCCATCAACCGGGGAAGACTTTCAGGAGCCCCTTTTGCCAGTGATCTCATCAGTGCTGGAGGGAAAACTCTGTGTGCCCCTATTACCTCCACATGGACAGCTGTGGTCTCTTCCCCTGGCCAGGACATGTCGGAGAGGTCGCTAGGTGGGGCATGGCTGATCCCAAAGCTGGAAAGTGCTGCACCGTTGCAGAGAAATCTGCGCTGGAAGATCTCTCGATCTGCATTTGTTCTCCCAGGCACCAGGGTCAATGTCCTGTTGTGTTGCGTCAAGTTACAAACTACTCCACGCTTCCAGTTCCTTATTTAGTTTAATTCAAGATGCTCAAACCCCCGGGCATCACAGGTCCCAGCCCTCCTTTCAACACCAACGCCTCCCACACTGAATTCCCAGTGAGCCCCAACATTCTTAGAAGAATGAGCCCTAACATTCTTAGAACAATGAGCCCTAACATTCTTAGAACAATGAGCCCCAACATTCTTAGAACAATGAGCCCCAACATTCTTAGAACAATGAGCCCCAACATTCTTAGAACAATGAGCCCTAACATTCTTAGAAAAACAGTTTATCGAAATTGGACTACTGTAACGGTCTTTTTGCCAAGCTTTAAAAACAACATATGAAGAAACTTCAGAGTGTGCAAAATGCGGCAGCCAGGCTTGTCTTCAACCTGCCCAAATTCCACCCAGTTTTATCGGCCATCAAGGAATTGCATTGGCTGACGGTACCTAACCGTATCAAATTCAAGGCATTATGCCTTATTTTCAAAGCCCTGCACGATGTAGGTCCTTGTTATTTAAAAAAATCTCTCTCATGGTATGTTCCAAACAGAGAACTTCGTTCTAAAAATACCTTGACAGTGTCCTGTCCCAGGTTTAAGAGATTAAAATGGGGAGGCAGTTGTTTTACCTCCGAAGCCCCCGCCCTGTGGAACAGTCTACCTATAAACATCAAGGCAGCTCCAACATTGTTGGGCTTCAGGAAGCTAATAAAAACCTGGCTTTTCAATTTTTAGGCGCCTAGTTATTTCTCAGCACCTAATTACCCTCACCTGACTGCCATTCAAATAGCGCCAAGACACCTATGGGTATTCGAGCGCTTTAGAAACCTTTTTAACATAACATAACATAACAATGAGCCCCAACATTCTTAGAACAATGAGCCCTAACATTCTTAGAACAATGAGCCCCAACATTCTTAGAACAATGAGCCCTAACATTCTTAGAACAATGAGCCCCAACATTCTTAGAACAATGAGCCCCAACATTCTTAGAACAATGAGCCCCAACATTCTTAGAACAATGAGCCCCAACATTCTTAGAACCCTAGAACATTGCTTACCCAACACATCTTCCCCCACCAAAATAAAAAAAAATTAAACGAATAAACAAAATATATACAACATTACAATGTAATTAAAACATCATAAATATTATAACTTGATACTATAACTTAATGAAATACATACAAATGAAGAACACCAATACACATATTTGTACAATGGATGAGTAGGTAGGTAATAGTTTATTGTTGATTAATTAAAATATTACAAAATTAGAAAAGAATAAAAACATCATGAGGTAAATCAATTTAACCATAATTATAAAATAACTAAACATTGTTAAAAATAATTATTACATATTTACATTTATCAGAATCCAACAAAGGTGATTATCTTACATATTTCTATATTATAAAAATTAAGGAAACATTCATTGTTAGGGCTGCAAGTGTGATGAAAAACACACAAGATGATGGACGGAATGCTGCACATTGGCAAACATTCACCCCCAGTCACAGATCTGGGTTTAATCCATCGTTATTTTGCTTCACCACGCCACCCCAGTTCAGACATAGCCATATGCAAATCAGTCTTGACCCTGTGCCTCATGGGAACAGTCCAGACCGAACTGCCAAGCCATGTCTTCCCTGGACCGGAATCAAGCATCCTAGGACCGGTTTCAGGCTATCAGCCTTCATCAGCCAGGATAGCTTGACTCCAGTGGCGTAGTGAGCACGGGACCCACGTCTGGGCATACCCTTCCCACTTAGGGCGAAATGCAAAACACACAAGATGATGGACGTAATGCTGCACATTGGCAAACATTCACCCCCAGTCACAGATCTGGGTTTAATCCATCGTTATTTTGCTTCACCATGCCACCCCAGTTCAGACATAGCCATATGCAAATCAGTCTTGACCCTGTGCCTCATGGGAACAGTCCAGACCGAACTGCCAAGCCATGTCTTCCTTGGACCGGAATCAAGCATCCTAGGACCGGTTTCAGGCTATCAGCCTTCATCAGCCAGGATAGCTTGACTCCAGTGGAGTAGTGAGCACGGGACCCACGTCTGGGCATACCCTTTCCACTTGGGGAAAAATGCAAAACACACAAGATGATGGACGGAATGCTGCACATTGGCAAACATTCACCCCCAGTCACAGATCTGGGTTTAATCCATCGTTATTTTGCTTCACCACGCCACCCCAGTTCAGACATAGCCATATGCAAATCAGTCTTGACCCTGTGCCTCATGGGAACAGTCCAGACCGAACTGCCAAGCCATGTCTTCCCTGGACCGGAATCAAGCATCCTAGGACCGGTTTCAGGCTATCAGCCTTCATCAGCCAGGATAGCTTGACTCCAGTGGCGTAGTGAGCACGGGACCCACGTCTGGGCATACCCTTCCCACTTAGGGCGAAATGCAAAACACACAAGATGATGGACGTAATGCTGCACATTGGCAAACATTCACCCCCAGTCACAGATCTGGGTTTAATCCATCGTTATTTTGCTTCACCATGCCACCCCAGTTCAGACATAGCCATATGCAAATCAGTCTTGACCCTGTGCCTCATGGGAACAGTCCAGACCGAACTGCCAAACCATGTCTTCCTTGGACCGGAATCAAGCATCCTAGGACCGGTTTCAGACTATCAGCCTTCATCAGCCAGGATAGCTTGACTCCAGTGGCGTAGTGAGCACGGGACCCACGTCTGGGCATACCCTTTCCACTTGGGGAAAAATGCAAAACACACAAGATGATGGACGGAATGCTGCACATTGGCAAACATTCACCCCCAGTCACAGATCTGGGTTTAATCCATCGTTATTTTGCTTCACCACGCCACCCCAGTTCAGACATAGCCATATGCAAATCAGTCTTGACCCTGTGCCTCATGGGAACAGTCCAGACCGAACTGCCAAGCCATGTCTTCCCTGGACCGGAATCAAGCATCCTAGGACCGGTTACAGGCTATCAGCCTTCATCAGCCAGGATAGCTTGACTCCAGTGGCGTAGTGGGCACGGGACCCACGTCTGGGCATACCCTTCCCACTTGGGGCAAAATGTGTGATCACATAATATATGCCATTTTCATTTCCACTACTCTCATGAATTTTACAAATATACGATTCAGTGCTGTATCAGATGATTTAAAACATGTTATTACCGCTTGTCTGCATGAACGAATGGCCCGCTGGTTAAACTGTATCCTTAGCAACCTCCGTCTTAGATCCAGTAAGGCTGAGCATATGCAGATTAAATTAATTATGTTCTCTTCGCTAAATTTACACAGCCTACAAGTCTCAACCAGGGCATTGCATGCACGAGCCCTGGAAGTATTCCAAATCGTGCTCTTATGAACCTTCTTTTTTGTAACGGGGACCATCCAGACTCTAAATAAAACTGTGTTTTAAGAATTTTATATTCATTTATAACCATCCAGGCATACAACCTAGGTGCAAATAACTATTTATCCTTTAGCATTGAAGTTTTTTTTCATTAAGCAATTGATGGTTTTTAAAAAAATTGCTGAAGACAGAGGCTTATCCCATAAAGAATGAATGGACAAATCTTCTATTGCCTCAGTTAAATACTTCCATGTTGGAGAATTTGGATTTGTTTGAACTTCACGCCAAAGAGCTTGGTCTGATTTGAAATATTTGATTTTATTATTTTCCAGGTTTTAACGTATGATCCTTTTTGTGCAAAGATTTGGTTTAGCAGACCAAATTCTAATCTTATCTGAGATGGCGATACATTGCATGGAAGTTTAAACAGAGTTCTGATTATTCTAGCGAAAGTTTTATTTAATGTTGCTGCATCTCTACCCCGCATCGCTTCGCTTCCATACGAGATAGTTGGTAGAAGTTTTGCGGATATTATTTTTAGTAGTGGTTGGTGGCTAAAGCCTCCTAGTGACCCCTGTATTGAACGAAATGCCAAGAGTAAGGAGTTTCCTTTCCTCTGTAAATCCATCTTATGTTGCTTGAAGGAACCCTTCTCGTCAAATATTACTCCGAGATATTTATATGTTTTAACTTGTTATAGTTGCCGAGATTGTAGAAACCACTCATATTTTTTATGAATCTTATTACTTACTTCAATCACCTTTGTTTTTTTTCATTTATTACCATATCATTAAGTAATAAATAGTTTGATATTTTATTAATTAGTCGCTGAAGACCAACCTTTGTTTGGCTCAGAAGAATCACATCATCCGCTTATAGGAGATTTGATATATATTTGTCTCCTAACCTTTGAGGATGTGCATTAAATTCATCCAGCTCTTGCGTTAAATCAGCCAAAAACAGATTAAATAAGTATGGTGCAAGAGCACAGCCTTGTTTCAAACCCTGGGAGGTTTTAATTTTCCTTGACAAAAGGGAACCATCACCTATTTTCACTCTTATCCATGTGTTGGCGTATAACATTTGATTGCTTTTAAGAGGCAGGGCGCGATACGCAATTTAACCAGCTTTTGCCACAGAAAGTTGCGTTGGACACAATCAAACGCAGATTTAAAATCCACAAAACAGAGGTAAATTGGTTGTTTCCTTAATTTGTATTTAGCTATCATTACTGAGAGCGCTAAAATGTTGGATGCGTGCCTGAACCTTGAACAAACCCAGATTGATTTGAGGGGATAATCTGCTTTTCTTCTGCCCAGTATAAAAGTTCTTGCAGAAGTATCCCTGCAAAGAGCTTAGCTTCGGTGTCCTGAAGTGTAATAAGGCGGTAGTTTTCTGGTTTTGACCACTCCCCTCCCTTATGTATCGGTACTAGTATAGAGCCTTTCCATGATTCAGGAATTGTTTTTAATTGCAGAATGTTATTAAAGACTTTTGATAGGTACCCTGCCCAAAAAGGTGCATCCGTTTTGTACAAGGCTTGCGGGATACCATTCGGGCCAGGCGCCCCATCTTGTCTACTGCTTTTAATTAAATTGCGAACTTGCACTTCTGAGATTTCAATTGCGTGTTCCCCTGGATCTTTTTGATCACCTCATTGTTCATTCAATGGATGAGGTGATAAGCCTGCGTGCCACACGCCAAAAAATCATTGTAGCGACTAGGCTTGACAACAGATCTTCCAGATTTCGTAATAAAGTCTCTTGCTGCAGAATGTGCACCTTCTTTTGTCTTAGCAATCCCACTATTTCTTACAGTTCTCTCCCCAAACTGAGTTTCCTGTGGCACACTATTTGTCTGGGAATCCTGTCTCTCCGCCAGTGGTTCATCATCCCTAACCTCCCAGAACACAATTTGATCTGTCTCAAGATGTCTCTTCTCTGGCCAACCATCACTGACACACACCATCACTTTAGACAACATAACATCACATTCATTCTGCGATCCCTACCTCCGCACCTATACCTTGTAATTCACCTGAAAACACAGTTGCCACCAAACAATCATCCTACTCATTTCCTGTGTCTTCCTTAAATGGTAAAGGTAACCTACTGAGGAAGTCAGCGATTTTATTACGAGCACCTAGAACATAATGAACTTCACACATAGTCCAAATGTTTCATAGAAAGTCTGGTTAACCTAAGCGAAACATTAACCCTTTAAGTGCACCCGTCGGCCAACGGCCGTCGCGAGCACTACCTCGGTAGTGCTGCGCACGTCCGTTGGCCAACGCGGCCCCGCCCACTTAATAGAACGCCCCGCACCGCGGCGGAATTGCCGCCGCGGTTAAGGTGTTAAGACCTTGTGAAGTGAGAACATTAGTTAAAGGCTTGTGATCGCTCATAACAATCACTTTAGCTCTCCAAATGGAGTGCCTAAAGTGCTTAAGGCCCCACAGACCCCCTGAGGTCTTTCTTTCTATAATGGAGTACTTCTCTGTGGGTGTTAAGACATGTGAAGCAAAAGCAATAACATGTTCCAGACCTTTGTCATCAAGTTGAGACAAAACTGCCCCCAACCCTTTGTCACTGGCATCTGTAGTAATGAAACTTTTACATCTGGGATCGAACCCTTCTAGAGCAGGTGCCTCACAAATATCATCTTAATGCTTTCAAAAGCCACTTGGCACTTACATGACCAAACAAGTTTACAACTTTTTTTCAAAAAATATCTGATATGGTATATTGTCTCTGAAAAAGTGCACATAAAATTGGAATAAAATTTGGCTAGTCCTAAGAAAGCCCTCACTTCATCCTTAGTTTGCAGTGGTGGGGCCAGCTTAATTGCCTCAGCTACATCTGCTTTTGGAGAAATACAATTGAAACTGATTTCATGACCTAAATACGTCACCTTGTTCCTCACAAACTTACATTTAGTTTCTTCTGCCGTCAACCCAAACTCTTCCAAAATCCTTAATTCCTCCTTCAATTCTTTGTCATGTTCTTCCCTGTCCCTACCCATCACTAAAATGTTGTCGTGGGGAAAAAGTGACTCTCTTCCTGTTCTTAAACAACTGGTACAAGAGGGGTAGAAGCATTGCCGTGGCAGAAGCCACCCCAAATGATACTCGTCTGAACTGAAAACAGTCTACAGGTCTGATAAATGCAGTTAAACGTTTGCTCTCATGATGTAACGGCACCTGATGGTATGCAGCAGTAAGATCTATGGTGGAGAACCAGTTCATCTCTTTAGTTACTGATAATACCTCATTAGTGCGAGGCAAGGGACCTGATCTACAAAAATGTACTTGTTTATCTCCCTCAAACCCACACAGAACTGGACACGTCCATTCGCTTTACGTGCACAACCAGATGGGCCATCCAATCTGACGATCCAACCTGTTCAATAACCCCCAATTCCACCAACATATCCAATTACAAAATAACTTCCTCCTTAATACTAAGGGGAATATTTCTCTGTGGATGCAAGGTTGTGTGTCATACTTTATTATTATTTTATGCAGAAACTCCTTAAATTCTCCATTTGACGAATCAGCAACGTCAAACCCAGGAGAACAGCCAGTAGGCCAGCACCCCCGCTGATGCCAAGAAGGTAAGTTTCGCTCCTAACCATGGAGTGCGAGGGGAGAAAAGTGCAAGGGATCAGCCGTGGCAACTATGAATGCGTCCACTCTGCCGTCTGCACAAATATAACACAGAAGACGACAGTGGGAACTAAGGCAGGAACTAGCGGCCGCGTATAACTCACAAGCTCACAATAGGTCCGTGGTCCAGAAGATGAACTGAAGACACCAGCAGAGAATTGTAAAATACATGGGTTCAGGGTTTGAGCAAATTCATTGCCAAACTTGTGTCACGTCGCATTACAAACAACTCCAAGCTTCCAGTTCCTTATTTAGTTTTATTCGAGAAGCTCAAACCCCTGGACATCACAGGTCCCGGCCCTCCAATCAGCCCCAACCGCTGCCCACACAGAACTCCCCGTGACCCCCAACATTCTTAGAACCCTAGAGTATTCCAAACCCAGCATGTCTCTGGACCAGTGGCGACTCCGGAGTGGGAAATGTCCAACTGTGATCAGTAGTTTCAAAGTTATGGCACTATTTATTATAACCCTTCAAAAGTTCAGGTGTTCCAGTGAGGGCTCGATTAGCCCTCAAGGGTCATGGACTCCTGTGGACTGTGCTGCCTACATCACTGGATACTGGACGATGTTCTTTTACCCCACCCCTTTGCTGTCCAATCAGTTTTACCAAGTCTGGGTGGGCTGTCTGGTCATTCCAACATGATGTTAGTTGTATGATGTAAATGCCAAATGTTTTCAAAGTTTGACTCGTGTATGGGTTCTTAGAGCCAGAGCGGACCTTTGGCTCAACTCTCCCTGCTAATTTGCTGGCTCGCTCACCTCAACTATTTACTGGATAATCAGTTATTGAGAGGTATTGAGATGTTTTACTGCATTTTGAGCTTTGAGGTGTGTCACTGTATTTGGAGTTTCTAGCCCACACCACCTTCTTGAGTCAGCCTTGGAGTGTTTTGCCTATCTGCTTTTAGCAGTGAGAGTCTAGTGCGAAGGGAATACGTGGAAAGTGAATGGGTGATCCAGCAGTATCGCAGCTCCAGGACACCAGTGGTAAACAACTCCACCTGTCCGGGCTGGAGCCCAGTATCCCCTGGCTACCCTGGTACCACCCGAACTGGGCTTCACAAGAGGGTAGAGTACAGACTCTATCCAGAGGGGAGAGGAGGGGCACAGTATTGAGATGCGGGGGCAAGAACATAAAGTATCTAGGTACAGAAATAGAGAAAGGACTGATTGCATGCTACAGGGGAGGTACATCATCTATATGTTCATTAATGGACTTAAAGTATTCCTGCAATGTTTCCCAAACACCTGGCTTGGTGGAGCTTCTCAATCCAGTCAAGAACTTGCCTTGCCTAAGAATTATGACACACTGACCCCCCCCTCATGTCTGTCCACTTGTAACCAATGTGTGCATGTCTGTCCAATGGAAACTAATGTCCGTATTGATCTGTGCATAAACCATGATCAGCTGAATCCAGAAGTCGCAGGTGCTTCATGGAAGTAATGATCTTGGGGACTCCTGGTCCACATCCCTTCTTTATCACCCGCCAAATAGTGACGGGTTTGTATCAGAAATACTGACTGCCTCTCCCCCCCCGCTCCCCACTTCCTTCACACCCCCGTCACTGCTATCCCACAATTCTCACTTAGTTGTTCTGGATGATTTCGAGCTTTGGTAGAATGAGGCAGTGGCCGAGTGCACGACACAATCTCAATGGCTGGCCTTGACTAACTTGTTAACATTCTCCACACAGCAAGGACACGCACACACCCGTGAACGAATACTAACCAACACCCTCTTAGCGCAGCCTAATGGTACATTTGGCCTTTTGGGACTGAGCACAGGGCAGAGGTTTTCACTATTGACTCCCACTCTCAGGTAAAGGCCAGACACAATCACGAGCAAGTGGTAGGAGCAGTGCTCAATCTGTATATAAATAAGTGCCAGGACCCTCGTCAGGAGGCCACTGTAGTTTGCACCACCGATTGCCCCAGCCAATGACAATACCAACACAAATACTAACCATCACAGTCTTAAAAGTGTGACAATTCAGACTATTCCAGGCCCCCAAACCTATACAGATGGCTTGGACTGCAGAAAATAGTCATTTTTAATATATACTGAATTAATAAACAACTGCTGTTGTGCTGATCTCTAAATTAGACAAACAGCACCACCATGTGGCAGACTGTTGTATGTATCGGTGTTGACAATTAGGTGCCAGTGCCAAGCACCAGAAAACACTGGCTCAAATTAAGCACTGCATAGGAGAAAGGCTTAGGAGCAGGGATCCCCGCTTCCAGCTACTCCCCTTGCCTCCCTCCTTTTCTTGCTCAGATATGTGATGGAGCAAAAGTGGAGGCAAGAGGAAAACTTATATGCCTGCGATGATGGAGTGCATACAGTAAATAGACTAGCGGGGAGGGGGCAGATATCAGAGGATGGAGGATATGGTTTTCAGGGCCCGGTAGATGGTAGCATGCAGACATTAGACACAGTGGGTGTGCTTGTGAGTGGCACATTTCCACCATGGCTCAGATGAGCAGAGGCAGGTTTGCGAACTGCGGGCTGGTGACGGGATCCAGGTCTCCACCCTAGCTACAACAGGGGTGGGTGGAAGGAAGAAACACTAACATTAACTAGGCCAGTCCAATGGCCATTGTATGTATGTAGATGTAATGTTTGTCACAAATGTTTAATATCTATATAGATATAAGATAAATGAAAGTGTATATATCCAAGTAGTAATATGTGTTTGTACGTTTATTTATATATATGTATATATATATTCACTGAAAAAACCATAGGTTTCAGACACGTTATAGTTAGAAATTAGCATTTAAAAAACCTTTGAAATTCACTGAAAAAACCATAGGTTTTAGGGACAGTTATAGTTAGTTGGACATTTCACTCGTACAAAACCATAGAAATTCCCCCGTTATAGTTAGTTCAGCTAACTATAACTCGCGCCCGCAATGCACTGCTGATGACGTCACATATTACATCACTCATGACATGGTCAGTGACATCACTGATGACATCTCAAATGACATCACTGATGACATCATCCAGTGACTGTGTGTTTCTGTAAAGTTTAAATATGTTTAATATATATAGGGAAAGGCGTATTGAAGAATGAGTGGGTGTATAAGTGTCTGAATAGATGATTTAGTACGTGCGTGACTGACTGTACAAGTGAGTGATTAAACGTATCTTACTGAATGCATGGGTTAGTGACTAAACTGTGTGAATGTCTGTATCCGTCTGTTTGTTGGTGTGTAAGTGGATGCATGGATTTGCGAATAGCTACATGAGTGTCTATATGGGTTATTGATTGGTTCTCTGAGTATCTGTATGGCTGCCTGAGTGTTTGTGTGGGTGGGGTGTGTGTGACTCTGTACATAGATGTGTGAGTGGGTGATTCACTGGGTGCATGATTTCAAGAGTGCATCTGTGATGGACTGCTTGGGTGGGTGAGTGTGTGTATGGGTGTGTTAGTGAGTGAATGTATATCTCAGTGGTATATGTGCGAGTAACTACATATGTAAAAGGCAGTATATATGTGTGTTAGAGTATTTAAATGGCTATAAGTGAGAGTGTGTGATTGTGAGAGTGGCTGTATGGATGGGTGTGTGCTTGTATCAGTTATTGTATAAGAGCGTAAGAATGTGCTAGTATTTGTATGAGTAAGTGAGCTGGTATGTGTATAACTGTATAGGTGAGTAAATGGGTGTGTGATTAATTTTTTGCATGACTGACTAGGTGTGTGAGTACCTCTATGGATGAGTGGCGGTGTGTGAGTGTTTATATAGGTGTATGAGTGCATATGATAGTCCTGTACTGAGTGACTGTAAGTATGAGTGACTGTACGGGTGAGTGAGTAGATGTGTGTGTGTGGACCTAAGAATCAGTGAGTGGGTATGTAGTTATTGGTATTGGAGTGTGTATGGTTTTGAGAATGGCAGTCTGTAATTTAGAGTGGGTGTATCAAAAGTTATATTAGGGTGTGAGAAGATGCATGAAATTATCACATGGATGATGTCATCAGTGATGTCATTTGAGATGTCATCAGTGATGTCACCAGTGATGTCACTGACCATGTCATGAGTGATGTAATATGTGACGTCATCAGCAGTGCATTGCGGGGGCGCGAGTTATAGTTAGCTGAACTAACTATAACGGGGGAATTTCTATGGTTTTGTACGAGTGAAATGTCCAACTAACTATAACTGTCCCTAAAACCTATGGTTTTTTCAGTGAATTTCAAAGGTTTTTTAAATGCTAATTTCTAACTATAACGTGTCTGAAACCTATGGTTTTTTCAGTGAATTTCAAAGGTTTTTTAAATGCTAATTTCTAACTATAACGTTCTTGAAACCTATGATTTTTTAAGTGAATTTTAAAGGTTTTTTAAATGCTAGTTTCTAACTATGCCTACAGAGGTAGGACATGTGAAGAAAGAAGAAAAAACGCACAGAAAGAAGCAAAAGATGTGCAGAAAGAACCAACAGAGGAGCAGAAAGAGGCCTTGTTGCAAAATCATCCTGTGCCCACAACTTTTTCAGACGGGTACTGGTGGTAACTGACTCTGACTAACCTGAGCCAGTGCTATGCTAAAAGACACTTAGAATACAGTGAAAACACCTACATACACTAGGGAACACTATGCGTTGGGGTACCCCTGTGATTAGCATGACCTCCTCTGTAAGTCCCTAGTACATAATAGGGCAGGGGGATTAAAACTACCTCTTAAAATGCGCTACAGGGCGCGTTTGCACAGTGGTGAAGGGAGGGGGCCTGAGGTGACATGTGTGCAAACGCGCCCCGTGCGCGTTTTAAGATGCGGGATTAAGTCCCCTTGAATCCTGAGGGTCCCTGGGGCCCAACTAGCCCCCCAGGTACCTACAGTTAGGACCACAGAGCTGAGTTGCAAAGAGGCGTTCCGAGGCCACGCACCTTTTTTTACCTCTCTGCAACGCAACTCTGTTGTGCTTACTGAAGGTACCTGTTGGGCTAGTTGGCCACCAGGGTCCCTCAGGATTCAAGGGGAATTAATTCCCCAACTTAAAATGCACCACAGGGCGTGTTTGTGCACATGTCACCTGAGGCCCGCCCCCTCCCTTCACCACTGTGCAAACGCGCCCCGTGGCGCGTTTTAAGTTGGGGGATTAGGTCACCTTGAATCCTGAGGATCCCTGGGGCCCAACTAGCCCACCAGGTACTTCCAGTAAGCACCACAGGCCTGTGTTGCAACGCCTGTAACAAATTGTGCAGTTGTGTTTAGGTAGTGAAGAGGGTCGTGCTGGGGGTAGTGTTTTAGGGTTTAGGGTAGTGCAGTGGTGTTTGTGTAGTGTAGGGGGTCATGCTGGGGGTAGATTTAGGGTTTAGGGTAGCGCAGTGGTGTTTGGGTAGTGTAGGGAGTCGTGCTGGGGGGAGTGTTTTAGGGTTTAGGGTAGCGCAGTGGTGTTTGGGTAGTGTAGGGGTCGTGCTGGGGGTAGTGTTTTAGGCTTTAGGGTAGTGCAGTGGTGTTTGGGTAGTGTAGGGGGTCGTGCTGGGGGTAGTGGTTTAGGGTAGTGCAGTGGTGTTTGGGTAGTGTAGGGGGTACTGCTGTGGGTAGTGTTTTAGGGTTTAGGGTAGTGCAATGGTGTTTGGGTAGTGTAGGGGGTACTGCTGGGGGTAGTGTTTTAGGGTTTAGGGTAGTGCAGTGGTGTTTGGGTAGTGTAGGGGGTACTGCTGGGGTAGTGTTTTAGGGTTTAGGGTAGTGCAGTGGTGTTTGGGTAGTGTAGGGGATCGTGCTGGGGGTAGTTTTTTAGGGTTTAGGGTAGTGCAGTGGTGTTTGTGTAGTGTAGGGGGTAGTGTTTTAGGGTTTAGGGTAGTGCAGTTGTGTTTGTGTAGTGTAGGGGGTCGTGCTGGGGGTAGTGTTTTAGGGTTTAGGGTAGTGCAGTGGTGTTTGTGTAGTGTAGGAGGTCGTGTTTTAGGGTTTAGGGTAGTGCAGTGGTCTTTGGGTAGTGTAGGGAGTCGTGCGGGGGGTAGTGTTTTAGGGTTTAGGGTAGTGCAGTGGTCTTTGGGTAGTGTAGGGGGTCGTGCGGGGGGTAGTGTTTTAGGGTTTAGGGCAGTGCATTGGTGTTTGGGTAGTGTAGGGGGTCATGCGGGGGGTAGTGTTTTAGGGTTTAGGGCAGTGCAGTGGTGTTTGGGTAGTGTAGGGGGTCGTGCTGGGGGAGTGTTTTAGGGTTTAGGGCAGTGCAGTGGTGTTCGGGTAGTGTAGGGGGTCGTGCTGGGGGAGTGTTTTAGGGTTTAGGGCAGTGCAGTGGTGTTCGGGTAGTGTAGGGGGTCGTGCTGGGGGAGTGTTTGAGGGTTTAGGGCAGTGCATTCGTGTTCGGGTAGTGTAGGGGGTCGTGCTGGGGGAGTATTTTAGGGTTTAGGGTAGTGCAGTGGTGTTCGGGTAGTGTAGGGGTCGTGCTGGGGGTAGTGTTTTAGGGTTTAGGGCACTGCAGTGGTGTTCGGGCAGTGTAGGGGGTCGTGCTGGGGGTGGTGTTTTAGGGTTTAGGGCAGTGCAGTGGTGTTCGGGCAGTGTAGGGAGTCGTGCTGGGGGTGGTGTTTCAGGGTTTAGGGCAGTGCAGTGGTGTTCGGGCAGTGTAGGGGGTCATGCAGGGGGTGGTTCAGGGTTTAGGGCAGTGCAGTGGTGTTCGGGCAGTGTAGTGGGTCTTGCTGGGGGTGGTGTTTCAGGGTTTAGGGCAGTGCAGTGGTGTTCGGGCAGTGTAGGGGGTCGTGCTGGGGCTGGCGTTTCAGGGTTTAGGGCAGTGCAGTGGTGTTCGGGCAGTGTCGGGGGTCGTGCTGGGGCTGGGGCTGGTGTTTCAGGGTTTAGGGCAGTGCAGTGGTGTTCGGGCAGTGTAGGGGGTCTTGCTGGGGCTGGTGTTTCAGGGTTTAGGGCAGTGCAGTGGTGTTCGGGCAGTGTAGGGGGTCGTGCTGGGGGTGGTGTTTCAGGGTTTAGGGCAGTGCAGTGGTGTTCGGGCAGTGTAGGGGTCGTGCTGGGGCTAGTGTTTCAGGATTTAGGGCAGAGCAATGGTGTTCGGGCAGTGTAGGGGGTTGTGCTGGAGGTGGTGTTTCAGGGTTTAGGGCAGTGCAGTGGTGTTCGGGCAGTGTAGGGGGTCTTGCTGGGGGTGGTGTCTCAGGGTTTAGGACAGTGGTGTTCAGGCAGTGTAGGGGGTCTTTCTGGGGTGATGTTTCAGGTTTAGGGCAGTGCAGTGGTGTTCGGGCAGCGTAGGGGGTCGTGCTGGGGGTGGTGTTTCAGGGTTTAGGGCAGTGCAGTGGTGTTCGGGCAGTGTAGGGGGTCGTGCAGGGGTGGGGTTTCAGGGTTTAGGGCAGTGCAGTGGTGTTTGGGCAGTGTAGGGGGTCGTGCTGGGGGTGGTGTTTCAGGGTTTAGGGCAGTGCAGTGGTGTTCGGGCAGTGTAGGGTGTCGTGCTGGGGGGTTGTGTTTCAGGGTTTAGGGCAGTGCAGTGGTGTTTGGGCAGTGTAGGGGGTCGTGCAGGGGGTGGTGTTTCAGGGTTTAGGGCAGTGCAGTGGTGTTCGGCCAGTGTAGGTGGTCTTGCTGGGGGTGGTGTTTCAGGGTTTAGTGCAGTGATGTTCGGGCAGTGTAGGGGGTCTTGCTGGGGGGTGTTTCAGGGTTTAGGGCAGTGCAGTTGTGTTCGGGCAGTGTAGGGGGTCTTGCTGGGGCTGGTGTTTCAGGGTTTAGGGCAGTGCAGTGGTGTTCGGGCAGTGTAGGGGTTGTGCTGGGGCTGGTGTTTGAGGGTTTAGGGCAGTGCAGTGGTGTTCGGGCAGTGTAGGGGGTCGTGCTGGGGCTGGTGTTTCAGGGTTTAGGGTAGTGCAGTGGTGTTTGTGTAGTGTAGGGGGTAGTGTTTTAGGGTTTAGGGTAGTGCAGTGGTGTTTGTGTAGTGTAGGGGGTCGTGCTGGGGGTAGTGTTTTAGGGTTTAGGGTAGTGCAGTGGTGTTTGTGTAGTGTAGGAGGTCGTGTTTTAGGGTTTAGGGTAGTGCAGTGGTCTTTGGGTAGTGTAGGGAGTCGTGCGGGGGGTAGTGTTTTAGGGTTTAGGGTAGTGCAGTGGTCTTTGGGTAGTGTAGGGGGTCGTGCGGGGGGTAGTGTTTTAGGGTTTAGGGCAGTGCATTGGTGTTTGGGTAGTGTAGGGGGTCATGCGGGGGGTAGTGTTTTAGGGTTTAGGGCAGTGCAGTGGTGTTTGGGTAGTGTAGGGGATCGTGCTGGGGGAGTGTTTTAGGGTTTAGGGCAGTGCAGTGGTGTTCGGGTAGTGTAGGGGGTCGTGCTGGGGGAGTGTTTTAGGGTTTAGGGCAGTGCAGTGGTGTTCGGGTAGTGTAGGGGGTCGTGCTGGGGGAGTGTTTGAGGGTTTAGGGCAGTGCATTCGTGTTCGGGTAGTGTAGGGGGTCGTGCTGGGGGAGTATTTTAGGGTTTAGGGTAGTGCAGTGGTGTTCGGGTAGTGTTGGGGGTCGTGCTGGGGGTAGTGTTTTAGGGTTTAGGGCAGTGCAGTGGTGTTCGGGCAGTGTAGGGGGTCGTGCTGGGGGTGGTGTTTTAGGGTTTAGGGCAGTGCAGTGGTGTTCGGGCAGTGTAGGGGGTCGTGCTGGGGGTGGTGTTTCAGGGTTTAGGGCAGTGCAGTGGTGTTCGGGCAGTGTAGGGGGTCATGCAGGGGGTGGTGTTTCAGGGTTTAGGGCAGTGAAGTGGTGTTCGGGCAGTGTAGGGGGTCTTGCTGGGGGTGGTGTCTCAGGGTTTAGGACAGTGGTGTTCAGGCAGTGTAGGGGGTCTTTCTGGGGGTGATGTTTCAGGTTTAGGGCAGTGCAGTGGTGTTCGGGCAGTGTAGGGGGTCGTGCTGGGGGTGGTGTTTCAGGGTTTAGGGCAGTGCAGTGGTGTTCGGGCAGTGTAGGGGGTCGTGCAGGGGGTGGGGTTTCAGGGTTTAGGGCAGTGCAGTGGTGTTTGGGCAGTGTAGGGGGTCGTGCTGGGGGTGGTGTTTCAGGGTTTAGGGCAGTGCAGTGGTGTTCGGGCAGTGTAGGGTGTCGTGCTGGGGGTTGTGTTTCAGGGTTTAGGGCAGTGCAGTGGTGTTTGGGCAGTGTAGGGGGTCGTGCAGGGGGTGGTGTTTCAGGGTTTAGGGCAGTGCAGTGGTGTTCGGCCAGTGTAGGTGGTCTTGCTGGGGGTGGTGTTTCAGGGTTTAGTGCAGTGATGTTCGGGCAGTGTAGGGGGTCTTGCTGGGGGGGGTGTTTCAGGGTTTAGGGCAGTGCAGTTGTGTTCGGGCAGTGTAGGGGGTCTTGCTGGGGCTGGTGTTTCAGGGTTTAGGGCAGTGCAGTGGTGTTCGGGCAGTGTAGGGGGTTGTGCTGGGGCTGGTGTTTCAGGGTTTAGGGCAGTGCAGTGGTGTTCGGGCAGTGTAGGGGGTCGTGCTGGGGCTGGTGTTTCAGGGTTTAGGGTAGTGCAGTGGTGTTTGTGTAGTGTAGGGGGTAGTGTTTTAGGGTTTAGGGTAGTGCAGTGGTGTTTGTGTAGTGTAGGGGGTCGTGCTGGGGGTAGTGTTTTAGGGTTTAGGTTTAGGGTAGTGCAGTGGTGTTTGTGTAGTGTAGGAGGTTGTGTTTTAGGGTTTAGGGTAGTGCAGTGGTCTTTGGGTAGTGTAGGGGGTCGTGCGGGGGTAGTGTTTTAGGGTTTAGGGTAGTGCAGTGGTCTTTGGGTAGTGTAGGGGGTCGTGCGGGGGTAGTGTTTTAGGGTTTAGGGCAGTGCATTGGTGTTTGGGTAGTGTAGGGGGTCATGCGGGGGGTAGTGTTTTAGGGTTTAGGGCAGTGCAGTGGTGTTTGGGTAGTGTAGGGGATCGTGCTGGGGGGAGTGTTTTAGGGTTTAGGGCAGTGCAGTGGTGTTCGGGTAGTGTAGGGGGTCGTGCTGGGGGAGTGTTTTAGGGTTTAGGGCAGTGCAGTGGTGTTCGGGTAGTGTAGGGGGTCGTGCTGGGGGAGTGTTTGAGGGTTTAGGGCAGTGCATTCGTGTTCGGGTAGTGTAGGGGGTCGTGCTGGGGGAGTATTTTAGGGTTTAGGGTAGTGCAGTGGTGTTCGGGTAGTGTTGGGGGTCGTGCTGGGGGTAGTGTTTTAGGGTTTAGGGCAGTGCAGTGGTGTTCGGGCAGTGTAGGGGGTCGTGCTGGGGGTGGTGTTTTAGGGTTTAGGGCAGTGCAGTGGTGTTCGGGCAGTGTAGGGGGTCGTGCTGGGGGTGGTGTTTCAGGGTTTAGGGCAGTGCAGTGGTGTTCGGGCAGTGTAGGGGGTCATGCAGGGGGTGGTGTTTCAGGGTTTAGGGCAGTGAAGTGGTGTTCGGGCAGTGTAGGGGGTCTTGCTGGGGGTGGTGTTTCAGGGTTTAGGGCAGTGCAGTGGTGTTCGGGCAGTGTAGGGGGTCGTGCTGGGGCTGGTGTTTCAGGGTTTAGGGCAGTGCAGTGGTGTTCGGGCAGTGTAGGTGGTCGTGCTGGGGCTGGTGTTTCAGGGTATAGGGCAGTGCAGTGGTGTTCGGGCAGTGTAGGGGGTCTTGCTGGGGCTGGTGTTTCAGGGTTTAGGGCAGAGCAGTGGTGTTCGGGCAGTGTAGGGGGTCGTGCTGGGGGTGGTGTTTTAGGGTTTAGGGCAGTGCAGTGGTGTTCGGGCAGTGTAGGGGGTCGTGCTGGGGCTAGTGTTTCAGGATTTAGGGCAGAGCAATGGTGTTCAGGCAGTGTAGGGGGTTGTGCTGGAGGTGGTGTTTCAGGGTTTAGGGCAGTGGTGTTCAGGCAGTGTAGGGGGTCTTTCTGAGGGTGATGTTTCAGGGTTTAGGGCAGTGCAGTGGTGTTCGGGCACTGTAGGGGGTCATGCTGGGGGTGGTGTTTCAGGGTTTAGGGCAGTGCAGTGGTGTTCGGGCAGTGTAGGGGGTCGTGCAGGGTGTGGGGTTTCAGGGTTTAGGGCAGTGCAGTGGTGTTTGGGCAGTGTAGGGTGTCGTGCTGGGGGGTTGTGTTTCAGGGTTTAGGGCAGTGCAGTGGTGTTTGGGCAGTGTAGGGGGTCGTGCAGGGGTGGTGTTTCAGGGTTTAGGGCAGTGCAGTGGTGTTCGGCCAGTGTAGGTGGTCTTGCTGGGGGTGGTGTTTCAGGGTTTAGTGCAGTGATGTTCGGGCAGTGTAGGGGGTCTTGCTGGGGGTGGTGTTTCAGGGTTTAGGGCAGTGCAGTGGTGTTCGGGCAGTGTAGGGGGTCTTGCTGGGGCTGGTGTTTCAGGGTTTAGGGCAGTGCAGTGGTGTTCGGGCAGTTTAGGGGGTTGTGCTGGGGCTGGTGTTTGAGGGTTTAGGGCAGTGCAGTGGTGTTCGGGCAGTGTAGGGGTCGTGCTGGGGCTGGTGTTTCAGGGTTTAGGGCAGTGCAGTGGTTTTCGGGCAGTGTAGGCGGTCATGCTGGGGCTGGTGTTTTAGGGTTTAGGGCAGTGAAGTGGTGTTCGGGCAGTGTAGGGGGTCGTACTGGGGGTGGTGTTTCAGGGTTTAGGGCAGTGCAGTGGTGTTCGGGCAGTGTAGGGGGTCGTGCTGGGGCTGGTGTTTCAGGGTTTAGGGCAGTGCAGTGGTGTTCGGGCAGTGTAGGGGTCGTGCTGGGGCTGGTGTTTCAGGGTTTTGGGCACAGCAGTGGTGTTTGGGCAGTGTAGGGGGTCGTGCTGGGGGTGGTGTTTCAGGGTTTAGGGCAGTGCAGTGGTGTTCGGGCAGTGTAGGGGGTCTTGCTGGGGGTGGTGTTTCAGTGTTTAGGGCAGTGGTGTTCGGGCAGTGCAGGGGTCTTGCTGGGGGTGATGTTTCAGGGTTTAGGGCAGTGCAGTGGTGTTCGGGCAGTGTAGGGGGTCTTGCTGGGGGTAGTGTTTCAGGGTTTAGGGCAGTGCAGTGGTGTTCGTGCAGTGTAGGGGGTCGTGCTGGGGTGGTGTTTCAGGGTTTAGGGCAGTGGAGTAGTGTTCGGGCAGTGTAGGGGGTCGTGCAGGGGGTGGTGTTTCAGGGTTTAGGGCAGTGCAGTGGTGTTCGGGCAGTGTAGGGGGTCATGCTGGGGGTGGTGTTTCAGGGTTTAGGGCAGTGCAGTAATCTTCGGGCAGTGTAGGGGGTCGTGCAGGGGGTGGTGTTTCAGGGTTTAGGGCAGTGCAGTGGTGTTCGGGCAGTGTAGGGGGTCGTGCTGGGGCTGGTGTTTCAGGGTTTAGGGCAGTGCAGTGGTGTTCGGGCAGTGTAGGGGGTCTTGGTGGGGGTGGTGTTTCAGGGTTTAGGGCAGTGGTGTTCGGGCAGTGTAGGGGGTCTTGCTGGGGGTGATGTTTCAGGGTTTAGGGCAGTGCAGTGGTGTTAGGGCAGTGTAGGGGGTCTTGCTGGGGGTAGTGTTTCAGGGTTTAGGGCAGTGCAGTGGTGTTCGTGCAGTGTAGGGGGTCGTGCTGGGGATGGTGTTTCAGGGTTTAGGGCAGTGCAGTAGTGTTCGGGCAGTGTAGGGGTCGTGCAGGGGGTGGTGTTTCAGGGATTAGGGCAGTGCAGTGGTGTTCGGGCAGTGTAGGGGGTCGTGCTGGGGCTGGTGTTTCAGGGTTTAGGGCAGTGCAGTGGTGTTCGGGCAGTGTAGGGGGTCATGCTGGGGCTGGTGTTTCACGGTTTAGGGCAGTACAGTGGTGTTCGGGCAGTGTAGGGGGTCGTGCTGGGGCTGGTGTTTCAGGGTTTAGGGCAGTGCAGTGGTGTTCGGGCAGTGTAGGCGGTCGTGCTGGGGCTGGTGTTTCAGGGTTTAGGGCGGTGCAGTGGTGTTCGGGCAGTGTAGGGGGTCGTGCTGGGGCTGGTGTTTCAGGGTTTAGGGCGGTGCAGTGCTGCTCGGGCAGTGTAGGGGGTCGTGCTGGGGGTGGTGTTTCAGGGTTTAGGGCGGTGCAGTGGTGTTCGGGCAGTGTAGGGGGTCGTGCTGGGGCTGGTGTTTCAAGGTTTAGGGCAGTGCAGTGGTGTTCAGGCAGTGTAGTGGGTCGTGCTGGGGCTGGTGTTTCAGGGTTTTGGGCAGAGCAGTGGTGTTCGGGCAGTGTAGGGGGTCGTGCTGGGGGTGGTGTTTCAGGGTTTAGGGCAGTGCTGTGGTGTTCGGGCAGTGTAGGGGGTCGTGCTGGGGGTGGTGTTTCAGGGTTTAGGGCAGTGGTGTTCGGGCAGTGTAGGGGGTGTTGCTGGGGGTGATGTTTCAGGGTTTAGGGCAGTGCAGTGGTGTTCGGGCAGTGTAGTGGGTCTTGCTGGGGGTTGTGTTTCAGGGTTTAGGGCAGTGCAGTGGTGTTCGGGCAGTGTAGGGGGTCGTGCTGGGGGTGGTGTTTCAGGGTTTAGGGCAGTGCAGTGGTGTTCGGGCAGTTTAGGGGGTCGTGAAGGGGGTGGTGTTTCAGGGTTTAGTGCAGTGGTGTTTGGGCAGTGTAGGGGGTCATGCTGGGGGGTTGTGTTTCAGGGTTTAGGGCAGTGCAGTGGTGTTTGGGCAGTGTAGGGGGTCATGCAGGGGCTGGTGTTTCAGGGTTTAGGGCAGTGCAGTGGTGTTCGGGCAGTGTAGGGGGTTGTGCTGGGGGTAGTGTTTTAGGGTTTAGGATAGTGCAGTGGTGCTTGTGTAGTGTAGGGGGTCGTGCTGGGGTAGTGTTTTAGGGTTTAGGGTAGTGCAGTGGTGTTTGTGTAGTGTAGGGGGTTATGTTTTAGGGTAGTGCAGTGGTGTTTGGGTAGTGTAGGGGTCGTGCTGGGGGTAGTGTTTTAGGATTTAGGTTAGTGCAGTGGTGTTTGGGTAGTGTAGGGGGTCATGCTGGGGGTAGTGTTTTAGGGTTTAGGGTTGTGCAGTGGTGTTTGTCTAGTGCAGGGGGTCGTGCTGGGGTAGTGTTTTATGGTTTAGGGTAGTGCAGTGGTGCTTGTGTAGTGTAGGGGGTCATGCTGGGGTTAGTGTTTTAGGGTTTAGGGTAGTGCAGTGGTGTTTGTGTAGTGTAGGGGGTCATGTTTTAGGGTAGTGCAGTGGTGTTTGGGTAGTGTAGGGGGTCGTGCTGGGGGTAGTGTTTTAGGATTTAGGTTAGTGCAGTGGTGTTTGGGTAGTGTAGGGGGTCGTGCTGGGGGTAGTGTTTTAAGGTTTAGGATAGTGCAGTGGTGCTTGTGTAGTGTAGGGGGTCGTGCTGGGGGTAGTGTTTTAGGGTTTAGGGTAGTGCAGTGGTGTTTTTGTAGTGTAGGGGGTCATGTTTTAAGATGCAACGCTCCAATACCTGACCAGTCTGCACTACATAAAACTGCAAAAAAACTAAAAATAAAAAGTGTTTTGCACACTTTTGTCATTGGGCTATATGTGGGCTACATCTGGGTAATATTTGTGCTACATTTGGGCTCTTTTTTCTCTGGTGGCCATCTTGGAAGACTTCTTTGTTTTGAAGTTTCCTAATTTCCTCATTTACTGCAGTCTCCTCAGTAGGAAATGCTTTCAGTTTTTTACTTTGATTCCATCAAGAAGGCATTCAGATGTGTCTCACATTTGCCATAAATTCAGAATGTTAGCACTCTAGTTGCTCATTAGATCACTGTAGTAAAGCTACTGCTCACCAGGGAGTTAACTGGAAGTCTGCTGCTGGTATTGAAAGTGATTGTTTCAGTCTGCATGTCAGAATTTTCTAATGAAATAGAAGAGGATTTGAGATCTCACTTAAAACATGTCCTAATTTTTCTTTCTGCAGCACTAACCATAATTTCTATTTCAAAAAGAACCCCCTCATTTTGTTCCTTTTTAAATTAAATGATTTAAGTGTTACCGGTTTATTCCAATCAAGATGGCTTCAGGTGTGCCATACTTTTGTCATAAGTAAGGCTGTTAGCGCTCTAGTTGTTCTTTAGAACACTCTGGGAAGCTGCAGTAGAACACAAAGGAATCAACTGACAGTCTCTGCCCTTGTTGGATGTACATGTTTTACTGAGAATGTCAGACTTCATTCTCACATGACTGAGAAAGATAATGTGAATTTACAGAAAATATGCTCTCATTTTAGCTTCTGGAGCACCTTCCAATACTCTATGGGACAAGCATGTGAAAATAGTTTTCTCTCAAACATGATTCATGATATCCCAGCAGAAGGTTTTTCACAGGGTAAAATCACCTTAGAACACACCACAATTCCTGAAATTAGTATGGTACCATCAACAAATGAATTCTAATGTAACTAAAGTCTGTTATCACCCTTAATAGTTCTCCTTTTGGTAACCCTCAAAATCTTTGATTCACTACAATGCATTTCAATGGGGTACTATCATGTATATTGGTCTCAAGATGGCTGCCAGCAATTCCAGGATGAAGTGCTGACTCACAATGACATGTGTGGTTAGGCTCCGCCCAGATATATATGTGATTTTATGTTTGATTTTCTCAGGAACTACTGAACGGATTTACACCATTTAAGCAAAAGGCACGACTCTGAACCAAAGGCTACCTTTTTGGCAAATTTGGTGTAATTCCGTTCAGCAGTTCGGGCTGTAGCTGCGACTAAAGGTTCCTATGGAAAATTGCATGGGGAAAACACGTTTTGGGACCCCCCTTTTTTCTCGGCCCCCGCTTGCCGAATCACCCCGACACTTTCAGGATAGGAGCGGGCCGGAGCGCCCCAACAAGTTGGAAATTTTCGCGAAGATTCGTCAACCGGCGCCAAAGTTATTTCAAATAGAATGTTGCGGATTTCCTATGGAAAATAGGTCCTAACTATAACTATCTACTGGCGACCGCCAGTAGATAATTTGTGTCTGGAAAGTGTACATATATAGCATGTGGGTTACTGTATATACCCATATTCTGAAATTGTAGCTCCAACTCATTTAGGTGACAAAAACAAAACTGAACACACCAGCCTGATGAACCCACGGTGGTGAGACTCCATTTCAGTGAATTTCCAAAAAGAGGAAAAACCTTTTCGTTCAAAAAAGTAAGGGAACTTCAAAAAATAACACTGGGCTACAGAAATACTGCACCGAGAATTAGGCACTAGAAAAACTTACTTGAACAAGGGTCAGAAGAAACCTAGTGGAGGAAGGGATATAGGCTGCAGTAGAGGTACTAAGGTATAGGAGGGTTTGAGGTATAGGCAGGAGTACTAGGGTAAAGGTAGATGTTAATGAAATCATTGCCTTAGCGTAACTATAACTGCAACAGCCGTGTCTTCTACCTTGAGCTCACTGTGCCTAAAGGATGTGCAGATTTAGAAGGTGCAACGCTTCTCTTTCAGATCTTGCCTCTCCAGACAAGAACGTTTCACCTAAATGTAGTCTTTCTTATTTCCCATGAACTCATAGTCTTTCTTCTTTCTCATGATCTCATAGTCTTTCTTCTTTCTCATGATCTCAGTCTCCGGCGCCTGTGTACATCGTTTGTTTTCCGAAGCCACGTGATTCCCATTAAAAGCCTGTTTGCAAAATACTGCATATTTGTGTCTTGCCTTTGCTTAGCAGTGCACACTTTTATATGGTTGCAGGGGCTTCCTTGTTGGCCGGTTCTGTGATTCACAGATATATTTTTCTTTTGTTAATAAACATTTATTTTAAGACTTCATTTAGCCTGATTGCAGTTTTTGATTGACTACCCTAGTGCACTGTTGCCAGGAAGTGCCTGTGCTTGACCCGAGGCAGGGGCTGGAGCTAGACCCCTCTTCACAAGACAACCCCAGGCACAGAAGCTAAGAGAGAGGATTCTCTAGGGATACCTGAGTGGAGGCCGGCCAGGCGTTAGTCTCACCAAGCATGCCAGTCAGTGCTAACACGCTTTGAAATGTGTGAAATATGAAGCCTGAATGTGTTTATTGACTTATAACATAGGTGATGAGATAAACCGGTCTTGATAGGTACCAGGTTGGGGGGGGGACTTCCAGGGTATCAGGAGTTATAGATAACTGGGTACCCAATGATTTACAGAAGTAGCTCTGGAAGCTGCTGGGTGGACAACATAGTGGCTGGAACCCTCACACAGTCTTTAGCAGAAGAATGTGTGAATGAACGATATAGTCACCCCAGAACCCCTGTTAGTCCACAAGGCTGAGACTTGCGAAGGGGGCAGTGTACAGATGTGAAAGTTATTTCCACCCACCCTCCAAGGGAACAGACAGGAAGAGCTGTTAAACCCACCCATACCCGTTTAAACCTTCTACACCACCCTCTCTCTTCCTTGGATGACCTGTGTCCCAAGGCTGGCAGACACTTCATTAGTTACCTGGTTGTGACTGAATTGTAGAGGGGAGATTAGGCTGGAAAATCTTAAGTAAAAGAAAAAAAAAAGCCCTTGCAAAAGGGACTCCTGCCCACCCGACCTACCACCAGTATAGAAATAGCATATGCGGTATATTGAAGACTGGGTGAAGTGCAGAAGTGGTTTGGATACAAAGTATTTCCTGAAAGAAGGTATCTTTGATAGTGCCTGGTCAAATAGCCGTGACAAACTCAATCCCAGTACAGTGGGCAGCATTATTAATGTGGTAGGAAAATCCATGAAAAGTAACCAGGAATCTCAGATGTGGGGGATTGAAAGACACTGATGACAAACTGAGATACCAAATTAGCCATTCGAGGGATAGCGTTAGGGCTTGTGCCCCCAGTGTGCCACCTCCCTCCTTACATGTTCCTCCAAACTACTAGTGAGAATGCAAAGACCAGAAAAAAGGAGTTTGCTAAATGTTCTGAATTCCTCTGGTGCAGCAGGAGATGCTGAAGGTGCACCACAAACCTGGGTCCATGTGGGAGCTGAACAGTTCCGGCTAATGGGCGGGCGGTCAGTGCACAAGTAAATCCAGCCTGAGTGCAGTAAACGTGGTCACTGTGGCTAGTGGCAGCATGGCTGGCATGAGTTTAGAAGCGGAATCAATCGCACCTCACTCGTTGCCCATGATGCAGGCTCACTCTGGAGGGTTAGTCACCATCCATGCTTCCAGGCTCACTTGGTAAACATCAAGCAGCAATTCCCCAGAATACAAGATAATCCTCAAAAGTTTTATGAAGAATTGCAAATGGTATTTGAATGTTCCAACCCTAATTGAGCTGATGTTAATCAACTTTTAATGGCTTTATTACACCAAGTGAATTGAAAGATCGCTTATTAGACAAAAGTCAGTTATCGACGATAAGCGCCTGTTGATGAAGCTGCTCTTATAGCCGCTAGAGCTGTATTGCGAATGCAGTTATCGAGGGACGAAAGCATTGGACAAAAAAGTATAATTCCAAACAAAACAAAGGCGAAACGCCTGTCGATTATCTTGATCGTTTAAATATATATTTGAGCGGTACTCTGGTTTTGCTAATCCTACTCAAAATGCTCAAGAAGCCGTTGGAGCTGCACTTGCTCAGGGACGGCTGCCGAATCAATCAATCAATAGGTCTTGTAAAGCGCGACTGGCCACTCCGGGGGGTCTCCAAGCGCTGGGGTTCAGCGAGCCTCAGTCGGATGGCCATGACAGTCGAAGAGCCGAGTCTTGAGCTTCTTCCTGAAGTCTTCCAGTGATGGGTAGGTGCGTAGGGGGAGGTCGTTCCAGGACTTGGCAGCGATGAAGGTACAGCAGCACCTCTGTACCTTCTGTATCCGGTGCCAGGCTAAAAGGTCTTTATTAGTTAGTTTTTGTTGTAAATGATTGTGTTGCTGTGCAGGGAAGAGAACAAATGTCTTTGCAAATGCAATCCTTCCAACAAGCAACCAGAGGAAGGTGCCAGGAAGGAAAGGGAAGGCAGAATGAACAGGGAGGAGGATCCAGATGTAGCCGGCTCCATCTGCCCAGTGGTTCTTCATGTTTCAATCCTGGCGATTGGGTCGCTGGAAATACTGTCGTCATAATCTACCTACACGAGAACAGCCCCAGCATCCTCCATCTACCCAAAATCCGCAAAACCGGCACCTTGCCTTTTAGGACAGTCCGAGAAAAGCCGACTGCTCCATTAATACGCTAATCACTGTAGATCAGAAATAGTCATACATACAGATGTTGCGTCATTATTGAAAAGCCTGCCTCATGCCTTATGGATACCGCTGCTAGAGGGTCTGCACTCAAAACCTCTGAGTTCTCTTCATAACGTCTCTTTGACAAAACTATTAATGCAGTTTGCATTTCTAGCACACAATTTCCATATTATGTTACAAATCTGGTATCTGTTTCTAAAGTCCCCATTAATGATTAGTAGGTTTTTAAGCTTTACCTCAACTCTGACCCTTCTAGGGAGGGATTGCTTATGAGAACTGAAACCTGCGGTGTACTGCACCAGTGGTATTGTCTGTTGCAAAGTGCCAATGGGAAATAAGAATGCTTTTTAGGTCAAGCCTAGCGGAGCAGCGCACATGCGCTGTCCGCTCTGCGAGGCATGCAGTAGTCGAGTATGCTGTGGAAGCCTCGCCTTCTCTCCGCCATATTTTTGATTGGCTGGTGTCATCGTCCTTGGTAAATGCTGGCTTCCGATTGATAATGAGGCTTGTTAGTCCCGCCTTGTTACCGCCCTGTCGCCATTTGTTACCTCCCATGAGGACTGGATCTTTTACTTGTGGCGTTACACAGGATGCTTCAGTTAGTCTGTGAGCACTATTTTCTTTAATAAATAATGTGGGACAATGGCGGCGCTTGAATTTGCAGCGCGCCCACACAGCACTCGCGGTACAATGGCGGGTGCTACTTGTATGCGGAGCGCGCAATGCGCGCTTTCACTTTAATAGTGCTTGATTGGCTGATGGGGCGCGAGGAGTGAGAGTAGCGGGTGGCTGCGGGCAGACTCGGGCAGGATCATCGGCGCGCCTGGACAGCAGCATCGGATGGCCGGGCCCCGCTATGGGTAACCTTCCCGCTCTCTGACTTGGGGGCTGGGGTGTTATGGTGGGGGCGGCTGAAGTCCTGCGGGCTGCCAGACGCAGGGATTTCCTAACCCCTCCCTCTCCTTTGTCTGGCTCTCTACCCTCTGGGGCAGGAGGGGCGAGGATGCTGTGAATGGGCATGCATAAACAGTGGCGGGCTGCCCGGGGAGAGGTTCACATCTAACTCCGGCGGCACGGACATGTCAAATGGGCAATCTCGGTTTCTTCTACATGGCTGTGTACAAACTTTCCTCTTCTGGCAGCTCTCTGTGCGCCAACAGCAGGGTTGGATTGGGATTAAAAATCGGCCCGGGCACTCTCAAAAAAAGTGGCCCACATTTGCATATTGCCTTTCCGCAAAACACTGCTTCGGCAAAATTTTATTTAAAAAAAGGGGGAGGGGGGATAAAAAAAATGCACAGATTAGTTTACACTGGTGACACATACTTGAAAACAAGTGAGGCCACTTCTGCTTAGGCCCACTGCCCCCGCTCAATCTGCATATATTAATGGGCCGGCAGGCCCAGTGAGAGAAAGGGAGTGACACCTCTGCCCGTTGATAAAAGGAAGGTAATTGACGCCCATCTACCCCCAAAAAGGCCACTCAGGGCCCCACTGGGCCGCTGGCGGCATCCGAACAACGCAGAAACCGCCCAAATCGGCCCCCTAGGCTGCTCAGAAAAGCAGCCCACAGCTCGAATTCAGATACCGGCCCCTCGGGCATTGCCCGAGTGCCCGCGTTACCAACCCGACCCTGACCAACAGTGGCCTTTGACTGCACTCTTTCAGAATAACGTAATTTGAATTTATGTCCATGTTGCTCTGCTTGAGTGCACGGCAAAGATTGGACCTTTAAGAGGCAGAATAAACGCTTCCGGCAATTGCTTCATGTCTTGACAGGGTTTACTGGGATACTGGAAAAATAAACTGAACCAACCCCCACCTGCTGTTCCTAAGAAAATAAAGGCCTTTATTTGCATGTTTTCGATTTCCTATTGTTTTTGATAGCTATGTAGCAAAACTGTAGTGTCGCATTTCTTCCACCACTCTTACGTTTACATACCGCCGGACGTCAGCCATTCATATGCACCGGAGAGGGTTGATGACATTGGGAACCTTTAACTCGGTTGGTTGAATTTCCTACTTTTGGTTCATAAAATCAGAGGAGGTTCACTGGATTTCGAAATATTTTTTTATTTCTTTTTGCCGTTTTCTAAGTTTTGTTATTATGGGCCTTCGTGTAAAATTACTGGCCGTCTGTAAAATACAAGTCGAGTTGTAACCCTGCTTTTACGCAGAAAGACTTACTTTGGAGTTTAGCTTATGTTTGAGAAGTTGTAACATTTATTTTGAAATGCTGTAGACAGGTTTGTGTATTTAAAAAAAAAAAATTCTCCTCCCCATCTTGAGTTACCCTGGTAGAAAGCTGTTATTAATGCAAGTGATTTCTTAGTAATTTTAAAAACTGAATTTGATTAATGGCGTTGAGAAGGCGAATGTAATAACTCATTTGTTGATTTTTGGACCCGTTTAGGGCACATGAAAAACCTATTTACATGTTCAATAAAACCATTGTTTTTCAGGCTTAATCGTAGAATCCCCCGATCGTTTGTTTTCTACTGTAACAAACTACTGTCACTTTTATCCAACACTAACAGCTGAAATGTAACGCTTGGCAGCGACCATCTTTCCTTTCCCCCGTGCTATTCGGCGACACGTTTCAAACAGAAAAGACCTACAATCTACTTTATAACTGTGTGTACGCGCGTCTATTTGTTTTGCTATTCTGGCAGGAGTGCACACAAAGCCTCTTCTATTTGTAACTTTTTCGTTGCCTTTCATTTTTTCATGTAGTTTTCGGAGTCGATATGTCTGTTCTGCCTCCATTTGAAAAGAATCATCTGTATGTGCTCGTGACCTTCTGAAATTGTGTTCCAGAAGCCTGTATTCCAAACGTGGGCGTAGATGCCACGACTGCGAACTGCCTTTTGGACTGGTTTGTGTATAACACTCTTAATTCTGATACACAAAGCTCCGAGTCTGGGATTTGCTACAATTACTGATCTAAGTGTAGGCAGAGCAGGAGATGGTTGGCTCCCTGACTGGAAGTACCACAACTGTGGATGCTTATCGTTTCCTAGACCTTTGTGATCAGCAGGATTCAGTAACTTCAGCCAGTCCACCTTTCTCTATGGAAAACGGATGGGATGGGTTACAGGGTCATGGCTTGTTAAGTGTAATGGTGGTCGTCATCCAGCCGCCCCCTTTGTCTTTAAGAAGCGAGGAAAGCAATGCGGTGCTTTGCAGAAATTACAGGCCAGTGAGGGTCTGTCTCCTTGTTGAGGCTGCTCTGCAGTTTTTGAAAGAGGAGTGTTCAGTTTGGGTCATCCCCGCTACAATGCAGATCTAGCGAGTATTTATGAAGGTCTTTAAAGTACTTTGGAGTTACCCAGGAGCCAGAGGATCCCTCTAGACCACATACTACTTAGCTTTTTGTTCCCTCTACCCCGAGTATTGCTTAAGACCTCTGATCTCACCCTTTGAAGTTGATAACTGAGCGAATATCAAATCCTACTAATGAAAGTTACTTTTCTAGAGGCCATTTCATCCACTAGGAGGTTTGTAGCTGTGGGAACCACTACTCTTTCAAGATTAATTTTATTGATATATCCTTAGACAGTGTGCCCTGGACTAGACCCCATCCTTTTAACTAAAAAGCTATTGACCTAGCACACCTCTCAGGATGTGGTACTGCCAGACTTGGGGGCAGATTTACAAGCTCCCTGCGCCACCAGTACGTCACTTTTCCTGAGGTACTGGTGGCGCAGGGGGCTGCTCCATATTTACAAGGAGAGGAAAAGCCACCCTGCGTGACTTTTCCTCTCCTTGTAAATACGGCCCCTTCACACGCAGCACTTTGCGGTGAAGGGGCGTTCCATGGGTGTTGCTGTGGGTGTTCCCACGCAACACCCATGGATCAAGACACATCTCCAGATTTACGAGAAATCGTAACTCTGGAGATGCGTCTGAAAGCTACGCCACCCTAGAGGTGGCGTAGGGAGGCGCACCGAGGAGAAATGTTTTCATTTCTCCTCGTTTTTTCCTCTTTCAATGCGTGCTGCATTCTGCATTCTGCAGCACGCATTGAAAGAGAGAAATGGTTGTAGTGATTGTTTTTGTGCAGGAAGGTGCCCCTTCCTGCACAAAAACAATCTCCCCACGACGCAGGCATCCTTGCACCATGGTGCAAGGGTGCCTGCGCCGGCGCATGGCTGCAGTTTGTGCGCCAGCGCAGGGGGAAGCACAAGGATGCGACATATTTTTGTAAATATGTCGCATCCCTGTGCTTCAAAACTAACTCAGCGCGGCGCAGCAAAATGACTTGCTGTACCCCGCTGCGTTAGTTCAACGTAAATCTGCCCCTTGTTTTCTTATCGTCTCCTCTAGGAGAGAAACCACCCCAAATGCTCCTTGCCAAAAATGTGGTTTTGTTTGCAGAGAAATGTCAGATCTGTTTAGCCAGTTTGGACATTAGTCAGCCTTAGGGGAATCGGTTCTTGAATTCTCCCACTTTCCCTGTGAGCCATTGTATTAGAGCCACCATTGGTCTCAAGTATTGATAGATATGTTTCCTTTACTCGGAGATCCAAGATAAGAGATATTGTATATGGTGGTGGGCGTTGCAAGTGGCGTGCGAGAGCATGAGTGGCATTGTCAGGGAAACATTTGGAACTTCTCCCATAGATTTGCTTCCTCCGTGGGTTGCATTTTCTATGTTCAGAATCTGCTGCTTTGTGGGAATTTGTTCTCTTGGGGCGGAGTGATTTATTATTTCTGATGATTACAATAACATAGGTTCAACAGCACTTATTCCATTCTTTTGTGTTATCCGTGCAAGTCGAAACTTGGTTCCCCTTTTACATTCCTGACAAGTTAGGTATTTCTTAAATTATCTATGTGAATTACAGGAAGAGGGGATTCTCACCAGTATCTATCTGTGGTAATTCCAGTCTCGGATGAGGGAATCTCTCACCAATAAGAGAATACATACTTGTTTGGGAGGCAGAAAGCACCTTACAAATAAAAATTGGTATCAGGAACAAAGATAGTGATGTGAGAAATCACTGTGATAAAGAATCTTGACAAAGTTATTAACTTGCTAGGTGTCCCAGACAGTGTATAAACAAATAGAAGCTCATTGTCACTGGTGTGAACTGTTTTGTTTTTATTTATTTTTAAATTTGGACTCTGCTTCCAACTAATAAATCACAAGTTATTGTACGTGTGTTGGAGTCTATGTAATGAACAGTGAGAGAGAAAAAAATGCAGTGTTGACTTCTTTTCTAATTTATATGTCAGTTTAATTGCTCTATTGAAAAGCATCTTTCCTTAAACACTGCATCAGCAAACAAGGCGTCGGATAGTCTAGATCTTTCTCTGGCTCGAAGGCCCAAAACCACTGAAATCTACTTGCTATGGTTAGTAACACCCACAGCTTATACTATAACTTGTGCTGCCTGTCATGTTGTCTTGATCATTTTTGCTTTTTTATTTCTGCTGGTAAACAAAATGTTTTGAGCATGGCAGATGGTGCAAGTTATGGTATGTGTTGTTTGCACTACTAAGTGTAACTGTCATGTTTCAGTGGTTTTGGACATTTGAGCCAGAACCATAACTCGATTTTAATTGCGTTTTTTTCTAGTGAAACTAATTATTCTTTTTTTTATGATGTCCTCACATTTCCAACTCCTCTGCGCCTTTGGCCACATGCAGAAAGGCCTAGCCTGTGCATATTCCACTGCAGGGGTTTGCCGACATGATCCGGCCTTTCGCCCTGGTCCTGTGCCCAACTCTCTGTGGGCAGCCAATCCCTGCTGTGCATAGTAGGAGTTGGCCCCACCCATTGGTGGCTGGCAGGTATCTCCCACCCTGCACCTAACCTCCCTAAATAGCTGACCATTTCATGATTTTTCTGCTGTTCTCTTGATTTTTTAAAAACATTTTTTTTTTACCTTCAGCTGTTTTTCTTTCATAAAATGGCAGCCACTTAAAATCATGATTCATTTTGCATCTAAACCACATTTTTTTCCCTTGGATTTTTGGTATTTTTTTACACACCACTCAGCACTCCTTTGGGATTGGCCTCTTCCCATGGTAACACTATGGCTGTCAAACTTGTTTTCAACAGCGCAAAATTTTCAATTTATTTGTTTAAATTGTGATTTTCAACATGGCCAAACAATAAAATATATTTTGAACCCTTCTCCAACCAAGCACATTTGATGAGAGGAATATTTAGAACAACAGATATACAAAAGTGTTAATCCTTTCAAGCTAACCAGCAAATTTTTTAAATCTACTGAACAGATTTACACTAAATCAATGAAAGCACATCTTCTGCTTAAAGTTCCACTTTCATGCCAAAGTTGACTTGAATTTATTCAGAAATTGCAACTGAACCCTAACTAATTGGTGGTGACCACCATTTATTTTTTTATTTTATGGAGTTTTATATAGCGTGAACTTGACCCGAAGGTAACGGGTATCAGAGCGCTTTACATAGCACCAGTTGCTTACATGAGGACACATTCATTTTTGTTAGGCACGGGGAGATTAAGTGATTTGCCCAGAATCAGAGGATGTTCAGCGTCATTGCCGAGACTCGAACCCAGTTCCCCAGATTCGAGGTCGACCGCCCTAGCCGTTAGGCCAACTCCTCTCCCCCATTTACCATTGTGTAAAATACATGTGTGCACCCTATACGTCTTATTTAGTATTTTGTTACAAAATTGGATTATGATCAACCAACTTGGCAAACTGTTGCAACGCACTGAGCCACATGTTAGGGTGAACGTCGCTCCTGTTGACAAACGTCTTTTATTGTGTAGTTTTGCAGAGTGTGGCTGATTTAGTGGCACCCATGTGCTGTCCTTGGTTGGATTGGGGAAACTGCCCTTGTCATGAAATTAGCTAAGAAAATGCTGTCCAGCTGTTTGTTGGTTGTGGGGAGTGGACCATAAAGGATGACTCTTTACTGGGTGATTTCCTCTCCCAGAGGTACATGCCCATCACAAGGAGAGGACTTTTCCATCTCAACAGTTTCCTTTTCTATATCAGCCCTACAGACCGCTTTAGCTGTGCCTCCGACCTCATGTAATACTGAACAAAGAACTGCATACACTTTTACATATACATATATAGAGGGGCTTTGTGTAAAACCTCTTCATCCATTAGTCTGCTCACTTTCCATTCTGCCCACCACAGCATTCAGCTAGTGGTGTAACAAAGACCCCCGCAGCACCTGTGGTGCGGGTGGGGGGTGGGGCAGGCTCCAGGGGGGCCCCCTCAGCACAGTCCCCTGGCCTGAGCGCTCCTGAGTTGGTCCAGAGGAGGTTCCTCAGTGTACTGTTCAGGGTGTCCACCTCAAGTTTCGTTACTCCACTGCATTCAGCATGGGGTGGTGGGTCAGCTCAATGTAGCTATTGCCTCTCTTGCACTGTGGTTTACTGCATTTTTCCCAATCACGTTCACGTCCTCCTTAAAATAAGTGCACTTCAGTGTCAGGCTGGCGGCCAATGCTTTACTTTGTCAATGCGTTTTTCCTTCCAATCTTATCTTTTGAAAGTGTTTAAATTGTCTTCAGGTTATGGTCCCAGGGAAAAGACAGTAAATCTTTTGGGACTGAGTAAAGTTAATTTGATCTAGGAACTCTTCCATCATTCCCCCTCTCCAAAATAACATCTGAGGTGCGGACTGGGGTGCCCACTTTGCTTCCATCTACCACATGAAGGACGAGCCAATTACGTCTGTTACTCTCCTCAAAAGACTGCAGAACTCCCCCCCCCCCATTCTACTAACTTTGGAGGAAGTTGAGTCGCCCATCCACCATAGTAAGGGTGGGAAAGCCAGATGGGGTACCGATAGGTTTGGTGAAATCTATGCCCAAAATATGGGATCCCCTCATCACGAACACATTTAACACCTCCCTATCTACAACTATTCCCCCGTCATGGTCTACCGCAACAATAGTACCAATATTTAACAAGCATTTGCAATGCAATATGTCTCACATTTACGCGAGTTTGAGCTATTGGCATTGTAAATGACAATGCCTTTTATTTATCTTTTGTTTTTTAAAACATAAATAAAATGCATTGTCATTTACAATGCCAATAACTTAAACTCGTGTAAATGCGAGACCTATTGCATTGCAAATGCTTGTTTTGCTCTTGTGAGTAAAAATAACTAATGTAAGATGCTCAAGTCAATCAACGGCTGATGTGCTTGACCGAGTCCCTTCCATCTTAAGGCCCATACATGCAAATGATGTAGGGTATGCTTTCACTGCACAACCAGTAAAGCTAAGGTGACCTCAATGAAAAAGCATCCTCGAATCCCTCATCAGTCCTTGCATCCAGAAGCGGAGGCGGGATCCACCCATTCTGCTGAAATACGGGATTTTACTATGCACTCTCCTTTGTTTTCTTTAAACACTCCAATTTTGCCTTTTAAAAGGCCCGGTAACGAAATGCATCCCTTTGTGCAAGATTTATGCATGATTAACAGGCACGGCCGGCACAGGTAACAGTGGTGGGGCGGGGCAGTGGGGGGCGGTGAGTGGACAGACGACAGGATAGGGAAAGTAAAATAAAAAAAGAAATAAAACCACTTACATTGCGCTCACGATGTGGCGAGCGCATGGTAAGTGGTTATATTCATTTTTTAATTTTACTTTCCCTATCCCGTCATCTGTCCACTACCCCCACCCGCTAGCCCCCCCGCCCCACCGCTTTTACCTGTGTCGGCCGCGCCTGGTGATTATTACTGTTGTACTACCAAAGTTTCCTACTGTAAGTAATCCTGCTACTATCTCATCATGTATGCCAGTGACTGTCACAGGGTTCACTAGTGCAGACTTCTCTTTTCTATTCTGATATATCCAGAAAGTCAGTATTGTTTCACCTTCACAGTCTCTGGGGGCCAAATCCCATGTTCTTGACTTCTTTTAAGATTGGTGCAGCAGCCAGAGAGGCTGACTCCGGAGCGCTGGGGCCACGGTTTGATCCCAGGCACCCGCGGCAGCTTAGCTCAGCATCATGTGACTCTGGGTAATAGCTCACTTAATCTCCCCAACGGCCCCCAGTGCCTTAAAACTAAGCCTGGGCGTAGTTTATGCAAATTGCGTGGTGCGTAGCTGTGTGCTTGACTGCACTGTACAATAATTGCCAAAGGCATCTTGCACAGTGCAAGTTAAGATAAAATAAATATCTCTGTCTTTATATGCTAAAAATACATATAGTCATTTCACAAAAGTGAAAATGATAAATTAACAAGCAGTGAGAGAGGTGATGATTTTGGGATCCTCCCTAACCTAGGGAGAGAACCAAGCAGATGCCTTGAAAACAAAAAGCACATCTTTTGAACGATTTAGTGGTGGTCCCATCCTCTTAGGACCACCCCAAGCACAGTTATTGGCCAAAATACAATCCCAACCAAAGGCCCTGCAAAGCATTATGGGACGAGATTAGCAGTGGGCAGTGAATATTATAGTATCCAATATCAAAATAATTCTACAAAGAGCTGCAGTTCCACTAGTCGTTACTAGATGTCCCTCACGAGTCAAATGCAAAAGCTTCATGAAAGGGTTTCAATGCTTTTGTGGTTGTTTGTGACTTTGGGCTCTACTAGATGCAACGGCGACTCCTCGCCTCTGAGGAGTTCCAACTAAAAATGGGGCCTATGTAAAAGGTTTACATGAGGTTCTAAACCTGCTATTGTTAAATGTGGTGCCCATCAGTCCGACCAAGATGAAGCGTCTAGAGGAAACATCCCGGCTGACCAAGCGGCAAAAAGGCTACCTCCCAATTCTGAAGTTACTTTGCACGTATCGCATGTTGCTAAGCCCAAATGCCATCTTTGGAAGATCCTGTTGAACTAAAAGAGAGTCCCTCTGATGTAAAAAAGATAGTTTGGTTTAATATTTTACCTATATATATAACAGAACCAAAGGAAAAAGATTGTAATTCCAATGCTATTTCGACAATTATTTACTATACGTTAGGGCTACAAACCAATGTTCGTAGGTATGCGCTCTGTGCTCTAACAGTGAGACATGCAAGTGATTTAGGAAAAATAAATCAACCACAAAAAACAAAAGCTGGTTGGCTTTTACATAAAATTTAGCTATGACAGAATCTTATTGCAATAGATATTGGGTTTGAGGACCACAAAAATCTACTAGAACGAGTTCAGAGAGGTCAACGTTTCTACCTTTGTGTGGTAGGTCCATGGGTCTTCATCAGGACAAAATGCTAGGCAACTTAGTCATTTCTTTAGCACCTCTCCGACAATAGAAAAATACATTTGATGTAAAATAAATACATCAGAAGGGGTTTTATTTTCGAATATTAAAACTGAAGCAGAAATTGCCAATGGTATGTGAAAAATTGGGTGTCCCCAATAAAAAGGTTTCATTTACAGTAGCAATCCATTGCAGCGGCAAAAAACTATTCATGCCACCAGTGCATCTGAGGAAGAGTCTGCGAAATATATCAAAAGGATAACATTTTGTGGAAAAAAAAGGATGAACGAATGGCGAAAAATGTTGTCCGAAATAAACATCAGATTGATTGAAAAATGATAGTTATTGAGCTCTCTCACAGCAGTATTTTAATATTCATATTCCTTTTCTGTGTCCAAGTCTACCGTTTGATCCCTAGAGGGCAGGATGCCTACAACAAAACCTTTTAGATTAGGCAAGATGAATCTACATCAATGATACCTTTATGGGCCGACTATTGTTCTCCTCAATTACTTGACCTCACAATTGTGGGTTTCACGGTCTTACAGGGATCTTAAAACCAGTAAAGTTCACAAGTGTGAGAGTTATCCATGTGCATCTCTGGTTATTAACAATGCAAGGAGTCATTTCCTATAATTATATGATTTATTGACGCTTCCTTTGGACCAGGTTCTATGCCGCACATTGCTGGCCCTCGACTGTGCAGTATTTAGACACCCCTGTGAACCATTGTAATGTAACGTAATATAACGTACGGTGGATTTGTAGAGTGCTGCTTGTCACCCCTGAGGGTATCCATTCCTTTTAAGGTGCTGGAAGAGGCAGCTACTAAGAGTTGTACGCCTTTGTGGACATGCATTGAACAATGGCTGTTTAGACTTTGTCCGTGCAGGAGCACGCGAGATGAATGACTAGATGCCCAAACACAGCCTTGCTACCTCTATTTAGCATTAACCTGCCATGCTCCTGTGGCATTCCATACCTTTAGTCGCCGCCTGCTCTTGGATAGGACTGAGGAGGTAGTTGGGGTATCACTCAATGCTTAGGTAGGATTCGAAACATTCTTATAGAATTACGGCGAGCATTTGCAGCCCTTTGTCTCCGCTCTCCCAGGGGTCGCGTTATCACTCCTCTTGTTTAATATGCATTTATGCCCCTCATAATTTATGCAATGCCATAATTATGCTGATGACAAGCAGGTTGTCTTTAAACAGAGCCGCCATCTTTAAAAGGAGCAACTATGCATGAAGACAACAAATCTTGGAGAGCTCTAATCATGGATGCTAAGAGCTGGATGGCTCAAACAGAAATAAAACAGGATTACTTCCTTGAGAAGAACTTATAAATATCTGCTACTGGCAAAGGAACAGCGGCCAAAGGGGAAAAAAAGCAAAAATCCTAAGATTTCAGAACACGCATTATTACCTGAACTTCAGGTATTATACAACCCTAGGCCTAGGAGATATCTAGGAATATTTGTGTCTGAAAATGTTAATGACCTATACATATTAAATTATGTTCCCCTAGTGCAAAAAGTTAAGCACTTATTCGCAAAATGGAACCAACTCCCGATCTCAATAATTGGACGGACAGCACTGATACGAATGTCGATTTTACCATTATTTGATTTTCTATTCTCAGCAATCCCCTACGCATTACAAGTGTCATTTTTTTAAAGAAATAGATGGGTTATTCTCATCCTTTATATGGGCCAACAAGACACCATGATTAGCACTAGCCACTTTAAGCAATTTAACTAAGGAAGGAGGGTTGGCACTCCCTAATTTGAGGAAATATTACTACGAAAATTTTGGACATAATACATATAGATTTTTTTATCTCAATCGTCTTTGCACAGAATTTTTTTTTATAATAAGGAATTTGAAGAAATATAAAATTTTAGATCCCATGAGGTTAGTGAAGAACCCTAAAAAAGTACATTATTAGGTCTTCTAATGGTTTTTAAAACAAAAAGCCCAAATGTTTAAGCATTATGGTATACCTCTGATAAATGGATCCACACGTTTGGCCGACCTCCGCGTAAGGGAGCAACGGCTAATTCAACCCAAAATTGGTAGGAAATGGGAAGAGAATGGATATAAACATTTGGGAGATTTTCTTATTATAGATACCTGGAAAAGTTGGATAGAGATAGAGCATGGTTTGAGCCAGTTTAAAGATATACTAAAATGGTCTTTTATTCAAATTAGGCCCTTTCTAGAATTTTTTTTACATTTGATCATACTTTGCGCAAAATTAGAACTGAGCGAGGCTATCTTAGAAACATCTAGATCAATAAGTAGTTGAGTACAAATTCTCGATGAGCATAAGATCTCGAAGGTATACGAAAAAGCCTGAGATAAATGGCAATCAAAAGAAGGCCTGCAGATTTCAAGGGCGGTCTGGAACAGAATTAACAAATTTAACACTACACTACTAAGAGCCCCCAATTTTAGGAGAATGCAATTTTACACCAAATGGCTATTATACTGGGCACCGACCTTTCTGCATAATATATATCCACAGATAGAGGATAGATGTTTTCGGTGCTCAGCAGAAGAGGGAGGTACATGGAACTACATTGTCTGGGATTTCCCAAAGATCAAACAATTCTGGGAAGAAATAGAGAAATACTGTAGGTACAAGCTAGGTTCTACGATAGTTATCGATAGATACATCGCGACCCTTGGATGCTCTCCCAATATAACTGTTAACAAAGTACAAGAGGAAGGTCTATATATGATAGCTTTAGTAGTGAGATCTCTAATTCTTCAGAATTGGCAAAGCGAGAGCATACCTACTTTTCATTGCTAGCAATCTAAATTGCATAAAGTTAGATAACTGGAGAGATGTTATGCCTTAAGATCAGGTTCGCATAAAAAGTTTGAGACACGCTGGGAGTCCATAGGAAGTTAGCCAATAGATAATTTAAGAATAAAATAATAAGCCGGCACTACTAGATTTTATTATCTGTTGATATTAAAAGGGGAATTGTGCAATATGAGACGGTTTTTAACATCCAGTTTTAAGTAATACCCTCATTGTTACATCTGAAGTATATTTTATTGACTAATCATGTGTGTTGGAAGTTATGTCAATCAAAATTGAGCTTTATAAGCACCTTGTTCTTTTTTTGAGTATGTGTAAAAATACAACGAACTCTCAATAAAAATATATTTTTTTAAATAAAATAAAAAATCCTAAGGGCATTCTTCAACTCTATCCCCTGAGCACCATATCGATGCCACGCGTTCCGTGACCAACTATCGTGTTAAAGTGTTGTGATGGCTGAGTTCTTTCTCTAGGAAGTGTGTTGTGTCCAGAGCTAGAACTACAGCAAAAATGCTTTATTGAACATTTTATTGGGAAGTCTTACCAAAAAGCGGCTGAGCAAACTACATGTTATGCAGAAAACCCCAGTGTTCCCCAGCATGCCAAGCCGTCCAAGGTACCTCTAGACCTGAAATGCTTGCACTGGCTGCCAGTCAAGTCCTGAGACGTGACTGGGGCCTTTCTCTTGAGAAGAGCGTCCTCAAGGCCTCCTTTATGAACTATAGAGAGGTGCAGAGAATGTTTGACCAATCTAGGCAGCATACAGTTGCCTCATATGTAGGGAATGATCTGCCCGAGGGTTGCCAATTCTACTTGATCTGGGTGACTCATATTCAGCACTGTCCACCATCTAGTTGCCTTCCAACATCCAACATCCAATAGCTACGCCTCCCCGCCCTTGCGATGGTGTATCGACACAAAGCACCCAGCACTTTCTTTGATTCTGTGGTTTTTATGAGGGTTTGAGGAAACGTTACCTAAAACCAATTTTTCTCGCACAAAACATTAAAGACGACAAAGCTGCTATACGTTATATATTCATACTTGAGAATTTTTTTGCATGTTTTAATATTGCACTGTATATATGGGGAGCTATACATCCTAGGAACAGTATTGTACTGTAGTGTATATCAATAGGGATAAATTGCGGCGGAGGAGCGTCGCCTCACCTGCCAGCAGCCAAAACAATAAAAAATAAAATGATAATAAATCCTTGTTTATTATCGTTTTATTTTTTCTCTCAGAGCCGAGGCTTAGGGGCGGTGCCAAGGTGATGACAGACTGGTGGAGGAGTGTTTTGCACTGATATTCTCAGGCTGGCCAAACCATCATGCGCACTGAAGCTCTCTCCAACTCGAGCTGCGTTGCCGGGTTGGAGAGAGCAGGCACAGGCTCCCAGTCTAACTGGGAGCGCTAATCATTGATGCCCAGGCCAATCCTGACACTGCTTTCAGCAGCATGAAAGCAGTGTCAGGATTGGCCGCAGTGCACTCTGGGAGCCTGTGCCTGCAGAACAGAGGAACGAGATGTTGCGAGGCCAGTGTTTTTTTTATTTATTTTATCTCCGTCCGTCCCACCCCGCCTCCCCCTGCTACCCCACCCCTCCAATCAATCCGCACACCGGCCGCTACTGATAATTTGACTGCGTTAATGTAGCTGTTTTTCTTTTACATCTTATATTTATTGATGATGTGTTTGCTGAACTTTTACGGCCATTGTAATTGTGCTGAATAAAGATTTGGAATTGAAAAATCAAATCGACCGGGGCCCGCATTGTATGGGCACGCTCAGTTATCTGGAACAAGCAGTGCTTAATTTGTGCAGGTGTTTGCATGGGGTGGATACTGCACTACTATATGGGGACTTATCTTTAGGTCTGCCTTGAAAAGGCAGCAGTCTGCATGGCCTATTAATACCAGGTCTTTAAAATATGCATCGAGTGGGCATTAACCGCACCCCGAGGAGTATGCCCCTCTCACCTCATGCTATGCATGACAGACTAATTTACATCTGAAAAGTGCACTCAATCATCACATGGTTTGCCATATTTGATTCCTTATATGCATTCTATACAGAAAGCAAACAATTTTCTACTTTTTTTCTGCAGCTTTGGCAAAGGCAGGAGGGCAGGCTTTAGTGTGACTAACATTTGAACATGTAATGCATCTGAACAGCATTTGTGGATGCCTGTGTCTGCAGGTGTGAATGCATTCAAGCTAGACCTATCGGCTTTGCCGGTACTACGTCATCAACAAACTTTACTCAAGCAAGAGAGAAAGGCAGAAAAAGTAGAACGAAAGATTGGAAAACAGTGAGACGGGAATAAAGGAAAGCAGGGGTGAAAAAGAGCCCACAGAGTGAGACAAAGAGACAGAAAGTGGAGGGAGTTGGACAGAGGAGGCACCAGGTGTGATCAGGGTCAGGCAGCCTTGGCATTTGCCAGCCCTGGCAGCAGCTGCTCCCTGGGAAAGCTCTGGGCCCTGGCACTCATGCTCTTGGCTCTGGTGAAAAGGCCACAACAGAAGTAATGCTCGGGGTGTAACACACGCTCCTGCAGTGCAGATTCAGCCCCCCCCCCCCCTCTTCAGTAAAAAGTCTATGATCTCTGTGACATATAGTGGTCCCGGGGTTCTTATCACATTCTGCAGAGGAGCACAATATTGTGTGTTAAGCCTCTGGGCCAAGCCTTTCTGGCTCCTCTTTTCCGATAGTCTGGTCCGGCTGGTTCTTTACTGCTTCTGCGCTGTGATGCCCTTTTCAGAGATGGAGCAGTACGTAAGAAAGGTGACGGTGAAAACACGCAGGGGCATATGTACAAGCCCCTATCGCCACGGGAACGTCACTTTTTGTGATGTTTCCGTGGCGATATGGGCTTCGCCTTATTTACAAGGCAGCGTTAAGCCACTTACTGTGGCTTAACGCTGCCTTGCAAATAAGGCGCCCTTTCACGCTATGGTTAGCCTGAAAGGGGTGGGCAGTGGGTGTTGCGGTGGGCGTTCCACTGCAACACCCATTCATTTTGACGCTGCCCCCTATGTACAAGGAAGGCATAAATAGGAGGCAGTGCCAGAATTAAGACCAGGGAAAACCTGGTCTTACGTTGGCGAAACGAGGAGAAATGCTTTATTTCTCCTCGTTTTTGCTTTTTAGGTCTCGCGCCTAGAGTTGCAGTGCGCAGCACTGCTCGCGCAGCGAGAGACCTCATGTAGGGGGTTTAGAAGCTGACCTAGGAATCGCACACGCTCGTGCGTGTGCTTTTCGTTTTTTCCCCGGATATTGGGCTTTGCGTGCGTCTTTATAAGAAAGACAGCACGCAATTGGGCAAAGGCGGGCGCATGTCCCGCCTTTGCCGCGCCCATTCCCACCAATATCTAGCACGCGCAGCAGCGCGCGTTCGCCTCGCTGCCGCGCTCCCTTTCCCCCCCCGCTCCTCTGTGGTGCGCGCGCACCACTGGTTTTAATTGTTGCTTCCTGCCCTTTGCTACTTGTGGCACAAACCTACATCCACGCTTAATTTCAACAGCTGGGGAATCTCTCTCCTCGCCAGGTATTCCTTGGCATCCTTGACATTCATGACTCCAGCGGCCTGCACGTCAGAATCGTTGCCTCCCTGGAGTGTGAGTGTAACAGCCATGAGCACGCAGTGAGAGGGGTAGGGGCAGGCACGCTTCGCGCACCGGGTGTTGACTTTATGTGTTGCCCTCATTTAAATGTTCAAGATAGCGCGTGCTACTCGCCGTAAAGCACTGCAAAGCACTTGTCGGTGTAGTTATCGTTATATAAATACCACTACAAAAGCTGTTCAGCTTTGTGCAGCAGCAGAAGTCCATCTTTGCCATTATTATTCACCCATCATCGTCCTCATGTGGGAGACTGCCTGTTTCGGCCGTTTTATTCAAAATGAAAAACAGGGTTGAATCCTGTGCACTTTCAGTGATGCCCGCTTTTAATCGTTGCCTCCCTGGAGTGCGAGTGTAACAGGCACGGGCACACAGTGAGAGGGGTAAGAGCAGGCGCGCTTCGTGCACCGGGCGTCGACTTTACGTGGTGCCCGCTTTTAAAGGTTTCAGATAGCGCATGCTACTCGCCGTGAAGTGCTGCAAAGCACTCGTTGGTGTAGTTAACGCTATTTAAATACAATTACAAAAGAGCTGTTCAGCTGTGTGCATCAGCGGAACACTTTCTTTGCCATTATTATTCACCCATCATTGTCCTCACGGGAGACTGCCTGTTTCAGCGTTTTATTCAAAGTGAATAGGGCTTGTTACATACACCGTTTGATCTACAGAACAATGAGAAAACACTGAGCTTGCCGATTGACGTGTGAAAAACCCAGAGTAACGTTGTAGGTGAGCCACTACTTTGGTAGTAGAGTCGATACACCTATTCTTAAAAAAATAAAAAAAAACAGCTGTCAAACATGTCAGTAGTAGCTTACCACATCCCAGCCAGCTTATGAATGATAGTTATCATGACATGCGTTGTCGCCAATAGATGTTTGTGGCATTTGATGAAAAATACTGGTTGTGATAGGCATTTCCTTCGGCAAATAACTTTTGTTGCTGGGTAATACCTCGCATTTACTCCATCATCATACATTTATTATTTGTTAGCGATTAATACGACTACATGTGCAGAACAAAATGCAAACAGAATTATCCCCAGCAAACTCAATAGAAGAAATTATATTGACCTCAGGAGGATAAAATGCTAGGTGTGCCTACTATATTACAAATCTACGACATGCAGATTTTTGATAAATGCTCTGTCAATGATGTACAATTTAGTACAATTCAAGGTTTCCATGTATGGCATTGTATTTTGAAGTTGATTAACTTTTATTTGAAATAATCACTAACAAATACTTGCTTTTCCAGGGTTGTTAATGTTAAATAAATCAACTAGAGTTTACCGAGTATATCACTAGTTTATTCATCAAAATACTTCTGTCATCAATTGCTTCAGTTCCACCAATTGCCTAAGGGCCTACTATGGTCAATACCCGATTGTGTTTTTACTGTTTTATAACAGAAAACAACCAGAATGGATTCCGAAACATCACCATCTGGTTGTCAGTCAATTTGCTTTTTTTCACATTGTAAAGGCACAATAGCGTGCACTTGGGTGAATGGTATGTGCTGGAAGAATGCAACGCATGTTTTGTGCTAGTAGCAGTATTATAATGTGGTCTTGTATTTCTTTGCCAAAAGAGTAAATAACTACCACCCTGATATCACTTATATCATTTTTACAGCTTCTTAATAGCAGTGTTATTATCGTTGAAACTAAAATACATATTGCCATAACTAAAGAGCAAAAAAGCATTTGGCCGAAGGCACACATATGCAAGAAACATGCAATAAACATGCAAGAAAAATGCAATAAACATGCAAGAAACATGCAAGAAACATGCAAGAAACATGCAAGATATCTCCTGTGATTATAGAGCAGGTAGGGTAGTAAGATGCAGTCCGGTCCTTATGCTCCCTGATTTACCTGGAAAATTTGTCTTTGCAGAGGAAGGTCACAATGTACAGTGGCAACTTTAGCAGGGAAATGTATGTGTACTCATATACTGTAACTATATACTTGTGATTAGTAACTGGTCACTTATACCAGTATGATAGCAGTTCAAACAAGCATTTGCAATGCAATAGGTCTTGTGTTTGCGAGAGTTTGAGCTATTGGCATTGTATTTATGTTTTCAAAACATGCAAGCAGTGTGTAAACAAGCACTTTGTCCTTATAGTCGTTGCTTACGAAAAGGAAGGCAGTCAGTAACAGCGCCTCTTTTACTGCCAGCCTTGCTTCTCAGAAGCAAGGACTATAAGTACAAAGTGCGTGTTTACGCACCGCTTGCAGGTTTTCAAAACCTATAAATAAAGGCATTGTCATTTACAATGCCAATAGCTCAAACTTGCGCAAATGCGAGACCTATTGCATTGCAAATGCTTGTTCCATGTGTGTGCAGCACACATGGAAAAAGCAAAAAGCCTTGGATTGTTTATGTACAGGAAGGTGACTCTTCCTGCACATAAATATTCTTGAAAAAAAAGGAAATTTTGTGACTTACATTGTGCTGCATGAAGCAGCACACATAGAAGTGACAAAATGGCATTTCAAGATTGTTTATGTGTAGGAAGGTGGACCTTCCTGCACTTAAACAATCTTCCCCTGCACACAGACACCGTTGCACTATTGCGCAAGTGTGCCTGCGTTGGCGGTACACTGCTAAGTGTAGCGCCAGCGCAGGGGGAAAGCAAGGGTGCACCACATTGTTGTAAATATGGTGCAGCCTTGCGTTTCTGAAGTGGCGGAGTGAGGCTTTAAGCCATGACGGCTAACGCCTCACTCCACCACTTCTGTTATACATATCCCCCACAGTTCTGTATTTGTATAGCGCCACACTCAGCGCAAGGCTGCCTCAGGGTGCAGACAAAAACAAATAGTGCGCGCAGCGCAAACGTTCCATGTTGGTTTTAGACACATCAGATGCTGTAATCTGCATTAGGACACCTGGCACTGTTTTAAACTTGTTTGAGATGCAAGGAGGTCCGTGCGTGGAAGGGTGAGAAGCTATCTGCCCCAGACCTAGTTATGAAACTTGAGGTGGCTCCAGCCGGGTCTGCAGATAGTTGGGCCCTTCACCCCAGGTTGTGCGCATTGTTTTGTGTGGAAGGGAGGACCAAATTAGGCGACAGGGTTGACTAAATTGTGTGTCAAGAAAAGGTAAATTATGCGGCATAATGCGCCACATTTTGTGATAGTGTTAATTATTGTTATTTTTACACATGGATATATGGTCTGGGCAAAGACTTTACCTCATCACTACCAGTGTAACACCCAAATACAGCAAATGCAATGTGAAAGCAGGGGCGTAACACAGGCCCCCGCAGGCCCCGCGGTGCGGGGGGGGCCCTGAGCTCCAGGGGGCCCCCTCAGCACAGCACTTCGGCCAGAGAGCTCCTGATAAAGTCCGGAGGGTGGCCCTCAACGTACCTTGCAGGGGGGCCCCCTCAATTTTCGTTACGCCACTGTGTGAAAGATGACCAATCAATCTTTGCGAAGGGCTTGCTCTGCGCTGAAACAGGGCTGATAAGTTTGTCACTAACTTTTGATCCGTCTGAGCTAGAACCAATTTTTTGACATCTTAAAATTATGTGACAAATGATGGGTTATGTGGCAAATGCAAGTAACATCCAACAAAGGCATCTCTCAAACTTGAAAAATAAAACACAGCAATGAAGGGAGACCCGAGGAAAGAAAGGTGAAGGGGGGGAGGGATGGGGGGGTTCCAATACAACATATCAGCCTCTGTGGCAAAGGTGCCCAGTGCCACAGGCTGAAAGTGGACTGCCAGAATTACCAACACCACTAATGCCGGAAACGAAATGTCCAAGTAGGCAGTGATGTCTGTAACATCTGCTGTTTAGGAGCCAAGAAGTCCAATGAATTGGGGCCTTCCAGCTACCTACGAAGGCAGGTCAGTAGCAACCCCCACATGTCCAGTAAGTGGGACTGCGCCATATCCATCGGCAACAGACCCATTCCAAGATGGAGGTCTGACCTCTCATAAGATGGCCCTTGACCCAGCAGCAAGGATGAGAGTCAAAGCAGGACTGGATTCATTTATTTTATTTATTTATGCGTTTTTATAAAGCACATACTTTACCCAGAGGTGTCAGAGCGCTTTATGATAGAGCGCAGTAAATTACATAAGGAAAGAGAGTGACATGGTAGTAGGTATCACTACTTATATGTGCAACAGTTACTCGTGGTGAGAGTTACAGAATAAGCAGTTGCAAATTCATTCAAGATTACATATTAAGACAAGGTGAAGTGATTAGGGTTACACAAATACATCATATATATTTAAAAAATTGAGGCAGAGGGTCCTAGTAGCTCTCTTGAGTGTCATGAAAAATTAGGGTCATGACCTGGGATGAGGGGGGTGTGCCTGGTGGGGAGCTTGGTGAGGAGAGTTATTGATCGAAGTGTCTTTAGAAGAGAAGAGTTTTAAGATCTGTTTAGAAAATCCTAAATGAGGCGATGGTGCGAAGGTTTGGAGGTAGTGCGTTCCACATTCTAGTCGCATTACCTGAGAAGGATTGTGCCATAAGTCTTTTCCTTTTCAAAGTTGGAGGTTCAAGCAGTATATCTTCAGCATTGCCTGAAGGTCTGGAGCTGCCTGATATTTTGAGTTTGTGGGCCAGGTAGTGATGGGTGGAGGTGTGTATGGCTTTATGGGTGATGCAAGCAGTCTTATATAATGACCTACCTTCAACGGGAAGCCAGCGAAGAGAAATCAGTATGGGTGTAATATGGTTGTTTCTTTTGGCCCCATAAATAAAACGCACCGCTGAATGGAGAATGGATTTTAGAGGGGAAAGGTGAGTTTTGGGGAGGCCTGCCAGGAGAGATTTGCAGTAGTCCAGTGTGGAGAGTACCAAAGATTGAACCAGAGTTTTCAGATCTTGCTCAGGAATGAATCCCCGAACCCCCCCAGAGAAGGCGCAGTTGGAAGCGTGATTTCTTGGCCATGGTGTTGATTTGGGAATGGAGTTTGAGTCTTTTGTCCAGGATGACACCTGGGGATTTGGCGATGTCAACGATGGGTTTGTTGTTAAGGATGTTCAGACTATCCATCCATGATTGAACAGGAGGAGGAGAGCTTGAGGTAGAGAGAAGAAGGAATTTGGTTTTAGAGGGATTCAGAATGAAATGAAGAGGTGGCATGTACTGTACTGAGGCACTTCAGGGAGAGGAGTTTGTGGGGGGGGGTGCATGCTGGTAGGAAGTCGGCACCTCACTTGGGTACGGTACCAGAATGTCGTCAAAATATTGTTTACACAAGCATTGGCATAGCCAATAGGTCTCGCCTTTGGGACCTTATAAGTATTTAGTTATGCAGCACAATATCCTTGGTGCAGCAACATCAACTGTTGCATGGCTAAACACTTATAAGGTCCCAAAGGCGAGACCTATTGGCTATGCCAATGCTTGTTCTTTTTTGTTCACTCTTTAGCCATTCCACATAGCATTGCTAAAAACCATTGACAAAGTCTAAAGGTCCCAAAGGCAAGACGTATTGGCTTTGCTAATGTTTTGTTTTAGCCAAGTCGCTTTTAAACGTGACTTGGTTCTGACCAAGACTCTTTTAGACTTTGTAAACATAAGCTTATTGTTGTATTATGTTAAGCTGAGCCTTTTATTTATTTCAATGAAAGATATCACAACCTTTGTGTTTTTTGCTTTCAATGTTATGCTGTCCATTACAAAAATCCTGTCAGACCTTGCAGGTGCGAATCCTACAGCATGGGGCCTGGGCACCTGCCCAGAGGGTGGACTATGAGGCAGCAGCTGTCAAACCGCACAGACCGGCTGGACAGGAAGTGTGACATTCCAGAGAAAGAAAACAATGCGGAGCATCCGGGGAATCTCGGTTAAAGAAAACAAATTAGAGAGGGCGGGGTCAATAAGTGTATGGAATGTGAACCATGTGGTAACCAGAGATCGAGAGTCTGAAGTAGCCATGTCCTGGAGTTAGGGGGTGCATCTGTAAGGGAGTAGGTTTTAAAGCGAGAGGGCTCGTTAGGCAGTTTGTGAAATGCGGGGGGGCGCTATTAACAGGAGAGCTGGTTCTAGAGGCACAAGCCTTGTGTGATAATGGGCCAGTTCAAGCAGAGCCGCACCCACAGATTTGTTTGAAGGATTGTGTTTAAATCACCAAGGTTTGCGGAGTTCAGGTTAACTAGTCAAAGATGGGGGGTGGGATTAACATGTTAAAAGGGAATAACTTGCAAGCTCAGATTCATTTAGGGAGATAGGATTCACTGACAGTTTAGTATTCAATGCATTGAAGCCGGGACTTGTATGATGCTGCCTTTTGCTGTCCTGCTTTGCAACTTGCAAGCAGAGTTGAGAATGAAGGAAGATATACAACCGTGTAGTGTATGTCTTTATATTAAAATATTGGCAACAGGCTCAACTCTGCATGGAACCTGCGTGTCAGTGAATTCGCTGGTGAAGGTGTTTGCATACTACGAAGAATCTATGGCGGGAGGAAACAGTGAAATGTAAAAAGTGAAGAGAAGTCACCTTTAAAAAAAAACAAAAGTTACAGGCGTTTAGTGCGAGGAATCTGTCTTCGGAGGGACGGAAGAGCGGACTGCGGACCCAGGTACTGTGGTTAAGTATTTCAGTACTACGTGAGGTCGGAGAGTGTTGCGAGGGATACAAACTGAGGAAGGGTCTCGTGCATAGTGAAAAGGACATGTAAGCAGTCTAGTGCGGAGAGGTGACGACACACGTCAAGCGTCGAAAGCGGCTATCTTGGATTGGGCAGAAGTTCACTGAAGTGGATGCTTTGAGCCGAGAATATTTGCTTGACCGCATCACGTCAATGCAAGGTTGTAAAACTGCATACATGTTTTTACGGTGATACACACACCTGTGAGTATTGGAGTGCGTTCACATTCGCTGAGGCGCACACCAGTTCAGTTAGTTATAAGTTAATGGAAAAGTAGCGCAGCGGTGATGCGCAAACCTTTTATGACATTTTAGAGAGCATATTGTATTGATAGCACGTATTTATTTTGGAAAAGTTATTTGGTTGTGTAGATAAAATGTATCTGAAAGAATAGAGGGAAAAAAAACTAAAGTAAGATAACAAAAGTATAAGTGTAAGGGGTTACAGCGAATACGTGCGCGCGCTTGCCTGAAGCTGACGAGGAGGGAGTGGGAGGGGATTCACGCGCTACACGGTCGAAAAAAAATGAAGCTGACGAGGAGGGAGTGGGAGGGGGTAGGGGAGGGGATTCACGCGCTGTAGAAAGCCAGATGGCAGCTGCTGTGCACGTCGCGCGCGCTTGTGCGCGTAACAGCAAGCTGGTGGCCGGCTTGGTAGCACTTTCAAAAGCCCCTTACTAAATGTCTCGCAGAGCAGCGCATGCGCTGGCTCAGCGAGACCTAAAAAATGTCACCCCATCGCAGAGAATAACAGAAAATCGACACCCAAGGAGACTATATTTAGGAGACAATGCTTGTGTCAGATGGTGTCTGTGCAGGTTACTCTGACACCCACCCATCCCCGGGTGTGAATGCCGCGCGCCTGAATCATCTTCACGTTTATGAGTGACGTTCTCAGACACTAGTGAAAGGGACGCTTTATTGAGCCCATAATTATAGACTGTGCAGCCAATGTATAGCTGAGGTATAGAGTCCCCGACCTCCTGCTGCACCCACCGCCCTAGGCCCCCCTCTCATATCACAGCAGCAACGGGGACGCCGCAGTCTCCAGGGCCCTCAAGGCAGGAGAAGAAGGCGAGGGCTACACCGTGAGTGCTAGGATACTGAATGGGACGAGGGTCAAACCGTGAGCGCTAGGATACTGAATGAGACGAGGGTCACACCGTGAGCGCTAGGATACTGAATGGGATGAGTGTCGAGTGTGTGCACGTGGGTCTGAGGTGGCCAGCAGAGTCAGACCAGGGTACATGGGGGTGAGGGAGCAGGGCAACTCCAACAGTCAGGAGTATGCACGGGGAGGTCACATGACCAATAGGGATGCTCGAGGCAGTGGCACAAGTGAGGGGGTGCCGTTCACGCAGGGTTATACCAACAAATAGGGGTGTGGGCCGCGGGCCTCACAACTGGCAGAATCTGGAGGGGTGTACGGGAAGGACATGACAACAAGCCCGACAGACACTGAATGCTGCAAGAAAGGTGACAGGCAGGCGCAGTAGTGGGTACACGACCTCAAGGACAGGCAGTGAGAAGTGCTCTGAGGGAAGTGGGGGAGACAGACCTAGGACAGTAAGGTAAGAGTGTACGGGGGTCATAGTTGGACAGTCACATAGGAGTGTACAGGGGACATAGCTGGGACAGTCAGGTAAGAGTGTACCGGGGATATAGATAGGACAGTCAGGTAGAAGTGTACGGGGGACATAACTGGGACAGTCAGATAGGACAGTCAGGTAAGAGTGTACGAGGATCATAGTTGGACAGTCACCTAGGAGTGTACAGGGGACATAGCTGGGACAGTCAGCTAGGACAGTCAGGTAAGAATGTATGGGGGATATAGCTGGGATAGTCTGGTAGGAGTGTAAGGGGAACATAGCTTGGGCAGTCACATATGAGTGTACAGGGAGATAGCTAGGACAGTCAGGTAGAAGTGTACATGGGACATAACTAGGACAGTCATTTAAGAGTGTACAGGGACATAGCTGGGGCAGTCAGGTAGGAGTGAATGGGGGACATAGCTGAGGCAGACAGGTAGAACAGTAAGGTAGGAGTGTACGAGGGATATAGCTGGGGCAGTGAGGTAGGAGTGTACGGGACATAACTGGGGCAATCAGGGAGGAGTTTACAGGGACATAATGGGGACAGTCAGGTAGGAGTATAATGGGGACATAACTGGGGCAGTCAGGTAGGAGGCTACGGGGACATAGCTGGGGCAGTCAGGTAGGATTGTACAGGGGCATAGGTGCGGCAGTCAGGTAGGAGTGTACGGTGGCATAGGTGCCGCAGTCAAGTAGGAGTGGATGGGGGACATAGCTGGGACAGTCAGGTAGGAGTGTACGGTGGACATAACTGGGGCAGCCAGGTAGGACAGTCAGGTAGGAGGCTAAGGGGACATAGCTGGGGCAGTCAGGTAGGAGTGTATGGTGGACATAGCTGGGGCAGTCAGGTAGGAGTGTACGGGGACATAACTGGGACAGTCAGATATGAGTGTACGGGGAACATAACAGGGGCAGTCAGCTAGGACAGTCAGGTAGGAGTACACAGGAGACACAGCTGCGGCAGTCAGGTAGGAGTGTACGGTGGACATAGCTGGGGCAGTCAGGTAGGAGTGTACGGGGAACATAACAGGGGCAGTCAGCTAGGACAGTCAGGTAGGAGTATACAGGAGACATAGCTGGGGCAGTCAGGTAGGAGTGTACGGGGAAATAGCTGGGGCAGTCAGGCAGCACAGTCAAGCAGAAGTGTTTCCGGGGACATTCGTAGGACAGGCACAGGGCAGCTTCTAGGGGACATTCTAAGGGCTGTCATAGGGAACGGCCTGGTGGGCAGAGCAGGGGACGGGCGCATTCATAGGGCGGTCAGAAGCTGGGGGGGGTGCATGGGGGTAGTAAAAGGTAGGCAGAGCCTGGGAGATATTCTGAGAGCAGTCATGAAGGAGATTCGACCCTGGGGCGGAGGGGGGAGGCACGCCGGTGTGTTTGTAAAGATCTGGGGAGCAGCAACCCAAACAACGCCAAGACCGGAAACGGATGGCCGAAAAATCACATGAATCTGATAGGTCACAAGGCCAAGAAAATAATTCAAAGGTGTTTGTCCTCCGCTGGGCACCGTAGGACCTCCTGAAAGTGCCACCATACAAGTAATGGATCGCCAAATGTGGCTGACAAGATGCTGGGGAATAACAAACTCTCAGAAAGACTCCATACTCTGAATGTGTACTCAGTTCGTATCATGAGCGCCTGAATATTATAGAACCGACCTGCTGAGGTCCAGTCCTGGACTGACATGGCGGCCAGTCTGTCACTCCCATGTAGGCCAGTGTGTGGGACTGTTTCTTTAGTCCTATCACGGCTCCTGCACCAAAAACAGCAGGCCACACACTGGCCCCTTCAAGGTGGCCACCTGGCAGTGGCAGACTGCCCGAAAGGCAAGCCCAGCATTGTTGAGATATCACACATTGTTAGAAATGGGGGTCTCTAGTTGACAAGGGTTTGCACCTTTGTCCAAGTAGGGACCCTTCCTTCTAGTCAGGATAAGGGAGTTACACTCCTAAAATAACCCCTGCTCACCCCCTTGGTAGCTTGGCAAGAGCAGTCAGGCTTATCTTAGAGGCAGTGTGTAAAGCATTTGCACATAACCAACAGTAACACAGTGAAAGCACTACAACAGGACACCACACCAGTTTAGAAAAATATCCAATATTTTTATATATCCAATACAAGACCAAAAACAATAGAAATCCACCATACAGTTCTCAGAAATCTTCAGTTAATCAAAATAGACTTAAAATACAGTTCCTTGAAGTCGATAGCGCCGTCTGGGGCTATCACGGCATCGTGAACAACAAATCCAAACAGTTCTGGCTGACCGCGGCGTCGCGGGCCAGCTACGGTGGCGGGAAGACCCGCAAAACAGTACCTTTAGAAATACAGGGCGCCGGCGACCTCTCGGTGAGCCCCGAAGAGCCGGCATCTGCAGGCGTCGGTTTCGGAGGTCGGTGCAGGAGTAGTCGGACCCTTGAAGTCACACGCGTTGCAGATTGAACTCCTCACGTTGAAGTCCGGTGTCGGCGGGCGTCGGGTGCTGCGGTGGGAAGTGCAGCGGTGCGGCGTGCGGTGCCCTCAGGTCGCAGTGCAGGCATCGGCTTGGTGACGGTTTTCCAGCGGCGTCGGTGAGACTAGGGCTGTGGTGCGAAGTGATGCGGTGCTCGTCACGGTGCTGGCAGGTCACGGTGCAAGCAGCGGCGTCATGGTTGCTGAAGCGCTGTCGTCGGCTGACGAACTGGAGTCGATGGCGCCGGCGTTGGTAGGCCTAGGCTGCGGTGTGGGATGAAGATGGTGCATCGTGTAACTTACGCGCGGTACCCTCGAACCACTGTGCAAGGAGCGGCGTCATTGGGGATACCAAGGCGTCGTCGTGAAGCGAGGCGGTGCAAAGTGCGTCGCCCATAGGTCACGGTGCAAGCAGCAGCTTGGTGGCGGCGGCGGGTGGCGTCGTCGGTGAGACCCGGGTTGCGGTGCGGGTTGCGGCGGTGCTCTCTGCGGTGCCTTCAGGACACAGAGTCGGCAGCGGTGTCGTAGACGGCGTCGGGTTGCTTTTTCTTCTGTTGCAGCACAAAACACACAGTCCCCAGTGCTGATGGCAGAAGAACTTGAAGTCTTTGCTGTTCCTGAGACTTCTTGAACAGGGTCAAGCTCTACCTCAAGCCCTTGGAGAAACTCACAAAAAGGAAGTTGCAGAAAGTTCAGTCCAGTCCTTTCACTACCCAAGACAGAAGCAGCCACTGCAGGCCAACACAATAAAGCACACAGCAAAGTGGTAGTCCCTCCTCACAGCTTCTCCAGCTCTTCTTCTTGGCAGTCTTCTTGGTTCCAAAAGAGTTCTAAAGTTCTGGGGTCTGGGCCCCAATATTTATACCCCAAATTCCTTTGTCCTCTCAGGTAGAGAGTGTCTGTGCTTAGTCCAAACCAGTTCTGTCCTCTCTGGCCCAGCTTCCTGGCAGGGGGTGTAGACAGCATTGTGGAAGGCAGACCAGGCCCATTCAGGTGCAAGGAAATCTCCTCCCACTACTCTAAATGCAGCCCAGGTCTATTCAGCCCAGCCCTGATCCATCAGACTCTCTGGAGCCACTGCACATCCCCAGCCCCTGTCACTCCAAAGTCAGACAGTCAATCCACATCCTAGCAGAGGCACACAGGATGGCTAAGCAAGAAAACACCTACTTTCTAATAGTGGTATTTTTAAACACAGAATGTAAAAATCACCTTTACTAAAGATGCATCTTTAGATTCTGAGTTCAATCATACTAAACTTTATTTTCCTATCTGATCCCAATGGGAAGTTATATTTATAAGATGTTATAAATTAACTCCCATGCTTTCCTATGGGCCAGATAGCCTGTCAATAGTCAAAAACGAAATTGGCAGTATTTCACTATCAGGACATGCTACACGCACCAGGGCATGTCCTACCTTTCACATACACTGCACCCTGCCCACAGGGGTACCTTGGGCCTACCTTAGGGGTGACTCACATGTAAGAAAAGGGAAGGTTAGGGCCTGGCAAGTGGGTGCACTTGCCAAGTTGACATGGCAGTACTAGACTGCACACAGACACTGCAGTGGCAGGTCTGAGTTACCTTTGAAGGGCTGCTTCTGTGTGTGGCACAATCAGTGCTGCAAGCCCACTAGTAGCATTTGATTTACAGGCCCTGGCACTATCAGTGCACTGTACTAGGGACTTACTAGTAAATCAAATATGCCAATCATGGAAACACCAATCCATAACACAATTTAAACAGAGAGCATATGCACTTTAGCACTGATCAGCAGTGGTAAAGTGCCCAGAGTCCTAAATCCACCTACAGCAGGTCAGGAAAAAATAGGAGGAAGAAGCAAAAAGTTTGAGGATAACCCTACAAAAAGGGCAATTTCCAACACACATGCACCCCTGAGAGTCATTCCCTTACAGGGTTTCCACTTCACTCCATGTTGCCAAAACAGAACATTTTCAGTCCTGTCCTTCTGTTACGAACCGATCTTCTCAGGTTCGTTAGTTCAACAAGCCATTGGCAGCAAAGGAAGACTACATGTCCCAGAACCCCCTGGGCAGTAACAGACATGAAATGATGCAGCAATCCTACCTCCAGAGCAGGTCAATGTAAGTCGACTACTAGGACCACTAAAAAGCAGGAGAAGGTCATTTGCTGGCAGAGCTAATTATATGATAAAGCTGTTTCTTGGGACAGGAGTGTTCCCTGCATGGCTTTGTGTGTCAGGATTCCTACCACAGTTCACCTCTCTTGACTATCACAATATACCGGCATGACTTATATCATTCCTCCCAACACTTATGAATGAACAAACGTCTTGTACCCTGACTTTTGACCATATCACATGCTGTTGGTAATAGCTGAAGGAAGTAACCCGTTTAGGGCCACCCGGGTCACTAATGACCACCTCTCAGCCTTCCAGACCAAATGAAGAGTCGGTCAGACAGTAGAGAATGCAAACCAATATCTGTTTATTAATATACACTCAGAGCGGAGCCCAGTCTGCCCAGTCGCGAGGAGTGCTGCAGAGAGGACTGACTTCAACACGCATAAAGATACATTATGTATGTTTCGTAACCGGGCGAAAACACGCCCACAATGGAACTTTCCAAGCAGGTGCAGCTAAACGGTGAAATACAGAAAAAATGATTCAGCGCTCCTATCTTACACAAAGTTGCATGATCCAAGGTCGTTCCATCTGGAGCCCGCCACCAGACACGGAGGAGAGGGCCTCTATCTGTTGAGAAAGCTATGCGCTGACATGAACAATGTGCTCATTACTGAAACAAAACCCAAATAAAGAATTGAAACTCAAAGAGATTTGTTTCTCGGAATTATACTCAATCAGTTTCGAACAGCCTAAAATGACGCCCAAATAGAAAATGGTGCAGCAAATGCTAACTTACATGAAACATGCATGAGTATAACGAGTTCTATTTCAACAGACCCTCCTTTTAGCATGAGCTAAAACATTTTCTAACAGCAACAAGCAGAAGCAATGTTCAAACATTACATTGATAAACAATTAGTAGCACTCCATATTATCAACATCAGGAAGTGAAACAGCAAGGAGGGATCAGGTCTCATTCATCAATGTTCATCATATCCTCAATATCTTTCTGGATCATGATTGCGGCATTTGTGTCATGAATTGATATTTTCTTTTTGGCATGAGAAGTGTAGTACAATAAGAACAACAGAAGGGAAGACACTGAACAAGAATACAGCAAAGAACCAATATCACTATGAGATAAAACACTTTTTCGAGAATTCAGCCCCAATTTTCAAAGAGAGACCCACACCAATTTCCACTTTCCATTTCTTTAACGTTCTTGAGGATGTCTAAGAAGTGTTTAGTAATATTCTTCTTCATATTTTTAATCCCGACTACGCACTGGTCGCCCACTACCGCGCATACACCACCACTCTTAGGTAAAATAAAATCAACTGCATACCTAGTCTGTTGTGAATATATTCGCATACTCTCCAACTGAGTGGTGATGTCAGGCAAAGCTGCCACGGTGGTGTTAGACAAAATTTGCAGCTTGCAACCAAAGTATTCTCTAGCTTTTTCACCCCAGGCCATGTAAGTACCACCCAACGTAAAAATGGAGGAAAGGATGTATCCAAAAGTGATCCCATTACTATATCAGTCACTCCCTCACAGAATTCTTTTGTTAAAGTCCTTTTAACCCAGCGTACATTAGGCTTAGCACATTTACAGGGCACACCCAAGGGCAATTCCATCCCAAGAATCCCAAGAGTTACATCGTCTGTACCAATATAAACGTTGTAAAAGGTACCATTAAACAAGAAGTAAAACCTCGGGTGTGCATGAATCGGACCCTCGTAGTCCACTGCTGCATATCTAGAATTCATTTCAAAAGTGTTCGGATCCTTATCGTTTACTAGGGGGATTGCATTTTTATATATCACTATTCCAGAACAGTTGATATACAAAGAAGTGTCAGTGCAATTTACGATGGGGCAGCAAGCAGGATAATAACCAGCCTCCTGGGTAACTATTAATTCCTTGTAATGCCAACCCACCAATGTAACATTCTGTTCTTCCATATAAAAATTATTGCAATATGTATTGTTATCATAACCTGGATAACCCATCCCCAGTGGCTTTCTATAATATAGACAAGGTCCTGGATAGCCGAAACCAAAAACTCACTTCACTTCTGTAAATTGCGGTGGGCGAGTATATGTATAATTTACAAGTGACAATGGATATGCAGTGCATCAACTAGTGACAGATTCAATGGGGTAACAAGCTGTCCCTTCTCCGAAGAATCTCTTATGTGTTTCTAGAAATACATTACTCGGGCTGTTCTTTTATTTCTTTTCAGGGAGATAACCTTACCCTTATTGTGCAGAGGCATAATTTGATCATTTTCCAAAACCCATGACACTCCACACAATATTATCAGCAAAACCAACAGAATAACACATGTTATTTTCCTTTTTCATGTCCACACCGTATCATGCTGGGCAACAAGAAACATTGGCTGCTCTTCCTCAGCAACCTTTCTACCAAAGGGATGCATAACGTATAATAAAAGGGGCCAAAATGCAAAAAGATATAGAAGTTCCCAGTGTCCGTGAGAGCCTCACTGGTACAGGCTTCTATTGTCCATCAATAAGTTGGCGCTCTTGAGGACCGGCGGTGGAGCTTGCTCTGTCCTAAGCTCTTTTAATGAAACCCACGTCGATCCAGATGGTATACCTTCAAGTTATACTTCAGTCCTTCCTAACTAATGTTCGAACAACTAAGATAAAATAAACAGGAAATTCTCCACTAATTTCTGTTAATTCCGTACTCAGTACTAGCTACCTTACGCAGTCCATCCCTAATCTTTTTTCTCCTTAGACTCAGTATCCCTCAGCCGAGGGCGCAAATTGTACCTGGTAGACTCAGGCACTGTGTGATCAGTGAACAAAGGCTCTTGGATAGCACGTATTTCTGGGGGAACAGCCTCATTTAGAGCATCCTCATTCTCCTTATCCGTTTGCGTCCATGTTAATTGGGCATCGCTGAAAGGAACAAACCTGGGCACCTGTTCGCACTCCATGTCCCCTATACCGTCTTTGACCCACTGATCATATGGTAACGGCAAAGGAATCCTCCGACAATGGGTAGCATGTACCCAGTTATTTTGACCAGCAATCTTTACAGCCGTCCGTGTCACCAACAAAACCTGCTCAGGACCTTTCCAGCGTGGCTCCAAACTTTTCTTCCTCTGAAAATTACGAAGCAGGATATAATCAACAGACTGGATGTCGTGGCTGGGTCCCTCTGGTATGTAAGGTAGGGACTCCCGCATCTGTTGGTGAATAGAACGTAAACTTTCTGTTAACTGGTCAAGGTAATCAAGCAACACAGGGTACTCAATATCGGAGTACTTACGAGGACGCGGGACTCCCACGACATTTGCCGGGCGCCCGAACACGACCTCGTAAGGAGAGAATCCTATCCTAGAATGAGCTGTTGTTCTTGTTGACAAAAGAGCTAATGGTAAAGCATCCGGCCACTTTAACCCTGTTGTCTCCTGGATTTTTGCCAGTTTCAGTTTGAGAGTACCATTGTACTTCTCAACCAAACCCGCTGACTGTGGATGATTGGCAGCATGACATTTTTGTTTTACATGTAGACCTTCACAAATCAATTGAATCACTTTCCCATTAAAATTACTTCCGTTGTCACTCCAGATAATTCGGGGCAAGCCGAAACGAGGAAAGAACTCCTTAAGGAGTACCTTCGCAGTCGTAATGGCTGTGTTATCTTTAGTGTGGTAAGCCTCAACCCATTGCTGAATGCACATACAACCACCAAAACATATTTAAGATTGTTGCATCTCTCCAATTCTATATAATCCATTTGCAGAACTTCAAAAGGAAAAGTGGGTGGTGCAAAAGTACCAGGTGGTGTCGGGGTACCCTTCCCTGGATTATGCATCATGCAGACCATACAATACTTTACTAAATGTGCAGCTGTCCTAGAAATATTGTAATTCTGCCATACAGGGGCTAACAATTTACAAATGCCTTTTGCACTAATATGAGCTGGACCATGTGCCATAATAACCACGGGAAGAACATATGCATCTGGCAACATTCACCTCTGTTTCCCTGATTTATCAATCCAACATCCTTCCTCATTCAACTGTGCTGTACTCTCCTGCCATTCTGCTAATTCTTCTATCGTGGCTTCACTTTGTATCTCCTTTACACGCTCAAGGGTATTTTCAAACATAACAACTTCGGGAACCCACCTAGCTGGACCTGCTACGAACATGCGTTTCATCTCTGTTCGGGCCATTTCCTTAGCTATCTGATCTGCAAAAGCATTTCCTCTACCCACATCATCAGTAACCTTCCTGTGGGCACTACACTTAATTATTGCCAATTTCTTAGGGAGCGTTAAAGCAGACAAAAGCCTCAATATGAGGTGCCCATGCTGAATCTTGGTGCCATAAGGAATCCTCTCTCTGCCCAAAGCCGGCCAAAATTATGGGCCACCCCAAATGCGTATTGGCTGTCAGTATAAATATTGACAACCAGCCCTTCACTCAGTTCGCAAGCTCGAATACGGGCAGTGAGCTCAGCAGCTTGGGCCGACTGATAAGGGACCCGTTATGTCTCTCCCACCGTGTGCAACGTAGTGATAGCGTAAGCTGCAATGGTGGTGCCATCTGGTAATTTAAAACAAGAGCCATCGACATATAGTTCTCCTTGGGGGTCAGATAAGGGAACATCAGTCAGGTCTACCCGTCCCTTCGTCTCTTTCTCTGTCCGGAAAATACAGTCATGTTTATCAACTGCATCGTTCTCAGAAGGGAGGGGTAGTAACGTGGCTAGGTTCAGAGTGGCACATCTTTTGATCGTAATATGCTTAGCAATCAATGTCAATTCGTAGCCAGTAGGACGTGCACTGGTGAGGTGCTGTGTCTTCGTCTTATTCAAAAGGGTATCCACAGCATGGGGTACCATAACTGTGAGGTCAGTATCAAGTACGAGTCCAGCCAATTGTCTGATTGAAAAGGCCACAGCCGCGACCGCTCTCAGACAACTCGGAAGGGCCCTTGAGACAGGATCAAACACAACAGAAAAATAAGCACCCTGCCTTTGCTTATCCCCAAACTTTTGTGTTAGGACAGAAAGCGCGCAACCAGCCATCTCGTGGACATAGAGCACAAACAATTTACTATAGTTAGGTGTGCCAAGCACTGGAGCCGAACAAAGCGCAGTTTTCAATTGCTCAAAAGACTGCTGGCATTCAGGCGTCCAAGGCAATGGCTCATGCACTGCTTTCGTTGTTAATGCAAGCAAAGATTTGATTAGTAGCGAGTAATTAGGTATCCACTGGCGACAGTAGGAAGTGATACCTATAAACGCGCGCACATCTTTTTGAGTTTGTGGAATGGGCATTTTAACAATGGTACTAATGCGCTCAGGGGTCATCCTCCTACCCTCCGTCGACAGTAGGTGACCTAAATAGGTAACCTCCTGTCGACAATACTGAAATTTGGAAAGGGAAACTTTATGTCCATGGTGAGCCAAATGCAGTAACAATTTCACTGTGCTGTCTTTGCAACCTTATTCCGTATCAGAAGCAATGAGTAAGTCATCGACATACTGAACTAATACATTACCTGGAGGAATCGATAATGAATCCAACTGACTTTTTAAAGCCTGACTATAAATACTAGGACTCTCTGTATAGCCCTGAAGAGCGCGACAGAATTTAAAACTTCTACCAGCCAGTGTGAACCCAAACAAATACCTACTGTCTGGATGGATGGGAATACTAAAGAAAGCATTTTTCAAGTCAATGATGGAAAATAATTGAGCAGTAGAAGGAATCATCTTCAAAAGCATAGTAATATCGGGAACCACCGGGAACTACTATTTTATTAACCTCGCGCAAATCAATCACAAAATGATAAACATTATCATTGACCTCAGAGGAGCCTGAGGGTGTCCTCTTAAGAATTGGAAGAATAGGACTATTACAAATGTTGGCAAATGTTTCTTCAACTACTCCCTTCTGTATTAAATCATGAATAATCTGAAGAAGAGCCCGTTCTCCTGCCTGAGGTATTTTATACTGAGGGATACGAGGCAAAATAGCTTGATCTTTAACCTGTATAGAAACTTGTGGTATATGCAACAGCCCTACATCCGTATCACCTGTGGCCCATAGAGTGGGTGGGACATCAGCAAATTCAGCCAGAAGGGGTGCATCCTGAGACAAACACTGTTTAGAACTCACATCCGGACCCATAGTAATATAGACACCTGCAGGAGAGCATGCAGCTTCTTCAACAAATCCAAACCCATCAAATTTTGCCCACAATTGGATGTCAACAAAAACGGAGATTCCACAGTGAAAGGACCAACAGTCAATGCAAGGGGGGTTGAAATGGGGCTTACAACCGGTACACCTGAAAAACCTACCGAAACATTATTGTGGCCAGAAGGGCAGCCCCGGGGACCATATGTCGAGAAACAGAATTCTTTGTCGCACCTGTGTCCACCAAAAATTCCTTAGTTGAGCCTTGCAAATCGGCTATGACATAAGGACCTAGCTGATCAACAGGTATCTGAACTGGTCCCTCACCCTGTCCCTGGCTGTCCTAGCTATAATACATACCTGTCACCTCATCCATATCGTAATCATCATGATAATACTGGCCATCACGAGGGTCATCAAAATAATTATTATCAGAGCGACCCCGTGAAACCGCGGCATTCTGAGCTCTATCACTTCCACGACCTCTCGCACCGGAACCTCGCCCTCTAGGAGACGCAACCTTCTGTAAAAGCACAGGGCACTGGCTACGCCAATGACCTTCCTCCTTACAATACTCACACTGATTCAGCCCTAATGGTATCGTTGAAGGCTGCCGGCTGGTAAGTGGAAGCTGTCTGGAAGGACCACCTCGTCCCCTATTATTGCCCCTAAAGGCTTGCTGCAACAACACCTTCGTCTTTAGATCTTTATGTTTCTTATCAGTCTTACCTTTCTCCTCCTGATCACGATGTTCATAATATTGGGCCATATTCAAAATAACAGAGGGGTTAGATGTAGACCAAGTACTTTCAGATGAGTCATTATCTCAGGAAGAAGATTAGTAACAAACCTATCCACAAACAAACGGACTCCCCCCTTCAGTGGACATATCCTGCCCACTGTAATCCTGAAATGTATCTTCAAACCGAGTAAAGAAGTCGGACACACTTTCATCCTTCTTTTGTCGACAAGCCGTCAACCTATCCCAACTAACCTTCTTAGGTGGAATAAGAGTATGCATGTAAGTAATAATACGCCCAGGCAAAGCAAGTATCTCTGCACATGGCTTATCTCCTGGATTTCTTTCCTGATCCCATCCTTTAATCACATCCCATGTGCCACCCAATTCTGCAATATGGTCTTGAGTATGCACCTGCCGCCAAATGTCAACCGGAACAAGAAGACCAAAAAACATTTCCATATCAGCAAGAGTCATTACAGTAGAAGAAGCAGCCTCTGTTAATTCCTTATAATAAGCTGTGGGATTTTTTTCTAGGGTCGGGCAAGGTAGTCTTAAGGGCCAAAACCTCGCTCCTTTTCCACGGAGTATAGACCCATTGCTCCTGAAAACGAGCTCTAGTGACATTACCAAGCTGATCCGTTAACTCAGGAATTTTTGGATGATATATTGGATGAACCTCACGCATAGGGAACTGATTAATTTTATTGGGACTCTTTTCAAACAGCCGAACTCTATAGGAAACTATAGTATTAATATTTGCGAGCACCTGTCCTGGAGCTAGATCAGCAATATAAACACAGTCTTTAATATAAAATAACACTTGTGGAGCCTCAATTTTAATATGTGTGCGCCAAAGATCGATTAGTGTAGCAGACATATACTGAAGAACATGTTGCTGTAAAAAGGGCTCAAACTCACACACAGCCTGCCAAATGTCTTCAGCACCATAAACCGGATTACTAGCCCACTTCATAGCCTGTCTGGCTAACATCTCCTTCTCATCTACCCCCACGTCCGAGCGCACCAACGGACCTATCCGTTCCCTGAATTTCGTCCAATCTCTATCCTCAAACCCACGTACGGGCGTCTCAGCATTCAAAGGTATCGGAGGATGGAAAACCATAGAAGGAGAAGCAACAGCAGTAACAGGTACAATCGTTGCTAGCGCTTGCACCGGAGGAGAAAGAACAGAAGATACAGGAGTTAAAACAGTAGATGTACTAGGAGTCACAGTTGTCAAAGATGGGGAGGACAAAGAAAGAGCAGGAGGTGCCGTAGCCAAAGCGGTCGAAACAACAGCCGTTGATACGGAAACAGCGGAAGCAGATGAAACAGGCTGCTGTGACTGTAAGGAAACAGTGGGATATATCCTCTGTGGGGCTTAAGGAGGCGGAGGTCGAGTGTCTAACAGCTCCTCCACAAAAGTATCATTTTCCACTTTAGCCAAATAAGATTTATCAATGTGTAATCGAAATCTCCTATCTTCACATTCAAACCCTGCCTCCTGTTTTTCTCTATCATATACTACAGCTTTCTGCGTCAATGTTTGCATTTTCCCCTTTCGTGCATCTCTTTCCATCTTTAGCCGTCTCTGTCTAGCCTCCTTCTGCCAAGTTAGAAGAGAATCAAACATCGACTGCCTACTCCGTCTCTTAAACAACTGTTCCTGTAAAAACCCAATCTTTTGTTCATCAAAAGTGCCCGTCAACGGCTACTGCAACTCGGCATTGTCTCTCGTATATTTGTGCCATAATGTACTAAACATAATAGGGCCAAGGACATGTTTCACATACATATCAAAATTAGGGCTGCCTTCGGAAGGCGCCGGCTGAGCTTCTTCTAATCGAGCATCTGCAGAACAACAACAACAACACAAATTCCAAGCTTTGCTAAGACCAGGCATTTTTAAAAAGGAAAACAAGTTTGTTATTTTTACCTGGCAAAGTAGTTGCAAGTACTTTTTGACAAGACAGTCCTTAGACCGTACCAAACTCAAACCCAATGGTACCATATCCACAAAGAACCAAAACAAACTCACCTGATATCAGTAGCACAAACTAACCAGTTCTCCACTGCCGACTCTTCAGACGGTCAGATCCAAGGGTGTAGCCGTTCAGGACTCCAGTCGGGATGATCACTGGGCGAGGCACCGTCCGGCAGGACAGAAGGGGCAGCTGCGAGCAATAGAAACTCTTCGTGCAGGGATCCCTGAACCGTCAGTCCGACCCAACGATGTCCTCGGCCTCCCCCCGTCTGCGGAAAGGGGATGGATCAATCACCCGAAGGAGTCCCTGTTCGGGCGCCAACTGAAGGAAGTAACCCATTTAGGGCCACCCGGGTCACTAATGACCACCTCTCAGCCTTCCATACCAAATGAAGAGTCAGTCAGACAGTAGAGAATACAAACCAATATCTGTTTATTAATATACACTCAGAGCGGAGCCCAGTCTGCCCAGTCGCTAGGAGTGCTGCAGAGAGGACTGACTCCAACAAGCATACCAGGCGAAAACATGCCCACAATGGAATTTTCCAAGCAGGTACAGCTAAACGGTGAAATACAGAAAAAACGATTCAGCGCTCCTATCTTACACAAAGTTGCATGATCCAAGGTCGTTCCATCTGGAGTCCGCCACCAGACACGGGGGAGAGGGCCTCTATCTGGTGCGAAAGCTATGCGCTGACATGAACAATGTGCTCATTACTGAAACAAAACCCAAGTAAAGAATCGAAACTCAAAGAGAGGCGTTGCTCGGAATTATACTAGATCAGTTTCGAACAGCCTAAAATGGCGCCCAAATAGAAAATGGCGCAGCGAATGCTAACTTACATGAAACATGCATGAGTATAACAAGTTCTATTTCAACATAGCTAGCTGCAGCTGTTGTTCCCCAGTTTGTTTAAAAAGGCTTAATAGCTTTTACAAATGTTTTACCATGCATATGCACAGTCAGGTTTCAGGTGCCACAGAAACATCCAGAGAACCCACCAGAATAAGCATCAAGCGACCTGCATAGATGACCTCAACGTGAACCTTCTGGAAGACAGCCCTCATCAAATTAATCCCCTGCACCTGTTCCTTGCTATAAGCAAATAAAACGCGACCTTTGTGAACATTCTAAAACACCTTCTAGAAGGCAGCCTCATCAAGTTAATTATCTGCACCTGTTCCTTGTTACAAACAATTAGAATGTGACCTTTATAAACGTTCTAAAGCAGTCTTATTTAAAGACATCTGCACTCCTCTCCTTCACTTAGCCTCTTCGCCTGCCACTTACCTGTTTCCCGGCTTCCTGGACTCTGTCTTGCCAGCTCCCTTGATCCTCCCACTTCGACCTCACTGCAAAGAACGTCCTGCATTAATCTTGCACCTGGATGGAAAAAATAACAAGAATAAAAGGAGAGACACATTAGCAGACTTGATTTTACCACGCGCCGAGCTCAGTCTCAACATCGTGCTGCGAACAAAGGTAACCAGTGTTTTTGTTCAACTTGCACATACTGTTGGCAGGGCTCTGCCAGAGTGGACTTGAGTGAAGCTAACTCCATCCAAATTTGCTTGTGGGTTTGATGCCGAAATCATACTCACTACAGTTTTGACAATTTTAATAAAGGAGCCTTTATGGACAAACTAAATGAAAACAAAAACAACAACTAAACTAAAGGTTGGTTGAGATTTGAAAAGCTTTCATGAGGTCATACCTTAAGAGATAGAGTTAATACTAGAGTAAAGACTTGTTATTTGTTTATAGGTACCATATCTGCCTCTACCATTCATCAGACTGGTGTGAATGCCTGTTGCAGTGTTGCTGTTGAGTAGACGAGCCACAGCATCTTTGACTCTACACGCTCTCTCCATTCCAACCTCCTTCCCCCTGGGATTTGCCACCGGAGAAGTGTCTCCTCCTATAAACCGAGGGCAAGTCTCAGAAGGATTCGGGAACTAGCGTAGCCGCACCATTAGTTTCATCTGTGATGAGTACCATAATGCAAAGCTCTACACTGTTTTCAAATTGTTTCTGGCCTTAGCAGGCACAGCCATCATGCATGTAAGCTAAGGGCAACCTAGCGCAATTGGTATACACTAAGTCTGGGCGGTGAACTCCGCTCCGCTTGCGGAGTTTGCGGAGTTTTCCGCACTCTGCATTCTGCGGAGCTCGTGGAGTTCCGAAAAACTCAGCTCTGCGGAGCAGAGTTTTTTCCCTCGCTCGCGTTCATCACCGTCAAGTTAGCGAGCGCTAACTCCACCTCCTGGCGAGATTTTTCCTCGTTCGCGATCGTCAACATCAAGTTGGCGAGCGCGAGCGTGGAAAATCAACCTCCCAGCGAGATTTCTCAATGCGGGTGGTCAGATTTCATTGCAAGTGGTCAGGTTTCATTGCTCGCGTTGAGAAACCATCCGTTCGCGTTGAGAAAGCTGGCGCTCGAGTAAAAATCTACTTGAGCGGCAGAAAGGAAGCAGCACCCACTTGCGCTGTGCATGGTGCAGTTTGCGATGATTGCACAGTGCGGACAAGCACCTGGCACTGAAAATCACTGCGAAAGGCATTTATCTAAAGAAACTGCGCCGCTTGCGGAGCTTGGCGTAGCGCAGCAGAGTTTTTTTTGCATGCACTTTATGGAGTTCCGCGGAACTCCGCGAACTCCGTCCAGGCTTAGTATACACATCCCTGAGTGGGGCTGGGTGGCCGGGAGGGGCCCATCATGCATGCCTGATCAAGAGGGACTACAGCCCACCTGTCAGGTGACATGCTTGGCAGTCAATGCAGTGTTTGTTGATCGTAGTCGCAGAGCAGGCCTTTTCCTGTTTTCTACAATGAGTGAGCGGCGCACAGGCCTTGCACACCTTAAGTTCTGCCTAACCCTTGTTGCCAGGACCCGTGCTGCATCTTGTGTGGCTGGATAGTGCATGTATGTAATATAGCTATATGGTAGTATGTGCCAGTGACGTGTTGGCACTGTATGACTGTTAGTGGAATCCATCTTGAATTGCCACTGCAAAGATGGAGTCGGACAGATAGATTTTATGCATGCAAGCATTCCTGGGGCTTTGTGTGGGAACAGATTTAGGGGTGAGCGAGGAGGCAGACAGGGTTCCCTTTAGATGTGCAGAAGTGGGTTTTTCTCATGTCCTGACATTTGTTTCTTTCTAGAGCACTCTTGTTAGATTAGGAGGCTGTGGGGAGTCTGGAGACGCAGTCTCCACTGAGGATTAGCCTATATCGGGGCCTGGTCCTTTTGTTCCCCTAGGAGTGCTACTCCAAAAAAAGGCTTATGGGTGTCAGGTGTGGGGGCTTCTCTCCTCTTTATGCTCATGTTGTGGGTTTCTCCCAGTAGAGACTCACCTCGTCACCCCCAACCTGTCTGCCATCACCTAGAGACAAAGAGCGTGCTTTGGAAGACGATGGAGACACGAAGTGAAGGGACCACCTTGATTACGCAGACTATGTCTTAGAGCGGAGTGTGAGTGAAGGACTGAAACTGTGAGTCGGTGTTCCAAGAGTACTCACTGCCCAGTGCAGGGGACAGTGCACAGAGTGTTGGGAAAACTTCTCAGATCCAGGACTGGTGGGGTTATTTATTTTATTTGTATTTATTTATTGTGTTTTATAAAGTGCGAACATGACCATCATGGTATCAGAGTGCTGGACACAGAGAGCCGATGATGGTTGCAAAGCAGAAAGAACACCTGTAACTTAAGATATGTTGTACAGAGAATTCGAAGAGCAACGTATAACACAATAGGATGCAATATCAAATAGTATGAGATTAAAGTTTCGAAATAGTACTTTTATACAACTTGTCTTTTTGGTAGCAGTGCTTTGACTTACTTCTTGAAAAGCTTGAGTGAGGTAACTGCTTAACTGCTAGCCTCCCAAAGGTGAGAGGACATCACCGGAGGAGCCTGTGACTCTCTACTGGTAGCATCTGTGGCTCTGCCCGACCTGCTGAGAGAAGGATGCTGGAGGTATCCCTTCAGGAGGATCCAGCCCAGAGTGAGAAGCAGACCTGCAGCTGTCTGCCAGAAGAGATCTAGAGAAGAGGAGACTAACCCACTCAATCAACTCCCCTCACACAAAAAACCATGGCAGGCGCTAGCTGGACCTAAGGTGAGCTTCCCGCAGCTGCTATATGCGCACCCAGCAGCCCTCAAGATATTTCTCGGTCCCCTTCCTGGCTTGGGGGCAACTCGAGCAGTGACTGGTGTGGATCAACAGGGGGACATTTCAGGACCTTTCTCAGTTTCTCCTGCTTGAAGTGCTGACCCAAAACAACTGCAGCCACCATCTTGTGGTCAGAGCCAAAAAAGTAAGTGTGCTCAAGAAGTGTGTGACACCGAAAGGATACAACCAACCACCGTCTGCAGTGGCTTGTGTGCCCTAACTGTGCTGGTGATATTCTGTGCACCCCGAGACCTGTGACTCCCCGGTCATCGTGTGTCGGGGATCCTGGAGCACGTGTTCCTGGGGGCGCTCTTAGTCCCACAACAAACTCCTGTGAACTCGTCTCGAGATTTGTGGGTGCTCTGTGCACCCTTGTTGATGCAGGATTGCTTTGAGCGAAAACCACAACCTGACCTGTGATGGCTTCTCTGTGAGACGGTGGCCTCGCGGGGACAGCCACGTGTGCCTGGACAACTGTGGGGCTGGATGCAAAATTGAAGTTGATGATCATTGGGATCCGACTGCAGTGCCCCAGGGAAAAGTGAGCCTGACCTCCCTCCATCCTGAAAGAGGCTGAAGACATTAGACTTCCTCAGAGAAAGTCACTGAATCAGGAGGCCACACTGAAGACTGAACCCCCAACCAGGAACAAGAAGCTGTTCACTGCTCACACTGAGGTTGAACCTGTCCAGCTCACCCTGCTCAGCCATTTAGCGCCGTCTCACCTGCAGATTTACATTAGTCGGCCGTGTGTGCCAGGACCTTATTTTTGTGCCATATTGTGTGGTAGGTGCACTAAAGACTCTCGTTTTAGAAGTCAAAGCACCGACCGACTGGACATTGTTTTATGGGGTGGTTTTATGTTGATTGCTGAGTTCTGAGTCTCTAACCCCACACCACCTCCCTGGGCAAGCCTGATTGCTCGCCTCGCTACACAGTCAAGTGCTGACGGGTACACTTGGTACTCTGGTATCTGTGTCCAAGGTTGGTCAGGCTCCGGGACATCAGTGGTAAACTTTCCCAACGCCCACACCTCAGGCCCAGTAACCCTGGCGTGCCCCCGCACCGGCTCGGACACTGGTACTCAATGGTGTTGTGAAATGAGGGCCCAGTTTTAACAGGTGCCACAATGCTGGGCACTTCCTTCACTAGACCCACATTGCTACCCACCTTGCACAAGGGGTGGTCGTTCATCTTCCTCCCCATGCCCACTGCTAATTCCAACAACTACATTAGTTCCAACAGATCCAGGATCCGAGAGGAACTTCACGCGCCCGACACGCGCTTAGAGCCGCACGTGCTGGTGTCATTTCCGGAACGCCACGGCTGGAGGCACGCACGCTCCAGCCAAAGTGAAAATCTCACAGTGGGCTTCTCTGCACCTCAGGGAGACCCTGAGCACACCAGTACATCTCAGTGGAGACCATCAAAGCAAAACCAATGATGTCACCAAGCCAGAGTCCTACGCGGAATGTTCTGATGGGTTCTGTAAAGATGGAAGTAATGCTCCTCAACTGGAGACATACCAGACACATCAACTTCATCTTTGCAAGCAAAAGACCTTTCTGTGAGGCGTTCACATGCACATGAAGAGAGGACTGATGTCTTAACGAGGACAGCATGGCAATGGGGACATGTCTGATGGAAGGCTGCACATGCAGGTATCAACATGGTGGTGTAAGGGTAGACCCCCTACAAGGCAGCCATGGACAGCTGTAAACAGAGCTTTGGTTTAAACAGGGGATCCCACAGGCTCCTGAACCTCTCCCTGCATCACGCACCACTCCTGTGGGTACCAGAACTGTCCATCATGCCGTGCCCTGCTCCCCCGCTGCAGGCTCTTCACATGCCAAGGAACGACACAAGGAACCCACAGGGGCTGATGCAGCTGGCATTTACATGGGCAAGCTCTTGGCATGGGATGGGGGACAGAGCCAGTGTGCACCTGTATATAGGGTGGCAGAAGCAAGAAGTAATGAGGCCTGGTGGGAGGGGTAGTAACTGGCACTCTAGGCTCTGGTAAGCTCCAGCACCCAGGCACCATGGAGAGGACAGAAAAAAGGCCAGTAACGAGGCAGTTCTGCGATCCACCGGCCACCAATGTAGGCTGCGGCCCAGATAAGGCTAGGAGGCTCAGTGGTCACTGTGCTGGCTAAGAGGCCAGGCCTCCACCCTCTCTGCAGGTGTGAGTCAGTCGAGGGGCGCCAGGGGATAAGCGATGCCTAATTGTTAGGTTCTGTGCTCAGAACTCAGAGCAGGTGCCACCTTGACACCTGTGCCTAAGTTGGAACCTGGAACGTGCAAGTTCAAAGTGACAGTTGCTGGCTGCTGCCTGTTCTGTCGGTCCCATATAGCTTGTCCTCCTCAATAAATACCTTTAGTTCTTGAAATGAACCTGGCTGCGACAACTTTTTACTGGCGACGAGGATGGGACTTTTTACTAATGGTGTGGCTCCCTCAAGCCATGGTCTGTTGGAGACGCTTTACGGAAGGTCCGGGTGATCTCTGGTCACCTTCAGACTCCCTGCTGCCCACAAAGTTAATGCCCTCTGCGCGAGACTGCTCAGTTCAGGTCCAGGAAAAGACGAGACGAGGGCATGCCTCACATTTCTACTTGTCTAAATAGAAAAGGGACTGGAAACTCGGTTATCATTGGTCCCCTTGGTCACATGACCAGCCTGACATTGGAACAGTGCCTCAGAGGGGAGGGTGGTCCCTGAGGTGAGCTTGGTGTCCATTGGAACTCCCTATACTTGGGCAGTCCTAAATCTGTGGTAAAAAGACTCCAAGTGGTCCAGAATGCCGTAGCACATATTATGTGAAAAATCCCAAAGTATCACTTTCCATTCTGGCGTCCCTCCCCTGGCTGCCAGTATCCAAAAGAATACAATTCAAATCCCTCCGCATAGCCCATCGGGCAATGCACAACAAGGGCCCGCAACTTCTACAGCGGCTGTTACGCCCTTACAACCCTAGAAGACCCTTACGATCTGCTGAACAGAGGCTTTTTACAGTGCCTATCGTCAAGAAAGCAAGGAATGGTGGACGCTTGTTCGCCTACTTGGCATCCAAACTCTGGAATACACTGCCATCACTACTCAGAAAGACCAAGGAGGAACTCGGTTTTAGGAAACAGCTGAAGACTTACCTATTTGAGTGATATGCATTCTTGTCAAGGGGGGGGGGACTATGCGACGGACATGACAACTAGCGCTGGGAGGCCCGTTGGGTAGCCATGCACTGTAGTAGTGCCTAGTATAGTATAGTATTGGACTGAGCAAACCTTCCTTCCAGGGGTTGGTTGGTGAACCTGGCAGTCATCCCTGGTGTAATGTGATACACTGAGCCCTGAGACAAGGGGCTTTGTTACTTTCCTGGGGCCCTGCTCGCTCTTTCTGGTGCCAACGATTCCGAAGACTCATAAGGGAAGAAAGGACGTCTGTGGCCCTCTAGCTTGGGAGGCCATGCGACTGCTGTCTCTTCACTCAGACCACATCACCAGTGCATGCCGCCCTGCACACCTAGCTGCAGAACTTTAAGAGGCTGTTAGAACTTTACCGCCCGGTCTGTCATGTGACGGCGTCAAAGAAGGACCCATCGTCTCTGCTCCCGGGTCGCCCACCCAAGCGGGGAAGCCCTTGGAGGCTGTCCCCTTTTGAAGTGTATGTTAATGAAAAGTTTTTATCATCAAGGTTGGCACTGCCCATCATTAGTACTCAAGTCAGTCATGTGACAGCCCAGATACTAAGCGACTGGCAGCCTGCCCAGTACCATCATGCTTTGACCCGCAGGGCTCCTTGCTAGAGGCACACTGCTGCACTATATGTCTGAAACCACAGTGCAGCCCTACCGTTTAATCTGCCCTACAGCCGCTCCTACTACCAGCCAGCAGCACCCGGCCACCACCACGCCAGGTGCACCATCCTTCCATGTCAACGTGCTTATCTCTCTGGGTAGAAGGGCAGTCCCGCGGTAGAGCTGAGCAAGGGGCGGTCTTGCGGAAGCTGGCAGTGGTACCCTAGTTACCTAATACGTGTTGCCTAACTAGTTTACTGCAGGCGAAGAGAACAAACTAGAAGTTATTTGTACTGCCTGCTCTTTGCTCTGTATTGCTCACTGTCGCCAAGCACTGTTTGTGTTATTGTGCACTGCACAGGGTTGCGCCATTGCTGCGACAGGTGCTGTTCTTGTTACTGCTTCGAAACCAAAGAGTAGAAGGAAGGTGGAATGCAAAATTTAATGGCAGCCCTTGGTAGTTACTCAGTACCACATTAAAGTCCATGTTTTTGTGCCCACTATGCCACTCTAGACAGAAACCATCCATATGCAAATCAGACTTGGTCCTTCTCCAATAGAAACAGTCTAGCCCAGGTTCCAGATACCTTGGCCTTCACTTTCATGTACCACTAATTCCGAATCACCCATACTGTACTATAAGATTTGTAAAGCGCATGGCGACCCGGAGGCATCCCAGTGCTGGTTAGGAGAGGTTGCACCATACAGAACGAGAACCCATCGAGGCACAGCTCACCTTCATTCATGCATACATACACACATCTGGGCGGTGAACCCTGTGCAAACCCCCCTGGTGGCACCTGGACCACAACCAGTCCTTTTAAGCTGAACTCGTGTTACCCACTCCTTGCTGGACCCGTCAGCCTTGGCACGGACAACAGGTGGGTGCAGCCGGCCTTTCCATGTAGCACTAACCATCTGCTGTAGAGGGGCTGTCCTCGTGTTTACACATTCTGGGGAGAGGTTCTTAGCATTAATGTGCTCGACATACCACTCCCCATAGGACCAGACAATCACATCAAAAGATGCCTTCAAATTACAGTTAATGCCAGGGGCAAACTATCGATAGTGGTGCAATGGTAGAAAAAACAGCGACTGGATAAGATGGACCGGCTACATAGGGTCTGGAATATATTGCATGAAACAATCATATAAAAAGTACAAACAGGCTTGACCTCCGACAAGTATTTTTCAATTAACCAGGCCTGCTGAATGCAAGAGGTAACTTGACAATTAGAATGAATCCCTTGAACGAATTCTCCAACAGGTAGGACTTTGTTTCCTAGTAAAGCTCACCAATTCCGAAATGGGTCAAGGTCCCAGAGGAAACACCCAGTTTCAGCTCACATCACAGTTATTATAGGATCTTCCTCAGGGTTTTAAGTGCTTTCCTAAAGGATTGTACACTTCTGACAACATCTAACCCCTCAAGTGTTTCTGCCTTTCTAGGGCTCACAGCATTATAAACACTCACTGGGCTTACATAAAGATGTTAACACTCTGAACATGGAGATCTGACGAAAGCAGTGGAGTCACTTTTCTTTAGTTGCCTTATTTGAAGAAAGTTCAAAGAGACTTCAGAGTCAACTTTGACTTCCGATGGAGGGTTCCTGGCCACTTTGAAGGGGGATCACCCAACTCTACTGGCCAAACCAAAGTGCCCCAAAGCCTTCCCTGCCACCAGTCTCTAAACCCAACTTTAGTCTTTGTTCACTTTCAAAGGATTCTTCCTAATGCAATCACTGATTGCTAACAGCCCAAGAACACGGACACCGACTGACCCTCCATCTTGGTTAAACAAAGGAGGGTTCTGGTATCATTTCCGTAGGTGTAAAAATGGAACTCAAGTGTGCGGATGAGGACAGCGAGCAGCAGAACATAGGCAGTATCCTTATCAACAACACGCACAAACTGCAACAACTCCTTGAGGCACAAAGGTGCCAAAAGAGGAGGAATCTTTCGTGGATGAGGAAACCACCTCTTGCTGTTCCATCGCAGGCTGTGGATGCTAAGTGCAAAATCAGGAGCCTGCGGTCCACAGTGTCACCGGCCACTCTGAGGTCCAAAAGAACGAGAGCAACCCCTGTCCTTGCATCTGCACCGAGATGCAAATAATCCATCAGCGCAAGGAACATCGACTCTGAGCGCCTGGTCGGGGCGGATCCAGTGAGCTGTGGATCAGGGAAGCCGGATGATTCTTTGTGATCCATGAGCCCACTGCGGGAGCTTCTCCTCTAATCTGGACTAAGACCAATGTCCAGGGGAAGTGTTATTAGAAATAGGCTCAAGGAACCAGTCTTGATGAAAGCAAGTGGTCAGAACAACAGTTTATGCTTCAGCAGTGAAAAGATCTTAACGTGAATGCTGGACCCGGGTCAGGTGGGGAGCCAGACTTAAGATTTCCTAATGGTGAAGAAACTTGAGATTCAGGCAGAAGAGGAGGCTCGACCAATGAGTAACACTTGGATCCTTGAGCCAAAGAAATCAGTTTAGTTGCTCTTGAAAGAGGTTTGTTCAAGTGAGATGTTCAATGTAGGCGATCAGCTTCCCTGCGATCTCAACGCCGCACACGTTTGTACTATCTTATGATAATCCTTTCAGAAGCAAGAACTGAACAGAGGCAGCCATTTATTTCATACCCCTTTTGGACAATGTATGGGTATATTGGAGCCAGGGGATCAAAGGTTCTTAACAGCTAGTTGTAAAAGAAGTACCAGAGGTGCCCAAGGATGCCTGCTTTTTCCGTCCCAGGTTGTATATGAGCTTGCATTAATTTTTCACCTTGACAAATGGTGCATTACCTGGAGAATAGTGACGTGAAAAAAGGAGATTTGCTAAAATAAAAAAGAAACAGATTGCCATGCAATAAGCTGGCATCTTTATTTATGAGTTACGTTAGCAAGCGAATTGCACGCTGCTCCAAGAGTGGAGTATCCAGCAAAAGTCACTTAGTACCACAATTTGGGTGCAGGATGGAAGGATTTTTTTACAGTTCTGTTTATTGTTATAAACATCAAAATGACAAAACATAACAAAAATAAAAAAAACAATACACTGCCATGTAATGACTTCTACTGATAGAGACAGTGATCCACCATTCCACAACCGCCTCCGTGCTCTCCCCGCTCCCTTCCTCGCCCAGCCAGTGTTTACAATCGGAACAGGTTGATTAGCAGGCAATGAATCAATACCAATCCCAGCAATAGATGTACAGGGGTTGCCTCTGTGTTCGTTCTATTTTACCCATATCTTCACCCATTTTTGGGGGACACCCCCTCCCTTCATACACCACCTTTTCTCCAAGCATGCACCAGTCCATATCGTTTTTCCAGTCTCTCACTTGAGGTGGTTACTCCCCCCTCACGAATGTGCGATGCTGCGCTTGGCTACCATCAGTCCCAGTGTAATTCAAATATGCTCCATACGGTTAGGTCTGATGTGTCTCAGATATTAAGGAGGCACCACTTGGCAGTAGGCTCCATGTTACAGCCATTCACATTATTCATACAGCTGATAACAGCTGTCCAATAGCATTGCAGCAGGGAGCAGCTCCATATAATATGAAAGAATGTGTCTATCTGGCCACAGTGTCTACGATATTGTGCATCCATGGCTCTGCCTATTTTTGCTAAGGTGGGGCCTGAGTAATAGGACAAGTGTAGTATTTTGAGTTGTCTAAACAGAATCTGGACCGTGTGGCCACCTCCCTAGGGATGCCAAGGTCTCTGACCATTCGTCATGTTCGAGACCTTCGAGATCCCACTCAAGTGCACCAGGGTGTCAGATGAGTTGTTAATTATCTTTTGATAAGTAAGTGAGATAGCCTTATGGGGCATATAGATGTCAAGTAGCAGTGAGGAGGCCTTGAGGAGCGCTGCACCTGCTGGCAGTGCCTTCTGTAATGCATGGCGTATCTGTAGGTAATGGTAAGTTTCAGTGGGTGCTAGCTGATATTCGCTTTACAAGTCGGTGAAAGGGATGACGCACCCCTGTGCCCAAGGTCCCCCACCCAAGGCAGGCCAATGAGATCCCACTCATCGAGGCCAGGCAGTGTCCCTAGCGTACCTATACTGGCTGTGTCCCACAGGAGAATGGCTTGAGTTATTTTGTCTCTCCATCCAAGTGCTCAGAGAGCTGTGTGCCAAATGTTCAGTGTCAGTGCTGTTGGGCCTTTGAAAGCTTGATGGACGGAAGGATTTGATCAACCAAGTCTACAACATTTTCTGAAAAGGTTGGTCTAGTCTGTAACCCAAGGCAAAAGCTGGTGACATTTAGGTACCACGGTGCAACATCAAACCAAAAGTTCTAAAGTCGCTTAAGTCGTAAAGCTCAGCCATAGTTGGAGAATTTCTAATAAGATGTCAATAGTACCTCCCTCCCTGCCCCAAGAGAGGGTTGTTGTGAATTAGGTTTATCATGCTGGGACAGAAAGACTAAATCAGAAGTAGACGTGTGATGGAAGCAGCTTTCAGAGTTCAATATGATATGAAACATTGATATAATTCTTATTCGTGGCTCACGATCAAACATGCAGTAATCGATACACAGCGCAGTCTTTGGCAAACATCGGTGCTTGGTACAGTGCTTATGATTGGACTCTGACTCATCTGTATGGGATCAGGAATCCGACCTGTTGTTTCCTAGAGTCTTTGTCTTGGGATATGTATCGAGTGAAGGGGCACAAGGTTCTTTGAGGTTATTAAGCTTGGCTTAGCTGGCGCGGCACACGCTGGGTGAGCAACAAAAATTAAAAAGGTGTTGACAGGATGCTGGCTTCGAGGGTATCAACAGACAGGAAAGACAGAGAAATGGGACTGATATGTAAGAAATGTGTATGAAGTATGTGAAGTGTGGTGGCCTAGAGGGTGAGTTTTGTGGGGATACTTTGGATTTGAGTACTATGAACTGGACTAAGGCAGGGCAGGTGTGACCAACATGCAAATGAAAAAAAAAAAAAAACAGTGGGGAAAAATGAAAACAAATTGAACATATTTGTAGGACACTTAAATGATCAGCAACCTTCCTCTTATGTACTGGAAAATGAAGGAGATTTAAGAACATGCATTGATTATTGGGTGCTAACAGCAGCACAGTGAATAACCAATACCATCTGCTGTTCATAAATGGATCACTATGTAATGAGCGGTTTAAATTACCTGATGTGTACAAGGATGCTGTTTGAAGAGAAGACATTTATAAATCAGGTATGTCTTGCACAATTATAAAGTGAACTTTTTGCCCTTGAAACCACTGCTTGAGCACGTATCAGTCACATGTTTCAAAGTTGATATTTTATACCCAATCAACATATTGGTATATACTTCAAGTCCCAAAATAAACATTTATTTGGTCAAGCCTGTAATGCAGATGCTGAGGAATCAGAGCCTATATATCAAGTTAGGAAAATGTGTTTAAGAAATCCTCAAACAAATTTCTAAAACAGACCTCAGTCGCAAAGTAGCCCTAACATTTCTGCAGAGAGCAAATGTGCTATCGGAGTGGATTAACCTGAAGGAAGTTGAGTGTTCTTGGCTTCACTGGGTTCTGGCCTCATTTGTTTACTGCATTCCTAGAAATGATTGCTCTCTTGAAAGTAGTAATTGCAGCTGCCTAGTCAACACAAATATGAATCGATGAATATACGTGCATCAGTAATGATAAAGAGATTTAAAGCCTTTGAGTGTCTTTTCCTAAAGGATTCATTATTATTTTTTGTAATAATGTATAAAGGGTTTTGCATAATAGAGGAGGCTGGCTTGGTATATGGTGTACCCTTATGTAAGTGGACACCCTGCACTAATCCAGACAACCCTTACGGTGATTTTGGTGGTCTTAGACAACCATAGAAAGCTCTCTAAGTGGTAGCTGTGGAGAGCAGCCTTCAGGCTTATTCCAGAAGGAGTGTAAAGCAGCTTGTTTTACCAGTACTTAATCTTATGGTGTAAGTTAAGTGAAAAAGAACCACACAGTGTAGTTATAAAAATATGTATTTATTATAAACACTCACTAACGGCATTGCAATATCTCCTACCCGGAGATATAACCAGAATACACACAATACTTTGATAATAGAACACGTAAGTAGCACAAATACACAGTGGTCTCCAGGGGGGGACCAAACCATGTACTAAAATCGTGGAATGCAAACCACGACCCAGAAGATGTAGAAGAACCGGAGACCCAAGGAACCACTCAAGGTGAGTACCCAGGAACCCCACGGAGGCCGTGTGCAGAGTGGGAACACCACCGCGTGCTCAATACAAGTCAATAGGTAAGTTGCGGTTGCAGTTTTAAAGAAGAAGGACCCCTCCCAGCGGACCCTGAAGAAACCCAGTGGATAATGGAAGGTTGGAGAGTCACCCCACCCGTGGATACCCGAGGAACAAGGATACCTACACCAGGGAAGCTTGGTGCATAGGTGCGAAGTGATGTCGGGAACCGCCGTAAACCGCAATGGAGGACTTCAGTGAAGATGCTGCTGGCGAAGAAGGTGAAAGAGTCCAGTGAAACCCAAAGGTGGATTCAAGATGAGAGGCACCTGCAAGCAGAGGGGACAGAGTCTATGCTACTCAGGAAGGAGTGACCAGGAGGCATGGAAGACGAATGCCCACCAATGTCGGGGATGCAGGAGAGTTGATGGTGCCCTTGAAGTTGCAGCTGTGCGGACCATGTGATGCTGTGGAAGACCAGGAGCTGTTCACAAGCTGTCCCACGTTGGATGTCAAGAGCCAGGGGGTCAGTGTCCGGCAGGGGCACCAAAAAGCCTTGGCAACGGCAACCAACGCAGTAGTTGAAAAAGGTGCAGTGTCGGAACCAGCAAGGTCCAAGTGACTCACCACAAGCAGGTAAGTCAGAGCAGGCCCCGAGCAAGCAGGGGAGCCCACTAGAGCCAAAGAAGACCCTCAAGAGGACCCACGAGCGGAAGGCACAGGAGTTGCAAGAGGACCTCGAGCAGCTCACCAAAGGATGAAGGCACACGGTGCAGAGGATAAGGTGCAAGCAAGGATCTTGGTTGCAGGAGATGCTTGAGGCTGGAGCTTCTTGGAGCCCGAAGATCTCTGGTGAAGACAGTCAACAAGCCTTGGCAACAGCAAGTCGACGCGGTGCACAGGGGTACTGCTCCAAGGGTTCGGACGAGGGATATTGGCTTCAAACTTGCTGTGAAGACAGTACAGGCCTTGAGAGAGCTGCAGAACCACAATTTGTGTTGCTGAACCTTTCGGAGTCCATAGGAGCTCAGGAACAGCAGACCAGTGAGCTTCGTTGCAGATGCAGGGAAGTGACTCCTTCACTTCAAGGGAGATTCCTTCAGGTGTCTTGGATGTCCACAGGCCTGTAGAAGAACCTGTAGGGAGCACAGGCACAGACGACACAGCAGACTGGCAAGATGATGAGACCAGAAGCAGCAGGAGTCTTCCCAGTTGCAGTCCCGGTTCCCAAAGTGAAGTCCAGCGAAGTCCAAAGTGCCCAGACGGTTGAAGATGAAGTGGTTTCGGATCTGAATCTTGTCCCACGATGAATCTAGGGACCCACCCACAGGTAAGCCCTTAAGTACCCTAAGAAAAGGGTTGGGACGACTCAGGGGTCCCTCCCACAAGAGGGGCTGGACAGTGGGAAGGATACTCCCATGTCCTTTGTCCAGTTTCGCACCAGAGCGGGAGCCAACGGCTCCCTGAACTGGTTTCAACTGGAGTATGCAAGCTCCCTTCAAAGCAGTCTAGTGGCTCTGGCAAGCGCCCCCACCCTGTCCCAATACACTAAGTCCTGTCTGGGAAGTGATCACACCTCCCTGTGACAGGAAACCTATGGTCCTGCCTTCCCCTGCTCGACCTTGGCTCAGCAGCAAGGAGGGCAGCCATAGTTTGCTGTCCGGGTCTAGAAGACTGGCATCGGGAGCACTGAGGGCCTCCCGGAATGAGCTTTACAGTGCATGGAATCATACCTCCAACATCGTTTATGGTATTAGGGTATGATTCCAACATGTTTGATACCAAACACGACAGGGTTCGTTACAGCCAGTTTAAAGATAGCCATCGCGTAATGACGCATGCCCACTTTATGTATTGTAATGGCTGATGCACTTACAACCCGGGAGAATGGTCTCCGTAGGTTGTAGGGGTGTCCTACTCATGCAGGGGCACCCTCACACTTAGAACCGAGCACCTTGCCTTCAGGATTGAAAGGTGACTTATAGGTTTTAAGCGCAGTGACTTTAGATATAAGGAAACTTAGCACCAGCTTACCCAGGATGCAATGGCAGGCCTGCAGTCACAATTTGTGTGGTCTCCCATGGGTGGCATAATGCATGCTTCAGTCCATGGGGGACCCTGGTGTACCTGTGCCTTGGCTACCTTAGTACTATATACTAGGGACTTACAAGGGTACATCAGTAGTCAATCTGGGGGTACCTAACTACTCACCATGTCCAATTTAGGCAAGAAGCAGAGAGACTGGGGTCCTGATTAGCAGGATCCCAGTCAGACTAGTCAGTAAAACATAATGACAGCAGCAAAATGTGGGGGTGAACATGAAAGCAGATCCTACTTTCCTACGCATAAGTATAGCAAGAAATCAATTTAGATTGTAATAAGTACGTGACAAATATAGCAAAGGGTACAATAAAATTGTGTGCAAAAATTGATCAAGGTTGTTAACTTAAAGTAAGGGGACTACATTGTAAATGACCTTGTAGAAGAAGTACGAGGCAGGGGATAAGATGTGATGAGAGTTAAAAGTAAAAACAGATGACGTATTAAATACAGCTAAAGGAGAGGGAGAAAGGAGTTGAACAGCATCAGATTATATACATCTTATATGCAAGTGATTTTAAACATACAATTCTGTGCTGCCACTCCAAACTTCATTTAAAAAATGTCTTTTACTAACTAATCTGTAAGAGAGCCCTTCCAGAGAAGCTCTGTGGTCCAGTCACTGAGCACGTTTCATAGACCGTTTGTGTTTGCACTTAAAGTCTTCCAGTACGATACACACGACAACGGTGAGGCCGTTTGCGTGCCAAGCTCTACCTTGTCGAATTGAGAGAACTCGCTTGGGATTAACACAGTAGGTGTAAAGGATTGAGGGTCTGTGAACAATTCCAGTCTTTCTTTGATTTTTGTCCACCAACTCAACTATGGGACATCACATAATCCAGTGAACATAGTCAGCGTCCCGCTGATCACATCTCCAGCAGGAAGTGATGTTTTTCAGAATTAGTTTGTGGGGTGTGGCATGGAAACCAGCACATTTACAAGACCATTTTTTGGTGAATTGTAGGCAGCTGAAAACTAGCCTCAAAACTTTATAATGTTAGATTATTATGGTGTGTGAAATTTTATCTACAGTTACAGTCCTCTATGCAGGACTCTCTGCAGCAGCAGGAGTGGTTGTGTTTGAGATGGGAGACCTGGAGATGAGAGATGGAGGCTTGTCACTTGCTCAGATTCTATTAACTTCTCTAAATAAATTAGAATATATCTCTATGGGTGTTGGGAGGCTGCCTTTCTGGAGTTTGTCTGATGCAACACTTAAGACAGAAGCTCTTCATTATCAAGGGTAGCCACTTAAAATGTGACTATTCCAGGAAAGTCCCTTCCTTGAAGACTCCAGTAGGGCTCTGAAAAGCGATTCAGAGTTTGAAAGAAGTTTCCAGATATCTCAAGTTATGACCTATGTCATATACCTGAAAACAATTTTAGTTGTCTGTGAACAGCATATTGACAGAAGATTGCCAGCCAGGGGCAATGGTTCACAAAAATTACACTATCAGCAGCTGAGTGTGTTATCGCCAACACTGAGGTCATTAACCTCTCAGCCGCTTTCGAGGATCATAATTTCATGTTTTGGATGTTGTCCAGTTGACTTGTCAGCAAGTCGTGAGTGTTATCAATGAAGGTAATGGAACTTGTCCTGGTAGAGAAATGAACTTTACAAGCTCTTTGACTGAAAGGAAATATATCTCATGGAATTTGGAACTGAGACGTGGTGCCATGCAAATTTATTTAACATGAATTGACAGAAGAGTTAAACCCTTATGAATTTGCTGCAGTATTGTTGAAAATGTTTATTACCATAATTGGTTAGAAAAAAAACACTACAAGAACATGATCAAAAAAAGGTGCAAAAACAGATCTAGGAGGGGATTCATTATACTTAACATGAACTACGCGTTTGGTGCATGGAGGCTAGAAGTTGCGATAGTTCCATATTTCCAGCTTCTCGCTTTCGTCTAGACTTTCCAGGTAGAATACAAATGCAAGCATTGACTACCATAATGCTGCGGCTATATAAGTTGGAGGTTATGGAGAGTCCCGCAAAAACCTGAGAAAATAAATCAACATAACATTCCAATTTATTGATTACGTCGGAAACGTGATCCTCGTTTACAGGACTGTTTCAGAATCATGGAAGGCAGCATTTTCATTCTGGTTTACAAAAAAGTGGTCTGCCTGAGGCTCACGAGTCCATCGCCTCTTCCAGTGGCGGCTGCCATGTTCCGAGGTCGGTGAGGCAGGGGAGACGCAAAGAAATAATAAAAAAAAAAGAATACACTTACGTTCCTACGCAACGCCCTCTTTACTCCAGTCTCATCCAGCAGGCAGACAGGCTCCAACGCGGGGGCCAGGAAACTGCGCTAACCAATCCTGGTGCTGCTTTCACAGCATGAGAGCAGCGCCAGGATTGGTTGGAGCTGCCTCTCTCAGCACTCCTAAGAGCACTGGAGGCCTGCGGTTTCTCTAACCTAGCTGCTAGGTTAGAGGACTTTAAAATGCGCATGTCTGGCTGGCCGGCCGAGATGGCCGACCAAAAACACATGCATATTTTAAAGTGCACTATGCACATAGCTCCCTGCTGCCACTTGGCAGCGCTGGCCCCGCCCCATCCGGACACTCAGTTCAGGACTGGTCGGTTACTGAAAAATAAAACGGTAATAAATATAACTATTACCGTTATATTTTTCAGCTCTGGGGCTTGTGGGTCGACGCTTCTCCGCTGAAATGGAGGAGCCGTCCCTGGTGCCCTCTTCCCTTTGCTCGATCACTTCGGAGAGTGTTTGCCAAGATTTGGTGCCTGAATTGCTGAGTCAACAGATAGGGGTGAGGTTTGCCCTTTTGACCCCTTAGCATTTAGAGTGGGCCTTTCCACTACTGGTCAATGTGTCGTGCTGGGGCACCTTGTTTACAAGTCCCTGAGGCCGGGGACATTCATTTTTTGACACTTTTTGGACTTTAACATGGCATTCAGTAGTGTCGTTAGAGAATCCTATCGCGGACACTTCATGTTGGGGAATCAATACCTTCTGGTTACATATTCAGATGTCGTCTCACTCTGCGGCGTGGGACCAAGTTAAGTATAAGAGTGACGACACTCTCTGTAACAATGATTAACCAAAGCTTGCTTCCGTCCTTGCTCAACTGCTATTGGGATTAGATCTTGGTGGCATCAAGGGTGGTTGGGTTCTAACCCACATTTCCTCCCTCCAGACACGAAACCACCTTTATTTAATATTAATTCATGCCTATGACGTGATGTCTGAGCACATACATGTTGGCTCAAACAAGATTTCTAAGCAACCTCAGTGCATATACAAATGTGACCCGAATCTTGGTACACGAACAAACTAGCCCCTCGTGGCGCGAAGCCGATTGAGGCCTCTTGTTGTTTTTTTTAGGACATTCAATTGAAAAGAGTTAAATAATGGGATGGCCATCTTATTATTGGACTTGAAGTTTGGCATGCATATTACCCTACAGCTGCATTATGCAACCTCCAATAGACTCTGCATACGTCATCTTTCGCAGGGGAGCTGCTCTTTAACCCCCCCGCTAAAGAGTAGGATTCAAACGTTATCTCAGCAGCTCACTTCTGTGCCTTTTTTCGGTCATGATTGAACCTTGAAAGCATTTTGTACAGACGATCCTAGGATTCTGGATTACCCCTCACCCCTTGGCTCCTTTGTACATGATGAACTGGGTATTTAGGGGCATATTATTAAGGGACGGCGATAAATAACGCAAAGCGCGCTTAGCGCTTCTTTATTTATTGCCGTCTATCTCTGGAATTTATCGCCCTGGTAGCGCGTTATTAACAACGCGTTTCTCCAGGGCGACAAAATTCCAGCGATAGCGGGAAATCGCCGTTTTGCAGGGAACATCGCTGGTTTTCCAGCGATGTTCCCTGCAAAACGGCGATAACTCTGCTGATACGACCCTGTGGTCGTATCAGCATAATCCACCCCAATGTTAGGGATAGGTAAGTCTGCATTTTAGCAGACGTTAGTTTTGGCGAAAACAGCGGTTTTCTCCAAAAACTAACGTCTGCTTAAATGCTGGGGCAGCCTTGTAAATATCGCGATGTGCACATCAGCGATATTTGCAAGGTTGTACTGCCCAGTGACGCCCACTTTGCATCTCATTAGAGATGCAAAGGGAGGCGTCGGTAACAAGGCTGCTAACATGCGCTAATGCATGTTAGCACCCACTTGTTAATAGGGCGAAAAGATTATCTCCGCTTTTTTGGCTTTTAAAGCCAAAAAAGCGGAGATAATGCCCTTGTGAATATATGCCCCGTAGTGCGCTATTGTGTATTTAGGCTCAATTCACACATGGGTCACTCCCCGACCACACGTTCCAAACAATGGACCTTTGTTGTTTCAGGATTGCTGCAGAATTTGAAGCTAAGGGGATAAACCATAATTCTTTCCCACGTGCTCTTAACAGAATTACTTTCCAATTTGAGAGTCTAGTAAAACATTGATATATGCATTATATCAACTGGAATAAAACATTTTCCCTTTTAGCTCCTTCTTTGCAATATTGCAAACCCGCCATTTCAGTTTATAAAAGCCTACAGTGGCCAAAAGTGTTGGGATCAAAATTTTAATAGCTCATGGCTACTTCCTTCCCACTGCCTGGCTGCGTCTAAGGGAGCGTCTAGAAACTCAGTCATTTTATTTATTAAAGGGACCATCACCAAATTACTTGGAGTTCTTCTGCAGTATTCCAATATTTCTTCTTCAGCGTCTCCCTTCTGTCACTTTATATTTGCAAGTCCATTATCTTGAGGACACCCTTACAACCCGGATCACGGTCAGCCATCTACAGAGCATTGCAAAGCCTTGGTAGAACCTGCTTCAGTGATACATCTGTACTAGGGACCGCTGCATACTCTGATGCTGCCATCCGCCTACTGACTGTGCTGCACTGCTTAAGCCAGGGTTCTCCCTAGTCGGTCCTGGAAAGCCAGATCCAGGGCAGATTTTTAGCACATCCCCATTCAGATAAATGTAGTTATCTTAAAAATCTTGGATGGATCCGTCCCTCCAGGACCGAGTTTGGAGAACCCTGGCTTAAGCCATTCTGCACATCCTGCAGACAGGGTGGTTTTGTAGAGTCCCGCTGGACACGTTCTAGTGTTTGCCAAGGTACTGGTGTATCAGCCACTTCCCAAGGGCTGGCTGTCACACTCACCTCACACCCATCCAGCACAGGCGACACGAGTGACGTGGCGCCTGCCTATAAATGGGTCTGGGCGCATGTGCCCGGAGACAGTTGTATATACCGTAACTATGTGTCCATTTCATCCTCATCGCCGGATGCGGGCCTAGGGCCCACAACCCTACAGGTTCCACGGACTGTTCTTTGCCACCATTTTATGTATTTATTTATTTAGCACAAACTAGACCAGCGTCAAATGGCTCCTGGCTTCTTTAGGGAGCCGGTTTAGACTGATGAACATGGGGAGATGTGATCTGATTTTCAAGAGCCTGAAACCAGAGAAGCTGCAGCACTAGGAGTTGCTTTTGGAGAAGCCAAGCTGATTTTGGGATTTCCCGGCCGTAGGGAGTTTCCAAAATGAAGCCTTGGCTAAACAGCTGGACTGTGGTCTAAAAGTCAGCTTCCGGGATCAGCGGCCGGATTCCTCCGCGGAGTCTGCTTTGGTGGTGAGCTCCTTCGGCAAGAGAGTCTGTGTGAGATGCAGGTTTAGATTTGTATCCACATTAAAGCCACAAGCGGCTCTCTCGTATACTCTCTCCTCTAGCACTGGGACACCCTTCGGAGATGTCGTGTGCTCTATAAATCCCCCATTCATTCATTCATTCATTCATTCATTCATTCATTCATTCATTCACTGAGGGCTTACAGCAGAAGAGCTGAGGAAAATGGAGGCACCAAGCCAGATCTGGACAAAACAGCAGGGGTTCCTGGAGTTCCCACGTGTCCCAGAACCCTCATACCAGTGTGTGAGGTCACAGTGTCGTGGGCTCCCTGAGTGGCTAAGGCGGACTTCTGCGGCGGCCTGTAGGCCCATCCTGGTCCAAAGGGGCTTCTCCCAGATGCAGAGCCGCAGAAAGGATAGAACCACATGGTAATATGGACCAACAGTAGATCTCTGCATGTGAGAGATGCAGGCCCACCAGCGTGTGAGAGGAGGGGGTGGTGCCTTGGAGGGGGGGTGGGTGGCACTTTGTGTCGAGAATTGCCGAGGCGCTTTTGTCCTGAGGGAGTTTTAAAACCTGTCGTGGGCATCAGCTGTGCAGAGCCTCCATGCAAGGGTTTCCAGCTCACCTTGTGTTCCACTGTGTGATATGGGCTCTTCACCGAAGGCCGCGTGAAGGAAACCGATAGGCACTGTGTGACTTGAAAGGTCTAGAGATGGGAGGAGCTAGGGGCAAGTTGAAGGGATGCAGGACATCCAACATGCAAAGAGGACCTGGGAGTGGGTGGGACGTCCCTGAGGAAAGGTGGATTATTCAAAGGAAGCTCCAAACATCAGGCTGACAGGGAGGTTAAATTATGTGATCACCTGTGTCAAACATGCGTAAACACCTGCCGAGAGAGGGAGGAGCCGAAGAACCTTGCGTGTTGCCTTCTGAAGCTGGACTCCGCGGAGGTGATCAAGACCTGCTTCCGGACACTCGGAGAGCCTTGAAACACCCACCCATTCACGAAAGTGGCACCTTGGAACACACGGTCAAAGGATGCCGTTAGATCCAAGCGGACACACGCAGCTGGTTGGTGCCAGTCGACTCTGGTGAGCAGGTCCTGGCAGATGTCTGACTGGTTGGATTCAACACCCCTATCTGGGGTGACATCCACTTCTCCATCACACTTCCGCTTCCACAAACCATTGAGGATAACGGGTGGCAACCGATCTCCATTCTCACTTTATGGATGCACATAAGGCTGTCGTTGGGTGGGTCTCTGCCGTCAGCCGCCAGTGTCTCCAGGAGCGGGGTCATTGAGGTGCGTTTCAAGGGTGCAGAGATTCTGGGCCTGGTTAGTTGGAGTGGGTCAGCAGAGGGTCCAGTTCTTCTCCACCTCAGGTTCCGTCAGCAGCTTATCCAGAGCTGGTGGCTGTGAGTGGCCGTATTCTTACCCTCTAAAGTAAAGTAGTTCCCTTTCCTACCAGGTCCTGCTATCACAATGTGTGCCTTGTGAAGACAAAATACATTTTTTGCTTTTAGCCAATTTTTTTTATAGGGGCAAGGGCCCAGTGGCCCCTCAGAAATAAAGTTTTACAAAGACCATGACAGGACAAAAAACAAGCATTGACAATGCTAAAAAGCTGGCAGCCAAAACCAGACCAATTGACCTTTTGCTTGCTTTTTGAATGAATTTTGTTTTATTAGTTTTCAACTCAACTTCAAATGCAACATGATTGTTTGCTTCCAACTGTTGTGATTTTGCCTTCGCAATACTCCTATATTATCATGTTAATCAGAATAAAAGGTGCAGGGCACCTAAATACGTAGATAATATTGCATACGTTCTGTGACCAGCCCACCATGTCAGGTCATGCATTCGACAGGTCTAAATATGCTCCCTCACAAACAGGTTACAACCAGTGTAGGGTCATTGTGTCAAATTTTCTCGGACCAAATCTGAACTTCCTGTACCCCACACCAGCCTACAACAGAACCGACAGTGGCTGCTCATCAGGATTGGTCACAGTAGCCCCTCATCGGGCACAGAAGCTGAGACCCCGAGTTTCACATCAAAGGTAAATTGTTCACTGAGGTCCGTCTGCCCGATTGTAGCCCCACAGATCCCTTGGCACCAAAAAGTCACGGCTACCTCTGTGCCCCTCAAATGTATCCTCCCATAACCACATTTTGACATTAATTGTTCATAGGAACAGTCAGTTCCCGGGAACCCGTAAAGGTCTGATGTCCTTTGTAAATTCAGTAAAGCTAACTCCAGACAAGACCCAATACACTGCTTGTCCCCTGATCGTGTCATACCCGAAGGTCCGAGCTTTCGCCTTCCGCCCCTTTCTGTCCAGTTCCTTTGTACAGTACTTTAGAGCAGGGAGGCGAATGAAAGAAGGCCTAGCAGCATCCCAGGCCTAGCTCCAGCATCCCAGGCCTAGCAGCATTCTAGGCATAGCTTCAGCATCCCAGGCCTAGCTTCAGCATCCCGAGCCTAGCTCCAGCATCCCAGGCCTAGCGTCAGCATCCCAGGCCTAGCTTCATCATCCCAGGCCTAGCGTCAGCATCCCAGGCGTAGCGTCAGCATCCCAGGCCTAGCTTTAGCATCCCAGGCCTAGCTTCAGCATCCCAGGCCTAGCTTCAGCATCCCAGGCCTAGCGTCAGCATCCCAGGCCTAGCGTCAGCATCCCAGGCCTAGCGTCAGCATCCCTAGCATCACTATCCCAGACCTAGCATCAGCATCCCAGGCCTAGCTACAGCATCCCAGGCCTAGCTTTAGCATCCCATGCCTAGCTTCAGCATCCCAGGCCTAACTTCATCATCACAGCCCTAGCTCCAGCATCCAGGCCTAGCACCAGCATCCCAGGCCTAGCTCCAGCATCCCAGGCATAGCTTCAGCATCCCAGGCCTAGCTTCAGCATCCCAGGCCTAGCTCCAGCATCCCAGGCATAGCTTCAGCATCCCAGGCCTAGCTTCAGCATCCCATGCTAGTAGCATCCCAGGCCTAGCAGCATCCCAGGCCTAGCTTCAGCATCCCAGGCCTAGCTTCAGCATCCCAGGCCTAGCTTCAGCATCCCAGGCTTAGCAGCATCCCAGGCCTAGCTTCAGCATCCCAGGCCTAGCTTCAGCATCCCAGGCCTAGCTTCATCATCCCAGGCCTAGCGTCAGCATCCCAGGCCTAGCATCAGCATCCCAGGCCAAGCTTTAGCATCCCAGGCCTAGCTTCAGCATCCCAGGCCTAGCTTCAGCATCCCAGGCCTAGCTTCATCATCCCAGGCCTAGCATCAGCATCCCAGGCCTAGCTTCAGCATCCCAGGCCTAGCTTTAGCATCCCATGCCTAGCTTCAGCATCCCAGGCCTAGCTTCATCATCACAGCCCTAGCTCCAGCATCCAGGCCTAGCACCAGCATCCCAGGCCTAGCTCCAGCATCCCAGGCATAGCTTCAGCATCCCAGGCATAGCTTCAGCATCCCAGGCTAGTAGTATCCCAGGCCTAGCAGCATCCCAGGCCTAGCTTCAGCATCCCAGGCCTAGCTTCAGCATCCGAGGCTTAGCAGCATCCCAGGCCTAGCTTCAGCATCCCAGGCCTAGCTCCAGCATCCCAGGCCTAGCTTCAGCATCCCAGGCCTAGCTTAAGCAGACCAGGCTTGGGGAGGGCAGCAAGAGCGAGCTCAGTAGCAGTCAGTAGCAGCCGCAGACCAGGCCAGCAAAGGGGGCCTGATCGACCAACTTAAAAATGGTGACTTTTTTTTTTCCAGTTTCATTTTGTGCGAGGTATAAATTGATATGCTCTGGTAATGAATATTTGCCCAGACGAAGGATACTGAAAATAAGTAAAAATCCCGAAACATCAAAAGTTTGGTCTTGAGTGCCCTTTTGAAAATGTTTAACGGACCGATTGTCCCTTTCACAGCAATTATTATAATTATTATGATAGATTTATAGAGCGCGTGGCTACACAAACAGGGTTTCCCAGCGCTGAGCACTTCGTGATATACCGACCAGAACTAACAATACACACACACTTCTTTAGAAGCTTTGCAAAAGCTGAAAAAGGACAGCAAGGCTTCATAGAACCAGGCAGGGTGTTCCACAGTTTAGGATTGAAGTAGGACCGGCCCCCTTGACGGGTTCTCCTCACTCTGGGAACCGTGGACAGGTTGGTATCGCACGATCGCAGAACAGGATTTGGCTTGTAAGGCATCACCAGAGATCTAAGGTAACGGTGACCTGAGTCTGACATAATTTTATGCATGTAGCACAGAGTCTTAAAGTGAATTTGCTTCTCTGTCGGAAGCCCTTGGAGATCCTGGAGACAGAAGTATATTTAGGAGGGTGAAGTAGTAGTCGGGCGGCCGCATTCTTAACTATCTGTAGCCGCTTCAGTGAAGTCTTCAGACCCCCAAATAAAGAATATTACCGTAATCCAGCCTAGAGATAATCAATGCCTGTATTGCTGTTCTTTGGGCAGAGAAAGGGAGGCACCCTAGAATCTTCTTTAGCCATTTTAGAACTCCAAAGCAGGTGGAGGCTTCTGTAGTGATCTGATGGCTCAGTGAGAGCCTGATTTCAAGCCAGAAACCAAGGTTCTTGATCACAGGGCAAGAGTTGGAGAGGTACCAGGACCGGCGGGCCACAGATGGGGTCCACAGAGATGAGGCTGATTACCCTCCAATAGAGTCTCAGTCTTATCTCCATTCAGTTTGAGGGAGTTGTTGTTCATCCAGGCAATGAAACTGTAAGAACTACATTGCCCCTTGATGCCACTGTGGCTCCAACATATGTGCATTGTATAGACCGATAATCGTGGTATTTTGAATAATATTCAGTGATACAGTTTCATGATTTTAACGTTTATTTAGATAAAATGAAATATTACTGTATTTTCTGTGGAGATGTGTGGACCTCTACTAACAGGTTGGTCAATAATATATGGAAAGTTTCCACCCTGCCCCTTTTGTTGGTTAGTTTGTCGACTGATCATGAGTTATTTGATAACTTTTTGAATAACAATTGGTTCCTTACGGCATTTACATAAGAATAATCTCTCTAACGATGTCGTTCCCACATTGTGGTTTATAAATTATTCCAGTTTACCTTTGGGCCAGACAGTCTACAAAAGCTGTCAGAAGCTGAAACCGCTGACGCCAGCTCATGTACAGGGTCATTTAGGTACAAGAGCACATCGTCCGCATAAAAAGAGATAATACGACATGTCCTAGCACCACGACCCTCTTATCACCGTTTGCCTTTCTAAATTCACAAGGAAGAAGATCCATGGCGAGCGCGAACAGCAAGGGCGAGAGCGGTCAGGCTCGTCACAAGCCTCTCTTCGTCGGCCACCTGGTGAATAGTACAGGCCCTGATCAGACAGCTCGGTCCAGGCTACAATGTACGGTACAAATGTCATGCAATTCAGTACTGTGTACAAGCAGTCTCACTGTAAGGTGTCAAAGGTCTTAATGTCCAAATGAAGCTGTCCACTCATGTTCATGTACCCCAACTTGGAATTTAAAAAAGTCCCTCAAATTAGTTGACGTATTTCTTCCAGGAGCAAACCGGTTCCGTTTCGAATGGACCACTGCAGGCAGGACCTGCAGAAGTCTAGCTGACGCATCTTTCCCAACCATTTGATAAGTCAGTTTAAGCATCGAAAGTGGACGATATAATATTTTGTCTGGTACATCCCAATCTGGTTTTGGAACCAAAACTATCAGTGCCTCCCTGATCATTGAGCGTGGGTGTCCCACTGACATGGTGGTTTCTATAATTCCAATAATCAGCGGATAAACAGATCCCTAAATGTTGCATAAAACCCTGCCAAGGTGTGGCAGATTTCCCAGTTGGCAACAACCTAGACGCATTCAAAAGGTCCACCCGCATTAGTGGTGTATTGAGCGTCTCTCTCTTTGCTCCAAGAGAAGATTCAGTAAGTGCACCTCGGTTATGTACTTGGTCAGTTCTCAGTTGAGGGTTATTGAGGAACAAGAGTACACTTTAAGGTTGTACTTTCAAACTCTGTTTATGTGATTCTGTGTATAGCACACATCTGCATCTCCAGACACCTCTGTAAGTGCTGTCAATGTCAGCCTGCTCTTATTGGCTGTGGTTAAGTGTGCCATGGTGTGGCCTGGCTTCTCCTCCTCTTCATGGGACTTAGCAATGTATTTGCAGAAGTCTAAGGAGTGGGTACAGTCTTTCCAGTAGTGGACTAGATTTTTCTCTGCCTGGCTGGAGTGCAGAAGATATGGATCTGTCATGCAGTTCTTTTTCCAAAGAGCCTCTGGGAATCTCTACTCAGGTACCACTTACTGTCTTGATTCATGTACCACTGACTATTACTTTGAAGGCCTCCCACTCTACCACCTTGCCTCCCACTGAGCCACAATTATCTTGATGATATTATCCTATTGTGCCTCATATTGTATCCCGAGACAATGGACTGTGCAAGCTTCTACCTGTAGATTTCATAATGGAATACAGGTGAGTGGTCTCCTCCATGAAATTGAAACGAATAGGAGGCAGTGGTGGGCGACCATCCTGTACGGATACACTGCATTAAATGCCAGTCCCACTGAAAATGGTGTAGTGAGACACATGTCCATCCTGGTATGTAGGTTGTATATTGCTGAATAGTACAAGTACTCCATTTTCAGTGGGTGTTCATCGCTTCAGCCCCCTTGCAGACCTCAACTGGTCTTCGGCTCTCCATCAACTGGTCTTCGGCTCTCCATCAGTTGGTCTTCGGCTACCCATCAGCTGGTCTTCGGCTCTCCATCAGCTGGTCTTCGGCTCTCCATCAGCTGGTCTTCGGCTCTCCATCAGCTGGTCTTCGGCTCTCCATCAGTTGGTCTTTGGCTCTCCATCAGCTGGTCTTCGGCTCTCCATGAGCTGGCCTTCGGCTCTCCATCAGCTGGTCTTCGGCTCTCCATCAGCTGGTCTTCGGCTCTCCATCAGTTGGTCTTCGGCTCTCCATCAGCTGGTCTTCGGCTCTCCATCAGCTGGTCTTTGGCTCTCCATCAGCTGGTCTTCGGCTCTCCATCAGTTGCTCTTCGGCTCTCCATCAGCTGGCCTTCGGCTCTCCATCAGCTGGCCTTTGGCTCCCCATCAGTTGGTCTTTGGCTCTCCATCAGCTGGTCTTTGGCTCTCCAAGCCCACAGCTGATTTAGCTTTGACTGTGTGGAGAAATTGTGGGTATAATCTGTCGAGACCTTTATCCAATAACAGTTAAAGCTTCCCTGCAAATCGGTGTATGTACAACAATGTGTAAGTTGACCAAAAGCCTTTGTAGGAAGGCCACTGGCACTACATTCAGGGCATATATACATACAAAATTAACCGGTTCATCATTTAACCACTCTCTGACCATCAAGTACCTGTCCTCTGACTCAACTATTCGATACATCAGTTGAAAGGGAACATCTGGACTCATCCAGTTTGCAATCCCCCTGACACAGGATGCATGTGCTGTAGTATATATGAGGCCCTCCCTATTCACCTTCAGTGCCTCTCAGTTACATTTTTCTCCTGCATCTTAGCAATGTGGGCACCTTTCCATCGCAGGTATGTATGAATCTTGTGGCGATTCGTTTGTCCTGCCATACCCCATACATTTTTGGTCAGTATGATGCTTGAGGTATTCCTTGCACGTGGGTTGTCTTCCACCCCGAGTCGTGTGTAAGGACCAAGTGGCGGACCTGCATCTGTAGTGAATCATACACAGCACACGCTGACACTGCGGTGTAAGCGCGCTCTTGCGATCCTAAGTGCGTACCATTAAATATACGAGGCTCAATCTGCGACCCAGGTGTAGTCGACCCAGCTGCTCTCATTCCGGTTCCACCTAGAACAGGCAACCCAGTACCCCCTCCATCAACAGTTGGGTATCATGAATAATACAAGCAATTGTCAGGAAGTAATGAAGCCCGCTCAACGTCAACAGAACTTCAATTGCGGGGGGAAGTACCCACTGCGTATCTTGTATCATTCGCTCCTTTTAGCTACAGCCAATATATACCAACCTTGTTTTATCATAATCTTCAAACTTTCAGTTCTCCTCTTGGCACCCAGGGCTTGTCACCAGCATCTAATATCTGCGAAAACCAAGGAAAGTTGAAAGATGTTTAGGGCATCAAACGACCTTCTCCGGTGTCATTGGTGGGAGCAGTGGTGCCTCAGTCATGTTTCGGATTTAGCGTCAGTTGCAGTCGAGGATGCCATGGTGTTTTCATTTAGTTCCATGGTTCTCGACCTCTCCATCTCGCCAATAGATCGCCTTCTTTTCTTCTCCCAGGAGGACTACGCCTCTGTCAACCTCTGAAAACGCCTAAGAAGTGTTCTGCTCCTCTGCCTATACCACTGTACCCGCTTTGTCGATCCCACTTGGTCCTCCTCCCGCATCAACCACTCCAAGGGTGCTTCTGCATGATCGAAGAAGTGAATCTTCCAGTCAGTGGTTACTTTCAGCTTTGCAGGGGAAAGCAACATAGATTTAAGGCCTCTTCCTGGATTCTTTTCTAGGCATCCAGGTAGAAGTTACACTCTTGCTAGACTGCAATGGTATAGTCCAGAATAATATACTCTGAAGATTTCTCAAACATTATTGGGCCAATAGTACGTGATTGCTCGAGAATGTGATCTCGGTCTCTGTAATTCAGGATCTTAGCAATGACATGTACAGGGCGGGCCCCTGGAGTAAGTGGCAGCACCACTGCTGTATGTGCTCTGTCACCCAAGAAGAACTTTGGGCGCAATGACCTTAGTGCGTTGGTCCTTGAGAAACAGTGCCATACCAGGGCCCTCTGACTGTCCAGATGGGCCCTTGATGAGGGGGCCCTATCCCATTACTCAGGCTCGGAGGATGCAATACCGCCATAACATGGCAGGTGTCGCCAGGCAGAAACCCACTGCTTTTTATTGAGGATTTAGGCCGGTGCAGGAGCGACCAATGAAGTGCACCCTTACATTACGGTAGTTAGCCCTCCATCTAAAGTCCTGCCTACGGTTATATTGAATTTGTATGATTTCTGCCTGAGATGGCAAATTTTGCATTTCATAGTGTTCAAAATTTGAGCAAACAATTGTTTATTTTGCACATTTCCATAGAATCAGGGAGGAGGGGTGTTTTGGTGGACAATGCTGTGTTGCTGTAATGTTGGTGTAAAGAATATCATCCTTTGATTGTGGACAGTGTCGTATTCAGCTGGTAGTGCATACGCGACAGAAGGCTTTAGCGGAGGCTGCGGACCTCACATTCTTCAGAGTTGCCCTGGCATTGGCTCTTAATGGAAGTTGGGCCATCTCGGTGGTGGGCAGAGACCGCTCAGTCATCATGTGGGCTGAGACCAGCATGGGTCAGACTAGAAGAGGGTTTGTGTTTGTGGATCACTTGTTTTAGGTGGTACGTAACGAGAAAGGCCGAGCATGTGCCCGTGTTAAAGGATCAAGTTGTTCAGAACCCCAAGGGGAACATATTTTCTACGAAGTCCAACCCATGTTTATTTTTCTCAACCTCAATCAAGCAACTGAAATCTCATAGAAGAAGGATTTTCTAGGCTATGCTATACTTTAGAAGTATTGGCCAGGACTGAGGAAGCGCTCAAGGAAGGTGGGGCTGAAGCAACTTTTTGTGCAGGGCCAACGCTTTAGGCTGTGGTCAAGAATTGACATAATATCAACATACCAATAGGTTAATACATTACCATAAAATATTCAACATGAAGATTGGGGGACAAAGCAGAATTTATGCAATATGTATTGGTGGTGAGGGGGATGTGGGTTGGGGGAAGGATACAGAACCTGGTTATGTATACAGATATACTGGGAAACTACAAATTCATACTAATATGATGAATATTTTACTAGGAGTCACTTTCACTAAAAAAGTTAGCTGTAGAACTACGATGAGTGAAATAGGAAGGTATGCTACGGTTATATGTTTCAAAACCTATGGAATTTAAACAGAATATAGAAGGTGAAAAGAGGAAAAAAACATTTGATGTAGCTTAAATCCAATCCAGTGCACTGGAAGAGGTAAATAGTATCCTTCATTCAATATTGATAATATGTTGAAACACAACCACGACACACAAATAAACGATGTCATTGTTTTTTGATGATTTTTATTTTCTAGATATCATCCTCTGAAAGACTCTTTGCAAGCAGACAAACTTTTTTAATATGCTGCAATTGTGTCAAAATATCCTGATGAAGGCGATAACCTCTAGTCTAGCTGAAACGTTGTTAAACAAAGTCAATGTGCGATCATTCATTGAAGGCACTGTGAAAATAAGAGTCTTGATAAATATGATTCAGGCATTGTTTATATATCTTCATTGCTTGCAAGATGTCATAACTCACCTACCAGGATGTGCCTAGGAAGAGTGTGAATGAATAGGATGCCTGAGACGGTAAAGATAGCTTTTAAGTCATGTAGGTGCGTTGTATTTTTAGTTAAATTGCAGTAATAGAATACCAATATTTGTGGATTGAAAAGATAAAAATAAATTAACGATGGCAAGGGTAAAAATGAATATAGGGCTAGATGTAGCAAGAGACAGGTCTCAAAAAGTGGCTGAAAATTGCACACTGACTATTTGCTACCTGTCTCTGATTTTGCAAAACAACCCCTGTCATAACAGGTCACATCACAAAATCCCCAGTCTCGGGGGGTTGCAGAATGACCTGCCTAATGTATATTAATTAAGCTGGTCGATATTTGCGACCCCCTGTGATTGGCTGCAGGCTCAGGGAAGGTAGCCTGCAAGGACAGTGGACGCCCATCCCTTTATTTTCACTCCTAAACGGGAAACATTTTTTAAAAGCAGCCTGTGTTCCTCTAAGGAACTAAAGCTAGTCTTCCAAAAAATTGCCTTATTTTGGAAAATATCAGGGGGAGCAGGAAGTGAGCCCCTGAATATCAGGGGGAGCAGGCAGTGAGCCCCTGAAGCACTTGCAGTTACCACCCTCAATGCCCCTCTAGGTCATCTGACACCATTCCCTTTGCGAATCGCTTACCGCCTCTTTTGAGGTGTCGGTAACTGATTAATAGTTTGTGACCGCAACGATGGTTGCGAACGATGGTTGACACACCGCATCACGATTAGGAGGGGACCCCCCTTTCATGCCCCTTCCTGACTGCGATTCATTACGGTTTGCTAAACCCATATTGCGAGTCGAAAAGGCTTGAATACATATCTAGAAGCCATTTTGTAGTCGCGAACCATGTGACTTTGCAAATCACAGGTTTTATGATCTCAAAATGGCGGCTCTGTTTAACTGGATTACAGTGTTGTGATGAGGGTTCTCAGTAAACAGGAGTTGCATGAGTCAAGAACTTTGCGAGAGGTATCAGATTTGAGGAGTGAAATGCAGGGGACATCTTCGGATGAGCAGGCAGCGGTCTCACCTCACCTCACACTCGCCCTCTGCCTGGAGCCTGTTCTAGAGGGCGAGGACAGTGCACTGTGGTGTGCATTGCAGCAGAATAGACAAGGTCCTGTTCTCACTCACTTTACGCATAGTTAAAGAGCTGGACCTTCACACCTTAAGTATATCATTGGCCACTCCTGCTGAGAGGCAGATCTCTCGAGAAGAGAAGGCTGCAGAGAGCCACTGACCTCTTCTGAGTCAACGCTCGAAACCAGCTGGTCTGTGTTTGAGGGGATCTGGGATCCAAGAATACGTGATGCCAGCCACACTCTGGGGGTGCCCAGAGCGCACACAAACGGTTGGAAATATGGAGAGCCGCTTGGAAAATTAACGATTACACAAAGAAAACTACCCTCACCCCCAAAGTCACCAGATTAACTTGTTTTTTTCCTACCAAGAAATCATCCAGTTCATTCCTACAGTCTGATTTTAGTCCACTTTTTTTTTTTAATCTAATGCCTCCATACCTGAGATTTTGAGAGTAATCCACGCCCACCACAAAATAACATGGGGGTCGGTATTTCAGGAGGTTGTGGGCGGTATCCTAATAATTTTCTCTTTTCAAGATTGAGAGCAAACAGAAGGCAGAGCAGCTGGTGGGACTGCGGCTGCCCACGGTGCACGCAGTGGGCCCCTTGAGAGGGCGGCCCCCTAGTGCCGCTTCAGGCGCCTCCCCGCCCCTTGTCGCTGGGACCCCCTCCTCTGGGTGTCCCCCCCTCGGGTCTGGCGCCTCTGCGGCATCATTTCCGGTGCACAGTGGGCTGGGGACAGGTATTTATACCTGCCCCCACCCACTGGCCACCCTCTTTGTCCCCCGCTGGACATGCTGTCACCCTCCCAACCGCTTACTCTTCGTGCCGGTGTGAGGGCTGGGCTAATGAATTGAACGTATTAATGTATTTATTTGTGTTGCAGGTGGAGTTACAGGGCAATCCGGAGGCTGATTGGTACGAAGGGTACCCTTTCAGGAGCACAATAAGGGTGCATTATGCCAAAATCCCAGGAGTCTTTACGGCAGGACCCTGGTTGAAAGCGACGGTGCCCCGCTAGTCCTTCGGGCGGTTGTAAGCCTGAGCAACCGGAGGCTTGCCTGGTTACGCTCCGCCCCTAAAAAAGCGTGAGTAAAAGGTATGGACTGGTGGTCCATAATATGTAAGGGGGATAACCCCCACATAAATGGTAGCACCGATTGGATTGGCCACGGTGCAGTTTGGCTCATCAGGTGGGCAGGGCAGCTTAGGTGAGTCACCGCTGCCTGCCCTTGGATCGCCCGTAAGTTAACCCACCAAATTGGCATACTCCTTGTATGTAATAATCCTGCAGCAAACTTTCTCTAACAAAATCTTGTGTGTACTGTTTATTTTGCGCAGCGCGACTAATTATTGGTGAGCCGGGGGGGTTGCCGATATTGGCACTATGGCAGGACACAAGCAGCGATGGACACCACACAGGAAACATCTCAGGGGTGAAAAGGACGCCTGACAGTTTAATAATAACTACAATGCGCCACATCTAGGCGCTATCTTTTAAGCACTGTATAATCTGTGGGTGTTTAGGACTTCCTGGCTCATATTGTTAAAACTTTTCGCTTTTAGTAAACCTACAAAATGTCCAAAAAAGGCTTAGCTGAACCACTGCTGGAATGCTGTATGAATTAGGTATGTAGAATGAAAGAATGCGTGTGCAAAGTATGTGCTGCTAATATATGTACATGACAAGTTGCATTGCAGCTTCCGGTGGAGGCGGGTGGCAGAACGAGAAGGAGCTGGGGCCAGATATCTGAAGCAGGTTAAGGGCGGGCCTGAGACAAAACACACCATACAAACACCAATAACATCGAGAGAACATGGAAAAAACACTTAGAAGCATTGGGCCAAATAAACATCCAGGGTTGGCAAACAACAACCTATAAGTACCAAAGCCAAAGAAAAAAAGTTGAGTGGATGCAACCTAAATTTCACTAGCAAAGTTTTCCTAAGTTCACAAACTTTGTGATATTTTCACAAAAGCAACACAGATTTCTCATCCTTCCAAAACGTCGTCAAATTCATGCATTTTTTTGGGTGAAATGATTTTTTTGGGGTAGAATTAACCAATTAAAAGTTGACTTTTTTACTATATTTTTCCAACAAAATCTACTTGAGGGAATTTTCTGAATTATTTTTGTGTAATCTTTTTATTAGGTATCATATCATACAGCATCTTGCAACAAGCATGTTACACTGGCACAGTCAAGGTACATACATGTATATCACATTCCTTGTGTAACAGCTCGTTTCCCATAGTTGCAAAAAGAACCAAAAAGAAAGGGCAAACTATAAGCCAACATTTAGTACAGTGTAATCACATAACCCCAGTTATCGCCCTCCGATGCCGCGTAAGGGACATATACTTTCCGCTTGACCCCCAGCATCATATCCACTCCACGTAAATTCAATCCCAAGACGCTTCCATACATATTATTTCCTCTGTGCCATCAGGAGTCTTGTCAGAGTCCACGGCCCTACACATCTTGTGTGTCTCCTTCCTGTGTGCTTTCACCCCCTGCCATTTCATCTCCTTCTTCCCCCATGCTCCGACTCATATTTCCCATGACGGTCGCCCAGTCCACCAAATCCTCCTCCAACTTATCACCAATACGGGCCCGTTTCATGTGCACTTCCTCCGCCAGGGTCCATTCTGCCACGTCTTTATACCACAATTCTATAGATGGTGTCCGCACACTCAACCATCCAATGGCCACCCTCCGTTTTGCCAACACCAATGCCAACTGCAGTAACTTGCCCCCCCTGGGGTTCTTAAAAATACCCAACAAGCTCACCTGTGGCGTTGCTGTATGAATCAGACCGGTCGCCCCCTCATCCGTTCTGCCACTTTTTGCCAATATTGCGGGACTGCCCGGCATTCCCATGTCATATGAAGAAATGCTGCACCATCCATACCACATCTGGGACAACTCGCTCATCTCCCCTCATACATCCTACTAAGTTTGATCGGTGTTAAGTATGTGCGGTGCAGGTAGTAAAAATGAGTCAATTTGAGATGGGCATTGCAAGATACATTTTAAACTAATTCACGTCGCATTCCAGACAGTGCCCTCCAAGGGGGCTCCCATGTCCTCCTCCCACACATGTCTAGCAGGTACCCTATCATACTGTAATGTCTTGTACAGGAAGGTTACCATATGTTACCATATGTCTTATTGCTCCTGCCGTTAATAATAGTCGTAAGGTGGCAGTTTCCTTTGGGGTATTCGGGAAGTCCGTTTGTATTTCATTTGACGTATGTGTTATTTTGGTGTATTGGAGAAACTGACCCTGTCCCACCCGAACTCCTCCTGTGTCTCCTCAAACGTCAGACATGTGTCCCCTGGGTACAAATCCCCCAGTGTCATCCAGCTGCCGTCCCTCCACCGAGCCATAGTCATGTCTTGGTCAATACGACGGAAGCAGGGTCCATATAGCCAGGTCCCTGCAAAGGGCGGTTTCTTAAATACTCTTGTTATTGCTCGCTCCCATATCTCTGCGACTTGGCGTATCAGGTACGGAGTTCCCGGAGGGACCCTCCTCCCAAGCATAAGAAGCTCCATCACGGGCAGTGTACCATGTGTGCCCCTCAGCAGTCTCCGCTCACCATTATGCTCCTCCGCCACCCACTGCGCCACATACTGCAACTTGGAGGCGTAGTAGTACAGCTCCAGGTCTGGAAGGCCCAACCCCCCTCCCACGGGTCACGCTTGAGCTGTGAGAGCGCATCCCTGCTCCTCCTCCCTGCCCAGGGCCGGACTGGGAACCAAAACCGGCCCTGGCAAAGTGCTCGGCCGGCCCCCCGGGGCGTTAGGGGAGCGGCCGAGCTGTTTGCCACGGCCGGTTTTGGCCGATTTCGTTACAGCAGCCGATATTGCAGCTATGCTGCAAAAAAGGCCATGTAACAAAATCGGCCCCCAACCCTGGCGGCCCACCAGGGAAATGCCCGTTGCCCGCTAGGGCCAGTCCGGCCCTGTTCCTGCCCACACCATCAATGTCAAGAGACCGTCTCATTTACGGAACAGGCTGCAGGGCAGAGTGGACAATACGTTCTGGACGATATACAGACACCGCGGAAGGACCACCATCTTGGCATCGCCACCCTCCCATGGTGGAGAGCGGCGGTGTATTCCAGAAGTGAATTGACCTGGTCAGTCCCATCACCAGTGGGTTCACCCCAAAATGCACCTGGTCACCCAGACTGTGCCAACCATGACACCAGGTAGCTGAAGGATGACCATTCGCAGCGGAGGCCCACATGCAGCAACTCTATAATTTTTTTTACTTTGTATAGTTTAAGAAAATTTCTAACTAAGGTTGTGAAGGTAAAACTTTGCACAAAGAAAAGGGAAAAGCGAAGCACGGGTAATCAAATAATATCCCAGGCCCATAAGGGAGAGTCAGTGACGTGTGTGTCAGCGCAGCAGCTGAAGTGTGAGTGTGTATACAGCAGAGTGTAACAGTGTGCATGAGAGAGAGTGTGTGGTGTGACGGAGAAAGCAGTGTGTGCCTGCGTGTGTGCATGCGCGTGTCAGAGTCAGTGATGTGTGTGTGTCAGCGCAGCAGCTGAAGTGTGAGTGTGTATACAGCAGAGTGTAACAGTGTGCACGAGAGAGAGTGTGTGGTGTGACAGAGACAGCACGTGTGTGCGTGCGTGTGTGCATGCGCGTGTCAGAGAGTCAGTGACGTGTGTGTCAGCGCAGCAGCTGAAGTGTGAGTGTGGAAAAGCGCGAGATCTAGAGAGCGCGCCATTAGGGCCCGGCCTCCTGGATCCACGCCACGCCCACGCATCCAGGTCGGGGTAGCCGGATTGGTGACCGGCCAGAAGTACTTCCGGGTCATCCCGTGACGCGTTTCCTGCCTGGGCCTGGCGCGAGGAAGGGGGTGGGGGCCGATGGCCTATTTAGGCCTCAGGTCCACCATCAGAGTTCTCTCTTTCCCGCGCCAGACCCAGGAGTCATCAGGAATCACAACCCGTCCTTGTGCTCGGTGACTTATTCGTCATTTGACACGGCACTACAGAAGCTGCGTGACTTAGGACCTAATGCCTTCATGGCAAAAACAGACATTGAGTCAGCTTTCCGGCTCATGCCTGTACACCCCAAATGTATGCCGATGGGCTGTGCTGTGTCCTGCAGGTACTTTGAGATGTTTAGTTCCATGCTGCAATGGCTTTTCACCCTCAGAATGGGGCGCAGGGACATCGTGCATTACTTGGATGATTTCATGATCATGGGCCCCCCGGCATCAGGCGAATGTAGACAGGCACTAGGTCAACTGGTTCAGATGTTTGATGAATTTGGTGTCCCATTGGCACCTGGTAAGACGGTGGGCCCGGCGACATGCATGTCTTTCTTAGGGATTGAGATAGACAAGGTGGTGGGGGAATGCAGGTTGCTGTTGGACAAGGTGCAGGCATTCTCACAAGCAATAGATGCAGCGTTGGCAGGAGAAAAGGTAACATTGCACCAACTCCAGGTGCTGGTGGGCCAGCTCAACTTCGCTTTACGGATCATTCCGATGGGGCGGCCCTTCTCGAGGTCAATCGCACGGGCAATGGTGGGGTTGACTCAAAAACACCATCACGTGCGCCTACAAGCAGATGTGAGGGAGGATCTGAGAGTGTGGCGCAGTTTCTTGAGCGAGTTTAACGGTAAAGTGGTATGGCCAGCGCCAACAATCTCCAGCGCCGATTTGGGCTTACTCACGGATTCAGCCGGTAGTGTGGGATTTGGAGCGATACTAGGGTCATGCTGGTGCAGGGGTGATTGGCCGACAGCTTGGCATGAGAGCGGGCTGACTAGGAACATAGCCTTTTTGGAGTTGTTTCCAATTGTGGTGGCAGTGACAATTTGGGCGGAATTCTTTGAGAACAAATCTGTGGTCTTTTGGTCTGATATTTATTTATTTATGTCATTTATAAAGCGCATGAATCACCCCGGATGGGGTATCTCCGCGCTAAGGACGACTAGAAGAGGCACAAAAAGCTAAAAGAGTGATGTTTTAAGTTTTTTCCTAAAAATCAGATAATTAGTGCATTGGCGGATATCTAGAGATAACTGGTTCCATATTTGTGGGGCTAGGTAGGAGAACGCTTTGCCTCCTAATCTGGTTTGTTTTATGCGCGGGACGGTGAGAAAACCACATGTCAGTGGTGGAGGCCATCAATAGGCAAGGGGCTACATGTAAACAGGTGCTGAGGTTGTTGAAACATTTGGTGTTGGCATGCTTGAAGTTGAACTTGCTGTTCAGAGCGGCGCATATCCCAGGTGTTGAGAATCAGGCTGCTGACGCTTTGTCTCGCTCCAAGTTGCAGGATTTCCGGAGGTTCCATCCAGAGGCAGAAGACCAGATGACAGTGTTCCCGACATCACTGTGGAGGATTGGAGCCCCGCTTTAGCGGGGTTGGTGGGTGCCTCGTTGAGCGAGCGCACCCGGAGAACTTATCAGCAGCATTTCAAGGCATACAGAATGTTTGTGCAGCGCGCAGGACTGAAGGATTTGTTTGGTCCAGAAGCCATAAGCGGCTTCTTACAGGCTTTAAGGGATCAGGGCAGGCCAGCTTCCTACGCTAGGGCACACGTGACAGCAGTGAGCTTCTTTGCTAAATTGGCAGGCGAGCGCGATCCAGGCGCGGCATTCATAGTCAAGAAGGCACTGTCAGGATGGGCCAGATTGGAAGGGGTGAAAAGGGACGGCAGAAGACCCTTAGATGTGAATACGCTGGGCGACATATTGTGGACCTTGCAAGCAGTATGCTGCTCGGAATATGAGAGCATCCTATTTGGGGCCGCCTTCTCGCTAGCCTTTTACGGGGCGTTCCGGCTGGGGGAATTAGTAGGGACCTCCAAATCCGACCAGGCGGGGGGGTTGCAATGGCGGGACACAGCGATAGTTCATGGGGCGCTGGTGGTGGGCTTGCGCAGGTCAAATACAGATCCCCTGGGGAAGGGGTGCACGATTCGGCTTAGCCCGGCACCCGGGTCAGCGGTACGCCCAGTCACCAGGATGGAAGCGTATTTCAGGATCCGCCCAATAGGGAGGGGTCAGGCCCTGTTCATACATGAGCAAGGCGGTTGCCTGTCTCAGTACCAATTCAAGGCAGTGTTCAGGCGGGCAATGACTAGCGTGGGGTTGGAATCTAGGGGCTACTCTTCACATTCGTTCAGGATTGGGGCAGCGACCCTGGCAGCAGGCGTAGGCTTACCAGCCGAGGCAGTAAAAAGAGTGGGGCGTTGTAGGAAGGTGGAATCTGACTATATGGTTGCCCCCACTTTTTTTTATGGTGTTTTGCTGGTTTATGACTTAGTTGGACTGGGACCCTGCTATTCAGGGCCCCAGTCTATCTGCTCTCTCTAAACGACATGGAGTGCACTCTAGGTGCACTAGTGATTGGATACTGTGGTGCCTTATGAGTCCCTAGTATATGGTACCTTAGGTGCCAAGGGCATAGGTACTTCACAGGCCTACCAGGGGCTGCAGCATGTGTTATGCCACCCCTGGGAAGCAGTCTAAATCTGACACCACAGGCCTGCTACTGCAGCCTGGGTGAGGTGGTGCTAGCACCCCTCACTGAGATATAGGTTTCCTATATCTCTCCTGCACACACATATAAATCTATCAGTCACCCCTAAGGCAGGCCCTATCAATCCTGAGGGCAGGGTGCTTGGCTTCTATGTGAGGGGGTGCCTCTGCCTGAGCAGGGCCCCTCTGCAGCTCTCAGAGTCTATTCTCTGGTGCTGTTTGTGGATGCGGTTAAACCATATACTATTTAAGTGCATTATATCCTCGCGGTAAATGCTAACTTTGGAATGGCTGCATCAAAACATGTCGTGTTTGGTGTCAAACATCTTGGAATACTACCCCCCGCCAATCTTGGCGGTGGGGGTAGCATTCCACCCTTCTAGAGGGATAAGACATGTACCTGCTGTGGAAACGCGGTAGAATCCTAAAGAGCCCTGGCATCACAAAATGGATGCCACCAGTCACAGACACTGGGCTGCCCTCCTGCTGATGACCGAAACTCGCAGTGGAGGAAGCCCAACAATAGGCATCCTGTCACAGGGAGGTGTAACCACCTTCCAGACAGGGTTTAGTGTATTGGGGCTGGGTGGGTGCACTCTTAGAGTGCTTTGAAGTCCTGCACTGGGGGAGCAGAAGGCTCCTCTGTGCATATGCCAGTTCAAACCAGCTCAGGGGCTACCTGCCCCTGCTCTGGCGGGAAACTGGACAAAGGGAAGTGGGTGTAGCCACCCCCTCCCTTGACCCTCCCATAGGTGGGGTCATAGAGCTAGTCCATCCCCTCTTTTTAGTATAAGAGGGGGAACCTTGCCATTGCAAGGCAGATAACCCCTGGACGACGCTCTACAGAATAATCCTGGCCCTTCGACGTTCCACTACCTTTGGAAGACAGAAGAATCTTCCTTGGAGTCAAGGAGTGACTCCCCTGCTTGGCAGGCACCAAAAACGACAACGACGGTCGCAAACTACGCCGCTCCCGCCGGAGTCCGAAGTCCCTGCAGCCCAAGAAGTGGATTTCCTGACCTCTCCCAGGCCATCGTGAGTCCCCAGCGAAGCTGAGGCAAGTGGACCCCACGAGTAACGAGGAACCGCGACCCCTGGGTACCGTGCACTATTGTCGAGTGCAACCCCTTCACAACGTTCTACGAACTTGTGCTTTGGACCACGTGTGGTCCCGACCTCCAGCAGGAATCCCTCCGAAGATCAGAGGCCTACACCGTCCCGAGTGACCGTGGGCCCCTGTTGAGTGATTCCGCCCGAGGTGTCTTCGCGATCCCTTGCCCGCTGGCTTGTGGGTCCCCAGAAGACTTCCTAAAGAAACCAAAGGGCTCCCTGGTTGCTCCAGGCCTGCCCTGACTTACCCTCGCTGGGTGAGTCCCTCAGACCTTGCTGGTCTGCGCCATCGACTTTTCTTCATCTCCCCGAGACTTGCGGCTGCCAAGGCTTGTTGGCTCCGATCGAGTTGCCGACACCGCAGTCAGCTGCAGACGTCGAGGACACACCGAATCCAGCTCCTGGTCGTCGTCGACGCCTCCTGGACCACGTGGCTGAAGAGTCAGGGCACCTGCAACCGACCTGAAGCGACCGACGACGGTGGGCATCCATCTTCCTTGCCCCGGGTCACTGCCAAGTGACTTTGAACACTGTCCCCTCTGCTTTCAGGTCATCTTTCTTCAGAATCCAGGCTTGGATTCCACCGGACACTTCTTCAGCTCCCGCAAGCAGCAAGTCTTCTTTGTTCGCCATTGAAAACGACGCCGCGACCCGACACCAAAGGACACCTGTGCACCCGGCTTCCCTGGGTGAGGTAACTCCAGCACTACGGTGCTCCTGTGGGTGTGGGCCCTAGAACTACTTACCCTGTAAGTGACTTGCTTGTAGGTTCTCTCGAAGTATCCTAAAACTCTTTATTTCCAACCGCGACTTGCCCCATTGAAGTTAACGGCGATTCGCGCCTGTGTATCCACACTGCACGCGTCCCCCGTGGGTCCTTTACTTACCTGCCTTGGGTGGTTTTGTGAGGCCCCAGCACTTCTGAAGGCCCTAGGCCTTGTCTCCCTGCAAGTCGTTGTTTCTAAGTCTCTTACTTAGTATATGGTCTGGTACGCCCCTAGGGCCCCAGCCATATTTTGTGCTTAACTTATTGTGAAACGTTGATTTGTGCATATGTTTGTCTTCTAATCTCATAAAGAGATTAGTAGAGAGTTATTTAGAAATAAATACATATATATTTGATATATATACCTGTGTGGTGTCTTTTCATTTGGTGATTCAAGAGATTATATGGTAAAACAAGCTGCTTTACATTCCTCCGAGACTTAGCCTGAAGGCTGCTCTCCACAGCTACCACTAGGATAGCTTTCTTTAAAAGGTTGTCTTAAACCTATCTACCATAAGAGTCGATTTGCCCTGGTGCAAGGTGTCCACTTTAATTAGTGAACAGCATATACCAGGCCAACTTCTCACATTGGTGGGCAGCGTGTGGGATTCCAGCTTGCCATTGTTTTACCAGAAAATCTCTATTTGAATTACTAACTGAAAACCATTATAGGTACTCAAGGTACATATAAAGTCAAGCTTAGTATCAATAAGTTCTACTGAACTTAGAGCTGTGTGCCAAGGGATAGCACACCCTTTCCACAGCTCAAGCTAGGATCAGTAGGCCACAAACTAGTGTAGGTAGTACAACACTGCACAACACTAGAATGTCCTTAAAGGGTGGACCCAGTGGATCCACTCAGCCTCAGTATAAGGACATGGCTTTCTCTGACTTGAGAGCCATGTGTGTTGACAGACACCTGAGACTAGGACAGAGTCCCTCAACACTCCACCTGATAGATCTGCTGACAGCAGATGACCTTAGATTGGCTCTAGGAGCTAAAGGGTTTGAATCAGTGGGTGGGTCAGTCATAGTATCTGGGTCAGATGATGAAAATCAGAATGACCAAGACTCTGTGATTGAAGGGCCAGGCTCCAAGGGGCCTGAAAAGGACAGAGGAATTCTCCCTAAGAGAACTGACAGAGAGGAGGAGAGGCACAGATCCCCTTCCAGGGAATCTGACCACTCTTATCACTCTGGCAGAGAATTTGTCCAGCAGAGGAGCTCATACTTTTCCTTAAGAGAGACCTCCTCTGAGAGAAGGTGCAAACTGCTCCAGTATGAGGAAGCCAGAGTGGCCCTCAGAACCAAGCAGTTGGCACTGGATAGGGAAGCCCTGGAGATCCAGAGAGCTTCTAGAAAAGAGGGGTTAGAACCCCCTGGTGGCAGCAACAGTGTCCCTAGAGGCAGAGAATATATTCCTGACCATAGGAACCTGAGCAAGGTTGTTCCTCCCTACCAGAGTGGGGATGATATCCACAAGTGGATAACTGCTATGGAGAGGGCCTGTAGAGTACAGCAGGTCCCCCAAAAGCAGTGGGCAGCAATCTTGTGGCTCTCCTTTTCAGATAAAGGTAGAGACAAGCTCCTCACTGTTAGAGAAGAGGATGCTGATGATTATGAAGTCCTGAAGAGTGCACTGATAGATGGGTTTGGCTTAACCACTGAAGAGTACAGGTTGAAGTTCAGAGATACCCAGAAGGCACAGACTCAGGACTGGACTGACTTTGTAGATTGTGCATCCAAGGCTCTGGAGGGTTGGCTGGTTGGCAGTAGGGTTACTGATTTCAAAGGATTTTATAATCTAATGATGAGAGAACAGATCCTTAATAATTGTCAAAACCAGCTTTTACACCAGTACCTGGTGGACTCTGATCTGACCTCTCCCCAAGAATTGGGAAAGAAGGCAGACAAATGGGTCAGAACCAGAGTAAGGCCTAAGAATCAGGGTGGTGACCACAAGAAAGATTCTACCAAGTCCGAAGAGAAAGGTGGGGATAAATCTAAGGATAAGTCCACTACAGGGCCCCAAAAGTCCTCTTCTGGGGGTGGGTCCCAAACTCCTTCCTCTCCTGAAAAGAAACCCTATTGCCATGTCTGTAAAAAGCCTGGGCACTGGAAATCTGATCCCAGTTGTCCCAGGATTGGCAATAAAGAAAATGTTCCTCCAACAACTACTACCACCCCTCCTGGTACTACCAGTAGTAATCCTCCAGTTGGGAGTAGTGCACCCAAAAAGTTAGGTGCTTTTGCAAGAGGAACAGAGGTGGGCCCTAGTTTAGACAGGACCCCCTCAACAGACTCCTCAGATTCTGATGGTGGTGTAGGATATGCCACCTTTACCATGGGTCCCATAGCATTGGGCAGGTACAGATTGGAGCCAATAATTAATGGTCAGAAAGCTGTGGCATTTAGGGACACAGGGGCTAGTGTCACCATGGTGGCAGGGAAACTAGTCCCCCTCACCAGCTTTTACCTGAGTTTAAATACCAGGTGACCAACATTGATGGTGTCAGAACAGATCACCCCATGGCCATAGTCAATCTCAGCTGGGAGGGGGTCACAGGCCCAAAGAGAGTGGCAGTGTCCCCAACCTTACCTGTAGATTGCCTGATGGGCAATGATCTGGAAATTTCAGCCTGGGCTGAAATTGAACACCAAACCCATCTGAAGATGTTGGGTGTCCCTGTAAAGGTTAGTGGGGCTGTGATGGCCACAGCCCCAGCCCAAGATTTTGGAGAGATGGAGCCTGGAAGAATGGCCCACTCTCCCCCAGAAGAGAGCACAAGGGTTGAAGAAAAGTCTTCTTCCCTCCAGACAGTAGGTAAGGGTCAGCCTCCTCAGGGAACTGACCCTACCCCTAGTGAAGGAACTGCCACAGAGGTAGTCAGGCCTGGCCTGGCCACCCCCTGATGGCAGAGGACCCTTACAAGGTGGTACCCAGTCTGGAGCAGGTAACCTGCCCCTCTCTACCCTGCCTCAGTCAGCCCAGGGCTGCAGAGGTCAGGGAGGTCAGTGGACCCCCAGGGCCCCCTGTCCAGAGGAACCCCCCATCAGCAGATTAGGGGCACCCAGGCTAGTAGCCCTAGCCAGGTAGAAATTCCTCAACCCACTGAGGGATCCCCCATACCTTTATGTAGGGACCTCCCCCAGAAGGACTCTGTTAGGCAAGGGCAAACCTGGGACCAAAAGGTTCCAAACATGCCATGTCCCTCCAGTGTTCCACCCAAAGGGACCCAACCCCCGGCTGTAGGCAGTCAAAGGTTGACCCTTAGAGCAGAGTACCACTCAGTCATGGAAAGACAGGCATACATGGTGACCAGTGAGCTGAGAAAGCTGAGGCCAACATTCCTAGGGCCACACTTCCCTACTCAGACACCTCACCAGCCTGGTACTTTACCAAAGCACACCACAGGTAGTGATTCCCCATGGTGGAGACCCTCTCATACCCTTAGGGTGAGGGATTGCTTAGTGGACCATAAGACAGGGGGCAACCATGCTAGTGCAGGTGCTTCCTTATATGGCCACTTAGTCAATAAAGGCTCAACTGGCCAAGGTTAGCCTTATCTCCTTTCGTTTGGGGGGTTATGTAGGAAGGTGGAATCTGACTATATGGTTGCCCCCACTTTTTTTATGGTGTTTTGCTGGTTCATGACTTAGTTGGACTGGGACCCTGCTATTCAGGGCCCCAGTCTATCTGCTCTCTCTAAACGACATGGAGTGCACTCTAGGTGCACTAGTGATTGGATACTGTGGTGCCTTATGAGTCCCTAGTATATGGTACCTTAGGTGCCAAGGGCATAGGTACTTCACAGGCCTACCAGGGGCTGCAGCATGTGTTATGCCACCCCTGGGAAGCAGTCTAAATCTGACACCACAGGCCTGCTACTGCAGCCTGGGTGAGGTGGTGCTAGCACTCCTCACTGAGATATAGGTTTCCTATATCTCTCCTGCACACACATATAAATCTATCAGTCACCCCTAAGGCAGGCCCTATCAATCCTGAGGGCAGGGTGCTTGGCTTCTATGTGAGGGGGTGCCTCTGCCTGAGCAGGGCCCCTCTGCAGCTCTCAGAGTCTATTCTCTGGTGCTGTTTGTGGATGCGGTTAAACCATATACTATTTAAGTGCATTATATCCTCGCGGTAAATGCTAACTTTGGAATGGCTGCATCAAAACATGTCGTGTTTGGTGTCAAACATCTTGGAATACTACCCCCCGCCAATCTTGGCGGTGGGGGTAGCATTCCACCCTTCTAGAGGGATAAGACATGTACCTGCTGTGGAAACGCGGTAGAATCCTAAAGAGCCCTGGCATCACAAAATGGATGCCACCAGTCACAGACACTGGGCTGCCCTCCTGCTGATGACCGAAACTCGCAGTGGAGGAAGCCCAACAATAGGCATCCTGTCACAGGGAGGTGTAACCACCTTCCAGACAGGGTTTAGTGTATTGGGGCTGGGTGGGTGCACTCTTAGAGTGCTTTGAAGTCCTGCACTGGGGGAGCAGAAGGCTCCTCTGTGCATATGCCAGTTCAAACCAGCTCAGGGGCTACCTGCCCCTGCTCTGGCGGGAAACTGGACAAAGGGAAGTGGGTGTAGCCACCCCTCCCTTGACCCTCCCATAGGTGGGGTCATAGAGCTAGTCCATCCCCTCTTTTAGTATAAGAGGGGGAACCTTGCCATTGCAAGGCAGATAACCCCTGGACGACGCTCTACAGAATAATCCTGGCCCTTCGACGTTCCACTACCTTTGGAAGACAGAAGAATCTCCCTTGGAGTCAAGGAGTGACTCCCCTGCTTGGCAGGCACCAAAAACGACAACGACGGTCGCAAACTACGCCGCTCCCGCCGGAGTCCGAAGTCCCTGCAGCCCAAGAAGTGGATTTCCTGACCTCTCCCAGGCCATCGTGAGTCCCCAGCGAAGCTGAGGCAAGTGGACCCCCGAGTAACGAGGAACCGCGACCCCTGGGTACCGTGCACTATTGTCGAGTGCAACCCCTTCACAACGTTCTACGAACTTGTGCTTTGGACCACGTGTGGTCCCGACCTCCAGCAGGAATCCTCCGAAGATCAGAGGCCTACACCGTCCCGAGTGACCGTGGGCCCCTGTTGAGTGATTCCGCCCGAGGTGTCTTCGCGATCCCTTGCCCGCTGGCTTGTGGGTCCCCAGAAGACTTCCTAAAGAAACCAAAGGGCTCCCCTGGTTGCTCCAGGCCTGCCCTGACTTACCCTCGCTGGGTGAGTCCCTCAGACCTTGCTGGTCTGCGCCATCGACTTTTCTTCATCTCCCCGAGACTTGCGGCTGCCAAGGCTTGTTGGCTCCGATCGAGTTGCCGACACCGCAGTCAGCTGCAGACGTCGAGGGACACACCGAATCCAGCTCCTGGTCGTCGTCGACGCCTCCTGGACCACGTGGCTGAAGAGTCAGGGCACCTGCAACCGACCTGAAGCGACCGACGACGGTGGGCATCCATCTTCCTTGCCCCGGGTCACTGCCAAGTGACTTTGAACACTGTCCCCTCTGCTTTCAGGTCATCTTTCTTCAGAATCCAGGCTTGGATTCCACCGGACACTTCTTCAGCTCCCGCAAGCAGCAAGTCTTCTTTGTTCGCCATTGAAAACGACGCCGCGACCCGACACCAAAGGACACCTGTGCACCCGGCTTCCCTGGGTGAGGTAACTCCAGCACTACGGTGCTCCTGTGGGTGTGGGCCCTAGAACTACTTACCCTGTAAGTGACTTGCTTGTAGGTTCTCTCGAAGTATCCTAAAACTCTTTATTTCCAACCGCGACTTGCCCCATTGAAGTTAACGGCGATTCGCGCCTGTGTATCCACACTGCACGCGTCCCCCGTGGGTCCTTTACTTACCTGCCTTGGGTGGTTTTGTGAGGCCCCAGCACTTCTGAAGGCCCTAGGCCTTGTCTCCCTGCAAGTCGTTGTTTCTAAGTCTCTTACTTAGTATATGGTCTGGTACGCCCCTAGGGCCCCAGCCATATTTTGTGCTTAACTTATTGTGAAACGTTGATTTGTGCATATGTTTGTCTTCTAATCTCATAAAGAGATTAGTAGAGAGTTATTTAGAAATAAATACATATATATTTGATATATATACCTGTGTGGTGTCTTTTCATTTGGTGATTCAAGAGATTATATGGTAAAACAAGCTGCTTTACATTCCTCCGAGACTTAGCCTGAAGGCTGCTCTCCACAGCTACCACTAGGATAGCTTTCTTTAAAAGGTTGTCTTAAACCTATCTACCATAAGAGTCGATTTGCCCTGGTGCAAGGTGTCCACTTTAATTAGTGAACAGCATATACCAGGCCAACTTCTCACAGGCGTTGGTCATCAGCTTGTTTCAAACGCTATGTGCGCCCCGAGTTGCTATGAGAGGAAGCCCGGCTGTGCTGCCATGATCGGTCTGACTTTTCCATTTCTCTTCCCATCATTAGTATGCCCGCAAAGGTGGTTTGGATGTTGGGACACTCGTTCGTACGGCGCTACGGTCCGGTTGCAGCAGCAGCGAGTGTCAAAACCACTGAGTTTGAACGGGATGGCGTTTCTATGGCGAGGCATCGGGGGCTTGCGGATTCGGCAGCTGCGGCAACTGGTGGAGGAGACAAGAGCACACGAGGGACAGCAATCCCCGGATCTGATTATCCTGCACTTGGGTGGCAATGACATGGTAGACCTTGGGCGCCAGGCGGTCAGGGAGGCGTTACTGACTGAGTTTGCCTGGCTCGGACAAATGTTTCTACGGGCGCGGATAGCCTGGTCATGTATGATACCACGCCGGACATGGGGTATCAGGGTGCGATCACGTGCTTTGAATGTGTCGGTGAGGCGGCTCAACGGGAAATTTGGCCAAGCTGTGCACTGGACAGGGCCGCTTGTGCCATATTCCGCACCGACTAATCACTGGGGATCGGATGTTCCATCGCGATGGAGTACATTTGTCAGACATTGGGACCGATGTGTGGATCACAAGAATCTGGTCATTTGTACAGAACTTGTTCAGTGGTGGGGAGGGTGAAGGACCTCTGGGCCCTGGTCACCCTTGTGGTGGTAAAGAGGCCACTGAACATTGATTCGCACGGTTAACGGGAGTCCTCCTTACATACTCCCTAGGCCAGCACTGAGGGGAGAGACGGTAAGCTCTCCGCTGGGAGAATGGGGACACCGGCTGGGGAGGCAAGGGCGCCAGGTCATGAATTAGGGCAGGGGGCAGCGGCCCCTGGTTATTCCCTACGAGCCTCCTTGGCAGCCTGGTGGTAGAGGGGTGGGCCCCATAAATGGCGGACAAGGATCAGAGGGCTGGGGCTCACCGCTCAAGGACGCAGGTGGGTTGCGCCTTGCGTGGTTCTCAATTAGGGGATGCGAGCCAGAGGGCCCCTTGGTGCTGGGAGCAAGTTAGCAATTTTATAACAGTAATTATAATATGCGGTTATTATTGTTGATATTAAAAGTGTAAATATTGCTTATGGAGACTGTAAGATATGTACTGTCAATTGTCATGTTTATGTGTGTTATGTAGTATTAAACATGGCCGTTTCATACCCACACTCTTATGTTATCAAGTGATCATTGTGGGTTATCGGTGGAGCGGGGCGGGGAGCATCCTAGGGGGTCCGGGCTCTATGTATACAGCAGAGTGTAACAGTGTGCACGAGAGAGAGTGTGTGGTGTGACCAGTGATCGAAGTGGGCGGGATCGGCAGGGCACGGCGTGTCCCTACTTCTTTAATTTCATAGATTCCGTTCCCCTACTTTCTTATTTCAAACATGCCTCCCGGACGGCAGAAATCGCCAAGGCCGATAGTTAAGGCTCGGCTTTTGGGGACTGGCGGAACGGGCAGAGAAGGAAAAGGACTCTGTCTTTTCCTTCGTGCCCAGAAAGACAAGGACAGTGTCCAGTTCTCCTGCCGCTGGCAGCTGCCCCCTCCCCTCTCTTTGTTCCCCCTCTTCCCTCTCTTTCTGTCTCACTCCTCCTCATTTAGTGAAAACCGAGACTTCAAGAAATGGGTATTACCCTCTCTTTCCTCATTTCGTTTATTTGCTCCCCTGTGAAATGGATCCAAAAAAGAAAAACACTTTTGCTGGAAATGTCGTATTTTTCTGACATTTTTCAATTTCTAAGTGCAGCCGTGGGTGGAGAGAAATAAAACATTCAAAATATGACAAATAAATAAGTAACTAACTAAAGCAAGACAGAGTGGTTGCAAGGTGGCCAGAATGATTTATTCACACCTGAACACATTAGCGCCACTTTACAGTGTTTGCCAGAGAAGCGCTACTTTGGTTTTCTCGTCGCTCTTTGAACAACATTGTTTTCCCTGGGTGGGAAAGTGCACCATTCCTGGAGGTCCTGAAATACCTGCTTGATGGGTGAATTGGAAAACAAAATGTGTACAGCGGCTCTGTATTCACAAATGTGGGCTTTTTAAACCATACTGCTTATGTTTTGTAAGGATGTAAGCAATGGCATTAAAGCGGGTCCCTTCTGGGCCCTGTAGTCATGGCCTTAATTTTTCAGGCAATAGCACTCACTAATTTCTGAATAATGAGTGTAAAAGGAAAAAGGTAACCATGTTGTTCCTGCTTACATTTCACATGCTTTACTTAATCTTGCATTCCCTATGAGTGTTTGCTTTTTCTAGGATGCTGTTAATTTGCGTAATTTGAATTGAGTCACATCCAGGTGTTTATAGCGGGTCAGTGCAGTGCAAGTTTCTCTCAGTGGGGCAGTATGGTGTTCAGTGGGGGAGAGGATGTGGCACTATGGTCAGAGCTGCTCAATTTGGAACTGGGGAACCAGGTTCAGCCTTCATGACCAGTCCACCAGACCACTCTCCTGAGGGAGCACATTCCCATGCTGGACCTTAGAAGGCCACGTAAGATCTTAATGGCCCTAGTGTCTTAGCACTAGCAGGTGGACTCTAGCAGTGGCAATTGTGGGTTAACCTTGAAGGCCTGTCCGCCACAATTCATTCTGAAGTTCACCTCCCGTCTTGCAGGCAGGCCTATGAAGCAGCACACCATAGAGTGACTGTTAGAAATGGGATTTCTGGTTGGCTAAGGCTTGCGCCAAAGCCAGGCAGAAACCACCACTCTAGTCAGGGCAAGGGAGTTACACACCCAAGATAACCCCTGCTCACCCCCTTGGTAGCTTGGCACGAGCAGTCAGGCTTATCCCGGAGGCAATGTGTAAAGCGTTTGTGCAACGCACACACAGCAACAACATACTAGGCACACCACAAAGGGAACTCCACACAAGGTTATATCAAAAATAGCCTTTGTATTATCAGAAAACACATTAGAATAGTACTCACATAATATACAGAGTGCCACCTGGCACTGGGCACTATTTACAGGGGATTATGTACACATGACAGGGCCACGTGGGCCGCTGTCAGAACCATCACTTAGTAAAGATAATAAATGTAGAACATATCATCAACGTACAACCAGTAATCACTGGTGACCACTGTACTCAGCATCAGCCTGTAACATAAACCACATTATGCACAGTATCACATTAGGTGCAAAATACCTTATACGCCAACCTCACCAGCATAAACACATTATGCACACATCTCATGAGTCTAAACGCATTAGACCCGAACCTTCTAAGTATAAATCACATTAGGGGCATAACTCACAGTAGAGAATAATTCACAACCTAAACGCATCAGGGAATAATAACCTCACAAGCATAACACATTATGCAAAACCTCATAATCATGAAAGTACATTAGAGGTATAAACATGGTGCGTAAATCATAGTAAAGGCATCACATTTCCTAGCACCACAAATCACATTAGCACATAACCTCACAGTAGAAACCATAGCAGAGGCATAAATCACATTAGGGCCTGGCGCCCTATTAAACCTAACAGTCCCCCTGGCCACTGGCCATCTCAAAAAGGGGCTCAAATGCCCTATGTCCCAAGAGTCAGGGCTGCTGCCTATGCAGCGAAAGTCAAGGGTGCGCGACTGCGCAAACCTAAACGTAGCAGCTGCCCACTACTTGCTGGGCAGCTGGGAAAGTGTGGGGCAAAGGAGTGCATCTCACTCCTGAATTCAAAACATGTCCCCTAAAAGAAAGACCTAAACGGTGCAGCTGCCCACTACTTGCTGGGCAGCTGTAAACATTCAAATGAGGCATGGGCTCTCAATGGCCCTTTAAACAAATATGCCCAACGTTGGAGCAACACGGGGCTCTGAAGCAAATGGTGCGAAGCGTTGGAGCCACCTAGGCTCTGTGAATAAACTATGCCACAACTGGGGCAACCACGGGCCCCTCTGGCCCTGGAAACAAATATGCCCCCTTGGAGCGCACTGGCACTGTAACACCAACATGCCCATGATGCTGCAGCGGCCCGCAACTGCGGCGCCGCTGTGGAAATCAGCCTAACACTGGGGCGGGCACCTGACCATGTGCCCCAACACCCCCAGAACATTGCACGATTCAGCCCCACTCACCGGGCTGTTGTGTTGCGCTGCTCCAGTCTCCTCTTCACCCGGTCCCGCTCCTGGGGGCCGGGTCTCCTCACAGGCGGCGGGCGGGGCTCTCTCACTCATGAGAGCCTCGCTGGGGGATCTGGTGGCATCTCCCTCACGGCACGGGGCTTCCCCTTGCTTCTGGGAGCCCCGCGCTGCCGTCGGCGGCCTCAGCCGTCCCGCCATCTTCACATGCGGTGGGGGCAGGCACCGGCCATGTGCCTCGAGCCGCCTCCGCCTTCACTCTTCACTTGCTGGCGCCCGCGGGGCTCTCCCTCAGCCATGGGAGCCCCGCACAGGCAGGCGCCATCTTCCTCACCCGGGCGGCTTCTCTGGCCGCAGCGGCGTGCGCAGGACTTCCTCCGCAAAACCGGAAGTCCCGCCCGCCGCCAGGTACATCGTTGCCTGACTTCCGCCCTTGCCGCGACTCGGGCCGCAGCGGTGATTTCTCTTCGGGCAGTAAGAGGGGTAGGCTCCCTCGTAATTAAAAAATATGAAGCAGGGTGGGCTCCTGCTATGAAAATAGGCAAAGTCGCGGGGTGGGCACCCGCGCACTAATTAAAATGAAGACGCAGGGTGGGCACCTGCTCCATTAAATAAAAACAAGCGGGGTGGGCACCCGCAAGGCCGGCAATCTCGGGGGAATCCCTACGCTGGGGATTCTCTCATGGCGAAAGGCAGCTCGGCGCTGCGAAGCCCACGCTTTCCGTCAGCTGGGCAAATTAAAAGACAGCGCTAGTGCTAAAAGGTTGCCTAAAGTCCTGGAATAAAAAATAAAGCAAAAGGTCCCAGAAGTCTTCCAGGCATCAAGGGCAAGGCAGGGCCCAGGGCTAAGAGAAATTAAGCAAAAGGTTCCAGGGCAAAGCTGGGCCCAGGGAGGCCGCCCTCCTGGCAAGTTCTCCTGGGCCCCAGCAGCAGCACGCCCTGCAGGAATTAGGATCCAAAAGCAAGAACATCTTCATGGGGTCACAGCCCCTTCTTTTATACACAAAATCCCTTTGTGCAAAGGTGCAGGGTTTGGGGGAACCAGTCAGAACTGGTTTAGGGGGGATCTGGAGCACTTTGTTTACGATGCGGCATCCTGCCTTTGAGGAAGAGGGGGTCTGCTACCAGACGCACCGTGGGAGGTGGAGCCATCACTCACTTTGCCAGGCACAGCCCTGCTCAGATCAAAGGGTCCCCTCCCCATACTCCAACTGCAGATCTCTCTATTCAACCCACGCCTGGCTCAGCCTGCCCTGTCCCTCCAAAACCAGACATGCAATCCACATCAGGCAGGCACATAGCACACAGAAATGCCAACTTCTAAAAGTGGCATTTCTCACATAGTCATAATAAATCTGCGCACACCATTGCGCACCATTTATTCTCACAATTTCATACATACCAGACTTGGCCATGCTGCTACTCTTATAACAGGAATTACCACTGACACACTCATCCTCAATGCATTCCTATGGGAGGGCAGGCCAGTCTCACCACACATGCACACAGCGCGCACGCACTTTACACTGGACCACAGTGCTAAAGTGCCCAGAGACTTAAAACTACTAACACCAAGTTACATATAAGGCAAAAAGTTCAGGGGTGAACATGCTAAAAAGGGCCAAGTCCAACAGTGACAGTGACTGTCACTAAGGTCACAGGACCCTTGAGCAGGGTGGCTCTAGGGCAGTGCGACTGCACCGGGCGCTGACTTCAGGTGGGGGCGTCGTGTTTATAAGTATAATATGGTTTTAAAAGCACTTGCTGCCTCCTTCCTGGCCTCCAACAATTTTCGGCAACAATAAAAATGTCATGATAACTGCAGTGATTAATGTTCTTAGTAGAGAGAGATGGTGTTTTGTCTAGTGGAAGTTTTGACTCATGGAAAGGAAGCACAGAGGGTTAATGTGCCTGCTGCTAAGAACATGTACCATGCAGATCACAAAGTGCACATAATGTAAATAGGTCAGTGGGTTACTGCTTTTGTCAGAGAGACCCTATTGTTGCTTGTAGTTAATAAGTTAAAATCCTAACATAGAACAGTGAGCTATTAACTGTCATGTAAGAGCTGCATGAAAACTGCAAGGTATAAATTAGAGCGTTATGTTTTTTTCCCCAGTCTTTGATTATCCTAATGTTGTAAAAAAGGGTTCATTTGGGTCGAAATCACTTCTGATTATTAAAGATAACCCCCAACCATGGCATTACGTTTTAAATTCTGAGTATGTGTTTCTCCAGACCAATCACTATTAACTATGCTGCCTACTAGTATGATTGTCATGTGACTCCTACACCTTGTAGTCCTTTGTCTTATGTAACATTTTCTATACAGTGATTTACACACGTATGATTGATTGTCTCTGTGTATTATGTGTGATGTAAAGCGCTCTGACACCATACACTGGTATTAGTGGTGCTGTAAATTTTCTGATACTTTATTATTTTGACATTTTTACACATGCTAACAGTCTCTGCAAAGATTTTTCCTTATTAGTACCAGTGGAACATACAAATGCATCAGCGAGAAAGGTGACCAGTCAACCTTTGCAAAGGGCCCTGCACTTCACAGCAGCACAAGTGAAGTCACATTTTTAGTAACTTTTGATCCGTTTGAGCTATAAACAATTTATTAGTTAAAATCGTCAGATTATGCAGCAGATGATGTATTTATGTGGCAAATATGGCAGAGCCATAATTATGTGGAAAACGTTTGCAAACTAGGATATTTTGCCATTCATGTTTGAACTGCTCTTGTGGAAAAAGGGAGGAGAAGTGCTGATGACAGAAACTCCATGGCTGGGAGACAAATGGCTTGCGATTCCACTTTTAAGGATTTTTGGGACATTCTGTGATTGAAAACGTATCCCACTTTGTGAATGTATTTTAATGTCAAGAGAGGGTAGCATCAGACAAGAGAAAGCAGCATCGGACAAGAGAAAGCAGCATCGGACAAGAGAGGGTAGCATTAGACAAGAGACAGCAGCATCGGACAAGAGAGGGCAGCATCGGACAAGAGAAGGTAGCATCAGACAAGAGAAAGCAGCATCGGACAAGAGAGGGTAGCATTGGACAAGAGAGGATAGCATCGGACAAGAGAGGGTAGCATCATTGAGGATAGCATTGGACAAGAGAGCGTAGCATCGGACAAGAGAGGGTAGCATCGGACAAGAGAAAGCAGCATCGGACAAGAGAGGGTAGCATCAGACAAGAGAAAGCAGCATCGGACAAGAGAGGGTAGCATCAGACAAGAGAAAGCAGCATCGGACAAGAGAGAGTAGCATTGGTCAAGAGAGGATAGCATCAGACAAGAGAGGCTAGCATCGGACAAGAGAGAAAGCAGCATCGGACAGGAGAGGGTAGCATTGGAAAAGAGAGGGGAGCATCAGACAAGAGAGGGCAGCATCGGACAATAGAGGGCAGCATTGCACAAGATAGGGTCGCATCGGAGAGGATAGCATCGGACAAGAGAGGGTAGCATCGGACAAGAGAGGGTAGCATCGGACAAGAGAAAGCAGCATCAGACAAGAGAGGGCAGCATCAGACAAGAGAGGACAGCATCGGACAAGAGAGGGTAGCATCGGACAAGAGAGGGTAGCATCGGACAAGAGAGAATATCATCGGACAAGAGAGGGCAGCATCGGACAAGAGAGGGTAGCATCGGAGAGGGTAGCATCGGACAAGAGAGGGCAGCATCGGACAAGAGAGGGTAGCATCGGACAAGAGAGGATAGCATCGGACAAGAGAGGGCAGCATCGGACAAGAGAGAGCAGCATCGGACAAGAGAGGGTAGCATCGGAGAGGGTAGCATCGGACAAGAGAGGGTAGCATCGGACAAGAGAGGGTAGCATTGGACAAGAGAAAGCAGCATCGGACAAGAGAGGGTAGCATTGGGAAAGAGAGGGTAGCATCGGAGAGGGCAGCATCGGACAAAAGAGGGTAGCATTGGAGAAGAGAGGGTAGCATTGGAGAAGAGAGGGTAGCATCGGAGAGGGTAGCATTGTACAAGAGAGGGTAGCACCGGACAAGAGAGGATAGCATCGGACAAAAGAGGGTAACATCGGGGAAGAGAGGGTAGCACCAGACAAGAGAGGGTAGCATCGGACGAGAGAGGGTAGCATCGGACGAGAGAGGGTAGCTTCGGCCAAGACAGCGTAGCATTAGAGAAGAGAGTGTAGCATCAGACAAGAGAAAGCAGCATCGGACAATAGAGGGCAGCATTGCACAAGATAGGGTCGCATCGGAGAGGATAGCATCGGACAAGAGAGGGTAGCATCGGACAAGAGAGGGTAGCATCGGACAAGAGAAAGCAGCATCAGACAAGAGAGGGTAGCATCGGACAAGAGAGGATAGCATCGGACAAGAAATGGTAGCATCAGACAAGAGAGAAAGCAGCATCGGACAAGAGAGGGTAGCATTGGAAAAGAGAGGGGGTAGCATCAGAGAGGGTAGCATCGGACAAGAGAGGGCAGCATCGGACAAGAGAGGGCAGTATCGGACAAGAGAGGGTAGCATCAGAGAGGGTAGCATCGGACAAGAGAGGGTAGCATTGAAAAAGAGAGGGGGTAGCATCGGAGAGGGTAGCATCGGACAAGAGAGGACAGCATCGGACAAGAGAGGGCAGCATCGGACAAGAGAGGGCAGCATCGGACAAGAGAGGGTAGCATTGGAAAAGAGAGGGGGTAGCATCAGAGAGGGTAGCATCGGACAAGAGAGGGCAGCATCGGACAAGAGAGGGCAGCGTCGGACAAGAGAGGGTAGCAATAGAGAGGGTAGCATCGGACAAGAGAGGGCAGCATCGGACAAGAGAGGGCAGCATCGGACAAGAGAGGGTAGCATCAGAGAGGGTAGCATCGGACAAGAGAGGGTAGCATCAGAGAGGGTAGCATCGGACAAGAGAGGGTAGCATCGGACTGCTAATGCCATGCCATGCAAGAGGAGCAGGGTGGGGGAGGGGTCAAGGACAGGACTGCACTACCGGGGTCACCCAGCAATAAATGCTTCTGGTCAGAGCCCCCCAAACACTTCCTATAAGAGGTCCTTGGTACAGTACACAATGATTTCCAGTTTCCCGGCCCCACCAAAGATCTTTAAAATGTACCATTTATTTATACAAGTTAATCGTAAAGACCCATCAGACCTCTGTAAAGTGATCTGAGTTACCAAAGTCTGATCAGAGACCGTGTTCTATATTATGCAAAATGTCACAAAATATTACTGCTAATTACCGAGCAATTGGCATATTAAATTCACGATTTATAATCCCTTTTACCGCCATGCCTGCGCCAGAATGTTCCGTTGAAGGTGTTGCTCATGGAACAAGGACCAGCGCCCTAAACCCTCCGGAGAAAGCTGTAACGTAGGGCGTCCAACGTGGGTCCAAGAAGGACAGATCACTCCAGATTTTCACGATGCCCACTCAATAGGGTTATAATTAGGGCTCCCTGTTTTATGGTATTTTTTTTTAACATTTCCGTCTGAATTTATCCATATTCATTTTTTGGCATCCTATTGGGATTTATCCATATTTATTTTGTGTTTTGAGAATAAACGGAGTGACCATGTAGTATATTTCCATGTTTATTTAACTCTTAAACGTGCACTCATACGCGGATGGCTGTCGCCGTTTTAGCAGATTAAGCAGCCACATATAAGAAAAGACTACACCGATAGGTGCATAGCGTTATGCTACAAATATACGTCAACACATGCCTGTATTTAAGGAAATCCGATCCTGTTTTGTACCTCCCTATGCTGTCCATCTGCCCAGATTTTGCCTGGAATTCATGGAAGACAGCATGGAAAGTCTTTGACAGAAAGCACAATTTTTAATATTTTTCCACTTTTAAAAATAAATACAGACAGGAAACACGTTGTTTTCTGTCTATATTTATCTGCAAGAATTAGTAAAAACGGAAAACTGGGAGCCTTAGTTATAATTCCCATTCAGAATCATTGTATAGACACATTTATTTTATGTAGCGATCCCAAAAGTCTTGTCATAAATCTGGCTCTCCTGGACCTAACTTGGACACACCTGGTGAACAGTGTCAATTCTGTCCCAAACTTCTCGTTTTTATCAGCTTAGTTTATAAAATAAATGATTAGACAGATCATCTGCTGAAGAGAGGGGTTTATTAACATGTCTGTAAACCGTTTAATTATAAAACCGTAACATATTACAGTCATGCACTATTAAGAACGCTAACACGCCCCCAGCCCCTCGCCAGATCCCTTTAAAATCTCAGGGCCTGATTCCGCCCCTGGCCGCGCGCAGACTGCTCCACTTTCTGGAATTCACAAAAGTTCTCCAGGTTACGCCAGAAAGTCTGCAACTTTACGTGTTCTGGTAAGAAGAGATATGTACAGAATGAGTTGCAACCGTGTTGATTTTTTTTTTGCGCATAGAAAAATACATTTCCCCTGTGGAGAGACCCCTTGGTATCACCTGCTTCTCCGCCGTGAAGGGATTTACTCCCGCCATTAGCATACGTAAATGCCCGGCTCCTCCAGGTCGGGGGGGGGGGGGGGGGAGTTCTCTCTCCCCGGTTAGTGTGTCATTGGTTGCCCATCTTAACGCACCTGCTAGTTCAGGCACACTACACAGTGTGCACAGGACGGCTGAGGAATGCGCTCCAATCAGATTAAACTCTTACAGAAAGGCCAACAGGGAGAGGTTACTGGATTATATATCTAACGTGATCACTAATCAAACATTAACTGCACAATCCTGGTATCTGGGGCTGTGGAAAAAGCATTCCTTCAAGAAAGGGTCAAAGGGGAATTTCAGGAGACTTCAATTGTTTTTTAAAACATAAAGTAACAATGGACGATATTGACTATAAATATAATGAGAGTTTAGAAGACTTAAATATTACCTTTTCTTCACACCAATAAGAATTCAATTTCCTGTGATGTGCATTAAAAGAGAAGCACTTTCTATATCCGTTCCAAGCCCACGCACCTGATCACTTACATTTATATGCCATGTTTTATTTTTTATTTTTTAAGCATATGGTCACCACTTTTAGGCAGCAACGTGTTTTAACTTGTGCTTGTTATTTTAGGGGCATGTGCGCACAGTAAGAAAATAAAAAATAAACTTTAGCACCAGCGTTCCAGAGCCAGATGTATTGGATTTGCCAATGCTTTGTGTTCTGTTTTCGGTTTGAAATGTACTGTATTTTTATTTAAGTGTATATCCACTGCTGTACTGAATAGTACTTGCACGCTTTACATCAAAACAACATGTAGAATTCATCGGCTAAAACAAGGTTCCAAAGGTCACAGGTATTTTACGCAATGGAACGTAGTGGGGTCGGACAAATGGGGCACCCGCACAGACGACGGACTAACAAAGAAAACAGAGGCAGGCCCGGTTCTAGAGGGTGGGCCAGGCCCACCCACGGAAGACCCTTGGCCACCCAAGGCCATTGAGAAGTGGAAAAGCAGGACCACATACTTGGGCCGACTTTCCTGCTGGCGCACAACCCGGAAGGCTGCTACAGCTTGGCTGTGACTCTCAGCGAGCCACAGTCAGGCCGGTCCAGTGTCATGGGCAGCAAAGGAGGCACAGCATGGGGCATCTCCCCCATCCCAGGCCTCAGGAGGTGACTGAGTCTTCAGGGAGCTTGTGATGCTTTTGAGCCGCACAATTAACAAGTCTTAGGCGGGGGATGTTGGCTTTAGTCCCTCGCAGCAGGCCATTGTAGTGTAGCTCCTATTTCCCTAATAGGCTCTGCGCATTGGAATAATATCCCCTATAGGTTTGACATAGGACTAAGGTCGGTATGTCCCTATCGAGTATATTAAACTTAATTACTTGTGCCAGCTAGCTCAGAGGCCACTAGAAACTCCTTGACAACAAGAAGGGAGTAGTTTCTGGCAGCCGCAAAACATGACCACTTTGTTTCCCTTTAGAATCAGAACGTGTCCCAGAGTCGTGGAAACAATAGATACCAGTTTCACTCAGCTCAATCGTGCATGCTTAGTTTTCCTCAAAGTTACACAGAAAGAATAGACGGGCGTTTCAATAAAAGGATTTATTGAACAGTCTTGTTTCTTTTTTTTTTTTTTTTAAAGTTTTGAAAACCTTTATTTAATCAATGAAATATTCTCCACAGCAGAGTGCCCACATCCCTGAAAGGGCCGGCACAGCAAGGCATTGCTCGAAGATTTACCGTAAAGGGGAGAGGGATAACACAGCAAGCCGCCTACAACCACATCGGGCCGGCCGCGTCAGGTGATATAGTAGCAGTGAATAAGCAGGGATTAGATCGTGAGCATATGCCGTGAAGTAACAACTTTTCAACCAACAACTTCTCCACTTTTGTGTTATGTGCTCTCCAAATATTCCTTGTGTGGTATGACGTGTCATGTAGGGAACAATGTATGGATGTGTCCGTGTATCTCCGGATTCATTGTGCAAGAGGTGTGTCACCGCGAGAGGGGATCAGTTCCAGTCTGTGCGTCTCATGTTTGTGGGGCAAATGGGGGGAGGGGGGGGAGGTGGCGGGGAAGATGTGCTGGTTGCGCGTTCCAATAAGTATATCTGCAGAGGTGCCCAGATATCCCGGGGTCGGGAGGGGGGGGTAGAAGTTCAGCGTATGTGTGTAGTTGCTCTTGACAGTAAATAAGGTCTTGTAGCCATTCTTTGAATTTCGGAGCCCTCCCTCTTCCCCATCTGCAAGCATTCTTTCTCTTGGCAAGGAGGAGTGCAATGGATGTATATTTACGGATTGAAGCCGCTATGGGTGCAGTATATCCCAGGAGTGCAGTCAGAGGATCTACCGGAATGTGTATGCCAGTCATAAGATCCAGGGCTGTCATTACCTCCGTCCAATACCTACGGATTGGTGGACAGTCCCAGGCTACATGGCGGAAATCAGCCCCGTCACCACCGCAGCGGTCACACGTGTCGTTGTCACGAAGTCGTAATCGATGTAGCCGTGCCGGTGTGTAATATAAACGGTGGATGAATTTATAGTGTAGGAGTCGGAATTTGCTGCTAGCAGAGATTTCCCCTGTTTGCCGACAGCAAAAGGACCATTGAGCGTCAGTCAGGGGATGGCCTAGTTCTGTTTCCCATTTGGTCTTTGCTAACGGGGGATCATATTCTCTATTGCTCTGGACAGTTCGATATAATAGTGAGATAACATGGGATGGGGTGACTTGTTGCAGGAGAGCGTGCAAGGGGAGCATGGTAGGAGGTTCTTGAGGGAAGCAAGGAGTGAGGGTTCTTATATCTTGCCGCAGTCTAATATAGTAGAATCGTTCTAGAGGGGAGGGGGTAGTGGTGCCAAAGAATTCGTCACTCGTGCAAAATTTGCTCTTTTCGTACAGTTGTCCCCAAGTGTGGATTGATAATTTGCGTAGTAATCTGCGGCATCCTCCCTCTTGGGTTACCGGGATGTCTTGTCTGCCGGCAAGGGGAAGGAGGGGGGAATATAATAAAGGAGTGCGTGTGGCGTTTGCTAGATCCCGCCATGCGCTGGTGGTGCATTGGACGGTGGTGGAGGCGTGGCTTCGTGTGACTGCAGGGGTGCTTAAGTACGCAGTGCTTGGAATAGGGTGCATATATCCGTCTTCAATGCCCAAGTGTGGCATGTAGGGGGGGGGTGTACCCAGTAGGAGGCAAAATGGGCTTGAGCACAGCTAAAATATAATTCCAAGTCTGGTATCTCTAGCCCTCCCTCGCTGAAGGGACGTGTAAGAATCTCCCAGCGTAGTCTAGCTTGTTTGCCGCCCCACACCAGCCGAATTAGGAGGCTTTTGATATTCGAGAAGAAGTGACGGCTGGGGGCATAGGGAATATTTATGAATAAATATAACAGTTTGGGCAGTATGACCATTTTTATGAGGGCGGCTCTACCCGCCATGGACAATGGTATTGCAATCCATCGTGTGATTTTGTCCGCCAAGGAAGTCAGTGCTCTGCCGTAGTTAGCCCTCATTAGTTCTTCGCGATTGCGGGATATGACTATTCCTAAATAGGTGAGGGTATCCTCGCACCATGCCAAGGGGTAGTCTGGTTCGAATCTGGGAGTGGAATCAGTGAGGGGGTAAATTTGGGACTTTCCCCAGTTAATATTTACTCCAGAGAGGCGTCCAAAAAGGAGGAATTGTCGGAGGATGGGGTTCAGGCTTTCCTCAGGACGTTGCAGATAAAGAGTAATATCATCTGCATATAGTGAGATTAAAATCTGCCTTTCGGGGTAGATGAGGGCGTGTGTTCGGAAATGTTGGCGTATCTTAGCAGCCAGGGGTTCGATAGCCAAGGCGAATAGAAGGGGGGATAAGGGGCATCCCTGCCTGGTTCCTCTAGCAATCGTAAAAGGGGCCGATCGTTTTCCGTTGATCATCACCGTGGCCCGCAGGCCAGTGTATAGCAGATTTATCCAGGCCAGGAATGGAAGGGGGAATCCCATACGATTCAAGACGAAGGCTAAATAGTCCCACTCGAGGGAGTCAAACGCCTTAGTGGCATCTAAAAACATGGCAGCGGCGTTAGTGTCAGGTTCTAAATCATGGAGGATCGCAAAGAGGGTGCGAAGATTGTGAGAAGTGCCCCTAGTTGGCACAAATCCCGATTGGTCGGGGAGGACCAGGACAGGCATGAGAGGGCTGATGCGATTGGCGATTAGTTTAGCAAGGATCTTGGCATCCACGTTGATAAGGGACAGGGGCTGATATGAATCTACTTGTGTCGCTGATATTCCCGGTTTGGGTAGGGAGATAATGAGCGCTTCACGCATCGATGGAGGCAAGATGCCCGTCTCTCGGGCCTCCTCAAGTACGTGACGCAGGGCAGGAATAAGGAGATGCCTATATAGTTTATAGAATTCGGCCGGAAGGCCATCGGGTCCTGGGGCTTTTCCCGACTGTAATTGCATAATTGCGGAGATTATTTCATCATCTTCAAAGTGGGCTAGTAGGGACTCTCTCTGGTTATCTCCCAGCCATGCGATAGCTGTGTCCTCAAAGAATGAGGTGAAGTCTTCAGGGCATGTTCTATGTGTTGTGTACAGCTGCTTATAAAACCTCTGAAAGGTGTTTACTATGTCCGAGGTGTCTCTATGGGTCTGCCCCTCTTCGTCTGTTATCTCTAATATTGTATTAGCAAAGCGGGGGGCGAATCACGGAGGCTAGTGCTTTTCCTGGTCTTTCTCCTCGCCGTAGCGGCGAGCCCGGTGATATTTTCCTCTAAATTTACATTCCCTTTCTGCCGTTTCTCGATAATCAGTAAGCAAATCATGTAACTGTGCCTCCTGCTCCGGTGTGGGTGTGTTGCGGAGAGTCTCTTCCGTGTTTTTGATTGTGTGTTCTAGCTTCTGTAATGTATTTCTGATATCCCTCAAGAACCCACCACTTTTGGCTATGCATATTCCCCGTATGGTGGTCTTAAAGGCTTCCCATACGGTAGAGTATTGCAGAACCGATTTATCGTTCCGGGGAAAAAACTCCAAGATTTCCTGCTCAATCTCGTCTTTAAACACAGGATCTAATAATGATTGGGGGTTGAGCCGCCAGGAAAAGTACGGTGAGTCTTCATGTGGCGGTGCGAGGGAAAGGAGGACGGGTGAGTGATCCGAGTATGTGCGTGGGAGGTGAGATGCGTGCGTTAACCAAGTTGTTAGTCCTTTATCTATGATCCAGCCATCGATGCGGGACCAGGATGAGTGAGCAGTGGAGTAGCAGGTCCCTTCCCGGGTGTGTGGGTGGAGGGTCCTCCAAGCATCCTTGAGGTTATGTTCCTCCATGATACCTAGGAGGGTCGCCTGCGCGTTGGAATAATGGCGCGGTTGTGGATGGGATCTGTCTAATTCCGGGTTAATGGTCACATTGAGGTCTCCCCCCCATATGATGTGTGTGGAGCCTATATCCATTATTTTGCCCCAGAGTATACGGAAAATTCCGGGTCATCAGTGTTGGGCCCATAGCAGGAGACAAATGTTATGGATTGCGCAAGCTAGTCTACCCCATAGAATACTATACCGGCCTTGCGGGTCTCCGTATGAGCCAATGGGGGTGTAGGGGAGCGAGCGCTTCACCAATATGAGGGTACCTCGGGCGTAGGATGAATAAGATGAGAAACATTTAGTGAGTGCCCATCGAGCTGCGAAGGTGGGAGATGGGTTGGGGGCAAGATGTGTTTCTTGAAGCATGGCACAATGAATGTGGTGACGTTCCAGATACGAGATGATGTGACGGCGTTTGCGTGGATCCCCCAGCCCTCTAATATTCCAGGTCAAAAAATTATAGTGGGCCGGTTTAGTGCGTGATGCCATTTGTTCCGTGCGTTTCTATCGGTTGGAGTATGTCAAGGTTATATGTGAGAGTTACAGCATGAGCATATTTTAGTGAGGTGGAGCAATAACATTCTATATTGAACCCCTTCCCGCGACCTCCCCCCTCCCACACCAGCGACCCAAACTCGCCGTGTCCTATCCCTCCCCCCACCCTAACCCAAACTGTGGCCTTCTCCCCAACGGGGGGCGAAGGGCTCAACAAATTCCCCATGTATGATACGAAGTACTTAGGGTTCACCTGTCGGGTGGGTCCCAGAGGGCGGTCAAGTTCTCCTCGTCAGAGCGAGGGTGCTCGGGCAGCTTTATACTGCGACATCTCGGCGTTAGTTGAAGGTTAGTCCTGTACATATAAGAAGGTATCTATCAGGTCGCTTCGCTTCCAGTGCGGTACACCGCTTTTAGAGTCCAGCAGCAGGGTATACAGGTGGAGAGAGGACTGTATACATGGGACATTAGCTTCTTCCTCTCGGTCGGCTCAGCCAATAGTAGTCGGGTAGATCCTATAGTAAGCAGCTGCTGCATCAGTGGTTGAGTCACATCAGACTATCCACAGTGTTTATGTTCTGTGGCTGTTTTCCGAGTGATTCTATGTAGGGCGAGCGTTGGTAGCTGCATGATTGTTGTCCCACAGGGCACGAGTGTATTATGGCGGGTCATGTCATCATGCGCTTCTCATCCATGGGGAAGTGGGGAATGCGCCTTCCTGTAGGCTCTGGATATGTTACGTAGGAGAGGGGGGAGCCTTGTCCATTTGTCTTATTCAACATCCAATGTATTCCCGTCTTCTGCGGTGCGATGCGCCGGGGGCCGCTGATCCGTGGGTATCTTAGGCAGGGTCTTGAGGAAGTCCTGGGCGTGCTGCGGGTTCGTGAAGAAGTGCTGTTTGTCTTGGTACGTTACCTTGAGACGGGCGGGAAATAGCATGGCATAGGGTAGATTAAGCTGTTGAAGTTTTTTCTTCACCTGTAGGAATTTGCGACGCTGGTCCTGGACGGCCATGGTGAAATCCGGGTATATCGAAATCGCCATTCCTTCATATGTCAGTTGCCCTTGTTCCCTAGAAAGGCGGAGGGCGGTGTCCTGGTCGCGATAATTTAGTAGTTTGGCGATGATGGGCCGGGGATGAGTACCCGGGGCCGCTCGGTTCGCCAGTGATCGGTGCGCCCTTTCCACCACCAGGACTTGCGAACATGCTTCTCTGCCAAATAATATAATGAGGAGCCGTTCCACGTAGTCTTCCACCCTTCCAGTGGCCGTGGATTCCGAAACACCAAGAATTCTGAGGTTATTCCTCCTCGAGCGGGACTCCAATTCTTCGTTTTTGGCTGCGATCACTTTCAGTACTCGGTCCATCTCCAGGGTGCGGCTCGTGGTGGCGGCGGTCGTGTCTTCTAGATCCGAAATACGTCGTTCCGCCTCGACCAGGCGGTCATCGTGTTTCTCCACTCTATGCGTGAGGCCTTCCAGTCTGGTGTTCATGGAGTCCATTTTGGACTCTATGGAGGTTAAGCTTGATTGCATTGTCAGCAGGAGCTCCTTGAGGTCCGCGGTGGATGGGGCCGACGCGTCCTGCTGGTCTTCGTCAGGTTCCGAGTGGGATCGAGACGATTTGCGGGTGTCAAAATTCAACTTTGGCTGCCTCCCGTCCGGTTTCCCCATGGTTGCAATGGAGGTGATTGAGAAGCGTTGCGGTCTCGGGGAGTAGTAACACCGGGACTAATGCCTTAGATTGAGCTATGACGATGCCCCACGGGCTGAAACTAAAACTGTTTGTACTTACCGCGGAGCCCGAGTACCCTTGGCCGATGCCCGGTGGAGCTGTCCTAAGCAGCTATAGAGGAGTTTGGCTCTGGTTCACCCCCTCGGCCGTCATCTACCCAGCCGGACATCGGACATTGTTTTGCACGGTTTTTCACGGTTTTGTCTGTCCTTCACTTTGACTTCTTTGTCTGATTTGTTCCCCCTGAAGTTCTTTTCCCCTCCCGGTCGGCCTGCCTCGATCTGCTTTCCTTTCCCCGGTTTGCCTTTCCCCCTCTACCTCCATTCGACGTGCGTCTTGGCTATGCTACTCGCTAATAACTTATATTACTGTGTAATCTCATGTTTTTCCTCCTATGCCTATATTTGGCTTGTAACTGATGTAATTTTTGTAACCTGTAACTCGCTGATCCTCATGTAAAGCGCTCTGATACCTCCGGGTCTAGCCAGCGCTATATAAAACTCTGCAAATAAAATAAATAAAACAAATAGGAGTGAGAGCGCGCTTCAGAGTCCCAGCCAGGGTTCGCCAAGTGGATCGTCCCCCTGTCGCACAAGAATCCGGAGTCAGCGGAGGGGCCAGCGGTGTAGGGGAGAGGAGCCTCCAATACTCATATATGGTGCCCAAGTGGTTTAATACCCAATTCCGTGAGATCTTAGCTGTTTCTGGAGGGAGGCTGCTATCTTTTTCCCTAGTCGAACGGCGTCAAGGGGATGTAAGCGTTTAGGCAAGGCAGTCACCGATACCGTCAGCAGAGATCCGTAGGCCGCGATTTGCCTTGTTCTCCTGTAGGCCGGCCGCCGCGTTGGTGGTCCCTCCGCGACTCAGTCTCTGGCCCTGCAAGATCCCCAGCCCTCGCTCCGGTGGGAGGCGGTATAGGGGTTATGATAGTCCGGATGGCAGTGGTCTTCAGAGTCGTCTCCCCCCGCCAGACTCCAGATCCCAACAGGGGCCGGATTCCAGTACTCGGTCCCCCCAGGCGCGCAGCATAGGATGTGGGTCAGGAAGGCCCCAACGTGATCTGGGATGGTGCAACTCGCACACTTTATTCTATCCGGGCCGTCCCTCTGTTATTGGCTCCTAGAGGGGGGTGATCCCTATGTACAGCCGGTCCTAGGCAGCATTAGTTGGGGCGTGCGAGGTGGAGAGCAGCCTCTGCCTACCTTGGTCTCAGCGCGCCCCTCCGTGCACTCGGTGATGTGTCTGGCCCATATAGGACGGCCTCGTGGATTCCAGCGTCTCCCTCTGCCTCCGCGGATCCGGGGCGCCGTCTGATTGTCAGGCTCCGCACAGGGGTATCCTCGGCGTCGTGGTGGCCGCTCGGAGCCGGCAGCCCCCTCGCCAGGTTCTTCTCGTCTCGGTGGGCCGCTGGAGCGAGGATCATCCGCCGGCTCTTCGTTTCCCTCTCGCTAGGCTTCCTTGGTGAGCGCAGGCCCAGCTCCTTCCCGCGGCAGCATCGGCCTCCTCCTCCGACGGCGAGGCAGGGGCGGCAGGGGCAGTGGGGACAGTCGGTAATCCTCAGGAGCCCAGTGGGCCTCCGACGCCCAGGCGTAGCGCCGGCCAGTTGTAGGACCCCGGCAGCTCCCGTGCGATCTCGGGATGGGTCAGGTCGCCATTTTGTCGTTGGTGCCCGGCGGGAGATCGCTTTCGGTTATGTCGTCCCTCAGCTTACTACCGTGAGTTATGGCAGTGCAGCGGTTTCCCTGGACTGTCCTCTTTTAGAATCGGCCATTAAACTGCAGATCCGTCGGGAGATGTGCAGGATTTTTGCCGGATATCGGCCCGAGCCGCAAGAGCCTCACAGAGGTGCGGCCATCTTGCTTGGCGCCCTCTAGCGCCCCCCCAACAGTCTTGTTTCTCGTGTAAGAGATATGTGCTGTTATGATCACAAGACAGTATGCAAGATAAATAATGTACAGCGTAAGCAGTAGAAATAAATAATACTGCGCTAGCATTATCTTTTAGCATATATTTACGTACATAAATAACATGAGCTAAAAATGCGAGTACTCATACGATGCGTCTCTAAGCTAGTTCTACCCCAATGTGCCTAACCTAACCTAGGTGTAGGGAGAGGTAAGAAGTAGGTGAAGTATTCCTTACTACGGTATACTAAGAGTATGGTAAGTCTAGGATGCCTAGTATACTAAGTATACCTAGTATGCCAAGAGTCCCTCTAGGTTCTAGTCAGCTCCATACCTTGAGAATGAGAGAGGTGGGAATCTCTTTCCGGACTCGAACTCCAACACCCCGTGAGGGAAGTTAGATCACTGGAAGCTGGACTCTCTGCGTGCAGGGATGACAGCGTCTTCTCAGTGCGTCAGGCCGGGATACGGGCTCCTCTGAAGTCGAGGTCTCCTCTGATTTACAAGGGCTAGGGAAGGTATATTTATACCTGAGAGGTACCTCAGAATGTTAGCATTGACGTGAATCGGACAGCGGAAGACGCCATGAATGAACCCCTAAGGTATAACGGTTCATGCATAATAGATGAGTCCTTGAAGAAATCAATAGTCCTGTGCTAGGGAAACTCCCGAAGCCTAAGGGTCTGTTCTTCAAGAACTCGTTGTGACGTTAGGGTGGACGGATGTCAGGGACCATGCCTGTATTTGGAGTGCACGGTTTAATGCCTAAATAAGGACTGGGATTTTATGCTTATATAAGGGCAGGGCGAATTGTGCCTATATAAGGATATGATACAGGAAAACCTATGTACGGACACCCAAAGAGGAATACAACACCATAACGATCGGATAGTAACATTATAGGAGGGGGTGAGGGGGGGGGAGCCTTGTGCCAGCATTCTTGGTTTAAAAACTGTGTAGTGACATACCAGATGGAGATTGGAAGTCTCATTCCAATGACATTCCATCCGTTTATGGAATGGGGAGTGAGCTGTGCACACCGAAGAGAGATGCAACTTCAGAAATAAAACACCAAGGACTGAAATAAAGTTACATATGACTAGAAATGAATAAAAGGAAAATTCGATTTTGAGAAAGTAGCAGTGAAAAAATCAAGCCACCTTCTATGTTTGGGCAAATGGAGAGGTGAGAGCAGTGGAGAGATAAAGAAAGAGACAGAGACAAAAAGAAATAAGAGATGTAGTGGAGACAAACAGAGAGGGGAGAGGAGAGAGGGAGAAATGATTGAGGAGAGAAGAGAGGAAAGGAGGCTAGAGTGGAGGGAAATTATTATAGATAAGCACATTGAGGGAGTGCGAGAGTAAGAAAGGAGAGAGGGAAACAGCCAAGGAAAAGTTGAAGTGAAGACAGACTAAGTGGAGAGAAGAGTAGAACAAGAGATTGGTAAAAAGAGGGAAGGGTAGAAGCAAAAGTGGAGAGAAGGGCGATGCAAAGGGAGAAAAAGAACATTGAAGGACAACGTGAAGGCTGGATGCTGAAGAGGATGTTAGATGTTTCCTGGTCAGTAATACTAAGGAAAAGATGGACACGACCTCACACACACACTTCTTAGTTCTGACGTTCCAGCAGTCCACAGCTTGATTTAGAGGTTGGTGATACCGAGAAGTAGTGCCAAATATGGAGAAAACCCCAAGAAAGAGATAGTATGGTCAAAGAAATGCCACCTGTGGATTCTCCACTGTTTCTAACAATTCCTCCAGAAGTAGGTGGATTTTCCCTTACCCCTCAACCATAAAACATACTTGTGGTCTGATCTCTACTAAAGGTAGAAGGCCCTCCAGTTTCTGGTTTTCTTTTGGGAGCTGCAGACCTGAAAGCACTCACAGGGACAGGAATGTATGCAATGTCTACAGAGAATGGTCTTCTGCAAATGTCAAGGTTTGATAAACAGCAAGCAAGCCAGTAAATGGGACACAACAGAATATAACATTAGGTGTAGGACACCAACTAGTTCAAGGGCTAGAAGGAAATGGAGGTAACTGGCAGGAGAAAACACAATTGAAGAAAGGGAGAATTTTTAGGACAGGAAAAAGAACTGAAGTTAAACTCAAAGAGGCAATTGAAACAGAGAGTGGGGAAGAAGGACATGGGAGGCAGAAAAAGAATGAAGGATAGAGTGTATGTGGGAGACAGAGGAGTGAGAAAGAGGGGGAGTTCGTAGACTAAGAGAGAGGGAGGGAAATAGTGCAGGGGGGATGGAAATGGGGAACATCAGGGCAACTACGGAGAGAGACAGAGAGAGACAGTAAAAAAGAGATGGAAAACAAGACAGGCAAAATAATGGGAGGGAGAATGATATAGGAGTGGATTAAAATAGATAGAAGGTTTTGTAGAATGAGAGAAAGACAGAGGGAGGAAGACAGAAAGAAAAGTTGTTATGATATATTGACAGATATACAGAAACAGAAAATCTAATAGATGTGGTGGGTGAGAATGCGAGAGTGCAGGTGAAATGAGAGAGTGAAGAAAGGGGAGAGAGGGATAAACACTAGAAAGAGGAGTGAAGGGCTGTTCATTCGTGTGGGGAAGTGAAAGAGAGAGCAAGGGCACAGGTAATATATAGAAAATGAAAAGAATGGCTGTAGCTGAAGTGATTTCCTCCACCATGTCAAGCAGAGTCAGATTGTGTCTGTTCCCATAAACGTCACCAAGTGCGAAGTTGTGTTACATCTCCTAAGACATCATAGTCAGAGAGACGTCCGTGTGGCAGACAAAAGGGTGCAAGAAAGACATGGATGTGTACAGCCACTGAAGCCTGAAGTTTAGCAGAGTTCTCTGACTTATTAAGGGTGGGCAAAGATATCAGGAGACCTCAGGGTGACCAGGAATGTCCGTGCTCTGAAGCTAAACAGGATCTTCTGATAGGTGAAATTGAGACGAAGATTCAGCAACTCGGGATGCCATGTGCCCCAGGGGCCTAAGTTGGACCGGAGCTCCAATGAACAATGTCCCTGCGAAGGAACCTCTGGGCACTTGACCGTGGCCAGGAGCAACAAGCAAATTACACTTATCACGAGGCTTAGCACCCCCTGGTGAGAAGGAGAGCTAGGGGCAAGCAGTAGCCTTGAAATCCATGGTGTGAGCAGGGTTCCGGGCAACTAGGGGTGAGCATAAACTTCAGGACCCTGAGGGTGAGCTTCAGGGTCAGGGACCTGAAATGAGCAATGCCCCTGAAGTATATTTTCCCTCTCAATGCCCACTGCGAGGATTGAGGGTGAGCAGGAGCTTCAGTCGTCTGGTGGTAACAGTACACCTCATGCCCTTAAGGTGAGAAAAACATCAAGGAAGCTATACGGATATATAAGGTTTGCGGAATCTCATTGTAAACTTGGTCCTCAGGGAAATGAGGATGTCCCAGAGCTTCCAGGTAAGAGTGAACAAGAGAACAGGGAAATCAGGTGACCAGATGATGCGTGAGCTGGAACCTTACGGACCTGAGCCTGAGCAGGAGTCTCCGGGGACAGGAGAGTGGAAATGAGCTTTGGGGTCCTTCTAATAAGTGGCTAGTTAAGAGACCAACTGATGGTGAGCAAGAGTGTGAAGAAGGCCTTAGGATGAGCAGCACCCATGGATTCTTAAGTGTGAACAGAATCCAACAGACAAGAGGATCCATGTGAACTTCAGGGGTCATGTTGGGCCGGGCCAAGCAAGGATCCATAAGAATGACCAGGAGTTGTAAGACCTGGCTGCCAAGAGAGGATTAAGAGATCGGTGGGTGAGAAAGGGCTTAGAGGATCAAAGAGTGAACAACTGATTCAGGCACATCTTAGTTGGAAGACGTGCGAGTGTGCTTGTTAGACTTGGCATCTTTTGGCGTTTTTCCCCTGACTTTTTGCTTTCTGACCTCCCGGTTTTGACTCTGTTTTTGCTGGTGTAATGATTCTGCGCACTTTCCTCACTGCTGTCCAGTGGGAAAGTGCAAGTGCTCCTGTATAAAATGTGTTACGGATTGGCGTTTCCATGATTTGCCTATTTGGTTTATGTGTCAGTCCCTTGTAAAGTGCACTGCGAGTGCCAGGGCCTATAGACCAAATGCTGTTGGTGGGCTGCAGCACTGGATTGTGCCACCCACGCAAACAGCCCGTAAGTGTAACTCGGGCCTGCCATTGCAGAGCCTGTGCGCAGCCTGGGGCTGCCATGTCGACTTGGCAAGTGCGCACACTTGCCAGTCCCTAAACCTTCCCTTTTCTACATGTTAGTCACCCCTAAGGTAGGCCCAAGGTACCCCTGTGGGCAGGGTGCGTTGTATGCGAAAGGTAGGACCTGCCCTGGTGTGTGTGGCATGTCCTGATAGTGAATTACAGCCTAGTTCGTTTTTCACTATTGCAAGGCTACCTGTTCCCCATAGGCCAGAACGGGCAGTTTTGATTATTACAGCTTATAATCCTAACTGACCCCGGGAACATGGTAGAAACTCGAGTTTAGTATGCCTGGACTCAGAATGATAAAATGCATCTTTTAGTGAAGTTGGTTTTAACATTCTGTGTTTGAAAATACCACTTTTAGAAAGTGGGTATTTTCTTGTCTAACCATCCAAGCCTGCCTCTGCGAGGTTGTGTATTCCTTGTCTGGAGTGTGAGTGACAGGGGCTGGGGGATGCCAGGAGACAGGGTGAGTCAGCACAGGGCTGAATAGCAAGATCTACATGTAGATGGGTGGGAGGAGTTGCACCTGGGCCTTGAATAGGACAGTGCCTTCCCTCCACAATGCTGGCTCCACCTCCTGTGGTGCGTCTGATGTCCCTGGCCTACTCTCTGAAAGAAGGGACGGAGACTTGTCAACAAAGTGCTCCGGAACTGGTTTGGACTAGGCAAAGGCCTCTCTGCCTTCAGAGAACAAAGGAATTTGGGATATAAATATTGGGGCCCTGACCCCATGAATTTAGATCTCGCTGGAATCAAGGAACCTGCCAAGACGAAGAGCTGGAAGAGCTGCCAGGAGGAGTACTGCCCCTTTGCTGTGTTGTTGCTTTGTTGGGTTGGCCTGCAGCTGCTGCTTCTGCCTTGGGCAGTGAAAGGACTGAACTTTCTACAAACTTGTGCTGAGTGTCTCCAAGGGCCTGGAACCGAGCTGGCCTCCTGTTAAGAAGTCTCAGGGACTACAAAGACTTCACAAGCCTCTGGGTACCGCTTCTGGAACGCTGTTCCAGTTGCCACAGAGGAAGGGAACTGCAACCGACTCCGTCAACCGAATCCATCCCTGACCGGTGACCTGTTTGCACCGCAGACCGCATCGCCCCGCTTCGCATCGCAACCCTGGTCTCACCGTAGGCGACGTCCGACGCCGTCAACATCGAGCCGCTGCTTGCACCGTGACCTGTGGGCACCGCAGTTCGCATCGCATCGCTTCACTGAACCAGCCGGACCCGACCGACGCGGTCGCTGCAACTGGCTCAAGAGTCGTGACCGCATCGCATTTGGGGCACCGCTCGCACGTCTGCGACGCACCGCTCCGACTCGCACCGCTGTCCGACGCCAGCTCCCGCACTCCGGCTTGGTCGCCTGCATCGCAACCTGTCAGCACCGCATCGAGCACCGTCTCACCCTGCATCGCACGCCTTGGACTCACCGACTCCGTCTGCACGACGCTCATCGAGCCGCTGCCTGCACCGCATCGAGGGACACCGCACCTTGCATCGCTCTGTCTTGCACCGCAACCGCGACGAACGCCGAACGGCTCGTACACTCCGTACCAGCCACAACGAGAAAGGTACTGTGACCGAGTCTGTTCACGACTCTGCTGGCCCGTATCGACGCGGTCGGCTGGAACTGTTAGACTCTGTGGTTTTCAGCATCGCGGTAGGCTCGGACGGACCTACCGACTCGTACGAACTTTGTTTTTGAACTATTCCTGCAAAGAAGAAGTTACCTTATCAAGCATTCATTTTTAAAGTATAGTATTGTGGATTTTTGTCGTAATTGGTCTTGTCTTGAAGTATATAAAATATTGGTTATTTTTCTAAACTGGTGTGATGTCCGTTTGTAGTGCTTACACTGTATTACTGTTGGTTATGTGCAAATGCTTTACACACTGCCTCTGAATTAAGCCTGACTGCTCGTGCCAAGCTACCACGAGGGTGAGCAGGGGTTACTTCACGAGTGTAACACCCTTACCCTGACTAGGAAGAAGGGTCCCTACTTGGACAAAGGTGCAAGCCTTTGCCAACTAGAGATCCCATTTCTAACAGTGCTGCAGAGGAATAATGGTGTTTCCAGCATTGGATACTGCTAATGGTCCTAGAACATTTGACAAGTATAATTTATCATAAATGTCTCCCCAAATTAGCTCCCTGATACTAACCAAGCAATGTTTCATGAAAGGTTGTGATCTGCAAAGGTGGGCCACTGGTTTTTGGTCCTCCTGATTCACACCTGGACATAGGCTACTTTCAGGCCTGGGGACAAGCGTGATGTCAGCAGGGATGGTAGCTGCTGCCTGCACAGATGAACAGCACAGATATCCTGAACACTCTCGCTCATTGGCACAGATGAGGCAAAGGCTCCAATTTCATCCATTTTGCATCATAGCACTATGATGTTTTCAGAAGCACCTTACCTGATGTGTTTCTGTGCCTTAAAGATAGGTGTTTTAAGGTTCATAGTGCACACCCTTTGTACCCTGAACTCCTGTGGAAGTCTTTTTTATTACATGAGTGGCTAAGCAGAGCTCTGTAGTGCACAGTGTAGTGTTGTCTATTCTGAGCATGTTTGTTTAGTATAGGGCACTGCAGCCTTATTTTCCTGAGTAAAGCTTCTTTTTATTACTTGGTAGACGTTAATTACCATTTACACATTGCAAACCAAATCCACGCTACAAACAACCAGACAACTCAATACTAGCAGTTCACGCATGTTGTTACTTCCTCCATTAAGGGGGAGATGTGAATGCTGGAAGTATTGCTACTACAGGGATGGCCAAAGAAGCAATATCAGAAAAAACGGGTAGGTCTCAAAACAGATGGGAGAAGGACCCAGGCCCAGTTGAGTTAGTTTTGCACATTTGTCAAAACCATAACTCATTTTTAACTGTTTTTTAATGAACGTGTGCATAGAGAGGGAGAATAAATAATGGTAAAGTCTGCATCAATTTATTAGGTAGTGGTGTGGAAAGTTGTCAGCAGGCTTACTGCACCACATTTTTAAACTTCAATGCTTTGCAAACTGCAAAATTGAAAAATTAAAAAAAAATATATATATATGAAAAGCTGCAAAGAGATATGTGGCCGCAGGAATGTTTCTGCACATGACCAGGAGCAGGCTGCAGCACATCTGCATGCTGCACCCTCTCCCCTTTCAACAAGGGTGGAAGCGCAGCAGGGAAAGCGAAGTAGGTACCTCGTTGGTCGGTGGTTATGGAGTTAAGACATCAAAGGTCGATAATGTCAGTACCTAAAATATCAGATCTCTGCAATAATACTTTGTACTACTGCCCAGTCATCTTTGTGGCCCACCCATTCTTGTTCATGGCCCTCCCTGAACAAGAATCCTAGAGCCGGGCCTGAATAGAGGAAGTGCGTGATGAAAAGGGGAGGAGTTATGGAAGTACAGTTTGAGTAACCTTCTCTGGAGCCCAGCACAGTGCTTAATTTGTGCCGGTGCTTTCCGGTGCTCAGCACCGGCACTTAATTATCAGGGCCGGGTCTACACGCATTGCTGCATGTCATTGATTTTGATAGTAATTTTTACCTCCCTACTGGACTTGGCAGTGGCACAGAGTGTTACTGTTGAACTTGTGTTCAAAAACTTCTCGTCCGCACTCCGCAGTACTGTCGTCCGTCTCCCGAGTCCCACTCCCAGCGAAGTGTGTTGCAGGCGCACCGGCGCAGCTGTGAGCCTGGCCTGGCTTATTGGGCTGGATTTTGGTTCTGCGGGGGTGGGGGATGTGCGGCAGCAGGCAGCGTGCGCAGATTTTTTCAGATTGCACATTCGCTGCATTGCCACGCCCCAGCATACCCGCACGGCCGCACCCCACCACAGTCATCGTGGTTCAACGGCCGTCGGTTCAACTCAGTGTGAGTGCCAGCCAGCACGACCTGACGACGACGTTGGCGTTGAGGACTGGCGGCAGTAGCCAGTACTGGCAACAGCACCAGGTGAGGCAGGGCCTGGCAGGCCTAATCAGTTAATAAAGCAGAAGCCTAATGCGGTGCACTGCAGTCAGTGTGTGTCCCGGGCCGGCCGCCCGGGACACCACGAACGAACCAGTAAGTTACTTAACAGTAGTTAAGCAGTACTGAAGAAGTTAACTTAGTTAAGTACAGTACTGGTTAAGTAACTAACTAGTAGCGTAGCCGCATGCCACCATGACCATGAATATGCCGCCCGTGGGGGCGGTGGCGTGGCCCATGCCAAACCAACGCTCCTTTTTTGGGGAGCGTGGTGGCGTGACGGTCGTCAGCAGGTCACGTCACTGTGTGGTAGTAGCATGAATGATGAGATGCACTGGCTGGCCGAAGGCCACCTACTAGCCGCCGCCAGCAGTACACAGGCACACTGTACACAGGTTTTTTTACTGAAAAGTGTGCTCGAAGTTGAACCCCAGCTTGCAATGCGCCGAGACTGCTGATGCTACTGATGATGCTCGGGGTCTATACAGGCTGCGAAGATTGGTACAAGAGATCTGAGGGTCATAGGTTCTGGTCCATGCTGAGAGCCTGAGGACTGCAAGACTCCCATCATATTATCTATAGCACTGTGGCAGTAGCGGACGCTATAGACAGCGCATGGCACCCATGGATTGCTGTTGATTCTACGTAAGGGCAGGCTGATATTACTGTATGCATTGGGCATGCCATCATCATTCACAACGCACTGCCATTGATGCAGCGGCAAGAGATTCTCCACTCGATGCTGTGCACCATGGTAGTGCTGATGAGAACCTGTCTGTGTCACTAAGATGCAACCACATGTCTCTTTGGGACTTGTTAGATGCCCTGCTGAATGTGGGTGCATCTCAGTCCCTCCACATTATTAACGTGCTCCGCGTAAGGAGGCACATGATCTCTCTTCATAATATTGAGATGCTCTGCTAAACAAGGCCCAGATCTCTGTTCACATTATCTGTATGTATATTTGTCAATACTGTGTAGATATAGGTAGGTCAGAATTTCCTTAGGAAGAGCATTGCTGTTTCTTTAGTAATTCTGGTGGTGCTCGACGAATCTGCATGATGTTAATACTTACCAGCCTGCCCTCGAATTGTCCTGGAATGCTTAAATAAACTGGTTGCCTTCTTTCCTGTACCAGGCAGTAAGTAATAATGAACGAGCCCAGCATAGTCTTTAAGGCTCTTTAAGCGTGCGGCGTGCCATGGTTTGTGCTTGTAACTTTGTAATGTAATCTTGCCGCGCCTTAATATGTATGAAAGAGATGATGCGCAAAACAACTGACAGGAGTAGTTCAGCCGTCAGCGTCCGCCTCGCAGTGTCCTCCATTCATTTAATTTGAACTTCAAAGCAATCTATAACGCGCGCCACCTGAGCATTTGATTAAACAGGCGGCCCCGTGGACTCTTGGTGCCACTAGCTTTCTTCAGTGACTCGTGCGGATTTATTTTTCCCAAGAATTGTTTGCTTTTATTTATGGCGGAGGCCGGCAGAGCTGCAGTATGTGTCTACTGAGAAAATACCTGGGGTTTAATGAAGTTTATTTATGACTCTACTTTCTTAACTTCATTATTACTACCAGCCGCAGAAGCATGGTAGCAAGAGGGAGGTGAGGTGAAGAATAACTTAGAAGATGCCGGTGGGGAGGAAAGGGTAGGAAGCAGAGAGAGGCAGAGGTAAAGAGGGGTGAGCCATGACATCACATACCAAGAAAGCGATGACGGAGCAAGAGATGGGTGAGGAGAGAAGGAAAGATATATAGAAAGACAGGGTGTTGAGGGAGGGATAGGTAGACTAGAGAGAAACTAAAGACCATCAGAGTTAGAGGTAGACAGGAGGTGTGGGGGTGAGAGATTTAGAGAGAAAAATAGAAGCAAGTAAGAGAGACAAAGAATACTGGGGACTCCACTACATTATGCTCCCAAACAGGGCGTTACACGTCTGTGATTGTTCAACAACTTTGAGCGATGTTTGTAATTTTTAGGACAACAAGATAATAGTGAAAATGTACTCTATTTTGCTCCGGAGAAAAAATATTTCTCTAGTGTGGCCTGCAACAAAACTGTAGTCCAAATTATGTATAATACTTTAGGCCTCCGATTCTTACTCCCAAATGTCATTACATTGAAGTTTATTTTTCAAATGTGTAAGTTTGCACAGGTGCTCAAGCCTGAACATAGATGTAAAGTTATCCCTTAATCATATACACACCTAAAAGTAGCTACATTTACTTTTGATTTCTTTTTCAAAATTTTCACAGGGCAGGGGAACCTCCTATCAAAACCTTACTATGAGGAAGGCTCCCTTGCTGAAATTCAGATCAGGTGTATAACATCTGACTTTTAGCAGTGCCAGTTGAAGATGTGGGTGGCGCTAATAGAGTAAGTGGGTGGAGCCAGTGGAGGAAGTGGGTGGAGCCAGAGAAAAGTAGGTGTGGCCTCCGACAAACATTTGAGCACCTGCACTTTCATATTTTACAAATTAAGCACTGGCCCAGCAGAGTGGGCAGAGCCCTCAGTTCCGTTGGGAGGCGGTTCCAGAAAGTGGAAGTAGCGCCGTGAAGGACTTAAAGAGAAGGCTTTTAAGCGCCTTGCTTCCCTCCGGACACTGCTAGTGCGTTGGTCAGGCATAAGGTTTCTTTGAGTGGATGGCTCTGAAAGATGAGCGGTTGATTCTGAATGGAACCCTGGCACAGGTGACCACTTCAGAAGCTTTAAGGCCAGGGGAGTGGATGACATGCCCTCTTCTCGGATATTAAACTTGCGGTGGCCTCCAGAGCTGCCTTCCTGGAGGGTGCCAAGCTCTTGGATGTCCTAGACTCGGCAACCTTGCAGTGCAGGTGTGAGATTATTAAAGTGTGCCGTAAATGTGTGAGATTCTTAAAACGCACAGTAAAGATGTGGGATTATTAAAACGTGCAGTAAAGATGTGAGATTATTAAAATGAGCAGTAAAGATGTGAGCTTATTAAAACGCACATTAAAGATGTGAGATTATTAAAACGTGCAGTAAAGATGTGAGTTTATTAAAACGTGCAGCGATGGTGTGAGATTATTATGATGTGCCGTAAAGATGGGAGATTATTAAAACATGCAGTAAAGGTGTTAGATTAATAAACCATGCAGTAAAGATGTGAGATTATTGCGGTGTGCCGTAAATATATGAGATTATTAAAACGTGCAGTAAAGGTGTGGGATTATTAAACCATGCAGTAAAAATGTGAGATTATTAAAAAGTGCAGAAAAGGTGTGGGATTATTAAACCTTGCAGTAAAGATATGAGATTATTAAACTGTGCAGTAATGATGTGAGATTATTAAACCTTGCAGTAAAGATGTGAGATTATTAAGGGGTGCAGTAAAGATGTGAGATTATTAAGGGGTGCAGTAAAGATGTGAGATTATTAAAAAGTGCAGTAAAGGTTTGAGATTATTAAACCGTGCAGTAAAGGTGTGAGATTATTAAACCGTGCAGTAAAGGTGTGAGATTATTAAACCGTGCAGTAATGGTGTGAGATTATTAAACTGTGCAGTAATGGTGTGAGATTATTAAACCGTGCAGTAATGGTGTGAGATTATTAAAGCGTGCAGTAAAGGTGTGAGATTATTAAACCATGCAGTAATGGTGTGAGATTATTAAACCGTGCAGTAATGGTGTGAGATTATTAAACCGTGCAGTAAATGTGTGAGATTATTAAGGCGTGCAGTAAAGGTGTGAGATTATTAAACCATGCAGTAATGGTGTGAGATTATTAAACCGTGCAGTAAAAGTGTGAGATTATTAAACCGTGCAGTAAAGGTGTGAGATAATTAAACCGTGCAGTAAAGGTGTGAGATTATTAAACCGTGCAGTAAAGGTGTGAGATTATTTAACCGTGCAGTAAAGGTGTCACTACGATGAATATCGTATCAAAAACGGAAAGCATAAAAATAAGAATTAAATATAGTGCCAACAAGTCCCATCATAGCGCTTTCAGACACAGTAAAGCTAATGCAGAAAAAAGTAAAATACTTAGTAATTGAGTGAATAGGTCGTTGCAGCAACACTGGGGCCGTCGTGCCCCAATCTGTGGGACAGGGCAGAGGGCACGTGGATTTACATGAAACCCTGCTGTAGGCCAGTCCATGGGCAGTGTGCCATGAGCCTCCCCCCCCCCCCGGCCCATGGTGTATGGAGCGTGCACAGAAGGCTGCCAGCCCTGTGCCCACCTACCGGGGCCTCGCCGGGCTGCCCCCGCCCTCACTGCCCCCACCCCGGGAGCTGCTGACTTCAAGGGCCTCTTTCAGTGCCGCCCACCGCCCGCATTCTCGTCCTAACATTTGAATGTTGTCTTCTTGGCCTGGAGAGTGTTTTCACGAAGGCTGGCGCAGCGCCCTGGTGCCACGTGCTGTGGAAGCACAGACCCACGGATCTGTCAGTGTCGGGCTTCTGTGCTGCGTCAATGGTGAAAGTGAGCCGCTGGTTCGCAGTGCCAGAGGCGTCCCTGGCCGTCTCAACACAGCATAGTGCCATTATCGGCAACTCCTCCCACCCACAGTCTGAGCATGCATGAATAAATAAAGACACAAGACAACTTTTGTTATGGGAAAATATTGCTGCAGGTTTATTCCATACAAAAGTATGCAATATGGTGGGTTATCTTACGGGCGATCCAAGGGCAGGCAGCTGTACCAACCTATGCTGCCCCGCCCGCCTGATGAGCCAGCACTGTGGGAACCCAATCAGTGCTACACCTTTGGGTGATCCTCCTCCGGATCACGTGACACGTTGGTCCCTTCTTACTCACGCCCTTTTCAGGGCGGAGCGTAGCAGGGCAAACCCCCGGTTGGTCAGGCCCCCAACCGCCCGAAGGACTAACGGGGCGCCGTCGCGGTTTTCCAGGAACCTGCCCTGAGGCTCCTGGTCTTTGGCTCTGGCACCCCTATTGTGCCGCGCAGAGGTACCCTTACTGTACCAGTCTGCCGCAGAGGTACCCTTACTGTACCCGTCTGCTTCCAGATCGCCCTGTAACTCCGCCACAGCCCTGGAGGCGGCCACCGTCGCAGCCAGGGCCCCCCCACCAACACAGCTGTATTATCGCCTGCAACCTGCCATTACCAAGGCTTCCTGCAAGTCCAGAAGGACAAGTCCATCCCCACCGGGGGTAGGTGGACTCCATCCTCCTCAAAATATCCCTTGACATTAGCCTAAATCAGCTTGTGTCTGATGTAACCCAGACCCCTCTGGTCTGCGAACTTACGCCATGAACTGTTCACTCTTTCAGGGATGATCAACGGCCTGCTCTGATTTAATCTCAGACCACCAGAGCTCACATTGACCCATGTATTTGCTGATCTCCCCTAAGTCAGCTTTCATGGCTTGTACAAGCGACCTCCTCCCCATGGCAATGAGGTCGTTGCCCCCTAGGTGTATCACTGAAATTTTTGGAGGGGGGACCCCCCTTGGGCCAGTCTCTGAGCAAGGGTGTACCCCTGCCCTTGTGCTTGACACCCTGTTATCGGGACAGCAGCACCTATGTTGGCTGACAGCGTCCCCACCCAGCGTGGCTAGTATAGCTAACTGGGCGGGGCATTCGAGCTTAACTGCAGCAACATGTCACCTTCCTAGGTACGGGGTGCACTTACTTCGCCCCGTTGACAAGACAATTTGCACAGACCCCTTTGATTGCTAAACCCTGGTGAACACTTATTGGCGTCAGATCTGGTTTGAAACAATGTGTATTGTGCCCACTATTGGCGACGCCTCACCCTTTCGTGTACTGACGCCTCCCAGCGCACCCCGCCTGCTAACTGCCGTCGGATCCCAGATGCCAGTACCTGCTAACCATCTCCGACCCTGGATGCTTAAACCCGCAAAAGTGTCGGAATCCCAGATTCCCAGTTTCATTTTGGCTGCATTACACCTTCAGTGGATCCGCTGAGAGACGCCACAAACCGCATTGGTCATGCGAACCTTAAGTGCCCAATTTCACCTGGGCGTACCTCTAAATGAGACTGGCCCCACACAGCCGTAAGGCCAGAGACACACATATATTAAACCTATTTCTGGTTTTTGCTCCTTGGCACCCTTCTGGTTGAAGATCTGTCTTATTGTGAAGCGCGCGTGCCCCCGGGGCATGAAGTCGCTGAATAACCGGTGGTTGTTACCCAGTTGCTGATGCTATGTATTGCTAACTGCCCTACTTGGATTGCCAGGATGCTGAATGCTTCCTAAGGCCTGTAGGCTTACAGCTCCAACCCAGTTTGACCCCCCCAGATTTTGGGACAATTTAAGAGTAACCATGCCCTACATGGTACATCTACCCCAGCGATGACAATCAACGTATTTGGGACACAGATCGCAGAAGATGCCCCTTCCAGTCTCTGGTTCTAGCCCATGGAAGGAAAACCCAGGCGGCAGACAAGTCTGTGGGAACCAGAGGTGAACATTATGAGCAAGTACCTGCCCTTGTCTGGATGTTGGGAATGCCAAATGGTCTATAATGCCTTGTCGTCATTAGTCCTCCAACGCCGTGTTTACCAAACTTTTGCATCGCAGTCCACTTGTTAGATGACAACTACCACAACCCGCCTGCTGCCCTGGCAAAAGCGAGGGTGAATATGTCTTGACTGAGGTGACCTGTGCCCTGCCCTAGTTTGCATAGGGCACATTTTAGCTGCATGGACCAGACATAGCAATGCGCGACGAGATTGCGAGCCCCACTCCTACACGACTAAACTGAAACTTAGTCCATCAGGGGCCGAGGCCTTGCCTTTGCCCTCTGTGGAGTGACCTGGACTGCTCAGCAGGGCGTCATGAGGTCACACCTTCACGTGTACCCGTTCCTCTTGTGCTACTCGCTGGGGGTTAGTGTGCACCTCGCCTACTTGTCCGCAATTAGTGATGGTCCCTCGCGGGGAGAAAGGTTAGGGCCTTATCCCTGAAGCTTGCCAATGAGGAATTCCCCAGGAAATCTACAGCATCGTTTTGTAAAGCTGTTCCTTGTCCCAATACTAATTATGGCCGATATGCTATGCCATAAAGGACCACCCAGCCAGCAGAGTGACCCACAGACCTGCATTGTACACTTATTTGGCATATCGATCCACTGTGATATCTTCCTTGAGTCAAAGTTACTCCTAGGCAAAACCGCTGGTCCTTTGATTCAGCCAAAGCTCCGGAACCCACAATCAGGTGGTCACAGGAAAGCCCTGCCTGAAGTCTGCGCTCCGTGCAGCGGCACCACTCTATGGCCCGCCCAGTCTACCACCATGAGGCTGTGTAGAGCACCCGGCTAAGCCATTGCGTTGCTTTCCATTCATGTGAAAAATCTTACTCTGGCTCCAACCCAATTGCCAGCACACAACATCTGGAACTGCCCAAAACAGGGGGGGGGACGCCAATATGGCAGCGACAGGACGAAGGCAAGGCAAACCACAAGTTTGAACCCTATGTAGCGTCCCTGAGATAATCCCCGCTGAAGGAGGGTGCAGGATGTCACTGACCAAGCAAAGGGGATGGGATGGCCAGAGTCTCCGTGCCCCGACCCCCTCCCCCAAGACAATTCACCAAAGTTATTGCTCCAACAGACCTGAGCGCAGAAAGTCGCACTGGCCAGTCCTTAGACCAACAAACCACTAACCCCAAACAAGGTGCCCACACCACCACAACTCCGAAATTGCCATTATGGCCCCCCCGTAATCACACAACAAGACTGCTGGGGGCGCACGCAGACCCCAGGCGACAGGACAGGCCGTGCCCATGCGCAAGCTGCGCGGCAGCCTACCAACCACACGTGGCACACCCCGCTTGCCAATTTACCCCAAACTTCTGGTGTTGCAGCAAGCAAGGACTTGATTTGGACAAAGGTTTTTGGTCGCCTATGGTAAATAAGCATCAACTATGGCCTTGTTGTAAAAGTATTGACCAGGTAAGTACTACACAATTGACACTACACTTACAAGCCAGTCCTATTTGCTTTCCCAATGCTAGTTGGATGATTAAGCTAACTAAGGCCCAACATGGCTTTGGTGGCGTAGCGTAGTGAAAATGCTACGATCTGAAAAGGTGGGACTGTGAAAGAAGTGAAGTGACTCACCCCCAACTGGCCCTGATCTCAACAGGATGAAATTACTGATGCTGCCTGCAGGCAGCAAAAGTGCGACTCAGCACGGCGCAGAGTATACAACAGAGCACCCAACACCTGTGATCCTGCGCGGGGATCCGGTCATACAACCTCGGGCGTAAACGAAGGGGGCTTTAGATAAACAGCGCCCCTCACCCCTGCCACTCAGACTCCCAGAACTGAACGGATATAATGTAATGTGTGACAATATTCTGAGTGCTTGATGCCAAGTCCTTCGCAAACAAACGCCAGCAAAGCTGACAGCATGAGGCGAGAGGCGACTACCCCTCTCAGCGAGTAATAGTCTGCAGGGGAAGATACTAACACTGCCTTACGAACCCACTCACTTACCGGCAATTCAGAAACTCGTCCAACCTAACTGCAACAAGCTGGGCATGACCGAGTAACAACTTAGAGGGGGGTACTAAGGGGGTCCCCATATAGGCAACTCATCCCTTCTAACCGAAAGATGAGTCAGTAACAAATACCAAGCCAAGAGACTTAAAACAAGCTGTATCAACTAATCGCACATTGTCCCCTCTCGCTGAGACTGCATAGACAAAGAAGGTTAACACACCCCATTCCCATATTTCTCCTCCATTTTACAGTAACGTTTGACACAGTGCACCAGGAAGTCTAGTGCATTTGGCACCCAAAAGGCTCTTCTTTGTGAAAGATCATCAACAAGGCTCTTCCTTACACGGCATCGCATAATCTGCCCTCATGCAGCCTTCACCAAAAGGTAAACTGACTGGCGCCGCCAACACTAGAGCCTCGCTGAGGAGGATGGTGGACACCCAATAAAAAGTCTGTGCCTCTGAGCTACAGCGTGTCCTAGTCTGTTAAAACCCGGGCGCAGGGTTGCCTGCACAGCTAAGCCCACAAATGAATCGCACCACACCTCCAGCCAACGCCTGGATATGCCAACACCGGAGGATGAAAGGCAGAATGGCCAGGCCGGGGTCCACCTGCCCAAGGCCTGCCCACTCGCGCAAGTGTTCCTGTTCTAAGGAGCACCCCCTCCTTTCACGGATGCTGTGGACGCCGCATACATCAAACAGCAGACATTCAGCTGCAGCACACGCGGTGTGTGTCCTGTACAGCGCAGCACAAAGCAGGTGTAATTAACTTTTACAACCACAAACATTTGCTTCTGGTCATGTTACACCTTACCGTCAATGAGCTGACCATTGCATTCTGAATCCAAAAGTGTTGCTGGGCTAGAACCTCTTGACTATATACTGCCCATCCCAAATTAAATACACAAATGGAACTCTTCCTTATTCAAAAACAAACATTGTTCAAAGGGCCTCGCCGGAAATACGCCTTTTAAAGAATAGCTGGAGAAGCCCCCTTAAATTGCCAACGTCCAAACTATGGTGAAACAACAAAACAGAGGGACAGTGCCCCCAGTGGCCCAAACACCTCATTGTGTTACCTGTTCACATTCGTGACCTCTCGGTGTCGGCCTGATAGTTTAAAGGCTGTAAGCACATCTTCCTGCCCTACTCCATGACCGGCCGCCAGTTATGTAAGCCAGTTCCCAGACAACACTAGATCACATATTGGCTGACAAAGGAAACCTTGCAAAAGTTCCCCCACTGGCCTCGAATCTCGATTTAGCTGGTCAATGAGCGAAGAGACCCAAAACCAAAGTACACAACACTCCTCATGCCTTAGTACGACCGGGAGCTGTTCATGCCATCCATTGTGGCATTTACAAGCGGGACTGAAGTTCAGTTTAATAAAGAGGGTCTAGGTCTCAAGGAATTGGACCTCAATTTGTTTTGCTTTATTTGTTGCTGTCTGCTCTTTCTGAGGTTAGGGTCCCTTATGCACGCTGCTCACAGGAGATGTGGGGCCGATCACTTACTTAAGCCCACCAATATCAAGGGGGGCCTGGGGAAAATAGAAGAACTTGTGAGCGTCAGTCACACGCTACAAGCTTAGGCCCAAGTGCATGATTACCAAGTGTGGGGGAGCAAAGTCAGAGTGACTTCAAGTACACAACAACCACACAAACAGTGCCACCTCGCGGCAACAGTCATAAGCGCAGGTGCCCGTTGCCAAGCGCTAGAAACCATCCCCATTATTGAAGTGCCAAATAACAACCATCCCGCATCAAACAGACATGACGAAAAGACAACAGGAACCTCACACTTCCCGCCTACGCCCGCAGATTAACACCACAAGCAACTAATCATTTAACGACTATTAAATAACCACGGACATCCCTTCGGCATCTGGAGCCATGGCTGCTTGGTTCCAAGGCAATGGTGTGTAGTCCGTCTCATATAACGAAAAACCTGCAGAGCGGCAGTTTAAACTGCTCAAGTCCGCTGTATATGTGTCCGAGTTAGAAGTGAACTCGGACCCCGAGGCCTTTAACACCCGGTACAGCCTTCGGCGCCACCCCTGCACGGTTGTGACCCGGCAAGCGGCTCGCCCCCTGGATAGACCGGCATGGGCAGCAAAGTGTAATTGTAACCGGACAGGGCAGGTAATGCAGGACAGCCCTCCCGTGTTACCAATTCAAAGGCACCTAAAAGGCCGGCGAGAGAATGAAGTGTTGCCAAAGGCAGATGCAGCCGAGGGAGCCAAAGGCGTATTTGCAGTACATCTCGGCACATACTCTCTAATTAAATTACAGCCGTTTTGCCAGAAAGACATGCCTTGTGCTTTCCAGGCTCAATGTAGCGCCACTGCCTCGAAATGTACGCATGGATGTACGATATTACTCTCCCGCATACAAACACAAACCTTGTTCTACGCGCGATATCTGTAAATATGCCTTTTAAACAATAGCAGGAGAAACCCCCATTATCTCGTGCCCGTCAAAACTTCGGTGAACACCGAGAACAGCGGGACAGTGCCACCCGGTGGCCTAAACACCTCATTGTGAAACATGCTCACAATCACATTCGTGACCTTCCCGGTGTCGGCTTGCTGGGTCAACGACTGTAACATCTTTCATCTCTACGCCAAGAAGAGTCGCCTGGTATGAAAGCCAGTCACCCACCAACCCCGGAGTTGAGCCCCACACACCAGACCACGTATAGCCTGCCGGGTAGGGAAACCACAGAAACCACGGCGATCGGACGTATTGGTGCTGCCACCACAGACAAAGCGAAACCTGCATAGGTTCCCCACAACGACCCCAAAACTGCAGACAAACCTGGAAGCCCAGCGCTCGGGCCGCATCCAAGGGGGGAGCAGGACTCGAGGCCCGTTCAAGGTGGGGGGGAGGGACGGACCATCAATTCCAGCCCAAAACGAGCCCAACTTGACCCTTGGCCACAACCTGCTCTCGCTGACTCGTCCTCAGTTGCCGTCAATTGTAAATTTTTTAGTAGGGGACAGCTTTCCACCTGGTCAGCAGCCCAATGCACCAGGTCCGCCCAGTGCCACCGCCCGAGCATGTCGGCATCATCCCGCAGGCCAAAGAAATTGCCCCAACGGGCCCCGGACTCGCCTCCCAATACACCAGGGCTGCCTACCCCCAAGGGTGCGATGCCGTACCACAAGGACCGCGTGTCCGCAAAGCAATGCAGACAAAATATTACACTACCGCAACCCATCGGCCGCCTCGCCTATGCCCCCCCGTCAGGACAAGCAACCACCGCATAACACGCACCAGCTGACCCTCGGCAGGCAGCCCAGGCCGCCAACTTGTAGCTCTCTTGCCCCCTCACAAGCCGGAAAAACAGGCGGCTCTCCGGCGGCTGCAGCCACCAGCCCTGCCCCAACTCCAGCGCACAACAAACCAGGGAACCCATGTAGCTTCAATCCCCAGGCCGCCAGCCACAAAGCCTACAGAGAGACACCCCGGCTGCAGACAACGGCTCACCCCGGAGCACAACCCAATCCTGCCAGGCCCATCAGGGCCGCATGATCCCGGCAAGCGTGCGCTGGACCCCTGCGGGTCCGGTGCCACAAAACAGGCCCATGACCGTCCAGCCCGATGGTAACCTTTGAACCCCCCGCGGGATCCTCGGTTGCTAGCCACGCCAGCATCCCCCCCGCCTGGGCCCCGGCGCCGCCTCTCCGCGGCACAGGCAACAAGCTGCCTAGCTGTGGAGGCAGGGGACACTCTACTGCCCCACCCGGGGACCCAGTACAATAGGGGGGGGGCAAGCTGGGCGACTTACTCGATAACTTGTGTTCCCGCGCTGTTTCCGACGCGAAACCCCAATGACGGCGTGTTCCTCGAGCAACCCACAAGACGGCGTGGCTGGTGCAACCCACAAGACGGCGTGGCTGGTGCGACAGAGGACGCCAGGAGGGGCTGGGGAGGCATATATACCCTCCCCCCACCTCGGCGCACCGGATGTGACGCCCATATGGCACCCTGGCAAGCGGACTCCTACAGGAGCCCAACCACTAGAGAGGGGTGGGCTGGTGCCCAAATGGCACTAAAGGGCCGCCCGCTTGAATGGCCCCCTGCGGGGGCCGCGGACAGCCGCAGTGATCCGGCCCGGCAGGGTTTCAGTCACCACAACGAATGAACCTTGGTTTCGGGGGGAGTGTGGGTCGTTTCAGACCTCGGCATCTAAACAATCCCAAAACTTCACCATTCAGAAGTGTGACATCCATACAACAACAGTGTCACATACCTGACATTACTACAGAAATGCACACAGTGGGCCACCTAAAAGGATGGCCCCCTTAGTGGCACTTAGGTACACCATCCCATAGCTGCCAAGGTTTCAGATTGCTATGTGTGACATTTTCATAATTTTAGTATAATTATGAGTGACATTTCAACGACTATGTGTGACGCTTTCTTGCGAGCAAAATCAAGCAATGAGGACGAGGGAAACATAAATAACAGAAATTACACTCATTTGAGCAACGGAACTTTGTAGAGTTACGTGTGCAGTTTTTTAGAGCGGGGGTTTGCAGATTTACGCGTGCAGTGTGTTAGAACAGGCTTGCTGTCTGGACTGTGCTGTATTAGAGCTGAGTGATTTTGCCAGCGCTCCTCGTGATATGGAAGTATTGCCTATCACAACCTTCCCACTTCCTCCGAGATACACAGCAGCTGGAAGGCCAGCTCTAGGAGCTATGCTGCATCACCATTCCTGGGAGGCTGCATTTCTTTGTAGCCAAGGAGGAGGGCAGAACGCAGCAAGAAGAAGCATTGGTTGATTGTGGCTAGATTGAGCCTGAGAATCCCAATGCATGTTTTTTCAAGGCGGCAGTAAGTTAATTAAAGGAGGGTACCATTTAGTTCTGTCTGCAGAGCACTAGGGAAAAATCCAAAGGTGGCTGGGACTGATGACTCCTCGAACTGAGTCTGGTCCGGTCGCAGCAGGGCAGAGGCACAGGCGCGGTGCGAGCCTAAACTTGCAAACATAAGTTCCACCCGCTCGCGCCTCCCCCTTAATGAATTACATGATGTCTTGGGCGGCAAATGGGCCCGGTGTTGCCGTCAATGAGGCCGGAGGGACCAGAACCTCCTCCTGGCAGATGAGATGTATTTTAAACAAATAATTCAACACACCGGAGCAGAGCAGTGCAGACAGTTGCTCTGCACAGTGAAGTGCAGTCTGTCACACACTGTGGGCTGCCAGAGCAGCGCGCGGTCTGTGGTTTGCTCAATGAGCCCTAATAGCCACGCTCTCGTTCCATTTGTAAGCAACTTCAGGAGGCGCTATAAATGCGTGACTTCGCATTTTGGTGCGGTGAATGATGCGCACCACCACACCAAAATACGTTAGTGTCACGCCTGATGCGTGGTACTTGGCAGGGCTGATCACCCCCCTCTAGTCTGGGGACCCGGGGGAGGAGTCCCTCAGCCCGGCGCAGGTGCCGCGTCATTTCCGGCGCACAGAGGGTTGGGGGAAGGTACTTATACCTCCCCCTGCCTTTCTGGCGCCTTCTTTGCGCCGGTCTCGCCGTCTTGTTGGTCGTGTTGTGGGATTGCTGCTGAGTTGCTGCGGGACTTGTGTCGTGCTGTCGGTCTACTTGGGATGCGAGGTGAGTCTTCACCCAAACCGCCTCTCCCCCCACCCCCCCCCGGGTCCCACGACGCAGGCCATGGCCCCTGTGGGACCCCGTCCCAGTTGCAAGTTCTCTGGCCCGGCCCCGCAGGAGGTCCGCAGGTGTCGGTACCTGTGTGGAGTTGTGGCGAGGGATTGGGACGGGGGGCAGGGCAGGGGGGGGGTTCAACTTCCCGGCCTTCCGCCACACAGGCCTGTTCGGTCAGCCGCAGGCAGAGGAGCGTTGTCGGCTCCTCTCACCATCCTCCAGCACGCCCCCCCCCCCTTTCCGTGCCATGTGGGCCCCGGCGGCGATGCTGCAGCACGTGACTGTGTAGCTTATGGTTAGGGCGTTTGCCCCCCAATCATGATCGGGGGTTCGAGTCCCTCCATGGTCAGGCTCCCTTTGGGGCAGCGAGCAGGGCAGCGGGCCCGACCACTAAGGGATTTCACGCTATAGGGGCTCAGCATCAGTTGCTATGCGGAGAGTCAGCGCGGCTTACCAGGGTGGCGGGGCTCTTGTTCTGCCCTCCGCGATGTGCGCGATTGGGCCTGGCGTGGCGCGCCGGCTTCCGTGCCCGAGTCCGTGGGTTCTTTCCTCTCTCCTGGGCGATCCTTCGTGAGTGGCGGGGGAAGGGGATGGGCAACTTCTGTGGCCTGGGTGCCGATGCAGCATGGTGTGTGTAATGAGCTGATCAAGTGGTGCATGCGCCTGTTCTCGCTCCTGCATCTCGCTCCAACACGCGGTACATTGTTCTTGCATGCGCTGTGATTCTATTTGCATGCGCACTTGTATGTGTAGGTTTAACTGTATGTTTATATTTGATGTTGTATCCTCGTGCGTCTCAACTCCTCATTGAACAGCGAATTGCCGGTAACTGTTATTGGCAACTTGCACTTCAATGAGGAAGGACGCACTCCAGTGGTGTTAGCTTTTATTCTGAATAAAGCTTCTTCAGAATACTACAAGAAGTCTTCTCATCATTTATTCATTGAAACACCCCACATTTCATCTGGCAACGAGATTTTCGGCAAAATTTTGGAAGCTATCATCACCATTTTTGTGCTTTCTTGAAAAATACCTCATCTCTTCTTCGGAGAAATATCGACGTCTCCGCTGCGATCTACAAACGGCTGCTTCCTGCTTACTGTCATCAGCCGCAACGTGCGCTATTGGATTAGCATTTCTTCATTATTTCCTGTTTCGGATTTCCGCAGTCAAATCTTATGAGCCCCCCTATTGGCTTTACGTCATCACGCAGTTGACGTAGGGAGGCCATTTTGGATTGGGCTCTTCACCATTGTTTTTTTTTCAAAGTTTGCTACACGCGCTCCATGCGCTCAAAGCTCTTCGAATAAAAGCATTCTAGCGACGCGCATCACGCGTTCAACAAAGGCATTCAAGGTACTGTTTCTACACGCGCATTGCGCGTTCAACATTTTTCAAGCGAATATTTGTCATTTAATACTTCATTCCAAAGGGTTTGTTTCTTCAACAAGATTGTGACATTTCTAAGGTATTGTTTATTGATTATCTTTTCACTGCCTCAACGTCTTTGACATCTATTAATTACTGCACTTGCTACTACTCTTTGGTTTTCCAAACACCCTCGTTGGAACATTTCACACCGTGCATTTCTCCTTGTAAGATACTGTTAATTTCATAGATAACAGGAGAATACTATTCATGCAACATGTCTTCCAATCAACAGTTATTTCAATTGCATTATTTTCTTCCTAATCCTGGTAAGCCAAAAGAGACTTGGAGACTATGGTTTCGTGCTTTTGAAAATTATTTAGTGGCAATAGATGCTGAGAGTTATTCCCCTAAACGCAAATTGGCAATATTATTTAATTATCTTGGCAGTGCAGGAAGAGAAATATTTGACAATCTTCCTGTTTCACTACCTCCACCTGGTGAAGGGGATGGGTGGAATGTCTATGCTGATGCAGTACAGAGACTGAACAAAAAGTTTCTTGAACAACCAAGTGTAATTTTAGAAAGGTTCAATTTTATGAAAAGAAAGCAGCAATCTGATGAGTCAGTTGAAGAGTTCATTTCAGTTTTGAGAAATTTGGCAGCTAATTGCAACTTTGGCGCTGCTTTGGACTATCATCTCAGAGACCAGTTTGTATATAGTTGCTAAATTTAAAAAATCCAATAACGCAGTCTCAGCTGCAGGGATCCTTCGTTATCTGACGTTATTGACATGGCGAAGGGTATTGAGAGGGCCATCGTCTCTTCAAAATGTATTGCTAGTGATATTGTCACTCCTGTTAATGTTGTACAGACTGATTCATCTGTTAACGCTGTTTCTTACAGATCTAGATTTACAAAACCCTTTCATAACAAACAAAACAAAACTAACTCTTTTTGTTACAGGTGCGGCTCCAGGTCTCATCTCGGTGACAGTCCTGTATGTACTGCCTTAGGCAAAAAGTGCACCAATTGCAACAAAATATGTCATTTTCAATCTGTGTGTAGGAGTAAGAAGGTGATTAGAGTTAGCACCCTTCAAACTGCGGATCAATTAGGCAATCTTGTCCCTGATTCAAATACTTCATTACCTAATGATTTGGAGAGGCTCATGTTATCTATTGATTCTCAACCTTTGACTCTATCCTCGCAAAGAGTCAAAGATCCCATCTGTCAGGTTACAGTGGTGATCTTGTTCTTGATATGATGGCGGACTCTGGGGTACCTGTCACCATTATTTCAGATGTCGTTTAAAGAACATTGGTCCTTTCACAAATCATTAGAAGTCCTTGATATAGTTCCTAAGGCTTATGGGGATCATATTATTGATATGCTAGGCTATTTTTGGGAGTCGGTTACCTGTTTAGAACGGAAAATTCTAACAAAAGTTTATGTTGCTGTTAAAGGGAAAAACATCGTAGGTTGGCAAGATTTGGCCAGGATGGGGCTAAAGTTAGTTCCTGGCTCTGATGTTCCTGTTCAAATTAATGATGATGTTTGTGTTTCACATATATCACACTGTTCAGATAGTGAGACTGCTCAAATTATCTCTGAATTTCCAGAAGTTTTTAATTCTAACATAGGAAAAATCTCTAGGTTTGAACATGCGATTAAACTAAAAGCCAATGCAATTCCCATTACACACAAGTCAAGAGCCATTCCTTTGAGTGTTAGGGACGACCTAAAGATTTTGTAGGAAGGTGGAATCTGACTATATGGTTGCCCCCACTTTTATTATGGTGTTTTGCTGGTTTATGACTTAGTTGGACTGGGATCCTGCTATTCAGGACCCCAGTCTATCTGCTTTCTCTGTAAAAAGGTTTCCATGTGCCTTAGGCACATCTCTGATTGGAATCTGGAGTGCCCTTATAAGTCCCTAGTATATGGTATACTATGTACCCAGGGCATAGGTACCTCAGAGGCCTACCAGGGGCTGCAGCATGTATTATGCCACCCCTGGAAGGCCATCCAAACTGACACCACAGGTCTGCTACTGCAGCCTGGGTAAGGTGGTGCATGCACCCCTTACTGTGATATAGGCTACCTATATCACTATATACATACACACATATAAACCTATAAGTCACTCCTATGGCAGGCCTTATCAATCCTGAAGGCAGAGTGCGTGGTTCCTATGTGAGAGGGTGCCCCTGCATGAGCAGGGCCCCTCTGCAGCGTTCGGAGACCCTTCTCTGATGCTGTTTGTAGTGCAGCCTGACCATGTACTCTTAAGCGCATTATAACCTCGCGTTAAATGCTAACTTTGGAATGGCTGCACCGAAACATGTCGTGTTTGGTGTCAAACATCTTGGAATACTACCCCCCACCAATTCTGGCGGCGGGGGTAGCATTCCATCCTTCTAGAGGGAGAGACATGTTAACCCTGGCCTGGCCGGTAACTTCTTTCTAAAGCCCTGGCATCACAAAATGGATGCTGCTGCCACAGACACAAGTCTGGCCTCCTGCTGCTGGACGAAACTCCGGCAGGGGAGGCCTGGACAATAGGTTTCCTGTCCCAGGGAGGTGTGACCACCTCCCCAGACAGGATAGTGTGTATTGGGGCTGGGCGGGAGCACTTTCGGGTGCTTTGAAGTCCTGCACTGGGGGCACACTTGGTGTCCCTGTGCATACCCCAGTTCAAACCGGATCAGGGGCTTGCAGCCCCTGCTTTGGCGCGAACTGGACAAAGGGAAAGGGGTGTAGCCACCCCTCTGCCCTGACCCTCCCATAGGTGGGGCCACAGAGTAAGTCCAACCCCTAAACTTAGTATAAGTATAGGAACCCAGTCCTTAGGATTTTAGATTATCCCTGGACGAAACTCTGAAACAGAATCCTGGACCTTCGACGCTCTACTCAAGACTAGAGGACAGAAGAATCTCCCTTGGGGTCAAGGAGTGACTCCCCTGCTTGGCAGGCACCAAAGAAGCAATTGTCCGGTCTGCATCGCCTAAGCTCCCGTCGGACGCCGAAGTCTTTGCATCACCAGAGGTGGATTTCCAGACTTCCCCGAGACTGCCCTGAGTCCCCAGCAAAGCTGAGGCCCGTAGCTGTCGTGGGTAACGTGGAACCGTGACCCCAGGACACCGCACGCATTTGCTAGTGCATCCTCTTCTGGGTCTTCCCCGAAGTCGTGCTTTGGGCTCCGAGTAGCCCTATCCTCCAGCACCAACTGCACCGAAGATCACTGGCCTCCACTCCACGAGTGTCCTGTGAGCCAGCTCCACGTGCACCGTCTTGAGGCTCCTTTGCGGTCGCTAGCCCGTTGGCTAGTAGCCCTTCACGAAGGCCAATCCTTTTCTTCTTGGGCTCCCTGGTTGCTCCAGGCTTGCCCTCACTTATCCTTGCTGGGTGAGTTCCTCAGACCTTGCTGGTCTGCATCATCGTCAATCTTCATCTACATCGAGACTTGCCGTTGCCAAGGCTTGTTGGGTCCAATCCGGTCGCCGACACCTCAGCACTCGACAGACATTGTGTACCAGCCCGAATCCTGCTCTTGGTCACCGACAACGCCTCCTGGACCTCGTGGCTGAAGAGTCAAGACGACCATCAACCTACCTGAAGCACTCGACATTGGTGGGCATCTGCTCATCGCCTTCCTGGTCACTGGCTAGTGACCCAGACTCTGTCCCCTCTGCTTTCAGGTTCTTCAGATCTCCGATCCACCTTTGGATCCACCTGGACACTTTTCACTTGGTCGCCAGCAGCACTTTGCAGCAGATCGCCATTCAAATCGACGACGAAACCCGACCCCGAAAGGCACCTATGCACCCGGCTTCCCTGGGTGAGGTAACAAGAGTACTCCGGTGCTCCCGTGGGTAGAGACTCTAGAACGACCTAGTTCTCAAAGGGTTTGCTCCAAGTCCTTCTTTAAGTGTCCCTTTTCTTTAATTTCCAAACCGCGACTTTCTCCATAGAAGTTAACGGCGTGTCGCGGCTGTGTAATTACACTGCACGCGTCCCCCGTGGGTCCCCTGTGTCACTACCTTGGGTGGTTCCTTGTGGTCCAAGCACTTCTAGAGGCTCTAGGCCTAGTGTCTAGCTCAGTCGTGGTTCTTATACCACTTTATTGGTATATGGTTTGGTACGCCCCTAGGGCCCAAACGTGTATTTGTGCTATTACTGTGTTTAAATAACTTATAACTTATGTACTTCGAACTCTAGCCTCATAAAGAGACTAGAGGGGTGTGTTTAGTAATAAATACATATATTTTGAATATATACCTGGTATGGTGCTCTTTCATTTGGTCACTCAAGAGATTATATACTGGTAAAACAAGCTGCTTTACATTCCTTCAAGACTTAGCCTGAAGGCTGCTCTCCATAGCTACCACTAGGATAGCTTTCAATAAGGTTGTCTTTAACCTATCTCCAATAAGGGGTTGTTTGGACTGGTGCAAGGTGCCCACTATAATTAGTGGACAGCATATGCCAGGCCAACTTCTCACATTGGTGTGCAGCGTGTGGGATTCCAGCTTGCTATTGTTTTACCAGATAATCTCAATTGAATTGATCAACTGAAAACCACTAAAGGTACCTAAGGTACATATAATTTAAGCTTAGAATACAGTAAGTTCTACTGAACTTAGAGTTGTGTGTTAAGGGATAGCACACCCTTTCTACAACTCAAGAGAGTTTAGTAGGCCACACTAGAGTAGGTAGTGCATACACCACACCTCACTAGTAATGTCTTCAAAGCCAGGACCCAGTGAGTCCTTGCCAGAAGCCCATGGGCTTCTCCCCTCCAAGTATGATACACTCCCATTCTTGGAATTGAGAGCATTATGTAACTTGAGGAAACTGAAGACAGGTAAAGCCCCACCACCCAACATCTAAGAGAGATGTTAGAGGCTTATGATCTCAGCAGGCCCTTAGGGGTAGGTGCAGAGGGTGGGGCAGAAGATGAGGATGGGGCCAGGGGTAGCAAAACCCCCAGCCCCCCTCTGGAACTGACCAGGAGGGTGACAATGACCCTGACCTGGAAAACCCAATTCCTCCTGTGGATGAGGAGGAGGATCAGGATGACCTCCCCTTTGTCCCCCCAGGGAGGATTGTGAGTGTGCCCAGAAGGTCTAGGTCTCCATCTCAGGAGTCTAACCACTCTGGCACCTCAATAGGGACCTCTGTCTCCTCTCATAGGAGGGAATCCTCTCATGAGAGGAGAAAGAGGCTGATTCAGTATGAGGAAGCTCAGCTTGAACTCAGAAAACAGCAATTGGCTATAGACAGGGAGTCCCTAGATCTCTACAGAGAGAGAAGAAAGTTGGGACTAGAGTCCCATGGTGGCAGCAATATCCCTACAGATAGGGAAAGGTCTTATGACCATAGAAACCTAAGCAAGATTGTCCCTCCCTACCAGAGTGGGGATGACATCCACAAATGGATAACTGCACTGGAGAGGGCCTGTAAAGTTCAGAAGGTCCCCCAGAAGCAGTGGGCAGCAATCTTGTGGCTCTCCTTTGCAGACAAGGGTAGAGACAAGCTCCTCACTGTAAGAGAAGAGGATGCTGACAATTACAAAGTCTTGAAGAGTGCTCTGATAGATGGGTTTGGCCTAACCACTGAACAGTATAGGTTGAAGTTCAGAGACACCCAAAAGCTCAGACTCAAGACTGGGTTGATTTTGTAGATTGTGCTACTAAGGCTCTGGAAGGTTGGGTACATGGCAACAAAGTGCATGACTTTTTAGGATTGTACAATTTGATTATGAGGGAGCAGATCCTTAATAATTGTCAAAACCAGCTTTTGCACCAGTATCTGGTGGACTCTGATCTGACCTCTCCCCAAGAATTGGGAAAGAAGGCAGACAAATGGGTCAGAACCAGAGTAAAAACTAAAAGTCAGGGTGGTGACCAGAAGAAAGATTCTACTAAGTCCCAAGAGAAAGGTGGGGATAAATCTAAGGATAAGTCCACTACAGGGCCCCAAAATTCCTCTTCTGGGGGTGGGTCCCAAACTCCTTCTTCTCCTGAAAAGAAACCATATTGCCATGTCTGTAAAAAGCCTGGGCACTGGAAAACTGATCCCAGTTGCCCCAGGATTGGCAATAAAGAAAATGTTCCTCCCACAACTACTACCACCCCTCCTGGTACTACCAGTAGTAATCCTCCAGTTGGGAGTAGTGCACCCAAAAAGTTAGGTGCTTTTGCAAGAGGAACAGAGGTGGGCCCTAGTTTAGACAGGGACCCCTCAACAGACTCCTCTGACTCTGATGGTGGTATAGGATTTGCCACCTTTACCATGGGTCCCACAGCATTGGGCAGGTACAGATTGGAGCCAATAATTAATGGTCAGAAAGCTGTGGCATTTAGGGATACAGGGGCTAGTGTCACCATGGTGGCAGGGAAACTAGTCCCCCTCACCAGCTTTTACCTGAGTTTAAATACCAGGTGACCAACATTGATGGTGTCAGAACAGATCACCCCATGGCCATAGTCAATCTCAGCTGGGAGGGGGTCACAGGCCCAAAAAGAGTGGCTGTGTCCCCAACCTTACCTGTAGATTGCCTGATGGGCAATGATCTGGAAATTTCAGCCTGGGCTGAAGTTGAACACCAAACCCATCTGAGGATGTTGGGTGTCCCTGTGAAGGTTAGTGGGGCTGTGATGGCCACAGCCCCAGCCCAAGATGTTGGAGAGATGGAGCCTGGAAGAATGGCCCACTCTCCCCAAAAGAGAGCACAAGGGTTGAAGAAAAGTCTTCTTCCCTCCAGACAGTAGGTAAGGGTCAGCCTCCTCAGGGAACTGACCCTACCCCTAGTGAAGGAACTGCCCCAGAGGTAGTCAGGCCTGGCCTGGCCACACCCCTGATGGCAGAGGACCCTTCCAAGGTGGTACCCAGTCTGGAGCAGGTAACCTGCCCCTCTCTACCCTGCCTCAGCCAGCCCAGGGCTGCAGAGGTCAGGGAGGTCAGTGGACCCCCAGGGCCCCCTGTCCAGAGGAACCCCCCATCAGCAGATTAGGGGCACCCAGTATAGTAGCCCTAGCCAGGTGAAAATTCCTCTACACACTGAGGGATCCCCCATACCTTTATGTAGGGACCTCCCCAGCAGGACTCTGGTAGGCAAGAGCAAACCTGGGACCAGAAGGTTCCAAACCTGCCATGTCCCTCCTGTAGTCGATCCAAAGGGACCCAACCCCCAGCTGTAGGCAGCCAAAGGTTGACCCTTAGAGCAAAGTGCAACTCAGTCATGGAAAGACAGGCATACATGGTGACCAGTGATCTGAGGAAGCTGAGGCCAACATTCCTAGGGTCTCACTTCCCTACTCAGACACCTCACCAGCCTTGTACTTTACCTAAGCACACCACAGGTAGTGATTCCCCATGGTGGAGACCCTCTCATACCCTTAGGGTGAGGGATTGCTTAGTGGACCATAAGACAGGGGGCAACCATGCTAGTGCAGGTGCTTCCTTATATGGCCACTTAGTCAATAAAGGCTCAACTGGCCAAGGTTAGCCTTATCTCCTTTCGTTTGGGGGGGTTATGTAGGAAGGTGGAATCTGACTATATGGTTGCCCCCACTTTTTTTATGGTGTTTTGCTGGTTTATGACTTAGTTGGACTGGGATCCTGCTATTCAGGACCCCAGTCTATCTGCTTTCTCTGTAAAAAGGTTTCCATGTGCCTTAGGCGCATCTCTGATTGGAATCTGGAGTGCCCCTATAAGTCCCTAGTATATGGTATACTATGTACCCAGGGCATAGGTACCTCAGAGGCCTACCAGGGGCTGCAGCATGTATTATGCCACCCCTGGAAGGCCATCAAAACTGACACCACAGGTCTGCTACTGCAGCCTGGGTAAGGTGGTGCATGCACCCCTTACTGTGATATAGGCTACCTATATCACTATATACATACACACATATAAACCTATAAGTCACTCCTATGGCAGGCCTTATCAATCCTGAAGGCAGAGTGCGTGGTTCCTATGTGAGAGGGTGCCCCTGCATGAGCAGGGCCCCTCTGCAGCGTTCGGAGACCCTTCTCTGATGCTGTTTGTAGTGCAGCCTGACCATGTACTCTTAAGCGCATTATAACCTCGCGTTAAATGCTAACTTTGGAATGGCTGCACCGAAACATGTCGTGTTTGGTGTCAAACATCTTGGAATACTACCCCCCCACCAATTCTGGCGGCGGGGGTAACATTCCATCCTTCTAGAGGGAGAGACATGTTAACCCTGGCCTGGCCGGTAACTTCTTTCTAAAGCCCTGGCATCACAAAATGGATGCTGCTGCCACAGACACAAGTCTGGCCTCCTGCTGCTGGACGAAACTCCGGCAGGGGAGGCCTGGACAATAGGTTTCCTGTCCCAGGGAGGTGTGACCACCTCCCCAGACAGGATAGTGTGTATTGGGGCTGGGCGGGAGCACTTTCGGGTGCTTTGAAGTCCTGCACTGGGGGCACACTTGGTGTCCCTGTGCATACCCCAGTTCAAACCGGATCAGGGGCTTGCAGCCCCTGCTTTGGCGCGAACTGGACAAAGGGAAAGGGGTGTAGCCACCCCTCTGCCCTGACCCACCCATAGGTGGGGCCACAGAGTAAGTCCAACCCCTAAACTTAGTATAAGTATAGGAACCCAGTCCTTAGGATTTTAGATTATCCCTGGACGAAACTCTGAAACAGAATCCTGGACCTTCGACGCTCTACTCAAGACTAGAGAACAGAAGAATCTCCCTTGGGGTCAAGGAGTGACTCCCCTGCTTGGCAGGCACCAAAGAAGCAATTGTCCGGTCTGCATCGCCTAAGCTCCCGTCGGACGCCGAAGTCTTTGCATCACCAGAGGTGGATTTCCAGACTTCCCCGAGGCTGCCCTGAGTCCCCAGCAAAGCTGAGGCCCGTAGCTGTCGTGGGTAACGTGGAACCGTGACCCCAGGACACCGCACGCATTTGCTAGTGCATCCTCTTCTGGGTCTTCCCCGAAGTCGTACTTTGGGCTCCGAGTAGCCCTATCCTCCAGCACCAACTGCACCGAAGATCACTGGCCTCCACTCCACGAGTGTCCTGTGAGCCAGCTCCACGTGCACCGTCTTGAGGCTCCTTTGCGGTCGCTAGCCCGTTGGCTAGTAGCCCTTCACGAAGGCCAATCCTTTTCTTCTTGGGCTCCCTGGTTGCTCCAGGCTTGCCCTCACTTATCCTTGCTGGGTGAGTTCCTCAGACCTTGCTGGTCTGCATCATCGTCAATCTTCATCTACATCGAGACTTGCCGTTGCCAAGGCTTGTTGGGTTTAATCCGGTCGCCGACACCTCAGCACTCGACAGACATTGTGTACCAGCCCGAATCCTGCTCTTGGTCGCCGACAACGCCTCCTGGACCTCGTGGCTGAAGAGTCAAGACGACCATCAACCTACCTGAAGCACTCGACATTGGTGGGCATCTGCTCATCGCCTTCCTGGTCACTGGCTAGTGACCCAGACTCTGTCCCCTCTGCTTTCAGGTTCTTCAGATCTCCGATCCACCTTTGGATCCACCCGGACACTTTTCACTTGGTCGCCAGCAGCACTTTGCAGCAGATCGCCATTCAAATCGACGACGAAACCTGACCCCGAAAGGCACCTATGCACCCGGCTTCCCTGGGTGAGGTAACAAGAGTACTCCGGTGCTCCCGTGGGTAGAGACTCTAGAACGACCTAGTTCTCAAAGGGTTTGCTCCAAGTCCTTCTTTAAGTGTCCCTTTTCTTTAATTTCCAAACCGCGACTTTCTCCATAGAAGTTAACGGCGTGTCGCGGCTGTGTTCATACACTGCACGCGTCCCCCGTGGGTCCCCTGTGTCACTACCTTGGGTGGTTCCTTGTGGTCCAAGCACTTCTAGAGTCTCTAGGCCTAGTGTCTAGCTCAGTCGTGGTTCTTATACCACTTTATTGGTATATGGTTTGGTACGCACCTAGGGCTCAAACGTGTATTTGTGCTATTACTGTAGATAACTAACTTATAACTTATGTACTTCGAACTCTAGCCTCATAAAGAGACTAGAGGGGTGTGTTTAGCAATAAATACATATATTTTGAATATATACCTCCTGGTGTGGTCCTCTTTCATTTGGTCACTCAAGAGATTATAGGCTGATAAAACAAGCTGCTTTACATTCCTTCAAGACTTAGCCTGAAGGCTGCTCTCCATAGCTACCACTAGGATAGCTTTCAATAAAGTTTGTCTTTAACCTATCTCCAATAAGGGGTTGTTTGGACTGGTGCAAGGTGCCCACTATAATTAGTGGACAGCATATGCCAGGCCAACTTCTCACATTGGTGTGCAGCGTGTGGGATTCCAGCTTGCTATTGTTTTACCAGATAATCTCAATTGAATTGATCAACTGAAAACCACTAAGGGTACCTTAGGTACATATAAATCAAGCTTAGTATACAGTAAGTTCTACTGAACTTAGAGTTGTGTGTTAAGGGATAGCACACCCTTTCTACAACTCAAGAGAGTTTAGTAGGCCACACTAGAGTAGGTAGTGCATACACCACACCTCACTAGTAATGTCTTCAAATCCAGGACCCAGTGAGTCCTTGCCAGAAGCCAGTGGGCTTCTTCCCTCCAAGTATGATAAACTCCCATTCTTGGAATTGAGAGCATTATGCAATACTAGGAAGCTGAAGGCAGGCAAAAGTGCCAGCACCCAACACCTCAGGGAGGTGTTACTGGCTGATGATCTCAGCAGGCCCCTAGGGTCTGAAGGGGTAGGCAGAGAGGGTGGGGCAGAAAGTGAGGAAGGGGTCAGGGGTGAAGAAACCCAGGGCCCCCCTCTGAAACTGGCCAGGAAGGTGAAAATGACCTTGACCTGGAAAACCCAATTCCTCCTGTGGAGGAGGAGGAGGATCAGAATGACCTCCCTTTGTCCCCCAGGAAGGATTGTGAGTGTGCCCAGAAGGTCTAGATCTCCTTCTCAGGAGTCTAACCACTCTGGCACCTCAATAGGGACCTCTGTCTCCTCTCGTGGAAGGGAATCCTCTCATGAGAGGAGGAAGAGACTGATTCAGTATGAGCAAGCCCAGCTTGAACTCAGAAAACAGCAATTGGCTATAGACAGGGAGTCCCTAGATCTCTATAGAGAGAGAAAAAAGTTGGGACTAGAGTCCCATGGTGGCAGCAATTTCTCCAAAGATAGGGAAAGGTCTTATGACCATAGAAACCTGAGCAAGATTGTCCCTCCCTACCAGAGTGGGGATGACATCCATAAATGGATAACTGCACTGGAGAGGGCCTGTAAAGTACAGAGGGTCCCTCAGGAGCAGTGTGCAGCAATCTTGTGGCTCTCCTTTGCAGACAAAGGTAGAGACAAGCTCCTCACTGTAAGAGAAGAGGATGCTGACAATTACAAAGTCTTGAAGAGTGCTCTGATTGATGGGTTTGGCCTAACAACTGAACAATACAGGTTAAAGTTCAGAGATACCCAAAAAGCAGACTCAAGACTGGGTAGACTATGTGGATTGTTCTGCTAAGGCTCTGGAAGGTTGGTTGATGGGCAGTAAGGTGTGTGACTTCACAGGATTGTACAATCTTATCATGAGGGAGCAGATTCTTAATAACTGTCAAAATCAGCTGTTGCATCAGTACCTGGTGGACTCTGATCTGACCTCTCCCCAAGAATTGGGAAAGAAGGCAGACAAATGGGTCAGAACCAGGGTGAGGCAGAAGGTACAGAACCAAGGTGGTGACCCTAAGAAGCAAGATTCGAAAAACTCTGATAAGGGTGGGGAGAAGGGTAAAGACCAAAAGTCTTCACAAGGCCCCCAAAAATCTTCTTCAGGTGGGGATTCACAGTCTAACAAAGGGAAAGGCCAAAGGAAACCATGGTGCAAGGTCGGTAAGCAAAAGACCCACTGGACCAGTGATTGCACCAAGTCCAAAGACTCTACTCCAGCCCCCACCAATGCCCCTAAGGCACCTGCTCCCCCTAGTACAGTTGGTGGAAGTGCTCCAGCAAAGGGTTTAGTAGGGTTGACCCTGGGAACTGAGTTGGGCTCTGACTTAGTCAGAGAACTCACTCAGGCTGTCCTAGTCTGTGATGGAGGCATGGATGTGACCTCCTCTGTGAGTCCCAGTAATCTGGGCAAGTACAGACAACAGCCCTTAATCAATGGAAAAGAGGCTTTGGCATTTAGGGACACAGGGGCAAGTGTCACCATGGTGACACAAGACCTTGTGAATCCTGGGCAGATTATACTTGGTGAAATGTACCAAGTGACCAATGCTAGCAATGTCAGAACAGACCATACTCTGGCAGTTGTTAACTTCTCCTGGGGAGGGGTAACTGGCCTTAAGAAGGTTGTGGTAAGTGCAGACCTACCAGTTGAATGCTTGCTTGGCAATGATTTAGAAACTTCAGCTTGGGCAGAAGTGGAGCTCAGGACCCATGCAGAAATGCTGGGCATCCCTGCAGATGTGTTTGCTGTGACCAGGTCACAAGCCAAAATGTCTAACACTGAACAGGCATTGGATTCTGGAATAATGGACCAAGTGCCCTCCAAGAAGAGGAGTAGTAGGGTAAAGGCAGTGCCTTCCCCCTTGGCTCAGAAGGAAGATCAGTCTCTTGAGGGGGATGATCTCAGTCCTGAGGAAGGAACTGTCCCAGAGGAGCTTGAACCTGACCAGGTTGAGTTCTTGGGGACAGGGGCCCTTCCAGGGCAGATCTGAGCCAGGAGCAGCAGAGCTGCCCCTCTCTTGAACCCCTCAGACAGCAAGCTGCTGCTGAGGCTGCTGGGAAAGCTAGTGGTCCCCATACTGTGTATTGGGATGATGGACTCTTGTACTCAGAGTGTAGAGACCGCAAGCCTGGTGCCACCAGGAGGTTGGTCATACCTCTGAAGTTCAGGGGCTTCCTATTGACCCTAGCCCACGACATTCCCTTAGCAGGTCACCTGGGCCAGAACAAGACTTGGGACAGAATTGTCCCTCACTTTCACTGGCCCCACATGTCTGAAGACACCAAGGAGTTTTGTCGCTCCTGTGTAACCTGCCAGGCCAGTGGCAAGGCAGGTGGCACTACAAAGGCCCCCTGATACCACTACCTGTGGTGGGGGTTCCCTTTGAAAGGGTGGGGATTGACATTGTTGGTCCCATGGATCCCCAAACAGCATCTGGGCACAGGTTTATCCTGGTGGTAGTGGATCATGCCACCAGGTACCCAGAGGCTATTCCCCTTAGGACCACTACAGCACCTGTGGTGGCAAGGGCCCTCCTGGGAATTTTCTCAAGAGTGGGCTTCCCTAAGGAGGTTGTATCAGACAGGGGTGCTAACTTTATGTCGGGATACTTGAAAGCAATGTGGAAGGAGTGTGGAGTGACTTACAAGTTCACCACACCCTATCACCCACAATGCAATGGTTTAGTTGAGAGATTCAACAAAACCTTGAAGGGCATGTTTAAAGGGCTCCCAGAAAAGCTTAGGCGAAGATGGGACATACTCTTGCCCTGCCTTTTATTTGCATACAGGGAGGTGCCTCAAAAGGGGGTTGGCTACAGCCCTTTTGAACTTTTGTTTGGTCACCCTGTCAGGGGTCCATTGTGCTTGGTGAAGGAAGGATGGGAGTTACCTCTCAAGCCCCCAAAGCAAGACATAGTGGACTATGTACTTGGTCTCCGCTCCCGGATGGCTGAGTACATGAAAAAGGCAACTAAAAACCTTGAGGCTAGCCAGGAACTGCAAAAAGCCTGGCATGACCAAAAGGCTGTACTGACTGTTTACCAGCCAGGACAGAAGGTGTGGGTGTTGGAGCCAGTGGCCCCAGCAGCCCTCCAAGACAAATAGAGTGGACCCCATACCATTGTTGAACAGAAGGGTGAGGTTACCTACTTAGTAGACCTAGGAACACCCAGGAGTCCCCACAGGGTTCTCCATGTCAACAGGTTAAAACCATATGTGGACAGGGCAGACATGGGCTTGCTCATGGCTACTGATGAGGGACAGGAGGAAGAGAGTGACCCACTCCCTGACCTGCTCTCACAGAACCCTGATGATGGGTCAGTGGATGGTGTAGCCTTGGCAGGCAGCCTCACTGCCCAGCAGCAAACTGATTGCAGACAGGTGCTCAATCAGTTCAGACACATATTCTCACTGACACCCAGTCAGACCACCTGGTGCACTCATGAAGTGGACACTGGGGACAGTCTGCCTATTAAAAATAAGATTTATAGGCAACCTGACCATGTCAGGGACTGTATCAGGACAGAAGTCCAGAAGATGTTGGATTTGGGAGTTATTGAACCCTCAGATAGCCCTTGGGCTAGTCCAGTGGTCCTTGTGCCAAAACCTCACACCAATGGTGGGAAAAGAGAGATGAGGTTTTGTGTGGACTACAGGGGTCTCAATGCAGTCACTAGGACTGATGCCCATCCAATACCTAGGGCAGATGAGCTAATAGACACTTTGGCCTCAGCCAAGTATCTAAGCACATTTGACCTGACAGCTGGCTACTGGCAGATCAGACTAGCTGATGATGCAAAGCCAAAAACAGCATTCTCAACCCCTAGTGGGCATTATCAATTTGTGGTGATGCCCTTTGGTCTGAAGAATGCACCTGCCACTTTTCAGAGGTTGGTGAATACAGTCCTTACAGGTCTGGAAGCCTATAGTGCAGCATATCTAGATGATATTGCTGTCTTTAGCTCCACATGTCAGGATCACCTGGTCCACCTCAGAAATGTTTTACAGGCCCTGCAGAAAGCAGGCCTGACTATCAAGGCCACCAAGTGCCAGATAGGGCAGAGTCAGGTTGTGTACCTGGGCCACCTTGTGGGTGGAGGCCAGGTTCAACCACTGCAGAGCAAGATCCAGACCATCATGGACTGGACTGCTCCAACTACCCAGACTCAGGTGAGAGCCTTTTAGGCCTGACTGGGTACTATAGGAGATTTGACAAGGGGTATGGATCAATAGTGACACCCCTGAATGACTTAACTTCCAAGAAAATGCCCAAAAGGTTCAGTGGACAGTTAGCTGTCAAAAGGCATTTGATGACCTAAAGCAGGCCATGTGCACTGCTCCCATTCTACAGAGTCCTGATTACTCCAAGAAGTTCATTGTCCAAACAGATGCATCTGAATTGGGGGTAGGGGCTGTACTGTCACAATTGAATGATGAAGGTCAGGATCAGCCAGTAGCTTTTATTAGCAGAAGGCTGACCCCTAGAGAGAAACGTTGGTCAGCCATTGAGAGGGAGGCCTTTGCTGTGGTCTGGGCTCTGAAGAAGTTGAGGCCATACTTGTTTGGTACTCACTTCCTTGTTCAAACAGACCATAAGCCCCTCTTATGGCTAAAACAAATGAAGGGTGAAAACCCCAAACTGCTTAGGTGGTCCATTTCCCTACAGGGGATGGACTTCACAGTGGAACATAGACCTGGGAGTAACCATGCCAATGCAGATGGACTCTCTAGGTACTTCCACTTAGAACATGAAGACTTAACTGGGCAAGGTTAGTTTAATGTCCCTACGTTTGGGGGGTTGTGTAGGAGAGTAGGATCTGCTTCACATGGGTACCCCCACTTTTGCTGATGCTTCACTGTTTTTCGACTTTAGTCTGGCTGGGGCCCTGCTAATCAGAACCCCAGCCTAGCTGCTTCCTCTCTAAAATGGTTTCCATGTGCCTTAGGCACATCTCTGATTGGAATCTGGAGTGCCCTTATAAGTCCATAGTATATGGTATACTATGTACCCAGGGCATAGGTACCTCAGAGGCCTGCCAGGGGCTGCAGCATGTATTGTGCCACCCCTGGAAGGCCAGCCAAAAGGACACCACAGGTCTGCTACTGCAGCCTGGGTAAGGTGGTGCATGCACCTCTTACTGTGATATAGGCTACCTATATCACTACATACATACACACATATAAACCTATAAGTCACTCCTATGGCAGGCCTTATCAATCCTGAAGGCAGAGTGCGTGGTTCCTATGTGAGAGGGTGCCCCTGCATGAGCAGGGCCCTCTGCAGCGTTCGGAGACCCTTCTCTGATGCTGTTTGTAGTGCAGCCTGACCATATACTCTTAAGCGCATTATAACCTCGCGTTAAATGCTAACTTTGGGATGGCTGCACGGAAACATGTCGTGTTTGGTGTCAAACATCTTGGAATACTACCCCCCCCGCCAGTCCTGGCGGCGGGGGTAGCATTCCACCATTCTAGAGGGAGAGACATGTACACACCGGCCTGCCCGGTAACTTCTTTCCAAGCCCTGGCATCACAAAATGGATGCCGCTGCCACAGACACGAGTCTGGCCTCCTGCTGCTGACCGAAACTCCGGCAGGGGAGGCCTGGACAATAGGTTTCCTGTCCCAGGGAGGTGTAACCACCTCCCCAAACAGGATCATGTGTATTGGGGCTGGGCGGGAGCACTCTCTGGTGCTTTGAAGTCCTGCACTGGGGGCACATTTGGTGTCCCTGTGCATACCCCAGTTCAAACCGGCTCAGGGGCTTCCAGCCCCTGCTCTGGCGCGAAACTGGACAAAGGGAAAGGGGTGTAACCACCCCTCTGCCCTGACCCTCCCATAGGTGGGTCCCCAGAGTATGTCCAACCCCCTATCTTAGTATAAGTAGGGGACCCCAGTCCCTAGGACTTTAGATTAACCTGGACGAAACTCTGACACAGAATCCTGGACCTTCGACGCTCTACTTCAAGATTAGAGGACTGAAGAATCTCCCTTGGGGTCAAGGAGTGACTCCCCTGCTTGGCAGGCACCAAAGAAGCAATTGTCCGGTCTGCATCGCTGAAGCTCCCGCCAGACGCCGAAGTCTTTGCATCACCAGAGGTAAATTTCCAGACTTCTCCGAGGCTGCCCTAAGTCCCGAGCAAAGCTGAGGCCCGTAGCTGTCGTGGGTAACGTGGAACCATGACCCCTGGACACCGATCGCATTTGCAAGTGCATCCTCTTCTGGGTCTCCCAGGAAGTCGTGCTTTGGGCTCCGAGTAGCCCCAGCCTCCAGCACCGAAGATCACTGGCCTCCACTCCACGAGTGTCCTGTGAGCCAGCTCCACGTGCGTCGACTCGAGGCTCCTTCGCGGTCACTAGTCCGTTGGCTAGTAGGCCCTCCCGAAGGCCAATCTTCTTCTGCTTGGGCTCCCTGGTTGCTCCAGGCGTGCCCTGACTTACCCTCGCTGGGTGAGTCCCACAGACCTTGCTGGTCTGCAACATCGCCCTTCTTCCATTTCCACGAGACTTGCCATTGCCAGGGCTTGTTGGGTCCAATCCGGTCGCCGACACCCCTGCAATCGACAGACGTCGTGGGACAGCTCGAATCCAGCTCCTGGTCGTCGTCGACGCCTCCTGGACCTCGTGGCTGAAGAGTCAAGACGACCGTCAACCTACCTGAAGCACTCGACATCGGTGGGCATCTGCTCATCGCCTTCCTGGTCACTGGCTAGTGGCCCAGACTCTGTCCCCTCTGCTTTCAGGTTCTTCAAATCTTCGATCCACCTTTGGATCCACCCGAACACTTTCGACTTGGCCGCCAGCAGCACTTTGCAGCAGATCGCCATTGAAAGCGACGACGAAACCCGACCCCGAAAGACACCTATGCACCCGGCTCCCCTGGGTGAGGTAACTCGAGTACTCCGGTGCTCCCGTGGGTATTGACACTAGAACAGCCTAGTTCTCAAAGGGTTTGCTCCAAGTCCTCCTCTAAGTGTCCCTTTTCTTTTAAATTCAAACCGCGACTTTCCCCATAGAAGTTAATGGCGATTCGCGGCTGTGTTCATACACTGCACGCGTCCCCCGTGGGTCCCCTGTGTCACTACCTTGGGTGGTTCCTTGTGGTCCAAGCACTTCTACAGGCTCTAGGCCCTGTGTCTAGCTCAGTCGTGGTTCTTATACCACTTTATTGGTATATGGTTTGGTACGCCCCAAGGGCTCAAATGTGTATTTGTGCTATTACTGTAGATAACTAACTTATAACTTATGTACTTCGAACTCTAGCCTCATAAAGAGACTAGAGGGGTGTGTTTAGCAATAAATACATATATTTTGAATATATACCTGGTGTGGTCCTCTTTCATTTGGTCACTCAAGAGATTATAGGCTGGTAAAACAAGCTGCTTTACATTCCTTCAAGACTTAGCCTGAAGGCTGCTCTCCATAGCTACCACTAGGATAGCTTTCAATAAAGGTTGTCTTTAACCTATCTCCAATAAGGGGTTGTTTGGACTGGTGCAAGGTGCCCACTATAATTAGTGGACAGCATATGCCAGGCCAACTTCTCACAGTAGTTAAACATTAGATTTGACGTGATCCGGAGTAAGTGAATTTCCGGCACAAAAATAAGTGAGGTTGCTGGTCTAGTGTTTAATCGAACACTTAGTACTTCCGGGGCAATATGAACAAAATTGAAAAACCTCAAATGGACGTAGACAAACACGCAGCTGCCAATAATTGTAACTTTGAGGGTGGAATCAATGAAACAGCAGGAAACCTGCTATTTAAATAGGGTTGGGTGATGCGATCAGTGTTAACGCATCGTAGAGGTGAGGAGTTTCCCCGAGTCACGTAGGCGAGAGGAACTTCCATCAGTCCCGTAATATTGGACGCCGCAAGGTAAGACATGAGTTAGGTTGAAGTAGACGGTAGCTTTGTAAAAGAGGACAATTGGTCCTCGAGGCGTGTAACATAAAATCTCTTATCAGTGGCAGTAAGATGGTGCCAATTTGTGACAGAAACCGGTTTGGTTTTTTTGCAGTGTCCGCAAAGAAAAGGGAGTTTTAAGCCCGTTAGCGCTCAAGATTTTAAAGACACCAACAAAAATAACATATGGAATCCAGGCCGGTACGATAAAAGCAATATACAGGTACGATATAATATTAGCCAAGAAATTTGGGATAGTGTCTAGTCTAGGAATATGCTGGGTATTGACATGAGATTTCCCCTTCCTTAGATTGTAATGGCAGAAATCTAGAAAGAACGATTTCAAATAATCAAAAAAAGAAATATATTGGAGACAAAAGGAATGAGTGAGAGGAGTATTTCCCGATTTTTAACAGGTAAAAGGAGGGAGTGAGAGGAGTATTTCCCGATTTTTAATAGGTAAAAGGAGGGAGTGAGAGGAGTATTTCCCGATTTTTAACAGGTAATAATGGGAGAATGTAACTATAGATAAGTAACAAGGCAGAATTGCCCCCGTAACGTAGGAGTGAAGCCAGTTATATAATATCCTGGTTAATTTTCTCCTTTAAAATAGATGTGGGTGACTGAGGGCCGATATTATGCCCTGCAGACAGACAAAGAAGAAATATTTCGAATGAAATAAGGTAAAAATTAAAATAACCTATATATAGTATGATTACGGTCTAATCTATGAGTGAGTGAGGCAGCATTTATGAGAATTTACCTCTATGCCCTAGGGAAATGAGTGAACTTCGAGGGTGGTGTTTATAAAATGATCAGCCCATGTGATAGAGACTGAAGCATATGTCCTTTTTGGCTAGGGTAACAAAGAGACCTCAAAAGTAGTACATCCTGAGCTCCCTTATGGGGTCTTAAGAGCTATAAGGAAAGTGTTGGAGGGTCAATGCTATGTGATTGGAATTTAATCAGTTTAAGAATGTAAAGAAATGTTTCTCTGTAGTGAAGATTTAATTAAATTGCTCCAAATTATAAAAAGGATCATATATCAGTTTATTGAGTTTTCATTGTTCCCAATAAGTTTTGAAATCCACTTCATGTTTAACAAATATAATATAGTGGGTTCTAAATTGATTGTTTGATAGAATTGTGCATTTTATTACGGTCTAGAGTTTTAAATATATCATTTTGCCTTATACAGGATTTGTTTTTATGGTAACCATACAGTGCCAATAAGAGAGAGCTAAAGGTTGTCTTGATAAAGATGGAAAAATAAATTAAGCCATCGAAACGCGTCGACGCTGTTCTTGCACAATCTTTGGAACAAGCTTACCCTGCAGACAAAAGATAATATAGTGTATCCAGGATAAGCGAGAGAAGTGTTCCTTTCAGATGTGCTTTTTGATGACAAAGTGTATTGTCTTTGTGTTTCTCTCTAGTTTTGGTGTTTATGTAATGAATGTTATATGTATATGAATTTTAACTTGTACCTTTGTAATATGTATGGGGTATTTTTATGATATAGTGATTTATGGGATGTTTTAAATATAATAAAATATATTTTTTATACTTAATACATTGATGTCGTTTATGTAACCATTAGGCTCTACCACATGGGCTGTATGAGTTGTGGCAAGTTGGTGCAACGCATGAGTGATATGAGAAGAATTTCTTTTCTTGAGTAAACATTAATATTGCACTCCGCTATCCTATTGAATCCTCGGCCAAGGGATTATTGTTTCTACCTTTTAGTAGTACCCTATTCCCCTGGTTTGTTGAAGGGGTCCCTCTCTTTTTTCTTATCCATAGGCATGGATAGCCAAGGATACCCCCCTCTGTTTTTCCCAAATCACCACGGTTGAGGAGTCCCAACCCGGCACGTCGCAGGAGGCAGTCTGGGCGAACTTCGTGGAAATGGCAAAGGCGAAACGTCTTGAGTGGGCAAAAGGCATCCTCCACTCGCATGATCAGGAAGATTCCGGGGTAGTAGCGGACCTACCTGGTGCTTCCCAGGCAAGACCAGTGGAGTTGGGACCTGTGAGGCCAAAACGGGCTCGCCGGCCCACGAACAAGGAGTTCCCTGCAGAGCCACCGGCACCGAAAGTCAGAGTCACTTCCCCACCTCAAGAGGCAGGGCCTGTGGCGGTACCGGCATGCTCCATGAACCCAACCACAGCCAGCGGTGATAACATTGATAAGATGGGTAAGATAATGGACTCTATGTTGAGCCTTATGGCGGACTTTGCAATACGTTTTGCTAACCCTGGGCCACCACCCGCAGCAGTGGCCCCTGCGCCGGTGGGGAGTGGGGCGACATCAATTTCCCAGGTTTGGGGTGATCAGGTCAGCGGTGCGTGCGCACAGAGACCAGCTGGCGCAGCCGCCACCGTAGTAGCCACAGTGTCTCAGCCTGTAAATCAGTTGCAGTCATCACTAGCTCAGGGCACCAGTAGCACCAACATCAGCCCCCTGCCTTCCAGTGGGCAACCTGTGTCTGCACCCACCCCTCAGGTACTCCCAGCAGGCACTCCTGGTCCCGGTGCGTTAGGCGGGTTAGCGGCCCCGCTGGCCACCTCCCTAGATGTCCGCACCACCACAGTGTTAACGGAGGCAGCCAAAGCTCCAGAATCGGTAACAGCGCCGCCGCAGCTGGTCACAGTAGCGCCCCTAGTATCGGGACGCTGCTCCCTGGCGTGGCAGGTGCCACTAGCAGCCAAAGAGGGGATCTGGAGGCGGGAGTTCGTGGACATCTTCACTCTTCTGATGCACGGGTTGGATGGGCTGGATACGAGGAAGATGGGGGGTAAAGATGAGGAGAAAAAAGTAAAATACCAGGCCTGGCCAGAGAAAACTAATGAGAGCTGGCTGGAAGCATTCTCCATTTTGTCAGCGGTGATTATGGAAAAATATCCAGAGCAGGGCCCTGGGCTGTTTCAATACTCCCGCTCCATTCACAATGAGGCCATAAAGTCAGGTGGGATCGGGTGGTACAATTATGACCGAGAATTCAGGAAGAAAACGGCGATGTGTCCAGAGTTGAGATGGGATCAAAAAGAGGTCCAGCTCTGGATGGAACACATGGGTAGGTTTACCCCACACCTTAAGGATAACCCGACCAAGAGTCAGGAAAGGCGGGCCACGTTCAAGGGACAGGGACAGCCAGGGAAGCGCCCCTTCAGACAGCCCTTTCGGGGGGCACAGGGAGGGGGTGGCCAGAAAAGGGGTGGAAAACGATTTAATGCTGGCACGTGCAGATTGTTTAACGCAGGATCTTGCTCTTGGGGGAAGGCATGCAAGTTTGCACACAGCTGCAGTAAGTGCGGGGCCAATCACCCAGCAGTGTCTTGCAGGGTCAAGCGAGAGGGTCCCCCACGCCTTCTAGCAGACAGGACAGTTAGCCAGCAGCGTGTAGCATGGCCGCCCCTGCCCACCCTGTCCCACCCCCTTTGCACACCATCACCTGACACCCTGTGCCCAGCTCCAGCTCCTCTCACTGATGCTCCCTCAGCCAGGGATTTTGCTACCAAGGGCCCCTCGCCGATCATCATCGACAACCTCCTTCCCTTACTCAGGGCATATCCCAATACTAAAGACGGCACGCTCCTGGCTGATGGATTCATTGAGGGTTTCAGGATCCCATATCTAGGCCCGCTAGGTTGCAGGGACGCGGATAACCTGAGGTCAGCAAAAGATCTCCCAAAAGTAGTACAAGACAAGGTCATGAAGGAGGCAGCCTTGGGTAGGGTGGCGGGGCCATTCGATCAGCCCCCGCTTAGTAACTTTTTGGTCTCTCCCTTGGGGGTGGTCCCCAAGAAAGAACCAGGGACCTACCGTTTGATCCACCACCTGTCCTACCCGGAGGGCAATTCTGTGAACCATTGGCTTGAAGACAGAACATGTTCCGTTTCTTACTGTTCATTTGATGTGGCAGTCGATATGGTGAGGAGAGCAGGTATAGGGGCCTGGTTGGCCAAGGCGGACATTGAGTCGGCCTTCCGCCTGCTGCCGGTCCACCCGTAGAGTCCTCATCTGCTGGGGTTCAAGTGGCAGGGACGTTTTTTCTTCGACAAATGCATGCCGATGGGGTGCGCTGTGTCCTGCGCGTACTTTGAAGCCTTTAGCTGTTTCCTACAATGGGCACTCACTTGGTCACACAGCATTGAGGGAGTAACGCACTACCTGGATGACTTCCTTTTCATTGGGGGAGCAGGGACTCAGGACTGCAGCAAGGCATTACGGTGCTTCCAGGAGCTAGAGGGGCACCTAGGGGGTTCCCTTGGTGCCGGGGAAGACTGAGGGTCCGGCGTAGGTTCTCACTTTTCTGGGCATTGAGCTTGACACGGTTGAGGGCGTGTCCAGGCTGCCGGCAGAAAAGGTGCGGGCTTTGTGCCAGGATATTCAGGCTGTCTTGGGCAAGGACAGGGCCTCCCTGGGTGTCATCCAGAGCCTCTTAGGTAAGCTAAATTTTGCAGCCAGGGTGATCCCAGCAGGCAGAGTCTTCACACGGAGACTAGCCAGGGCCACGGCCAATGTGAAGAAAAAGCACCACATGGTCAGACTAAACAAAGGTTTGAGGGAGGATTTACTAATGTGGAACGAGTTTTTGTTGAAGTTCAACGGTACAGTCATTTGGAGATCCCCTTGGGCGGGTAGTCCAGAACTTTGCCTATTCACAGATGCGTCAGGCAGGGAGGGCTTTGGTGCAATAATGGGCAGTGAATGGTGTGCCGAAAAGTGGCAGAATGCCTGGCACAAAAAGAACATCACAGCGAATGTCACTGTACTTGAGTTGTTCCCGATAGTGGCTGCCCTGCATTTATGGCCTGAGGCACCAACATCTAAAAAGGTCCTATTCTGGTCGGATAACATGGCAGTGGTCCATCAATGAGCAGACAGCTAAGTGCCCCCTGGTTTTGTGTTTGCTAAGGGAGCTAGTCAGGGCTTGTCTGCGCTGCAATGTGGAATTTAGAGCTAGGCACATTGAGGGGGTCAAGAACGTGGCAGCTGACGCTCTCTCTCGTTTTCAGTGGCTCCGTTTCCGGGAGGCTTGGCCATGAGCGAGAGCGGAGATGACCCCCTTCCCAGCACACCTCTGGCATCTCCTTCAGTGGAGCAGCGCCTGAGACAGATGGGTGAACTTTCCCTCGCACCAGGGACCAGGAAGCGGGATACGGCTCATCTCACAACTTTTCTGAACATCACGGGGGCGCAGGGGCAGGATTCGCCCCCTATGGAGCATAGAGTTCAATCTTTTGTACTTTGGGCTAAGGAGCAGGGGAAGAGCCATTCGTGGGTCTCTGGCCACTTGGCAGCTGTAAGTCATGACTCAAAACTCAGGGGTTGGCAGGATCCTACCAAGGCCTTTCTCAATCGGGCTGCTCTCAAGGGTTGGGCCAGAGCCGAGATCAGGGTACCAGACAACAGGGCACCTATCGATTTCAACATACTGCAGGAAATGTTAGAAGCTGTCGACAAGGTCACCAATTCTCACTTCGAGTCCTGCCTCTTTGCTGTGGCATTCTGCCTGGCATTTTTTAGGGCATTTCGGATAAGCGAACTAGTGGCCAGATCCAAAAAAGATACGTCAAGTGACGTCTTATGCAGCCAGGATGTGCAGCTGACGAGTCACTCCCTAGAAGTACGCATTAGGAAGTCCAAAACGGACCAGGCAGGGCGAGGGACAAATATAGTTTTTCTGCCGCTGGGGGACAAACGGTTCTGCCCGGTCGGCCGGGTCAGAGAGTATATGGCTGTCCGCCCGACCGCAACAGGATATTTTTTAATTCATGCTGATCTGGTGCCACTAACAATATTTCAGGTGGACCGGATAATGATGGCATGCTTGGCACGGTCCGGCCAGGCCCACCCAGACAGGAGGTACTCCAGTCATTCTTTCAGAATTGGGGCGGCCACCGCGGCCTTCAAGGTAGGCCTGTCCCCAGAGCGCATCAAAAAGGTGGGACGCTGGGAGTCTCGTTGTTATGAGCGCTACATCCGCCCGTGAGGGGTTTCAGCTGGCTCAAGGGTCGATCATGCACCAGTAGGAGAGGCTTCATGGTAGCATTAGGCAATTATGTGTATTGTATAACCATTGTGTGCAGTGTGCGTTATGTGTTCTGGTTTGTCACGATTTGCAGTTTGTAATATGTAGCAACATTAAAATAGTGTGTGAAATTTTGCATCCATTTATTTTGCCAGGGTTCAAGGTGTGGGTGATCGGCCACTTGTGCGTTGCCAGGTTGGCACAATGGACTGAACACAGGACTTGGAAACACGGGTTCTCCCAGACACAGATTGTCTGGCTAGGGTACCCTGGTATGAGATGGCACAGCCTACTCAACAAACTGCAGCAGAGACTAGCTGGGGGGGGGAGGTCCCCCAAACATCTTGGTCATCCACCTGGGAGGCAACGACTTCACTGTCATGGGTAGAGGGGCATTGTTGCAGGCAATGAAAGCTGATATGGGAGAAAAATACATTGGGCAATGTGAGCTTTGGTGGTCAGAAATAGTCCAGCGTAGGGTCTGGCAAGGGGCCAGGTCATGTGAGGCAGTTGAACATTCCCGGAGAAGGGTAAACAGCGCCATTTGAGTTCACAGACCAAAGGGGCTTTGGCTTCATCAGGCACGGACTAATCCAAGCAAACACCAAAGGTTATTTTGACGAAGATGGGGTGCACTTGTCACAGGTGGGCATGGATCTGTTCCTACTGGACATTAGCAAGGCCCTGGAAATAGCGGGTTGCAGGTGAGAAAATTGGTAATCTTGTTGGGGGGCTCTGTAGGCGACGGGGGCCGCCTCCAGAGCTTTGGCGGAGTTACAGGGCAATCCGGAAGCAGAAGGGGACAGAAGGGTACCTCTTCACGAGCACAATAGGGGTGCCAGTGCCAAATCCCAGGAGTCCTCATGGCAGGTCCGTGGAAGAAATTCGTCGGCGCCCCGCTAGTCCTTAGGGCGGTTATAAGCCTGAACAACCATGGGCTGGCCTTGCAACGCTCTGCCCTGAAAGGGGCGTGAGTAAGACGGTGGTCCAGTGGTCCACGTGAGCCTAGGGAGGGGGATCACACCATAACTGGTAGCACTGATTGGGTTGGCCACAGTGCAATTTGGCTCATCAGGTGGGCAGGGCAGCGTAGGTTAGTCACCGCTGCCTGCCCTTGGATCGCCCGTAAGATAACCCACCATGTTGCATATTTTTGTATGGAATAAAGCTGCAGCAATATTTTCCCAAACAAAAATTGTGTTGTGTATTTACTTATTCCATCTTGCATGCTATTTGGCATTGGGTGGGGGGTGTTGCCTATTTAGGCACTATGTAGCAATGCCGCAGAGCAACCCCCGATTGAGAGGAGGCGCTAGGATTGAGAAAGCAAGTGAGGGGCGGTCAGCGGGACTGCACTTGTGTTATGACTCTGTTGAGTGCACTTGCACCAGGGGCGGCAGAAGAGAGACACCTGTGACGTGTGAAAGGACACTACTCTCTTTACCACTTCCACATGTCTAGCTACTCACATCCGGGGGACACGCGCACTCCGGGTAGGAGAACAAGTGAGGCTGCATTTCATTCAGAATAATACAGCCATGGTGGACGGCCCAGGGCTTGAATTCCATAATGAGAGTTTCAGCTCCTCGACACGCCAAATAAGCCTTTAGGCGCCTCCAGGGTGTTTCTAAGGAGAGCGCCGGGCGGTGCGAGGCAGCTCAGATGTTCTCAAACATTGGCATGAGACGTGGGCCTGGCTCACAGATGGTACTTGGAGCGCCCTGCTGCAGGCGTGCGTCTCTGATGTACACAGACTTACTCCTTCCAAGGGACCCGGGGTCCCCGACACTGAAATCCAACAGTGGAAGATTTCCATTTGTGCACCAAACTCTTGTGCAGCGCACACGTGGCCTCATCCGCTGGAACACGCCTGGTGGAAATGTGAAAAGCATATTTTGTTTTACTTTTTGTTTTCAGGGTAAAAGCGAAATCTTCTCTCTGAAGAAGCCCTTTCTCTTATACCCCGCCCTGTGCATTACCGAGGGGTGCCACGACTTCCCTTCCTGGAAAGAGACTTACGCTTTCTTATCACAGAAGTAATGTTTCTGAGAGGTAAGAGATCTGTACAAAATTGTGAACACCCACAAATAAATACATTAAAACAAACAACACCCTCAAACATCCAAGTTTATAGGCAGAGTCGGCCTTTGCTAAGATAGCGCCCTGGGCGGAGAAATTTGGCGCCCTTGCTGATGATAGTGAATTAAATGATGCAGCAGGGGGGGCCCTCACTGGCCAGTAACTGGATGAGCGGGGACTGGCCTCTGAACACAACCATCACCGGAGGCCCCCCCCCCCTCTCTAGCTCACCCTTATCACCGATAGCTGAGCTGCCTCGCGCGAATGGGGTTGGGCTGGTGTGGGCAGTACTTTAATGCACACCGCTCCGTGCGCTCCTCAGAATATTGGCGCCCTGGGCCGGCGGGCCGGCTCGCCCATGCTAAAGGCCGGCCCTGTATTCTAGGCATTCACCAACTTGTTGCTGATCCACCCCAGTGAAATATCCACTAATTACCAGTTGACCCGCGGGAAATAATATCTGATCATCTCACTCTGAGAAGGTGGATCTGTAATCAGGGGATTTCTGGCCACAAGGCTGTTTTCTGGTAACACAAGTTCCACCTACAAGCCAGTGACGTAACACAAAATGACCCCTCCCCCTCAGCAGAATGTGATGAGGGGACCCTCAACCTGCTGTATGTTAGAGATATTCATTGGCCTTTGGCTGAATAGCCCCCCCTGAAGGGTTGCGCCCCCCGTGCCATAGAGACTGAGGAGGGGGGCTGTGTTACGCCCCCATTATACGTGTCACAAAACTTGTGAAAGCGCCCATGGGTGAGGCCGAGAGTCAAGGCGGCAGGAAAAAATGTTTTGTCAAAAAAAGAAAATACATATTCATATTCACTATATGCTGCATTGTGCAGCGTTTGCTGCCTCTAGGTACCCAGTATCAGAACCTCATCGTCACAATTCCTGAAATGTCGTCGGGGTCAGAGGTCACGTGACGTCAGTTATGCTGTGTAAACTTGACAAGTGCTCCCTTTGTTTCCGTGGAATGCTGCACGAGTTGTTCCCCCCTCCTCGCCCACAAATGAACTATTCCAGCAATGCGGCCTGGCCGGGCAGGCTACCTGCCTCAGTGCAGGGCGCAGCAGCCCTTGGGCAGGCCGTGGGCGAGGGAAGCCCCCCTGAGCCCAGGCACCGGGCTGTGTGGGGTATGTGGTCGGCCTCCAGTCCCCTGGTTGCACTGCTCTGACTCCCGCTCCCTTCCCCCAGAGAGGGTTTCCACTCCCTCCATTGTGTACGAACCCTTTAACAATTCCTTCCCCGCCCCTGGCAGAAACTTTAACCTGCCCCCACTTACATAGGGTGACCAACTGGCATGGGTGCAAATTCAGGACAGTGAGTGTAAAAATTCAGGACAAATGGTCAAAATTCAGGACAAAACTTCGGGACAAAAGGTAAGTTTTACAGACACATCAGAGGAGGTCGCGCAATAGTATATAAGTAAACCCATCTATATCCAAACCTATCCATCATTTGCAAACCCATCCATCATTTATCCTTCCATCTATCATTTCACTCATCAATCCCTCCATCCACCCTTTCATCCTATCCATCCGTACACTTATCCATCCATCCACTCTTCCACCCATCCATCCACTCATCCATCCAGCCATTTACCCTTTCACCCATCCTTTCACTTACTCATCCATCCACCCAGTCACTCATCCTTCCACCCATTCACCCTTTCCGTCATCCATCCATCCTCCCTTTCTCTCCATCGAACCTTTCACTTAGCCATCCTTCCTTCCATCCATCCACCCACCCATCCATCTACTCATCCACTCATGAATCCATCCATTGACCCTATCACTCATCCACCCTTTCACTCCTTCACTCGTGTATCCATCCTTTTGTCCATCTACCCTCCCTTTCACTCACTCATCCATCCTTACATCCACCCTTTCACTCATCCGTCCATCCATTCACCCTTTCACTTATCAATTCATCAATCCATCAATCATTTCACTCATCCATCCACCCATTCACCGGCCTATCATCCACCCTTTCACTCATCCATCCATCCTTTCACTTATCCATCCACACTTTTAACCATCCATCTACCCTTCCACCCATCCATCCATCTATTTACCTTCTCTCTCATCCATCCTTCCACTCACTCATCCATCCATTTAACCTTTCTCTCATTATCCATCCATTCACCCTTTCATTCATCCATTCACTCTTTCACTAATCCATCCAGCCATCCATCCATCCCTTCACTTACTCACTCACCCACCTTTTCATATTAATTATGAGCTGAGCCTTTATCTGCAGAGTTGCAGACAGAAGAGGCCCATCAAGAATTTCACCCTTGCTGTCGTTCCTAAAGCAAGGGGTGGGGTGTGGGTAGGGTTCACTGTGCCCCTGCACATAGGCAATCTGAAAAAGTGGAAGTCGTGAGTCATGCATGATGCAGTGCCACTGTGACATGGTGTTGTTTCCAGGGCTTTAAGTGGAATGAAAAAACTGGGGGGGGGTCTCTCAAGTTCGATGTAATTAAGGGCGTGGCTTAGAACACCCAAGCTAAAAATCTGTGCTTAGTATAGTGTGCCTCCTGACTGGTATTTTGCCTCTTCTGTCATTGTATCCAGACATATAACACAACAAGTAATGTTACACCTACAACAAGCGAGAACTATTGGCTTTGTCAATGGTTGTTAGTGCACAAAATAAAAAAGCAGCAACCATGGCTTCGTTGAATATAATATTGAAAATGCATCCGTTTTCAAATGATGAGACTGTGAAAGAACTCTAGCCCCTTCTTTTTAACTTGTTTCACCGTCTTCCATCTGACAGAATGCCCTGCCCTACACCGAGGCTGGGGGAGGCCCACCACATGCTTTGCAGCCCAGACTGGCCCATTGTCATTCTGTATGTGGCAATCATCAGCGCATACAGAATGACAAAGGGCAGGGTGGGGCTGCTCTTGTGCTCAGGAGTGCGAGGCGTCCCCATCAAGGAGTTGAGGCTTCATGCAGGGAACAGCGCTGTTCCCTGCAATGCCTAAAATTACGGACAAAAGGCGTCCGTAAAAGGGATACTCACGGACAACGGACGTGAGGTCCTAATTACGGACGGTCTGTGAAATTTACGGACGGTTGGTCACCCTACACTTACACCCTCCCCCGCCCCCCAAATAAAAGCAGGCATCAGCCGGTTTGAATAGCAGCAGAGCTCACCAATTTCTTGGACTTTTTTTTTTTTTTAATTGCAGATTTATATAGCGCAAACTCGACCGAAGGGTTTGGAGCACTTTACGTGAGCACCAGTTACGTTACACAAGGACACATTCATTTTTGGTAGGCACGGGGAGATTAAGTGATTTGCCCAGAATCACAGCATGTAGAGTCGACCCAGAGGCTCGAACCTTGGCTTCCCAGCTCCAAAGACGGCAGTCTAGCCATGAGATCACATCCTCTCCCCTCTTCAAGAGGAAACTTGTACCTTCCATGCTAGGTTTGTCTTTAGAGCAGAGGTCTTCAAAGGGGAGGGGGGGGTGGGGCGTTGGCTGTGACCAAGTAAAGCATTATGCTGATAAGAGTGTTTAGTTTCAAGTGGAAAGAAGCATTGGCATAGCCAATAGGTCTCGCCTTTGGGACCTTATACGTTTTTAGCCATGCAACACATTATCCTGGGTGCTACAACATCTATGAACATCAGAACACTAGGCAAAAGTTTAGAATGGTGCCCCCCCCGTCAAACACACACATGACCTTAGTCGTGCCATTTGCAGCCCATGTCAGATATGGCTCAAAGGTATACGGCAGTCACAGGCGGCTGTGAATAATAGTGTTAATAAGTGAGATGGGTTCACCTGCGCGTGATTTGGAGCAGCAAGTGGGCGTGAGTAACCGACGAGTGAGGGTGGGAGACAAAACCTGTTAACAACCTAAGCAGACTGGCACGATTTGGGAATTATCATGTATTGCACCACAAGAAAGTTAAAAAAGGTGGGGGTAATCCCGCGCCCACATTGTGATTAAGGTTAGACCCGGCCGCCCAACATGCTTGAAATCGTCACATGAAATCACAAGTGCCGGCATGTTAACCATGTGATTAGTTTTAACCACACTTCTAAAGGTAACTTCAATGGTTAACCAGCACTACGAAACAGCCCAGGCGCACACAAGTAAAAGCGCCGTGAAGTGCCCGCTATGTCCTCAAGTGCCGATGCGAGGGCTCCCTGTACGGTGCGGACCACCTTAGAAAACCGGTAGTGACCGTTGTCTAAGCGTGCCCCAAAAAAAATGCGCATTTTTAGCGGTACTAAATCATGACGAATGCCGACCCGCTATCTCCATGTATGATTTTAACCCCCGCTGTTAGGTCATTCCTGGGGTGAGCGGCAATGATGCTAAGGATAAAGGTGAGCGACATAGCGCCAAGCGCACATACTTGGGTAGTTATAAGGAGTACCCACTAGGTTTACGGCCCAAAGTATAAAGCATGTGCCTCCCACTCACCCCGCATGATTCAGGTAAACAATAAAAGAAACCCGAATGGCGGCATACCGTATCCGTAGCGGCGGTGAACGTCCTCGGTAGCATCCCCTAGTACAAAAGATGTTATCGTGGGGCATTAGAAGTCCCTTTTTAAAAGGACCCGCGACATGCCCACGCCAAGCGTATCCAAACGTTGGCTACGGAGTATTTAAAAATTCATGTATTCCCAGAGGCAAAGCCGCTATTGACCTACTTGGTGACGCTTTACGCGGTCTCATAGGGATCCACTGTAAAGATGCATCTGGCATGACTGTGATATCAACTGTGTCATGCCAGATACCGGGGAATTTTCAGTGTAAGCCCCGTAAAAAGAAAGTGCCCACCTGACTGTATGCCTTAGGGCAGGCTCCTGACAACATTGAAAGCAAAAAAAATATACAAAAACAAGCGAAAGCACGGCGCGGCGCCTGTAACCTGAGACACCAGGAATGCAGCTGCCAGCCTGCGCGCCTCAGGAATGCAGCTGGCAGCCTGCGTGCCTGCTCGCTCCCGAGACACCTAGGCCATGGGAGTGAAAGTTTTCAGGAAAGGCGGGACATGCACCCGTCTTTGGCCATTTGCGTGCTTTCATTATTGAAAGCCACACACAAAGGCCAATGGCATGTGTGGGAGGAGGCAGACCCACACGGAGAAGTCTCCTGGAAGTCTGAAGTGATTCCAAGAGGCCCTCTCCTAGAGCAACGCATGCGCGCTGCGCTAGGCGAGACCCAAAAAAAGAGTTTCTGTAAGCCACTCTGTTATGGGCCGTCACTAACACCTTTTGTATTTTATGTACTGGCTGGGAGTAGGTGCCAAAAGGGAAGGGACACTATACATTCCCTAACCGCCCCCCCCGCCTCCCCTCCCACCACTACTGATAATCACACTCTGGATACTTTTACACTTTATTAAGGCGTGGCTGACCAGAACACTACCTTTGTCAACGTGTATTTGATTGCATTTTTAAAAAGGGTAACAGAACTTACCTGCAATATTTAAACATGTTAGACATATTTAAACATTGCAAATTTATTAGAATAATAGTTAGAAATTAGAGGGGGGCAGTGATTTTCTTTTACAGGAGGGGGCACTGCTGCAGAGGGCTCCGTGGTAGGAGACTTCCTGGTTGTAGGAAGAGACCTTTACTCAGTGCTTAATCTGGAAAACAATGGATTAACTGCAGACCTCCTGTGAGAAAGTGCCATCTTTCTTGCATGGTATGCCCCCCACTTTTTGCTGAATTGCTGATGTACTTCGACTGAGTGTGCCCTGGGCTCCTGCCAATCAGGTGCCCAGGGCCTGTGTTCCTTCCCTAAAACTGCATTACAGCCTAAACCCAATTGGCACCTCTGGCCACATGTCAGTCCCTGGTAAATGGTACCCTAGGTACCCAGGGCATTGTGACCAGAGGAGGACCCTAAGGGCTGCAGCACTTATTGTGCCACCCTTAGAGGCCCTGTACCCTGACACCCACACCCTGCCTTTGCAGGCTGAGTGTCTTGGTGCAGAACTAAACAGAGAGTCGACATGGCACACATCCCTGTGTGCCATGCCCACAAACACACTGCCCTGGCATACCTCAGTCACCCCTCTAGCTGGGTGCACTATGCCAGTGGTGTGGGCACAGGTGCATGAGCCCTGTGCCCCTACAGTACCCAGGGCCATTCCTGGGCACTGTAAGTGCAGTGATGCCATTAAGAGTATATGGTGCTGGGAGGTTGTCCTTACGAACTCCACAGCACCATAATGGCTACACTGAAGACTGAGAAGTTTGGTATCAAACTTCTCAGCACATTAAACCCACACTGATGCCAGTGTGGGATTTAATGTAAATGCACTACAGAGGGCAACTTAGAGTTGCCCCCTGAACCTAACCTACAATCCACGTCCTGTCTGAGGGGCTGCCTAGGCTGCCACCCAGCAGACATGTTGCTGGACCCCTGGATAGAGAGCCATCCGCTCTCCCGGGCCTGCAACAATGCACGTCCTGGGCGAGGTGCTAGGCCCCCTCCCCCAGGATGGGCAGGGGAAGCTTCAAAGGCATTCCGCCTTTGTGAGCTTCCCCAGACCACTTGCTGTACTCAGCAACTGGTCCCCACTGGTTCTAGCCCCCACTCTGGCGGGAAGACTGGCGGGAAACACCAAGGGAGGAGAGGGGTGTGCCAGCCTCTGCCAACCCCACCCCTCAGGTGGGGAGGCGAGGTGAAGCACATCTCTGGGCTCTCGCCATCTTGAAGATGGGGAGCCCTGCCCAATCAGGACTAGGCTCCTGCCCCCTCCCACTGGAGAGTGGCAGGATAGGGGTGTACCCACCCCAGGGAAGGGACCCATTGGTCCCTGCCCTTTACCTACCTGTAACACCCCTAAATCTAGTATTTAGGGGCACCCTGAACCTTCCTTCCTTAGTTCCAGATTCCGAAACAAGAAAGAAGAACAAGAAACAAGAAGACCTGCCGTGCAGCTGCTCACAAGAGGAAGACACCAACTGATTTAGCCCCAGCCCTACCGGCCTGTCGACCCTCGAACCTGCTCCTGCTAAACCCCGGCGTCTCCAGTGGTCAGCAACCTGACAAACCCCGGAGGACCTGACTGCCTTGTGACTCTAACTACCTGGGACTCCCAAGAGCAGTGGTACTGCTCAAAGCAAGTAACAACCCCTGGTGCCAACCGGGAACCGCGAATCCTGCACCCTCTGCACCCGCCGAGCCCGGCCTGTGCCTGAGTGGACAAATACCACGAGGACGTCCCCCGGCGACTGTGACCCAGAATCCAGCACCCAAGGACCCTCCTCGACGCTCCTTACGACGCCTGCAGCCTCAGAACCAGGGACCCCTCCAACCGCGACCAGCCGAGGGTAAGATTTCCGACGCCTAAAGACACCCCTGCACCCGACGCCCCACGGCCTCCTGTGCCCGACTCCTGGGTGCCTACCCTTCCCACAGCTTCCCAACTTACCTCTCGAAGTGGTGGTCGCACCTGAAGAATCACCGTCCCCGAGCTTGCAGTCTTTGTTCTTCACGCAGCTTTCCCATTGAAAACCATTGGGCGCCCGACGGCCCAAAAGCCCACTGCACCCGGCCGCCCCAGTGCCGCTGAGGGTGCACCAACTACCCTGTTCGACTTCCCCACTTGCCCTGAGTAAGTGACCAGGAGCTTTGCTCCCACAGCCGAGTGGCCTGCTAGCCAGCAGCCACCAACCAAAGGCCCCCTGCCGTCCATAGGATAACATTGGGCCTACTCACTCTGCACCCGGCCGCCCCTGTGTCGCTGAGGGTGTAACAACTGTACTTACCTGACCCTGGGGGACCCCTGAGTCTATGCCCAGAACCTTAACTCTGCCAGTCGAGTACTTACCCAAAAGCCGATAACTCACTTTTCTTCCATAGGGTAACATTGACTGGTTTCACTTGGAAATTCTTCTAAGTGTGGAGTTTTGAAACTTTAAAATATTCATCTAAAATCAACCGAATTACAAAAACGAATTTACTCACCTGTTATCAGGAGAGATCCCAGTGCTGGATCTTGGTGCCCAGCACTGACCCTGAAAAGTAAACATAACTGTACTTAACGGTAACTTGAATTTCCTTCCATAGGATAACATTACCTGGCTTTTGCCGAAAAAGTTTCTGTCGATTTTGCAAACTTACAAATATTCGTTAAAAATCGCCTGTGTGATGTAAACGCATTCTTTCAACTGTTTACAGGAGATGCACCAGTGCTGGATCCAGGATCCAACACTGAGTAAGAAAAAGTAACAATAACACTACTTACCTGCTACGTGAATTTCCTCCCATAGGATTACCTTGGTGATTCCATGTGAAAAAGTTTCTAAGTGCCAACTTTTAAAATACAATAATATTCCTTAAAAATCACAACTGTAACCAAAACGTTTTTACTCAACTGTTTACAGGAGATGTCCCAGGACTGAATCTAGGATCCAGTCCTGTGGTAAGAGAAGTAATCCAAAAGTAATCTATTGCATTTAACTGGAAATTCCCATTGAGCTCAATGTTAAATTATGTTTGAAATTGTGTTGCCTATTGCAACAACTGTAACCATTGCATTCAAAAGTCTATTGCCTATTGAAAGTATCTCTCTGAAGTATCTCATTCTGAGAAAGTATATTTTGATACCTATTGTTGGTTCTAAAATAAAACAAGCATATATTTTTATATACAAACCATTGGCCTAGAGTTCAGTTCTTGAGTGTGTGAGACCATTTGCTGACTGAGTGTGTACAACAAATGCTTTACACTGCCCTCTGATACTGCCTTACTGCTCGACCAAGCTACCACTTTAGAGAGTAAGGTTATATCTAACTTTAGCCTCTGCCAAACCTCTGGGGACTGTGGACTCTGTGCACACTGAACCTTACTTTGGTTCAGTATATACAGAGCCACTTTCTTACGCCTCCTTCACCCAGTACCAGGCACACCCTGTCCCTTCACCTCACTCCTGCCAGTCACTGCTTTCTCTCTTTATGATGGGTTTCCAGTCTCTCTTCGTCCTTCTTTTCCGTTTGTGTGTCTTTCCCCCTCTTGCTTTCGGTCAATATCTGAAGGGGAAAGTAAGTGCCGGCGTGCCCCATCGGCTCAAATTAAGCACTGCCTTTACTTTGCTTCCTTCAGAATTTAGAGGCGCCTGTGGAAACCAGAAGATACCTTTCATTTCTGCTTTGCAGGATGACTTGGCCTTTGCCCCAAAAACCGGGACATGTATTTAAAAGGGAGAAAAATGTTAGGACAGTCCTCTGAAAACCGGGACAATCTGGGGAAATCCGGGACGTCTGGTCACCCTCGGAATATCATGCGGAAGCGGATTTCATTACAAGATCTGAGGCTACCATTATGCAATAACCTCTTATTGCTGCCCCAACATGCAGCCCTTTAAAGAACACTACATTGTAAACCATAGAATGTTCAAAACGTATAAGCATTCAGTGCACATAGTCCTCTTTTATTGGCTGCTCCTTAACAGGATTTTCACATGGAAAAAACCTGGACCGAGCTCAATTTGAGGGAACTCTGTGATTTATAATCAGGCAGACATTCCAATGTCTGATTTGTGAACACAGGACAATTAAGACCATTTACGACCATTCACTGTTATTTGCAGGTGTGATGCAGTAACAGCGCCAAGAGGCCATGTCTGACTGCACAGCGCTCTCGATAAGCTCAGCAAAGCAACAACAGAAACACAGGAGTAGTGACTCAGCAAGAATTCTTATGACTGAAAAACATGAGTCAGTTTAACCAGAAGACATCAGTCTGGTGAATCTATGAAAGACAGGAAGAAGCTGCCCCACTGGGGTCCATCGCATTGGAATAGGAACTGTGGGGGGCAGCAGGGATTTATTACTCCCTAGATTTTGGCGTGGGGGGGTGCAGTTGACAATATCTCCTCAGATTTCCCAACTGAAGAATAAATAGATTCAGAGAGAACACGTCTCTTTGAAGCCAAGCTGCACATCGCCCATCTCCTTAAAACGCTGTAACCTCCGGAGCAAACTCTTTGTGGGGGCTCCAAGACCTATTTGTTTTATTATTTAATTGTTTAGGTGCTGGACCTCTCCTAAAATCATTCTGTTTGTCAAGCCTGGCTAGCCAGCAGAGTAAGTGACGGGAGGAGATGCTATTTTTAGGTCTGCCTCGTAGAGAGTTCATGCGCTGTCTGTTGCAAGACATATTGTTATCTTACAGCGGGCCTAGAGCCCGCCCATTGCTTATCATTGTTTGGCTTATTGTGACTCTAATTTGCTCTCTTGTTTGTTAGCGTGTGAGGGATTTTCTTCCTCTTCTTGGCTTTGTCCCTCCCCTGGAGCATGGACGCATTACTTTGTCCTTCTACTGCTCGCTTTTCAAGCGCTACTTTCTTTTTGTTTAAGCACTCCATGAGTGCATGTGTTTCCCAGCTCCATCTCTTCTTTGCTTCTCTTCTGCGCTCTCTCTCGCATGTGTGGTTCTCCTGCCCCTCCTCCATGATGGCTCGCCCTTGAGTGCTCCCTCATCTGCACTGCTCTCTCATCCATGTGATTCTCCCCCCTCCCAGCTTCACGTTGCTCTCTCTTGCCCGTTTGCTTTTCGTCCCTGCCCTCCACGTTGCTCTCCCTCATTTGTTCGCCCTCTCTGATGTGCTTCCGGCCCCACCAGCCCCCATCCTGCTACCATGCACCCCACTACGTGTGTTGCTTCCACCCGCCTGCTTTCCAAAAAAAAACAAAAAACACTTTTTCACTTTTTTTACTTTCATTTGCCAATCTGCGTAGGATTGGTAATCGACAAATAAAACAAAAAAAAAGCTGCTGCCTCATTTTGTAAGTGCATGCGTGTTCAGTGCTCGTGCCTGCCAAATGACGCGCTATGCTTTGTTTTTTTTCTTATTCAGCCATGCTGTACTGCAGTGGGGAAGCCCTTCAGCATGGCAAAAATATATTGGCAAAGTCAGAAGGTCCCAAAGGCAGGAACTATTGGCCTTGCCAATACTTGCTATGTTTATGTTACTGCTGCTCTTAGCTGTCTTGAGAAAAAGGATGATTTAAGGAGACGCTCAACACTTCAATAACTGGAATTAAATAATTAGCAAATTAGCAAAAAGGAAGGGGGCGGAGCCCCAACTGAGTGTGCCCTGGGGTTACAACTCTTCAAAAAGACGCTTGTGAGTGCAGCGCGGCTTCAGACTGACATCTTCTGTCACTGTGACTGATCTTCAGTGTCTGTGGAAACATTCAAAACAGAAAATCACGCCTTGAAATCCCCTGACTATGCACATGCATGTACGTGTGTGTGCTTAGTGTCAGTTTGATGCAAGGTGTGATGTTGGACTTGGCCCTTTTTGGCAGGTTCACCCCTGAACTTTTTGCCTTAAGCTGTAACCTAGTGTTAGTAGTTTTAAGTCTCTGGGCACTTTAGCACTGTGGCCCAGTGTAAAGTGCGTGCGCGCTCTGAGTGCATGTGGGGAGATTAGCCTGCCCTCCCATAGGAATGCATGGGGGATATGTGTGTCCATGGTAATTCCTGGTATGAGGGGAGTGCAGGGTCGAGTTTAGCATGTGCGAATTCGTGAGAATAAATGCTGCGCAATGGTGTGCGCAGATATATTATGGCTGGTGTAGAAATGCCACTTTTAGAAGTAGGCATTTATGTGTGCTCTGTGCCTGCCTGCCTGATGTGGATTGCATGTCTGGCTTTGTGAGTGACAGGGGCTGGGAGGTGTGTGTGGCTCCAGGAGGGGCAGGGTGAGTCAGCGCAGGGCTGAATGGAGAGATCTCCATGTAGATGGGTGGGAGGAGTTGCACCTGGGACCTGAATAGGGCTGTGCCTTCCCTCTACAATGCTGGCTCCACCTCCTGTGGTGCGTCTGATGTCCCTAGCCTACACTCTGAAAGGGAAGAGGAGCTTGCCCAAAACAAAGTGCTCCAAATCCCCCCATAACCAGTTGTGTCTGGTTCCCCAAACCCTGCACCTTTGCACAAAGGAGAAAGGGTGTATAAAAGAAGGGGATGTGACCCCATGAAGTTGTTCAGTCTTGGTACCTGATTCCTGCAGGGCGTGCTGCTGCTGGGGCCCAGGGGGGGCTGCCAGGAGGGCTTGCCTCCCTGGGCCCTGCATTGCCCCTTTTATGCCTGAAAGGACTTTTTGGGACCATTTTTACTTCTTGCCGCCTCCAGGACTTTTGGCTGCATCTAGCGCCTTGTAAGCGCTTTATTTTTATTTGCCCAGCTGAGGAGAGAGTGTGGGCTTTGCAGCACTGTGCTGCATAGAGAGAGAGGGAGGGAATCCCCAGCGTAGGGATTCCCCCCGTAATGCTGACATCGCGGGTGCCCACCCCGTATTTTGCTTTGATTGTCTTGTGGGTGCCCACCCCGCTTATTTTCATATTTGACTGCGGGTGCCCACCCGGCGTTATTGCGGCTTTTGTTTATTATTGAAATACGCGGGTGCCCACCCCGCTTTGTATATTTAAGTAAGAGGGAGCCTACCCCTCATTGTGCCAGGAGAGATGGAATCACCGCTGCGGCCGAGCCGCGGCAAAAGCGGAAGTCAGGCAACATGGTGCCTGGTGGCGGGCGGGACTTCCGGTTTCGCGGAGGAAGTCCCGCCCCCGCAGCCTGAGGAGACGTCCGGAGCCCCGCAGGCTCCATGCTGAAGTCCCGGTCCCACGAGAGGGACCTGGCGAAGAGGAGCCCGCGTGTTGCAGCCGGTGAGTGAAGCCCCGGGAGCAGAGCCGACGGAAGGAGGCAGCCGAGGCCGCCGATGGCAGCGCGACCGGAGCCTCGAGGGCTCCCAGTGATGGACTTCCCCCGCTTTGGATGACACGGAGTCCGGTGACCAGAGGAGAGCCTCCCCAATGCCCGGTGAGTGGGGGCTGCAGAGGACACACGGTGGGACAGAGTGATTGTCCCAGGAGGAGCTCGGTGAACGGGGTTCCTCAGGCACTATTAGTGCCAGTGCCAAGTTAGTTTTGGGTGCCATTTCTTTTCCTGAGTCCCGGAGTGGGGCTCAAGAGGCACTACGGTGCCCAGGGTGAATGCTGAGTTTCTGAGCGGCCCCGTCTGGCAGCGGGCCGCTCCAACGCTTGGGGGCAGTTTCTTTTTGGGAACAAGAGAGCCCCAGAGGGCCCCAGAGTCTTGGGGGCAGATCGAGGCACATTGTCGGTGCCTGGGCGGGCCCGCCAGAGAGCGGGCCGCCCAAACGAAGGAGGCATGTTTTTACAGCCCCGTGGGGGTCCAGAGGACACAGAGGTGCCGGGCCCCGCGATGAAAAGTGCCCCTGCTGCGCCGCACCAGCGCGGGCAGCGGCAGCGAATTGGGCACAACTAATTCAGAGTCCCTGAGGGGGACAGGAGGCACAGTGGTGCCAGGCCTTCATGTATGATTTACAGCTGCGCAGCAATTAGTGCCAGCTGCGCCGTTTAGGCCATTCCTTCTTTGGGGGCATGCCTTATGAGATAGGAGTGAGATGCACTCCTCTGCCCCAGTACTTTCACAGCTGCGCAGCACTTAGTGCCAGCTGCTACGTTTAGGTTTGCGCAATGGCGCACTTGGATTCAGCTGCTAGGCAGCGCGCCCTGACTTTTGGACATAGGGCATTTTGAGCCCCTTTTGAGATGGCCAGTTGGCCCAGGGGAATGTGAGGTTAATAGGGCGCCAGTCCCTAAATGAGATTTATGCCTCTGCTATGGTTTCTACTGTGAGGTTATGTGCTAATGTGATTTGTGTCCTAATATGTGGTGCTAGGAAATGTGATGCATTTACTATGCTTTACGCACCCTGTTTATACCTCTAATGTACTTTCATGATTATGAGGTTTTGCATAATGTGTTTATGCTTGTGAGGTTATTATTCCCTAATGCGTTTAGGTGTGAGATATTCTCTACTGTTTTATGCCCCTAATGTGAGTTATGCTTAGGAGGTTATTGTCTAATGCGCTAGACTTGTGAGATGATTATATAATGTGTTTATGCTGATGAGGTTATGACATAATGTGGTTTATGTTCCTCAGGATTAATGGCATACTGTGGTTTATGCTAGGAAGTTATTACCTCATGCGTTTAGGTCAGGAGGTTGGCGCAGAATAGATTTGGCGCCTATGTGATACTGTGCATAATGTGGTTTATGTTACAGGCTGATGCTGAGTACAGTGGTTACCAGTGATTACTGGTTGTACGTTGATGATATGTTCTACATTTATTATCTTTACTAAGTGATGGTTCTGACAGCGGCCCACGTGGCCCTGTCATGTGTACATAATCCCCTGTAAATATGACCTAGTGCCAGGTGGCATGATGTATATTATGTGAGTACTATTCTAATGTGTTTTCTGATAATACAAAGGCTATTTTTATATATAACCTTGTGTGGAGTTCCTTTTTGTAGTGTGCCTAGTAGGTTGTTGCTGTGTGTGTGTTGCGCAAACGCTTTACACATTGCCTCCGGGATAAGCCTGACTGCTCGTGCCAAGCTACCAAGGGGGTGAGCAGGGGTTATCTTTGGCGTGTAACTCCCTCGCCCTGACTAGAGTGGTGGTCTCTGCCTGGCTTTGGCGCAAGCCTTAGCCAACGAGAGATCCCATTTCTAACATGTGAGAAGTGAATTTATTGAATGCCATACTCTAACACTGATTAAATAACAATACTAGAATACTGAACACAAAGCACTGAGCTCTGGTGTTACATAGAAGAGACGAGGATGTAACTCTACAGTCTCTGTTAGACTTGGCATGGCGTGTTTCCCCTGAGTTTTTTACTTTCTGACCTCCCGGTTTTGACTCTGTTTTTGCTGGCGTAGTGTTTCTGTGCACTTTTCTCACTGCTGATCAGTGGTAAAGTGCTAGTGCTCCTGTGGTAAATTGTGTTATGGATTGGTGTTTCCATGATTGGCCTGTTTGATTTATGTGTCAGTCCCTAGTAAAGTGCTCTGCATGTTCCAGGGCCTGTAAATCAAATGCTGTTGGTGGGCTGCAGCACTGGATTGTGCCACCCACACAAACAGCCCGTAAAAGGTAACTCTGGCCTGCCATTGCAGAGCGTGTGTGCAGTCTGGTACTGCCATGTCGACTTGGCAAGTGCACCCACTTGCCAGGCCCTAACCTTCCCTTTTCTTACATGTCAGTCACCCCTCAGGTAGGCCCAAGGTACCCCTGTGGGCAGGGTGCTGTGTATGTGAAAGGTAGGACATGCCCTGGTGTGTGTGGCATGTCCTGATAGTGAATTACTGCCCTTTTCATTTTTCACTATTGCAAGGCTACCTGTTCCCCATAGGACAAAATGGGGAGTTTGTTTATAACATCTTATAAACATAACTGGCCCGGGGAATTAGGTAGGAAAATAGAGTTTAGTATGCCTGAACTCAGAATCTAAAGATGCATCTTTTAGTGAAGGTGATTTTTACATTCTGTGTTTGAAAATACCACTTTTAGAAAGTAGGTATTTTCTTGCTCAGTCGTCCCGTGTGCCTCTGCTGGAATGTGGATTGCCTGTCTGGGTTTTGGATGACAGAAGGCTGGGGAGCAGGAGTGGCTCCAGATAGTCTAGGTGGGTCAGTAAAGGGCTGAATAGACTTGGGCTGCAATTGGGGAAGGGGGAGGAGATTTCCTTGCACCTCAAAGGGCCTGGTCTGCCTCTGACCATGCCGTCTCCCCCTCCTGCCAGGAAGTCACACCAGAGAGGGCAGAACTGGTTCTGGCTGGGCACAGACACTCTCTGCCTGAGATCAAAGGATTTTGGGATATAAATATTGGGGCCCAGACCCCTGACTTTTAGAACTCTTTTGGACCAAGAAGACTGCCAAGAAGAAGAGCTGGAGAAGCTGTGAGGAGGAACTACCACTTTGCTGTGTGCTTTGCTGTGTTGGCCTGCAGTGGCTGCTTCTGTCTTGGGCAGTGAAAGGACTGGACTTTCTGCAATCTACTTTTGTGAGTTTCTCCAAGGGCTTGAGGTAGAGCTTGCCCCCTGTTCAAGAAGTCTCAGGAACAGCAAAGACTTCAAGTTCTTCTGCCCTCAGCACTGGGGACTGTGTGTTTTGTGCTGCAACAGAAGAAAAAGCAACCTGACGCCGTCTACGACGCCGCTGCCGACTCCGTGTCCTGAAGGCACCGCAGAGGGCAACGCCGCACCGCGACCCTGGTCTCACTGCCGACGCCTGCTGACGCCGCCACCGAGCCGCTGCTCGCACCGCAACCTGTGGGCACCGCACTCCGCACCGCCTCGCGACGACGCCTTGGTATCCCTGACGACGCCGCTCCACGCCGAAATCTACACCGCTGCTTGCACCGTGGTTCGAGGGCACCGCTCGTAAAGTTACACGACGCACTGCCCTCATCCCGCACCGCAGCCTTGGCCTACCGACGCCGGCGCCATCGACTCCAGTTCGTCAGCCGACGACAGCACTTCAGCAACGACGACGCCGCTGCTTGCACCGTGACCTACCAGCACCGCGACGAGCACCGCATTCACTTCGCACCGCGACCCTGGTCTCACCGATGCCGCCATCTGATGCCGCCACCGAGCCGCTGCTCGCACCGCGACCTGAGGGCACCGCACGCCGCACCGCTGCACTTCGCCCCGCAGCACCCGACGCCTGCCGACGCCAGCGCTCCTGACTTCAACAAAGAGGAGTTCGATCTGCAATGCGTGTGACTTTGAGGGCCCGACAACTCTTGCACCGACCTCCGGAACCGACGCCTGCGGACGCCGTGCTTTCGGAAGCTCAACGTGAGGTCGCCGACGCCCTGCATTTCTAAAAGGTACTGTTTGCGGGTCTTCCCGACACCATAGCTGGCCTGCGACGCCGCGGTCAGCCAGAACTGTTTGGATTTGTTTGTTCACGACACCGTAATAGCCCCGGACGGAGCTATCGACATCAAGGAACTGTTTTTCAAGAACATTTTGATAACTGAAGATTTTTAAGTACTGTATTGTGGATTTTTATCGTTTTTGGTCTTGTCTTTAGTATATAAAAATATTGGATATTTTTCTAAACTGGTGTGGTGTCCTTTTGTAGTGCTTACACTGTATTACTGTTGGTTATGTGCAAATGCTTTACACACTGCCTCTAAGATAAGCCTGACTGCTCGTGCCAAGCTACCAAGGGGGTGAGCAGGGGTTATTTTAGGAGTGTAACTCCCTTATCCTGACCAGAGTGGTGGTTTCTGCCTGGCTTTGGCACATGCCCTAGCCTGCCAAAAATCCAATTTTTAACAGTCTCTGAACTGCATAGCAAGCAATCATGGATTTAAATCTCGGCTTCCACACTTGACCAAATTGTGTGATCCGCGGCCCATCGCTTTACTTCACTATGTATCATTTTCATTAACCATCCAGTTTGAAAGCACGTTGAAGCACTTCAGTAGAGAATCTACACTCTCCAAAAACCTCACTCATATATGGTTAATAGAAAATGATCTTGCTTTACATTTAATAAAAACAGTTGTGTACATGGAGAACAAGACAGACTGACATATTTTGGGCAGCTTGTGGCCGTGTTGCCAGTGCTTGGGGTATTTTTGACAGTTTCATGTTTAAAAAATATTGCTTTCAATAAATGTCACTCAAGTCACTGGTATAATTGCATGTACATAGTTGAGGCACTCAAATGTTGGCAAATACAGAATTTATTTTTTTGTTCACATTTCTTTATTTCGTTTTTTTGTTCTCAAAAGTACAAAAACAGTGAATAACTACCATATATCAGTCCAAAAACCGAGAGGCATATTGTCATACAAAAGAATATGCAAGAATTTCATTGGTCTTTTTCGTATTTCCTAATTACTTCTGTTGCCTATTTCAGTGCTTTAAATGGGCCGGTACTGTCCGGTACGGAGGACCGGCACTTTTTCATTTTGAGGGGTAGAGTACCGGCTCTTCTCAAGAGAGATGTAATCCTTTTGATTGGAGAGTACCTGCACTTTTATTTTTCCATTTCAAGCACTGGCCTATTTACATCTTTTGATGCCTCGGCTCGTGCTTTGGCTCTTAGAGCCAAGCCAGCCCCTGGCTCAGCTCTCCCAAAGGCTGTCCACTAACCTGCATACCCCGCCCCACCCACAGTAGTTTAGTGTCTCCTGCGCCCTTGGACCGTCGTCTGCACTCACATAGGAAATGCCTTTTAAGTCTGGCAATAAAAGAGCTTATCAAGCCATAATGAAAGCAGCGGGTACATTCGCCGCTAGACCGGAATTGACGTCATCATACCAACAACAAACGATGATCCTATTTCCACGGCCCTCCACAGCACCTGACCTGTTACGCCCGGAGCATGCGTCACCTTTTCCTGTTTTTACACCAGAGGCGCACCGTACAATGTTGTGCAATTGTGTATTGTTTTATTATTATCGAATATATGACGCGGTGGCCTCTTGCACAGTGGCACAAGAATCCTTTGTTTGTGCATTGTGAAAGCATCGCGCCTTCCGCGTGGCACTGCTTACGTAGTCAGTGCCATAAAATGTGCATTTTCATGATAACGGTCCACACTGGGCGGAATCAACTGCCTTACACCATCCGACAACGATGGTGGGTGAGGTTCGCAAAGACTGCCGACCCTCCCCCCCCCCCACCCCACCGAATCACTTGTCTCTGCGACTACCCTTTACCTTAATCCTAAATCCCCCCTGCAGCCATCCCAATTTAAACTAAGCCCAACCCCACAGCTACCCTGAAATATCATAAAATAACATTTCCGGTCACATATACTCACCAACACCACTCAGTTTCTCGCCCCATCCAAATTTCAAAGTGAGGGAATCATAACTTTTTTAAATATTACAAAGAAAACCACAACTTTGCCATTTTAACAACATTTCAATGATCTAATACAAGGGTACCCAATATGTAGACATTGAAAGGATGTTACCTTGTCACCTGCATGCCACCATATGTCAGCAGCGAGCGTTTGACTAACCAAGCCACCTTGCCCACGAAGGTATGCGTCATCCCTCGAGGTGAGGCCTCTGGCACTGATGCTTCGAGGGGGTGAAGCAAGGAGCACATACAGGACCCCACTAAGTTCAGATCACCCCTTCCCTCCCCCCACTGTTCTCACCCTATGGTGTCCAGCGTTGTAACATGACTAGACTCCGCCCTTCAGTGTGTCCATCAAACATGGCCGACGGGGGTGGGGGGCACTAGGGAAAGGGTCCTGGGTGAGAGGTGAATTGTGATGCTTTTAGTATCTCAAGGAATTCAACATGGCGGCCTTCCGTCTGCTGGGACCAGCCCTGCTCCACACCCACTACTCACACAATGCAGCCTTTCTACTCTCCCCCACTGCCAGGACTCACTGTGTCAGAGGGAGGGGCTTGAGAAGCGCAGGGTAGAACAAGGGAACAGAGGGGATGGATGGGCAAGAGAGAGCAGAGCAATTACAGAGCTGGGTGAGCAAGGAAGGAAAACGGAGGGCAGAGGAGAGCATGGGAAAGGAGGAAAGGTGAATGGAATGGAAGAGAAGGAGAGAGAACATGAGGAGGGCAGAAACATATTGGGTGGAAGGGCAGGAGAGGGGTGGGCAGTGGGAGAGGGGGAGTAGATAAATGAAGGAGAGATGAAGGTAGTCAAGGGGACAAAGGGGGCACAGTGCCATAGTGCCATTATTGGCAACACACCCCACCTACACAACAAACAGAGCATGCATAAATAAATACGCAACACAACTTTGTTTGGGAAAATATTGCTGCAGGTTTATTCCATACAAAAGTATGCAATATGGTGGGTTATCTTACGAGCGATCCAAGGGCAGGCAGCTGTAACCAACCTATGCTGCCCTGCCCGCCTGATGAGCCAAGCACTGTGGAGAACCCAATCAGTGCTACACCTTATGGGGTGATCCTCTTACCGGATCACGTGACACATTGGTCCCTTATTACTCACGCCCCTTTCAGGGCGGAGCTTAGCAAGGCAAGCCCCCGGTTGTTCAGGCCCACAACCGCCCGAAGGACTAATGGGGCGCCGACGTAATTCTTCCAGGAACCTCCCATGAGGCTCCTGGTATTTGGCTCTGGCACCCCTATTGTGCTCTTGCAGAGGTACCCTTCTGTACCCATATGCTTCCAGATCGCCCTGTAACTCCGCCTGCAACGACAAAACAAAACATTACAACGTTCTATGCACTTTGCCTGCCAGCCCCACGCCGGGTAAGCGGTAGGGTCGGAGACGGCGTGTCCGGCGCAAAGAACGCCAGGATGGCTGGGGGAGGCATAAATACCCTCCCCACCTCCTCGGCGTGCCGGAAGTGACGCGCCTAGCGCGCCTAAGGCAAGGGGGACTCCTCCCTGAGTCCCGGCATTAGAGGGGGTGGGTTAGTGCCCAAATGGCACTAAAGGGCCGCCCTTTTAGGGTGCCCCCTGCATGGGCCTCGGGCAGCCGGATAGTGCCATTATTGGCAACACACCCCACCCACACAACAAACACAGCATGCATGCATAAATAAATACGCAACACAACTTTGTTTGGGAAAATATTGCTGCAGGTTTATTCCATACAAAAGTATGCAATATGGTGGGTTATCTTACGGGCGATCCAAGGGCAGGCAGCTGTAACCAACCTATGCTGCCCTGCCCGCCTGATGAGCCAAGCACTGTGGAGAACGCAATCAGTGCTACACCTTATGGGGTGATCCTCTTACCGGATCACGTGACACATTGGTCCCTTATTACTCACGCCCCTTTCAGGGCGGAGCTTAGCAAGGCAAGCCCCCGGTTGTTCAGGCCCACAACCGCCCGAAGGACTAATGGGGCGCCGACGTAATTCTTCCAGGAACCTCCCATGAGGCTCCTGGTATTTGGCTCTGGCACCCCTATTGTGCTCTTGCAGAGGTACCCTTCTGTACCCATATGCTTCCAGATCGCCCTGTAACTCCGCCTGCAACGACAAAACAAAACATTACAACGTTCTATGCACTTTGCCTGCCAGCCCCACGCCGGGTAAGCGGTAGGGTGGGAGACGGCGTGTCCGGCGCAAAGAGGACGCCAGGATGGCCGGGGGAGGCATAAATACCCTCCCCACCTCCTCGGCGCGCCGGAAGTGACGCGCCTAGCGCGCCTAAGGCAAGGGGGACTCCTCCCTGAGTCCCGGCATTAGAGGGGGTGGGTTAGTGCCCAAATGGCACTAAAGGGCCGCCCTTTTAGGGTGCCCCCTGCATGGGCCTCGGGCAGCCGCATAGTGCCATTATTGGCAGCACACCCCACCCACACAACAAACACAGCATGCATGCATAAATAAATACGCAACACAACTTTTGTTTGGGAAAATATTGCTGCTGGTTTATTCCATACAAAAGTATGCAATATGGTGGGTTATCTTATGGGCGATCCAAGGGCAGGCAGCTGTAACCAACCTATGCTGCCCTGCCCGCCTGATGAGCCAAGCACTGTGGAGAACCCAATCAGTGCTACACCTTATGGGGTGATCCTCTTACCGGATCACGTGACACATTGGTCCCTTATTACTCACGCCCTTTCAGGGCGGAGCGTAGCAAGGCAAGCCCCCGGTTGTTCAGGCCCACAACCGCCCGAAGGACTAACGGGGCGCCGACGTAATTCTTCCAGGAACCTCCCATGAGGCTCCTGGTATTTGGCTCTGGCACCCCTATTGTGCTCTTGCAGAGATACCCTTCGGTACCCATATGCTTCCAGATCGCCCTGTGAATCCGCCACAGCTCTGGAGGCGGCCCCCGTCGCCTAAAGAGCCCCCCCACCAATACAGCTGATTTCTCACCTGCAACCTGCTATTTCCAGGGCCTCCTGCATGTCCAAGAGGAACAGGTCCATTCCAACCTGTGACAAGTGCACCCCCAACTTTCCACAATCACCTTTGGTGTTCGTCTGGATTAGCCCATGCCTGATGAAGCAAAGCCCCATGGCCCTGCGAACTTGCGCATGGCGCTGTTCATCCTTCTCCGGGACTGTTCCACTGCCTCACAAGACCTGTAGGAATGTGATGGCCACCCAGGAGGGAGTTCTACTCTTAGTCATAGCTATGTTACCCTGCAAGCTAATGTAGGCTCCAACCTCCTGCAACCTGTGGTTGCTATCCCTCTAGCACTTTTGTGCCTAACACCTGTTTCCCTCATTTATGGAACAGCAGCACACTTGTTTAGATGACCGCTTCCACAACCAGCCTGTCTACTATGGCTATGAGGGCGGGGAATTTTATGCATAACTGAAGCAACCCGTAACCTGCCTAGGGAGCAGCGTCCCCATACTTCGTTGAAGTTGACCGGACATTTGTAACTGCTATTTCCAGGACCTCCTGCATATCCAAGAGGAACAGGTCCATTCCAACCTGTGACAAGTGAACCCCATCTTTATCAAAATAGCCTTCAACATTGGCCTGGATCAGCTCGTGTCTGATGACTCCCAGACCATTCAGATCTGCGAACTTACGCCTTGAACTGTTCACTCTCTTTCGGGAATGTTCAACGGCCTCCTCTGACTTAGCCCCGTGCCACACTCTGCGGGGGATAATCTCATACCACCAGAGCTCACCTTGACCCATGTATTTGCTGATTTCACCTAAGTCAGCCTTCTTGGCTTGCAACAATGCCCCCTTACCCATTGCAGTGCGGTCGGTGCCTCCTAAGTGGATCACCAAGATGTTAGGGAAACCTTCCCCCCCAGCCAGTCTCTGCTCCGATCTGTTCGGAGCTGCTCTATCTCATTCCGGGGCACCCCATCCAGACAGACTGCGTCTGGGAAACCGCATGGAGCTATTTATCCTTCTCCGGGAGGTACAACTGCCTCACATTTTCTGTAGGAATTTGACGGCCTCCCAGGCGGGAGCTCTACTCTTATCATAGCTATATTATGGGACAGCAGCACCCTTGTTAGATGACCGCTTCCACAACCAGCCTATCTACTGAGGCTATCAGGGCAAGGAATACTGTGCTTAACTGAAGCAACCCGAAATCTGCCCATAGAGCAGGCACATACTCCGTTGCAGTTGACCAGACATTTGCACCAGACCTTTTGATTGCTAAACCATGGTGACCAGGAATGCTCGTATTGCGCACCCCAATGCAGTCACAGCACCCTGTTCGGAGTGACAACTTCCTCCGTCTGCCAGGCTTACTTAACTAAAGCTCGATCACGTGACCCTTGGAGCTCAATCCAACTAGAGACCTAGTTCACTCTGTTATCCCACAAATTCCACTCCACATTCAGCTTACCTTCTAGTCACCTTAAAATTCCGGGTGGGACATACATACCCCACATGACCCGGGAGTTGTGTGTATATTACCAATGATACTATTAGAATCTAAGGTTCTCAGTGTCAATTGGTGACTATCCACGCCATGGAATAAGTGACATTAAGCAAAGGAGTCTTCGTGTACTTGCCATTTATCCCTCCTTTCGTACAGTAATTTTTGTCTTTACAGTTTAATCTGTGGTATTCGCCCCCAGACTTCCCAGGCTGCGTACTGCTGGCCATGTGCGCAGCTGCTGACGTAATGAGGGAATCTCCTGGTTGCAACTTGCAATAAAACAACGCCCGCCTGAATGTGCTACGTTGTAGCGATTAAGTGCCTAACTTATATCCCTTCCCCTTGAAAAAGATGCCACAAACCGCATTGGTCATGAGAACCTTAAGAAGCACACCATTTTCACCTGGGCGTACCTCTAAATGAGAATGGCTCTACACCGCCGTAAGGCCAGAGACACACCTATCTTAAACATATTTACTGGTTTTGCCACTTGGCACCCTTCTGGTTGGTGATACGGAACCTCCTACCCAGCATAAGCTGACAGTCTTGCGTTGCCGTCACACCATCTGTGTCCCTTGAATCACCCTCCATCCTCCTGTGCAATAGTCATACTGCTAATACTCCCACGTGCAGTTGCTGTGAAACATTTCACCCTTTTGTGGAGTGACAACTTACGCAGCTCCCCATGCTTGCTGAACTGTCATCCGGTAACGGATGCACAGTCCCTGCTGTCCACCTGGGACCCTTGATACTTACACCAGTAATAGTGTCTGACTCCACGATTCCCAATTACATGTTTCGCTGCAGACATCCTTTGGTAGATCCGCTGGGACCCTTCTGCATCGCTGCAAATGCCTTGTCATGAAATACAGCCCTTTAATGCCCTTGCCCGTCCCTCAAAGCCACCTGGCAGCATGATGCCCTCACAGCTTTGGTGAGGGGATTTTGGGCCCAGCGCACCCCAGTCTGTGTATCCAGCATTTATCCTCCCTAGAGGCTCCAGTTAGTGTGCAGTGTCTATCACTGTCCTGGCAAGGCATGCCAATAGCCTGTCCCCCCTTGGTGACTATCCTGCCATGTGATCTGTGACATTAAGCACGGGCGTCCTCGTGTACCTGACGTATAAGAGGGGGACCACATGTACGAATACCTGACCTTTCTTGAGTAGAAGGAATGCCAAATGTTCTTCAATACATTGTAGCCAATTTGTGCTCTGACCCCATGTTCCCCCCGGCTTATTGCACCGCAACCCACTTTTTAGATGACAACTTCCACCACATGCCTGGCTGCCCTGGCTATAGGGCGGGTGATTTTTCCTCACATGAGCAACTGGTGACATGCCCTTGTACACAGTGCACCTGCTTTGCTGCATCGTCCAGACGTTTGCCCAGGCAGTTTTGTTGATGAACTGTGGCGAACAATTGAATGGTGTCCCTCTGGTTTGTGTGACTGTATGTCTTTCGTGCCTCATCCACTGGATGCCCTGATATGATTTGGGTGTGAAGCCACAACCGCTGGAAGACTACTATGCCCCCCTATCCGTGATACTTTTATCAGATCAAGAAGTGTAATAAAATTAAATATACGCCTTCGATGGATGAGGGCTTCAAGGACGGCCTACTCTCTTGAGGGAGAATGATGCACAGTTGAACTGGTGGCCATTAACGTTACTCACGCCTGCATATACTATGCTCGGGACAGGCAAACCTTGCCCTATAGTCCCCTGTATCCTTGCCAATTATAAGCCGAAGAATAATTGTCAGAGGCAACTATGACTCAAGCAAATCATCCCTTCTAAGTGAAACAAGTATGATTCGAGCCAGCCAACTTGTCTGTTGTACAAGTCATCCCCATTTGACTGCCACGAGGTGCCCATGGTATATTCAGCAGTGCCCTATGAAAGTAGTTTGTCATGCCCCCAGGTGGCCTGACGATTATGGCCCGCATGGTCCTGTCCCCTTTGAATATGTATCCCTCTATTGTAATCAACCCTAAACATTACTTCCACTGCAAGCCAGGGCTGTTGACCTTGTATTGGTTGTAAGTTGCTTAAGGGGGCCACGCCGCCATTCCTTGGCCTGTAACTATGCACAGATAATGGGAAATTTTCACACGTTCAGTAAATTTGACACATAGGACTTGTCCCTCAAACTTAATACGTTCACCCCATGATATCTTGGCGCTGAGTCGACCTCTGAAAGATGAAATGCTAAATGGACCTACCAGGCTCTGAACCTGCGACCAGGAGGACGATCCTTCTAACCTTAACCCCTTCCACGCGCGGCCGATTTTCGCCCTGTGCGAGGCATTGCATTGAGCGGACGGGTTCATGACGAGCTCAGCTCGTCATGCGCACACGAGCACTGCGCAGCATGACGAGCTGAGCTCGTCATGAGCATGGAAGGGGTTAAAGACTTGTCTGCTTATTTGACGTGGTGTTCGCTAGAGGCTACTTAGCCTGCATATCCTACGCTCAGGATTGTATGTACTTGCTCATAACCTGTGGCAGTGGCGGCTGGTGGAATTTGAAACTGGTGCGGCGTATGCAGATTGAATCAACGTATGCGAGCGAGCGCAGCGAGCGAGCCCGACGGCAATAAGGGGGTTCGGGGGTTCTCCCCGTGAAAGAAATTTAAAAAAATTGGCATCTTTTTGGTGCTTTTTTCAGCACTATTTCTGTGATAAATGGACTAAAAATTCTGTTTTTCTAGGCATTCATAAAAGAAAACTCATACATTATTTCAGAGTATTTCTGGGTTGCCAAGCAAATCTGACTTCTGAAGAGGGCTAGGGTACTAAGCAAGACTGCTTTGGCTCTACCCTTTCCAATAGAAAACACTAGTTAGCGATGTGAACAAGTTCAATGGACAAACCTGGGGTCTAGGGAGAGTCCCTCTCCTGAGAAAGAAATTTAAAAAGATTGGCAAATGGTGCATTTGAAAGCAAATGAATGCAGCGATAAAGCAAGGCTTATTAAGCAGTGGGAACGTATAGTCTTGAAATATTAAACACATTAAAAACTGTCCCGTATCTTCTTGCATTAATTTGTTCAACAGTACCCCCATAAAACGACTAGCTCTGCTGGATTCTACGTCACACTCCATGGTTGGGCCACACAGGTGAGTTGACTGCATTCCACTCTTTGCTTTGTGTTCGAAATTATTTCAAAAATATTCGCTCAAAAGCGCAAAGTTAATTGCGCTCAAAGTGAAAGCCTTTTTACTTTGAAGGGTATTTGATCTAAACACATCAACCACATAGAATGAACGTAAACAAATGGTTCGAATGTGAGACCATGTCAGCGTCCTCCACAGATTAATGGCAGCACCCCACTCACAATTTGCCATACATTCAGTCGAGTCCTTTTATAAACAGTGCATTATCAATAAACATTCTAATTCCGATTTCGTGCGAAAAGTTGTTTGAATAGTGCACCTCACAAGTTTATCAAAGATTTTGCGGGTGTTTATGTGTACTTTTAATTATGAATGTGTACGAGCGCCTTCATTTATTTTCAAATGAAATTTCTGATTCATATTTTATCAGAACACTTAGAACATCTATATTCTATCAGACCAAGAGCACACACCTGGACTGCAATTGACACCGTTCTACACTATCAGTGGGCCCTCACTGTCCTACAATATCCTGGACTCGACTGCGCCCACCTTCCTCCCCATCACTGGGACCGCACTGTCCTACAATATCCCGGACTTTGTTGCACCCCCATCGATGAAAGGTTCTTCACTGTCCAAAAATATCCAGGACTCGACCGCACCCTTTATTACTGGGTCACTCATTGTCCTACAATGTCCAGCTCTCTACAGCTACCTCCATCACTGGGTCTCTCATTGTCTTAAAATATCCTGGACTCGCGTGCACTCTTCATCACTGGCCACTCACTGTCCTACAACAGCCGTTACTGTACCCCCATCACTGGGCCCCTCACTGTCCTACAACAACCTTTACGGTACCCCCATCACCGAGCCCCTCACTGTCCTACAACAACCTTTACTGTACCCCATCACTGGCCCCCTCACTGTCCTACAACAGCCTTTACTGTACACCCATCACGGGGCCCCTCACTGACAACATTATCTGGACTCTACTTCACCCTCCATCATTAAAACCCGCACTATCCTACAATATCCCGGTCCCTGCTGCACCCTCACTCACTGTCCTACGGTATCCTGGACTAGGTTGCACCCTTCGCCACTTGGTCCCTCACTGTCGTCCTGTGTCGTGGATTCTATTGCCCCCTCCTCACTGGGCCCCTTAAAGTCCTACAGTATCCCCGACTCCAGTGCATCCTCCATCTCTGGCCCCCTCGAGACCCCGTTAACTGTATGTTCCATCACTGACTCCTAGTGTCCGTCACTAACATGTACTCTGCGGAAGCCTCCAATCCTAAGTACCCTCACTGCCCTGGTGCGGCTGCACTCGCTGTCACTGGTGGACTCTGCTCTGCACATTCTATCAGCGGGCCCCTCACTGTCCCACGCTATTACTGCTAGACCCCACAGTTCACCACGCCGCAGCTCAAACCTCCCCTGCTCTACTCTCCGCTGTCGCATTATCAGTGCCACGCTCCTACCAACCAGCAACCACCAAGTTGCTCCACTCCAACAGCCCAACCTTTGAGACTGATTTTCAGTGCTTTAAAGCAGCATCACAAGCGCTATGCAGGGTTGTGCAAAGTCTTGCGCTCAAGGTTCAGTTCTTGTCGTTTTGGACCTCACCGCTCCAGACCGACTGAAGTGCCTTCTTCAGTGTTTGCCAGGGCACTTCACACTTCGACATAAGAGCGGCGCTGAAACAACATCCAGGACGATTTCTCTCATGGGAACCGCTTTGGGTCCAGCCACGACTGTGCGGCTGTAGTTGCCAGCTGCTAGGGTCAGCCACGAGTCAGTATTTAAACAGATATTTTTCAATGTCTTCGCGTGTTTCTTTTGGTCGGATATAACTGGGCGCTGAGTAGTAACTTTGAGCCAGAAACCTAAGCCAAATTATGCTCTACATCAACAATTCGATTTCTTATTAGCGGCCAATACACGAACAAGTATTTTTTTCGTGGAATGTTAAAGTTAAGACGCATTTGTTCTCTATTACAGAATTAACTTGCACGAATCAATTATTTTATATTTGTGGTTTTAAAAGAAGTAGCACCAGTGTAAGAAGCAATATATAGCTCCGTGACATTTTATAATGTAAATAAGGCAGTGGGCTCCACCTATCCTTTCTTTTTGGATTACAGCAAGTTGCTCTTGCGCTCATACAAGCAGTAAAAGCAAAAACATATTTTAAAGTCCTACAGAAAATTCGTAAATCGAGTATCACTTGTAGCGCCTGACTAAACAAAAGCGAGGCTACATGTATGTGGGGGCTAGACAGGATTTCCAGTAAATAAATAATTACGTATAAATAGTAACAGGAAACGGACAATCTGTAGACGGGCTCACTGACCACACACACGCAGCCCCTCTTCGCCTCATACATAAGCTGTGACGTGGACGGTACAAATCACAATAAAAGGACTTCCTGGCCCTGGGGACGGGGTTTGTGTTCTCTTTCTATTTTACACCCACCACTTTCATTAACCTGCGTCACTTGTCAGTCCACTTACTAGCACTTCTCGGTGCTGCTGGGTGACGTGAAGAGAGATTTCCCCACAAGAAAAAGCACTGGTGGGAACCCTTGTAGCGCATTGAGCACCAAAACTAAGCGCTTCTAAAGGATAAACAGCCATGTCTCCCGACAGATGCAGACATTTAGGCCAATACAGTTCACGATCAAATGAATAAAACTTACCAGGCATCTCCTCCGGTCCCGCGTCGCATCACGTCTCCTCTGCATTAATAGTCTGCAACGTGGTGGAACTAACTTCTTCCCGCTCTTTTCTTTTGCCGCTCAACAGCAAATCAGGAGACTGGATGCGACGGGGGGCCGGGCGGCTGACCCTTGTTTACTCTGTATCCTGGCATTTGATAGGGCATGGGGCGACTTTGCGAAAAACACGTCATCGCCCGAGCAGGAGCCTATCTTCAGACGCCTGCACTACACTAGGCATGCGCAGCATACCTAATGGTTTGTGAATGCGAGTGAGGAGCAACGCTCCTCTCTTACATGCGCAGACCATCTTCTGGACTCCTGCTCTCGCCTGCGTGCGTGCGCTGTGCCTTGACATGCGCACTTTCACCCGTGAAGCACAGGCCGGCCGGGAAATGTAAACAGACGAATTGTGAAAGCTGTCAATTCGTCTGCTTACATTCCTGTTGCCCGAACTGCAGTGAGCAGTTTCTTTTGTGGGGCGCTGCCCCGGCGCCCCAATGGACCATCCGCCCCTGACCTGTGGGTTTGTGTCTGGCCTACATTTTAAACACAGATATAACTAGGGCACCAGCAAACAGCCAATTCTCCACCACACCCGGGGGAGCCATGAATCTCTGCACTTTTCATCATAGGCAACCACCAGGCAAGCCCCCCCCCCACCGCCTGGGAGGTGGGCATATCCCACAACAAATGGCTTAAACAACCACCGAAAACATACATATGGGCATACAAATTTGATATAGCGTGACACGGTCATACTTGTCACGACAACCTCACAATTGACTATTTAAGTGTGGTAAAACTTCAAGCGGGCGGGACAGAAGTAAGGTGTAGATGATCGTCGTGCTCCTTGATGCAGCTTGCCTAGTGCGAGGAACAGTAGCACAGTGCCACCTTGTGGCCTGCACACTTTATGAGCCGTAAGATCAACCTGAACGTAGAATTACTCAGAGCCCCCTGCCCATACCGCAAAAGGCTGGGACATACCGACAGAGAGGAGCCGTAAACAGTATCGGGGAGCCCCGGCAAAATCAGGCCGGACTTTTGCTTCCCCGGGTATATTTAACCTACATTTTAAGGGAGCAATCATTGATTTTATATTCCCATCAAGGCAAATGGTCAAATCAGGCAATGTCATACCTACCAAGCCTGCGTCAGTGGCGTAATGCGATGTAGCAGTGCCCGCACAACTACTAACCTCGCCACTCCTATGAGTGCGACAACTCAGACTGCTCGAGGGAACTTAAGTGATTTGCCCCGCTTCACAGGATGCTGGAGCCTACCGCCAGACGCGAAGAATGATTTTGGAGAAGGGCACTAGTTGTCTCCAATGCACATTGAACAACAAACAACTGTTGTGCTCGTCTTTAACCACACAAACAAACCACACAAACAGCGCCACCATGTGGCAGCGGCCACAAGCGCCGGCGTCCGATGCCAAGCTCCAGAAACCACCGGCTCAAACCAAGCTCTGCGAAAATACCGGCGAGGCAAATGCAGACCCCCATCTATCTGATGGCCACAGCGAGCAGCACCGTGCTTCCGCATGTAGGCGCTTGACACTGGACTACATCCAAAGGTCAATTTAAAACAAATTACGCAACAGCGTCCCCATGTAGCAACAGTGGTAAGCGCCGCTCTCCTTTGCCACCGGCCCAAATTAAACGCTGCGACAATACCGGCGAGGCAAACTTAGACCTTTATCCCTCCGATGGCGACAACTTAGACCTTTATCCCTCCGATGGCGGCAAATGGGCAGCACAGATCTGAGTAAATAATCTCGTTATTACTGTGCTTCCGCGCCAAAGCGTTTTAGCATTATATTAAAAGTGAATCGAAAACACCTAGGCGCCATACCACACGGGCCCCTTGCCTTCTCCAGCGTGCCCTTAAGTTCAATACCATTGGGAGGTTTGCTTCCCATCACGAAAAGCTAGCCAGTGGTGCACGCGGCCACCACCGCCACCTGTCCCCCGGTTGGGGTCTGCCCATAGGAGGCCCGCCTGTTGTGGGCGCTGCAGGGTTCGCGCTGTGCCAGACATTTTCACACTTCATTGATAATTTTACTTCAGAACGACAACCATTGAAGCACCAGGATTTGAACACATGACATTCAGAGTAGGAGTCAGAGACCTTAACCAGTAGGCCACAGTGACTCATAATTAACATTCCAATATCTGAATAATTAGGACACATTGAATCGCAATTAACCGCGCTTTGTTTCTGTGCAGCACTAGCACATCCATGAAAATACCAAGATTTGAACCCTTCACCTTTGAATGGAAATTCAGAGACCTGGATAATTAGGACACATTGCATCGAAATTAACTGGCCCCTCAACACAAGAGTAGAGAACACCAAGAACTTGCACCAGCACGCACTGCTAGATTTAGAAACACTAATAACACGAAGGAAACTGCTTCTTTCCTATTATGTAATTAACAAAATGGACTCCCTCCATCGTATGCTTAAACTGCACCTTGAAGTTCAGTGCACTAAGATGGGGGCAGTCCTGCAATCAAGTTAGCTGATTCACCCAGCCACTTCCCATAGCTTCAGCGGGGCCTGCAGGTGCAAGAATGCGACGCGTCCAAGGGGCGGTGTGACCAGAGGAATGTGACACAGCCGCCAAAGGTCCAGACTCACCACTGCAAACTATCGCCTGGCCCCCCCTCCATCGCCGTTTGGACCGCACTGGCGGCATGGCAAGGGGGGCCTGGAGACGTGTGCAAATATCCCTCAATTACGATGTGCCCTCTGCCACGTTGATAAACTTGCCTTAACTCATGTAAAACATGAAAACTACTGGCGCGCGTGCCCCTTGAGGATGAGTGGGCGTGTCCTACCCCCAGCGCTGCCGGTGAGGCCGGAAGGATGCTGCTGAGAGAGAGGGACTAGTGGGGGGAGATATGAGGCCAACGCTGCATTCCCGGCTCCAGCGAGCAGGTGGACCCAATAACAACACTGCCCCCACGCGGTGCTCACCTAGGCCCCGCGAGCAACGCTCGCAAGACCCCCCTCTCCCCACCCCCAGGCGCAAAAACGGCCCCGAGAGTGGCAGCGACGCGCAGCAGGCCCGGCCGGAAAGAACAGCGAGGTAGCATGGCATCGCCCGCTGCACCCTACACCCGGACCGGAGCTGACCGTCTAACCCGTGCTCGAGTCCCGGATCCCCCGCTAACGCCGGACACGGCGGCGCACGTCTCCTTTTCCCCGGGCAGAGGTAGGTGGCAACCCAGAAACACATTAACAAACCTTGTCGTGCGCGCTCCCGACGTTCTCTATCGAGACGGGTTCACACGCAGACATCCCCAGACTGAACATCAGCTCGTGCAGCGTGCAAACTGCGCTAGAATCCGCTTGATAAGTTTGCATGAGGGGGGGGGGGGGGTCACGCTCCGCCTAACCTAACATGGCGCCTGTGTTAAAGAGCGCGAGCTAACATTATAGAACGCGCACATTGTCCCGCCCGCGGTGCTCCATCATCGCCATTGAGCCCCAGTTTGGTACATTGTACCCCCAACGACGTTGGCCTACGGACCATTGCGTTACCTAGCAAGATAGGCTGTGGGCTGCGCCGCAAGCCAAGACCCAACCATCCTGCGCATGAAGATGCTCAGACCATCACCACTAGGCCACCGCCACGCTCAGTGGGAAGGCACCAGGGCGGGCTCCGGGAGCCGGCCAGAGTGATGTCCGACCATGCGGCTGTGCCTCCGCCGTCCCCCGCCCTCACCGCTTCATCCTCCCGCGAAGAGTATTAGCCGAGTCTTGTTGTAAACGACATGAGGGCCGGTAACAGCATATTTCAGCAGCGCACGCAACCCCAGGACCGCAGCTGCGAACTGCTTGTTAATATCGCAAATACCGCCGCCGGAACCAACAACCATCCCTGCATGCCCCCGGGACATAGCATGCGACTCTCCCCAATCCAGACCGGGCCGAAAATCTTAGGCCAACCACAATAGTAACCTTCAAAGCACAGAACCACATTGCGGCCAGGTCTAGAGGAGTGACAAACGGTGCAGTTAGAGTGGGTTTTAGTAGATTTAAATAGCGCAAAATTGACCGAAGTTATCGGAGCGCTTTACACGAGCACCAATTACGTTACACGAGGCTCGAACCTCGTTCCACAGCGCCAGAGTTGGCAGCTCTCGCCGTGGGGCTACGTTCTCACCCCGAAGAACAAAGAACAAAAGAACCAAGATGCCCCACCATCTTTGAGTAAAAGCATTGGGCATCGGGTCCATCTCGCCCCACGGCCGTCCAGCTTTGCCTGAGAACAAATGCCATCTCGGCCCCCTGCCCGCCCACAACCATCGGGGGTAGGTGGGGGCATGAAACCCCCCGGGGAAAAACCACTAATCTCACAAACCCCGACGACGCAAAATGAACGACCTCCGCGAGACTGCGTGACTGGCAGACGGCGTGTCCGGCGCAAAGAGGACGCCAGGATGGCCGGGGGAGGCATAAATACCCTCCCCACCTCCTCGGCGCGCCAGAAGTGACGCGCCTAGCGCGCCTAAGGCAAGGGGGACTCCTCCCTGAGTCCCGGCATTAGAGGGGGTGGGTTAGTGCCCAAATGGCACTAAAGGGCCGCCCTTTTAGGGTGGCCCCCTGCATGTGCCTCGGGCAGCCGCAGAGCCGTGAGTGAGTACAGCAGTGAGAGGGGAGTGTAGCACAGAGAAGGAGCGAGAGAGACTGTGAGGAGGAGAGGAAAAAGTGGTGAGGACTGAGGTGAGAGGAAGGCAGTGAGGGAGAGGAGGAAGGCCGTGAGGGGAAAAAGGACAGTGAGGAGGAGGAAGAGAAAGACAGTGATGATGGATGAAGGCACTGAAGGGAGGCAGGGCATTGTGAGAAGTTTCTGTTAAATGGGATTTTGCAGGGTTTTCTTTCTAAGTAGGTTTTAGAGCAATTCCAGAAACTGTGGGGGATATTACCAAGGAATTGTGTTTTTTTTATCGCCGGCTATCGCTGGATTTCATTGCGGAGATAACGCGTTATTATCAACGCTTATCTCCAAGGCGATAAAAAATCCAGCGATAGCGGCGAAACCCAACAATAGCGCGAGAAATCCAGCGATAAATTCAACGTGCTAATGAAAAGCTTGCTAATAGGCAGGTGAGGACTTAACCTTACAATCCACCTCCCATTGACTAGAATGGTTAAGTCAGGTTTTTAGCAGGTGTTAGATTCCAGCGATAATCGCGCTTAGCGCGAATATTTTTATCGCTCGCGGGCATTGCTAATAGGGGAAGTTGTGTTTGCGACTGTTTTCAGTCGCTTTTAGTTAGGAACGCCTACTTTGCATGTCATTAGCGATATATATCGCTGACATGCAAAGCGGCACCAAAACGGTCGCTTTCGCCATAAAGCTGTCGCTAACAGCTGTTAGCGACAGCTTGCTAATAGGGCGATAGAAATATCGCCGCTTTAGCGGCAAAAAGTGCCACTAAAGCGGCGATAAGGCCCTTGCTAATATGCCCCTGTGTGTGCAGGGGAGGGGTTTCCCACTACACATGGCCCGAACCAGCTTTCGTCTTCACATTTGCAGTAGCCTCTCAACTGTATTCATTTCATTTGACATGCATCTGCACTATAATATACCTTTTTCGAACCTTTTCAACCCAGCATTCAGTTTGAAAAGGACCGTACATTCATTTAATCCCGGCACTTTCAGCCAGGTTCTCCAATCCTTGCCACAGGAAGCAGCCGTTCACTGTATGTACCAGAGTTATATAGTGCAGCTATAAGGAGGCTAAACACAGCGCACAGCGGCGTCATTCAGAAGTCCCTTTTCACCCTGCAGAGCTACAGTGGAGGCGGAACCTGGTCTGGTTTGCTCAGGCTGAAGGGCACTCAGCCCCCTCCAACAGAGCTTAGCTCCTTATTTTATTTTAGTGGGTTTCTACTGTGTGGAACAAGTTGCAATAGATGGGGCGGTGCTTGACATGGAGGTAGGGAGTTGTAAAATTCTGAGGAGCATGGCACCAATGCCAAGCTCCAGCAATGAGCAGGGGCTGCAAGGAAGGGATGAGAGAGCTGGCACAGCGATGGGTACATACTTAGCACCCCTACTGTGCAGTTACAAACAGCTGTAGAGGAAGCATAAAAAGGACTATTCCAGAGCATGGGTGCAAGAAATATTCTGAGAGTGTGCAGAACTCACTGTGAGGGTACAAGAGCTACCAGGGACACAGATGGAGTTAGAGCACCCTGAGCTTGCAGTAGGGGAAGACACTCAATGTGATGTGTGTGGCAGTGCCAGAACTGTTCTGTATTTTACAGGTATGGCATTGCCACCTCATTTCAAATCAGCTAAACTTAAATCTTCCCACCCATGACATCCAAGTGCCCACCGTTACTTGAGGTCTTGGCATCCTTCTACTGAAGCAATTGCACAAAACACCTGAAACAATGGGTAAAAGGAAATCTTAGAGCTTATGTTAGAATGGGCTGCACCATGCATGATAGCACCCTAGGTGTGGTAACTGAGACACTCAGAAATGTTGAAAAATACATTATTTCATTTTAAAATAGTCATATTTTCTAGTGACATTTGTTGCCTATTTGCATCTTTGATGGCTCGGCCAAGTCAGGCCCTTGCTCAGTTCCCCGCAAGGCTGCCGGCTCCCATACCTCCAGTAGTTTAGTGTTGTGAGAAGTTGGCCTGGTATATGCTGTCCACTAATTAAAGTGGGCACCTTGCACCAGTCCAAACGACCCTTATTGATGATTAGGTTAAAGACAACCTTTATTGAAAGCTATCCTAGTGGTAACTATGGAGAGCAGCCTTCAGGCTAAGTCTTGAAGGAATGTAAAGCAGCTTGTTTTACCAGTATATAACCTCCTGAATGACCAAATGAAAGGAGAACCACACCAGGTGTATATAAAATATATATATTTATTACTAAACACTCTCTACTAACCTCTTTATGAGATTAGAGAACAAGACACACAATATTAAATCACTAGAACGACAGTAAATAGCACAATACACAGCGGGCTCCAGGGGGAGACCGAACCATAAACTAAGAAAGTGGTATAAGATCCACGACTTGACTAGACACAGTGCCTAGAGTACGTAGAATCACTAGGACCCCAAGGAACCACCCAAGGTAGTGACACAGGGGACCCACGGAGGACGGGTGCAGTGTGGGAACACAGACGCGAGCTCCGTACAACTCTATGGGAAAGTCGCGGTTGGAAATTTTAAGATTAAGGACACTTAGGAGAGGACTTTAAGCAAACCCAGCTAAACATAGAAGGTTCTAAGGCCAGCACCCTTGAGAGTACCGAGGTACCCGTGTTACCTATCCCAGAGGAGCCGGGTGCATAGGGGTCAAGTGGTGTCGGAAACCCTCGTCGTTTTCAATGGCGTGATGCGACAAAGTACTGCTGCCGTGGAGAAGAAAAGTGTCCGGTGTGATCCAAGCCTGGATCAGAGATGAGAAGAACCTGAAAGCAGAGGGGACAAAGTCTGGGTCACTTCACGTGACCAGGAGCTAAGCAATCGAATGCCCACCGATGTCGGGTGCTTCAGGTGAGATGAGGTGAAGCTTGACTCTGCAGCCACGGGGACCAGGAGACGTCTGCCACAACCACAGTCCGGATTCGAGCAGTCCCACAAAGGATGTCGAGTGCTGGGGGGCCAGTGTCCGGATTGAACACCAACAAGTCTTGGCAACTGCAACCCACGCAGTCAGAGGAAAGATGCTTCTGTGAGGACCAGCAAGGTCCTGGGGACTCCCCAAGCGATGGAGAGTCAGGGCACGTCTGGAGCAACCAGGGAAGCCCACTGAAAGTTAAAGTTGCCTTCTCAGGGACCCACAGGCCAACGGACCAGGGATCGCGAAGGGACCTCAAGCTGAATCACTAAATACCAGCCCACGGAACACTCGTGGAGTGTAGGCCGGAAATCTTCGGTGGAATTACTGCTCGGGGTTAGGGCTACAAGTAGCCCAAAGCACAGCTTCAGGGATTGCTGAAAATAATATGCTGCTGGAAATGTACACGGTGCCCAGGGATACGGGTTTCACGGTCCCCACGAGGGATACGGGCCTAAGAATTGTTGAGAGCGTAGATCAACCTCAGAGACCTCGGGAACCCACCTCCTGTGTTGCAGAAATCTTCGGAGTCCTTCAGGAGCTTCGTAGCTGCAAACCGGTCAGATGCGTTTAGGTGCCTGCTCAGCAGGGGAGTAACTCCTTTACTCCAAGGGAGATTCTTCAGTCGTCCAGCAAAGCGTAGATCGTTGAAGGTTACTTGGTTTCTGTAGCAGAGTTTAGTCCAGGTAATATCTAAAGTCCTGTAGTCAGGGGTTCCTACTTTATACCCAAGGAAGGGGTGGGACAAACTCTGGGGACCCACCTATGGGAGGGTCAGGACAGAGGGGTGGCTACACCCATGTCCTTTGTCCAGTTTCGTCCCAGAGCAGGAGCAGATGGCTCCTGCAACCGGTCTGAGCTGGACTATGCACAGGGACACCAAATGTGCCCCCAGTGCAGACATCAAAGCACTCTGAGAGTGCACCCACCCAGCCCCAATACACTAAAGCCTGTCTGGGAGGTGGTCACACCACCCTGTGACAGGAAACCTATTGTCAAGCCTTCCCCTGCCGGAATTTCGTCCAGCAGCAGGAGGGCAGACATCCATTTTGTGATGCCAGGGTTCTGTGAAGCTGGTACCGGGTGTACCGGTGTTGTCATATTTCTCCCTCTAGGAGGGTGGAATCATACCTCCCACACCAGTTACTGGTGTGGAGGTATGATTCCAAGGTGTTTGACACCAAACACGACATGTTTCCATGCACCATATTAAAGTTAGCATTTACCGCGAGGTTATAATGCACTTAAGTATATATGGTTGGCTGCATCACAAACAACCCCAGAGAATAGGTTCCGAAGGCTGCAGAGGGGCTCTGATCATGCATGGGCACCCTCTCACATAAAACCCAGCACCCTGCCTTCAGGATTGATAAGGCCTGCCATAGGGGTGACTGATAGGTTTATATGTGCAGTGATTAGGATAGATATAGTGAACCTATATCTAAGTAAGGGGTGCATGCACCACCTTACACAGGCTGCAGTAGCAGACCTGTGGTGTCATTTTAAATGGTCTCTCAGGGGTGGCATAATACATGCTCCAGCCCCTGGGAGGCCTCTGGGGTACCTATGCCCTGGGTACATAGTATACCATATAGTAGGGACTTATAAGGGTACCCCAGAATCCAATCTGGAGTGTACCTAAAGTACATGAACAACCAATTTAGGGAGAAAGCAGATAGACTGGGGTCCTGAATAGCAGGATCCCAGTCAGACTAAGTCGAAAACCAGCAAAACACCAGGAAAAAAGTGGGGGTAGCCATGCAGTCAGATTCCACCTTCCTACAAGTGTCTCCTGCACCCCTGGAACATCAAAGCAAACACTGACTTCCGTCCAGTGAGCCCTTATTGGCAACATCCGCTGGGCCTTGTTTGCACTCACATGGAAAACGATGTTTAAGTCTGGCAATAAAGAGCTTATCAAGCTATCATGAATGCAGAGGGATATTCAACGTCAGGCCGGAAGTGACATCATCATACAAACAACAATCATGTAATCGTGGCCTACCTCACCCTCTGACGTGTTATGCCCGGAGCATGTGTCACCATTTCCTATTTGTACACAACACACTCACAGTACATCTTTGTATGGTATTGTTTTATTGAACATAAAACACCTGTTGGAGTAAACGGTATTAGCACACATTTATCAATGTGCACATACTAAGAGGGACTAACTCCCAGGCATACGGTCTCCGTGAGCTGCGCACATCTTTACGGTGGGGGCTGTGGGCAGATTTCGGCCTCTCTTGGCTCCCTCTTTGTCCAGTGTTACGGTGTCTGTCCTCGCTCTCCACCCTCTCAGAATATTCTTTCTGTGATCGTGCCTGGTTTGTCGACACCGAAACGCCGCGTCGACAGTCTTTTTTCAAAATATCTTTGTTTTATTATTATGTATTGTAGATATTTTTTTAATAAATAACATGGAAAAGTGTTTTTAACTGATATGGATGAATAATGTAGAATGTACTGGTTAATAAAATAGGTAAACATCTTATTCCTTTGCATCTGTGTAGTTGTTTCGTTTGACTGTGTAATCACAAAGCATTGAATTATTTTATTGTAAATTTGGCAACCTGCATACGACTCTATCGCACACTTAATCCCTTTTGCTCACGTTGAGAAAAGAGAGGCCCAGGAGGAGATAATCTCTGCCTAATCGCATCAACAGGAGAAGGGAACTTTTGTTTTTTGAGTCCCTTTTCCAAAGAAGGGTACCTCCCACATGACCTTTAGATGGTTTGTGAACCAGACCATCCTCTGATATTCTGCAAGTCTGAAGTGTGGTGCAGGTGTCTGGTAGCACACTAGACGTATTTGACTGTTTTTGAATACCTTAATGCTGTATGGTTTTTTACTCCTTTGTTCTCGGTTTGTGACCCACACAAATCCTCGCATGTAGTTCAAGTAAACTTATTCACATAAGATGTAAAGAACTCCGATACCTTCAGGTCTAGCTAACGCTATATAAAATTCAAATAATAATGATAAAATTAGTGTGTGGCACCGAGTCGGCTCATAGTGTCTACAGTTTGTTGTAGGGTAGTGGCAGATAAATCTTCCTGTGTGTGGTTTACTACAGTCAGACTCTAATAGGTGGTGCTGCTGGCAGCACCGGCACCATGACAAAGGGTTCTTCCTAGTAACTGATGGCATTGGTCACCTGGTACCAGCTAGCGCAGGCTTTGCTGGTTCCCTCTCTTTAATAGGGCAACAAAATGTAAAGATTTGCTTCTGGGCATCAAACAGCCGAGGGGAGTCGCCAAGTCAGAGCCGAGGCTGTATGAAGGGTACACTGGGCATCTGCTTTATTGAATTATCATAAACAGCCACAAGAGGGCAGCACATTGCAACAAATGTCTTCTAATAGGATTTGTTGCTAGGGAACAGAGAGCCCCCAAACAGTAAAATGCCATTTTGCTTGGGAGGTACAAGGTCATTTACAATAGTTATGCCAAGGTAGGCTCTGTCAAACACAAGGAGATGATGGACGGAGCGCTGAAACTTTTCAGACACTCACCCCCAGTCACAGATCTGGGTTGAATCCATCATTGTTCTTTAGCTCACTTCGCCACCCCAGTTCAGACACAGCTATATGCAAATCAGTCTTGACCCTGTGCCTCATGGGAACAGTCCAGCCCGAACTGCCAACCCATGTCTTCCCTGGACCGGAAACAAGCATCATGGGACCGGTTTCGGGCTAACAGCCCTCATCAGCCAGGCTAGCTTGAATCCAGTGGCAAAGTGAGCAAGGGACCCACGTCTGGGCATACCCTGCCAACTTAGGGCGAACAAAGCAAACACAAGGAGATGATGGACGGAGCGCTGAAACTTTTCAGACACTCACCCCCAGTCACAGATCTGGGTTGAATCCATCATCGTTCTTTAGCTCACTTCGCCACCCCAGTTCAGACACAGCTATATGCAAATCAGTCTTGACCCTGTGCCTCATGGGAACAGTCCAGCCCGAACTGCCAAGCCATGTCTTCCCTGGACCGGAAACAAGCATCCTGGGATTGGTTTCGGGCTAACAGCCCTCATCAGCCAGGCTAGCTTGAATCCAGTGGCAAAGTGAGCAAGGGACCCACGTCTGGGATTACCCTGCCAACTTAGGGCGAACAAAGCAAACTCAAGGAGATGATGGACGGAGCGCTGAAACTTTTCAGACACTCACCCCCAGTCACAGATCTGGGTTGAATCCATCATCGTTCTTTAGCTCACTTCGCCACCCCAGTTCAGACACAGCTATATGCAAATCAGTCTTGACCCTGTGCCTCATGGGAACAGTCCAGCCCGAACTGCCAAGCCATGTCTTCCCTGGACCGGAAACAAGCATCCTGGGACCGGTTTCGGGCTAACAGCCCTCATCAGCCAGGCTAGCTTGAATCCAGTGGCAAAGTGAGCAAGGGACCCACGTCTGGGCATACCCTGCCAACTTAGGGCGAACAAAGCAAACACAAGGAGATGATGGACAGAGCGCTGAAACTTTTCAGACACTCACCCCCAGTCACAGATCTGGGTTGAATCCATCATCGTTCTTTAGCTCACTTCGCCACCCCAGTTCAGATACAGCTATATGCAAATCAGTCTTGACCCTGTGCCTCATGGGAACAGTCAAGCCCGAACTGCAAAGCCATGTCTTCCCTGGACCGGAAACAAGCATCCTGGGACCGGTTTCGGGCTAACAGCCCTCATCAGCCAGGCTAGCTTGAATCCAGTGGCAAAGTGAGCAAGGGACCCACGTCTGGGCATACCCTGCCAACTTAGGGCGAACAAAGCAAACACAAGGAGATGATGGACGGAGCGCTGAAACTTTTCAGACACTCACCCCCAGTCACAGATTTGGGTTGGATACATCATCGTTCTTTAGCTCACGTCGCCACCCCAGTTCGGACACAGCTATATGCAAATCAGTCTTGACACTGTGCCTCATAGGAACAGTCCAGCCCGAACTGCCAAGCCATGTCTTCCCTGGACCGGAAACAAGCATCCTGGGATCGGTTTTGGGCTAACAGCCCTCATCAGCCAGGCTAGCTTGAATCCAGTGGCAAAGTGAGCAAGGGACCCATGTCTGGGCATACCCTGCCAACTTAGGGCGAACAAAGCAAACACAAGGAGATGATGGACGGAGCGCTGAAACTTTTCAGACACTCACCCCCAGTCACAGATCTGGGTTGAATCCATCATTGTTCTTTAGCTCACTTCGCCACCCCAGTTCAGACACAGCTATATGCAAATCAGTCTTGACCCTGTGCCTCATGGGAACAGTCCAGCCCGAACTGCCAAGCCATGTCTTCTCTGGACCGGAAACAAGCACCCTGGGACCGGTTTCTGGCTAACAGCCCTCATCAGCCAGGCAAGCTTGAATCCAGTGGCAAAGTGAGCAAGGGACCCACGTCTGGGCATACCCTGCCAACTTAGGGCGAACAAAGCAAACACAAGGAGATGATGGACGGAGCGCTGAAACTTTTCAGACACTCACCCCCAGTCACAGATCTGGGTTGAATCCATCATCGTTCTTTAGCTCCCTTCGCCACCCCAGTTCAGACACAGCTATATGCAAATCAGTCTTGATCCTGTGCCTCATGGGAACAGTCCAGCCCGAACTGCCAAGCCATGTCTTCCCTGGACAGGAAACAAGCATCCTGGGACCGGTTTCGGGCTAACAGCCCTCATCAGCCAGGCTAGCTTGAATCCAGTGGCAAAGTGAGCAAGGGACCCACGTCTGGGCATACCCTGCCAACTTAGGGCGAACAATGCAAACACAAGGAGATGATGGACGGAGCGCTGAAACTTTTCAGACACTCACCCCCAGTCACAGATCTGGGTTGAATCCATCATCGTTCTTTAGCTCACTTCGCCACCCCAGTTCAGACACAGCTATATGCAAATCAGTCTTGACCCTGTGCCTCATGGGAACAGTCCAACCCGAACTGCCAAGCCATGTCTTCTCTGGACCGGAAACAAGCATCCTGGGACCGGTTTCGGGCTAACAGCCCTCATCAGCCAGGCTAGCTTGAATCCAGTGGCAAAGTGAGCAAGGGACCCACGTCTGGGCATACCCTGCCAACTTAGGGCGAACAAAGCAAACACAAGGAGATGATGGACGGAGCGCTGAAACTTTTCAGACACTCACCCCCAGTCAAAGATCTGGGTTGAATCCATCATCGTTCTTTAGCTCACTTCGCCACCCCAGTTCAGACACAGCTATATGCAAATCAGTTTTGACCCTGTGCCTCATGGGAACAGTCCAGCCCGAACTGCCAAGCCATGTCTTCTCTGGACCGGAAACAAGCATCCTGGGACCGGTTTCGGGCTAACAGCCCTCATCAGCCAGGCAAGCTTGAATCCAGTGGCAAAGTGAGCAAGGGACCCACGTCTGGGCATACCCTGCCAACTTAGGGCGAACAAAGCAGACACAAGGAGATGATGGACGGAGCGCTGAAACTTTTCAGACACTCACCCCCAGTCACAGATCTGGGTTGAATCCATCATCGTTCTTTAGCTCACTTCGCCACCCCAGTTCAGACACAGCTATATGCAAATCAGTCTTGACCCTGTGCCTCATGGGAACAGTCCAGCCCGAACTGCCAAGCCATGTCTTCCCTGGACCGGAAACAAGCATCCTGGGACCGGTTTCGGGCTAACAGCCCTCATCAGCCAGGCTAGCTTGAATCCAGTGTCAAAGTGAGCAAGGGACCCACGTCTGGGCATACCCTGCCAACTTAGGGCGAACAAAGCAGACACAAGGAGATGATGGACGGAGCGCTGAAACTTTTCAGACACTCACCCCCAGATCTGGGTTGAATCCATCATCGTTCTTTAGCTCACTTCGCCACCCCAGTTCAGACACAGCTATATGCAAATCAGTCTTGACCCTGTGCCTCATGGGAACAGTCCAACCCGAACTGCCAAGCCATGTCTTCCCTGGACCGGAAACAAGCATCCTGGGACCGGTTTCGGGCTAACAGCCCTCATCAGCCAGGCAAGCTTGAATCCAGTGGCAAAGTGAGCAAGGGACCCACGTCTGGGCATACCCTGCCAACTTAGGGCGAACAAAGCAAACAGGAGATGATGGACGGAGCGCTGAAACTTTTCAGACACTCACCCCCAGTCACAGATCTGGGTTGAATCCATCATCGTTCTTTAGCTCACTTCGCCACCCCAGTTCAGACACAGCTATATGCAAATCAGTCTTGACCCTGTGCCTCATGGGAACAGTCCAACCCGAACTGCCAAGCCATGTCTTCCCTGGACCGGAAACAAGCATCCTGGGACCGGTTTCGGGCTAACAGCCCTCATCAGCCAGGCTAGCTTGAATCCAGTGGCAAAGTGAGCAAGGGACCCACGTCTGGGCATACCCTGCCAACTTAGGGCGAACAAAGCAAACACAAGGAGATGATGGACGGAGCGCTGAAACTTTTCAGACACTCACCCTCAGTCACAGCTCTGTACCTGTGGTTGGAGCTGTATTTGCGCACAAGTAGAAGCAGTTGAAAGAACTGCGGGTGCATGACTTCTGTGGGCGTTGTGTCTATTTAAATGTACAGTTTGCCCCTCACCCCCTCTTTGCTGCCCACAGACCTGGAATGGGGTGAGGACGCCGTCAAAGGGTTTTGGTCTTCATATAACATAAGAATTAAAATGCACTTTTTCTTCAACTCAGAGCCTCCTTTTCTACAAGTTACAATACTTGCGGTTCGAATATATCTGAATGAGCCTGTCCGGGTGACAGAGCGGGCTTCAGAGGTAATGCAGGATGGGTGGCAGGTAACGCATTTCACCAACCCAGATAATATGGCGGGATTTCTTTTTAAATGAGGTGAACCTTAGATTACACCTTAATTCGTTATATTTTGATTTGCAGGCCCACGGAGACGCTTAGAAGCCCCCCTCAGTATCTAATTACTGCCCCGTCCCCAACCCAATGCATGCACCTCTGACAGGCCTCCTACGCCCACGTGAAAGCCTTGGCACCACTCACCCCCACCCTCAGCTCCCATCCCTTTACCCCCCCCCCCCCACCCTCCTCCACTCACACAAAACCCGTTCTTCAAGAAGTGTGCAGCCCCCACCAACCAAATGACAGATCAGACTCAAAGGTACTTACTACCCCTCCGCCCCTCATCGGCCAACCCCATCCACCACCCCACATCCCTCACAGAGCGCTCGGCTCTTCCCAAGAAGTAACGTTCGTACTTACTTGGGAAGGAAGGAGGTCAAAGGTCATGTACCGTAGCCTAGAGGGACAGTAACCAGTGCCAGGGAGTGAGGGGCAGAGAAACACGGAGAGAGGGGAGGGCGGACAAAGCCTGCACAGCGTCCCTGGGGGAGGGGCACACGCAGACTGAGGGCACCAGGCCCTCAGGAGGGAGGGCTGGAGAGCACCTGACCAGGGAGGGCGGGGCGGCCGCATCACCTGCACCAGGGGGAGGGCGTGGGAGCAGGGAGCCACCTGACCAAGGACGGAGGGGCTGGGTCACCTCCAGGCTCCAGCCCAGGAGTAGGTCAGCTCAAGGGTGAGGGTGCACTGAATATCCGGCCTGGGGGCATTCTGGGAATTCATTACAGAGCAGAACAGTCATTATAATGAGGGCAGGGAGAGGGTGCCAGGCTGAAGCGAGAGGCACGAAGCCACTTTCAATGTTTAGCTGAGTGCTTGGTCCAGTAGTGCCTGTCAGCGCCATAGTACAAGTGTGTGAGCTTCAGTATAGTCCCTGTCAGTGATGTCATATAACAGTATGTGAGCTTCAGTACAGTACCCTGTCAGTGCTCTAGTATCAGAGTATGTGAGGTTCCTCTAGCAGCGCCTGTCGGTGTTATAGTATAACAGTTTGTGAGCTTCGGCCGGCAGTGCCTCTCAGTGATGTAATATAACACCATGTGAGCTACCACCAGCAGTGCCTTGTCTCTGTTATAGTATAACAGTATGTGAGCTTCGGCAGCAGTGCCTTGTAAGAGCCATAGTATAACAGTATGTGAGCTTCGGCAGCAGTGCCCTGTAAGAGCCATAGTATAACAGTATGTGAGCTTCGGCAGCAGTGCCTTGTAAGAGCCATAGTATAACAGTATGTGAGCTTCGGCAGCAGTGCCTTGTAAGAGCCATAGTATAACAGTATGTGAGCTTCGGCAGCAGTGCCCTGTAAGAGCCATAGTATAACAGTATGTGAGCTTCGGCAGCCGTGCCCTGTCAGTCCTATAGTATAACAGTATGTGAGCTCAGCCAGCCGTGCCCTGTTAGTCCTATAGTATAACCATATGTGAGCTTCAGCCTGCAGTGCCCTGTCAGTCCTATAGTATAAAAGTATGTGAGCTTCGGCAGCAGTGCCCTGTCAGTCCTATAGTATAAAAGTATGTGAGCTTCGGCAGCAGTGCCCTGTCAGTCCTATAGTATAACAGTGTGTGAGCTTCGGCCGGCAGTGCCTCTCAGTGATGTAATATAACACCATGTGAGCTACCACCAGCAGTGCCCTGTCACTGTTATAGTATAACAGTATGTGAGCTTCGGCAGCAGTGCCTTGTAAAAGCCATAGTATAACAGTATGTGAGCTTCGGCAGCGGTGCCCTGTCAGTCCTATAGTATAACAGTATGTGAGCTACGGCAGCAGTGCCCTGTCACTCCTATAGTATAACAGTATGTGAGCTACGGCAGCAGTTCCCTGTCACTCCTATAGTATAACAGTATGTGAGCTTCGGCAGCAGTGCCCTGTCAGTCCTATAGTATAACAGTGTGTGAGCTTCGGCCAGCAGTGCCTCTCAGTGATGTAATATAACACCATGTGAGCTACCACCAGCAGTGCCCTGTCACTGTTATAGTATAACAGTATGTGAGTTTCGGCAGCAGTGCCTTGTAAGAGCCATAGTATAACAGTATGTGAGCTTCGGCAGCGGTGCCCTGTCAGTCCTATAGTATAACAGTATGTGAGCTACGGCAGCAGTGCCCTGTCACTCCTATAGTATAACAGTATATGATCTACGGCAGCAGTTCCCTGTCACTCCTATAGTATAACAGTATGTGAGCTTCCTTCAGCTTTGCCCTGTCACTGTTATAGTATAACAGTATGTGAGCTTCAGCCAGCCGTGCCCTGTCAGTCCTATAGTATAACAGTATGTGAGCTCAGCCAGCCGTGCCCTGTTAGTCCTATAGTATAACCATATGTGAGCTTCAGCCTGCAGTGCCCTGTCAGTCCTATAGTATAAAAGTATGTGAGCTTCGGCCGGCAGTGCCCTGTCAGTCCTATAGTATAACAGTGTGTGAGCTTCGGCCGGCAGTGCCTCTCAGTGATGTAATATAACACCATGTGAGCTACCACCAGCAGTGCCCTGTCACTGTTATAGTATAACAGTAGGTGAGCTTCGGCAGCAGTGCCTTGTAAGAGCCATAGTATAACAGTATGTGAGCTTCGGCAGCGGTGCCCTGTCAGTCCTATAGTATAACAGTATGTGAGCTACGGCAGCAGTGCCCTGTCACTCCTATAGTATAACAGTATGTGATCTACGGCAGCAGTTCCCTGTCACTCCTATAGTATAACAGTATGTGAGCTTCCTTCAGCTTTGCCCTGTCACTGTTATAGTATAACAGTATGTGAGCTTCAGCCAGCCGTGCCCTGTCAGTCCTATAGTATAACAGTATGTGAGCTCAGCCAGCCGTGCCCTGTTAGTCCTATAGTATAACCATATGTGAGCTTCAGCCTGCAGTGCCCTGTCAGTCCTATAGTATAACAGTATGTGAGCTTCGGCCGGCAGTGCCCTGTCAGTCCCATATTATAACAGTGTGTGAGCTGCGGCCTGCAGTGGTGTTTCAGTACTACAGTATAACAGTATGTGAGCGTCGGCTGGAAGTGCCCTGCCAGTTATGTAATATGACACCATGTGAGAGACCAACAGCCATGCCTTGTCAGTGCTATAGAATAACATTATTGGCTCGATTACAAGTTGTACCGGGTCCGCCCCGCTGCAGCAGCGCCAAACTGGTGGTGAGGCAGCCCGCCAGATTAGGAGTTTCCTCCTGTTTGGCTGGATTTTTTGGGTGTTCCGATTGCAGTGCTTTTAAAAACAGACACCGCAATGGGAACGCCAAAAACAGTTCCTGCACGGCATGGACTTGAAAGTCCATGCTGTGCAGGAACTGGCGTGCATGAACACGGGGGCACATGTTGTGGCCCCCTGTGTGCATCCACAAGGTGCGGAGGCAGGGCCCCCTTTGTTTCCTCTCCGCCAGGATTTACATAGATGAGGAACCACCATGTAAACCCTGGTGGAGTGGAAACGCCTAATATGCATGGTGAGACCGCTAAGCATATGGAAGCCTCCTGACCGTCGCAACACCGACAGGGAGCAGCGGTTCCAAGGTGGTTGTGCCGGGTCTGTGGCGGTCCCGCCACCCATCGTGTTATGGGGCAGTGGGGAGACCGCCATGCCCCTCGAGTCTAGCAGTCCATGGATCGCCAGACTCGTAATCTGGCCCTCAGTGACCTTCCACTAGCAGTGCCCTGACGCTGTTATAGTATAACAGTGTGTCAGCTGCTGCCCGCAGTGGTCTGTCAGTCTTATAGTAGAACAGTGTGTGAGCTTCAGCCAGCAGTGCCCTGTTAGTACGATAGTAGAACAGTATGTGAGCTTCGGCTGGCAGTGCCCTGTTAGTCCTATAGCAGAACAGTATGTGTGCTTCGGCCGGCAGTGCCCTGTTAGTACGATAGTAGAACAGTATGTGAGCTTCGGCTGGCAGTGCCCTGTCAGTCCTATAGTATAACATGTGTGAGCTGCGGCCCGCAGTGGTCTGTCAGTCCTATAGTAGAACAGTTTGTGAGCTTCAGCCGGCAGTGCCCTGTCAGTCCTATAGTATAACATGTGTGAGCTGCGGCCCGCAGTGGTCTGTAAGTCCTATAGTAGAACAGTTTGTGAGCTTCGCCGGCAGTGCCCTTTTAATCCTATAGTAAAACAGTAGGAGTAGGAGTGTGATGGTTAGTAGTTGTGCTGGTACTGTCATTGGCGCAAATTGCTGCTGCCTCATAACGGGGCCCTGGCACTTATGTTTTTTTTTTACAAATTAAGCACTGGCTGTTCCCTTCATTTCTAATCTTGACCCTGTACAGCTCTATGCTGCCTTTTGGCTAGGTTCTTACTATAGAAATACCACATTCCTACTATAGGAAAGTAGGATCTGCTTCTTATGGTTAACCCCACTTTTTGCTTCATGTTTCACAGTTTTTGACTAGTCTGACTGGGATCCTGCTAATCAGGACCCCAGTCTAACTGCTTTCTCCCTAAAATGTTATGTCATGTACTTAGGTACACTCCAGATTGGATACTGGAGTACCCTTGTCAGTTTCTAGTATATGGTACCCATGTACCCAGGGCATAGGTACCCCAGAGGCCTTCCATGGGCTGAAGCATGTATTATGCCACCGATGAGAGGCCATGCAAAATGGATCTACAGGCCTGCCACTGCAGCCTGTGTAAGTTGGTGCATGCACCACTTACTTAAGATATAGGTTTACTGTATCTAAGGGTCACTACACTTAGAACCTATAAGTCACCCCTATAGCAGGCCTTGACAATCCTGAGGGCAGGGTGCTTGGTTCTAAGTGAGAGGGTGCCACTGTATGAGCAGGACACCCCTGCAGCCTATGGAGTCCATTCTCCCGGGTTGTTAGTGCTGCAGCCATCTACGACATATAGAGTGGCATTATGCGACCGCGTGATGACCAACTCTAAAACGGCTGAAAGTAACCCTATCGTGTTTGGTGTCAAACATTGTGGAATCATACCCCCACACCGGTAAACGGTGTGGGAGGTATGATTCCACCCCTCAGAAACTAGCTTTGTGAGGTCCCTGGTGTTCCCGGTACCAGCCTTCTAGTCCTGGGCAGCCCAAAAGCGTTGCTGCCGACCAGAGACACATTTCTGCCCTCCTGCTGCTGAGTCAAGCTCGAGCAGAGTAAGGCAGAACAATAGGCATCCTGTCACAGGGAGGTGGGACCACCTCCCAGACAGGATTTAGTGTATTAGGCCTGGGTGGGTGCGCTTGCCAGCGACCGAAAGTCTGCATGAGGGGCACATTTGGTGTCCCTGTGCATAGTCTAGTTCAAACCAGTCCTGGGAGCCGTTGGCTCCTGCTCTGGCACGAAACTGGACAAAGGACATGGGAGTAACCTCCCCAATGTCCTGACCCTCCCCTGGGAGGGTCCCCTGAATCTGTAAAACCCTCTCCCGTGGGTACAAAAGGGCTTACCTGGATGTAGGACCCTAGATTCGACGTGGACAAGATTCTGATCAAGAAACCACTGACCTTCGACCGTCTGGACACTCTGGACTTTGCTGGACTTTGTTTGGGCCCGACTTCGTCTCCCTTTCTGTCCAAAGCATCGTCTGTGCCCGTGCACTATACAGGCTCCGTGTAGGACCTGTGGAGCATCAAGAACAATGAAGAGATCTCCCTTGGAGTGAAGGAGTCACTCCCCTGCAACCGCAGGCACCACATCTCAACTGACTGGTCTGCTGCTCCTGAGCTCCTACGGACTCCGAAGGCCCCAGCAACAACAGGAGGTAGGTTTCCAAGTTCCTCGAGGTTCGAGCTGCCCTCTTACCAAGTTTGAGGTCAGAATCCCTCGTAGGGGCTGCAATACCCATACCCCTGTGCACCGCGTACTTTTGCAAGTGCATATGCTTGTTGGCATTCCCAAAAGAAGTGCAGTGGACTCCGAGTAGCCCGATCTCTGGCACCAATTCCACCAAAAAATTCTGGCCTCCTTGAACCGAACGCTCTGTGGGCTGTTGCTTTGTGAAACAGCTTGAGGTCCCCTCGCGACTCCTGTGCCTCCAGCCTGTGGGTCCTCTTGAGGGTCAACACTGCTTCTCTTGTGCTCCCCTGGTTGCTCCAGGCTTGCCCCAACTCCCCTGTGTTTGGTGAGTCTCCTGGGCCCTGCTGGTCTGAACCGTAACCTTTCTTGACCATCTTCGTGGGTTGCCGCTGCCAAGGCTTGTTGGTGCTCCAGCCAGACACTGACCCCTCAGCACTGGACATCCTTCGTGGGACAGCTCGTATCCGGCTCCTGGTTGTCCTCGATGTCTCCTGGTCCCAATGGCTGCAGAGTCAAGAACCCCCTCAACGCACCTGAAGCACCAACATCGGTGGGCATTTGTCTACTGAGCCCCTGGTCACTTCTGAGTGACCCAGACTCTGTCCCCTCTGCTTTCAGTTACTCTTCATCCAGAATCCACCTTTGGATTCCAACGGACACTTTTCTTCTCCCCAGCAGTGGCTCTTCTTCGAAGTCCTCCATAGAGATCGACGGCGGTTTCCGATGCCACTTCAGGCCTATGCACCCGGCTTCCCTGGGATAGGTAACTCTGGTACTACGGTATCCACGGGTCGGGTGGCTCTCCACCCTCCTAACTTCCACAGGGTTTCTTCGAAGTCCACTTAGAAGGGTCCTTAAACTTTAAAACTTCAACCACAACTCTCCCATAGAATTGTACGGCGCACGTGGTCATGTTCCCACACTGCACCCGTCCTCCATGGGGTCCCTACTTACTCACCTTGGGTGGTTCCTTGGTGTCCCAGCGATTCTACATCCTCTAGACACTGTCTTGACTCGAGTCTTATACCACTATTTTAGTATATGGTTTGGTCTCCCCCTGGGCCCACTGTGTATTAGTGATATTTACTATTGTTTCTGTGCTACAGATTTGTGTGCTTTGTGAGTATCTTCGTGAAGATACTGTGTCGTACTTAGAGTGTGTTATAACAATAAATACATATTTTTATAACTACTGTGTGGTTCTCCCTTCATTTAACCAATACTATAAGGTTGCACTCTGGTAAAACAAGCTGCTTAACATTCCTTCAAGACTAAGCCTGAAGGCTGCTCTCCACAGCTATCACTTGGATAGCTTTCTAAGGTCATCTTTGACCTCTTAAATCACCATAAGGGTGGTTTGGAATGGTGCAAGGTGCCCACTTTAATTAGTGGACATCATATACCAGACTAACTTCTCACACATACATAACATACATTGAATCATGACTCATAGGGATGCTATACAGGTTTTTCCACTTGTATGTGTCCCTCCTATGTTTGGCCCTGTCATGGAGACTCTTGACACTTTTCTTGAATGCTACCTGTTCAGGGCGGTAACAGCACAGCGGGAACCCAATATCCCTAGGAAACTGGGTAATATTAACACAACAGGCACAGTCATTCTGTCAGATTCGTTTGATGTAGAGTAGTGTATTTGGGGCGAAGTAAATCTTGTCCCAAGAGAATAAACCACAAAGGAAGTATTCATGAAATAACACAAACACCATGCACAATTCAGGTACGGTTTATAGTATCAAACAATAGACCGATTAATGATCTCAAAGTAGACATTCAAAGAATGCGCTTCCAAGGTGAATAAGTGATGGCTCATTGCCTGAGAGATAAAGATGCACACATTATGATTTTTTATTTATAAATTTTATTTATAATATTTTATGCCCCACAGAAAACACAATACATCTTTAGATACTTAAAAATATATATTTTTTAAAAACCTAAACAATCAATACCAAACATGCACAGTATAAGGTGAATACAACAAAGCCATTGTGTTGGGCCATGTATCAATAACACCTTTGACCAGCCTGGGGTGTATAAAGTGTGATCCCTCTTTAGATAGTGCTGGGCAGACACACAATACATGAGGCAAATCTTGAAGGTGACAAAGGCAAAGGCAAAGGTTACATTTCCTTAATGGTTTCATTTATAAACTATGCCACTCACTATCAAATGTTGGTAAACCACTAGTTTTAAAATTAAGATAGTCATAATAACAAACATATCTAAATTAACTTTGAGATTTAACTACACATCATGTTCCAGCAAAAACTCAATAATAGTGCAATCCTCTTACCAATTTAGCAATGATTAAATTCACTTAGTCGACTTTCCGTCTTTACCAACCTTTTAAACATTTCCTAATAGCGATCCTGGACCCTGCATAATCAGTTTAATTGAGAATAAGTAGAAGATGGTCAACTGCCTTTTTTAAGGCACAATAAAAAGTTGATTCATAATTTCATTTACAAAGTGCTTTGTGTTTTAAATGCTTAAATGACAATGCCACAGTTGTTCCTAAAAGAAACTATATCTGTAATATTTCGGTATATCCCCAATATAAAAGACCAACCATTTCTAATTCTAATCTTAACACATCAATAAAGCAATTTTTTGGACTCTTTAATAAGATTTTGAATGTAAGCTTTCAACCTAGTGTTAAAAAATTATAATCTGAAATTTTATAGCATTCAAAAGCATATACTGAGGCACCGGTATCTGTAAAATGGTATCCATTTTCTGCCTGCCTAATGCAATAAAAATCATGATAAACGATGACCAACACTTGTGGCTTTAGCAGCCTGAACTTTGGTGAAATCTTTGGTAGAAAAGTTGCTCTGCATTAAGACCCAAAGATAAGTATATTGACAGATTACCTTCAATTGCTGATTTTTAATGCGCCAGTTGTGTTGGTTTTCAAGAGTCAGACAACCGAGGACCATAACCTTCGTTTTATTGATGTTAGACTCAAAGTTTCCAGGTATTCGGTGAAATAATCTAGCTTAGTTTGATACCAGGCAGGAGTTAAATCAAATAAGATAATGTCATGTGCATACATTTATAGATGTATCTCGTTACCCCTTAAAATAAGGCGAGAAGAGTCCGCTGTTTCCAGACATTGTGGGAAATTGGCGAGATATAATGAAAATACAAGGGGAGCAAGAACACATCCTTTGTTAGAGTCCATTCTCCACCGATTACTTTAGAGATGTTCTAGACCCCACTAGAGACAATTTACATCTTCATCTTCAGAACCAAAGGAGTTTCAGGGGTGGCATCTCCAAGGAGGTAATAAAAGGCAAGCAAGGGTAAAGGCAAATTTGTGATTCAGCCCTTGGATCCAGTGAAGGGAGTATCTCCCTGTTCACTGCTGGTATATGGAAATGTGGCGCGATAGTGACCGTGTTGTCACTTAAAGAGAAGCCACCAGACACCTGCCTGCTGGAAATGCTGGAGTGAGGTGGCAGATTACAGTCACTGTCCTAAAATATACACAATTAAGAAATGTAGTTGTGCAGAAACAACAGCCCCGGTTAAAAAATGTTCGAGTTCTTTGGCAGTACAGAGTCAATGCCTGACGCGCTCAGGACCGCGCAAACCGACAACCGTCAGTATTCGAGGAGGATATTCACTACTTTGTTACTGATGCTTGAGTTATTTAATGAATACTTCAGACGTCACATTGTATTCACTCAAGTAGCTACTCATTCAGCCGTTGTGAGTGTAGGACCACTTTTTGGCAGCTACACAATTCTTGTTTTTTCTCATTTTTTGGAACTCTTACAGTACCCTTCTTTTATTTAATTCCACTTTAGATCATAGACATTTTCATCTTACATCGCTCCGTTCTTCTCCCATTGGTTTTCCAAACTACAACTTGCTCTCCGTCCACCATAGAAAATAGGGACAGACGCTGTCACCAGACCTTTATTCTGCACAATCATCTGGCACATTGGTATTCTCACTTGTCTCTCTATGTGCACACTCCATTTGAGTATTTTAGACTTGCTTTCTTTTTTTTCTTCCTCATCCTTATTTCCACTCACTACTAGTATGCCACCACCCTACTGGGCACCTACACACCCACCTGCTCCTTTCCAATTGGCGTGACAGTGAGAGGTGAAAGGTACTCCCCTAGCTTCCGATTATCAACTTATTCTTAAATCACTGTTACATCCTTTGTATTCTTCTAAAAAACGTGTTTAACCGTCTTTTAAAAATATTAAGGACAAAACACGTGTTGGCTGTACCAGATAACTGAAATCAACACGGGACAACCATATAACCTGGAACATCTTATGTTCAACATCAGCTAGGTCATTCCTGACGTCTTAACATATCATGTATGCTCAATATCTCAAATGTCATCCTAAAAAACATAGTTGTTGACAATAGATAAACATAGTTAGACACAAGAAGAGGATCATATACATGGGTGAAGTAAATACCTCTTGCATTATGTCTTGCATTACTAACTGATTTTTTGTTCTCCAGACATATTGGTTGTCTATCCACATATTCGTATGCCTATCCAGGCATATATTCAGCGTCTTCCTTTGCTGGGCTTTGCAAATTTACTATGGCTGACACAAGATCCTAATTTGGAAGAATTAAAATTTTCATTATTCAGTGCCCCAAATATTCAATCTTTTGCTTTCCAAATTTGTATTTGCTCAGCTTTAGAATCAGTCTTTTCCCACAGAGCTTCTCTAAAACCCTCTCTAACACTCAAGTCATGTATTTCGGAAGACTGCCCAAAATTTATGATTTCATCCTGAAAATACTTTACACTTTTCATATTGGCAAAAATACCATACATCATTCATTGGAAGACAGCTGCAGCTGACACAAGCCCAAATTACATCCTTACAAACTGGAAGGATCCAATGAGCGTTAAGAAAGTCGAGAGGTTCTTTGATTCTTGACGCAGCCTAATTTGATTGTATGCTGCAGTGAGAGAAGACGTTTGGTCAGGCATCTCCGTTACATTAGGGAGACCAAAGTAGTGAACAACCGCACACCTATTGTGCGCCCTCCATACACAACCAAATTTTACCACACTGTTTGCAGGCGACTACAATGGGAGCAACCCACTTAGCACACTCATCTCTATCATCCCTGCCAGACCGCCTTCCTCAACAAAATAAGAATTCCCTTGACCTTGCCAACTAAAAGCAGGGCCAGTTGAATTATGCAATTCTGTGCCTGCAGCTTTTTCCACACAATTATGGATGTATCTCATTTGACACATAATCCACCATCTGCTGCATAATCTGCAGATTTTAACAAAAAAATAGTTTCAAGCTAAAAGAGATCAAAAGTTACTAATAACATGGTGACGTGTCAGTGTGCAATAAAAGGCCCTTTGCAAGGGTTAACTGTTTCTCTTTCAATTGCTTATTTGTGCATTTGGTTAGTTGGTATTGATGAGGTGAAATATTTGCCTCGACACCATTAACATGTGAAGAAATGACAAAATAATGAAGCAATACTATCAAAAGATGTGGTGCGGCATGCCGCATAATTTACATTCTCTTGCCACATAATTTGGTGCTTCCCTGCCGCATAATTCCACTGGCCTGCAACTAAAAGTACCTAATTCTCCTTTAACTTTATTTGGTGCATATATAATTTAAGACACTTCAGTATGTCAGCAAAGGCATCGGGAAATTCTGATACAAACTTCACATTCACCCTGCATGCACTCAAACTCTGTGTAATGGTCTCCTTGGAGTCTTTGATGTCTGAGACTTTAACATCGTTTTTGCCTGGATGACAATACCTGGTCAAAGGGCCTTTCTTGTTGCACAGTTTGCACACAACATTAAGGGTGGACCTTTCCTACGGGTGTCTATGTGGCCGAAACGCCACATCTGTAGCAAGCACCCCTACATTTTGGCGTTGATGGTTGCTCCCTGTTAATTCGTCATCCTTCACCTCAATCATCCTGGAAGAGGGTTGGCCATTTTTGTAAAGGTTCTCTACGCACGCCACTGAGTGGGGAATTCGCTTGGCAATTATTACCTCGCTCAGTATTGGGTTATCTTTCAACCATACTTCTTGCCTGACTTTGTCTATCCAATATGTAAGCATAACTTTGTCTCTTATGCCTTCCTCCAAAGTGACACAAATTTGCAAGGCGACACCAACTTTCTAAATGCTGTAATGTAATCCACTACATTCCTCCTTACTTTTGATCTATGATCCCAACATGGTCTCTTTCTACACGGTGCTAGCCTTGGGTAGATAATGTAGGTCTCATTTTTTGTACCCACTTCAAATCGATTTGAATCCTCCACTTCATCCTTGTCCAAGTCCAGTAAGTTTTCTAACCCTTCCTATCACTCACATCCTAAACAGTGCATAAGGAACACAGTTTTCCCTTCTGAAGTTATATTGGAACCACAGACATTTGCATAGTGCCCAAGGGTTTACTTCCATATCACCCATTTGCTATGTGGCTCTTCAAGAGGAGAAAGAAAGGGGTCCCCTTAGTGAAAACAAATCTATCCTGTTCCACTTACATTGAAAGCAGTAAATATAGGAAGTGCCAGACTGAGGAAAGCACAGAAACAAAGGAGAAGAAATACACAACATTGCACATTCACTCTCGGGCTTTCCGTTTCTAGTTATTCTTTTTCTATGTATAACAGACTCATGAAGAAATTCAGCGCTTCTGGATCCTGGGGGGATGGGGAGCGTTGTTATCTCATGAAATTGTGGAAATGTCCCCCAACACTGTTCCCAAGCCTGTCCGCGCACAGAGCCATCAGCATCCAATGCTTGTTATTTGGAGCTGTGTCCTGGAATAAACAGTGCCTCGGTTGTCACAAGTACAGGCCGTGGCTTCCCATAGTAGTGTGTTGTAATACTGCACGTTAGTACTCGTGATAAGTGCGCGGCCTCCTTACAAACAGCGATCACCACGTCACAAAGAGGAACAGAACCGTTGCACTGAAGCCGAACAGGACTGCTGGCTCGCGGACACGCTGCGTGAATATGCGTGACATTCTCATCGTTTGTGTGCTTATGAGTGACATTCCATGACTTTTGTGTGACACAGAGCATCATATCCTCTCCTCTGCATCTTCCCTTCATTCACCTCAGCAGCATCGTATCCTCTCCACTGCACCTTCTCTTCATTCACCTCAGCAGCATCGTGTCCTCTCCTCGGCACCTTCCCTTCATTCACCTCAGCAGCATAGTGTCCTCTCCTCGGCACCTTCCCTTCACTCACCTCAGCAGCATTGTGTCCTCTCCTCTGCACCTTCCCTTCGTTCACCTCAGCAGCATCCTGTCCTCTCCTGGGCAGCTTCCCTTCATTCACCTCAGCAGCATCGTGTCCTCTCCTCTGCACCTTCCCTTCATCCACCTCAGCAGCATCGTGTACTCTCTTTGGCAGCTTCCCTTCATTCACCTCAGCAGCATTGTGTCCTCTCCTCGGCTGCTTCCCTTCATTCACCTCAGCAGCATCGTGTCCTCTCCTCTGCACCTTCCCTTCATCCACCTCAGCAGCATTGTGTCCTCTCTTCGGCAGCTTCCCTTCATTCACCTCAGCAGCATCGTGTCCTCTCCACGGCACCTTCCCTTCATTCACCTCAGCAGCATAGTGTCCTCTCCTCGGCACCTTCCCTTCACTCACCTCAGCAGCATTGTGTCCTCTCCTCGGCACCTTCCCTTCATTCACCTCAGCAGCCTTGTGTCCTCTCCTCGGCTGCTTCCCTTCATTCACATCAGCAGCATCGTGTCCTCTCCTCTGCACCTTCCCTTCATCCACCTCAGCAGCATCGTGTCCTCTCTTTGGCAGCTTCCCTTCATTCACCTCAGCAGCATAGTGTCCTCTCCTTGGCTGCTTCCCTTCATTCACCTCAGCAGCATCGTGTCCTCTCCTCGGCTGCTTCCCTTCATTCACCTCAGCAGCATTGTGTCCTCTCCTCTGCAACTTCCCTTCATCCACCTCAGCAGCATCGTGTCCTCTCTTCGGCAGCTTCCCTTCATTCACTCAGCAGCATTGTGTCCTCTCCTCAGCACCTTCCCTTCATCCACCTCAGCAGCATTGTGTCCTCTCTTCGGCAGCTTCCCTTCATTCACTCAGCAGCATCGTGTCCTCCCCTCGGCACCTTCCCTTCATCCACCTCAGCAGCATCGTGTCCTCCTCGCCTGCTTTCCTTCATTCACCTCAGCATCATCGTGTCCTCTCCTCGGCAGATTCCCTTCATTCACCTCAGCAGCATCGTGTCCTCTCCTCGGCACCTTCCCTTCATTCACTCAGCAGCATCGTGTCCTCTCCTCAGCACCTTCCCTTCATTCACCTCAGCAGCATTGTGTCCTCTCCTCTGCACCTTCCCTTCATCCACCTCAGCAGCATCGTGTCCTCTCTTTGGCAGCTTCCCTTCATTCACTCAGCAGCATCGTGTCCTCTCCTCGGCACCTTCTCTTCATTCACTCAGCAGCATTGTGTCCTCTCCTCGGCACCTTCCCTTCATTCACTCAGCAGCATCGTGTCCTCTCCTCAGCACCTTCCCTTCATTCACCTCAGCAGCATCGTGTCCTCTCCTCGGCACCTTCCCTTCATTCACTCAGCAGCATCGTGTCCTCTCTTCGGCAGCTTCCCTTCATTCACCTCAGCAGCACCGTGTCCTCTCTTTGGCAGCTTCCCTTCATTCACTCAGCAGCATCGTGTCCTCTCCTCGGCACCTTCCCTTCATTCACCTCATCAGCATCGTGTCCTCTCCTCGCCTGCTTCCCTTCATTCACCTCAGCAGCATCGTGTCCTCTCCTCTGCAGCTTCCCTTCATTCACCTCAGCAGCATCGTGTCCTCTCCTCGGCACCTTCCCTTCATTCACCTCAGCAGCATTGTGTCCTCTCTTCGGCAGCTTCCCTTCATTCACCTCAGCAGCATCGTGTCCTCTCCTCGGCACCTTCCCTTCATTCACCTCATCAGCATCATGTCCTCTCCTCGCCTGCTTCCCTTCATTCACCTCAGCAGCATCCTGTCCTCTCCTCGGCAGCTTCCCTTCATTCACCTCATCAGCATCGTGTCCTCTCCTCGGCAGCTTCCCTTCATTCACCTCAGCAGCATTGTGTCCTCTCCTCGGCACCTTCCCTTCATTCACCTCAGCAGCATTGTGTCCTCTCTTCGGCACCTTCCCTTCATTCACCTCAGCAGCATTGTGTCCTCTCTTCGGCAGCTTCCCTTCATTCACCTCAGCAGCATTGTGTCCTCTCCTCGGCACCTTCCCTTCATTCACCTCATCAGCATCATGTCCTCTCCTCGCCTGCTTCCCTTCATTCACCTCAGCAGCATCCTGTCCTCTCCTCGGCAGCTTCCCTTCATTCACCTCATCAGCATCGTGTCCTCTCCTCGCCTGCTTCCCTTCATTCACCTCAGCAGCATCCTGTCCTCTCCTCGGCAGCTTCCCTTCATTCACCTCAGCAGCATCGTGTCCTCTCCTCGGCAGCTTCCCTTCATTCACCTCAGCAGCATTGTGTCCTCTCTTCGGCAGCTTCCCTTCATTCACCTCAGCAGCATCGTGTCCTCTCCTCAGCACCTTCCCTTCATTCACCTCAGCAGCATCGTGTCCTCTCCTCAGCACCTTCCCTTCATTCACCTCAGCAGCACCGTGTCCTCTCCTCTGCACCTTCCCTTCATCCACCTCAGCAGCATCGTGTCCTCTCTTCGGCAGCTTCCCTTCATTCACTCAGCAGCATTGTGTCCTCTCCTCAGCACCTTCCCTTCATCCACCTCAGCAGCATTGTGTCCTCTCTTCGGCAGCTTCCCTTCATTCACTCAGCAGCATCGTGTCCTCCCCTCGGCACCTTCCCTTCATCCACCTCAGCAGCATCGTGTCCTCCTCGCCTGCTTTCCTTCATTCACCTCAGCATCATCGTGTCCTCTCCTCTGCAGATTCCCTTCATTCACCTCAGCAGCATCGTGTCCTCTCCTCGGCACCTTCCCTTCATTCACTCAGCAGCATCGTGTCCTCTCCTCAGCACCTTCCCTTCATTCACCTCAGCAGCATTGTGTCCTCTCCTCTGCACCTTCCCTTCATCCACCTCAGCAGCATCGTGTCCTCTCTTTGGCAGCTTCCCTTCATTCACTCAGCAGCATCGTGTCCTCTCCTCGGCAGCTTCTCTTCATTCACTCAGCAGCATTGTGTCCTCTCCTCGGCACCTTCCCTTCATTCACTCAGCAGCATCGTGTCCTCTCCTCAGCACCTTCCCTTCATTCACCTCAGCAGCATCGTGTCCTCTCCTCGGCACCTTCCCTTCATTCACTCAGCAGCATCGTGTCCTCTCTTCGGCAGCTTCCTTCATTCACCTCAGCAGCACCGTGTCCTCTCTTCGGCAGCTTCCCTTCATTCACTCAGCAGCATCGTGTCCTCTCCTCGGCACCTTCCCTTCATTCACCTCATCAGCATCGTGTCCTCTCCTCGCCTGCTTCCCTTCATTCACCTCAGCAGCATCGTGTCCTCTCCTCTGCAGCTTCCCTTCATTCACCTCAGCAGCATCGTGTCCTCTCCTCGGCACCTTCCCTTCATTCACCTCAGCAGCATTGTGTCCTCTCTTCGGCAGCTTCCCTTCATTCACCTCAGCAGCATCGTGTCCTCTCCTCGGCACCTTCCCTTCATTCACCTCATCAGCATCATGTCCTCTCCTCGCCTGCTTCCCTTCATTCACCTCAGCAGCATCCTGTCCTCTCCTCGGCAGCTTCCCTTCATTCACCTCATCAGCATCGTGTCCTCTCCTCGGCAGCTTCCCTTCATTCACCTCAGCAGCATCGTGTCCTCTCCTCGGCACCTTCCCTTCATTCACCTCAGCAGCATTGTGTCCTCTCTTCGGCACCTTCCCTTCATTCACCTCAGCAGCATTGTGTCCTCTCTTCGGCAGCTTCCCTTCATTCACCTCAGCAGCATCGTGTCCTCTCCTCGGCACCTTCCCTTCATTCACCTCATCAGCATCATGTCCTCTCCTCGCCTGCTTCCCTTCATTCACCTCAGCAGCATCCTGTCCTCTCCTCGGCAGCTTCCCTTCATTCACCTCATCAGCATCGTGTCCTCTCCTCGCCTGCTTCCCTTCATTCACCTCAGCAGCATCCTGTCCTCTCCTCGGCAGCTTCCCTTCATTCACCTCAGCAGCATCGTGTCCTCTCCTCGGCAGCTTCCCTTCATTCACCTCAGCAGCATTGTGTCCTCTCTTCGGCAGCTTCCCTTCATTCACCTCAGCAGCATCGTGTCCTCTCCTCAGCACCTTCCCTTCATTCACCTCAGCAGCATCGTGTCCTCTCCTCAGCACCTTCCCTTCATTCACCTCAGCAGCACCGTGTCCTCTCCTCTGCAGCCTCCCTCCTGGCCGGATTCCTGGCAGGACTGGAGCTAGTCACGGCATTTCCTCACCAAGTGAGAGGTAAGCTGCTAAGTCCATGTTCTCAATGCATTCTATGGATTTATGTTTGCTTACAGAAAGCTAACAGTGATTGTCTCTGTTCTGTTAAGGTTACCAAGCAGTGGTTCTGAAACATTCAGAAGCTGCGGTTGGTACCGTTCCTAACCAGTGCCTCCCCTGTCTTTCTGTTCCCCTACTTTTCCTCGGTTTCCTCACTGACATATTATCATTCAGTAGCTTGGCTGGAACAAGCGGATGACTGAGTATGCCAGTGGCTGAGAATAATCCAAGCATTCCATCCATCACCCAGTTGTTTGTTGTAGTTGACTCTCTAAGTGCGATGGGTATGCCCAGACAAGAGTCCCTGGCTCACTGTACCCGGCCGAGAACTCAAACTGCACTGAGGAAGCCCAAATAGGCTGAAACCGATCCAGTAATGTGTGCATTCCCTCCTGGAGCAGTGGTGTAACATTAGCCCCCGCACCCCTCGCGGTGCGGGGGGGCCCCTCTGGCACTGTGCGCAGGCACCCTGCCTGAGAGCTCCTGCCTGGGTCTGGAGGTTAGGGGGCCCCCTTCATGTACTTTGCAGGGGAGCCCCCTCAAGTTTTGATAATCCACTGTTCTGGAGGGGGTCTCAACTGGCAGTTCGGGATGGACTGTTCATGATGGATTTGCATAAGGCGAGCCTCTATCTAGAGTGGCATGGTGGGCAAAAAACGATAGACTGAAATACGGCAGATAAATTGTAAGTGACCGAGAATAAATGCATCATCTATCCATCACCTTGTTGTTTGTTGTCGTTGACACCGTAAGTGCGACGCTATTCCCAGAAATGGGTTCCATGCTCATTAAGCCAGAGAACACAAGCTACACCCAACTGACCAAACCAAAACCGGCTAAAACCAGTCTGGGGTTGCTTGTGTTCCGCTTTGGAGGGGGCCTCGCCTTGAAGTCGGGACGGACTGTTCCCATCAGGAGCAGGGTCAGGACTGATCTGCATAAGGCTCGCCTCTGTCTAGAGTAGCATGGTGGACAAAAAAACGAAGGGCCTAGTTTAGATCTTGGCAGACAAATTACTCCGTCACAACAGTGATGGATATCCAGTCCGCTATAATATAAATCCCTTAGGATATAATAGGATTTATATTTCGGCGAATGGGATATCCGTCACTGGTGTGAAGGAGTGACCCATCTTCCAAGATCTTAATCGGGCCCATAGACTGGAAAGTAGCCACAAACAATCACTAGAGGTTAAGATGAATTGAAGCATTCCACCCATCATCTTGTTGTTTGTTGTAGTTGAAGCCCCTAACTGTGACACATATGTCCAGACACCGGTCCCGTGTTTACTGGGCCACAAGACCCAAGCTGCACTGATGAAGATCAAATGGGCACAGATCGGTCTGGGGTTGCTTCTGTTCCCTTCTGGAGGGCGCCTCGCCTGGAAGTTCGGGATGGACTATTTCCATGAGGATCGGGGTCAGCACTGATTTCCACAAGGCAGGCCGCTATCTAGAGTGGTATAGTGGGCGAAAAACTATGGACTGAAATGCAGCCCGAACAATCACCGTGGCTGAGATTAGTGCAAACATAACAATGATCACCTTGTTGTTTGCTGACGGGGAGTCAAGAGACCATTCAAGGGTCCAGTGCATGACAGCCGGGAGGTAGAATTCTACAGAGCAGCTTTGGAGATGTCTTCATTACTTGTCAGTTCCAGGCTTATTCTCTCCTTTCTGTGGGTCAGGGACATTATTTTAAAGGGTAAACCAGTCGGTCATAGTGTTCCGGGTTCTGCGTTTAGGCTTAATGTGGATCCAGGGCCTCCACTGTCAGCGGAAAGGGCAACTGTTTTTCAGAAGCCACGATGTTACCACACACTGGAATACGTGGTAAGCAAGAGGCCTCGAGAAGCTGCCAACTTCTCAGGATGAAAAATCCAAAGGTGTAACAAACCTCCTTGCTGGATGAAGACTTCAAAGAGATTGAAGAAACCAGGAATCAGGAATCCAACAGTTGAAGTGTCAGGATCAGCAATTGAAGGGAGTGAGGAAACAAGCCAAGAAACGCAGGCAAATTGCAACACACCCTCTAACCAGACTGAAGTACTTATAAGGTAATAGGAAAAGGAAATGACATCAAACACCACATTACAGAAAACATAATGGATTGGGACAATCAGTGGGAAGCAAGGAAGAGACAGGTGTGAAGGAAAAGTAAAAGAAAAGAGAACGAAAACCGAAACTGAAAAAAAGCAACAAGATTGATTTGTTTGGTCATTACAAAAGGACAGTGGTGGCCAGTACTTTTAGCAGGGAGGGGTATGGACGGGACACACTCACACACATAAACATTGACTCACACCCATGCATTCACACACACACACATGCACGCACACACATCCATTCACAACACTCACTCCCAAATATTCATGCATGCACCAAACATTAAAAAAAAATCACACTTACCTGCAGAGCTCTGCCTCTGAGGTCTCAGGAGGGTTGGAGCTGCCGCCTTCCCTCATTGGCTGAACTATGGTCTGCCAATGAGGGAAGGCAGCAGTCCCTCACTCGTCACCGAGTGAGGGACTTCTACCCTACCCCACTCACAGTGAGACTGCTCATGAGGAGTCACTGATTGACACTCGGCCCTAGGCACTTCAGGGCTTAAAACTGAAGTACCCAGGTCCAAGGAAATCAGCAATGTTCCCCTTCATCACGAAGGGGAGGGCGTTGAGGTGCTTTGCTGGACTGAGAAGGTCACGCCTAGAGGGCTGTGAAATCCTCAGCCTGGCAAAGTTCAGCTCAGGAAGCCAGGAGCCTGCACATTTAGCAAGTATCTCCTGACTGCCTGACCTGAAAATAAACAGTGTCTGTCAGGCTGACCTTTGCTCAGCCTGAGAGACATTCTTCTTTTTGGGCAAAATGTGAGGGGGCGTGGCCCCTCAGCCAATTAGGGTGGGCTGTGCCTGCAAAGGGACAAAATATCGAGAACAAAACCTGGCAGGCAATCTTCCAGTGGTCCAAAACCTGGTGGCCAGCCTAACCTCATCTCCCACCTTTGGGATCAATCTTTTTTTTTTTTTTATAACCAATTTTATTGATTTTATGAAGAGGCAGACAAAAAACAAATAACAATCCAGCAGCAGGTAAGACATTAATGCACAGCAGGGACAGGGTGTCAATATGGTATCAAATACATCATGGGTAGGCATAGAACATGACAGAAAACAGATTGATGCCCACCTCGGGCCACAGCCGTTCATAAAAGGTGCTAGTCGATTATCACCCCCACCCATTTACCCCACACTTTACGATACTTCTTCGGGCATCCCCTGGCTTCGTACAAGGGCCTCTCCTGTGCAGCACACCAATCCACCCCCCTGCACCATCGTGCCATGGTGGGCGCAACCGGATTCAGCCAGTTCGCCGCAATGTCCCTCTTAGCCACCATCATGGCTGTGTTCAGGAAGAGTTTGTCTGCTCTGGATCCGTCCAACCCATCAGTGACCCCTAGGAGTAAGTTCAGTGGGTTAAGGGTAACCTCCCAGCCCAAAACCTCAGTGAGTTCCCCCACCACTGACTCCCAAAAGCGTGTAACCACGGGGCAAAGCCATACCATGTGGAAGAAATCAGCGTGTGGGTGATCACAACGGGGGCATGGCGCATCAGGTCAGAGCCCTGCACGGTGAAGGCGCAGCGGCGTGAGGTAAGCGGCGTGGAGGTAGTATATTTGGACTAAGCGAAGCCTCGCAGAGGCTGTAATTGTTTTAGGTGTCATGAGTGCGTCCCGCCAGTCGTCATCCTTCAGGGTCCCGAGCCATCCCTCTCATCGGTCTCTGAGTCTGTGAAGTGTGGAGGGAGTGTTGTTCGTGAGGGACCGATATATGCGGGAAATCCCCCCCTTCCCCAGGTTGCCGGTCATGATTTGAGCTTCGGGTGGGCTGTATTCTGGCAAGGAGGTGCCCTCTGAGATGTGGGAGTGAAGGGCGTGGTTCTAGCTTTAATAGCAGCTTTAGAATATTGTAGATTTTGGACAATTACTTTTCTTTCAGAATCAAGCTTCTCTAGAAAGTCAGCGGCAGCAGGCACAAGAGGAGTGGACAGTGGAGAAGACAGAAAGGAAAGAGGATGTAAAACTTGGATACAACAAAATAGAGAAACTTTGTTAGCAGAGTGAACAGAGTGGTTATACAAGAACTTTGCTAAGGGTAAGTATTCTACCAGTTGTTTTGTGTGGCATTGCAAAAACACTGTTCAAGGCTCTGGTTGACCCCCTCAGTCTGTCCATTGTATTGCAGATGGTAACCTTAGGACAGGGCTTGATGGATACACAGGGTTGAACATACAGAGCACCAGAACCTAAAACTGTATTGAGCACCCTGTCTAAGATTATGGTGTCAAGAATTCCATGCAGATGGAATATATCAGCCAGAACTTTCTTTGTTAACATGCTGGCTGATGAAAGCTTGTGAAACAAAGAAAAACGAGCCCTCTTCGAAAGCAGGTCTGCAATGACCATGATCACTTGGTTTCCATCAGAAATAAAGATCTTTGGGGCCCTCAACACTGGCCTTCTGAAATGGGGGCTTTGCCACAGCCTAAGCACCAGGTCCGCAACCTAGGCTTTATCATTGATGACCAACTATCAATGAAGCAACAAGCGGTGAAGGTGGCTTCAAACTGCTTCACTATCCTTAAATGGCTCAAAAAAATCCTCTGGATGTTGCCTGGTTCCACTCAAAGAACTGTGGTCCAGGCTCTTGTCACTTCCAGACTGGATTATGGCAACATCCTATATTTAGGATCCAATAAGGATGTGGCACGTAAACTACAGGTGGTGCAGAATGCGGCTGCTATGCTGCTCTGCCAGGTTCCCAGAATGGCTCCCATTTCAGGTTATCTTCGGGACCTTCACTGGCTCAGGGTGGAAAATCGGATTAAATTCAAAGCCCTGAGCTATATGTTTAAGATCAAATTGGGCAAAGCTCCCCAATACCTAAATGTCCTAGCTCACCCTTACGTACCACCGCACCTTCTCCGCTCTGCCACTCAGGCCAAATTTTCGGTCCCTAGGACCAGATTGTCGCGAATGGGGGGGTCGGTCCTTTTCTTGTCTGGGCCCCTCTATGTGGAACTCCCTTCCTTTGCCGCTTCGAAATGAAACAGTCTACGGGAATTTCCTAAAGGGCTTAAAAACCTGGCTGTTTAATCAATAGATCTCCAATTCTTCTTCTGCTCCTGTCAAGCGGCGCCCGGAAACCTCCAAGTAGCTGTTGCGCCTTACAAGAATAAATAAATAAAAAAATAAAAAAAGGTGGTAAGTCCACAATAAAGTCAGTAGAAATCGTATGCCATGGATGGGGAGGGAAAGGCAAGATTGGAGAAACTGAAAAGACTTATTGTGGATGGCCCTGGATAATGCGCAGATAGGACAGGACTTAGCATATAGCTCGTCATCCTGATGAACAGTTGGCCACCAAAAGGAACGTAAGACTAACTCTAAGATGAACTTAACTCCACGATGAACCTTCATGACACATTACCAGAAGCTGGGGTTGAAGCAGAGAAGATCAGGATATCGTCAAAGTACACCACAAGAAACAAATTGAGGACATCAGAAAATATACTATTAATAAATCTCTGAAAAACTGCTGAAGCATTGGTAAGGCCAAAGGGCATGACACAATAGTCACAGTATCCAAAAGGTATCTGTAAGTCCGTCTTCCACTCATCACCTTTCTCTATCATGGTATATTTAGCACCCTGGATGAACTTAAGGATGCCTTCGATAAGTAGAAGTGGGTAATGGTCCTTAATGATGACTTTATTCAATCCACGACAATCAATACAAGGTCTTAGTTCTTTGGAACGAAGAAGAGGGACGCTCCAGCGGGTACATTGACTGAGAAATCAAGCCATTTCAAAGATTTTTGTCCAAATATTCCTTCAGAACCTGCTTCTTGTGCTGGGAAAGAGAATATATCCTGCCATACCAATTATGGCCCCAGGTACAGTCAGAATGACACAATTCAAATCCCTTTGAGGACAGACTAACACAGATGTAGGCCTCTGAAAAACAACAGAAAACTCTTGATAAGGGACAGGGATGGATGAGGGGTGAGCAATAGTAGAATATGTCTCCTTTTCAGAAAGTTGCTGTACCATTGGAGCCCAATAGCTTCCGTCTGACACAGGTGCCCCTTTTGATGTAGGGATTGTGTCGTCCCACCAGGGCATCCCAAATGCTGTGGCATAGGTAGGACACGTGATTAGATAAAAGGCAACCATCCCTTTATGGCTGCCTAAGGGTCCGAAAAGAGAAAGAATGATGGATGTCATGAGACCTGATTTTAATGGAGATCCGTCCAAAGTATGTACACAATCCAGAGGAGACTTCTTCCTGACCCAACTTTGGAGTCTCTGGGCACAACTCAAGTCCATATACATCCCGGAGGCACTGGAATCTAAGAGTCCTGGAACAGAGACATAAGGCTGGGATGGACTTGAAAAATTAGATTCAACACATACAAGCGTGAGCTAGACCTATCGGTCAAACTGAAAACTTCAGGGAGAGTAGCTTCTCCAACCCCTTTCACCCTTATAAAGAACAGGAGCTGGAATTCTCTGGTGCCAGGAAGGTCAAACAGTGCAGTCTTACAGCAGGTGATTTGGGCCTGCACAAAAAAACACAAACCTTCTTTGCGTCTTCGATCCTTCTTGGTGCTGGACAGTGGGCCTCTCATGGAGCCAAGATGCATTAGTTCATCAGGCATGCCAGGAAAAGAATCAATAGACTCAACAATCGGTTAGTCCACCTTACATCTCGGGGAGGGGGAGTAGAGGTTAACCTTTTCCACTTTTCTAATCTCCTTTCTTTTAGCCTGTGTTCTATTAGAAGAACTTGATCCAGAAGTTCAGGAAATGAGGAAGGCCAGGGAACGTCTGCCAGCTCATCCTTTAACTCCTCCCTTAACCCTCTTTGGAACATCTTAATCTGAGTGAATTCTACTGAGTTGGTTTCAGCCACAAGCTCATGAATCTGTGTATAATAGGGCACAACATCAGAATTTCCCTGAGATATTTTACACAAGGCGTCCTGTGCAGAAGGTTCACGATCAGGTCTCTGAAACATCTTCTCGAAGTTTGCTGAAAAATTGGCATCATTTTTCAGGCAAGAATCTGAGGAGACAGCTAAAATTGTTGCCCAAGCCAGAGCTGCACCGGTTAAAGAACCAATCAAATACCTTTCTTTGGATCTGCCAGTGGAAAAATGACTGTGTCAAAAGGCAAAATAAACCACTAGGCCATCCAAAAACTCCTTCTTCCTTGAGGGACCTCCAGAATACTTAGACGTTGAAGGACTGATATCAGGAAAGTCACAAGAGCAAGAGTGGATTGCTTAGCGCAGGGCAGTATTCTCGGTCCATAGCTGGTCCTGTTCCAGAATTTGTTTCTGAAGAAGAGCCGCCAGAACAACATCCAGATCCATGGCAGAAACTGTCAGAAACTTTTGGCGTTGCAACCTGTTCAAGGCTGGATGCTTACCCGTTATCAGGATCCGAGTCTTCCACTGTCCAAGGTAAGAGTGACTGTTTCCAGAAGCCACAATGACACCACACACTGGAATACTTTGTAGGCAAGTGCCCTCAAGAAGCTGCCACATTCTCAGGAAGAAAACGCTAAAGGCATAAAAAAACCTTCTTGCTGGATGAAGACTTCAAAATGATTGAGGAAGCCAGGAAGGAGGAGCAGTGAGCAGCAGCCAGAAACACAGGAGCTCGAGAAAAGACAGCCCCAGGTGAGTGAAACTCACAGCCACAGCTGTGGGCTTCTGGCAGCATTTTCTGAGCTCTGTGAACTGCGGAACCACGCAAGGTACTGTGGTTCTTGGTCGCCCATCATTGTTCATGATAACTGCCTCTTTCAGGTCACAGTAGTCCATATTATCCATGTGCCCGATACATGATAAAACCCATCTTTACCTCCTTTGGGTTTCACTCACTCTCCCCCTGTTGCAATGGTGTGCCTTCCAGTTGTGTATGTGTATATTCAAGCAGGGCCTGTGTCATTTCTGCCCAGGCTGTCAAGACATTCTGTGCTTTTACAACTTTTCTTGACCTCCTCATATGAAATACTCCACCCCAGCCAACTCCACTATGCCTGTCTCCCAAGCTTCCCTTGTTGGGGCGTGGGAACTTACACAGTGGACTGCGATGTGTCTTATTGCTACAGTGAGGCCTAAAAGGGTGTAACATCTGCTAAGCTTCTTTTTTTTATCTCTGGAAGGAGTCCTAATAGGCATATTCTAATAGTTTGCGGGACCTCCTAACCTATGACACCCCCCTCCCCTTAGTTGAACCAGGACCTCAGTCCAAAAGTCCTTCACCAACGGACAGTGCCAGACCATATGCATAAAATCCACCACCTCCGCATTGCACCTCGGGCATCTCCGGTCCCTAGAGGGGTATATGGTGTGTAGGCGTTTGGGGGAGAGGTAAGTCATATGTATGAAGTTATATTGTATCGGATTAAAGCACGCGCCCACCGCCGCCCCCTTCATGCCTGCATGTATCTTGAGCCAATCCCGTGGGGAAAGTGGGTCCTCACTGTGGTGTTGCCACGTGCTTTCTTTTGGTAGTGGCTGTGATTGCCTGTGGGAGCGCAGTGCTCAGTATAAATGTGCTATAAGTCGGCATCCTCCGGCCATCGCCAGCATTGTGACAAGTGTTTGAGTGAGCGCTGGACGCTCTGGAAATGTAGGCCATACTTGTCTAGCTGTTGCTGCCACCTTTGCATATTGTAGACATTGACCTGTGCCTAGGGTAAACGACCCCTGGGCCTCTTGCAGAGGAATGAATCGACCCTCCGGGTAAAGGTCGGAAAGCATTATGCAGCCTCTCTCCTGCCACCTGTCTACCGCCCTAGTGTGAGCAATCCCCATCTCCGCTTTGTGGAGCGCTCTACTGTCTACAAGCTCTACTCTTGGCTCACTCTGTTTATTTCCTTGCTGTATAAAGAAGACAACACTTCATCAGGGCCTCTTGAGGGGCCTGGTTCCAAAGAGTGGGGTATGTGCCACCTGGGTAAGGCCTTTCAAACACAGGTACCGTGGCTGGCAGCCAGTTGGCCCCTTCCTTCTGTCTTGGGCATTTCATGACCAGTCCATTGAAGTAGTAGCTGAGAGGCAGAGGCCAGCAAGGGTGTGAATGTGATATGATCAAATAAAGAAATGTGTCTCCTTTTTTAAAGTGCTACACAAGAGCTCGGGCAGAAGTATTTCACATTCCTAAGATATTTTTAAAGCGGAAAGTAATTTAATTTCACCTCTGGTCTTTCCAGCCCATGCTACATGCTGCAAATGTGTCTTTGATAGCAATGTACTATTCAAGGTCATAGATTTAAGGTGTAATTATATTTTATAAATAAGCAATAAGTCCTGCTTGAGGTACTGCTGGAGTAATCATGAAATCTGAATACACATGCTATTTTTTAGTAGTAGGTGGGATCCTGCTCCTCAACCTGTACTTTGGGCTGCCATATGTGGATATATGTTTAAAATGGACTGCAGCGTGGGTAAATGACGTGTGCGAATGGGCCCTACAAACAATTCGTCTGAGATCCCAGTTCATGTTTATTGCTACTACTAGTTTTACTCTACTTTTTACTTCTATTCTGAGTGTCAGCTGCTATGACAGCAAACTCACATGATGTACCCGTGCACCAGCTCAAAGAAAAGTATGGTTAGTTTTCCAGATACTCCAAAGATCACCAGAGGCCGTATTACACGAAGTGCCCCGGGGGCGCCACGGGCGTTTGTGTCCGCTTTGCGCATCCCCGGGGAACTTTAGTATCATCGTGCGGCCCCTTCTGTAATACAGATGGCGCCGGTGCACATATAGAGCCAGCGCTATCAGCAGAGGGTGTTTCCTCATTTGCATGGCTTGTGCGGCCCCTTCTGTAATACATATAGCGCCGGTGCACATATAGAGCCAGCGCTATCAGCAGAGGGTGTTTCCTCATTTGCATGGCTTGTGCGGCCCCTTCTGTAATACAGATAGCGCAGGTGCACATATAGAGCCAGCGCTATCAGCAGAGGGTGTTTCCTCATTTGCATGGCTTGTGCGGCCCCTTCTGTAATACAGATAGCGCCGGTGCACATATAGAGCCAGCGCTATCAGCAGAGGGTGTTTCCTCATTTGCATGGCTCGTGCGGCCCCTTCTGTAATACAGATAGCGCCGGTGCACATATAGAGCCCGCGCTATCAGCAGAGGGTGTTTCCTCATTTGCATGGCTTGTGCGGCCCCTTCTGTAATACAGATAGCGCCGGTGCACATATAGAGCCCGCGCTATCAGCAGAGGGTGTTTCCTCATTTGCATGGCTTGTGCGGCCCCTTCTGTAATACAGATAGCGCAGGTGCACATATAGAGCCCGCGCTATCAGCAGAGGGTGTTTCCTCATTTGCATGGCTCATGCGGCCCCTTCTGTAATACATATAGCGCCGGTGCACATATAGAGCCAGCGCTATCAGCAGAGGGTGTTTCCTCATTTGCATGGCTTGTGCGGCCCCTTCTGTAATACAGATAGCGCAGGTGCACATATAGAGCCCGCGCTATCAGCAGAGGGTGTTTCCTCATTTGCATGGCTTGTGCGGCCCCTTCTGTAATACAGATAGCGCTGGTGCACATATAGAGCCCGCGCTATCAGCAGAGGGCGTTTCCTCATTTGCATGGGGGCCCCTTCTGTAATACAGATAGCGCCGGTGCACATATAGAGCCAGCGCTATCAGCAGAGGGTGTTTCCTCATTTGCATGGCTTGTGCGGCCCCTTCTGTAATACAGATAGCGCAGGTGCACATATAGAGCCCGCGCTATCAGCAGAGGGTGTTTCCTCATTTGCATGGCTCGTGCGGCCCCTTCTGTAATACAGATAGCGCCGGTGCACATATAGAGCCAGTGCTATCAGCAGAGGGTGTTTCCTCATTTGCATGGCTTGTGCGGCCCCTTCTGTAATACAGATAGCGCCGGTGCACAAATAGAGCCAGCGCTATCAGCAGAGGGTGTTTCCTCATTTGCATGGCTCGTGCGGCCCCTTCTGTAATACAGATAGCGCCGGTGCACATATAGAGCCAGCGCTATCAGCAGAGGGTGTTTCCTCATTTGCATGGCTTGTGCGGCCCCTTCTGTAATACAGATAGCGCCGGTGCACATATAGAGCCAGCGCTATCAGCAGAGGGTGTTTCCTCATTTGCATGGCTCGTGCGGCCCCTTCTGTAATACAGGTAGCGCCGGTGCACATATAGAGCCAGCGCTATCAGCAGAGGGTGTTTCCTCATTTTCATGGCTCATGCGGCCCCTTCTGTAATACAGATAGCGCCGGTGCACATATAGAGCCAGCGCTATCAGCAGAGGGTGTTTCCTCATTTGCATGGCTTGTGCGGCCCCTTCTGTAATACAGATAGCGCCGGTGCACATATAGAGCCAGCACTATCACCAGAGGGTGTTTCCTCATTTGCATGGCTTGTGCGGCCCCTTCTGTAATACAGATAGCGCAGGTGCACATATAGAGCCCGCGCTATCACCAGAGGGTGTTTCCTCATTTGCATGGCTCGTGCGGCCCCTTCTGTAATACAGATAGCGCCGGTGCACATATAGAGCCAGCACTATCACCAGAGGGTGTTTCCTCATTTGCATGGCTTGTGCGGCCCCTTCTGTAATACAGATAGCGCCGGTGCACATATAGAGCCAGCGCTATCAGCAGAGGGTGTTTCCTCATTTGCATGGCTCATGCAGCCCCTTCTGTAATACAGATAGCGCCGGTGCACATATAGAGCCCGCGCTATCAGCAGAGGGTGTTTCCTCATTTGCATGGCTCGTGCGGCCCCTTCTGTAATACAGATAGCGCCGGTGCACATATAGAGCCAGCACTATCACCAGAGGGTGTTTCCTCATTTGCATGGCTCGTGCGGCCCCTTCTGTAATACAGATAGCGCCGGTGCACATATAGAGCCAGCGCTATCAGCAGAGGGTGTTTCCTCATTTGCATGGCTCGTGCGGCCCCTTCTGTAATACAGATAGCGCCGGTGCACATATAGAGCCAGCACTATCACCAGAGGGTGTTTCCTCATTTGCATGGCTTGTGCGGCCCCTTCTGTAATACAGATAGCGCCGGTGCACATATAGAGCCAGCGCTATCAGCAGAGGGTGTTTCCTCATTTGCATGGCTCATGCGGCCCCTTCTGTAATACAGATAGCGCCGGTGCACATATAGAGCCCGCGCTATCAGCAGAGGGTGTTTCCTCATTTGCATGGCTCGTGCGGCCCCTTCTGTAATACAGATAGCGCTGGTGCACATATAGAGCCCGCGCTATCAGCAGAGGGTGTTTCCTCATTTGCATGGCTCGTGCGGCCCCTTCTGTAATACAGATAGCGCCGGTGCACATATAGAGCCAGTGCTATCAGCAGAGGGTGTTTCCTCATTTGCATGGCTTGTGCGGCCCCTTCTGTAATACAGATAGCGCCGGTGCACATATAGAGCCCGCGCTATCAGCAGAGGGTGTTTCCTCATTTGCATGGCTTGTGCGGCCCATTCTGTAATACAGATGGCGCCGGTGCACATATAGAGCCAGCGCTATCAGCAGAGGGTGTTTCCTCATTTGCATGGCTCGTGCGGCCCCTTCTGTAATACAGATAGCGCCGGTGCACATATAGAGCCCGCGCTATCAGCAGAGGGTGTTTCCTCATTTGCATGGCTCGTGCGGCCCCTTCTGTAATACAGATAGCGCTGGTGCACATATAGAGCCAGCGCTATCAGCAGAGGGTGTTTCCTCATTTGCACGGCTCGTGCGGCCCCTTCTGTAATACAGATAGCGCCGGTGCACATATAGAGCCAGCGCTATCAGCAGAGGGTGTTTCCTCATTTGCATGGCTCGTGCGGCCCCTTCTGTAATACAGATAGCGCCGGTGCACATATAGAGCCAGCGCTATCAGCAGAGGGTGTTTCCTCATTTGCATGGCTTGTGCGGCCCCTTCTGTAATACAGATAGCGCCGGTGCACATATAGAGCCAGCGCTATCAGCAGAGGGTGTTTCCTCATTTGCATGGCTTGTGCGGCCCCTTCTGTAATACAGATAGCGCCGGTGCACATATAGAGCCAGCACTATCACCAGAGGGTGTTTCCTCATTTGCATGGGTTGTGCGGCCCCTTCTGTAATACAGATAGTGCAGGTGCACATATAGAGCCCGCGCTATCACCAGAGGGTGTTTCCTCATTTGCATGGCTCGTGCGGCCCCTTCTTTAATACAGATAGCGCCGGTGCACATATAGAGCCAGCGCTATCAGCAGAGGGTGTTTCCTCATTTGCATGGCTTGTGCGGCCCCTTCTGTAATACAGATAGCGCCGGTGCACAAATAGAGCCAGCGCTATCAGCAGAGGGTGTTTCCTCATTTGCATGGCTCATGCGGCCCCTTCTGTAATACAGATAGCGCTGGTGCACATATAGAGCCAGCGCTATCAGCAGAGGGTGTTTCCTCATTTGCATGGCTCGTGCGGCCCCTTCTGTAATACAGATAGCGCCGGTGCACATATAGAGCCAGCACTATCACCAGAGGGTGTTTCCTCATTTGCATGGCTCGTGCGGCCCCTTCTGTAATACAGATAGCGCTGGTGCACATATAGAGCCAGCGCTATCAGCAGAGGGTGTTTCCTCATTTGCATGGCTCGTGCGGCCCCTTCTGTAATACAGATAGCGCCGGTGCACATATAGAGCCAGCGCTATCAGCAGAGGGTGTTTCCTCATTTGCATGGCTTGTGCGGCCCCTTCTGTAATACAGATAGCGCTGGCTCTATATGTGCACCGGCGCTATCAGCAGAGGGTGTTTCCTCATTTGCATGGCTCGTGCGGCCCCTTCTGTAATACAGATAGCGCCGGTGCACATATAGAGCCAGCGCTATCAGCAGAGGGTGTTTCCTCATTTGCATGGCTCGTGCGGCCCCTTCTGTAATACAGATAGCGCCGGTGCACATATAGAGCCAGCGCTATCAGCAGAGGGTGTTTCCTCATTTGCATGGCTCGTGCGGCCCCTTCTGTAATACAGATAGCGCCGGTGCACATATAGAGCCCGCGCTATCAGCAGAGGGTGTTTCCTCATTTGCATGGCTCGTGCGGCCCCTTCTGTAATACAGATAGCGCCGGTGCACATATAGAGCCAGCGCTATCAGCAGAGGGTGTTTCCTCATTTGCATGGCTCATGCGGCCCCTTCTGTAATACAGATAGCGCCGGTGCACATATAGAGCCCGCGCTATCAGCAGAGGGTGTTTCCTCATTTGCATGGCTCGTGCGGCCCCTTCTGTAATACAGATAGCGCCGGTGCACATATAGAGCCAGCACTATCAGCAGAGGGTGTTTCCTCATTTACATGGCTCGTGCGGCCCCTTCTGTAATACAGATAGCGCCGGTGCACATATAGAGCCAGCGCTATCAGCAGAGGGTGTTTCCTCATTTGCATGGCTCATGCGGCCCCTTCTGTAATACAGATAGCGCCGGTGCACATATAGAGCCAGCGCTATCAGCAGAGGGTGTTTCCTCATTTGCATGGCTTGTGCGGCCCCTTCTGTAATACAGATAGCGCCGGTGCACATATAGAGCCAGCACTATCACCAGAGGGTGTTTCCTCATTTGCATGGCTCGTGCAGCCCCTTCTGTAATACAGATAGCGCCGGTGCACATATAGAGCCAGCGCTATCAGCAGAGGGTGTTTCCTCATTTGCATGGCTCATGCGGCCCCTTCTGTAATACAGATAGCGCCGGTGCACATATAGAGCCAGCGCTATCAGCAGAGGGTGTTTCCTCATTTGCATGGCTTTTGCGGCCCCTTCTGTAATACAGATAGCGCCGGTGCACATATAGAGCCAGCGCTATCAGCAGAGGGTGTTTCCTCATTTGCATGGCTCGTGCGGCCCCTTCTGTAATACAGATAGCGCAGGTGCACATATAGAGCCCGCGCTATCACCAGAGGGTGTTTCCTCATTTGCATGGCTCGTGCGGCCCCTTCTGTAATACAGATAGCGCCGGTGCACATATAGAGCCAGCGCTATCAGCAGAGGGTGTTTCCTCATTTGCATGGCTTGTGCGGCCCCTTCTGTAATACAGATAGCGCAGGTGCACATATAGAGCCCGCGCTATCACCAGAGGGTGTTTCCTCATTTGCATGGCTTGTGCGGCCCCTTCTGTAATACAGGTAGCGCCGGTGCACATATAGAGCCAGCGCTATCAGCAGAGGGTGTTTCCTCATTTGCATGGCTTGTGCGGCCCATTCTGTAATACAGATAGCGCCGGTGCACATATAGAGCCAGCGCTATCACCTGAGGGTGTTTCCTCATTTGCATGGCTTGTGCGGCCCCTTCTGTAATACAGATAGCGCTGGTGCACATATAGAGCCCGCGCTATCACCAGAGGGTGTTTCCTCATTTGCATGGGGGCGTGTCCCATGCAAATGAGGGAATCTCTTTGCCTCTGCGCCCGCGCCGTATTAAAGACGTGGGCGCAGAGGCAAAGAAGCTGTAAGGGCGCGCACTGACAGTGTGCCACCTGATAGCAGTCCTTGGGAGGGGGAAAAGAGGGTCCTATGGACCCCCAGACAGCCTCTTGCAGGTGGGTGCAGGCGGGTGCAGTCACTCACTGCACCCGCCTGCAATGGGATCTCAAATGCCCCTTAAAAGTGCCGCCAGGTTGCCGCCTGCACAGTGAAACATGGAGCTGCTGCTAAGTTCAAAACCACTGCGTTTTCACTTGAATGTGCTGCCCCCAGGGCAGCGCGAGTACAAGGCTGCCCTGGGGGCAGCGCATTCCATGTAATAGGGCGCACGGTCGCTGTTTGCGCCCTGCATACCTGTTTTAAGGTGTGCCAGTTGCAAACAGGGAAAGTGCGCCCTGTACACGAAATGTCCCCAGGTCGAGTGTCAGTTGCACCTAATCAAATCCCAGTTTTTGAAATCACTTCCCGTCCTTGAGTCTGGAGCAGGACATCCGACAAGAAAACAGAGTGTCCTGAAGTACGTACGCCCTCGCCGGACGGACAGTAACGCAGGACTGCCCTTGGACAATGGAGGATAAAACTGATACATTGATGAACCTCCTGTGCTAAATCACTGCAGACTTTGCAGATGTGTGAGGATACTTTATTGTACAGTTAATAAAAACCTTCACAAAAGCACAAAATGCATTTTTAGTTTCATAAAATATCGCAAAATGTTCCATCAGAACCTGAGAAAGATTAGTTAGGCCTTAGATAATACAGTGCTGCGATCCTTGATGTAGGTCAAGGCACTATAAAATTGGCATGAAGAACAAGGGATACTACATCCGACAAGAAAATAGAGTCTGCTGAAGAAGGAACTTCCTTGCCGGACAGACGGAAACTCAGGACTGTCCTTGGACAATGGAGGATAAAACTGATGAAATGATGGACCTCCTGGTCTAAATGACTGCAGACTTTGCTTTGCAGATGTGAGGCTTTTCCTAACAGGGTCGATGTTTCTAATCCACATAGTGCAGGAATAGATATGGACCTATGAACATAAGCAGAACCCGGAGCGGGGGGGGGGGGTGGGGTCGGTGAGTGCTACAGGGTTGTCCTTCACATGATTCACCAGTGTCCCTGCAGCTCATTCTCTCACATACAACCTGATCTGTATACTTTGAACCTCTGAGAGCAGTTGTTGCTATTTGGAAGCTGTGCTTGTGCTGTATAGAATGGTGAGGTCCTGGCCTGCTGTCCAGGGAGACCTGGGTGGCAAGGGCATCTTTAGGGTTCAGGGTGAGTATGGGTTTTTGGGTGGCAAGGGCATCTTTAGGGTTCAGGGTGGCAAGGTATTTTTTAGGGTTTAGGGTGGGTGTGGGTTTTTGGGTGGCAATGTATTTTTTAGGGTTTAGGGTTCGTATGGGTTTTTGGGTGGCAGTGTATTTTTTAGTGTTTAGGGTGGGTATAGGTTTTTGTGTGGCAAGGGTATTTTTAGGGTTTAGGGTGGGTATGGGTTTTCGGGTTGTAAGGGTAATTTTAGGATCTAGGGATTGTGAGTTGATAGGGTGGGATATATATATATCATATATATAAAACCATACCCACCCTAAACCCTAAAAATACCCTTGCCACACAAAAACCTATATATATGTATATATATATATATATACATACATATATCCATATATATATTTTTTTATAATATATTCATATATATATTATAAAAAAATATATATATGGATATAGTATGTATATGTATATATATATATATATATATATATATATATATATATATATATATATGGGAAAGGAGGATTCCGTGACTGCCTTCACTCGTATTGCGCCGCCATCATGGAAGAACACGGAAAGGTAGCACTTGGAACAGCGAGCTCACACCAAGTAGTAAGTTGCAGACGTCTTTTTTATTTTTACATTTTCATTGATGCAAAGTGCAAATAGTGCAAAAATAGAGACAAAAACGAACTACGCGTTTCGGCCTGCGGCCTTCGTCTATATATATATATATCCGCACCAATCCCGTTGTGTAGATTTTTTAACCAAACCTGGGACACAGACTCCAATGCATTTTTTTGCAAGTTTTATTGCAAACTGTTCTCCATGATGCATTTCGGCCAAGCCTGGCCTTGTTCACATACGCGCTACAATACAAACATTTCATTTTATAGTGATAGTGCACACATGGTTAGTAATCACAACAACAGACTATGCAAAGATTGCCACACTTTCTTGAAGACAGACTCGTGTTATGGAAAGAAAACCTTTTGTCACATAAACATTTAAATTTATAGACTGTAATCCCTGTAAATATATGCATATAAATAAACATATATAAATATCTAATATAATAAGAGACAGTAAACAATTTAGCAGATGTGCAAAAAAGCAATTAATCATTTTAGTTATGTGATGTCATTGGATACTTGAATATTATTCATATATGTTTGCTATCCAAATTACGCCCTTAGTGAGCTTAATGTATCCAAATTTAATCTATATTTGATTCACTATTCATAAATGTCCTATTTGCTTTAAAAAAACAATTTTGATTAGAAAACTCATTGTCTCAAAATTATTAAAAGATATTTCAATTCATAACGATACAGTAGCAATTGTGCAAATTTGCGCAAAAACTATAAACTTCCACTTTTTCTATTTCTGTTGCTACTATTTTAATCCCCTGAAATTAGTGCAAAATATAAGAAAGTTTGTCCCTGCAGAAGTTTGGAAAGACCTCTAAAACGTAAAGAAAAAACCCTGACGTACATGACATCTCTGTTTGATCATAATTTCAAAGTTTAATCGTGTCCAGTTTAAAGAAAGGTGTGTACGTCCTCTCCGACATTTAAACCATTTGGTGATTTTATATTTACATTTAATATATAGCATGTTTCCAACTGTCTAAGCATTAGTTCACGATTGCTTCCTTGCCGCAGTTTAGGCACTGCATCAATTACAAAATATTTAAGACAGCTGAGGTGGTTGTTATGGTGTTGTTTGAAATGTTGGGCTACTGGGTAGGTGGGATCAGAATTGGTAATAGCTCTTAGGTGTTGTAATATTTGTTTATGGACCTGTAACTTAGTGCTCCCTACGTATAGTAGTTTACATGCACATTCCAAAACATAACTACGAATTCAGTTTTGCAGGTATAGAATTTCTCAATTTTGACAGGTTTATCATGCAATGGGGTACCGTACTGGGACATATTAATCCCAAATTGGCATGTTCTGCAGGAGGTATATTTGTAGAATCCTTTCCTAGAGGAGAGCCAATTAGTTGTTTCTATTATCTCTGGGCTACTTTTAACCAAAGCATTCCTCATAGATGATGCCTTTCTGAAAGTTATGATAGTTTTTTTGGGCTGTCTTGGGCCAATAACAGGCTCACTCAGACTTATAGGCCACTGCTTTGTAAGAATAGATCTTAGCTGGTGTTCCTGTTTGCTGTATGTTAGGATCAATCTCAAATCAGATTCTACTTTGTTACTATTATCTCTTTTATTTTTGTTATTTGATTTGCTCCCAAAAAAAATAACTTCCCTGTTCTTCTCATTGGCTTTTGTGATTGCCTGATCAATGATATCTTTAGAATATCCATGGGCCAAAAATCTTTGTTTGGCTTCCTGTTGGCATCTTATATGTTAATAAAAAAATAGAAATGGAGTTAAACTTACCTGTAAATTTTCTACCACGTATATGCCTTTACCATGCATGCTTTTCCAACAGAAATGTAAGTATTTTATAAGTAAGTTGTTAGCATGGATATCAATGCGTTTATCGATAAAAATGAACTATCGCCCTTATTTATAGAATTGCACGTTCTGAACTCCACAACTACCCCAACACGCAAGTATATAGTCAGGCAGGCCCTGTGACCTAGACCCGGGATTAATGATTGATGGGTCACAGGTGGGAGGGTGCATAGCTGGCAGGCAAACACTCGGGCAGGAAACTCTTGAGCAATCCCACAGTCAGACGCACTGACAATACAACGGTCAAATGAGATTGCCCCAATAAAGCGCACATGGCCAGAGGGGGTACGCGCGCTTCTGAAAACACCATAAAGTCTGATGGGTTAGGAACACATAGCAAATCAGGACCTAGCACACGTAGTGATCACGCGCTCCCCATGCTGGACATCTGGACACATTCACCACTGGCCACACTGTGTCCACGCAAAGTCGAGATCCACCTGTAGTAACCATTTGACCATTAATTTATGACTCTAAGGCAAAAACCAACATTCCTCACCATATTTGGCATGCCAGAAACTTTTATTCCTTGTAGTAATTTTGTATATAAAGAGAGCAAAAACCCAATATAAATTGAGACAGTCCACAGACCTTGTGCCTGTAACTGTTCTCCCAGCCAAACTGTTTAATTAAACAAACTGTTCCTGTTTTGCCAAACGCCTCTTGTCCTCTGTCTTTATTAAGGAATGAGCCAGGAGGACTGGGATCTGGGATTCACGTTGCGCAATGAAAAAGGTGGGCAGACACCACAATTGATTGGTAGTTCTGCTGAATCCCCGGGGCATGCATACGTCCTTTCTGAAGCAGCCTGTACAGAGGGTTAGAGACTACATCTGAACCTGAAACATAATCTAAAGCATTTGGCATATGGCAAATTTGGGAGATGTGTAAAAAGATAACCTGAGCGTCCTGCCACTGACAGGGTCTGGCATATTACCTATTTCATATGTCCCAACTGTATCAGTCGTAAGGCAGCCTTGGAAGCATTCCCACGGAAGTCACATTTTGTTCGATAGCTGACTGCTGGCTGAGGCGAATATAGAATAATACTGTGTATAGCCCTTTATAGCACCCAGCACACTATTTTTGATACATCTATCCTGTTTGGGCAAAGTGGTCACCTCATTCTCACAGTTTTTTAGCTCAAGGATTTCTCAGTGCTAATCAGGTTTCTTAACACCGTTAGCATCTGAAAGGAGTGTGGGAGGTGCAGGTCGCTTGGACCCCTGGGCGTGACACAGGGTGCAATTCAGACTTTAGGGAAAACTTGGACCCAGGAAACTGGGGGTAACTCTTGTGTGGGCAGGAGGGGCTGGTGATTCCAGAGTTATTACTAAATGGTGTCTGTGACTACCACCTTTGTCTAGGAGCGGATAGTGGCAGTCTATCCAGTTCACATAGGAATGTGTTCCACGCTTGTCTACTCTTGCTAGACGATAATATGATGCAGCGTACCCCATTTTTTACAAAGTAATTTTTTCTGTCAACCGTTATTGAAAATGTATTATTGTATGAGCTGTTATTACATCGATTGTCTTTGAAAACTGTATTGTGTGAAAATTTAAATTCAAGGAGGTTTGATTCTAACACATCACATATTCGCCCTGTGTTGCAATACTACGAAGATGATGGACGGAGCGCTGAAACTTTTCAAACACTCACCCCCAGTCACAGATCTGGGTTGAATCCATCATCGTTGTTTAGCTAACTTTGCCACCCCAGTTCAGACACAGCTATATGCAAATCAGTCTTGACCCTGTGCCTCATGGGAACAGTCCAGCCCGAACTGCCAAGCCATGTCTTCCCTGGACCGGAAACAAGCATCCTGGGACCGGTTTCGGGCTAACAGCCCTCATCAGCCAGGCTATCTTGAATCCATTGGCAAAATGAGCAAGGGAACCACGTCTGGGCATACCCTGCCAACTTAGGGCAAACAAAGCAAACACAAGGAGATGATGGAGGGAGCGCTGAAACTTTTCAGACACTCACCCCCAGTCACAGATCTGGGTTGAATCCATCATCGTTCTTTAGCTCCTTGTGTCTCCTTATGATTGCTTTGTTCGCCCTAAGTTGACAGGGTATGCCCAGACGTGGGTCCCTTGCTCACTTTGCCACTGGATTCAAGCTAGCCTGGCTGATGAGGGCTGTTAGCCCGAAACCGGTCCAAGGATGCTTGTTTCCGGTCCAGGGAAGACATGGCTTGGCAGTTCGGGCTGGACTGTTCCGATGAGGCACAGGCTCAAGACTGATTTGCATATAGCTGTGTCTGAACTGGGGTGGCAAAGTGAGCTAAAGAACGATGATGGATTCAACCCAGATCTGTGACCGGGGGTGAGTGTTTGAAAAGTTTCAGCGTTCTGTCCATCATCTCCTTGTTTTTGCTTTGTTCGCCCTAAGTTGGCAGGGTATGCCCAGACGTGGGTCCTTTGCTCACTTTGCCACTGGATTCAAGCTAGCCTGGCTGATGAGGGCTGTTAGCCTGAAACCGGTCCCAGAATGCTTGTTTCCGGTCCAGGGAAGACATGGCTTGGCAGTTCGGGCTGGACTGTTCCCATGAGGCACAGGGTCAAGACTGATTTGCATATAGCTGTGTCTGAACTGGGGTGGCAAAGTTAGCTAAACAACGATGATGGATTCAACCCAGATCTGTGACTGGGGGTGAGTGTCTGAAAAGTTTCAGCGCTCCGTCCATCATCTCCTTGTGTTTTCTTGTTTCGCCCTAAGTTGGCAGGGTATGCCCAGACGTGGGTCCCTTGCTCACTTTGCCACTGGATTCAAGCTAGCCTGTCTGATGAGGGCTGTTAGCCCGAAACCTGTCCCAGGATGCTTGTCCAGGGAAGACATGGCTTGGCAGTTCGGGCTGGACTGTTCCCATGAGGCACAGGGTCAAGACTGATTTGCATATAGCTGTGTCTGAACTGGAGTGGGGAAGTGAGCTAAAGAACGATGATGGATTCATTCCAGATCTGTGACTGGGGGTGAGTGTCTGAAAAGTTTCAGCGCTCCGTCCATCATCTCCTTGTATTTGCTTTGTTCGCCCTAAGTTGGCAAGGTATGCCCAGACGTGGGTCCCTTGCTCACTTTGCCACTGGATTCAAGCTAGCCTGGCTGATGAGGGCTGTTAGCCCGAAACCGGTCCCAGGATGCTTGTTTCCGGTCCAGGGAAGACATGGCTTGGCAGTTCGGGCTGGACTGTTCCCATGAGGCACAGGGTCAAGACTGATTTGCATATAGCTGTGTCTGAATTGGGGTGGCAAAGTGAGCTAAAGAACGATGATGGATTCAACCCAGATCTGTGACTGGGGGTGAGTGTCTGAAAAGTTTCAGCACTCCGTCCATCATCTCCTTGTATTTGCTTTGTTCGCCCTAAGTTGGCAAGGTATGCCCAGACGTGGTTCCCTTGCTCTCTTTGCCCCTGGATTCAAGCTAGCCTGGCTGATGAGGGCTGTTAGCACGAAACCGGTCCCAGGATGCTTGTTTCCGGTCCAGGGAAGACATGGCTTGGCAGTTCGGGCTGGACTGTTCCCATGAGGCACAGGGTCAAGACTGATTTGCATATAGCTGTGTCTGAATTGGGGTGGCAAAGTGAGCTAAAGAACGATGATGGATTCAACCCAGATCTGTGACTGGGGGTGAGTGTCTGAAAAGGTTCAGAGCTCCATCCATCATTTCCTTGTGTTTACAATACTACGTATGCAGTCTTATCTTGTTTTATTGAAATGCTTGTTCAAACTGTTTTGATGTAAGAAATTGCAAGCGCTGAGCTCATAGTACGTCATTTGAAAGAGTGCACCACGTACGAATTGCCCCTACAATTCAGCAAACCAAACTAGGAAAAACATAATTTGAATTGTATTATCCAAATTACTAAAGTTACCATGGATTTCCCCACTAAAGCACATGGAGACTAGATTCCCCAAATAGATTAAAACACTTAATAAGTTTGGCCAAGAATGGCATTTACACACGAATGCACACACATTCCCCTGGCCTAAGGAGGGAACATTTGACACAAACAAAAGTGAGCACACTAAAACACATATAAAAACTAAGTATACAGGACAGAAAAAATAAATAGTGGTAGAACTATGGGCCATCTTCGTAGATGTTCAATCCGATAACCCCACGATGCTGATAGCAAGCAAGGCGTCAGCACCTCCCCCACCATATGCATGGATGGACGTGCTCACCCTGCATTAGGATACTCAAACCCAATAATTGTAAACGCCGATGAGCCCCCTAGTGGAGGAAGGTCAGACAGGTCTAAACCTGAGAAATATAGAAGCAAGCTACCACAGACACCTCCAGCACAGCCCAAGTTCCTAGGGAAGGTCCCCAAAAGCTCATCTCGCGTCCACTGCAACCAACATGTGGCACCTCCAAGGCGGGTAAGATAAGCATTCCCGCTGGGTCAGGTGAGCGTAAACGTGTCTCAGGGAAGTTAGTGGCGGTTTTTGATAGCGATTCAGGGACCTTGGGAGATGAAGGGAACTCCAGTGCCCCGGGACCCGACGACGAGTTTGGGGGCTATAGGGTATGCCCAGGGAGCCACAGAGGGAACGGAGAGCGAATTTGAGGGTGAAGCCAGGATATTTAAAGCATCAAGCAGCGCAAAACAAATGGAACAGGCCAGACAGCATGAGGAAGAGAGGCAGGAGCTGACGCTCGTAGTAGAAAGGGCATGGAACCACACATGCCCTGTAATGTCAGCCATGCCCCAGTGTGAGGGAGAACCCATAGTAACAGTCCTCTTAAACAACACACCTTATAGCTCCCTCATAGAAACGGGAGCAACAAAGTCATGCCTCAGGCAGGGGACAGTCCCCTTATCAAAGACACAATGGCCATTCAAGAGTTTTAAGGTACAGTGATGAGGATCTCATTCACAAAACTCCCAGAGTTGGACATAGGGGGTAGCCGCTTGGTGGAGCAGCTGCGATATCATCTCTCGTTCCCAACTAAACTGTTAGGATGAGATGGGATGGCAAAATTAAAATTGACCATTCAGTTTTCAGATGCCAGGACTATGACCTGCTCCACTCCTGGGGTTTCATCCCCAAGACTCCTGTTATTAAAACGCCCCCATAGCACAGGTGAACAAATGAGGGTGTCACCTGCCAGTCAGACTGCCTCCACTAAGGCAGTCTTAACGAGAAAAAAGCGTGCAAAAATTCCTGGGCGTTAACAGTTATGGTCGGCAGTGGGTACAGTATGGTTATTGCCTCCTTACTCGAGTATATGAAAAGGACAAAAACCTTCTAAGCCTATGAAGTGCAGGAGGGAGAAGAGATGCACGTCTGTGTAACTTGCACACCCGATGGGATCAGCCCAACAGAGGAGGATGCCATCCCAGACTGTGAGGCACCGTTTGTTGATAAGTCCCCTGTGATAGATCAGGAAAGAGGATTAAGATACACAGGGGCTGTGCTATACCTTCGGAAATCTCAGCCTATGCCACCACCACAATGCACCTGAGCAGAGGGAGATGGATAAGGCGAGGTCTCCTGAAGTCTGGACAATACACTTGTACTGCCCAAGGACGTACTTGATCTACCAATGAATGCATCAACCCTACCTAAATATGTAGCCATACTGAAGTGTACTATTCTACTCGCCGCCATAGATGACATCCGTACCCTCTTCGACCAAGGACACACCACGGCCCTGATCCTGCTCGACCTCTGTGCAGCGTTCGACTCACCACCAGACTCCACGACGCCAGCATACAGGGAACCGCCCTCGACTGGATCCGCTCCTTCCTCACCGTCAGAATCCAAATAATCAGACTGCCACCCTTCCTCTCCGAACCCACGGAAATCAACTGCAGAGTAACCCAAGGATCGTCGCTCAGCCGCACGCTTTTCAACATCTACATGGCCCCCCTCGCCGCCATCGTCAGACAGCACGCACTCAGCATAGTATCCTACGCCGACGACACCCAGCTCCTGCTCTCCCTCACCAAGGACCCCGTTCCCACCAGACTCAACTTCCAGGAAGGAATGAAGGACATCGCATCCTGGATGAGCAGCAGCTGCCTGAAGCTCAACTCGGAGAAGACAGAGGTCTTCGTCCTCGGACCTGCCCCATCTGCATGGGACAACACCTGGTGGCCCACCACCCTCAGCAGCCCTCCCACCCCCACGGACCACGCCCGAAACCTCGGCATCGTACTCGACTCCTCCCTCTTCATGACCCGACAGGTCAAATGCGTCGCCTCCAGCTGCTTCAACACCCTCCGCATCCTCCGAAAGACCTTCAAATGTATCCCCCCAAATCAAGGAAGACCATCACCCACGCACTCATAACCAGCAGATTGGACTACGGAAACGCCCTCTATGGCGGGATCAACAAGTCTCTGCTCCGCAAACTCCAGACCATACAGAATACCTCAGCCAGACTCGTCCTCGGCATCCCTCGACACGAACACATCACCCACACCTGAGTAACCTCCACTGGCTCCCCGTTGAGAAGAGAGTTACTTTCAAGATGCTCACCCACGCCTACAAATGCCTCCACAACACCAGCCCCGATACCTCAATGAGAGAATCTCCCTCCACGTACCCAAGAGAAACCTCCGATCCACCGACCTCGCCCTCGCCGAAACCCCGTGCATCCGCAGAGCCAGAACAGGTGGAAGAGCCTTCTCCTACATCGCAGCCAAGACCTAGAACGAGCTCCCTATCGACATCAGACGCGCCCCCTCCCTGAACATCTTCAGGAAGACACTCAAGACCTGGCTGTAAGGAGCTGAATACCCCCCCCCCAGTGCCTGGAGACCCGCACGGGGGAGTAGCGCGCTTACAATTCCCCTGATTGAAGTGTGCCACGGGTACAGGTGTAAGGAACTCATAGCACAGGGAAATGTATTAGCCGACTGTATGGCAAAGAAGGCAGACTCCAGAGCGGTTGGGGGAAAACAAAGCGTACTCCCTGTACAGTATGCAGCAGAGACGATACCCATGCTTGAGCAGGCCCAAAAAGCCACAGCAAAACTAGTTCAACAGAAGTTGAAAAAGACTGCAGTCGAGCGGGCAGCGATGGCCACAACCGTGCAGATGGCACCAGTCTCAGTGGGGGCTCCATCACAAAACTCTAGAGGGTTCCAAACAGGCTATAGTAGTAGAGGCCAGAGAGGTTGGCAGCAAACAGACCCTAGACAGTGCTACTCAGGGCTTAATTTGAGCCGGTGGTTCCCGATGCTCGGCACCGGCACTTAATTGTCAACACCGGCGTTTGTGACAGTCTTGCCACAAGGTGGTGCTGTCTGGCTAATTTAGAGATGACCACAACAACAGTTAGTCATTTTTACTGTTTATTGAAATAATAATTACCTGCCGCCCAAGTCATTCTTATAGCTTTGGGAGCCTGAAATAGTCTGAATTGGCACACTTGTAGGAGTGTGATGGTTAGTAGTTGCATTGTTACTATCATTGGTAGCATGGCAGGGGAAATGTGTGGTGCAAGCTGCAGTGGCCTCTTGATGAGAGCCCTGGCACTTATTTTTTTACAAAATAAGCACTGGTGCTACTATTGCCATAAGCAGGGTCATCTGGCAGAGAGATTCCGGTTAAAGGCACGCCATGAGCAGCAAAACCAGCAGAGGTTAATGAGCCAGGGCCAGCCACCACAAAACCCCTCAAACGTCCCGCCTCTGAACCGAGCACAGGGTAGTCAGAATGTATCCTACACTCAGTCGCAGCGAGGTCTGCCAGTCTCCACACAACCACAGCAGGGATCCAGAAATTGGGCGAGCATGTGGCCACAGCAGCCACAGACAGGGAACCCAGTGCAACAGGGACTGGGCCACAACGCCAACAGGGAGGGGTGACAGTGTGAGGAGGTAGCACCTTCGCGCAATCACAGGAACCAAAATGCGCAATAAGATAGACTCCCCTGCCAAAAAGGAAGACAGACAATAATAATGTTAGCAAATTAAATCGTATCAGAAAAGACAAAATAACAGCATTAGGGATCCCAATTTTCTTTTATTTGCGTTGAGAAATTCAGAGTTGCTGGGGGCTATGCCGATTGGGTGCCCACACTAAGTTCGACATCAACAGGGATTCCATGGCACCACAGAATAATCAGGTGGCCAAAGCTCCAACAGGAACTAGGCCCCACTCTGCTGGTGATCCCCAAGGCTGGGGTTCGCCAGCCGCACCCCAGGGGCAGAGCAGTCTGATGAGGGGGGCTTGATAGACAACTGTTTTAAAAGGCCAGCACCCAGATCCCGCAGCCCAAAGTCTAGTGTGGTGCATTCCAATTACCAGGTCAAAAAGTCCCCTTTCCCGAGCATCATGCCTACTCGCAACAATTCCTTCATGGCGTGAAGTCCCAACAGCACCTCCAAATGCTTCAGAGGCCTTGTAAGAAAGTAGGATCTGCTTCAATGGTCACCCCTACTTTTTACCTGGTGCTAAGCTGTATTTGACTAGTCTGACTGGGATCCTGCTAATCAGGACCCCAGTCTATCTGCTTTCTCCCTAAACTGTTATGTTCGGTACTTAGGTACACCCCAGATTGGATACTGGGGTACCCTTATAAGTCCCTAGTATATGGTACCCATGTACCCAGGGCATAGGTACCGCAGAGGTCTCCCATGGGCTGAAGCATGTATTATGCCACCCATGAGAGACCATTCAAAACTGAACTACAGGCTTGCCATTGCAGCCTGTGTAAGTTGGTGCTTGTACCACTTACTAAAGATACAGGTTTCCTATATCTAGGGTCACTGCACTTAAAACCTATAAGTCACCCCTCTAGAAGGCCATTGCAATCCTGAAGGCACGGTGCTTGGTTCTGAGTGAGAGGGTGCCCCCTGCATGAGCATGACACCCCTGCAGCCTACGGAGTCCATTCTCCTGGGTTGTCAGTGAAGGAGCCATATACTATATAGAGGGGCACCGCGTAATTACGCGATGACCATCTCGAAACTGGCTGCAACAAATCCTATCATGTTTGGTATCAAACATTTTGGAATCATACCCCCACACCATAAACGGTGTGGGAGGTATGATTCCAAGCACTGGAAGAGCCCTCCGTTTGGCTCTCAGTGTTCCCGGTACCAGCCTTTTGGACCCAGACAGCACAAAATGGTTGCTGCCGACCACAGACACGATTCTGCCCTCCTGCTGCTGAGCCAAGCTCGAGCAGGGGAAGGCAGAACAATAGGCATCCTGTCACAGGGAGGTGTGACCACCTCCCAGACAGGATTTAGTGTAATGGGGTAGGGTGGGTGCGCTTGCCAGCGCCACTCAGTCTGCATGAGGGGCACATTTGTTGTCCCCATGCATAGTCCTGTTCAAACCAGTCCTGGGAGCCGTTGGCTCCCGCTCTGGCACAAAACTGGACAAAGGACATGGGAGTAACCTACCCCCTGTCCAGACCCTGCCCTGGGAGGGTCCCCTGAATCGTCCCAATCCTTTCCCTAGGGTACTTAAGGGCATACCTGGGTGTAGGTCCCTAGATTCGTCGTGGGACAAGATTCAGATCAGACACCACTTCTTCTACCGTCTGGGCACTCTGGACTTCGTTTGGGCCCAACTTCATCTCCCTTCCAGTCTGCTGCATCGTCTGTGCTGTGCATCATACAGGAACCTTCCAAGGCCTGTGAAGCATCAAAGACACTTGAAGGAATCTCCCTCGGAGTGAAGGAGTCACTCCCCTGCATTCGCAGGCACCGAAACTAAGTCGACTGGTCTGCTGATCCTGAGCTCCTCCGGACTCCGTAAGGTTCTGCAACACAGGTGGTGGTTTTCCACAGCTCCCGAGGCATGCCCTGCCCTCTCACCAAGTTTGAGGCCAGTATCCCTTGTGGGGGTTGCAATAACCGAACCCCTGTGCACCACATCAACTTGTAGTTGCAAAGGCTTGTTGGCTTCCCCCCTAAGAAGATCTTCGGGCTCCAAGTAGCCCCAACCTCGAGCACCTCCAGTGACCAGAATCTTCAGCCACACCACATCGTGTGCATCGTGACCTGCATCTTTTGGTGAGCTGCTTGAGGTCCTCTTGCGACTCCAGTGCCTCAGGCCTGTGGGGCTACTTGATTGTCACACTTGTTTCTTTTGGGCTCCCCTGATTGCTCAGGCCCTGCCCTGACTCCCCTGCTTGTGGTGAGTCCTCTGGACCTTGCTGGTCCCAAGGTTGCTCCTTCTTCACTTCCTGCGTGGGTTGCATTAGCCAAGGCTTGTTGGTGCTCCCGCTGGACACCGACCCCTCAATACTCAACATCCTTTGTGGGACAGCTCGTGCATGACACCTGGTCCTCCGCAACATCGCCTGGTGGTTACCACTGCAGAGTCAAGGTCATCGTCACCCATCCTGCAGCAACCTACTTGGTATGGTTCTCTTCACTTAATCTATATTATAAGATTGCATTCTGGTAAAACAAGCTGCTTTACACTCCTTCTGGACTAAGCCTGAAGGCTGCTCTCCACAGCTACCACTTAGAGAGCTTTCTAAGGTTGTCTAAGACCATTAAAAATCACCATAAGGGTTGTCTGGACTGGTGCAAGGTGGCCACTTACATAAGTGGACATCATATACCAGGCCAGCTCCTTACAGGCCTCCACGCCAATGGAGGCCCCCTTTCAGTTCTAAAACAAAGCTATTCTTGATTGCGGGAACCAGATTCCCCTTGCGGGTGGGATGGTAAAACCCTAAAACTCCACAGAGCACATACAAAGAGTCAATAAGCTATGAGGACTCAGCATGATGTCGAGTCCAAGCCTACAATTGGGGGGTCCTCAAGGGTGAACAGGAGTCCGGGATTTGCTGATGCAGTCCCAGTTTTGTATCGCCACCCGGCAGACGTTTGCAATTTTTGGTCAAAGTCCCGGGTTTTCAGTGTGAGTCAACTACAATCAATGCACATTTGTAACTTTACAAGGCAGATTATGTTTTTGTGAATTGTCCCTGTTTTTTTGGTTTCCAAAAGTCCGGTCACCCTGCCACATGTTTCCAAAATTGACAAGAGATGCACCAATTCATTAGGCAACACAGAATCGTAGAAACCCCAGCAACAAGCTAGGGGCAGCGGGCCCACAAGCAACGCTGATAGAAAGCAGGATTCCAAATGTCCACCACGGCTCCAGACAAACGCAGAGCACCGGCTGTGCTCACCTCCAGACCAAGCATAGTGATTCACGATGCTCCATCCTTGCAGGCACAATCCAGGAAACCATCGACCCTAGCTGCCGGTCCCATGGGGGAGAATATAGGGGAAAGGGGAATGCATAGAACAGCGCTGGACCCTCTCCCCGCGGAGCAAGGGAAACAATGAAATTTGCATTTAAGGGAGAAACCACCCAAAACCAGCCCAAAAGGAAAATTCTACATAAAAGGCGGGGTTGAGATCAGCAAACAGGTATCTGGGGCCACAAGGGAGGGTCTACACACCACTTGTGGAGAACAAGGAGGGGCACATGCACCGAAATGTGCTCACGGGGCCCATGGCCGACACTAGCAATACTAAACGGCAATGCCCCCTCTTCCCACACTTTCTGCGCCCTATAGCGATACTAGCTACACAATGCATCACTAGAGCAACTGGGGGGAGTATCAAAAAGAGATAGCCCTGATCAGGGAAATAGCCACTGGAAGGGGCTGCATAACCGGGCTTTTGGACACGCATCGGACGAAGCTCCTATTGTAAAACTAGCGCCACTCATAGGGCTCCTGCTAAAACCACAGTTCTATCCCTCCCTGTGGTCATGAAACCACCTCACAAACATACCCACCACTGATTCAATTACCCAGATTCGAAATATCAAAGATCCAACTAGGATTGGCGGGAGGGCTATGCAGCTTATAAAAAGATTAGATTCCCTCTAGATAACCAATAATAACCTTGACTACCCAAAATTACTAGAACATACCCAACAGGGGGTCACATCCAGTGACTCACTAGATTGCGACTAGTGGAGTTTGGGTATCACACCCCTAGGGTAAAATAACAGGAACTCCGAAAACCACCTATTACGGAGCATGTGTAAAGGTCCTGAGTTAACAATCAACTGCGACCTAGGCCCAGGATTAATGATTGATGGGTCAAAGGTGGGAGGGTGCATAGCTGGCAGGCAAACACTCGGGCAGGAAACTTTTGAACAATCCCACAGATAGGCACAGCGACTTTACAATGATATGGGGAGATTGCCCCAATAAAGCACACATGATCGGATGGGGTATGCGCGCTCCTAATACATCATAAAAAGTCAGATGCCACATGGGTTAGGACCACATAGCCAATCAGGTAGTGATCACGCACTCCCCATTCCGGACATCTGGACACATTCACCGCTGGCCACCAGGGCCGGACTGGGAACAGCAACTAGCCCTGGCAGATTGCTGCTCGACCGGCCCTTGGAGCGGGGGGAGGGTGCTGGTAAGCACCGCTCCCGCTTTTGTTACAGAGTGCCGATATTGCAGCACTGCTCCAGTGACAAAACCAGCCCGCTATGGCCAGTCCGGCCATGTAGACCACACAGTGTCCACGCAGGGTCGAGACCCACCTGTAGTAACCATTTGACCATTAATTTATGACTCTAATGCAACAACCAACATTCTTCACCATATATGGTACTCCGGAAACTTTTATTGCTTGTAATTTTGTATATAAAGAGAGCAAAAACCCAATGTAAATGGAGACAGTCCTCAGACAATGTACCTGTTCTCACGGCCGAACTGTTTAATTAAACAAACTGTTCCTATTTTGCCAAACGGCTCCTGTCCTCTGTACTAAGGAATTCGAGACAGAGCAACAAAGTATAAACCGATATATACACATTTTCGTGGTAAAAAAAAGTAGCTGCAAAGACTTTTGCAAAGACCCATCTCCCTGCTCCCGTTCCCAGCGAAAGTCATCGAGAAAGCCATCAACATCCAACTCGCCACATTCATTGAAGAACACAACATCCTCGACTCCTCCCAATCCGGCTTCAGAAAAAACCACAGTACGGAAACCGCCCTCCTCGCCGCAACAGACGACATCCGCACCCTACTGGACGAAGGAGAAACAGTAGCCCTCATCCTCCTCGACCTATCAGCGGCGTTCGACACAGTCTCCCACCGCACCCTAATACACAGACTCTACGACGCAGGAATCCAGGACAAGGCCCTCGACTGGATCCGCTCCTTCCTCTCCGGCAGGACGCAGCGGGTCAGACTCCCCCCTTCCTCTCGGACCCCACACCTACCACCTGCGGAGTCCCCCAGGGCTCCTCCCTCAGCCCGACGCTCTTCAACGTCTACATGGCTCCACTCGCCCCCATCGTCAGAACCTACGGACTCAACATCGTGTCATACGCAGACGACACCCAGCTCATCCTCTCCCTATCCAACGAGCCCAACACCGCCAGACGCAACTTTCGAGAAGGCATGGAAGCCGTCACCAAATGGATGAAAAACAGCTGCCTACAACTAAACACCAACAAAACAGAAGTACTCATCATGAGCCCAAACCCCGATGCCTGGAGCGACACCTGGTGGCCCCTCGCCCTCTGAAACCCGCCAACCCCCACGGACCACGCACGCAACCTGGGAATCATCCTGGACTCCGAGCTCAAAATGGACCGCCAGATCAACTCTGTCTCGTCTTCCTGCTTCCACACCCTCCGCCTCCTTCGTAAGACCTTCAAATGGATCCCCTCGAACACCGAAAGACCGTCACTCACGCCCTGGTCACCAGCAGACTCGACTACGGCAACGCACTCTACGCCGGAATAAACAAAAACCTCACCCGCAAGCTACAGAACATCCAGAACGCCGCCGCAAGACTGGTCCTCAACCTGCCAAAACACTGCCACATCTCCCAGCACCTGCGCACACTCCACTGGCTCCCTGTCGAGGCGAGAATCACCTTCAAGATGCTCACCCACGCACACAAGGCCCTCCACGGCACCGGACCAGCATACCTGAACAGCCGACTCAAATTCCACGCACCCCAAAGGACCCTACGATCAGCCCAGCTCTCCTACGCCGTGGTCCCCCGCACCAGAAAGACCAGATCGGGAGGCCGCTCCTTCTCCTTCCTCGCGGCCAAAGCATGGAACGCCCTTCTGCTCCACCTCAGACAGACAACATCGCTCCCCATCTTCGCAAGAAACCTCAAAACCTGGCTCTTCGACAGACCCCCTCCTTGATGAATGGAACCTGCACCCCCCCCCCCCCCCTAGCGCCTTGAGACCCTTACGGGTGAGTAGTCGCGCTTTAACAAACCCCTGATTGATTGATTGAAAGACGCTGTCATGGGTCCAGCGTCCTTGTAAAGGCATTTGTGGTAAATGCCCTCTTTGTTCCATCATACATCCCATCTGGTCCCTCACTGTGTCTTCCAGAGAGGAAGGATGGGTGTGGAGGAGGGCAGAGGGTGTTGGTTTGAGATCACCTCACACTTCTTGAGATAGGGAAGAAGGAGGACAGAACTGGAGGCTCAAATACTCCACCATCACTGGGGGAAGCCACATCAGACCAGATACGCCCTGGAAAGCCATGAGTGGCCTAGCAGGAGGTCTGAGGCAGCCTGGTGGGAGGTCCCTTACACTGTCGTGCGCTGTGCCAACATGAGCAACGCAGATGTGCCCGCGAGGGGCCAGCATTCATTTCTAAGCTGCCGGGAAGGGGGACTGTACCAGAGAAGGTATCCATCCCTACAAAGCTTTAGAAACATTACCTTTAGACATGCTAATAGGGCTCCAAATCCATGTGCATTGTACAGTTCCATCCCTGCGCAAAACTTTGTTTGCTAAGCATTCAGGATTCTGAGATGTGTGGTCATTACCGGATTTTTTGGCGCAGTTACATTTCAGCACGTCAATCCATACAGATACAAGCAGGATTTTATTTATGGCACATGCATTGTTGGTATTTAGTGCAGTAACTAGCTTGCCTCTGCATCATCTGGCGTTCTCGGGATGGGAACCTTAGAAGGAATATGAACATTGTAGTGGTCTAGAACCAGCAGGGACTAGTCCTGCACCAGCAGGGGACTAATCCTACGTCAACTGGGGACTAGTCCTATACCAGCAGGGACTAGTCTTGCACCAGCAGGGACTAGTTTTACACCAGCAGGGACTAGTCCTATACCAGCAGGGACTAGTTTTACACCAGCAGGGGACTAATCCTACACCAACAGGGGACTAGTCCTATACCAGCAGGGACTAGTCTTACACCAGCAGGGGACTAATCCTACGCCAACAGGGGACTAGTCCTATACCAGCAGGGACTAGTCTTACACCAGCAGGGGACTAATCCTACGCCAACAGGGGATTACTCCTGCACCAGTAGGGACTAATCCTAGTCCTACGCCAGCAGGGGACTAATCCTACGCCAGCAGGAAACTAGTCCCCTGGCCAGCAGTTGACAAGTCCTACACCAGCAGTGTACTAATCCTATACCAGCAGGGGACTAATTCTACGCCAGCAGGGGACTACTCCTGCACCAGTAGGGACTAATCCTAGTCCTACGCCAGCAGGGGACTAATCCTATACCAGCAGGGGACTAATCCTATACCAGGAGGGGACAAATCCTATGCCAGCAGGGGACTACTCCTGCACCAGTAGGGACTAATCCTAGTTCTATGCCAGCAGGGGACAAATCCTACGCCAACAGGGGACTAGTCCTATACCAGCAGGGACTAGTCTTACACCAGCAGGGGACTAATCCTACGCCAACAGGGGACTAGTCCTATACCAGCAGGGACTAGTTTTACACCAGCAGGGGACTAATCCTACGCCAACAGGGGATTACTCCTGCACCAGTAGGGACTAATCCTAGTACTACGGCAGCAGGGGACTAATCCTACGCCAGCAGGAAACTAGTCCCCTGGCCAGCAGTTGACAAGTCCTACACCAGCAGGGTACTAATCCTATACCAGCAGGGGACTAATCCTACACCAGCAGGGGACTAATCCTATGCCAGCAGGGGACTACTCCTGCACCAGTAGGGACTAATACTAATCCTATGCCAGCAGGGGACTAATCCTACGCCAGCAAGGGACAAGTCTTACACCAGCAGGGGACTAATCATATATCACCAGGGTGCTACTCCTGCACCAGCAGGGACTAATCCTAGTCCTACGCCAGCAGGGGACTAATCCTACGCCAGCAGGAAACTAGTCCCCTGGCCAGCAGTTGACTAATCCTACGCCAACAGGGGACTAGTCCTATACCAGCAGGGACTAGTCTTACACCAGCAGGGGACTAATCCTATGCCAACAGGGGATTACTCCTGCACCAGTAGGGACTAATCCTAGCCCTACGCCAGCAGGGGACTAATCCTACGCCAGCAGGAAACTAGTCCCCTGGCCAGCAGTTGACAAGTCCTACACCAGCAGGGTACTAATCCTATACCAGCAGGGGACTAATCCTATACCAGGAGGGGACAAATCCTACGCCAGCAGGGGACTACTCCTGCACCAGTTGGGACTAATCCTAGTCCTACGCCAGCAGGGGACTAATCCTACGCCAACAGGGGACTAGTCCTATACCAGCAGGGACTAGTCTTACACCAGCAGGGGACTAACCCTACGCCAACAGGGGACTAGTCCTATACCAGCAGGGACTAGTCTTACACCAGCAGGGGACTAATCCTACGCCAACAGGGGACTAGTCCTATACCAGCAGGGACTAGTTTTACACCAGCAGGGGACTAATCCTACGCCAACAGGGGATTACTCCTGCACCAGTAGGGACTAATCCTAGTCCTACGCCAGCAGGGGACTAATCCTACGCCAGCAAGGGACAAGTCCTACACCAGCAGGGGACTAATCATATACCACCAGGGTACTACTCCTGCACCAGTAGGGACTAATCCTAGTCCTACGCCAGCAGGGGACTAATCCTACGCCAGCAGGAAACTAGTCCCCTGGCCAGCAGTTGACAAGTCCTACACCAGCAGGGGACTAATCCTATACTAGCAGGGGACTAATCCTACACCAGCAGGGGACTACTCCTGCACCAGTAGGGACTAATCCTAGTCCTACACCAGCAGGGGACTAATCCTATACCAGCAGGGTACTACTCCTGCACCAGTAGGGACTAATCCTAGTCCTACGCCAGCAGTGGACTAATCCTACGCCAGCAGGGACTAGTCCTACACCAGCAGGAGACTAGTACTAGGCCAGCAGGGGACTAGTCCTACACAAGCAGGGGAGAAGTCCTGCACCAGCAGGGGACTAATCCTACGCCAGCAGGGGACTACTCCTGCACCAGTAGGGACTAATCCTAGTCCTACGCCAGCAGAGGACTAATCCTATGCCAGCAGGGACTAGTCCTACACCAGCAGGAGACTAGTTCTAGGCCAGCAGGGGACTAGTCCTACACCAGCAGGGAACTAATCCTACGCCAGCATGGGCTAGTCCTACCCCAGCAGGGGACTAGTCCTATGCCAGTAGGGCATTGGTCCTATGCCAGCAGGGGCTAGTCCTAAACCAGCAGGAGACTAGTTCTATGCCAGCAGGGGACTAGTACTACCAAGCAGGGGACTAGTCCTGCACTAGCTGGGGTCTAGTCCTATACCAGCAGGGGACTAGTCCTGCGCCAGCAGGGGACTAGTCCAAAGACAGCAGGAGACTAGTCCTGCACCAGCAGGGGACTAGTCCTACGCCAAGAGGGGACTAGTCCTACACCAGCAGGGGACTAGTCCTACGCCAGCAGGAGACTAGCCCTACATCAGATGTCACATGGCCCATAGGGACATTGTCGTTTTCACTAAGTTAGCATGAGCACGCTGCAGCTTGCCCACTGCTTTGTGCACGTTACTACACAACTTTAGTTTTGCAATAATTTTTATGGCTGTTTTCACATGAGAACTCAGCACTATGTTCACTCTCTGCAGGTTCCTGGGATTTTGACTGAACATTGTGAGCAAGGTCGAACAACAATGCCCCTTGTTATTTTGTTCTGGCCAGGTCTTCGCACCTAGACAAAACATACCGATGCAGCTGTTGTTTGGACAACGTACTTTGGTTTTATTGGAATACACGGATAGGTAGCACACACTTGGAGAGGGGCCTTTCCAGGGAGAAGAGCGAGACAGCACCTATGATGTAGATCTACCATCTATAGGCTAAGGTATGGGGTCTGCTGACAAAGCCCAGAGATCTTCTAATATATAATAATACTACTTCTCAGCAAGGGGAGGGAGGTTAGGCTCTATTGTCTTTTCATGATGACATCTCCCTTCATGATTTCTGGACTAGCTGCTATGCTGACTGTATTTGTACTATGCATTTTCCTGCTTGTTGTGGCAATTATACTGCATGTTAGGGCACGTTAGTTAAAATAAATATTTTAAACTGTTTCGTTTCTCTGTCAGATCTTATTGTGGACAAATACAAGAGTGCGAGCTAAAGGGTGTGTCTTGTTACCGCGATTCCTGAGAGATCTGGGAGTGTTGTGTTCTGGGGTGTCTAATCATTTGTTTCTCTGTGAGTGAGTAGGAGAGCAAGTGAGACACTATAGCTAGTCGGTCCTGGGCTCATGGGTACTAAGGTGGTAGGATGACTCAGTCCCTATACACCAAGGTCCTATAATCCTACGCATAGTTCTGTTTTTGGGCAGAATCCCTGCAACATGGCGCCACCAACGTTTGGTCTGGTACTTTTTCACGAGACCCCTGAGGAGCGCTTGTACTTGTCCACAATACCCTCTCACCAGTTCCCGGAGACATCCGTGGTGAGGGGAATTTGCCTCCTGTATTTGTAGGGTATCCCTATTTCTATAGGTTTTTCGAGCATGAAGTTTAAAAGGTTTTTGACCCTGTTTTGCGCTTCTGTTTTGTTAGTTGCTTTCTTTATAAACATGGCACAACCGGTCGCGATTGCGGCACATAACCGCGCTGTGGTTACGCATATTTAACTCAACTCGGAGTCCCCAATGCAGGGGCAAACATTATTTTCGTGGTTGAGGCTGATCTAGCATACCGCTTTGAGGTATTTTATTCTTGAGTTACATTTCCGGCGGTGGATGGAAATGATAATTTGTTTCATGAATATACGGTCGCTGCTCCACCAGCATTACTTGAAGTTCCGTTGACATCATGGGAGCATACCATTTGGTATAATGGCGCCCTTCCTCACCCCGTTTCTTTTGTTCAAATGGGCCCCTTGTCTATCCATGGGGCCACTTGGCCTGTTTTGGCTGGTTTTACTCCACATCCAAATTATCCCAATGTTACTATCGCAGAGCTGCGTCTATTGTACGCACAGTTAGTTCTTATTCATAGACGTGTCATACAGTTTATGTCAAGTGCGGTACAGGCAGCTCCGGCAGGAGCTGCTCCACCGCCACCAGGACACGGCAGTGGACTTGTGATTAGTCCTGTCATGATTAAGTCAGTGATGGGAAAACGTCCTCAAAATCGTGATGACTTGCCATTTTGGCTTGCACAAAAATTTGAGCAGCCTGTTGAAAACACAGGATCCTTACAATGAGTATGCCTAGTGGTCTTTCTTTGGCTGACTGCACCACCTGGGGGACTTTGTATACACTGTGCTTTGCCACCCCCTCCATGAGCGTTCTGCTGAGCATTCTAAAGAAGGTACAGGATGAACACGGGGCTGGTCCAGCCCTGGATTTGGGGATGAAGTTAGTGAGAATGTTGCCTATTGTCTCTGATATGATTCTGTCCAACATTAAAGGTAAGGCAGTTTGCTTACAAGTAGGTCAATGCCTGGCAGCGGTGGCGGAAGTGGATCGGCAGCGACAGTTGTCGATTATTATTGCGGATGTGTATACATCTTTGGGTTGCAATAGCTTGGGGATTCGACCATTTACACAGGCAAAGAGTAAACCCCGTCCTGATAAGGAGGGTTGCCCAGTCGTCCCTAAAAAGGCTTGGAAAAAGAACCAGCGGCAGCAACAACAGAAGCCTAGTTCTCGTGCAGGTTCGCCTCCACCTGATGCTTCTGAACGTAGATATGATTTGCGTAACGGCTCAACCCTGCACCAGCAGGGGACTAGTCCTGCACCAGCGGGGAACTAGTCCTGCACCAGCAGGGAACTAGTCCTGCACCAGCATGGGGTTAGTCCTACAACGGCAGGGGACTAGTCCTACACCAGCAGGGGCCTATTTCTGCACTAGCAGGGGACTAGTCCTGCAGCAGCAGAAGACTAGTCCTGCACTAGCAAGGGTCAAGTCCTGCACTAGCAAGGGTCGAGTCCTATACCAGCAGGGGACTAGTCCTAGATCAGCATGAGACTAATCCTACACCGACAGGGACTAGTCCTACACCAGTAGAGGACTAGTCCTGCAGCAGCAGGGAGTAGTTCTACAATTAGTCCTACACCAGTAGGAGACTGGTCCTATGCCAGCAGGGGACTAGTCCTACACCAGTAGGGACTAGTTCTACAATTAGTCCTACACCAGCAGGGGACTAGTCCTACGCCAGCAGGGACTAATCCTACGCCAGCAGTGGACTAATCATATGCCAGCAGGGGACTAATCCTACGCCAGCAGGGGACTAGTCCTACTATAGCAGGGACTAGTCCTATACCAGCAGGGGACTAGTACTACAGCACTAGGGGACTAGTCCTACACCAGTAGGGACTAGTTCTACAATTAGTCCTATACCAGCAGGAGACTAGTCCTACGCCAGCGGGGGACTAGTCCTACGCCAGCAGGGACTAATCCTATGCCAGCAGGGGACTAATCCTACGCCAGCAGGGGACTAATCCTACGCCAGCAGGGGACTACTCCTGCACCAGTGGGGACTAATCATACTCCTACGCCAGCAGGGGACTACTCCTGCACCAGCGGGGACTAATCATAATCCTACGCCAGCAGGGGACTACTCCTGCACCAGCAGGGACTAATCATACTCCTACGCCAGCAGGGGACTACTCCTGCACCAGCGGGGACTAATCATACTCCTTCGCCAGCAGGGGACTACTCCTGCACCAGTGGGGACTAATCATACTCCTACGCCAGCAGGGGACTACTCCTGCACCAGCAGGGACTAATCATACTCCTACACCAGCAGGGACTAATCATACTCCTACGCCAGCAGGGGACTACTCCTGCACCAGCGGGGACTAATCATACTCCTACACCAGCAGAGACTCGCACCAGAGTCTTTAATGCAGTCAGACGATCTGGCATTAGATTGAATCGGCCCTGTACATGAGTTTATTATGGAGTGAGCATGAAACTGGATGAGGGTACAATGATGCTTGTGATATTTTAGGTTTCAGAAGGGTGCATTATCTGATAAGCTGGAGAGACGTCTGTGTCAAGCAGCGGACACAGGGTCTCTAGAGGGTGGAAAAGGCAGTGCCAGACAGTAAAGAGATCCACCGATGGCGCATTCCCCTCTGGGATGCTGAAACCTGTTCTACCTGTGGACTCCAAGAACTAAAGCACAGATATAGGTCATCTCATCATGCGAGGATGTCTCTGCAGCGCTGAATAAAATGCCCAATGGCATCTGGCCCCGGCGAGAACAGAGGCACGACTATATGATGAACTAAGATCGAGGATCAGCTGGTCTTGGTGAAATGGATCCTCTAACACTATAAACTTAAAGTGATCTGCTATGTCACTGATAAACCCGGCTCGTGTTAAGCATATACGTGGTACTTTACTACACTTTCTTTGGCTTCCCTAGCAGATATCAATCATCGATCATCATGGCTTGTATAGCGAGGCATGTCACCCTGCGGGGTCTCCAGGCGTTGTGGGGTTTGAGGGATCCCCGGTCGGAGAGAGGTGGAGGTCGAAGTGACAGGTCTTCAGCTGCTTCTTGAAGTCCCTCAAGGAGTGGGACATGCGTAGATGGAGGGGGAGGTCGTTCCAGGACTTGGTGGCGAGGAAGGAGAAGGAGCGGCTCCCGCCTCGGCTCTGAGGATGTGTGGGACCTGGGCTAAGGGGAGGAGGATTGGAGCTCTTTAGTCGAACAGCGGAAGATCAGGCGGTTGCTGATGTAGGTGGGTCCGGTTTTGTGGAGGGCTTTGCAGGCGTGAGTGAGAAGCCTGGATGTTAAAAACAAAAGCACCCATACAACATATCAAGTACAACAATGTAACGGGTGTGGTACCAGAATCTCGTTGTTAGAATGACATTTGTTTTTAATGTAGTGTACTATGTATACAAAAATATTGCACCATTGGACTTAATAGAAAAATCTACACATAGATGTAATATATTTTTATAACTGATACTTAGAACACAATATTTATGACGGCCAATATTTTCGTATATTATATTCTGACATACACCACAACCTCCCTGCCAGCACCACAGAATCAGCAGGAATGTATTTACTAACTTTTCCCTTGTATACTTTCTGTTCACATTTTATATTTAATTCTGTAATATCTGCTGTGTTAGACTGTCTTTAGACTCAACCCCTGGCATGGTGTGGCATTCTCCACTATCTTTCATGCCTCCCCTCTGGCCACAGACATTGTGATCCTGAAGAACTTGTAAATTCCATTGCTCCATTTTGTATTTGTGCATTCTCTTTCCTTTATCTCGTCCTTAACAAGTATTAAATTTAATTCTGGGATGAAAGCTCCAAAATTACCTGTGTACAATATTTACATTTTATTTTTTCAATTTTGCCTGTTCATGTGCTGTTACTTTTTTCGTGCAAATTTCATTTTCATATTTAATGCCACCATATCTGATATGTAAATCGTTTTGATGGTCCTTTGTCTGGTTTGAGCTTATAAAAGTGAGAATAAATACATACAAATACAAACTACAAATCACTATATAAACTGTGCCCATTGAGAATCTAAATCTTCACCAAAAATACCCTATTCAGCGTTACACCCATTTAAAAGTTAAGTCAATATGTGTGTAACTTTAAAATACAATTGAGTAACGTAATCATATTTGCATAACTTATGCAGTAATTTTTTTTCGTCTTGACAGCTCATGCGCTGTTTGTTGCGACACACATTGTTAGGGTACAGTAGGCTTTGAGACCATCCATTGCTGACTATTGGTTGGCTTTACTGTCACTCTCATTTGCTTGCTTCTTATTTGTCAACTTGGGTGGGATTTCCTGCCTCTTCTTGTGTTTGTCCCTCACCCGTGGAGCATGGACACAATACTTATGTCCCTCCACTGCTCGCTGTCCAAGCACTATTTTTTTTCTTTTTTTTAAGCACTCCACAAGAGTGCATGTGTTTTTCAGTTGGCTCCCTTGTGTACTTCTTTCCCCAATAGCGTGATCGGTGTTGCTCTCTCTTGCCTGCGTGCTTTTCCCCAACCGCTCTACGTTGCTCATTGGTTTGCTTTTTTCCGTGTCCTCTGTGTTGCTTCCATCCCCACTCGCAACCTCGAGCTGTGTTGCTTCTGCCTGCAGCTCTCCACGTTGTTTCTCCCAACACCCTCCGTGTTGCTTCCCCTACCAGAGCTCTCTAGATAGCTTCTGCCGCCCCCCCCCACCTGCCTCCCAATGCTTTTGCCCCCCCCTCGTTGTTTCTGCACCCCATTGCTTCTGAACCTCCCTCCCCTCCCCCCACCAGCTGGAAGAAAAAAGAATCTTTTGTGCCTTTTTCACTTTTTAGTTAATGATCCAACTCGCATTGGTAGCTAAAAAGAAAATGAATCATTGGCAAAGTCAATAAGTCTCACCTATGATATATTGGCTTTGCCGTTGTGTTTTTTAGCCTTGTTTTACAGAAGCGCAACTGTACAACATAGAAAAAAAAATCATTGACAAGGCAAAATGGCTCTACTTTTTGGCTTTGCCAATATTTTTAGTGTCTGGTGTAAATTAGTTCAATAGCTTTTGAGAAAGAGGCCCTTGAAAAAGATATCGGGCAAGCTTCGAAGGGTTAAAAGTAAAAATACTGCGACAGTTGAAAATGCGTTTTTCGATTTACCTATAACTCTTTCTCCTTCTTACCAATGTACTCAAAATATGAGACACTTTAGCTTTCGATTCCTATTTCCCAGTTCAGATAGCTTTTAGGGGGGGATTAATAAATCATTCCGTTGCTAACAACCTAATCCACCTAACTTTTGAAGTAATTTGCCATGTTTCGTTTTCTGTTGCTAGCCCAAGTTTTATGCTGGTCCATGAAAGAGGAACCAGGTTAAAAGTTGTCAGGTGTGTTTTCATGTACTGTAAACTTTGGTGCTGTTTGATGAATCTGCATGAAGTTTGACCCTTGCTGCTGCCCTTATGATTCTGTTTGTGTTGAGCCAGGGTGAAGCGGAGAACATGAGAACATGTGCCCGGAGCAGGCAGGAAGTGCAAAAAGAACAATTGATGGACAGAATTTTATTTTATTTATTTTAATAGTTTTTTATAGCGTGAACATGACCCTTGCGAGTATCAGAGCGCTTTATAGAATTACAGCGTGCCGAGTAGTAAAAGCAGTAGTAACATATTTATTACAAGTTCACGAACAGTCGAATAGCATGGTTACATCGTTAATAGCAACATAATGTCATAGTTCATCCACTGCAAATACCAGGCATAGTTGAAAAGCAAGGGGGTAACGTTGGTATGCACGGAAGAGCGCATTAGGTAGCCAGAGATAGTTAGTGATGTGAGCGACCGAGGAGAATAGAGTCATGAGATCTAGGGAAGAAATTTGTACATGGGGAATTCTTGGATTTCTTTCTTGAATGAAATGATCGAGGGATTCGTTCTGATTTCTGGAGGTAAAGAGTTCCAGATTCTTGGGGCAATCCCAGAGAAGGCACGGTTGTAGGTTTTCTTCTTGTGGAATCTCTGAGGTTTCAGAAGACAGGTGTTTGCGCTTCTGGTTGCTCTGGAACCTCTGGAGAGTTCGAGCTTCTGGACAAGATAGTTGGGGGTATTATGGTGGAGGGCCTTATGCGTCATGTAGGCAATTTTTAGCTGGATTCTAGTTTCGTATGGGAGCCTGTTGAGGGGTTTGAGATCGGGGTGATGTGGTTGTATCTTTTTGAGCCAGTGATGAGTCTAGCGGCAGAGTTAGGACCTCAGAGGAGCAAGTTTGGATCTGTGTAGTCCAGAAAGGGTTGTACTACCATAATCCAACTTGGGAATTACTAAGGCTTGTACTGCATGATTGAAATAGCTGGTGGAGAGGAAAGGTTTTAATCTTCTTAAAATACTCATTTGATGATTTGCTGCTTTGGTGGAGGCACTGATATGTTTCTGCATGTTGAGATTTTTGTCAAGAGTAACACCCATTGATTTTGCAGAGTCACCGATCTGTGGAGTGCAGTTGAGGGCTGCAAGCTGTTTCAACCATTCTTCGATTACCAGTGCCTGGTTGGGTGGGGCGATAAGCAGGAGCTCAGTTTTTTGAGTATTTAGTTTGAGGTGACTAGTTGCTGGCAAATTTTGAGTTTCTATTAGTGTTGTGTTCTGCGAAATGATGTCTTCTGAAGGGGAGACTTTGAGGTGTAGCTGGGAATCGTCAGTGTACAAGTGGTAGTGGATGTTGGATGAGCTCAGAATTTCTGTTGGGAGCTCCATGAATGGGTTGAGGAGGGTGGGCGAAAGCGGTGATCCCTGTGGGACCCCCAGTGTAATCCGCGTAGACTGAGATACAGAGAGATTAAGCTGGACTCTTTGAGATCTGTTTAGGAAGTAGGAGGAGAACCATATAAGGAGTGGACCTGAAATGCCCCTACGGTGTTCCAAAAGTTCTAGGAGATCTGCGCGCCTCACCGTATCGAATGCCAATGATAGGTCAAGGAGGACTAATAGAAAGGCTTGGTTCTGGTCCAGCATTTTTAGTGCATCGTCTACAATGTGAGTCATAGAGGATTCGGTGCTGTGCCCAGTCCAGAAACACCATTGGAATTGGTCTAAAAGATGGAAATGATTGATGTGGTTACAACGCTGAATGTGAACACATTTTTCCAGGAGTTTCGCCTCGATAGCGATATTGGAAATAGGTCAAAAGTTGTTACGGTCGGTTTGGTCCGCTTTTGTTTTTTTCTGAATTTGGGTAACTTGTCCTGATTTCAGGCAGTCAGGGATGGAGCCTTGAAGGAGGGAGGTATTGACAATCTTGGTCCAGACAGGGAGTAATGCAGGTATGATTCCCTTGAAGAATTTAGAGGGAAGAGGGTTATTGAAATGGTTTGATGGTTTCACTCTAATAAAGATTTTATGAATCTTCATCAAAAGTTCTAAAGGAGTTCCATGAGGCGTTGTTTTTGGGGTACAGACTGGGAGAGCACACTGAAAAGAGAGCCTGGGAGGGGATGGGCAGGGCTGAGGGGGGAATAGGATGTTGTTGCAAGGCCAGCTGCAGGTCATTTCTCATGTTTTCTGCCTTCTGCAGAAAGAAGGAGGCGAATTCCTCACAGTTTGGAAGTGAGTTGGCTCCCTCCAGTGTCTGATTGGGTGCACAGTTCGAATGTTATTTTATTAGATCAAATAGTTTTTTGGGTCGGTTACTGGCTTGATCAAGTTGGTTTCTGAAGAAGACTGTTTTTAAAGTTCTGATGCTTTTGTAGTGACTGTTTCTTAATGATCTCAGGTGCTTGAGATGCTCAATGGACGGGTCAGATCTCCATTGACGTTGGCTAATCTCAAGTTACGTTTTTCTGTGTTGAGAATACCATCTTACCACGGTTTGGAGATTTTAGTGGGCATTCTATTTAGTTGTACTGGAGCGATTGAGTCAAGAACAGATTCCATGGAGCGAGTGTAGTGATTTGTAACATCAAGGACATCTGAGAGCTCTTTGGGGGGGGGAGTCAAGATGTTGTGACTGAGCGAAGTCAGAGCATTCCCGTCGATGTTGTGCATGTTCCTTTTCCAAATTTTGGGCTTCGATCGTTGTGCTGTGTTGTTTATCGAAACTTCCGTGATGAGGAAAGTGATGCAGTGGTGGTTGGTCCAATCACAGGGTAGGATAGATTCCATCTGAATTGAGTTGGGCTTTGCCATGATAAGATCTAAAGTTGATCCTTTGTTGTGAGTGAGCTTGTCGCAGAATTGAGTCAGGTTCAGGTCTGCAAGAAAGGTTTTGAAGCTGTTGACTGCTGGGTTATTCAGGTCATTCCAATGAAGATTGAAGTCTCCGAGGAAGACTTTATGGCAGTGCTGATCAGCGTTTGTTCCAATGCTTTCCATGATTTGTTCAATAAAATCTAGGTTGTCGCCTGGAGGGTGGTATATCAAGTGCAACTTGCATAGGGATCTTTGTTGCATGAGATATCAAGGCAAAGGTATTCGCAGGAAGGTAAGATCGGAGTGTATGACTGATATGTTTTTTCTGTGTATGCAAGCGATGCCTCCCCCTGGTCTATGGGGTCTATCCAGTCTGGTAATACCATGGTCAGGGGAGACTAGAATGTCCATGACAGGTGCAGAGGAGTCATTTAGCCAGGTTTCTGTTAGGATTAGGAGGTCATTCAGCAATATCTCCAGCATGTTTTGAGGCAGATCTGCAGTTGATTAGCATGCATTTTAGATGTGTTTTGTGGAGTGCTGGGTTAGACTGTGAGGGGTTAATTCATCTGAGGTTATGTTTGATGACAGCTCTATGGTTGAGTGTAGGAGCTCTGATAGGATAGATTCCTGACTATCTGGTTCCGGGTGATGAACTGCCAGAACCTGACCCACGTCTGGGCATACCTGTCCCACTCGGGGTGACAAATGCAAAAAGAAAAATTGATGGACAGAATGCTGCACAATGTCAAACATTCACCCCAGTACAGAGATCTGGGCCTAAATCCATTGTTTTTTTGCTCCCCGTGCCATTCCAGTTTGTTCCCAGCCATATTCAAATTGGTCTAACCCCAGCTCCCCATGGGAACAGTCCAGCCCGAACTGCCAGGCCTGGAAACAAGAATCCTGGGACCAGCAGGCAGGAAGGCCCAGGACTGCAGCATTAATAAAGGGCAAGGCCGGACTGGCCGTAGCGGGCATCGGGCGTTCCCCCAGGAGGCTGGAAGGGTGGGGGCTGTAAACAGGCACAGTAGACAGCAGTGATAAAGGGTGAACTTTAACAGCGCGCGAGGCCTGTGTGCGAAGCGTGACGCCAATCAATGTTTCTGTTCTGGAAACTGAATGAATCATTGATGAGAAGTGTCTGTACACAGGCAGAAAGACCCGGAGCACGCCCTACAGGACTGGACAGGGGTGAGGTTTCTCCTGTCCCAGAGATGTAAACACCAGATACGCGGTGGGTCCATGGGACAGCGCGGTGCACTGCCCTGGTGCTGCCCCTCCCCCACCTCACACTTCTGTCACAGCATCAACAGATTTATTGCACTTGGAACCAGATTGTGTGCTGGAGGGTTTGACACACAACTGCTGATAATGTGTAACTGACTGGGCCTTATCAGTGACTGAGTCCTCGCCGACAGGCCACGTTGGCTCACTTTGCAGACATCTTTGGAACACTGCATTTATTTTCTGATTGGCATGTGTTTGTAAAAGTGCCGAGCTGTAATCAACTTGTCCCAGTCACACCGTAACACGCATAATAATGATCACATGCGTCGAAGTGGCGGCTTATGCCCATGTGCACAAACTGGGGCCATAGGCGCACAAAGGAGGGCCACCTAGTGCACCCCAAAGGCAAGCAATGAAAGCACTGTGGCATTTAATGTAGCTCCTCTGTTCACGTTCGTGGCGCCTGATGGAAAGCCTGGCAAGGGTCCTGCGTGGCAGCTGGTGGCAGTCCGGACAGACTGGCAGGTTCTTCGGCATCATGGTGCTTTTTGGAAAGATACAAACACACAATGCCTACAGTGCTCCAAGGCACTAGAACATGCAACGTCATTAAATGGGCTGACCTAAGGAGCTGTGCACCTGTGTCATTTCAGGGAGTTTGCATAGCTTCGCCGTAGGATCCCGTGACCTGCCCTCACCATCTGTGCCATGATTCTAAGGTACCGTCAGGGAGCTTTGAGCATCCAAAGCCTCCCAAACTCCTCTGCTGGTAGAAACTGGGACAGGGTGCCAAATCCCAGAGGGCTACACCGCCAGAAAAGAGCCGGCTCTGCAGAACATGCTTTAATGTTGTAAGGCACAGACTGGCAGGGTCAGACTGGCCTGCAGAGCAATTAAAAAGAACAACTGATGGACAGAATGCTGAACAATGTCAAACATTCACCCCAGTACAAAGATCTGGACCTAAATCCATCATTTTGCACTGTGCCATTCCAGTTTAAACCCAGCCATATGCAAATCAGTCTTGACCCTGCTCCTCAAGGGAACAGTCCAGCCCGACCTACCAGATGAGGTCCTCCCTGGACCTGAAACAAGCATCCTGGGTTTTGGGGTATCGCCCCTCATCAGCCAGGCTAGCTTGAATCCAGTGGCATGGTGAGCATGGGACCCACGTCTGGGCATACCCTTCCCACTCGGGGTGACAAATGCAAAAAGAACAATTGATGAACAGAATGCTGCACAATGTCAAACATACCCCGAAACCGGTCCTAGGATGCTTGTTTCCGGTCCAGGGAGGACCTGACTTGGCAGTTCGGGCTGGACTGTTCCCATGGGAAGCAGGGTCAAGACTAATTTGCATATGACTAGGGTGATGTGGAGAGCAAAATAAGGATGGATTAAACCCAGATCTGTGACTGGCGGTGAGTGCTTGAAAAGTTTCAATACTCAGTCCATCACTTTATTTTGTGATGTTGATATGTGCACCCTAAGTGGCTAAGGGTATGCCCAGACATGGGTCCCTCGCTCACTGTGGATTTAAGCTAGACTGGCTGATGAGGGGTGATACCCCGAAATCCGTTCCAGGATGCTTGTTTTTGGTCCAGGAAGGGCCTGGCTTTGCAGTTCAGTCTGGACTGTTCCCATGGGGAGTAGGGTCAAGACTGATTTGCATATGGCTGGGTCCAAACTGGGGTGACGTGGCGAGTAAAGGATTAAACCCAGATTTGTGACTGGGGGTGAGTGTTTGAAAAGTTTCAACACACTATCCATCATGTTATTTTATGATGTTGCTTGGGTTAGTCTGAGAGGTCAGTGAGTGGGCCTTTGTTTTTGGCTGTTTGTGGGCCTGTTTTATGGTCTGCTGGGCCAGTTTTTACTGTTGATTTCCCTGATATTTAAACAAACATTGCCTGCAGCAAGCTCAAATCTATGCAGTTTTTCCTACCTTGCTAAAGAGCTTATACAGCTTGTTTTTACAAGCTCAAAACGACCTCAATTTGCAAACTTGGGCCACTTTTTGAGCTGTCTGATTTGCTAATATGGACCACTTTTCTTTTGGTGCCCGGACCTATTTTCTGTCCCAGTCTGACCCTAGCAGGCAGGAAGTGTGTAAGCTGAGCCCCTCCCTCAAGGTTCTGCGAATGAGCCATACGAGAGCTGGGGGGGTTGGCGTTGCACAAGCTCACATGAAATGTAAGGACACAGACTGCCCGCCATTTTATTTGTCTAAACTTCATGGACCATGCATTGCTCAGAAATGTCACGACTTCTAGACTGGTTGTGCTCCGCAAGGTGTGACGTCACAATACTATACACAGTCATAAGGTGGACCCCTGCCTCTCACACCCAGATGGTAGTGGCAAGCGAGGTGAACTCTTGTCCTATGACCAAGCCTCGCTCCCGCCAATTGACACAACATCCAAAGCCAGCCATGCTTTACGTCTCGCAGAAGTGAGGTAACTCTCTCCAAAGAGGCGAGAGATAGAGTAAGGCACATCACCCTGCATCAGGACCGCCTGCCCAGCATCAGTTGTGTGGCAAGGGTGCCTTGGGCCCTAAAGCAAGCAAGAAAAAATGAGCCCCTTCTCACCGATTGGGAACTAAAAACGATGATAATAAGAGTGCAGAAGGGCCCTCACACACCTGGCCTTGGTGTGATTGCACCTGCTGTACCACTGATAGCCACACCCGGGCGAGCACCCCAGATGGCGATCGGTCCCTCCATTATAGACAGAGGAAGCGAGGTTGCACTCCGAGGAGCACTCAGTAGCCCTTTGGTATGGCAGGGATCACATTTGATTCTTAAGCTGCCATTTGCACACTCTCTTGAGATTTAATGATGCCACACCTGCCCTAAAATATGGATGTAAAAGGGTCATGGAAAGATGCTATTGGCTACTAATGTCACTCACAGTATTTTACTCCCTCTCTCGCCCAGAGTCCTTGCAAACTGGTGACTACCTCCCAGAGCGGAGGATGACCTCTCACTGTCTCATCTCCAGGCCCTGTGGGGCATTCTGCTCTTCACTGTGCACCTAGCAAAATAAACTGGGAGCCGTGTGTCCAGTTCCTCAGAGTGTCAGGGAAGGAAGTGTCAAGATCATTGAGAGGTCTCATGGGGAGACCAGGGGAGTAGCCCCACAAACCCAGGAATCCGTCATTTGCATCATCACATTTTGCATCATCGCGATGCTCTAGAAGACGCCTTCCACTCTCACAGCCCTGCTGCCCTCCAATCTTTCACCTGTATCTTTACTTGGAGACTACACACTGCGCACTTCCCTTTCAGATACATATGTTCATTCATACATACATACATACACTGCACCTATAAAGCCCAACAGGAGCTGAACATACATTGTTGCCATCAGCAAATTGCTATGCATGAAAAACCGTCAATTGGCAGCAGCGCCTAAAGATCTGTTCCAAAATTTGCAGGCAAAGCCCAGATTTTCAGTAAATAACTTCACAAAAGACTCAGAGCGTGTGGGCATCTCTGCAGGTGGTCACCTGGAGGGACCATTTTATTGATCTGGCAAAGGTGGGTCCTTCTGTACACCTGGCACTGCCTTGTCCTTCTCAGAACTGTCCTAACTCTGCAAAGTTCTTCAAGGTGCAGTCCAGGTAATGTGATCCCGAGCAGCAGGAGCACAACTGACCACTGCCTGAGACCACGCCAGGCTCAAGATGGCTGAGATCGAGACAAGCCACTGGAGGAGACCATCGGGCCTCCAGAAGCTCTGCGTCCAGCACTGGCCTCTGGTGGTGCCTTCCCCGGCATGGAACATTTCATGGCCTCCATGATCTTCACTGACCAATCTCTGAGGGTTCTTTGCTGGGGAGTAAGGAAGAACTCAGTTCTGTCATTGGTTTGACTGCTTTTTACTCTTGGGCCCCAGGTCCCCAAGTGTTGTTTCACTACAGCTGGTAGACCCTTGGACCATGGACTCTCCAGGAGTAGGGAGGACAGGAAACCAAGGCGTAATTTAGGACCTCGTAATTGACTTGGGCTATAGAAACACTGTGGCAGCCATTGCACGCAATGCATCATGGGTATTTATTCACATATAGAAATGCAGGCCAGCCGGCAAGATAAACCAGACAAAAAGCAGAGTCCTGGCACCTTCCGGAGCAGAGAGAAGACCCCAGAAATGGTGGTGGCTCTTGGGGAGTGAGAGAATGGAGGATGTAGCATCCACTCCAGCTCTGGAGCACGCAAATGACTACGCCACACTCGCAGCTCAGTAAAACATGTCTTTATTCTTCGGCGTGCAACTGTTAACTGAACGTACTATGTCACAGACTTTATTGACCACACCTAGACACACCTAAAATACCTCTCAACGGATTTTGTAACTTTGTAAGGAGTCTGCCGAGGACCACAAGGGTCTATTGCGCGTGATCACGCGACACTACAGAGGAGTAACAAGCATTGGCATAGCCAATAGGTCTCGCCTTTGGGACCTTATAAGTGTTTAGTCAGAGCTATTGACTTTGCCAATGTCTTTAAGCTATGCTGTAGAGAAGTGTGGCTGCTGTGCAGCATGCTAAAAAGTTGTAATAAAAAAGTGTCAGAAGCATTTTGTTACCTTATATATGACCAAGGAAGGCTTTATGTACAACTGAACGACCATATTAAAAAAAAGTATTTACAATAAAAAATGTCCTCAGTTTTCTTTTGTCCTGATATTGTATTGTAAGTTGCGTTTGTGGGGGGGGGGGGGTCTCAGCTACCAACACACCCAGCCAGGCTCAGCAGCCATTACTGTAATGCAGACAAGTGACCTGGAAGGTCCCCTCATGGAATCACACACCGAGTGCTAATGCAGCCCCTCCCCCCACCCTCGCAGACAGTCATGGAATCACACACCGAGGCCTGATGGCGCAGATGGACCTGCGGTCTGGACTTAATGGAATAATCGCTGCTTGAAGCCGGGTTGACCTCGCCCAAGCCCTCTGCTTCTGGAGCACCCTCATAATGATATTACACAGTCATTTATGTAAGGTGCGCCACAAATTGAATTATGTCTTAGTACCTACAGAGTAGGTGCTATGTTATGTCTTTATTATGTTATATCGGACTTGTACAACGCGTCATTGTAACCAGGGAGGCCCTGTCAGGAGTGACTGCAGGCGGCTGCAGCTTTGGTTGCAAGGTGTGTGTTTGTAGGAAATAACTTCTATGGGAATAGTTTGGTGTGGTGCACGAAGTCCTGATACGTCATCTAGTCATGTCATGGTGAGCTCGAGGCTGTCGGTGTGCAGGAAGTGAGGGGAGAGTGAATTTCACCAGTATCCTGCAAGCTGAGTGACTGTGCGACCCAAGGGAGCAGGTAAAACAGTAAACACACCTCTCTGTCAATCAGCGGGCGCTTAGAAGCAAAGAGAAGGCGCAGCCACACGAACCCAATACCATTATACTAACATGCGATAAAGTCCTTTATCCATTAAGTGTGACATCACAACACACCAATGATGCTACATTCGGCGATAATGAAAATGAAGGGGAACTCGGGAGACAGCAAAGAAAGGGGAAGAACGGAGTAATAACAAGATGGGACAGAGTAAGAGAGACAAACAGAGTGAGAGGTAATTAGAGAGAGAGAGACGGGAGAGGAGAGAAACAGACGAAGAGCAAGATACAGGGGGAGAGGGCCAGAGGTGACCGGAGAGGCATGAAAGAAGGAGGGCGGAACAGGGAACTAGACCAAGTTAGCTGGGGACAATGGCAGCACCGAGCCTGTAGTTTAAAAACAAGGAGGCACTGCAACTGCTCGCTCCCGCAGGCAAAATGCCGTGAGATGCGAGGAATGCAGCTGCAGCGTCCCACGAGTGGTGCGCGCGCGCTCGTGTGAAATCTGACACAACAGATGGCACACTGTGCGCCGCTGCTCGTAACCGCAAGCCGTAGGCCGTGGGCGGATACATTTCCTGGGAAAGGTGGGACATGCACCCGCCTTTGCCCAATTGCGTGCTGTCTTTTTACAAAGACTCACGCAAAGCCCAATAGAAAAAATGCTAAAAAAAAAAACACATGCACGAGCGTGTGAAAAGTCCAGAGTGATTCCAAGAGGTCGTTTTCCTAGAGCAGCGCATGCGTGCTGCGCTAGGCTCGACCTAAAAATGCTCCAAAAAAAAACACACGCACGAGCGTGTGAAAGGTCCAGAGTGATTCCAAGAGGTTGTTTTCGTAGGGCAGCGCATGCACGCTGCGCTAGGCTCGACCTAAAAATGAGCTGTGTGAACGGTTACAGCATGGACCCAGATCAGCATCACTGAAATCTATTGACGGTCACGAGCTGGTCCCAGGTGGTCCTGGGGTGACCCGGGTGTATCAGTGTCACCCTTGTCAGTGCAGCGCTACAGTATAACTGAGGAGCCTCTCACGGGTTTGCACTCAGTCCTTGGTTCTCCTGCAACTCACAGCTCCAGGGATAGCTCAGCAGGTCCGAGCTAACGCTGAAGTGACTGTGTCCAAAATCAATTGTCCATCACTCAAAGGGTAACTGTGAACGCTCACCACAAATGAAGAGGGGGGAGGGGTGGAAGCGATGTAGGGGGACTACGGTTCGGCAAAATGTGAACAACTGGGAGTGACGGGGACCACTTTATCATGGTTTGGTTCCTTTCTGGTAGACCGGTCCCAGAAAATACTGCTGCATCCTCACACCTCATCATCACGCCCTACAGTTTGCGGAGTCCCTCAGGGCTCAGCCCTGAGCCCGACTCTTTTTAATGTCTACCTCTCCCCGTTAGCCCCGCTCATTGAACAACATGGGGTGAGTGTTATCTCGTATGCTGACGATACTCAGCTTGTGTTTTCCTTCAGGGATATATCCGAGGCTGCTTTCTCTAACCTTAGACATTGTCTAGTTGACATCTCAGCATGGATGACTGAGAACTGTCTGAGATTGAATACCGACAAAACGGAGGTTCTATTTTTCAATCAGCCAGCTCCGCCCCATTCGGACATATGGTGGCCACCTGAGCTCAATCCTCCACCCCACCCTGTGCCCTCGGCCAGAAACCTAGGATTCAAGTTTGACTCTGCCCTCTCTTGTAAGACTCAGATCAGTCATGTATCCTCTCTATGCTTTTGGAAGATGAAGTCCCTACGGAGATTCCTCCACTTATTACCCATGGACTGCAGAAGGACTGTAGTTCATGCACTCATTACGTCTCAGTTAGATTATGCCAACAGTCTGTACCTGGGTCTGCCTGACTACCTGATAAGAAAGCTACAGACTATACAAAATGCGGCCGCTAGGCTCATTAGAAATATCCCAACACGACACCACATCTCACCCCATTTACGGAGCCTACATTGGCTGCCAGTAAAAAGGAGGGTAGAATTCAAGGCGCTAACTCTCGCCTACAGGGTAATTAAAGAAACGGGCCCCCTCTACCTGAGAAAAAGACTCCGCAAATATCATCAGACGAGGGTTCTGAGATCTAATCACCAAGTACTTCTTGCCACTCCCCGATTCAAAAAGCCAGACTAGGTGGCCGGTCTTTTACGGTAAGAACTGCCCATCTCTGGAACTCCCTACCCGAGTTCATAAGGAAGGCCAATTCAGAATCTGTCTTCCGCAAACTTCTAAAAACGTGGTTTTTCAACCTTCCCTAGCACCTGTAACTCCTGGCAGTTCTCCCCCTCCTTCTGCTCTCCTCAATTAGCGCCGGGATACCTCCGTTGGAGGTAGCTGTGCGCTCTACAAACTTCAAATAAATAAATAAATAAAATAAACCAGGGTGTCATGCTCCTCTTCAGCACCCAATGGGGAATCATTGCCGGTGAGTTTTCTTTACAAAGGACCTGTTAGACCTGGCATCATTGGCGCGGGTCTCCCTTCCTCCTTTCTCTTCTGACCTTTTATGTTGGCTGGATTTAGATGCTCTGGGCGCTGTGCCACTGCCAATCAGGGACACAGCGCAAATGCTCCCTGTGTAAAGATAACTGTATGAATTGGAATAATCATAATTGGCTCGTTTGGTTTACCTGTCAGTCCCTAGTATCAGTGCACTGTGTGTGCCCAGGGCTGATAGACCAAATACTGCTGGTGGGCTGGCAGCGCTGATTTGCGCTACCCACCGAAGCAGCTTTGAAAGTATGTCTGTGTAGCATGTTCTAATAGCGAGTTACCCCCCATGTCACTGTTCACTATTGCGAGGCCACCCGTTCTCATAGGCCAGAATGTGCAGGCTAAGTATTGCATGCCTTAATCCTCCCTGCCCCCAGGAACCTGATAGGAACATCGAATTTGATATGTGTAAGCTCAGAACATGGAGATGCATCTTTTAGTAAGGATTATTAGCGTAGCCCGTGTTCGAAAATGCCTCTACTAGAAACAAGGTATTTTCTGGTCTGAAGCTTTCTTGTAGGCTTTTGCTAGCGTGTGTATTGGCCGTCTGGTTTTGGAGCAGCAGGGCCAGCTGGGTCACACCTGGCGGGAGAGAGAGATCGGCATTTAGAGTATGGCGAGGGGTGACTCTTTGGTCCGAGCAGGGCCGTGCCTGGCAAGGTGAATGATGGCTCCATCTCCCACTGGGCGTCTGATAGCAGACCCAAAGATTCCCAAAGGGCAGGATGTCGCCTCGTAAACCAAGTGCTCCCTGACCCCACCGAACTGGTTCTGATTGGATGCAGTGATTTGTGACTGCAGAGAACAAAGACTTTCTAGGTATAAAGTGCGGCGCGGAATCCTGTTTCAAGTGTGTTCCTTCTGGATGTCAAGACGAAACTCTGTCCGAGCGGAGAGAGGAAAGGACTTTGAAACTTTCACCAAGCTTGCTGAAGAAACTACCCAAGGGCCTGAATTGAGAGCGCCTCAGCGTCTCAGGGACATTAGACTTCACCCCATCAGCCGCCCGAATTCCTTCGCTAGGAATTCTACTTGCAGGTGAGGCCTCCGTCGAGTAATCCGGAACCTCTAGTTCTACTGTGAGGAACGCGGACTGGTAACCTTTGTGAACTCTGTGTGTGGGCCGCCGCAGCTAAGCGAGAGCTGGCGCCGCTGAGTGCCCGCCTTAATTTAAATCTGCAGAACCTTCGCTGAAACTGTGTGGGCCGCCGCAGCTAAGAGAGAGGTGCCGCCGCTGAGTGCCCGCCTTAATTTGAATCTGCAGAACCTGCGCTGAAACTGTGTGGGCCGCCGCAGCTAAGAGAGAGCTGCCGCCGCTGAGTGCCCGCCTTAATTTGAATCTGCAGAACCTGCGCTGAAACTGTGTGGGCCGCCGCAGCTAAGAGAGCTGCCGCCGCTGGATGCCCGCACTCGTGTTAATTGTGCCACATCGTGGATTGTCCTTTGAGCCTCTGCAGCTAAGAGAGAGCTGCCGCCGCTGAATGCTCACACCGTTGCTAACTTGGCATCACCGTGATTTGTCCTGTGAGCCGCCGCAGCTCAGAGAGAGTTGCCGCCGCGGAGTGCTCGCACCATTGCTAACTTGGCATCATCGTGATTTGACCTGTGAGCCGCCGCAGCTAAGAGAGAGCTGCCGCCGCTGAGTGCTCGCACCCTGGCTACTTTTGCACCCTCGTGATTTGTCCTGTGAGCCGCCGCAGCTAAGAGAGAGCTGCCGCCGCGAAGTGCTCGCACCCTTGCTAACTTTGCATCATTGGGATTTGTCCTGTGGGCTGCCGCAGCTAAGAGAGAGCTGCTGCCGCTGAGTGCCCACGTCTTTGTCAAACTTGCACCATCGTGAATCGTCCTGTGGGCCGCCGCAGCTAGGAGAGCGCTGCTGCGAGCCCACCACTGAGCTGCACGACGAGAGTCATCGCCACCACCAGCCCGGGCCGCCGCAGCCGTGTGCTGCTGCCGCTGAGGGCCGCCTGTCCCGGAGTGCCCGAAGCGCTGCGAGTGCACTTTGCGGACCACTGCCATCGAGAACTGTGGTCGCTGGGAGTCCGCCTGTCACCGTCTCCGCTTCTTCGAGAAGCTACGTGCTGGGTCCCCGTCCAACGGCAGGTATCTGGTGCGCAACGGGTCGCGTAGACCCAGGCCTTGAACTCAGTCAGTGCCACGTTCTGGTGAACACGTATTGATTTTTTAAGTCCCTAATGATTTACATGCCTGATGACTGGTTAAAACGCTTCTGAGAGTCTCGTACCAAACCTTAGATAAAGATACTATTTTTTTCTATACCTACTTGAGTTGTGTCCTTTTGTGGTGTCGTTACTGCCTTATTGTGCATGGTCATAAATGCTTCACACACTGCCTCTGAGATAGGCCTAGCTGCTCGTGCTACGTTACCACAGGGTTGAGCAGGGGTTATCAAAGGGGGTAGCCCACTTGCCCTGACTTGGGGAGAAGGGTCCCTATTTGGACAGTGGCGCCAGCCATTGCCAACTAGAGACCCCCATTTCCAACATTGGCGGTCAGCGGTGAGGATCAGAACTTGCATTTATGATCCACGTACAATAACTGGTAGACACCACTAGTGAGTACAGACCAAAGCGCAGACACGCGCGTATTTGTTTTCTCTCTCCGAATTTTTTTTTAGTTGGTTGTTTAGTATTGAATTGTTGATCGCAGCCATGAGTACTGCTAACATGGGAAAGCCAACCTCCAATGCTTCGGAGGATCTCGCCTTTGAGGAGGGAAGATTAGATACCTATACTGCCAAACAGCTGAAGTCATTTTGTAAGCACTTCGCAGACCCCGTGAGAGGTCTCTCTAGGAAGGAGGAGTACCACAAGGCGCTGAAGGCCTGGTGGGAAGCGAGAGATTCCGCTGTGGATGAGGAAGAGAATGCTGGAGGGCAGCCGGATGACGCAGGAGAGGGGGGGGAGATAGAACACCCTCCAATCCAGGTACTAGTGTATCCCAAAGGAGCCTGACCCCAGAAGAGCTGGAGGACAGGGAGAGAGATAGGAGGCATAGTTTGGAGATGGCTAAATTGGAAGGTCAGAAGGACCTTGAGAGTAAGAAGTTAGACATTGAGAAAAATCATCGATTGTCATTTGAACTTGAGAAAATGAGAATGGAACATGAGAGAATGTTGAGGGAGATAGAGATCAGGGCGAGGAGTGTCCCGGTCTCCCCTCTGGTGGCAGCATACCGTTAGTAACTCCTGAGAGTAGAGTTTATATTCCTAAGGATGTCATTAAGGATTTTCACAAGAGTGAGGATATTGGGCAATGGTTTGCCGCATATGAGATAGCAATGGTGTCCCACCGGGTCCCTGAGCAGGATTGGGGAGCGGGATTGTGGGGGCGCTTTGTGAGTGATGGTAGGGATACCCTGTTGGACCTGCCTGAGGAGAGCAGGATGGTGTATGCCCATATGAAAGAAGCTTTGATGACCCGTTATGGTTTGACCCCAGAAATGTACAGGCAGAGGTTTAGGACCTGTAAGAAGTTAGAGGGTACCACGTGGGTTGAATATGTGTCTTTTTTCTGCAGAGCAATGGATCGCTGGGTAAAAGGTAGCAAAGTGGAAACTTTCGAGCAATTGTATGATTTGTTTACGTGGGAGCATTTGTCCAGTAACTGTTTTCCAGAGCTACGCCAGCACCTGATTGATAGCAAGCTGACTAACCCTAGGAAGCTTGCTGAGGAGGCGGACCGCTGGGTGAGCACCCGGGTCCGCAAAGGTTTTGTGAGAGACTTCGCCCGAGGTGGGCAGGGTCCCCAGCAGAAAAGTGGGGGGACAAGGGTAAACGGAGGGAGTTCCAGAGAGGGCCCCAAAGTAATTCCCAAGGGAACCAAGCAGTGGTGTCCCAGCCTCCCCTGAGAAGAAGCCAGTGTCCCCGACAGGTAGGCCTGTTCATAGGGGGCCCCTTACTTGTTTCAAGTGTGGTCAAGTGGGCCACCGGTATTATGATCCCCAGTGTCCCCAGAGGGACCCCAATGCATCCCCTCGTGCACCACCCCGTGCACCATCCCGCCAGATTGCCAGTGTAGCCCTGAGGGGGGGGAGATGGAGGTCCAAGGTGGATGGGATCCCATAGAGTTAACCCTTGTCTCGCTAGGGGACTTCGAGAAGGTCCCTAACCCCACACTGCCGACCAACACTCAGAAGTACCGGCAGTGGGTGACCATCAATGGCCATAGGGTGGAGGCTCTCAGGGACCCCGGAGCTAGTGTGACTGCTGTCAGCTCCCGGTTGGTGTCCAAAGAGCAAGTTGTCCCCCATGCATTCTGCCCCGTAGTGTCAGCAGACAACTCAGAGAGCCAGTGTGAAGTGGCTCAGGTTCCCTTCGAGTGGGGGGGTCACAGGAACTCTTCAAGTGGCTGTGAGGGCCGCCATGCCTGTAGACTGTCTGTTGGGCAACGATCTGGAGGCCTCCCCATGGACTACGGTGGAGAGAAAGTCTCATTTGGAAATGTTGGGGTTGCCTCAGTGGGCGTGTGTGACCACTCGGTCCATGACAGTTGAGAAGGATGTTCAGGAGGGTCTGGAGCCTGAAAGTATGGCCCAGGCCCCTGCCTCACAGAGAAGGGGCAGGGGGCACGGGAAACCGGCCCCCACGGTTCCCACGGTCCCGGAGGGAGCAGACCTTGAGGGGGATGCCCTGGGACCTACAGGGAAACAAGTGGCCGAACTGGGGGACCTACCGGAGCTGACCCATTGGCAGCAGGAAGGGGGGCCCTCCAGGGAGGAATTTTGCAAGCAGCAGAGAACCTGCCCTTCTCTTGAGGGGGTGCGGCGATAGGCCGCCGCCCAGGCAGTAGGTGACCAGACAGGGTCCCATTGGATCTATTGGGAGAACGACCTCCTTTACAGCGAGCCTAAGGTTGCTGAGCCTGGGTCAGCCCGTGTGCTAGTGGTACCCCAGCGCTTCAGGACCTTCCTACTGGGGTTGGCTCATGATGTGCCACTGGCCGGACATTTGGGGCAGACCAAGACCTTTGAGAGGCTGGCCACCCACTTCTATTGGCCCCAGATGCGCAGGAGCTCCGATGCTCACTGCAGAACGTGTGAGACTTGCCAGGCAAGTGGGAAGAGTGGGGGGAAGATTAAGGCCCCACTACAGCCCTTTCCCGTGGTGAGCACCCCATTCAAAAGAGTGGGCATTGATATTGTGGGGCCTCTGGATCCCAAGACAGCCATGGGCAACAGGTTCATCCTGGTCTTGGTGTACCATGCCACCCGGTACCCTGAGGCCATCCCGCTCAGGACAGTGACGGCCCCCGTGGTGGGTCGGGCACTGATGGGGATTTTCTCCCGTGTGGGATTCTCCAGAGAGGTGGTGTCCGATAGGGGAACTAACTTCATCTCCAAGTACATGAAGTCTCTGTGGGAGGAGTGTGGGGTAACGTATAAGTTCACCACTCCTTACCACCCCCAGGGTAATGGGCTGGTTGAGAGATTCAACCGGACCCTTAAGGGCATGATTATGGGCCTAGGCGAGTCCATGAGGCGTAATTGGGATGTCCTCTTACCATGCCTGTTGTTTGCTTACTGTGAGGTGCCACAGAAGTCCTTAGGGTTCAGTCCCTTTGAGCTGCTCTATGGTCACCCGGTAGGAGGGCCTCTGAGCCTGGTCAAGGAAGGCTGGGAGCAATCTCCCAGGAAACCTCCCCAGGATGTGTTTAGTTACATGCTGGCCTTCAGGAACCAGACTCGGCGTTTCAGGAAACTTGCTGAGGCAAACCTGGAAACCAGCCAGGAAGAGATGAAATACTGGCACGATCAGAATGCCACTCTGATCGAGTTTCAGCCTGGACAGAAGGTTTGGGTCATGGCCCCGGTGGAGCCCTGTGCGCTCCAGGATAAGTGGACCGGCCCCTTTGAGGTGGTGGAGCACAAGATTCCTGTTACCTACGTGGTGGACTTGCAGTCTCCCAGGAACCCCTTGCGGGTCCTGCATGTTAACCGCCTGAAGCCCCACTTTGAGAGGTCTGAAGTGGGCATGCTTCTGGCCACAGATGCTGGGATGGAGGGAGAGCGAGCCCATTCCTAACCTCCTGTGTGCAGGGGAGCGAGATGGGTCAGTGGAGGGTGTGGTCCTCTCCACCACACTGACCCCTGAGCCGCAGGGTGATTGTTGCCACCTGGTGGGGCAATTCAGTGATCTGTTCTCCCTGGTACCTAGTGTCACTGATTGGTGTGTCCATGACGTGGACACCAGGGACAGTCCTCCCATTAAGCAGGGGAATGATGGCTCCATCTCCCACTGGGCGTCTGATAGCAGACCCCCAGATTCCCAAAGGGCAGGATGTCACCTCGTAAACCAAGTGCTCCCCGACCCCACCGAACTGGTTCTGACTGGATGCAGTGATTTGTGACTGCAGAGAACAAAGACTTTCTAGGTATAAAGTGCGGCGCGGAATCCGGTTTCAAGTGTGTTCCTTCTGGATGTCAAGACGAAACTCTGTCCGAGCGGACAGAGGAAAGGACTTTGAAACTTTCACCAAGCTTGCTGAAGAAACTACCCAAGGGCCTGAATTGAGAGCGCCTCCTGCTGAAGTCTCAGGGACATTAGACTTCACCCCATCAGCCACCCAAATTCCTTCGCTAGGAATTCTACTTGCAGGTGAGGCCTCCGTCGAGTAATCCGGAACCTCTAGTTCTACTGTGAGGAATGCGGACTTGTAACCTTTGTGAACTCTGTGTGTGGGACGCAGCAGCTAAGAGAGAGCTGCCCCCGCTGAGTGCCCGCCCTAATTTGAATCTGCAGAACCTTCGCTGAAACTGTGTGGGCCGCCGCAGCTAAGAGAGAGCTGCCGCCGCTGAGTGCCCGCCTTAATTTGAATCTGCAGAACCTGCGCTGAAACTGTGTGGGCCGCCGCAGCTAAGAGAGAGCTGCCGCCGCTTAGTGCCCGCCTTAATTTGAATCTGCAGAACCTGCGCTGAAACCGTGTGGGCCGCCGCAGCTAAGAGAGAGCTGCCGCCGCTGGATGCCCGCACTCTTGTTAATTGTGCCACATCGTGGATTGTCCTTTGAGCCGCCACAGCTAAGAGAGAGCTGCCGCCGCTGAGTGCTCGCACCGTTGCTAACTTGGCATCACCGTGATTTGTCCTGTGAGCCGCCGCAGCTCAGAGAGAGTTGCCACTGCGGAGTGCTCGCACCCCTGCTAACTTTGCATCCTCGTGAATGGTCCTGTGAGCCGCCGCAGCTAAGAGAGAGTTGCTGCCGCGGAGTGCTCGCACCCTTGCTAACTGTGCATCATCGTGATTTGACCTGTGAGCCGCCGCAGCTAAGAGGGAGCTGCCGCCGCTGAGTGCCCGCACCCTTGCTAACTGTGCATCATCGTGATTTGGCCTGTGAGCCGCCGCAGCTAAGAGAGAGCTGCCGCCGCTGAGTGCTCGCACCCTGGCTAACTTTGCATCCTCGTGATTTGTCCTGTGAGCCGCCGCAGCTAAGAGAGAGCTGCCACCGCGAAGTGGTCACACCCTTGCTAACTTTGCATCATTGGGATTTGTCCTGTGGGCTGCCGCAGCTAAGAGAGAGCTGCTGCCGCTGAGTGCCCACGTCTTTGTCAACCTTGCACCATCGTGAATCGTCCTGTGGGCCGCCGCAGCTAGGAGAGCGCTGCTGCCGCTGCGAGCCCACCACGGAGCTGCACGACGAGAGTCATCGCCACCACCAGCCCGGGCCGCCGCAGCCGCGTGCTGCTGCCGCTGAGGGCCGCCTGTCCCAGAGTGCCCGAAGCGCTGCGAGTGCACTTTGCGGACCACTGTCATCGAGAACTGTGGTCGCTGGGAGTCCGCCTGTCACCGTCTCCGCTTCTTCGAGAAGCTACGTGCTGGGTCCCCGTCCAACGGCAGGTATCTGGTGCGCAACGGGTCGCGTAGACCCAGGCCTTGAACTCAGTCAGTGCCACGTTCTGGTGAACACGTATTGCCTTTTTAAGTCCCTAATGATTTACATGCCTGATGACTGGTTAAAACGCTTTTGAGAGTCTCGTACCAAACCTTAGATAAAGATACTATTTTTTCTATACCTACTTGAGTTGTGTCCTTTTGTGGTGTCGTTACTGCCTTATTGTGCATGGTCATAAATGCTTCACACACTGCCTCTGAGATAGGCCTAGCTGCTCGTGCTACGTTACCACAGGGTTGAGCAGGGGTTATCAAAGGGTGTAGCCCACTTGCCCTGACTTGGGGAGAAGGGTCCCTATTTGGACAGTGGCGCCAGCCATTGCCAACTAGAGACCCCCATTTCCAACAGGACCGGTCTGCCACTTACACGCCCAACACCCCAGAACCGGACTGGCATCAGGATGTAGCAGCCAGGCTGAAAGCTACATTTCAACGTAACCCTCTATGCCACACAGGGCCATGGGCTGCTGTGCTGGGAGCCCTTGCGTCTGGTTGCCACACTCAGTGGAGTCATGAGCTGCCCCCACACAAAGCTCAGGTGGCAGAGGGTCCCAGTGGACAGGCTGGTCCCTTCCGGTTGGCGCCACAAGGGATTCACAAAGTTTGGGGCCGCTGTCTTGGTGACAGCTGTTTACGGCCAACAGTCTCAGTGCTGGTAGCGCCCGCAGGCCTGGATGGCACCCATGGGGTACAGAGGCAGGGCACCGGTTAGGGCACCGTCACACCTTCAAATGTCCATCTGTCGGGAACCGCAAGTCCCGGTTGAACAGTTCAGAGCTCACGCTGGCCTGATGTAGCCAACTGGACATGCCACAATGGTGTCTGGTAAGTGGGGCAAACCCTTGAGTACTACTCAGACTTGGGGGTGGGTGATGCGAAGCTCTCACAAGCGCATTCAGCCAAAGTGCAGCTTCATAACCAGAAGTTGGCTTACCATCGGTGAGCTACAGATATTACAAGAAAGCCTTCCACCTGCCTCTGTTTGCAAAGTGCTGGAAGTGAGACCTGACAGAGCTCCTCCAAAATACGTTAAGACTCTATGCACTCTACCCTGCAGTCTGGCATCTCACAAGAATTAATAGCACATATCTGCAAAATAAACATCCTCAAGGCGCATCCCGTCAGGGTCAGGGGTTGTGGAGACGATTCAGAAAATATGCATTTTGAGTTTATAGGACCATGCGAGGAGAACCTTTTGTATGTGAGTCTGGGGGGAAGCGGGGATGTTTGGGCTAAGCATGAAAATATCCAATACACTCCCTAGTGACGTGGGACCTCTGCGAAGCATACGTCTTCGGAGCACTATAAGCTGCTCCTTCCTTTTATAGTCCTGGTTACTAGTGCTCTGTGTAAATGTTACTGGACTGGAATGTAGGGGAGACAGTGGGTTTAGGGGTTCGAGCGATAAACCGAAGTGCAGACAGAAATTAGTTGTAGTGTTTCTGACGAAATGATTACTTCATGAAAGTGGTTCTGATGATTTTTTTCTCGTTGATCCTTTTTTGAAGAAGTTTTCTTCATGTGGTTTTCTCCAGTTTGGCGAAACCAAGCTAGAGAAAGCCATATGTCTTATACCCTCCTACTTTATTTTTTTTCTTTCTACTTTTACAACTTCCCCCTACTCAAATTACGTTTTCCGCATCTTATTCACCCTCCCTGTTACCTTTTCCCCTTTTACCCCCTTCTGCTGTTTTACCTCTTCTTTGCTTTCTTTAATACCCAGGCATATTCTACCCTCCTGCTTTACTCCTTTTTTAATTTGACTTTTATTACTTCCCCTACACTATCTTCGGTTACCCCATCGTTTACTCACATTAGCGTCTGGCGCTGTGCAGCGGCGCAGTCCATAATGTAGGCCTCCCAAGCTGCCCCATCCATCGACCAGTCACTTCACCCAAACCTGCCGCGCCCTATGCCTTCTCCTTCCTCTGCTCATCACAAGCTCCTTCCATGCCTGCCCATGTGTGGACCTGGTGGATGGAACCAGAGCACCGTCTGTGCATCTCAGTGCCCTCACCTTCCTGGAGTCCACATCTCCTCCAGTACTGCCTCCCTGTGTCTGACCGCTCCTCCAGTACTGCCTCCCTGTGTCTGTCTGCTCCTGCAGTACTGCTTCCCTGTGTCTGTCGCTCCTCCGGGTACTGCCTCCCTGTGTCTGTCGCTCCTCCAGTACTGCTTCCCTGTGTCTGTCTGCTCCTCCGGGTACTGCCTCCCTGTGTCTGTCGCTCCTCCAGTACTGCCTCCCTGTGTCTGTCTGCTCCTCCGGGTACTGCCTCCCTGTGTCTGTCGCTCCTCCAGTACTGCCTCCCTGTGTCTGTCTGCTCCTCCCGGTACTGCCTCCCTGTGTCTGTCTGCTCCTCCCGGTACTGCCTCCCTGTGTCTGCCCGCTCCTCTGGTACTCCCTCCCTCTGTCTGTCCGCTACTCTGATACTGCCTCCCTGTGTCTGTCCACTCCTCCAGGTACTGCCTCCCTGTGTCTGCCCGCTCCTCTGGTACTGCCTCCCTGTGTCTGCCCACTCCTCTGGTACTGCCTCCCTGTGTCTGTCTGCTCCTTCAGTACCGCCTTCCTGTGTCTGTTGCTCCTCCAGTACTGCCTCCCTGTGTCTGTCCACTCCTCTGGTACTGCCTCCCTGTGTCTGTCGCTCGTCCGGTACTGCCTCCCTGTGTCTGTCCGCTCCTCCGGGTACTGCCTCCCTGTGTCTGTCCACTCCTCTGGTACTGCCTCCCTGTGTCTGTCGCTCGTCCGGTACTGCCTCCCTGTGTCTGTCCGCTCCTCCGGGTACTGCCTCCCTGTGTCTGTCCACTCCTCTGGTACTGCCTCCCTGTGTCTGTCGCTCGTCCGGTACTGCCTCCCTGGGTCTGTCCGCTCCTCCAGGTACTGCCTCCCTGTGTCTGTCCACTCCTCTGGTACCGCCTTCCTGTGTCTGTCGCTAGTCCGGTACTGCCTCCATGTGTCTGTCCGCTCCTCCAGGTACTGCCTCCCTGTGTATGTCCACTCCTTTGGTACCGCCTTCCTGTGTCTGTCGCTCCTCCAGTACTGCCTCCCTGTGTCTGTGTCACAAGTCACTCTCTGTGCTCTCGTGCCCACCACCATGGGGCCGACTTGTGGGGCTTTCCAGTATTCTACTATGCTTCCAGACACTCCCCTGTATGCATATCCTGACTTCCAGGCATTTGGACACCATTTAGGAATTGACATCCATTCCCAATCCATGCCGGGTTTTGTGGAAGCCAGTCTACTCATGCTGGAAACTCCATTACCTAGAATTCCCTGCTCACTGCTTCGTCTCCACCCCTGCAGGCCAAGGATGGGTGGAGGTATTCAGCTCACCTGTGGCTGGCTGCTGCTAGCCTGCTCACACCTTTTGAATGTGATTACTGTGAGCTCTTTTAAGCCCCAGCTCCCTTCAGTCCAGGGTTGGTCATTGTAGCTGTATACCGGTGAGACCGATCCTTGTTTCCAGTGCTTCCTGAGCTTTTGCTATCCTTGTTTCCAGTGTTTCTGAGCTTTAGTTATTCCTTGTTCCTGAACTAGTACTGCCTGCAGTGCTACCATGACTTCTGAGCCTGAGCATTCCTTGTTCCTGACCTGCTGCTGTTTTCCTTGTTCCTGAATTAGCACTGCCTGCAGTGCTACCTTGACTCCCGAAGCTTCAGTAATTCCCTGTTCCTGAACCAGCACTGCCTGCAGTGCTACCTTGACTCCTGAGCTTTAGTAATTCCCTGTTCCTGAACCAGCACTGCCTGCAGTGATACCTTGACTCCTGAGCTTTAGTAATTCCCTGTTCCTGAACCAGCACTGTCTGCAGTGCTACCTTGACTCCTGAGCTTTAGTAATTCCCTGTTCCTGAACCAGCACTGCCTGCAGTGCTACCTTGACTCCTGAGCCTTAGCATTCCTTGTTCCTGAATTGCATGAGTTACCCTTCTCCTGAACTAGCACTGCCTGCAGTGCTACCTTGACTCCTGAGCCTTAGCATTCCTTGTTCCTGAACTAGCACTGCCTGCAGTGCTACCTTGACTCCTGAAGCTTTAGTAGTTCCCTGTTCCTGAACGAGCACTGCCTGCAGTGCTACCTTGACTCCTGAAGCTTTAGTAATTCCCTGTTCCTGAACCAGCACTGCCTGCAGTGCTACCTTGACTCCTGAGCCTTAGCTCAATTCTTGTTCCTGCCCCAGCACTGCCTTCTATGCTACTTTGTTTTCTTGATTCCTGAACCTGCACTATTCTAGTATACCCTTGTAGCCTCCCCATCTTATATCCTTTTCCAGTCCCTGCCTTTCTTCCCATTTCCTTGGTTCCAGTTCCTAGTTTGCTGTCTTTCTATTCTCCTGTTTTGCTTCTATTACCTTGTATGTTTGTTACTTGTTTTCTGTCAAGTGTGCCCTGTGATTTCTTTCCTTTCTTGTTAAGCACTCCTCCTTGCTAGCTCCTTGTCTATTGTGCTTGTGTTTAGTTCTACCCCCTTGCTGTTACTGCCTTGCGTGTTCCTATTTGATCGCCAGGATCCGTGGGCACAGCTGACTACCTAGGTGGTGTTTCTTGTTCACTGTGAGTATTGTCTTTGAGTTGCATTTATAACATCACCATTGGTATCAGCTCCACAGACCCTGCCTTTGCATACATATCCTATATGTGGGTATTTGCAGTCAGTATCTGTAACAGCAATTGTGGGTGAGGAACTTACTGAGCTTCAGTCTTACCGTGTGGAGCTCCAGAGTGCTTTACCCCACATTCCCTTTATTGTTAATGTTGTTTTATATATAAGTGTATTGCACATCCATCCTGGGTGTAGTGATTCTGAATGCTGAGCTGCCTCATGAGTGCCTGTCCTTTCTGAGTCTCACCCATCTTGTTCACTTGTACAGGCTTCCCCTTTGGATCCCTTTTTCGCCTCTGACTTCCTGTGTGATCCTGGGCAGCGCTGTACTACTCTTTCTGTGTACGTTTTCATCCCAGTCCTTGCCCAAGTCCCTGACTGTGTTCCCGACATAGTCCCGGACAGTCCCTGACAGTCTGTCCACTCCTCCGGGTACTGCCTCCCTGTGTCTGTCGCTCGTCCAGTACTGCCTGCCCTGTGTCTGTCCGCTCCTCCGGGTACTGCCTCCCTGTGTCTGTTGCTCGTCCGGTACTGCCTCCCTGTGTCTGTCCGCTCCTCCGGGTACTGCCTCCCTGTGTCTGTCCGCTCCTCCGGGTACTGCCTCCCTGTGTCTGTCCGCTCCTCCGGGTACTGCCTCCCTGTGTCTGTCCGATCCTCCGGGTACTGCCTCCCTGTGTCTGTCCGCTCCTCCAGGTACTGCCTCCTTGCGTCTTCTTGCTCCTCTGGTACTCCCTCCCTGTGTCTGTCCGCTACTCTGATACTGCCTCCCTGTGTCTGTCCACTCCCCTGGTACTGCCTCCCTGTGTCTGTCCACTCCTCTGGTATTGCCTCCCTGTGTCTGTCCGCTCCTCCGGGTACTGCCTCCCTGTGTCTGTCTGCTCCTACAGGTACTTCCTCCCTGTGTCTGTCACTCCTCTGGGTAATACCTCCATGTGTCTGTCGCTCCTCTGGGTACTACCTCCCTCTGTCTGTCTGCTACTCCGATACTGCCTCCCTGTGTCTGTCCACTCCTCCAGGTACTGCCTCCCTGTGTCTGCCCACTCCTCTGGTACTGCCTCCCTGTGTCTGTCCGCTCCTCCAGGTACTGCCTCCCTGTGTCTGTCTGCTCCTCTGGTACTGCCTTCCTGTGTCTGTCGCTCCTCCAGTACTGCCTCCCTGTGTATGTCCACTCCTCTGGTACTGCCTCCCTGTGTCTGTCCGCTCCTCCGGGTACTGCCTCCCTATGTCTGTCCGCTCCTCTGGTACCACCTTCCTGTGTCTGTCGCTCCTCCAGTACTGCCTCCCTGTGTCTGTCCACTCCTCTGGGTACTGCCTCCCTGTGTCTGTCCGCTCCTCCGGGTACTGCCTCCCTGTGTCTGTCTGCTTCTCTGGGTACTGCCTCCCTGTGTCTGTCCGCTTCTCTGGGTACTGCCTCCCTGTGTCTGTCCGCTCCTCTGGGTACTGCCTCCCTGTGTCTGTCCACTCCTCCGGGTACTGCCTCCCTGTGTCTGTCAGTCTTTCAGTACTGCCTCCCTGTGTCTGTCCGCTCCTCCGGGTACTGCCTCCCTGTGTTTGTCGCTCCTCCAGGTCAGGTACTGCCTCCCTGTGTCTATCCGCTCCTCCAGGTACTGCCTCCCTGTGTCTGCCCGCTCCTCTGGTACTCCCTCCCTCTGTCTGTCGCTCCTCCTGGTACTACCTCCATGTGTCTGTCGGCTCCTCCGGGTACTACCTCCCTGTGTCTGTCGCTCCTCTGTATACTGCCTCCCTGTGTCTGTCCGCTCCTCCAGGTACTGCCTCGCTGTGTCTGTCTGCTCCTCTAGGTACTGCCTCGCTGTGTCTGTCTGCTCCTCTATGTACTGCCTCGCTGTGTCTGTCGCTCCTCCGTGTACTGCCTCCCTGTGTCTGTCCGCTCCTCCAGGTACTGCCTTGTTGTGTCTGTCTGCTCCTCTAGGTACTGCCTCCCTGTGTCTGTCCCCTCCTCCAGTACTGCCTCCCTGTATCTGTCTGCTCCTCCAGGTACTACCTCCCTGTGTCTGTCTGCTCCTCCAGGTACTACCTCCCTGTGTCTGTCTGCTCCTCCAGGTACTGCCTCCCTGTGTCTGTCTGCTCCTCCTGGTACTACCTCCCTGTGTCTGTCTGCTCCTCCAGGTACTGCCTCCCTGTGTCTGTCTGCTCCTCCTGGTACTACCTCCCTGTGTCTGTCTGCTCCTCCGATACTGCCTCCCAGTGTCTGTCCGCTCCTCCGGGTACCGCCTCCCTGTGTCTGCCCGCTCCTCTGGTACTGCCTCCCTGTGTCTGTCTGCTCCTGTGGTACCGCCTCCCGGTGTCTGTCCGCTCCTCTGGTACTGCCTCCCTGTGTCTGTCCGCTCCTCTGGTACTGCCTCCCTGTGTCTGTCCGCTCCTCTGGTACTGCCTCCCTGTGTCTGTCCGCTCCTCTGGTACTGCCTCCCTGTGTCTGTCTGCTCCTACAGGTACTTCCCCCTTGTGTCTGTCACTCCTCCGGGTAATACCTCCATGTGTCTGTCGCTCCTCTGGGTACTACCTCTCTTTGTCTGTCTGCTACTCCGATACTAGCTCCCTGTGTCTGTCCACTCCTCCAGGTACTGCCTCCCTGTGTCTGTCCACTCCTCCAGGTACTGCCTCCCTGTGTCTGCCCACTCCTCTGGTACTGCCTCCCTGTGCCGGTCCGCTCCTCCAGGTACTGCATCCCTGTGCCGGTCCGCTCCTCCAGGTACTGCCTCCCTGTGTCTGTCGCTCCTCCAGCACTGCCTCCCTGTGTCTGTCCACTCCTCTGGTACTGCCTCCCTGTGTCTGTCCGCTCCTCCGGGTACTGCCTCCCTGTGTCTGTCCGCTCCTCCGGGTACTGCCTCCCTGTGTCTGTCCGCTTCTCTGGGTACTGCCTCCCTGTGTCTGTCCGCTTCTCTGGGTACTGCCTCCCTGTGTCTGTCTGCTTCTCTGGGTACTGCCTCCCTGTGTCTGTCCGCTCCTTTGGGTACTCCCTCCCTGTGTCTGTCCACTACTCCGATACTGCCTCCCTGTGTCTGTCTGCTCCTCCGGTACCGCCTCCCTGTGTCTGTCGCTCCTCCAGTACTGCCACCTTGTGTCTGTCCGCTCCTCCAAGTACTGCCTCCCTGTGTTTGTCGCTCCCCCAGGTACTGCCTCCCTGTGTCTATCCGCTCCTCCAGGTTCTGCCTCCCTGTGTCTGCCCGCTCATCTGGTACTCCCTCCCTCTGTCTGTCGCTCCTCCTGGTACTACCTCCATGTGTCTGTCGACTCCTCCGGGTACTACCTCCCTGTGTCTGTCGCTCCTCCGTATACTGACTCCCTATGTCTGTTGGCTCCTCCAGGTACTGCCTCGCTGTGTCTCTCTGCTCCTCTAGGTACTGCCTCGCTGTGTCTGACGCTCCTCCGTGTACTGCCTCGCTGTGTCTGTCTGCTCCTCTAGGTACTGCCTTGCTGTGTCTGTCCCCTCCTCCAGTACTGCCTCCCTGTGTCTGTCCGCTCCTCCAGGTACTACCTCCCTGTGTCTGCCCGCTCCTCTGGTACCGCCTCCCTGTGTCTGTCCGCTCCTCTGGTACTACCCCCCTGTGTCTGTCTGCTCCTCCGGGTACTGCCTCCCTGTGTCTGTCTGCTCCTCCGGGTACTGCCTCCCTGTGTCTGTCTGCTCCTCCGGGTACTGCCTCCCTGTGTCTGTCCGCTCCTCCGGGTACTGCCTCTCTGTGTCTGTCTGCTCCTCCGGGTACTGCCTCTCTGTGTCTGTTCGCTCCTCCAGGTACTGCCTTCCTGAGTCTGTCCGCTCCTCCGGGTACTATCTCCCTGTGTCTGTCCGCTCCTCTGGGTACTGCCTTCCTGTCTGTCCGCTCCTCCGGGTACTGTCTCCCTGTGTCTGTCCGCTCCTCCAGGTACTGCCTTCCTGTGTCTGTCCAATCCTCCAGGTACTGCCTTCCTGTGTCTGTCTGCTCCTCCGGGTACTGCCTCCCTGTGTCTGTCTGCTCCTCGGGTACTGCCTCCCTGTGTCTGTTGCAGTGCTTAATTTGTAAAACAATTAATGCAAGGGCTCTCGTCAGGAGGCCTCCTCAGCTTGCACCACCCATTGCCCCCGCCAGCGCTGCCAATGACAGTACCAACACAACTACTAACCAGCAAACTGCTGCAAGTGTGACAATTCAGACTGTTCCAGGCCCCCAAAGCTAAAAAAAATGGCTTGGGCGGCAGGTATTAGTTGTTTTTAATGCATACTGAATTAATAAACAATTGCTGTTCTGCTCAGCTCCAACTCATAAGTGCCAGTGTCGATATTTAAGTGCAGATGCTGAGTACCGGAAAACACCAGCTCTAATTAAGCACTGGTCTGTCACCCATGGAACCTCATCCACTCAAATCTAGACCGCGTGTCAGCACTGTTATTATCCAGATAAGGGACGTGCCCAGCTTAAAACAATACTTTTGCAATACAAACACCTCAACACCAAGTCTATTAGCAATCGCGTGATCCAACTTGGCTGCCTGTTCGTTAAACTCTGCCACCACTACCTCATTGCTGATAACAAATGTGACCTCGAGTTCTACAACCTCTCTCCCCACAGTCTCATAGCTAGTACAACTGGGAAGAACTCCAAATAGGCCATGCAATGTTTGTGCTTCTTACAGACTCTCACTATTTCTCTGCACACCACCGTCCTTTCCAGTCAAGACCAAAGAAATCATTTCCACCGTCCTGGTAGCCAGGCCCGTCTGCAGTCACATATTCTCTCCATTGTAACCGTCGAAATACTCAATTCATGTCCACATGACCTGCCTCAATCCCTCCATGATCCTAAGTGCTTTCAATGTTCCTCCCATGGCAAAAGCCGTGCTTCTGTAGAATGCCCTGGCCAGAGCCATCACCGGAGTGGAGGTGACTCAGAAACTTACTGTGGTATCCTCATGTAGGAAATTGGGTTATTGTTTGAGAGGGGTGGAACCCTAGTCAAGCAGTAACCACAATTCCTGTCAGGATGAAGCCACAAGCAACTCCATATTAGCCTGTGCTTAACCCTCTGATAGTTTGGCACAAAAGCAGTCACGCTTAACTTAGAGGCAATGCGTAAAGCATTTATCGAGCAGTTCAAACAGTAATAAAGTGAAAACACAACACAAGGAAAATTCTACAACAATTTACAAAAATATAGTAAAATGTAATAAAAACAACAAACATCCAATCAGTAGAACTGGAGATATGCAATTCGACAGATTGAGGTAGAAATAGTGCCTAGAAGCAGAAAGAGCCAACTGTGGTTACCCAGTCGCACTAGAGTGGGACAAAGTCACAAGGTCAGGCCAACCGCGATGGAGCGCAGGCCGGATGCAGGTACCAAGTCAGGCCCGCTGAACAAAGTACATCAAATCCTGGTTGAGGAGCGTTGTGAGATCCTGTGTTGAGGATATTCCGAAGAAGCTGCAGGCTGCAATGTTAGGTCCTGCATTGGAGATGCATTATTTACCAGAGGTTCTGATGAAGCTGTTCACGAGGCTTGAGATGCGAGGTCCTGTGTTGTTGTAGAGGATGCAGTCGACAGCGGCTTGAGATGTGAAGTCCTGCTTTGGGAGTGTGTCGCGCAGAGGCAGTTCTGAGGAGCTGTGGGTTGCGATGCGAGGTCCTGCGTTGGAGAGGCATTGCACAGATGCAGTTCTGATGCAGAGCTGCGAGGAGATGCATCACGCTGTGTCGGTTCTGCCCAAAAGACCACAGCTGGACTGGCAGAGCACCTTCAGGCCCACTTCCAAGGGTCCAGGACTAGGGTGGCACCAATTGGGGGACAAGACTCACAGCAGACTGAGTCCAAGTTCTGGGTTCAAGGTGTTTGGAGCCTTTTCTGTCCCTGAGGCTCTGATCAGGAGCCAGCCAACTAGCCCTTAGAGTCACTCTTGTGGTCTTGGGGAAAGATGCAGGTCCAATCCTTTTCACTCAGGTAGCATGGCAGCTTGGCAGCTTAGTAGCAGGGCAGCAATGTAGCAGTCCTACTTTCTGCAAAGCAGCACAGCAGTTCTTTTGAGTCTTCCAAAGGTCCAGGTGTGTACTGAAGAGTTGGGTCTGAGGGTTCAATATTTATACTTGGTGCCAGCTTTGAAGTGGAAGGTTCTGGAGGTTTCCACCCTCAGAGGTCTTTGACATTTCCTGCCTCCCTGCCCTGTCCCCAGCTTGTCTGGGGGCACAAAAGACTAGTGGGAAACCCTTTGTAATTGTGCTGAGGCAAAGTCTTTGTTATGTGTAAGTGCGGTAGGTGGTAGCTCCTCCCCCCTGTCAAGTCAAAGATGCCCCATCCTGCCAACACCTAGTCCCCCTTTGTCACACTGTCTGGGACTAATACACAAAATCCAACTGCCAGCTACACCTAGTCATGTGACCCAGGATACAGACTGCAGGCAGCAAATGGTTGAGGCAAGAAAATGCCAACTTTCTAAAAGTGGAATTTTCAGAATTGTGACTTAGAATTCAACTTTATCATTAGAGAGGTTTTTAAATTACAATTCTTTAGGCATCAAACTCAACATTCCTACCCGCTCCCAATTGAAAGTTATCACTTATTAAATGTAATATGGTAACTCAATGTTATCCTATTGGAGAGGTAGGTCTTGCAGTAGTGAAAACCGAATTTGAATTTCTCACTACCAGGACATGTAAAAGTTAAAAATACATGTCCCACTTTTTAAATACACAGCACCCAGCCCTATGGGCTGTTTATGGCCTACCCTATGGGTGACTTATATGTGTTAAAAAGGAAGGTTTAAAACTGTAGTCACAGGCAGCAATGGCAGGCCTTAGACATGGTTAAAGGGCTACTTAAGTGTGTGGCACAATGAGTGCTGCAGGCCCACTAGTAGTATTTAATTTACAGGCCCTGGGCACAGGTAGTACCTTTTTACTAGGGACATACAAGTAAATTAAATGAGCCAATTGGGTATGAGCCAATTTTACCATGTTTTAGGCAGTGAGCACAGGCACTTTACCACTGGTTGGCAGTGGTAAAGTTCAGATTCCTAGAGCCAACAATAACAAGATCAGCAAAAATGAAGGAGTAAGGCAAAAAAAGTTTGGGGGAAGACTGCCCTAAGGCTGACAGGTCTAACACCTCAGATCACACTTCTTCCTCTTCACTACCTCTTGCAGCAAGCCTCTCAACATTGCCACTTTGTCAGCTGGTAAGCGTAGCACTATGCCTATGCACTATGCCTACGGAATCCGTTTCAGTATTTAAGAACATTAAGGTCGTGGCCAGCTTTTCAATTTTCACAGGTGGCAGTGGCTCCCCGAAGGCGTCTCTTATCTCCTCTAAAATGTTCATCAGTCAGCTATATTCACAATGCCCTCCTCTTCTTCCAACCAGCAGATAGTCATTGAGGTCATTCGACAACTGCTCTGACCCCATCACCACCTTCACCTCCCACTCCACCAACAAACTGAACGTTTAGAAAACTGCGCATGCCATGGAGCAACCCATTGGCATTGCCTTGCAAACGAAGATCTGAAATTCAAATTGTATTCTTAGCAAGCAAAAGTTGTCTGGAAGCACCAAGAGTAACCGGAATGCCAATTTCATGTCAGCCTTACACAGTTCGGCACCCACCCCTGCATTTCCGGACCAATGCATTGCCATCATTAATGCTGGTGTACAAAGAGTACACTCACTATGCTCAATATAGTCATTCACAGAATCTCCCTTGGTCCATGGCAGTTGGTGTATCAGTCGGTATTCTCCTTTTGCTTTCTTTGGGATGATGCCCGAAAGAGATATGGTAAGGTTTGGGAGCGTGGCGTCCCAAAAGAGGCTCCCATCCTCCCTGCCAGAACTGCTTTCATTGACTTATCCTGAACAATCTCAGTCCTGTCTCTTTCCAGCTATGCCTCAGCCCAGAGTAGGGTATTGGAAATCCTACAATAAACCCTTCTCTTGGTTTTTGTGCTGCCATTGTGCCCAATTCTCTTACTAACCATGACTATCCATATCAGGAATACTTGCCTTTGCCCATGGGCTTCCTATTACCGCTGCCTTGAGCTGCTCCTCCCGGCCCTCGAGCACTTGTGCTGAAACTTGCACAGTGATGTAAAACAGGCTTCCTTTTTTGAAGGTCCTACACACCCTGACACAGGACACAGTCTTGGTCTGCCCCTCCCCCACCCCTGGGGTGGTTCTGCTTGGAAAGGACCCGTGGGATAAAGGTATCCCACTCACCAGGTGCACCACCCGTATTTCTTTAAGTTGATGTCATCAGTTGAAGCCAAAGCTTGTTATCGCTCATCCCATGACTTCATAGATTCCAGCCATGACTTCCACTCAACACATCATCATGCCTTATCCATGCTCGCACCCATCCATATCACGTCTAGGTATTTGAAAAAGGCTTTGATGCTCTCCTGGTGTTTCTCATAAAAGATACTAGCGTAAACGGTGAGTGCTGTTGTCCACATGTAGAAGATGGTAGGCACCTTTGATCATTCAGCAAACTCCCGCTCTTCCACCTCCAATCCTTCTTTGCTAGATATCTCCCTGTACAACATTTTGGATATGTCAAGTTATGTGCTAGCCCATATATTCTCCTTCGTACCTGTCAATGGGTGGACCCATAATAGTGCTTCCGTGCCCTTGTATTGTAGCTTCACCCCACACTGGTCATCACGCCCAATTGTCTCCCGGATTCAGCTTTGTCCTTAGGCCTCTCATGCTGCACTCCTGTCATCCCTGCCGTAATTTCACTCCCCTGTACCCTGCTCTGACTTACTGCCCAATTCATTTCTTCCTGCCTGGATGCTGCCTGTGGTCTGTACCTCCTTGATACCATCCTGTCTGTCCCCGGCCCGCAGTCCTTCCCAGAGTCATTGGCCTAGCCAACGAGTCCTACCATGCCCTTTGAAATGACTCAAAAGAAAAACTCCTACTCATTCTGTCTACTCCTTCATCCTTGCTTTTCCCCAGGGCCTTCTTGACTCTCTCTCCACATCTTTCCTCACTTCCCTCCTGATAACGAGATCCGAGGCAGTCCCAAAAACTGCCTTCAAGTTCCAGGCCTTCAAATGGTCCAACTACGACTGGAACTCCAAACTCACTTCTTGCGAGAGGGAAACTAGGTCTAAGTACCCTGGGGCTTATATACAAGCCCCTTGCGCACACTTTTGCGTCATTTTTAACATGGGAAAAGTGACGTACGGGTGGCGCAAGGGGCTTGTAAATACGCCCCCCTATACTTTTCTGAAGATGAGCTGCCTTGAGCCTCTGCACAGCCCGATGGTGTAAGGAACCCAGATAAATCGGCTGAATGGATGACGACAAGAGGGTGACCAATCTGGCCACCTTACGAAACGGAATCGTATTTGAAAGGAGAGCCCGCCTCAGTTCACTTCTTACGGATACCAGCTTGTTCTACGGAAGATGATAGGAAGCTGACGTTGACCATATCATAAACCCTAGGAAAGTGATGATGCCGCTGGGCTCCAAGTATGATTTATTTCTGTTGATTTCAAAGCTCAGCCCTTGTAAAAGCTCAACTGTCAATGCCAGGTGAGCGCAAAGCCGATCCTGCGCTTGATCCATCTGTAGGATGTTGTCCAGATAAACAATCATCGAGAGACCTCTGGCCCCGAGAAACTCTGCTACCAGCAGAAGGAGCTTGGTGAAGCACCACGGGGCCAACGAATACCCAAAGGGAAGGGCTGTGAACTCGAAGATCTAGTTGCACCAACAGAACTGAAGAAACCGGCAATGAGGACCACACATCATGTCAGTCAGGTCCGCATCCTTCGGGCTAGTCTGACCGTCCAGTTGTCTTGCTGCAGGATGTCTCTCAGAGGGTGAATAACCTCCATCTTGAAATGGTGGTAAACCAACCAACTGTTGGACTCTTTTAGATTGATCATGGGCTGAAATCCTTTCTCTATTTTTTGGACCAAAACCAAATTCCTCAGAAAGCCTTGAGGATGAAGGGCTGACCTCACAGTCGCTCCTCTGGTTCCAACTCTGTGTCCACAAATATTCTCTGGTCCTTTGTGAACCTCAATGGTCTCTGCAGCGAAACTACCTTGGGATGCCATAGAACTCCAAACGGAATCCCACTGCGGTTTGCAGAACCCATGCATCAGCTGTGAACTGCCGCCAGGCTGGTAAAAAGTAGGGGTGGGCGGAGTTCGCGGAGTTGCACTACGCGGAATTCAGCTGAGTTGCATAAAAACTCAGTGGAATTCCACGGAGTCCGCTCCGCCCTACATTTAGTTCCATCCAACCATATAGACAACAGCAGCATTCCATTTCGAGTGGGCACAGTGAAAACTGCATGAATAAACATTAACACCCACCCATAGCAATTATTTTTCAGGGCTAATAGTTGAATGGGATTAGGCACGCAATCACTTTAAAAAATAACCAGCAGGAGCTTCCAAAACGAGACCTTAGACGAGTCTCTGTTTCTAATACACTGAGCCCTTTAAGGGAGGGGGGTGACTACTACTCACCAGCAATTACCAATCACTGGTAACACAAAGCTTTCATCCGCTCACCAAAACTAAGGCAGTTAACCACAGGTAGTCAGCACATGTCACTAGAGACCCGGACCGCTTCCCTTCCTTCCAGACTGAAGGTGGACATGCAGGAACTTATCCAGCCAAGCGTAGGCTACAATACTATTTCCGAGGCCAGACAGCCAATCAATCAATCAATCAATCAGGGAATTGTAAGCGCAGTACTCACCCGTGAGGGTCTCAAGGCGCTGGGGAGGGGGGGTTAGCAGATCCGTTCAGCCAGGTCTTGAGAGTCTTCCTGAAGGTGTTCAGGGAGGGGGCGCTTCTGATGTCCGCCGGTAGCTCGTTCCAGGTCTTGGCTGCAATGTGGGAGAATGCTCTTCCGCCTGCTATGGCTCTGTGGATGCACGGGGTTTCAGCCAGTGCGAGGTTGGAGGATCAGAGGTTTCTTTTGGGTGCGTGGAAATTTATTCTGTCGTTGAGGTATTTGGGTCCGTTGTTGTGTAGGCATTTGTAGGCGAGGGTGAGGATTTTGAAGGTGACTCTCTTCTCCACGGGGAGCCAGTGGAGTCTCCGCAGGTGTTGGCTGATGTGTTCGCGCCGGGGGATGCCTAGGACGAGTCTGGCTGCGGTGTTCTGTATTGTTTGGAGTTTGCGGAGTAGGGACTTGTTTATGCCGGCGTAGAGAGCGTTTCCGTAGTCCAGTCTGCTGGTGATGAGTGCGTGGGTGACTGTTTTCCGTGACTCGGGGGGATCCATTTGAAGGTCTTGCGAAGGGTGCAGAGGATGTTGAAGCAGCTGGAGGTGACGGAGTTGACCTGTCTGTTCATGGCGAGTGTAGAGTCGAGTACGATGCCGAGGTTTTTGGCGTCGTCTGAGGGGGTAGGTGGGCTTCCGAGGGCGGTGGGCCACCAGGAGTTTTAGGCAGCTGTTGGTCATCCAGACTGCCACGTCTTGCATTCCTTTCTGGAAGTTGAGTTTAGCGGTGGTGGGGTCTCTGGTGAGGGAGAGGATGAGCTGGGTGTCGTCGGCGTAGGATACAATGTTGAGGCCGTGTTGTCGGACGATGGCTGCGAGGGGGGCCATGTAGATGTTGAAGAGGGTCGGGCTCAGAGATGACCCCTGTGGGACTCCGCAGGTGATATCCGTGGGGGCGGAGAGGAAGGGCGGTAGTCTGATCCTTTGGCTTCTACCGGTGAGGAACGATCGGATCCAGTCCAAGGCTGTTTCTTGTATGCCGGCGTCGTGTAGTCTGGCGATTAGTGTGCGGTGAGAGACGGTGTCGAAGGCTGCGGACAGGTCAAGGAGGATGACGGCTGCGGAGTGGCCTTGGTCCAGGAGAGAGGGGATATCGTCTGTGGCGGCTAGTAGGGCGGTCTCTGTGCTATGGTTGCTTCGGAATCTGGACTGGGACGGGTCGAGGATGTCGTTCTCTTCAATGAATCGCGTCAGTTCCCTGTTGACTGTTTTCTCTGCCACTTTGGCCGCGAAGGGGAGGAGCGAGATGGGCCGGTAGTTCTTAAGGTCGGTGGGGTCGGCCGTGGGCTTCTTGAGCAGAGGCCTGACTTCTGCGCGCTTCCAGTCGTCTGGGAAGGTGCCTGTTGTGAAGGTAGTGTTGATGGTGTGTTGCAGTTCAGGTGCGATGGCGTCCGCGGCTCTGTGGTAGATGTGCGGGGGGCAGGGGTCGGTGGGGGCCCCCGAGTGGATGCCTTTCATGGTCGAGGCGGTGTCTTCGGTCGTGATCGATGTCCAGTTGGGGATGGTGGGCTGGCTGGAGTCTCGGGCGGGGGGGAGGCCGGCTGTGGCGTCTTGTGGGTGGTCAACGAAGTTATCGTAGAGTGTTCTGATCTTGAGGTGGAAGTAGGTTCCAAGCTTGTCGCAGAGGTCTTGGGACGGGGTGATGTCTGTGGCTTCGCTGCGTGGGTTGGTGAATTCCTGGATGACACTGAAGAGTTCCTTGGAGGATTTTGTTGTGGATGAAGTTCCTTTTGGTAGTTCTAATTTGGTTGTGGTAGTCGGTCATGGCGTCCTTGTAGGTGGAGTAGTTATCGGTTGCCTTGGAGTTCCTCCAGTTCTTCTCGAGTCGTCTGCAGTTGCGCCTGGCTTCTTGGAGATCGGTGGTGAACCAGGCGGCTTTTCTGGGGCGCTGTTTGCTGGGGTTCCGTAGCCGGGCGAGCTTGTTTGCGCAGTTGGAGATCCAGGTGTTGAGGTCTCTGGCCGCGGTGTTTGCGTCGGATGCCCTGGGGTGGTTGTCTCGGGTGAGGGTGGCGTTCAGTTGTTCGTCGGTAACCTTGCTCCAGTTCCTTCGTGGGGGGCGGGGGCCTGGTTTTGGTGTCTTGGGTCTGTCGACGGTGAAGTGGACGCAGTGGTGGTCGGTCCATGGTGGTTGCGTTGTGTGGCTGAAGTGGACGCTGTTACCTGCAGCGAAGATGGGGTCGAGGGTATATCCTGCTCTGTGTGTCGGTGTAGTGACGAGTTGGTTGAGTCCGATGTTGGCGAGGTTGTCGCGGAGGATGGTGGAGTTGGGGTCGCTGGGGTTGTCGAGGTGGAAGTTGAGGTCTCCCATGAGTATGTAGCCAATGAAAAACAATCAAGAACACCTCATCCAATCACGTTACGAGGTCCTCTAGCGAATGCAAGTTCACCACAATTGCCTACCACAGAATAAAAATATGTAACCACGTATCTAATTGGTTGATAATATTTGGATGCTGCAAAGCATAGCCACTGAGTCCCGGGAGGACAGCACAGGCATATTGAATTAACAAACAAGATTGTTGTGCTCATCTCAAAATTTAAAAAAAGACAGCGCCACCATGTGGTGGACTGTCACCAGAGCCGGTTCTGACAATTAAGTGCCGGTGCCGAGCACTGGAAACCACCAGCACAAATTAAGCACCAGAGAAAAGACCAGGACATCGAGTTCCCATTAGTTTTTCTTTATCCAGACCGACAGTTCATTCATTTTTCCCTTCTTGGGACTGACCTGTAGTTTTGTAGGCTCTTCAGGGATTTCCATTCGAAACTCCTAAGTGTTTTGGGTTAAAATTCCTTCCTTTCATGGGTGTGGTCTTAGTTGCTATCACATCTGCTAGAAGGATGGGAGAGTTCGGGGTTCTTAGATGCAAACGTCAGAATTTTAGAGGATGACATTCTGTTGAGCCCCGACCCCTCATGAAGGTATTATCGTTAGCTGACAGGGATCAAGAACTCTTTCTTCCAACTTTCTCTCCTGATCCCAGGGTGAGGCGCGGTTACATCTTCTGGGTGTTAAGAGAGCTGTGTTGGTTTAATTCGAATGTTCAAGTTTGTTTAGAAAATCTGATGACTTATTCCTCACCTTTGATGGCTCTAAGCAAGGTAAACGAGCTTGCAAGATCCCTCTGAGTGCAGTACCGTAGGCAGTGTGTCATGGCTCTAGTGCAAGGAAGGAGATGGGCTCCCTGGCTGCCGTCGAGTGATTAAATACAGCAATAATCGGCGTGGCCAAGCAACAAACCGTGATGGCCGCCTAACGTAACAGCTCCATGAACCCTGTATCCCCCACCCTGATCAGTCTTTACTGAAGCAAAAACGCGCACCGTAGGTCTGACAGAGGCGACTCCTGCAACTCCCGGTCTCGGCGGACGTCTGTACCCAGAGATACGGGAGCTGATCGAAAGGGGCCTGTTGGCGGCGCTGAAGCCAGGGAACACAGTGCCGTCGGACGCCGCGGCTGGGGCGAGAAGACACGCTCACTTCCCGCAGGAACCCTGAGCCTAGACGGCGGCGCTGGGGACACCCAACCCCGGGAGCGGCGAACGGAAAATTATCGCCGTACATAGCCGGGATCGAAACATCAAGCTCACGGACACCTGGAGTCTCGACGGAGATAGTAAAACAGAGCGGGAGACCTGGGCGCCATTACTCAGTGGAGGCGGAACATCGCTTCGCGCCACGTACCTGGGAGTGCGGTAAGGTGCGGGGGGCCCTGGGATTGAACTTGGAGCTGAGCCGGGGGGGCCTCCCCTCTCGCTGGGACATCCTCGCTCCGACTAGAGCACTGGAGCGCTACAAATTGAGGCTGCACCTCCTCCCTCACGCCGGGGCAAAAGTGACCGAGCGGCAAGCACTGGGGCCTGGGTGCCCTTTGGAGAGGCGCAGACCCTCAACCCGTGGATTGGGGGTAGCAAATTAACCTGCCTGCCTCATCTCCGGTGGCTGACGGCCCTTTACACCGTTTGAGTGGCGGAGCGGGCATTTCGTAACCGTGCAGGACGAGAGCAAGCCAGAGCCCCAATACCGTCCGCCACGCAGGAGATCGGGTGCTTGTGGGGCATTCAGTCGCACCCCCTCTATCCTTCACCTCCTCATCTGCCCCGTTGGTCTCGGACAAGGTCCTGCGTCCCATTGAGGGGGCCCACAAGGAACGGAGTAATCACAATGGACAGAAACAAGACCAGGGTGTCAAAGGGGTCTAAAACAGTAGAGTCCAACAAATTGGATCGCTACACTTTGCCCAAGGACATGCTGCAGAGCCGCCAGTCCAGAGGCACCTCCCTGAGCGACCCGGGAGAAGAAGACCAGGAGTTGTCACTAAAAGATGTCATGGACGCTATCACCAGTGTTAAAACCTCCCTGGAACACAAAATGGACACTATTGCAATTGATGTGAATCTGATTAGAGCGGACCTCACCAAACTCAATGAGAAAGTCAAACAGGTGGAAATCACCACAACCAGTTTGACGGGAGATGTTGCGCAGCTTCAGGGGGAGATCCAGGACCTACAAAACTTCCGCAAATTCACTGAACTTAAGCTGGACGATTATGAAGGGCGCCTCCGACGCAACAACCTACGCATTTTGGGAGTTCCGGAGCGGGCTGAGGGGCAGTCTCCAGATCTTTTTGTTGAGGACTTGATCCTAAAGCATCTACAACCCAAAGGCCTCAGCAAATTCTTTGTCATTGAAAGGGCCCACAGGGTCCGGGGGGGGCGTCCTAAGCCAGGGGTCCCCCCACGCCCGATGCTGGCGAGAGTATTGAACTTTTGGGACAGAGATGTCATTCTCCAGAACGCCAGGACGGGGGCTCCTCTCCGCTACGAGAACGCAGACATCACCCTCTTTCCAGACTTCACACAGAGGATGCAAAAACAGAGACGCACGTTCCTTGCGGTAAAGAGGGAGCTCAGGGAGAGAGGCCTGAAATACTCTATGTTGTTTCCTACACGTCTTCGGGTCGAGGCAGAGGGGAGAACCTGGTTCTTTGAGCATCCGGAGAAGGCTGCAGACTGGATTGAAAACAGGAGGGTCCGGAGCCCACATGATCGTATCTGCAGGGATGACGCGACATCACAGCCTCCCGGATGAGGTAGTCCGAACTACAATTGAGACCACTTTGGGTACTCTGGGCCCATAGAGGGGCGGGATCGGGTAATGGGCTGCTGCACTGTTGATGACAAGGGGGGTATTTTTTCCATAACTGTTGAGTTTCAAGACTCTGGTGCGTGACTTTTTCTTTGGGAATGTACACTTTAGTCCATTTGGGGGGCAGAGGAACGATGTGCTGCACCCCTATTTTCTTCTACTTTTAGTTTTTCACTAGGGCGACAGGCACTCTGCAAGGTTTAAAATGGGCAGTTCCATGCCCAGAGTGCAGGGCAGCAGGGTGGGGGGTTGTTGGGCGGGGGAATTTTGGTTTGTTTATTGTTGTAGGTTTTGCATCGGCAATATGTATGGTATCGTTCACAGAGGCCTCAATTACCTTTCTACTCCTTCATGGATACACAGTGGGACAAGAATATTAAAATATTGAGCTGTGGAATGTCAACAGGCTAGGGGACAAGATCAAACGCAGTGTGGTCCTCCAATATATTAAGAGGCAGGCCCCGGACATTGTCATGCTTCAAGAAACTCACCTGGTCGGTAATACATGTAAGGCAATGCATAGATGGGGATACACCATGATAGCACACACAGGGTTCACGTCCTGCTCCAGGGGAGTTGGTATCATGATGAAAACGTCCTTCCCCCTTGCAATACGCGCCACTTGGACGGACGATCGGGGTAGATACATAGGAGTATCGGGCACGTGGGAAGGGCACTCCATCATACTTATGTCAATCTATGTACCACCGGGCCTGCAAAGCACCACATTTAAGGATCTTGGCACCATTCTGCTTTCTATACCAGACGGACTACTGGTCCTCGGGGGAGATTTTAACTCAGTGGTCTCGGGTGAGCTTGACCGGCATCCCCCTCGAGAGCTGGGGTCATCTTCCCGCTGGCTACCTGATTTCCTCGAGGCCATGGGGTTGGTGGATGGGTGGCGGACCTGTCACCCAGACAAAGTGCAGCACACCTTCCATTCCGGGGCTCACGGTAGCCTCTCCCGTATAGATTACTTCCTAGTTCCCGCGTCCCAAGCCACCCACATCTATGAAATTAAACACTTAGCCAGGGGTATCTCTGACCATTCTCCGGTATGGATTCACTTAGTTCTTAACCACGTACAGGTGGGGAGACTGGCCCCTATTAATCCATGGTATCTTCGAGACCCTAAAATCCGCAAAGAACTTATTAAATCCATAGACAACTATTTTATAGATAACGAGGGAACCGTGACCTCCTCTCAGACGTTATGGGAGGCTTTTAAGACAGTGATCCGAGGTCAAGCTTTGTCCTTAATTTCCGGAACAAAGAAAGAAAAACAAAAAGATATCTCTGACATTGAGACTGAGATCGGTCGACTGGAGAGTGACCTGGAATCTGGGGTCACACCAGAAAAACTCCATTTTCTGAGCCTCCGACAGCACGAATATAGGGCATTAGTGACTGATAAGGCCAAAACCCTGGGAAGAGACAAACTGGGAAGGATCTACGACCTAGGAGATAAGGCTGGAAAATTAATAGCCTGGCTCGATAAAAAAGAATGGGCAAGCAGACTGGTCCCTGAACTCCGTGATGGAGGAGATACTCCTCTTACGGACCCGCAAGACTTTGCGGACAAGTTCGCCGACCATTTCAGTGCTGTTTACTCTGCCTTTGCGCCTTATACGGTAGACGACTCTCGTGAGCTATTGACAGATATTAGACTTCCCAAGCTCTCGACGGAGGAATTTAACTTTCTGGAGAGCGCGATATCGAATGACGAGATAGCGAAGGCAATCCGAGCATTAAACTCGGGAAAAGCCTCTGGACCTAATGGCCTTCCCATCGAGCTCTATAAACTTAGACCCGATAAATTGTCTCCTTATCTAAAGTCCATGTTTGAAGAATCCAGGGAAAGGGGAACACTCCCTAGAGATCAGAGGATCACCACTATAGTTACCATTCACAAGGAAGGGAAACCTTAAAAATGATTGTGCGTCGTACAGACCAATATCTCTCTTGAATGCCGAACCTAAAATTCTGGCCAAGCTCTTGGCCAACCGATTGATCAAGGTAATTGGAAACCTAGTCCACCCAGACCAATCCGGCTTCATGCCACACCGTAACACAGCCTTAAATCTGCGCAGAGTCCACGGGGTACTGAGTAGAGTTGCCACGATCCGAGAGCCAGCCATAATAGTTTCCCTGGATGCGACCATGGCTTTCGACACTATCGAATGGCCCTATCTCTGGGCGGTGCTGGCAAAATTGGGGTTTGGCCCGAAATATATCCAATGGGTACAGCTCTTATACAATGAGCCTTTGGCACAGGTGGTGGTGAATAATAAAAAGTCGGCCACATTCACACTCAGCCGCGGGACACGCCAGGGGTGTCCACTGTCGCCTCTCCTGTTTGCCTTAGCTCTGGAGCCACTGGCGGCATGGGTGCGCATGAACCCGGTTATAAGGGGGCTGCGCTGGTCCTCAGAGTTGGAAGACCGCATCTCACTTTATGCGGACGACATCCTACTTTATCTGGCCTCCCCAAGGAAGTCCTTGATGGCAGTTTTAGATATCCTAGCGATTTTTGGTAAATATTCCGGCTTCTCCGTTAACTGGAGCAAGTCCCTGTTGTTCGTCCTAACGGGTGATCCACCTACACCGCCGAAGGGCTGCCCTATCCAAATTAACACAGTAGGCTTTAAATATCTAGGCATTTTTCTCTCCCTAGACCCATCACTCCGATATATCCGTAATTTACTCCCGCCCCTGACCAGGCTCAGGAATGATATAAACAGCTGGAGGTCTCTTCCTCTCTCGTTATTGGGCAAAGCGGCCTTTTCAAAATGAAGTCCTTGCCCCGTTTTCTATACGCCCTACAGAACTCCTTGGATTCTGTCCCGATGTCTTACTTTAAAGAGGTAGAGGGCCTCCAAAGGGACTTGCTGTGGAATGAAAAGCCGCGTATTGCCTTAAACAAGCTTACCCTAAATTGGTATGACGGGGGCATTAGCCTCCCTGATATCAAAAAATATTATTGTGCAGCACACTTAGCAGCCATTAACCACGGCACCTACGGTCAGCCGGACGATCCTGGTTATGCCATGGACAGGTGGCTCCTTCCCGGGGGGAACTATAGTAGAGCCCTTTACTCCAAACCTGAGCGTTCCAGATTGACTGGCCCTACCAAACACTCAGTCCACGTATGGCATGCTGCTACTAAATGCCTCGGCTGGGCTCGCCCGGCTGACGCTAGCGACTCCACTACGGGACTCCGAACAGCTGGGTAACCTATGGAAATCAAAAGGGTTTGACAAGTGGGACCTCATCGGAATCTTTCACATCAAAGACCTCTGGGATAAGAACGAAGTTAAATCCTTTACCACCTTGCAACAGCAATTTGATCTAGCAGACACAGAGCACTTTCGCTACACACAAGCCCGACATGCATTACGATCCCTTCTGCCGCAGGGTACCATTCTTCCCGAGTCTTCCCCACTGGAGGATAGGATACTAGACGGCCATCTTCCTGAAAAAGCTATCTCCTTGATATATAAAAAGTTGATAGATAACATGGTGAATCCTCTCCAAACATTACGGGATAGTTGGATGAGGGATGGTATAGAGATGGATGATGAAGAATGGCAGGAGGCAATATCTTCCCCAAGAGTGGTTGCCATTCCAGCGCGACTCAGATTGGTGCAGCTCAAAATCCTTCACAGGATATACATGACAGGACCCCAACTGGTGCAGATGGGAAGAGCTGACAAGGGGGAGTGTAGAAGGGGATGCGGCCGATTAGAAACATTCATGCACATTATATGGGAATGCGACCTCATACATCCCTATTGGCAGAAAATACACAACATTCTTAATGCAGTACTGCCCTCACACCTTCACCCTGAAGCCCGCAGGTGCCTCCTCAATGTGTGAGAGCCTACGGACTTGAATGTTTCTCTGACACAATGGGTCACTTTGGGCTTAATGCTCGCAAAAAGGAATATCGCGCAGCTATTGGGTGCATCCCACCCACCCACAGTGGAGGCCTGGGAAAAAGACCTCGACTGGTGCATGCATAGGGAAAAGACAGTTTATGTGGCTAGGGGCTGCCCCAAAAAATGGTCTCGCATATGGGCACTGTGGAACTCCTACCGTGGGGATATATGCCAACCGCCTTGTAATATTGAATATGATGATCCCCTCTCCCCGTAGACTTTCCCTATGATGTAAAGTTATCATTAGCTCTCACTTATTGTCTCCGTGATGTATGATCTTGCTTTTTTTTTTTTTTTTAAATACAGCAATAATCAGAGTTCAGTGGGCCGCTAAGGTCTCTGGTCCCTGGTGCAACTGCACCTGATGCATCCACGTCTGAGTGGATGGATCAGAGAAACTATTGCTTCTGCCTCTGTGATCGCTGAAGCTCCTTTGCCTGAGATCATTACAGGAGGATCCACTCACGGTGAGGCTGCCTCCTTGACTATCTGAATGTTGGATCCGATGGAAATGTGCTGAGCGCCCACCTGGGCCTCTCCCCGCACATTCCCGAATCACTACAGAGTTCAGGGAGTAGGTACAAGTGAGGGTAATATTGTACAGAATGTTTTAAAATGAGTTGTTTCTCGAACCTGAATGACTTGTTTGCTTACTGTTTCCTGAAAAATCAAAATCTTAACACTATGAAAGTTTGTCTGCATTTGATGATGATATTGATGTAATCCAAAAGACGTCCAGAGGTAGCCATGAGGTAAGTTATGAGTAAGAGGTTTATTAAGCTTGGATACAGGTCAGGTTTAGATGGTAAGTAGAAGATATGAAGTTCAGCCCCACCAGGAGCAGCATCCTTGCTGCTCAGCCCTCACACTCCAACTGTCTCTCTCTCCACTCCACCTGGCACTCCAGCATTCCACTACATCATCAACATTCCACATACACATCATATTCATACTGGCTGAGCAGCAGAGAATGGGTAACCAGGGAAAGGATGCATTATGAGAAATCAAGGTATAACACATATGTTTTATGAGTTATATTTGTGGCCAGCAGTGCTTTGGTGTACCTCAACAGTAATGACCGGGACGAGAATTTAAAACATAGTGACATTGCCCCGGTTACTTACCCGGTAATCTTCATAATCCTTAATCCTAGAACATCCTCGTCACAGTCATTAGGACACACCCACCCTCACTGCACCTGCCGGCCCGATCTGATGCCTTGGTAAGATCAGGATTCGTCATGGGTCCTCGGGTAGGTGGGTCTTGTGTCCAACTGCCCACCCTTTTTACTTTTTCCCCGTTACGAGGTGGGGTGCACCTCAGTAGTAATGACCGTGACAAGGAAGTTTAAGGACTAAGCGTAATAAAGGTAATCGCTAAGTAACCTGGCTGTAGTGTGTCACATGCACGTGATCATGCTCGTGATTACTCCGGCATGATCACGTGCGGTGCTTTCTTTTAAAATATGTATTCCTCGTGAGTTTCTCGGCTGGGTTCCTTCTCCATGGTTTCCAAGGCCACTTGTTAGATGCGGTTGTGGATTTCATGGATTCGAATCGCGGCTGGAGGGGTCTCCTGCATTTCTGAATAAAACTTAGTAAAACTACTCAAAAGTCTACAGTTTTACTCACCTTACATTTGGCGACGAGCGGGAGCAGGAGCTCCCCACAACTACTTTTGAATCAGAACCCCGATGCAATTTCATCAGTTTCCCTGATCTTCCTCTGCCCTGGCTGTGACGCTCTGACTGCACCATCATTGGAGGCGGTCGGAGATCTTCTTCCTGCACACGGGAGCTGCACAGGTATTTCAGTGAATTTCCTTTCTATTTCATGGCCCGCTGATGTCACCCTTCACGTCACGCGGCGGCCATCTTGGATTGGGATGCTAAAGGCCTATAACATAGGCACATGATCAGGCACACGTCATTAACGACGTTACGTGGCGGCCATATTTGAATGGCTATTTAGACACTCTGCTGTATTTGGCCACATTCAAGCCTGCTTCAAAGTGGCGGCCACCTTAAATTGGGAAAGGTTCTTCACACAGCTATTTTATACATAGCAAATGACTTTGGACATCATTTTGGTTTGGGAAACATGTTATTAGTAAATTTCCAGCTATTTTAAACATATATCCAGCTATTTTAAACAATAGCGAATAAACTTTGGACATCATTTTGGATTGGGAAACCTATTATTCGTATACATCCAAAACTTTCAAACAACTTTATTGAAATGTCCAACCTTTAACAGTTTGTGCAAATTCATCCATTCTTACAGAATCCTGGAAAACCTGCACAACAGTGGGATAAATGGCACAGCACATTTGAAAGCTTCCTTGTTGCTATTGATCCGGATAAATTCAACGCAAAGAGGAAGAGGGCCATCTTATATAGCAATCTTGGTCTTGAGGGTCAAGAAGTCTTTAACAGTCTTCCAGCAATATCTTCTGTAGGACAAGGTGAAGGATGGAGTGAATACCTGGAAGCTATTACCAGATTGAAGAACAAATTTTCGGAACAACCCAGTATTTTATTAGAAAGGTTCAACTTCAATAAGAGGAATCAATTAACAGATGAGTCAGTAGAAGAGTATATTTCAGCCCTTAGGATTTTGCAACAAAGTGCAACTTTGGCCCATCTATTGACATTTCTATTAGAGATCAATTTGTTTTTGGATGTAATTCTAAAAGAATTCAAGAACGCTTACTTTCCTACAGAGATCCAACACTGTCAGAAGTAATTGACATGGCAAAAGCTATTGAATGCTCAATATTTTCCAGCAAGTGTATTTCCTCTGATACAAAATTTCAGCCCCTCAACAACGTCAACAATGTAGAAACTCCAGAAGTTATTAATGCTTTGTCTTACAGATGAATGAACGAATTAATTAATTAATTAATATTAGATTTCTAAAGCGCGAACTTAGCCCAGAGGTGTCAAGGCGCTGCAGGAGGGACTGTCATACAGAAAGAAAAGAAAAACTCAAACTGACGTCTCTGTAAAGAGCCAGGTCTTAAGAGCCTTGCGTAAAAGAGAGTGAGACATTTGTCCGGAGAGATTGCCAGGGAGGGAGTTCCATAGCTTAGCAGCGGCAATAGAAAAATCCCTGCCTCCCCATCTAGTCTTTTTGAACCTTGGGACTACCAACAGATTTTTACTAGCTGACCTAAGCTGCTTGGCAGGGACATAGAGCCGGAAGTGCCCTTTAATAGAATCCGGGCCTAGGCCATAAAAAGCCTTGTGGGTAAGACATAGTGCTTTGAACTGGATTCTTCTATTTAAAGGAAGCCAATGCAGCTTGCTCAGGGAGGCTGAAACTGAGTGGTATTTTGGAAGATCCATCACCAGTCTTGCTGCTGCGTTCTGCACCAGCTGCAGACGACGGATCAGGCTTTTAAAAATGCCCAAATAGAGGGCTTTACAATAGTCCAGTCTGGACATCACTAAGGCAATCACCGCCTGCTTTCGGGAGGCAAAAGAGAGGAAATGGGAGATTTTCCTGAGAATCCTAATGATCCCAAAACATGTGGAAACCGTTCTATTAATCTGCCGACTCAGAGAGAGAGAGTTGTCCACTATGACCCCTATATTTTTTACCATGGGATACAGGGTGAGGGCAGCAGCCAAGCGTATCTGGCCACCAGTCACTAGACCAGGTGTTCTGTTGGTTTCCAAAGATCAGGACCTCTGTTTTTCCCCCATTAAGTTTAAGGTAGTTCTCCACCATCCAGGAGGAGACCGCCTGCATGCAATTTTTAAAATTTGTAGCAGATTCCCTAATGCTGTGAGAAATAGACACCATAATTTGCGTGTCGTCAGCATAGGACAGTCCCTCCAATCCAAATGACCTTACAACCCTTGCCAGTGGGGCGACATAGATATTAAAAAGGATCGGGCTCAGAGAGGAGCCTTGCGGGACTCCACATACCAAATGATTAGGAGCCGAGTAGAATTGACCCATTTTTACAATCTGAGCGCGATCACAGAGGAAGGAGGTAAGTAGCTTGAGGGCCATGCCCCCAATCCCTATCTCCTTGAGCCGTTCCACCAGTCTCAAAGGAGATAGGGTATCAAAGGCTGCGGTCACGTCAAGAAGAACCAACAGCGTGGCGTGTCCTGCATCAACCTGAAGACGAAAAAGACAGATCTAAAAATAATTCTAATAAGTCATTTAACAAAAAAAGTACTTTTTGTTTCAGATGTGGATCCAAGAACCATCTAAGTAATAACCCTGTTTGTCCTGCCATCGGTAAAAAATGTACAAAATGTCACAAAATGGGTCACTTTTCAGGGGTGTGTAGAAGTTTAGGGAACATCACTAAGGTTGGTGCTATTGATATCTCTTCTGTTTCAGAAGAATGTTCCTTGCCACATGATTTTGGTAAACTACTTCTCACCCTTGAAGTAGATCCACTGGATTCACCTCCAATTAAGGGTCCCGTTTGTAATGTGTACATTGGTGACACAAAACTTGATATGATGGCAGACTCAGGGGCTCCCATCACTATCATTTCAGATACGCTGTATGAACGAGTGTGGTCTACATTGAAACCTTTAAACACTCCTGATGTTTTTCCAAAAGCTTATGGAGACAAAGATATTGATATGCTTGGTTTTTTCTGGGACAGAGTAAAATGTCTAGGCAGAGAAGCATTTACAAAAATGTATGTTGCTAAAAAAGGTAAATTAATTTTAGGCTGGCGTGATTTAGCAAAGTTGGGTCTAATGTTGATTCCAGGTTCACCCAATCCTGTCAGGATTTGTGATGCCAATTTAGCCAGCACACATGATCCTGAACAAGACACACTCTCAGAAATGGTTACAAATTTTCCAGATGTGTTTACAAATAAGATAGGGTTAATTGATAAATTTGAACATAAAATTAAGTTAAAAAAAAATGCTATGCCTGTGTCTCATAAACTCAGACCGGTTCCCCTATCTGTCAGAGCTGATCTCAAAGTCTTACTGGACACCCTGGTTAGAGATAAGGTAATTATCCAGACTGACTCATCTGAATGGGTCAGTCCCATAGTAATAGTACGCAAAAAGGATAATTCTATCAGGTTATGTGCTGACTTACGCACTTTACACAAGAATATCCTCATTGATTGTCATCCCTTGCCCAAGATTAGTGACCTTCTGTCAAATATTAATGGTGCCAAATTTTTTTCGCTCTTGGACCTTCGTTCTGCCTATCATCAGATTCCACTCACTGCAGAATCCCAAGATCTCACTACATTTATCACTCCTTTTGGAGCTTATAAATGTCTGAGACTTCCCTTTGGCATGGCTTCTGCAGCGAGTGTGTTTCAGAAATTCATGGATTCTATACTTTTTGGAATCTCTGGTACACAGGCATATCAAGACGATGTCCTAATTTTTTCAGAAACTAGAGAGGGGCACAATTCCATTCTAAGAAAAGTCTTGGGGATCTTCAACAAGGTGGGAATTACCCTTAAACCGGATAAATGTAAAATGTGTAAAACAGAATTGGATTATTTGGGTCATTGCATTTCTGATACTGGCATACATCCAAAATTTTCATTGGTAAAGGCAATTCAAGATGTTCCTCCTCCCAAAGACAGAGATTCCCTCAGATCTTTCTTGGGGATGAGTGAATATTACTCAAAATGTATTCAAGATATTCCATCATTGTTCAACCCCTGAGAAACCTTTTAAAGAAAAATGTTGATTTTGTTTGGGATGATGTTGCTAAGCATGCTTTTACTTCTGTCAAAAATGTCATTACTGATGCACCTGCTTTATCAGCTTTTAAGCCTGGTGCAAGATGTTTGGTAACTGTAGATGCCAGTCAAAAGGGAATAGGTGCTGTACTTTCACAGTCGAATGATAATTGTGAACACACTGTGGCTTTTGCTTCTAGGTCTCTAAAATTAGCAGAATCACGATATAGCACAATTGAAAGAGAGGCTTTAGCCTGTTCCTGGGCCATTGAGAAATTTAAAACTTATCTCTGGGGAATGAACTTCTCACTTTTCACTGATCATAAACCTCTTATTCTTCTCCTTAGTGGTGATGGGTCTGGGAAAGCCTCTTCTAGGCTAGTGAGATTGTTATCTCGCTTACATAAATACAATTTTAAAATCGAATTTATACCAGGCAACAAGAATACAAGGGCTGATTTTTTGCCAAGGATGCCTATTCAAGATGATGATACTGATGATGAACATGAGGAAATTGAATCTGTGGTTGTCATTAGATGACATTTTAAATGCTCACGGTTTAATTTCTCGTGATGACTGGATTACGGCTGTTTCTGAAGATAATATTTTGTCTCAAATAATGAAATTTGTTACTCAAGGATGGCCCAAAGAGAGGTGTTTGCCTTCACCCTTAAAACCTTTTTCTCAAGTTTCTAGTGAACTGTTCATAGTTAATGGACTGCTATTTCAGAATGACTTGGTGGTTCCTCCAATGTCAATCAGATCTAAACTTTTTCAGGCAGCTCATTTTGGTCATAAACACTGTCCAAAGAGAGGGGGGACTAGGAGCTGTTGCGAAATAGAAGGTCCTGTACCAATGCTCCTAAGGAAGTCGTCATCAACAAAGTGGTATCAGTTCCTAAAAGAGATAGAAAGAGAACTCTACAACCTATTATGGGTGTGAGTGAATATGCTGGTCTCCAGATAATGGTTGAGTGTGCTTGATGTGGAGGTAAAACTCCTATCGGTTCTTGTGCCCTCACACACCCTTGCGAGTGTAAAGCATCATCATTGGGCAGTGCTCCTCGTGGGGGTGGCGCTGCAGTCCCTCACGGGCCCCACAAGAGGGCTCTTTAGTGGAGATCTTTTTAGGAGGTGCCGCACTTGTGCATGTGGGTGTGTGGGCCAAGTGAGTCAGTGAAAGTGAAGTTAAAATAACCTATCGGTACCCAGGCTAATTTAATGAAGGGTCCTTTAGGTAGATTAAAAAGTTGTGTGGGTTTGAAGACTCTCCTTAAGCAAATAAAGGGAGGGACCAGTGTGTTCCAGCCGCTCTCAAACCATAAAAAAGTGTGTGATGTTTAGAAGTGATTGGTGGTCGACATGTTTTGCGCAGCCAGTGGGTCCCTAATGGATCCCTGTGCACTTCATCAGGACCGTTTGCATGAAATAATAAACGGTAGAAATCAGGGAAAGACACCCTATAATCCCACCATACCTATTGTAAGGTCAGGGAAAACGTCTCAGCGTCCAAGACACGTATTATTCGCGTGCTCAAAACCCAAACCTAATGGAGACACAAAAAGAGAATAAGAGAAAGGGGAAGTGGTTTGTTTACTAATCTTGATATCTTATTATCAAACAGCACAACCATAGTTAATAATGTGGGAGAGAGTGCCACTTAAATAAAGCTCCGTAATTTACGTGCCCTTATTATTAATACTGTGATGTGTTCGCTATGCATTTCAAAAAGAACTGTGTGTACTAAGGCCAATACGGATTTGACCACCATCAGGCAGCGATGTCTCTGTAGGACACGCGCACACAGGGTGGTACTTGGCATCATAAACATTTATTAAAAAGGTAAGGAAAGGTTATTTTAATGATTCATCCTGTGATGACTAAAAAGTGAAGGCGTTATGACAGTACCATCCTGTTCTGATCATATAACGTGCATCTTACTTTCTATCAATAACAGGGGAATAATGTGATCGCCGATTTTGAGGACAGTGTTACGATTATCAGTGATTCGAGCATGCTCATTAATCAACAAGGGCAATATCCGTTAAGAAAAACCGCTGGTGGTTGTGCAAACATTGCTAGTGCAGCTCAGAATGCTAGTCGGTTGTATTGGAGTCCTTGAATGTGGCTACGACAAATTCAGTGCGTTATGTTAACAGCGTGCCGTACACTAATAATCATAATTATAGCATTCAATACTTCTACGAGTCAGAGGAGAATTTTTTTTTTTCATACACTCCCCAGATAGAAGAAGGGCCACGCCGGCGAGTGGTCAGGCTGCCGAGTGGAGTAAGCTGTGTGTAAAAAGAGCAAGAATGGAAAAAATAATAACCCACAGTTACATTCTGCACCACTTGTGTGGCGCGGTAAAGTTACCTTGTATCTGGCATTGGCAGCGATGGGAACTCACCGTCTCTCCCTCGTTGCAGAGCCTGTCAACCTGTCTCCTGATAAGGTTCGCCGGTAACTTTCTCTCAAAAAAACGGGTAAATATAGCAAGGTTACTTTCTGGTTTCTGAGAAGAAAGTGGGCGTGTTCTCACGCGTCTGTAGCGCACGTGATGACGTGTAATGTCGGTAGCCTGCATGAACACATAGGAGGTGTATGACGGCGGCCATCTTAAAAGATCTATGAAGATAAATGTGGTCTTGCCCAAACTGTGAATATTGATGATTGAAAGTGAGACGTCCCAGCGTCCTAGTTTTATACACTCTCGAGTCTTTATTCCTCCCTTTTGTTACTAATGGATGCAGTCTGTCTGTATGTCTTTCTAATCGGTTATTCCCGGGGGGGGGGGGGGATTCTTCCTTAAGAAATGCTTATTGTTGTTTTTATGAAGTGATTGGGTGGAATTTACAGAGGAACTCCCTTATTAGCGATACTCTACTTCATTCTGAGCTAGCTTAAAGAAGTGGAATTGGCTCTTTGTCGTTAACATAGGTAATGTTATTTCGAAGTTTCTAAACCTTCATCTATGTTGCTAATTAATCGGCTTATTTGTTAGAGGTGTAGGAGGAAATTCCTTCCTCGAAACGGGAGATGGTGTTAAGGTCTAATATTACACCCCATGTCTATGTTAGTGTCTATGTTAGTGTCGGTCAGGGTACTCACATTACTTCTTCGAGTCGGTGAGGATTGTCACACCAGATATGTGTCACTGACATCCTATATATGACCTAGAATTTCCCTCCCCCCGGGAATAACCGATTAGAAAGACATACAGTCAAACACAGACAGACTGCATCCATTAGTAACAAAAGGGAGGAATAAAGACTCGAGAGTGTATAAAACTAGGACGCTGGGACGTCTCATTTTCAATCATCAATATTCACAGTTTGGGCAAGACCACATTTATCTTCATAGATCTTTTAAGATGGCCGCCGCCATACAACTCCTATGTGGTCATGCACGCTACCGACATTACACGTCATCACGCGCGCTACAGACGCATGAGAACACGCCCACTTTCTTCTCAGAAACCAGGAAGTAACCTTGCTATATTTACCCGGTTTTTTGAGAGAAAGTTACCGGCGAACCTGATCAGGAGACAGGTTGACAGGCTCTGCAACGAGGGAGAGACGGTGAGTTCCCATCGCTGCCAATGCCAGATACAAGGTAACTTTACCGCGCCACACAAGTGGTGCAGAATGTAACTGTGGGTTATTATTTTTTCCATTCTTGCTCTTTTTACACACAGCTTACTCCACTCGGCAGCCTGACCACTCGCCGGCGTGGCCCTTCTTCTATCTGGGGAGGGTATGAAATTTTTTTTTTCTCCTCTGACTCGTAGAAGTATTGAATGCTATAATTATGATTATTAGTGTACGGCACGCTGTTAACATAACGCACTGAATTTGTCGTAGCCACATTCAAGGACTCTAATACAACCGACTAGCATTCTGAGCTGCACTAGCAATGTTTGAACAACCAACAGCGGTTTTTCTTAACGGATATTGCCCTTGTTGATTAATGAGCATGCGGCGATCACATTATTCCCCTGTTATTGATAGAAAGTAAGATGCACGTTATATGATCAGAACAGGATGGTACTGTAATAACGCCTTCACTTTTTAGTCATCACAGGATGAATCATTAAAATAACCTTTCCATACCTTTTTAATAAATGTTTATGATGCCAAGTACCACCCTGTGTGCGCGTGTCCTACAGAGACATCGCTGCCTGATGGTGGTCAAATCCGTATTGGCCTTAGTACACACAGTTCTTTTTGAAATGCATAGCGAACACATCACAGTATTAATAATAAGGGCACGTAAATTACGGAGCTTTATTTAAGTGGCACTCTCTCCACATTATTAACTATGGTTGTGCTGTTTGATAATAAGATATCAAGATTAGTAACAAACCACTTCCCCTTTCTCTTATTCTCTTTTTGTGTCTCCATTAGGTTTGGGTTTTGAGCACGCGAATAATACGTGTCTCGGACGCTGAGACGTTTTCCCTGACCTTACAATAGGTATGGTGCGATTATAGGGTGTCTTTCCCTGATTCCTACCGTTTATTATTTCATGCACACGGTCCTGATGAAGCGCACAGGGATCCATTAGGGACCCACTGGCTGCGCGAAACATGTCGACCACCAATCACTTCTAAACATCACACACTTTTTTATGGTTTGAGAGCGGCGGGAACACACTGGTCCCTCCCTTTATTTGCTTAAGGAGAGCTCCAAACCCACACAACTTTTTAATCTACCTAAAGGACCCTTCATTAAATTAGCCTGGGTACCGATAGGTTATTTTAACTTCACTTTCACTGGCTCACTTGGCCCACACACCCACATGCACAAGTGTGGCACCTCCTAAAAAGATCTCCACTAAAGAGCCCTCTTGTGGGGCCCGTGAGGGACTGCAGCACCACCCCCACGAGGAGCACTGCCCAATGATGATGCTTTACACTCGCAAGGGTGTGTGAGGGCACAAGAACCGATAGGAGTTTTACCTCCACATCAAGCACACTTAACCATTATCTGGAGACCAGCATATTCACTCACACCCATAATAGGTTGTAGAGTTCCTCTTTCTATCTCTTTTAGGAACTGATACCACTTTGTTGATGAGCTCATTTTGGTCACCTAGGGGTAGGAGCCACTTCGAAAAACATCAAACAATATTTTTGGTGGCCCGCTATGGACTCTCAAATTGCTGCTTGGATATCATCCTGCAGTACTTGTTTACTATCTGACAAACACTGGCTCACACATAAAACACCTTTACATACAGTACCTTTACCAGAAGAACCGTTGTCCAAGGTTGCTCTGGATTTTGAAGGTCCTTTTCACTTGCTACCACCTGATAAGAGATTTTTGATAGTCTTAGTTGACTATTTCTCTAAATGGATTTTTTTTTACTTTGTTCCCTCTGCAAACACTTCTTCGGTAATCACATTTTTGGATAATATTTTCACTTGCGAAGGTCCCCCAAGGGAGCTTGTTACAGATAATGGCACTCACTTTGTTTCCACACAAATGAAAGATTTTGTTGCAAAACACCACATTAAACATCTCAAGGTTGCGTTATATTCTCCAACCTCAAATGGTCTAGTTGAAAGGGTTAATACATTTTTGAAGGAAGGGGTACAAACAGCAATTGCAATTGGGTGTCAAGTTGAAGTCTTCCTGAAAGAAAAGGCTTGGAACTATCACCTCTCTCCACATTCCACTACAGGTGTACCTCCCTTCACTCTATTAAGGAAGAGAAATCCTAGGGCACAACTCTGTCCAGATTGGTTAAGAGATACGTTACCAAAGGATAACCATTGTTTTTGTACTATCTCTGAACTTGTCAAAGAGAGGGTAAAATTGTCACAAACCAAAAAAATCTCTATATGATGTGTCCCATGCTACAAAAACTGTTGATTTTCATGTGAATGATTGGGTTTTGCTTAGACTTCCTCATAAAGTTAAAAAGGGTGAGTCTAAGTTTTCTAACCCAATCAAAGTAGAAAAGGTTGCGATAGGTGCTGTTTTTCTCCAAGGTAAGGGGTGGTGGTCTAAAAGAGACCTAGTTAAATTATCCCTTGAGCAAGCACGTCATATTGGTAAACACAAGAAGAGTGAAGACTCTCAGGGGCATATTCTCAAGGACTTATCGCCGATTTATCGGCACTTTAGCGCCGCAAAAGTGGCGATAGATTTATCGCCCTATTCTCAAGCTGGTGCAAACTGCCGATATCGCCAGTTTTCCAGCGATAGCTGCTGCAAAAAATATCGCCTCGGATGAGAGCGACAACTAACGCTAATGAAATGCAGAGTAGGCGTTCCCGTGCAAAAACACAACAAAACACCACTTCGTGATATTCTCAACGACCAGCCAGATCGGCGAAGCGATCCAAAAACAGGCGATAAGGCGCGTTAGCAGCAGGGATTTAACACCTGCTCATTACTGGTGTTAAGCAGGACGACAACCTGCAGTAGAAAGGGAGCCCAGCCCAGAGCCACATCTGAAGACCAACACATGTCATGGAGCTACTGATCATGCAGCTCGGAGACCCAAGAGGGCCACAACACCCACTGCCACCACCCCCAGGCCCCCCCCACCCGACCACCCCCCCCTGACTACCACAGAGGCAGTGCAGAACAAGACAGCGGACCTTCCGAAAACGCACCAGCCTCACAGACTTAACGCCAGAGGATGTCATTGCCCACTACAGGCTCAAAAGGACAACCATCCTCCGCATCCTGACCCACATTGCCCACAGGCTGACGGTACCAACACAGCGGAGAACCAACATCCCTCCGCAGACAAAGCTGCTGGCTGTGCTGCACCTGTTGGCCTCTGGTACCTTCCAACCAACAACTGCCAGAGTCGGAGGAGTCTCACAGCCAGCCCTATCAAAGTCCCTCACACCTGTCTTGGATGCTATCATCAGCTTGGTACCCCAGCACCTTCACTTCCCCCACACTGCGCAGGAACAGCTGGAGACCAAGCAAGGCTTCTACGCCATAGCTGGATTCCCGCACGTGTTGGGGGCAATTGACTGCACACATGTCCTACTTGTGCCCCCTGCCGACACTGCACACAATTACCGCAACAGAAAGCACACGCATTCCATCAATGTGCAGGCAATAGTGGACCACCGGGGACTCTTCACCAACGTCGTCGCCAACTACCCAGGCAGTGTACATGATTCCTACATCTTCCGACAGTCCATCATCAACCAGCGCTTCCAGGATGGCACTTATGGAAATGCACTGCTCGTTGGTAAGTACTAAATGAACACACCACACACCTCAACTCCACAATCATGCAACTCACAACTGTGGGAATGCACATGTTACAAAATCACATACAACATGCCAAACAACATGCCCACCTACCGGACACGACAACACAAGTAACTGTGGTAACCATGGCCAGCCATGTAGACAAACCATCCACGTCATGGCACCTCTGCCACACAATTGCAGAATGTGGGGAGAGGTGGGAACCAAGTCTGTGCGAAGGAGGCAAGTGACCCATGAATAAGAATGTACAAAATGCCAAGTGTGGCGGTGATGTGCTGGACAGACTTCAGTATGCAGAGCACAGACATGTCCATGTGGACATATACTGCTGGTGTTTGTAGTGTTGTGGACAGTGGACGCAACCATGTCACCTCAGGCAGTGGGGAAGACCTTGGACATGTAGCTATGTCATCCCCCCTGTAAGCGTAAGCGAAGTGGGCTGGGCCAGCGTACGCGAGTCCAGCGTAGGAGTGGGAATAAATAGCCCGGGGCTCTGGGCGTGGTTCACTTCCGGGATGGCCACCAAAGTAAATACTGCGTGTGTCTCTGTGTCCGCCATATCCTGACCATAGGCCTACACACACGTGGCCGACCACCTTCAACGGCCAATATCACAGTGTCGTTGTCAGGCGTGTGGACATGCGCAGACAGTCATGACAATGGTGTGTCTTAGGAGTGCAAGTGATGCAACCGCGCAGCGCACACAAGTAAATAGGCTTGGGGGAGTGAGGAGCAGCTGTGAGGCAACGTAATACACATGGATGCCGCTCATTTGCCACAAGCAATACATGTCAAACATGAATCCCAAAGTCGCACACATCACACACCACTAAACTAATAAGCCTGCCAACACAGAATGCAGAACCACCGGTTGACACATATCTCTCTCCCCTGTCAGAGGTGATCAAGGATATGCACTCTGCCCGTGGATGATAACACCCCTCCGAGACACGAACACCCAGGCCCAGAGGCAGTACAATGCAGCCCACAAACGCACCAGGGGCATTGTGGAGCGCTCATTTGGCGTGTTAAAATCACGTTTCAGGTGCCTGGACATCACAGGTGGAAGACTCCTGTACAGCCCGGAAATAGTGTGCAAGATGATCATTGCATGTTGTGTGTTGCACAACATATGTGTACGCACCAATGCCCCATGGATCCAAGTGCCTGATGCACCGGACGATGATGATGAAGATGAGGCAGGTGGACCACACCCCAGTGCAGCTGCAGCAGGATTAGCCCGAAGGAACACAATCATTAACAATTTCTTCACATGAGCACGTCACATTGTGACTGTCCTTAGCAATCATGGGACAGGACAAAATGACCACAGGCACAGCATGTGCAAATACATTCATTCCAACACACATTCCCTGTGTGCATGTCACTCCTCTGCATAACCACATCACTCTGACAAGTGTAAGTGCAACATTTAGTGCTAACAATCTCACAAATGGCAATTAGATGGTGGGTGTGTCACCTCTGTACAGAGAGGCTGTTTAGGGTGCCACGTATTCAAAATGCCATTACGTAATCCCACTCAGCAGCGTATCACATGTGTGCAAATTCATGACATAAAGGCTGTCATTTGTGACCAAGAAAAGACAACAGGGCGTCTTTTGGGGTCAAATATGTACCACCATGATGCAGAGAGTTGCACCCTGTGACTCAAGTCCCACAACATTAGCAACATGGACGTGAGGGGGAATCACTGCCCCTACATTCATCCATACTTTCATACTTGCTTGATCATAGACATGACACATCTGTGTGAATTAGAATGTTTTAATCACATTCAGTGGAGTGTTGAAGCTGGACCAGTACATGACCATGCAAACCCCACTTTACATTGTTGCCCCGTGGAGGGCCAGCCAGAGTCCTTTAGGGATTGACAAGTTCATCGGAAGAGGAAGAGTTCAGTCCGCAGTCTGATTGCTGTGTCATTGGTAACCAAACAAAATATGGCAGTCCATGTCGAGGTCCAAGGTGAGTGTCGCAGAGTGTATCGGGGGACAGTGGAAGGTGATGATGCAGAGGGCAGAACCAAGCTGAAACAGGCCATATGGCGGAGATGAATGCTACCGCTTCCTTCTTACCACTAAGGCAGACTCATCTGCATCTTCGTCCTCTGATGTTTCATGTGCCTCACATGTGGGTGGTGTTGTTTTGTCTGCATCACTGTGTGGCAGTGACACATCAGTGGCCGGAGGTGGATTGGCTGTAGCACTGTGTGTCACTGACACATCAGGGGGCGGAGATGTGGATGTAGAAGCAGCAGCAGCATTCATCGGCGCCAGGCCTTGTGGCGGCAATGCCATGATGAGGGTCTGCAGGGCATGGAAGAACCCAGCTACATCTCGCTGGTGTGCAGCCGTGGCAGCCATTCTTTCCACCTGCATCCGCTCCATGTTCTCCATGATCCTCCGCATGTGTCCCAACTCCCGGCTGACATCGCTGGAGCCACTCTGACTAGACAGTTGTCCTTGTCTCAGAGTCAGGACACCAGCGATGTCAGCCATGGATCGTTGGAGAGTATGGAGCGGACTGTGGGTGTCCGTTAGGGACTGTAAGTGGTCCCTGATGGGACTTAGACACCCACGTATGGCATCTAGTTTGGCTGCCATGAGGTCGAACCCCACCCGCACCTGATCAGCCATCTTCTCCTGGCACCCTAACACACGGCGTTGGAAGGCCATGTGTTGTTCGTGGGGGTCCTGGGAGACAGCCGTGGTGGTGGGTGCTTCCTGCTGTGTGGTCTGTGCAGGGGGTGAGGTCTCATCGATGCAGCTGGGCTGCCCTGCTCCTGGAGGTGAGGTGCCGAAGCTGTCCATGAGCTCTTGGAGGGCGTCGGTGTCGAAGGTGTGGAGGTCCTCTTCTTCATCAGTGAAGAGCTGTTGGGTCTTCTCTGCAGGAGGTGTTGATTCTCCCTCTGCAATGTGAAGGGGAGATGCAGTTTAACATTGTGTTCACATGTATGTTGACGCATTGTACAAGTTTACATACAGACTGCATGACAATGTACATTGTGACTGTTTGGGAGGAGCTGCCTATTTGATGCGGGACAGTGGACATTTCGACAACATCACGGATGTGTGTTTGTACTTGTACATTATCATCTCACATTTCCCTGTTATGCCAAATGTGATTGGCCAGTTTCTCCACACAAGCGGCACCAGTTGTGTCCTCTGTTCTGTTGTGAACGTGTTGCAGTTTGTACCAGATTGTTGTCAATGTTGATGTGCTCTGAATGTTATGTGTGTGTGCTGCATTTTGGGAGAGTCGCCCCTGCAGCTCTGATTTTGCTGCCCCTTATCCCTTTCAGGCGGTGTGCCTTTGACTTCTGTGCTTATACAGTGCTGAGATGTTGCATACTTGGGTAAATTGGGCTCTTGGTGGGAGTTGGGACTCTGGGGCATGGTTTGTCCGCAGATGTGTTGTTGACGTCAGGAGTTGTTTGTGCACGTGGATGTGTCAGAGTGTGACCTGCTCCTTTACGGATGTGGTCCACACTCAGCCACCTCAGTGTCGTGGCGTGCAACATGTCATGATATATTGACTGCAGCCATGCTATTCGTCATGCAGTGTCACTTGCATTGTCAGTGTGGCTCACAGACACGCCGCTTTGCTGGGTTTGGCACATGTGCATGGGTTGGTTGTGAGATTGGTGATGTGTGGGAAGGGCCCCCTCTGGGCACATAGTCGACGGGGGCCTACTTGCTGTTTCTAGGTGTGCTGCAGTGTGCCAAGGGGATCAGGGACATGATCCAGAGTCATTGTGGGTGTGCACTGTGCTCCGCTTGATTGTGCATGTGTACCATTGTGCCCATCTCCCCCCGTCCCCCCAGTCCCTGGTCGGTACTCACCCTGTTGCTGTTGTGTCGGGTCATGTTGAGCAGTGTCCAGTCCCCCAACTCCTGCCACCGTCTCCCCACTGATGACTGTGGACACTATTTCCTCCATCTCATCCATCTCATCCAGCTCCTCCTGTGGCGCTGGACTCCCACCCCCAGTCTGCATCGCTGCCTTCTGGTTGTTGGCGAGTTTCTGCTTGGTCTTGCACTTGACATCATTCCAGCGCCTCTTGAGCTCTTCCATTGTCCTCCTCAGCACTCCGACTGCATTCACCTTGTCCACGATGGACTGCCATATTCCATTTTTTGTTGCTAATGACACAGTGGAGGTGACGAACAGCTGTTGATGGTGTTCTATCCCCGCCGATATCAGGATCCTGTTTTCCTGCGGACTGAACCGCGTCTTCCTCTTCTTCTTCTCCTTGCCCTTCCCCGACCCCGAGGTCCCAGGCTCGTCCTCCGTGGGGCTTGTGGGGTTCTGGTTGTCCTCTGTACTTGCTCCGGCTACCTCCATTGTGCTTCGCAGTTGTTTTGGTTTTGTTTGTGGGTTTTTTTCTGCTTTTATAGTGATTTTTCCCGCCTGACGTGTGTGAATTGCAGGCCTGGCGTAGCTTATCGCTGATTTTTTTATCGCGGTTGGGCCCATCGCCACTTTTTTCACGTTCGGCTTTAGATTTTTATCGCCGTCCCGGTAATTTTATCGCGGACATTTGACGCGTTATCGGGAAACTATCGCATGTTACCGCCGAGTTGAGAATACGACGTTAACATGGCGTTATTTTCCCGCGATAGACGGCGATATGAAAAATTGTGTTAACCTATTTTGGCGATAATTATCGCACGTTCTTGAGAATATCCCCCTCAATGGTTTGAGATGGGGAATGATCTTACTCCTCTAGACCTGCCTTCTACAAGAAATGTGCACACTCTTCCGACAGTCTCTCCCACTAGAGATAATTTAGCAGATGCGGATGTTTCTGACCTTGTTCAAGTGCCTCCTTCTAATAGTCGTACATCCTCAAGTGCTGTTTACCCAGATGGACAAGTTGCAACAAGATCCATGTGCAATGTTTCCATGCCTACTCGGTTTAAAGATTTTTATGTTGGTTAATGCATCTATTTAAAATGTCCTTTTTAAAGAAAAACTAATGTACTATGTTTTTTTTATGCTTCTTGGCTTCAAAATCTTGCTTTATTTTTAAGTTTTCATTTTGTTTCTGTTATAAAAAGGAAGATGTTGTAGTGTGTCACATGCGCGTGGTCATGCTCGTGATTACTGCGGCATGATGACGCGCGGTGCTTTCTTTTAAAATATGTATTCCTCGTGAGTTTCTCGGCTGGGTTCCTTCTCCATGGTTTCCACGGCTGCACGTTAGATGCGGCTGTGGATTTCATGGAGTCGGATCGCGGCTGGAGGGGCTCCTGCATTTCTGAATAAAACTTAGTAAAACTACTCAAAAGTCTACAGTATTACTCACCTTACTCTGGCATTGAGAACACAAGGGAACCGTCAACCCAGGAGTTAAACTACTAACCCCGATAACAAACAGCAACTTACGACACAGGGATAACCACTAACCTTGGGCCCCGGAGCAGCGCGCTTCCCGGCATAAAGCGCTTCAACTCCTCATCAGGGTTAGGAAGCGCGATATAAATGTAATTACAGTTACAATATGAATCCACAACAATGTTGGGTTAGATCAAGAAACCAGGCACTGCCACTCACAGCGCATTCCCACGATCAGGCGACAGAAAGCATAGATCCCTCACAACTGCCCACCTGCACAGCTGTCAGTAACCGGCGCTTAATTTGAGCCGGTGGTTGCAGGTGAGGCCCACCGGCATTTGTCTGTGGGAACTAGAATTTATTTTATTGATCAGGTTTGGACAGAGAACAAGAGAGAGAATGCCAGGAAAGGGAGAAAGAAAGAGGAAGTGAAAAAGGAAAAACAGTGAGAAAGGACAGGTGAAAGAGAAACTCTGCAGGAGTGAGACAAAGGGTCAGGGTGTGAGACACCGCCCGAGTATGCGGCAATCCCCACTTCCGGCAGCGGCACCAGCGGGGTCTGAGAAAAATATGGGCCCGGCTCTATTTCTTTTACAAAATAAGCACTGGCTGTAACAAGAGAGATCAGCTGTCTTCTGTGATAAAACATACAGCTGCAAGATGGCGACGAGAGGTGGGGGGGCCTTAGCGAAAGAGACTGCATGACTCCCTAAATCACCGCACACAACAGGGGTGAGATCTGTGCCCCAGACCCACACAGTCCGGATCAGACGAATCAAGTAACTTCGGAGCACGCACGCGCACACCACGGATTACGGCCGACGCTCGTGAGACCTCGTCTCCCACTGGGGCACTTTAACTCATCCCCAGTCTGACAAACTCCTCAGAGGGCGAAGGGGAGGATGAAAGCGGTGGATGTTGTGACACACCCACACCTCATTCACCTCACATGTGGAGGAAGGAGGCTGGCACAGAGTGTTGTCTTTGTTTCTTTAGTGGGTCAGCACACAAAGCAAGGAGGAGGGGGACAATGGAATGGGAGAGAACACAACAGAACGTATTGAAACCCAGACGTGGAAAGAAGTTTAACCAGGAAGAAGCTGTGTGACTCACGAAGAAAGTCATTGTGAGAGATTTATGTAAAAGAGAACAAGAAAGGAGAGAGTGCAGCTGTGCTTCTGTGGAATAATTTACCAAGGCAGGAAAGGTTACAAGAGCAAAGAGAAGACGTGCAGGCAAGGGCACCAAACCACAGATGGCAGAAATCAACCTTTTCAGCGAAAAATCCAGAAATACCCCAAACTGAAATGACATGCCACTCAGACTAGCTGTAGCATTCAAGCCACCTTCTTATAACACCGTTACATATTACCGGTGTCTAATTGTGGGGCTCTTGTTCTGACATGTAGAGCTCTTCTTGCGGCACCGGTAGACGCATGCCAAGGCACTGGTGTCTAATTGTGGGGCTCTTGTACTGACATGTAGACCTCTTCTTGGGGCACCGGTAGACGCCATGCCAAGGCACCGGTGTCTAATTGTGGGGCTCTTGTACTGACATGTAGACCTCTTCTTGGGGCACCGGTAGACGCCATGCCAAGGCACCGGTGTCTAATTGTGGGGCTCTTGTACTGACATGTAGACCTCTTCTTGGGGCACCGGTGGACACATGTCACAACACAGGTGTCTAGTTGTGGGCCGCATGTTCGGACACGTAGAGATCTTCTTGCGGCACCGGTAGACGCATGCCAAGGCACCGGTGTCTAATTGTGGGGCTCTTGTTGAGACATGTAGACCTCTTCTTGGGGCACCGGTAGACGCCATGCCAAGGCACCGGTGTCTAATTGTGGGGCTCTTGTACTGACATGTAGACCTCTTCTTGGGGCACCGGTGGACACATGTCACAACACAGGTGTCTAGTTGTGGGCCGCATGTTCGGACACGTAGAGATCTTCTTGGGGCACCGGTGGACGCATGCCAAGGCACCGGTGTTTAATTGTGGGGCTCTTGTTCTGACATGGAGAGCTCTTCTTGCAGCACCGGTGCACACATTCCAAGGCACCGGTCTCTAATTGTGGGGGTCTTGTTCACACATGCAGAGCTCTTCTTGTAGCGCCGGTGGACACATGCCATGGCACCAGTGTCTAATTGTAGGGCTCTTGTTCAGACATGTAGAGCTGTTCTCGCAGCACCGGTGGACACATGCCAAGGCAACGGTGTCTAATTGTGGGGCTCTTGTTCAGACATGTAGAGCTCTTCTTTCGGCACCGGTGGACACATGCCAATGCACCAGTGTCTAATTGTGGGGCGCTTGAACAGACATGGAGAGCTCTTCTTTCGGCACCGGTGGACACATGCCAATGCACCGGTGTCTACTTGTGGGGCTCTTGTTCAGACATGTAGAGCTCTTCTTTCGGCACCGGTGGACACATGCCAAGGCGTCGGTGTCTAATTGTGGGGCTCTTGAACAGACATGGAGCGCTCTTCTTGCGGCACCGGTGGACACATGCCAATGCACCAGTGTCTAATTGTGGGGCTCTTGAACAGACATGTAGAGCTCTTCTTTCAGCACCGGTGGACACATGCCAAGGCAGCGGTGTCTAATTGTAGGGCTCTTGAACAGACATGTAGAGCTCTTCTTTCGGCACCAGTGGACACATGTCAAGGCGCCGGTGTCTAATTGTGGGGCTCTTGTTCAGATATGTAGAGCTCTTCTTTCGGCACCGGTGGACACATTCCAAGGCGCCGGTGTCTAAATGTGGGGCTCTTGAACAGACATATAGAGTTCTTCTTTCAGCACCGGTGGACACATGTCAATGCACCAGTGTCTAATTGTGGGGCTCTTGAACAGACATGGGGAGCTCTTCTTGTGGCACCGGTGGACACATGCCAAGGCACCAGTGTCTAATTGTGTGGCTCTTGAACAGACATGTAGAGCTCTTCTTGCGGCACCGGTGGACAAATGCCAAGGCACCAGTGTCTAATTGTGGGGCTCTTTTTCTGACACGTAGAGCTCTTCTCGGGGCACCGGTGGATGCATGTGAAGGCACCGGTGTCTAATTGTGGGGTTCTTGTTTGGACGCGTAGAGCTGTGCTTGGAGAACCGCTGGACGCATGCCAAGGCACCGGTGTCTAATTGTGGAGCTCTTGTACTGACATGTAGAGTTCTTCTTGCAGCACAGGTGGGCACACGCCAAGCCATCAGTGTCTAATTGTGGGGCTCTTGTTCGGACAGATAGTGCTCTTCTTGCAGAACCGGCAGACGCATGCCAAGGTGCTGGTGTCTAATTGTGGGGTTCTTCTTCGGACATGTAGGCTCTTCTTGCAGCATTGGTAGACGCATGTCAAGGCATCTGTGTCTAATTGTGCGGCTCTTGTTTGGACACATAGAGCTCTTCTTGGAGGACCGCTGGATGCATGCCAAGGCACCGGTGTCTAATTGTGGAGCTCTTGAATAGACATGTAGGGCTCTTCTTGGGGCACCGGTGGACATGTGTCAAGGCACCGGTGTCTAATTGTGGGGCTCTGATTCTGACATGTAGAGCTCTTCTTGCCGTACCAGTGGACACATGCCAAGGCACCAGTGTCCAATTGTGGGGCTCTTGTTCAGACATGTAGAGCTCTTCTCGCAATGCCGGTGGACACATGCCTAGGCACTGGTGTCTAATTGTGGGGCTCTTGTTCTGACATGTAGAGCTCTTCTTGCAGCACCGGTGGACATGTGCCAAGGCACCGGTATCTAATTGTGGGGTTCTTGTTTAGACGAGTAGAGGTCTTCTTGCGGCACTGGTGGACGCATGCCAAGGCACCGGTGTCTAATTGAGAGGCTCTTGTTTAGACGAGTAAAGGTCTTCTTGCGGCACTGGTGGACACATGCCAAGGCACTGGTGTCTAATTGTGAGGCTCTTGTTCAGACACGTCTAGCTCTTCTTGGAGCACCGCTGGACGCATGCCAGGGCACCGGTGTCTAATTGTGGAGCTCTTGTACTGACATGTAGAGTTCTTCTTGCAGCACAGGTGGGCACACGCCAAGCCATCGGCGTCTAATTGTGGGGCTGTTGTTTGGGCAGGAAGAGCTCTTTTTGCGGCACCGGTAGACGCATGCCAAGGTGCCGGTGTCTAATTGTGGGGTTCTTCTTTGGACACTTAGAGCTCTTCTTGCGGCACCGGTGTATGCATGCCAAGGCACCAGTGTCTAATTATGGAGCTCTTGTTCAGACATGTAGAGCTCTTCTTACAGCACCAATGGGCACATGTCAAGACACCGGTGTCTAAGTGTGGGGCTGTTGTTTGGACACATAGAGCTCTTCTTGCGGCACTGGTAGACGCATGTCAAGGTACCGGTGAACTGTGGGGCTCTTGTTTGGACACGTAGAGCTTTTCTTGGAGCACCGCTGGATGCATGCGAAGGCACCGGTGTCTCATTGTGGAGATCTTGAACAGACATGTAGAGCTCTTCTTGGGGCACCGGTGGACATGTGTCAAGGCACTGGTGTCTAATTGTGGGGCTGTGGTTCTGACATGTAGAGCTCTTCTTGCAGCACCAGTGGACACATGCCAAGACACCAGTGTACAATTTTGGGGCTCTTGTTCAGACATGTAGAGCTCTTCTCACAATGATGGTGGACACATGCCTAGGCACTGGTGTCTAATTGTGGGGCTCTTGTTCTGACATGGAGAGCTCTTCTTGCCGCACCAGTGGACACATGCCAAGACACCAGTGTCCAATTGTGGGGCTCTTGTTCAGACATGTAGAGCTCTCCTCGCAATGCCAATGGACACATGCGCCTAGGCACTGGTGTCTAATTGTGGGGCTCTTGTTCTGACATGTAGAGCTCTTCTTGCAGCACCGGTGGACACATGCACTCTCATTGGCCATCTGCACCTTTCCATCTGGTAAAGCACACTAAGTGGCCATCTGCACCTTTCCATTAGATAAGGCTCTCTCATTGGCCATCTACGCCTTTCCATCAGGTAAAGCACTCTCATTCACCATCTGCACCTTTCCATGAGGTACAAGTAACGTTATTCTTTGAAAGTATCTTGTGCAGGAGCCAAACTCAGACATACCATTCCAAAATATGGCCCCAGCCCTTCCCTTTAGTCTAGTATCCCAGCCAATCACCACTCCATGACAAGAGAAACACATTGGTGAAGCCATCTGCTCCTTACTGGCAGCAAACCTTTGGAACTCTGTTCCAGAAAAGTCTAGGACCACCCAAGACCACCTGGAAGTCTGGAAGGTGGTGAAGTCAAAGCTTTTCCCAGGATGATACCCCAATGAGCGGACAGTACCATTACCATCCCTAGGAGGGGTTCGATGACGTCCCAAGAATGGCATTCACAACCACGTGCTCAGCTGTTCCCCACTCTACTTTGCTTCTCTCTAAGCATAAGCGCAGCTACATGTTCTCTGCGAAGACTATAAGAACAGTCATACACACATGACAATGAAACACTTCCCTCAAAGGCCACACTGCCTCTGTCATACACACTTGACAATGAAACACTTCTGTTAGAAATTGGGTCTCTAGTTGGCAGAGGTATACACCCTGTCCAACTAGGGCCAACAATCCTAGTCAGGGTAAGTCAGATACACACTAAAAGATAACCTGTGCTCACCCTCTGGTAGCTTGGCACAGAGCAGTAAGGCTTCTCTAAAGAGGCAATGTGTAGTATTTGTTCAACACACACAGACAGTAACACAATGAAAACATCACTAAAAAACTCCACACAGGTTTACAAAAATAGAGAATATTTTTATGAGAAAATTGAGGCCAAAATGGCAAAAATCGAATAAGTTGAACCGTAGTTATGAATTTTTTAAATTAAAGCAAAAATAGTGCTGACAATTCAATAGCGCAAAGGGGTTACTTGAGCTTGCACTGGACAGGGGCAAATCCAAAGTTCAGGCCGACCGTGATGGAGGGCTGGCCGGCTACAGGACTCAGACAGGTCCCACTGACAAAGTACCTTGGATGGAGCAAGCATCAACATCGAAGACTCCATATGAGTCAAGGAGGTGCCACGTCACACGATCCCGTGAATGGAGACGAAGCACCGCGCCAATCCGCGCAGTCAATAGAGGCTTCGGTGTCGAAACCCTTTTGCGATGCAGGTGCTGTGTCGTCATCGAGTCATGCTGTCCATCGTCGTCGAGCCGCACAGTGTGCCAAGGTGATTTCGTTGGTCAACTCCTGCGTCGGCGTCAAAGGGCACTGCGTCGGTTCCGATTTGCACCAAGCCATCACTGCGTCGATTTCGATGGTTCTGGACAGCAGGAATCACCTTTCAAGGGCCCAGAACTGGATTGGCACCACTTGGCAGGGCAGGACTCACAGATGGCAGAGTCCCAGTGCTGTTGAAGAATTGAAGGAAGTCTTTGATGGCCCTGAGACATCAGAACAGGGGCCAAGCTAGCAAGCTCTTGGTGTCAGTCAGGCAAAGTGTCAATCCTTGTAGCACTGCTGGCAGAGTTCTTTACAGGTCCAGAAGTTTACTGTCTCAGTAGGGTCAGAGCCCCAGTACTTATATCCAAATATGCCTTTGAAAACATGCCCTTGAAGTGCACAGGTCTCCTTTTATCCCAGCCCTGTCTGCCAGGATATCTGTGGGGTATTCAGCCCTTTGTGTGGGACACAGGACACTGGATATTCAGGTGTAAGTGTCAGTTCCTCCTTCCTCTTCCTGCCAAGGACGAGCTATCAGAACGTAGATGAATGTAGATTAGTTCTCCGTCACACGCACCATTCCTGTGTTTGTGGCAGTCTAGAGGGAGTGCACAAAGTGCAGCTGTCACCCATCCCGGATGTGTATTGGAGACAGGCTGCAAGGTACACAGAGCAGAGAAATGTCTTCTTTCTAAAAGTGGCATTTCTAAAACAGTAATGGTAAATCCAACTTTACCAGTAAAGAGGATTTATCATTACCATTCCAAAGATATGAAACATGATGCAGCTACTCCTTTCTAATCAGGAATTACAGCTTAAAAGTGTTTTAAGGAATTCCCAATGCTAGCCTATGAGAGGAGTAGGCCCCACCGTAGTGAAAAGCGAATGTAATTGTTTGTCAATACCAGGACATGTAAAACTTAAATGTATATGTGCTACCTTTTAGTTACACAGCACCCTGCCCTTAAGGCTACCTAGGGCCTACATTAGGGTGACTTATGTGTAATAAAAGGGGAGTGTAAGGCTTGGCAAGTGGTTTTATATGCCAAGTCGAAGTGCAAACACAGGCCATGCAATGGCAGGCCAGGCATGAGACAGGTTTGAAAGGCTACTTGTGTGGGTGGCACAACCAGTGCTACAGACCTAGTAGCATTTAGATTACAGGCCCTGGGTATATGGTAACCACGTTACAAGGGAATTATAAGTACAGTAAATATGCCAATCATGTATACACCAATGTCACCATGTTTAGGGGAGAAGCACATGCACTTTAGTACTGGTTAGCAGTGGTAAAGTGCTCTGAGTCCTAAGGCCAACAAAAAGATACAGCCGAAAGCAGAGGTAAGCAGGCAAAAAATTGGGGGAAGACCACTCTAAGGATGACAGGTCTAACAACTTCCCTCAAAGTCCACACGGTATTCACACACTTTCTCCCCATCCATGCACTAGCGCCTTGTAAGCCTAAGCATTCAACCCGGTCACTTTTTGGCTTCAGGAAAGTCCAAGAGATAGAGACAAAAACAGCATCAAAAGCAAAGCTGTGAATAAGGTGCACAACTTTGAATCACTTCCTACCTGGGCCACAGTCAGTTACGCACTCTTCCATCCAAGCACACTTACACAATAGCGATCTACCTGTTTCCAAACATACTTCTTTGGCACATAAATCAGATGTTACAAGCACTTTATAAATGACTCAAGTAAAACATTTGAAGATATTTGGATACAACGCACAAGAAGACAAAAGCACTTCCAGGCATCACTCCCTATGTTCATACCAACTTTCTGCTTCAAAATAGATTTTTCCTTTCTGCTTATATATCTTATACAATTTAGAGTTACATTGAACTGCAGTTCACTAATCACATACAAATAACCAGGCTTGATTGGTTTGTCTTACATTTAACCTACAAATATTTCCTCAGTTGCAAACAGTTATGAAACAATATTACCTCTAAGGGGCCTCTTACTCCAAAGACCCATTCTGAGATGTACCAATGCTTGGCCCAGGTTTACCCTTGTTACTTAGTCTACCCTCACAAAGACCCAGAGTGTAGACCTCACAGCTGCCACGTGATATCCTGCCCCGGTATTGCTTGGTGCCTCGAGACTCCGGCAGTAAACTGCAGTGCCCCCCCTAGACCCAGTTATAGACAATGGGGTGACCAAACTTAACCCGGAGGACCTGGGTGATATATGATGAAGACCCGTGTTTGAGGCATTCAGTGACCCCTTCCGTTGTGTCGGGTCGAAACGATGACGCCCAATTAAAAAAAGCCTGGACAAAGTTTTCTGAGTCCACATGTAGGCAATTGTGACTAAACAGCTGTGCCCTACATGGGATGGAGCTAATGCCATATCTATGTATTTGACAGGCTTTAAGATGAAGAAATCTAATTTAGAGAAGCATTTCCTTTTTACACCTTCACAAGCACCTTCCTGGAGCACTATTCGTATCCCTTAAGTCTATGGGAGCTTGAGCACTTATTGATCTGTTTAAAGTATTTTTGTAAGATGTGCATACGTTACTGTGTTTTCTATGAATTTCAGCTAAAATCTAAAAAGAAATTGTTGAAATGACTATATGTGTTTGTGTCTCGTCATATTCTTCTGAAGCATTTGTTACAAATAATCATTTATTTGTCCCTTACCTGTGCTTTCTCATATAGTGTTGACCTAAAGTGATTCAAGCATTTCTTGTTGTTCTGGTTGCTCCCCCGATCGGACCACTGTTTATTTGTACCCCCTAGACCCAGAGCAGACCCAGAGCATAGACCTCATAGCTGCCACACGATATCCTGCCCCGGTATTTCCCGATTCCTCGAGAAACCGGCGGTGAACTGCAATGCTCCCCCTTAGATCCAGCGTATAGACCCTACAGATGCCACGTCATATTCTGCTCTGGTGTTACCTGATGTGAGATCCCGGCGGTAAACTGCAGTGCTCCCCCCAGACCCAGGGTATAGACCTCACAGCTTCCACGCGATATCCTGCCCCGGTATTACTTGATGCCTGGAGACACTGGCGGTAAACTGCAGTGTTCCCCCCCAGACCCAGAGTATAGACCTCACAGCTTCCACATGATATCCTGCCCCGGTATTACCTGATGCCACAAGACATTGGCGGTAAATTACAGTGCTCCCCCCCAGACCCAGGGTATAGACCTCACAGCTTCCACGTGATATCCTGCCCCGGTATTAGCTGATGCCACAAGACATTGACGGTAAACTGCAGTGCTCCCCCAAGACCCAGGGTACAGACCTCACAGCTTCCACGTGATATCCTGCCTCTGTATTACTTGATGCCACAAGACACTGGCGGTAAACTGCAGTGCTCCCCAAGACCCAGGTATAGACCTCACAGCTTCCACGTGATATCCTGCCCCAGTATTACTTGATGCCTGGAGACACTGGTGGTAAACTACAGTGCTCTCCCAAGACCCAGGGTATAGACCTCACAGCTTCCACGCGATATCCCGCCCCGGTATTACCGGATGCCTGGAGACACTGGCGGTAAACTACAGTGCTCCCCCAAGACCCAGAGTATAGACCTCACTGCTTCCACGCGAGATCCTGCCCCGGTAGTATCTGATGCCTGGAGACACTGGCGGTAAACTGCAGTGCTCCTCCTAGACTCAGAGTACAGACCTCACAGCTTCCACGTGATATCCTGCCCCGGTATTACCTGATGCCTGGAGACACTGGCGGTAAACTACAGTGCTCCCCCTAGACCCAGAGCAGACCCAGAGCATAGACCTCACAGCTTCCACACGAGATCCTGCCCCGGTATTTCCCGATTCCTCGAGACACTAGCGGTAAACTGCAATGTTCCCCCTTAGATCCAGCGTATAGACCTCACAGCTTCCACGTGATATCCTGCCCCGGTATTACCTGATGCCTCAAGACACTGGCGGTAAACTGCAGTGCTCCCCACCAGACCCAGAGTATAGACCTCACAGCTTCCACGCGATATCCCGCCCCGGTATTACCTGATGCCTGGAGACACTAGCGGTAAACTGCAATGCTCCCCCTTAGATCCAGCGTATAGACCCTACAGATGCCACGTGATATTCTGCTCTGGTGTTACCTGATGTGAGATCCCGGCGGTAAACTGCAGTGCTCCCCCCAGACCCAGAGTATAGACCTCACAGCTTCCACGCAATATCCTGCCCCGGTATTACCGGTTGCCTGGAGACACTAGCGGTAAACTGCAGTGCTCCCCAAGACCCAGGGTATAGACCTCACAGCTCCCACGCGAGATCCTGCCCCGGTATTACTTGATGCCTGGAGACACTGGCGGTAAACTGCAGTGCTCCCCCTAGACTCAGAGTACAGACCTCACAGCTTCCACGTGATATCCTGCCCTGGTATTACTTGATGCCTGGAGACACTGGCGGTAAACTGCAGTGGTCCCCCAAGACCCAGGGTATAGACCTCACAGCTTCCACGCGATATCCTGCCTCTGTATTACTTGATGCCACAAGACACTGGCGGTAAACTGCAGTGCTCCCCCAAGACCCAGGTATAGACCTCACAGCTTCCACGTGATATCCTGCCCCTGTATTACTTGATGCCTGGAGACACTGGCGGTAAACTACAGTGCTCTCCCAAGACCCAGGGTAGAGACCTCACAGCTTCCACGCGATATCCCGCCCCGGTATTACTTGATGCCTGGAGACACTGGCGGTAAACTGCAGTGCTCCCCAAGACCCAGGGTATAGACCTCACAGTTTCCACGCGATATCCCGCCCCGGTATTACCGGATGCCTGGAGACACTAGCGGTAAACTGCAGTGCTCCCCAAGACCCAGGGTATAGACCTCACAGCTCCCACGCGAGATCCTGCCCCGGTATTACTTGATGCCTGGAGACACTGGCGGTAAACTGCAGTGCTCCCCCTAGACTCAGAGTACAGACCTCACAGCTTCCACGTGATATCCTGCCCCGGTATTACTTGATGCCTGGAGACACTGGCGGTAAACTGCAGTGGTCCCCCAAGACCCAGGGTATAGACCTCACAGCTTCCACGCGATATCCTGCCTCTGTATTACTTGATGCCACAAGACACTGGCGGTAAACTACAGTGCTCTCCCAAGACCCAGGGTAGAGACCTCACAGCTTCCACGCGATATCCCGCCCCGGTATTACTTGATGCCTGGAGACACTGGCGGTAAACTGCAGTGCTCCCCAAGACCCAGGGTATAGACCTCACAGTTTCCACGCGATAACCCGCCCCGGTATTACCGGATGCCTGGAGACACTAGCGGTAAACTACAGTGCTCCCCAAGACCCAGAGTATAGACCTCACAGCTTCCACGTGATATCCCGCCCCGGCATTACTTGATGCCTGGAGACAATGGCGGTAAACTGCAGTGCTCCCCCTAGACTCAGAGTACAGACCTCACAGCTTCCACGTGATATCCTGCCCCGGTATTACCGGATGCCTGGAGACACTAGTGGTAAACTGCAGTGCTCCCCCAAGACCCAGGGTATAGACCTCACAGCCACGTGATATCCTGCCCCAGTATTACCTGGTGCCTGGAGACACTGGCGGTAAACTGCAGTGCTCCCCCCCAGACCCAGAGTATAGACCTCACAGCTTCCAGATGATATCCTGCCCCGGTATTACCTGATGCCACAAGACATTGGCGGTAAACTACAGTGCTCCCCCTAGACTCAGAGTACAGACCTCACAGCTTCCACGCGATATTCCGCCCTGGTATTACCGGATGCCTGGAGACACTAGCGGTAAACTGCAGTGTTCCCCAAGACCCAGGGTATAGACCTCACAGCTGCCACGTGATATCCTGCCCCGGTATTACCGGATGCCTGGAGACACTGGCGGTAAACTGCAGTGCTCCCCAAGACCCAGGGTATAGACCTCACAGCCACGTGATATCCTGCCCCGGTATTACCTGGTGCCTGGAGACACTGGAGGTAAACTGCAGTGCCCCTCCCCCCCCAGACCCAGGGTATAGACCTCACAGCTTCCACGCGATATTCCGCCCTGGTATTACCGGATGCCTGGAGACACTAGCGGTAAACTGCAGTGCTCCCCCTAGACTCAGAGTACAGACCTCACAGCTTCCACGTGATATCCTGCCCCGGTATTATCTGATGCCTGGAGACACTGGCGGTAAACTACAGTGCTCCCCCAAGGTTACTGTCCTGTGTCCTCCCCCACTAGGAGTATTCAGGCTCCTAGCGCTAGAGTGAGGTAGGCACTTTGTCTACAGGAGAAGGGGTCTGTAACACAGCCTCCTCTGTGGCAGGTGAGAGCTGTGCCAGTGTGCTGTGAGTGTGCAGAGTAAAGGTAGACCTATTGGTATTGCCAATGCTTGTTATTATGTGTGTTCTAGTGTTTTTTCCACCCACTAATCATTTCAAAGTAAAAATAGCATCCAATTCGAAGCATGTTTCAGCGGCTCCCCAGCAGCCATCGCAACGTCCGCAGTCATAGCTCGGCTTAATGAAGAGTTGTGTCTAATTAGAGGTCTGGAGGAGGTCGACTCTGCCCTGGTATTAAACACAGATAAGGGTCTGAGCACAGTGTGCGGCGGCTTGTGTCCTGTGAGAGGAACATGGCTTCTGGTGACTCTGGGACAGGCTGCTCTCTGCTCCCTGAAATTAAACCAAGACTTGGGGCTGAAGTCAGTGACTTGTGTCCTGTGAGAGTATCATGGCTTCTGGTGACTGTGGGTGGGGCTGTCTCTGCTCCCTCAAATTAAACCAAGACTTGAGGCTGAAGTCAGTGACTAGTGTCCTGTGAGAGGAACATGGCTTCTGATGACTCCGGAAGAGGCCGAGTCTGCTCCCTAAAATAAAACTAAGACTTGGGGCTGAAGTCAGTAACTAGTATCCTGTGAGAGGAACATGGTTTCTGATGACTCTGGGACAGGTTATCTCTGCTCCCTGAAATTGCACTCGGACAAGGGGGTGCATACAGTGTGTGGTGGCGTCTGTCCTGTGAGAGGAACATGGTTTCTGTGACTGTGGGTGGGGCTGTCTCTGCTCCCTGAAATTAAACTAAGAGTTGTGGCAGAAGTTGTGGCAGAAGTCAGTGACGTGTGTCCTGTGAGAGGAACATGGTTTCTGTGACTGTGGGTGAGTCTGTCAGAGCAGAGTTCCCTCTACAATATTGGTGTTAAGGTCAGTGAACCAAGGTCACAGAGCACGTGGACCTGCAGCTGTTTAGTCTCAGTATCAGGACCGTTGAGTCATTTCAGTCCAGCGGTGGAGAATGCACGGCAGCGAGCACAGGTAATCCTTCCGGGGCACAGGTAATCCTTCCGGGGCACAGGTAATCCTTCCGGGGCACAGGTAATCCTCCCTGGGTACAGGAAGAAGCTGTTCAGGGACCTCGAGTGAGGAAGGGACGTTCTGTGCTGCACTGAACTCATTCAGTTTTGTTTATGATATGAATCAACTTTGACCTCAGCCACTGGAGGCCTCCATCAGAAGGTTTGTAAATGACTTGGGTGAGACTGCCCTGCTGGGGAAGAGACATTCAGTGCTGGGAGGAAAAAAGACAAGCAGGGAGGTGAGAGACTGACAAATAATGAAAAGCTAAATGAAGGCGAAAAAGAAGATAGGAAATGGTCAAAAACTTCAGGTAATGACAATGGGTGAGAAATTAGTGGAAAGAAGAGAAGAGAATTAAATGCGAAAAAATGTAAAGGAAGAATGATAAAAAAGAAAAACAAAAGGTAAGCAAGAAAGCAAATAAAAAAAGAAGAAAAAAGAAAAAGGTCTGCAAGAAAAATAAACGAAACAACTCTACCCCAGCCATGTCACCTATTTCAGTTTTTCCTCACTTGCCTTTGCACCATTCCGCCTCTGATTAACGTGCCCCTGATTAAGAACTTCAGTCAGTTTTGAGTAGACAGTCTGGTTGTTTGCATGAATAATTTAATCCTTAATGTCTGCGGTGACTGGACCCACTTTTTAGGTTTGTAACGCGCCCCATGATGGTGGTAAAGAGAGAGATTTCAATTTGTTTGGCTACCGTTGTGGCTTATATTTGTGCGTATGAGACCTCTAGTGGTCCTCGGTAGACTCCTTACAAGTGTTACGTAATCTGTTGGGTGTGGCTAGGTGTGGTTAATAAAGTTTGTGATGCAGTTCGTTCAGTTAATGGTTGCATGCTGAAGAATAAAGACATGCAATCCAGAGCTCCGTGTGTGGCGCGATCTGTTACATATTCCCGGGCTGGGGAGGACTTTACAACTGGCGATGAGATAGACCCCAAGGATACAAGACTGCTCACCCTGAGAGTTTGCCCCGAGAAGCGGTCTACAGTTGGCATATGTGAAGTCAAAGTGCAACTCCTGCTTTTAAGAGGCCCTTGAAGAAGGTGAAGGCCCTACAAAGGAGCACAGTCAGTAAGCCAGCCAAAAATTTACAGGTAAAGCCGAAAGAATAAGCCAGCCAAAAATCTACAGGTAAAGTCGAAAGAAGAGATACAACGCCACAGCATAACACAGAGCCAGCATTGTTACAAAGCAGAATTGCGAAAGGCAGTGACAACCAGATTCGGAAAATCGATAAAGGTAGCATTAGCCAGGTGCAGGAAAGCACTAGAGGCAAAGACGACCAGATACAGAGAAACACTAAAGGTCAGCGACAGCCAGGTATAATGCATAAAGTCGAGAGCGGTGAAAAGGGAAACCATCACACACTGTGATGAAGGAAGTTGGTTCCCACCGACCTAAACTCGGGTACGCCGGCCCGAGTACTAGTGAGCAGGGTGATGCTTGCAGAGGTGCCACCAAGCCAAGAGACGCTGAAGGGCAAACGCTGCCGGAGCAGCATAAACTCAGAGCGTCAGTAGGAAACGGCATGAAATACGATGCCGCCATGTTCCTGAAACCACCGCCTCCATTCGATACCACCAAAGAGCAGAATATTGGCACCAGATGGACTGCCTGGATCAAAACGTTTGATGACTTCATAGAAGCTATAGAAGAAGCAGATGACAAAAAGATCATCATATACTTAAAGAACCTTGCAGGTGATGGAGTGAAGGAAGTGATAAATGAAATATCACAAACTGATGAAGTATCATACCATCAAATCAAGAAGACGTTGGAAACCAAGTTCAAGCCAATGCTGAATATCGACTATGAAAGGAACACCTTTAGCCAAGCAAGAGAGCAACCTGGTGAGACGATGGATGAGTTTGTTGAGAGACTTGATGTGTTCATAAACCACTGCAAGTTCAGTGAATTCAATTAAGAAGAAGCCAGGGGTCTTAGAGTTATCAAGGGTTGCCTCTCCGATTCATTCCGATAGCGCATGCTGCAAGAAACACTCACTTTAGAGAAAGTGCTCATGGCTGCAAGAGTGGAGGAATGTGCTGATCGACAGGCTGCTGACATGGAAGATGGAACAGCGTAAAAGGAATCAGCATTGAGTGTGAAAAGTAAGCCGAAAATACAAGGCAGAGGCCCACAGAGTGATGTCACCGAAGAAAAAGAAATTGGGTTTCGGCTGTGGATTCTCCTTTCCACATGAAGGTAAATGTCCCGTCATCGGACAGATATGCAAAGGCTGCGGGAAAGAAAACCCTTTTACAACGGTTTGAAAAGCGAAAGAGAAAACAAGTGCATCACGTAGAGATGAGAAGATGGACGCCAGAAAGTTCCAGAAGCACTCTAGCCACTCCCACAAGGCAAGGGGACACGAAACGAAGTCGATCGTCATCAAATTCATGGTCCAAAGTTTTCTTAAGGTCATCATCGAGTGACCGTGAGGAAGATGGATGTGCGATGATGGTGTCAGTCACAGACCGATGTGCGCAATTTGAATTGGCCGCTTGCAAAGAAAAACACAAATTTAAAGAGACTTGCCACATGAAGCAACAAAGTTCATTTGGACATTGTCCTAAAATAATGCTCATGGTGAATGGTTGCCCTACAACTTTTATTATAGGCAGTGGTTTGTCGATAAACATCATGCCAACAAGAAAGTACAAAGAACTGTCTCCGATTCCACGCCTCACACCATCGAGAACAAAGGTGTACACCTGAGCAGCTTCTACACCTTTGCAGAGTCAAGGATACATTGTAGCAACCATACAGCACAAGAAAACAGCAGAGCAAGAGCCAATTCATGTCCTCCGAGGTACGTCGTCGAGTGCATGCCTATTAATTTTCGATACTTCTGCTGACATGGGACTGAACTCTATTAACTACAACTTGAATGGTCATTCTGAAATAGTGAGTTGATTCCTGACATTGTTTCATGGACTTGGAAAAACTTAAGGCAATGAAGGTGCAGATTCACATTATTGAAGACATTTGCTATGTTGCACAGTGACAACGTCGAATTGATTTTCACTTACAGGAAGCCATTGAGAAAGAACTAGAAACACTGTTAAAGCATGACCTCATTGAGCGCTCAACTGGTTCAACACCGTGGGGTTCACCCATGGTGGAGCCAAAAAAGGACAGTGTATGTTCAGTGCAGATTTGTGTTGGTATGCGACAGGCCAACAAAGCAATCGAAAGAGAAAAGTATCCAGGCCCACACATTGTGGGCATGATCACACAACTGAATGGCACCAACGTTTTCTCCCGCTTTGACTTGAACAAAGGCTACCATCAACTTGAACTGGAAGTAAACTATAGGTACATTAGTACTTTTTCAACTGATGTTGGTTTGTTCAGATATAAAAAACTCCGTTTGGGTGTGACATCAGCTGCTGAAATCTTTCAAGGTATCATTCGTCTAATAATTCAGCCTGTCACACATGCTTTTAACTACAGTGATGATATCTTGGTGTTTGGGGCTACACAAAAGGAACATGACAAAGAACTCACACAAGTAGTCAGTCTGCTTGCTGATGCAGGTCTCACACTAAATGCAGAGAAGTGTGAATTTCACAAAAACAGACTTAAATTGGTCATATTTTCTCTGACAAGGAAATAATTTCTGAGCCCGAAAAGGTACAAGCATTGTCGTCTACTTGCCCTCTAGAAGATGTGACTATGCTGCGATCCTTCTTAGGCATGGCCAGCTACTCCTCTAAGTATATTCGTGATTTTGCCACTGTGGGTGCCCCTGTAAGAAAACTAACCAAGCAAGATTTTCCGTTTGAATTGTCATCTGAATGTGACCAAAGTTTCAAGAAAATAAAAGACGTAATTGGAAATGCAACTGAAATGGCTTACTTTGATCTGAAATTTCATACAGAGATTTTGGTGGATGCAAGCTCGGTGGGGTTGGGCTCAATCCCTTCTCAACACAATGGACAGCCCGATGCTCACCATGGATGCGCCACATTTACAATGCGGCGCACCGTGGCGCAAGGAGAGACAGATGCGTGACGCATCTGTCAGCGTATAGGCGACGCAGTGCTGGAGTCGTGTCGCAAGCGCGACGCAACTCCAGCACTGCTCAGGGGCATTCTATACTTGCAATGCTGCGTCACTTCTTACGCCTGCTACAAGCAGGCGTAAGGTTTTGATGCAGCATGGACGTAAAAGTGACTCAGTGAAATCTTGTAGATTTCACTGCGTCACTTTTACGGGGCTTCCTTGCGACGGAACGCCCACCCTGCATACATTATACCTGATGCAGGTATAATGTAGCACAGGGCTTTACAATGTGACGCATCTCACTAGATGCGTCACGTTGTAAATCTGTCGCATAGTGGCGCGTGGTTTACGATGCCGCTGCGTCACAGAAGTGACGCAACGGTGTCGTAAAGATGTCGCAAGGGGCTTGTAAATCTGCCCCACAGTGCGGAGACCCCCAGGTCTGTCGTGCTCAACGCCCCCAAACTTCTTGTAGCTTGTAATGGTTTCATTTGGCCTTTCCAGGAGACAGGGACTACAGCTGACCCCTGTGCGGCCCGAACACCTCCAGGAGGGGCGGGGGGCGGTTAGAAGACCCCATGCAGACGTCAGCCACCAGTCCGGCCCTGAGATCACCAGCGCGGACCATGGGCCCTGATCACTGATTCTACATTTGACTTCGTTGTGACCCGGGTACATCGCTTCACTCCCTTTATCTGCCACTAATCGTAGCCCCTAGAAGCTGGGTGCTCGTGAATTCTGGGCGCTGTGTGGACAGTCCCTTGTCGCCAGACACCTGTCTCCAGTGTGATCTCGGCGCTACTCCCTGGCCTTGCTATTTTCTTCTCTGTGCCATCCAGATTCTTAACAACCTGTTCTTGGGATTTCGTTCCAGAGTCACCCAAGTCTCCTAAACTAGGCTAACAAAATAAGCAAGCATTGGCAAAGCTTACAGGTCTCGCGTCTAATGTTTTTGCTAATGTTTTTTTACTAATGTTGTATGGTATGGTACGGTATGACACGGTACGGTATGGTATGGTATTTCATTGCATAGTATGGTATGCTATGGTATGGCTTGTCATTGTATATTATGGTATGGCCTGTTATTGTATGTTATGGTATAGTATCATATGGTATGGTATGGCTTGTCATGGTATGGTACAATATGGTATGGTGCGTTATGCATTGTCATGGCATGGTATGGGATGGCATGGTATGGCTTGTCATTGTATGGTATGGTATAGTACGTATGGCCTGTTATTTTATGGTATGGTATGGTGTCATATGGTGCGGTAGGGCTTGTCATGGTATGGTACAATATGGTATGGCTCGGTATGGATTGTCATGGCATGGTATGGGATGGTATGGCTTGTCATGGTATGGTATGTCATTGTATAGTATGATATAGCTTGTCATAGTATGGTATGGTATGGCCTGTTATGGTATGGTACGGCTTGTCATTGTATAGTATGGTATGGTATGGCTTGTCATGGTATGGTATGGTATGTCATTGTATAGTATGGTATGGTATAGCTTGTCATAGTATGGTATGGTATGGCCTGTTTTGGTATGGTATGGCTTGTCATTGTATAGTATGGTATGGTAGGGCTTGTCATGGTATGGTACAATATGGTATGATGCGGTATGGGTTGTCATGGCATGGTATGGTATGTTATGTCAGGAGCTTTCAGGTCAGAATACTGTGCTGAGGGGGCCCCCTGCAGCCCGGGCCCCCCGCACCGCGAGGGCTGCAGGGGCCTGTGTTACGCCACTGGTATGGTGTGGCCTGTCATTGTATAGTTTAGTTTTGTATTTTGTGGCCTGTCGCATAGTATGGTATGGCCTCTCATTGTATTGCAAAGTATGATATGGCTTTTCATTGTATATGATTGAATGGGGTGGTATGGTATGGTATGGTATGGTATGGCATGGACTGTCATTGTACGATATGGTATTGCTGTCATTGTATAGTATGACATGGCCTGTCATTGTATAGTATGGTGTGATATGGTATGGTATGGTCTATCACCTTATACTATATTTAGGTATGGTATGGTATGTCCTGTCATTGTATAGTCTGGTATAGTATGGCCTGTCGTATAGTATGGTTTGATATAGCCTGCCATGGTATGATGAGGCATGGACTGTCATTTTATAGTATGATATGGTATGGTAAGATAAGGTATAGCCTGCCATTGTCCAGTATGTATGGTATGGTATGGTATAGTATGGCATGGCAAGGTATGGTATGGCATGGTATGGTATGGCCTGTCATTGTATAGTATAGATTGATATGGTCTACCGTTGCATGGTATGGCATGGCATGGTATGGTATGGCATGTCCTGTCATTGTATAGTATATATGGTATGGTATGGCATGGTATGGTATGGCATGGCATGGCAAGGTATGGTATGGCATGGTATGGTATGGTATGGCCTGTCATTGTATAGTATAGAATGATATGGTCTACCGTTGCATGGTATGGTATGGCACGAACTGCTTTATGTGGCTGCAGTGTTAGCGCGAAGAAGAGGCACAGCAGAGATAAACATGCAGTTGAACAAAATGTCCACAATAAATCAGCATAGTTCTCTGTGATCTCACGCTATAGGCCTTATTACGACTTTGGTGGTCTTCGGATGGGACCGCCACCACTGCGGTCCCAGGAAAACCACCAAGGCTGTGGTGAGCCCACCCGCCCGCCCGACGGATTACGACTTTAATCTAAGGTGGCGGTGCTGCGGCGGTCTCACAGTGGTAGTATGTTAGGCTCCTAGGAAAGCCTAACAAGCATACCACCGCCGTGAGAGAGCCTGTAGTACGTTCCTGCATGGTGTGGCATGCACCATGTCGTGCATGTCACACCGTGCAGGAACAAGGGTATAATTCCAGGGAGGCGCAACATGTGCCCCGCCGCATGCACCCCCAGGCCCAGAATCGGCTGGGGGCCCTGTCAGGGCCCCCTTACCTGCATGTCCACCATCCTTTTCATGGTGGCGTCCCCGTTGAAAAGGGCAGAGGATATGCAGGTCGGAATATGCTCAGCGCTGCTGGCATCGGTACCGCCAGCATATTCAGGTCGTTGTCAGACGGCCGCTACAGTGGGATCCTTGATCCCGTTGTAGGCGGGGGCCTTGTGGTGGGCCCCATCCTGCTGCCTCATGTTCTGTGATATCACACCCAGGCCCTAATTAGTATGTCGGTCGGAGTTTCCTCCGAACGACATCCCTACAATTTCAAAACTGACCGACCTCAGGTCGGTGGTCCAAAACCACATTTACAATGCGACCGCACATGGTGCGGTCGCAGACTCCCATTTCCCGATGGGAGGTTGTGAGGCGGTCGGAAAACGGCCGCAGCACAAGCTCCCATAGAGAAATGGGAGTCACTATAAATTCCTGCAGCATGTGGCAGGCACCTCATGGTGCCTGCCACACACTGCAGGGATTTACAGGGGGGCACCATAGGTGCCCCCTTGGCCCACAAAATGAGGCTGTTGAAGAAGGGGGGCCTGCTAGGGGCCCCCAAAGTCGCTTTCTGACAGACTTTCCATGTCAGAGAGCCCTGGGGCTCCCCCTCGGCCCCCAGCGTGTGTATGGTGGCTGCCCTGGGTGGAAACTGGGGCACCCATCAATTCTACAGAGAGCCCCAGAGGATGGGGTCTCCAGGGCCAAAATAGGCTTCGGGAAGGGGGCCATGTGGTCCCCTACTCTTCAATAAATACACAACCCTGGGTGATGGGATCCCCCTCCCCTTTTGTACAAGACTCGCCCTAGGGGTGGGCTCCCCAGGGCCTATAATAGCTCAGGGAGGGGAGGGCACCTGCGGCCCCCATCCCCTTTTAAAAAAAAATGGCCCCAGGGCCTAAAGAGGCTCGAGGAGGGGGGCCATCGAGCTTCACCTCCCCTTCAAAATAAAGATGGCCCTGGAGGATGGCGTCCCCAGGGTCATAATAGCCTCGTGGAGGGGGGGGTGGATGTGTCCCCTTCCACTTAAAAAAAAAAAACAGGCTTGGTGGATGGGGTACCCAGGACCTAATGAGACTTGGGGAGGAGGGCTAAGTGGCTCCCTCCCCTTTAAAATTCATAGGGCCCTGGGGGATGGGGAGTGGAGCTGCGCGGCACCCCTCCCTTTTAAAAGAAACATGGCCCTGGAGGATGGCGTCCCCAGGGCCTTTTTAAGGCTCAGAGAGGTGGGCCACGTGACCCCCCCCCTCTCCTTTAAAAAGAAAACAAAACCTGGAGATGGGGTCCCCAGAGCTAAATAAGGCCGGGGGAGTGTGGTCACCTCCCCTTTAAAATGCATAAGGTCCCGGGGCCTAATAAAGCTCGGGGAGGGGTCCACACAGCCCCTTCCCCTTTTTATTGGTATCGCCCCAGGGCCTAATAAGGATCAGGGGAGCGCGCAGCCCCCCTCCCCCTTTTTATTGGTATCGCCCCAGGGCCTAATAAGGATCAGGGGAGCGCGCAGCCCCCCTCCCCCTTTTTCATGGCCAACCCCGTGCAGCGCAACAACTTTTGGCTGTGCTTTGCGAGGGGTCGGCCTACGTATGGTAATAAAATATTACTTTACGTTAAGAAAAAACATGACATTTACTGATAAAAAGGGTTAAGTGATGTTATAGTCAGCTATGGTTAACAAAGGTTCGCTTTCATTTAAAAGACCCTTGAAATCCACAGAAGAAACAGAGGTTAAAGTGATGTTATAGTCAGCTATGGTTACAAAAAGTTCGCTTTCATTTAAAAGACCCTAGAAATCCACTGAAGAAACAGAGGTTAAAGTGATGTTATAGTCAGCTATGGTTACAAAAGGTTCGCTTTCATTTAAAAGACCCTAGAAATCCACTGAAGAAACAGAGGTTAAAGTGATGTTATAGTCAGCTATGGTTACAAAAGGTTCGCTTTCATTTAAAAGACCCTAGAAATCCACTGAAGAAACAGAGGTTGAAGTGATGTTATAGTCGGCTATGGTTACAAAAGGTTCGCTTTCATTTAAAAGACCCTAGAAATCCACTGAAGAAACAGAGGTTAAAGTGATGTTACAGTCAGCTATGGTTAGAAAAGGTTCGCTTTCATTTAAAAGACCCTAGAAATCCACTGAAGAAACAGAGGTTGAAGTGATGTTATAGTCGGCTATGGTTAGAAAAGGTTCGCTTTCATTTAAAAGAGCCTAGAAATCCACTGAAGTAACAGAGGTTAAAGTGATGTTATAGTCAGCTATGGTTACAAAAGGTTCGCTTTCATTTAAAAGACCCTAGAAATCCAGTGAAGAAACAGAGGTAAAAGTGATGTTATAGTCAGCTATGGTTACAAAAGGTTCGCTTTCATTTAAAAGACCCTAGAAATCCAGTGAAGAAACAGAGGTTAAAGTGATGTTATAGTCAGCTATGGTTACAAAAGGTTCGCTTTCATTTAAAAGACCCTAGAAATCCACTGAAGAAACAGAGGTTAAAGTGATGTTATAGTCAGCTATGGTTACAAAAGGTTCGCTTTCATTTAAAAGACCCTAGAAATCCACTGAAGAAACAAAGGTTAAAGTGATGTTATAGTCAGCTATGGTTAGAAAAGGTTCGCTTTCATTTAAAAGACCCTAGAAATCCACTGAAGAAACAGAGGTTAAAGTGATGTTATAGTCAGCTATGGTTACAAAAGGTTCGCTTTCATTTAAAAGACCCTAGAAATCCACTGAAGAAACAGAGGTTAAAGTGATGTTATAGTCAGCTATGGTTACAAAAGGTTCGCTTTCATTTAAAAGACCCTAGAAATCCACTGAAGAAACAGAGGTTAAAGTGATGTTATAGTCAGCTATGGTTACAAAAGGTTCGCTTTCATTTAAAAGACCCTAGAAATCCACTGAAGTAACAGAGGTTAAAGTGATGTTATAGTCAGCTATGGTTACAAAAGGTTCGCTTTCATTTAAAAGACCCTAGAAATCCAGTGAAGAAACAGAGGTTGAAGTGATGTTATAGTCAGCTATGGTTAACAAAGGTTCGCTTTCATTTAAAAGACCCTAGAAATCCACTGAAGAAACAGAGGTTAAAGTGATGCTATAGTCAGCTATGGTTACAAAAGGTTCGCTTTCATTTAAAAGACCCTAGAAATCCAGTGAAGAAACAAAGGTTAAAGTGATGTTATAGTCAGCTATGGTTACAAGAGGTTCGCTTTCATTTAAAAGACCCTAGAAATCCAGTGAAGAAACAGAGGTTAAAGTGATGTTATAGTCAGCTATGGTTACAAAAGGTTCGCTTTCATTTAAAAGACCCTAGAAATCCAGTGAAGAAACAAAGGTTAAAGTGATGTTATAGTCAGCTATGGTTACAAGAGGTTCGCTTTCATTTAAAAGACCCTAGAAATCCACTGAAGAAACAGAGGTTGAAGTGATGTTATAGTCGGCTATGGTTACAAAAGGTTCGCTTTCATTTAAAAGACCCTAGAAATCCACTGAAGAAACAGAGGTTAAAGTGATGTTATAGTCAGCTATGGTTACAAAAGGTTCGCTTTCCTTTAAAAGACCCTAGAAATCCAGTGAAGAAACAGAGGTTAAAGTGATGTTATAGTCAGCTATGGGTACAAAAGGTTCGCTTTCATTTAAAAGACCCTAGAAATCCACTGAAGAAACAGAGGTTAAAGTGATGTTATAGTCAGCTATGGTTACAAAAGGTTCGTTTTCATTTAAAAGACCCTAGAAATCCACTGAAGAAACAGAGGTTAAAGTGATGTTATAGTCAGCTATGGTTAGAAAAGGTTCGCTTTCATTTAAAAGACCCTAGAAATCCAGTGAAGAAACAGAGGTTAAAGTGATGTTATAGTCAGCTATGGTTACAAAAGGTTCGTTTTCATTTAAAAGACCCTAGAAATCCAGTGAAGAAACAGAGGTTAAAGTGATGTTATAGTCAGCTATGGTTACAAAAGGTTCGCTTTCATTTAAAAGACCCTAGAAATCCAATGAAGAAACAGAGGTTAAAGTGATGTTACAGTCAGCTATGGTTACAAAAGGTTCGCTTTCATTTAAAAGACCCTAGAAATCCACTGAAGAAACAAAGGTTAAAGTGATGCTATAGTCAGCTATGGTTACAAAAGTTTCGCTTTCATTTAAAAGACCCTAGAAATCCAGTGAAGAAACAGAGGTTAAAGTGATGTTATAGTCAGCTATGGTTACAAAAGGTTCGCTTTCATTTAAAAGACCCTAGAAATCCAGTGAAGAAACAGAGGTTGAAGTGATGTTATAGTCAGCTATGGTTACAAAAGGTTCGTTTTCATTTAAAAGACCCTAGAAATCCAGTGAAGAAACAGAGGTTAAAGTGATGTTATAGTCAGCTATGGTTACAAAAGGTTCGCTTTCATTTAAAAGACCCTAGAAATCCAGTGAAGAAACAGAGGTTAAAGTGATGTTACAGTCAGCTATGGTTACAAAAGGTTCGCTTTCATTTAAAAGACCCTAGAAATCCACTGAAGAAACAAAGGTTAAAGTGATGCTACAGTCAGCTATGGTTACAAAAGTTTCGCTTTCATTTAAAAGACCCTAGAAATCCAGTGAAGAAACAGAGGTTAAAGTGATGTTATAGTCAGCTATGGTTACAAAAGGTTCGCTTTCATTTAAAAGACCCTAGAAATCCAGTGAAGAAACAGAGGTTAAAGTGATGTTACAGTCAGCTATGGTTACAAAAGGTTCGCTTTCATTTAAAAGACCCTAGAAATCCAGTGAAGAAACAGAGGTTAAAGTGATGTTACAGTCAGCTATGGTTACAAAAGGTTCGCTTTCATTTAAAAGACCCTAGAAATCCAGTGAAGAACCAAAGGTTAAAGTGATGTTATAGTCAGCTATGGTTACAAAAGGTTCGCTTTTATTTAAAAGACCCTAGAAATCCACTGAAGAAACAGAGGTTAAAGTGATGTTATAGTCAGCTATGGGTACAAAAGGTTCGCTTTCATTTAAAAGACCCTAGAAATCCACTGAAGAAACAGAGGTTAAAGTGATGTTATAGTCAGCTATGGTTACAAAAGGTTCGTTTTCATTTAAAAGACCCTAGAAATCCAGTGAAGAAACAGAGGTTAAAGTGATGTTATAGTCAGCTATGGTTACAAAAGGTTCGCTTTCATTTAAAAGACCCTAGAAATCCAGTGAAGAAACAGAGGTTAAAGTGATGTTACAGTCAGCTATGGTTACAAAAGGTTCGCTTTCATTTAAAAGACCCTAGAAATCCAGTGAAGAAACAGAGGTTAAAGTGATGTTATAGTCAGCTATGGTTACAAAAGGTTCGCTTTCATTTAAAAGACCCTAGAAATCCACTGAAGAAACAGAGGTTAAAGTGATGTTATAGTCAGCTATGGTTACAAAAGGTTCGCTTTCATTTAAAAGACCCTAGAAATCTACTGAAGAAACAGAGGTTGAAGTGATGTTATAGTCAGCTATGGTTAGAAAAGGTTCGCTTTCATTTAAAAGACCCTAGAAATCCAGTGAAGAAACAAAGGTTAAAGTGATGTTATAGTCAGCTATGGTTACAAAAGGTTCGTTTTCGTTTAAAAGACCCTAGAAATCCACTGAAGAACCAAAGGTTAAAGTGATGTTATAGTCAGCTATGGTTACAAAAGGTTCGCTTTCGTTTAAAAGACCCTAGAAATCCACTGAACAACCAAAGGTTAAAGTGATGTTATAGTCAGCTATGGTTACAAAAGGTTCGCTTTCATTTAAAAGACCCTAGAAATTCACTGAAGAAACAGAGGTTAAAGTGATGTTATAGTCAGCTATGGTTACAAAAGGTTCGCTTTCGTTTAAAAGACCCTAGAAATCCAGTGAAGAAACAGAGGTTAAAGTGATGTTATAGTCAGCTATGGTTACAAAAGGTTCGCTTTCATTTAAAAGACCCTAGAAATCCAGTGAAGAAACAGAGGTTAAAGTGATGTTACAGTCAGCTATGGTTACAAAAGGTTCGCTTTCATTTAAAAGACCCTAGAAATCCAGTGAAGAAACAGAGGTTAAAGTGATGTTACAGTCAGCTATGGTTACAAAAGGTTCGCTTTCATTTAAAAAACCCTAGAAATCCACTGAAGAAACAGAGGTTAAAGTGATGTTATAGTCAGCTATGGTTACAAAAGGTTCGCTTTCATTTAAAAGACCCTAGAAATCCACTGAAGAAACAGAGGTTAAAGTGATGTTATAGTCAGCTATGGTTACAAAAGGTTCGCTTTCATTTAAAAGACCCTAGAAATCCACTGAAGAAACAGAGGTTGAAGTGATGTTATAGTCAGCTATGGTTAGAAAAGGTTCGCTTTCATTTAAAAGACCCTAGAAATCCAGTGAAGAAACAGAGGTTAAAGTGATGTTATAGTCAGCTATGGTTAGAAAAGGTTCGCTTTCGTTTAAAAGACCCTAGAAATCCACTGAAGTAACAGAGGTTAAAGTGATGTTATAGTCAGCTATGGTTACAAAAGGTTTGCTTTCGTTTAAAAGACCCTAGAAATCCAGTGAAGAAACAGAGGTTAAAGTGATGTTATAGTCAGCTATGGTTACAAAAGGTTCGCTTTCATTTAAAAGACCCTAGAAATCCAGTGAAGAAACAGAGGTTAAAGTGATGTTATAGTCAGCTATGGTTAGAAAAGGTTCGCTTTCATTTAAAAGACCCTAGAAATCCACTGAAGAAACAGAGGTTAAAGTGATGTTATAGTCAGCTATGGTTACAAAAGGTTAGCTTTCATTTAAAAGACCCTAGAAATCCACTGAAGAAACAGAGGTTAAAGTGATGTTATAGTCAGCTATGGTTACAAAAGGTTCGCTTTCATTTAAAAGACCCTAGAAATCCACTGAAGAAACAGAGGTTAAAGTGATGTTATAGTCAGCTATGGTTACAAAAGGTTCGCTTTCATTTAAAAGACCCTAGAAATCCACTGAAGAAACAGAGGTTAAAGTGATGTTATAGTCAGCTATGGGTACAAAAGGTTCGCTTTCATTTAAAAGACCCTAGAAATCCACTGAAGAAACAGAGGTTAAAGTGATGTTATAGTCAGCTATGGTTACAAAAGGTTCGCTTTCATTTAAAAGACCCTAGAAATCCACTGAAGAAACAGAGGTTAAAGTGATGTTACAGTCAGCTATGGTTAAAAAAGGTTCGCTTTCATTTAAAAGACCCTAGAAATCCACTGAAGAAACAGAGGTTAAAGTGATGTTATAGTCAGCTATGGTTACAAAAGGTTCGCTTTCATTTAAAAGACCCTAGAAATCCACTGAAGAAACAAAGGTTAAAGTGATGTTATAGTCAGCTATGGTTACAAAAGGTTCACTTTCATTTAAAAGACCCTAGAAATCCACTGAAGAAACAGAGGTTGAAGTGATGTTATAGTCAGCTATGGTTGCAAAAGGTTCGCTTTCATTTAAAAGACCCTAGAAATCCACTGAAGAAACAAAGGTTAAAGTGATGTTATAGTCAGCTATGGTTACAAAAGGTTCGCTTTCATTTAAAAGACCCTAGAAATCCACTGAAGAAACAGAGGTTGAAGTGATGTTACAGTCAGCTATGGTTACAAAAGGTTCGCTTTCATTTAAAAGACCCTAGAAATCCACTGAAGAAACAGAGGTTGAAGTGATGTTATAGTCAGCTATGGTTACAAAAGGTTCGCTTTCATTTAAAAGACCCTAGAAATCCAGTGAAGAAACAGAGGTTAAAGTGATGTTATAGTCAGCTATGGTTACAAAAGGTTTGCTTTCATTTAAAAGACCCTAGAAATCCAGTGAAGAAACAGAGGTTAAAGTGATGTTATAGTCAGCTATGGTTACAAAAGGTTCGCTTTCATTTAAAAGACCCTAGAAATCCACTGAAGAAACAGAGGTTAAAGTGATGTTATAGTCAGCTATGGTTACAAAAGGTTCGCTTTCCTTTAAAAGACCCTAGAAATCCAGTGAAGAAACAAAGGTTAAAGTGATGCTATAGTCAGCTATGGTTAACAAAGGTTCGCTTTCATTTAAAAGACCCTAGAAATCCAGTGAAGAAACAAAGGTTAAAGTGATGTTATAGTCAGCTATGGTTACAAAAGGTTCGCTTTCATTTAAAAGACCCTAGAAATCCAGTGAAGAAACAGGTTAAAGTGATGTTATAGTCAGCTATGGTTACAAAAGGTTCGCTTTCATTTAAAAGGCCCTAGAAATCCACTGAAGAAACAGAGGTTAAAGTGATGTTATAGTCAGCTATGGTTACAAAAGGTTCGCTTTCATTTAAAAGACCCTAGAAATCCACTGAAGAAACAGAGGTTAAAGTGATGTTATAGTCAGCTATGGTTACAAAAGGTTCGCTTTCATTTAAAAGACCCTAGAAATCCACTGAAGAAACAGAGGTTAAAGTGATGTTATAGTCAGCTATGGTTACAAAAGGTTTGCTTTCATTTAAAAGACCCTAGAAATCCACTGAAGAAACAGAGGTTGAAGTGATGTTATAGTCAGCTATGGTTACAAAAGGTTCGCTTTCATTTAAAAGACCCTAGAAATCCAGTGAAGAAACAGAGGTTAAAGTGATGTTATAGTCAGCTATGGTTATATAAGGTTCGCTTTCATTTAAAAGACCCTAGAAATCCAGTGAAGAAACAGAGGTTGAAGTGATGTTATAGTCAGCTATGGTTACAAAAGGTTCGCTTTCATTTAAAAGACCCTAGAAATCCAGTGAAGAAACAGAGGTTAAAGTGATGTTATAGTCAGCTATGGTTACAAAAGGTTCGCTTTCCTTTAAAAGACCCTAGAAATCCAGTGAAGAAACAAAGGTTAAAGTGATGCTATAGTCAGCTATGGTTAACAAAGGTTCGCTTTCATTTAAAAGACTCTAGAAATCCAGTGAAGAAACAAAGGTTAAAGTGATGCTATAGTCAGCTATGGTTAACAAAGGTTCGCTTTCATTTAAAAGACCCTAGAAATCCACTGAAGAAACAGAGGTTAAAGTAATGTTATAGTTAGGTGAAAATGTCAGTGACAACATTATTATTTTCAACTAAACAAAAACACAAAAATTCACAGGTTATAGTTAACAGAGCTAACTATAACTTGCGCCCCATGCACTGCTTATGACCTCACATATTACATCACTCATGACATGTTTTATGACATCATTTATGATATCACTGATGGCATCTCCAATGACATGATTGATTACATCACTGATAACATCATTCAAGTTTCGTTTGCACACATTGCTCTATAAACTAGTGTGGCACTAGAGACCTGAAAGTAAGTACAAAGTAGTTCAGGATAATGTGAAGCATCATTAATGCCATCACAGATACAACTCCCTTGGGTGTAGCAAGATTGCAACATTGACCCTATACCATACACTTCACGGGTAGCGTAGTTCACATTAGCAATCAACCACAGCTGTATGGGAAACCCTTATTGCAACAAATACTGATATGCAGTTCCTAAGAAGGGAGGTCTGAGGTCAGACATATACGAACCTAAAGTAGGGGGATGGTTCTTTTTTGGAACTAGGGCTCTAACACACCCGAAAGGGTGTCATGCTCATCATCGGGCTTGCTCCTCATTGGGCCGGCACTGCAATGTCCAACGGGCACCCTCAAGGGGGCTCTTTAGCGGAGATCTTTTGTCGTAATGCCTTACGTTAAAGGCAGGTGTAGGGCCCTGGGTGTGGATTGAAGGCAATGTAGCTGAGAGTAGTGAATAGTGACTTAAAAATAGATTAAGCAATTCTCTAAGAAGGGGTTTATTTGGCAAATTTGCTTGTCCAATTAAAAACATGATGGCTGCCAGTGGAGGCAATGATCCCTGGTAGCAAAGTTATATTTTTAAAAAGTTAGCATGTTTCTTGCCATCGTAAAGTCCGTAAAAATCAATGGCCAATTCGTCAGGACAAAATTAATCTGATCTACACAGTGTTTGGCACTAATTCGTGGATTTGCCAGGCAGAAGGGAGCTAGATGGCCTTATAGGCCCCCAAGAGAGGACGAAAGGGGTGATATCCTGGAGCGTTACGGCATTCGTGGATGGTCAGAACATATCCTCATTCAATGAAGTCATGTGAGATTCAAGACCTCGGCAGTGAGTGATGGTAAACCTGGAGACCATGTAGAAGAAACAGGTAAGAAGGGGTGTGGGACCGCCAGAGGGTTAGCAAGGAGAACTGAGAGTGGGACCATAGCCTTGTAGACTTTAGGGTAAGCTGGAGACATGGAGAACTACATTGAACAGGGCTATTGTTGGGAACAGGGGCGTAGCCTCCGGGGTGGTGTTTGGGGTGTTACAACACACTATTAAAGGTATTTTCTGGTAAAAGGTTGGGCACAGGTGCTTTTAGTCGCATATGGTGAGGTGTCTGTTGGATTTCACCAGGTATTTTTACATAAACACCGACAAAACACACACACAGACTCTCTTCCTCTATGCTTTGAAAGTCTTAAAAATGTAGGTTATTTTACAAAATATTGTGTTTTCTCTTACTTAGTGCCCCTACCAATCCACATTTGTCTCCCTTTCCACTGCCCCATTTGTCACTCTCATGTCACTCTTGGCGCCAGGGCACTCCCCGGGGTAACAATGCGCTTTACAAGTGCCCTTTCATTCATTCATGTGCCCTGTTTGTCCTTTAGTGTATTTTAACATTATATGACAGTGTGATTGTTGGAAAATCTGAAGCTCACATCCCCCCAATCTTACTGGCCAAGCTCTGCCCCTGGTTGAGAACCTAAGAGGGAGAAGGAGCCTGCGGGGCTGATGGATGAGCAGGAGATCTGGTGATCTGATGGTGACTGGGAACCTCGGGGCATTCGTGTGTGCAGAGCACCAGGAGAGCTGACAGTGAACAGAAGCCCCAAGGAATCTCATGGTGAAGATGGACTTCACTGACGTGAGTGTGAGCAGAGCACCAGGAGAGCTGACAGTGAACAGAAGCCCCAAGGAATCTCAAGGTGAAGATGGACTTCACTGACGTGAGTGTGAGCAGAGCACCAGGAGAGCTGACAGTGAACAGAAGCCCCAAGGAATCTCATGGTGAAGATGGACTTCACTGACGTGAGTGTGAGCAGAGCACCAGGAGAGCTGACAGTGAACAGAAGCCCCAAGGAATCTCGTGGTGAAGATGGACTTCACTGACGTGAGTGTGAGCAGAGCACCAGGAGAGCTGACAGTGAACAGAAGCCCCAAGGAATCTCGTGGTGAAGATGGACTTCACTGACGTGAGTGTGAGCAGAGCACCGGGAGAGCGGACAGTGAACAGAAGCCCCAAGGAATGTGTTACATTGCCTGTACAGCTTTCTCTTTTATTGTTCCTTCCCCTTTAATTTCCTTGTATACTTTTAACTCTGGCACCTGCCATGCAGTTAGCTGTGATTCCACTCAGAATTGGAATCCACATCATTCTGCTTCTGGACTCTTACTGAGCAGTACTGTGCCTTATGGAATAAATACCTTCAACCTTCTTTTGGATTTTATGCCTCCTTCTTTAAGGGAATTTTACACTGGCGACGAGTTATAGAGTACCTGCTACTTTTCCAAGCACAGGAGTGGTACAACTATACTTTGGGATTTTATTTTTTTTGAAAACTTGGATTTTCACTGGAGCACTACTTGGAATTTTCCTCTTTTCCTACTGTAAGTGGATAGGACTATTTCATTATCAACCACCGTCATTTCTTCAACTCTACAAGAGATTCTACTGCCAAGAAACCTATTCTCAAGCATTTTGCCTTATTCCTGGCCGTACCGCATTATTCAACTGGTGATTGCCGTTGCTCCTGCCACGTCATTCGACCCACGCGAGCGCCATACTCATTGCGTTACCAGCTGGTTGTCTAGGAGAGAGAAGAGGTGTTCTCGAAGCAGTGAGGAGTGACGAGATCCTTCACGCGTCCACTTGGGTTGCCAAGGAGAGACGCGCCTGCTATCTTCATCGCGTTGCTGCATCGCGCAACGTACCGACGTCATTGCGTGGCACAGTGGCGGGTATACGTCATTGCGCTGCGTGGTGCCATTTTGGATTCTCAACTCTTCCTCATCGTCGATGCGCACGACTGCGCGTTGGGTGCATTTTTAAGGAATTCCTTTTCGTCAACGTCGATGCGCACGACTGCGCATTGAGGATCTTTCGCTTTTCACAAAAAGCAATAAGGAAGTACATAACCGGAATACTTTTCTGACATTTCTGTATCGTGCAGATGCGCTTGACTCAAAAAAAAAAAAAGGTACTCATATTTATTCTCACATTGTTGCGTGCAACTGTAAGTTCTGGAAAATCCCTGCACATCACGCTGATGTGCACAGCTACTATATAATTCTTAAATTATTCTTATTACTATACATAATTATCTAGTTTTCTTGTAATACTGCAAAACTGCCGTATAACTGTCAAATAATAGCTTAGATAATTGCCATATTTATATATCATTGTTGGAAAGTATTTATATTTCAACCATGCAGTTTGAACCTCCTGCAAAGTTTCTACGATCCAAAGGTGATCCTCCCATTCCTTGGTCTAGATGGAAGGAGGAGTTTTTAACCTACATGAAGGCTATTGATGGGGATAGAATAGGAAATGAAAGGAAAAAGGACATCCTCCTTCATTGTTTGGGTTCTGAGGGTCAAGCTGTATTCAGGACTCTTCCAATGGTTCAAGGGGAACTTAGTACTTTTGACGAAGCGCTTTTACGTATGGAAACCAGGTTTAAGCCCACCACCAGCATAGCGATCAATAGGTATAAATTTTATACACGATCACAAAGAGATTCTGAATCACTTGACGACTTTTTAACTGCTCTCAGATCCCTGGTGATTTCATGTAATTTTGGCATCATAGCAGATGAGATGATTAGGGATCAAATAATTGTAAATGTCAAGAATAAAAAAAACACAAGAGCAGTTGTGGGTTTTGGGGAATCCAAACTTACACGATACCATAGCCACTGCTAAAGCGTTTGAACAGTCCGAAAAGTGGGTGAAGACCATTGAGGATGTTAATGCTAAAGGTGATAAAAATAACAAAAGTGTTGATGAAGTTTGTGCTATGAATAACTCTAGTAAAGTTCCCCTGCTGGGAAAAGGTGGTGACAGGAATGTAATATGTTACAGGTGTGGTAGTACTAACCATGTTGCTTCTTTCAAGTTTTGTCCGGCTATAGGAAAAGAATGTATCAAATGCGGTAGACTTGGACACTTTGCCAAGGCTTGTAGAGATGACAGGAAGAGAACCATTGCTAAAGGTAGAGGTTTTCCCACTAAGAATAATGAGGTCTCCTGTGTGAGATGTACTCAATTTCCTAATGATGATCCTTCTAGTGAGAGGGGTATTGTGGTTTCCTTAGTCAATATTTGTGCTCTCGAGGGAGAAACTTTGAATTTACCTAAGTGTATTGTTCAATTCTTGAATGAAAACCTGGAACTTATGGCAGATTCGGGATCCCCGTGGTCGATTGTCACGGAGAATTATTTCAATGAAAAATTTGGTAATACTGTATCTACCGAAGACCTATGCCCCTCAGACATCATAGCTCAGGGTTTTGATGGCTCTGCTATCGACCTTATGGGAAATATTGCTTCTGACGTCAACTTTAAGGAGAGGTCTGCCTTTATTAAGCTGTATGTTGCGAAGAAAGGGGTTAACGTATTGGGTTGGAGAGACCAATGGAGACTGGAGATCATACTAAATCCCCGTAGCAGAGAACCTGTCATGGTGGTTGAAGACAGTGTTGATGTTGATGCCATAGAGAAGGAATTTCCAGAAGTTTTTTCTGAAGCTTTAGGCAAACTTAAAGGTTTTACTCACTTAATCAAACTCAAGCAGGGAGCATCCCCTGTCAAGCAAAAACTTAGGAACGTTCCCATTAATGTCAGGGAAGAATTGGGGAAAGCTTTGAAGGAGATGTTAGATGGGGGTGTTATAGAAGAGGTGGAATCTTCTGAATGGGTTTCTCCGATTGTATTGGCACGCAAACCCGACAAATCATTGAGGTTATGCATTGACCTTAGAGCTCTTGATGCTAACATCCTGGTTGACTGCCATCCGTTGCCTAATATCAACGAGGTGGTAAGTATGCTAGGAGGTGCCACGATCTTTTCCACCCTTGATCTTCAGTCTGCATACCATCAGATTGAACTAGCCAAGGAGTCACGCCACATGACAGCATTCATCACACCCCAAGGTCTGTTTCAATTCAAGAGGATGCCTTTTGGGTTAGCATCAGCGGCCTCAGTATTCCAGAGATCTATGTGTCATCTTTTTAGGGACATGCAGTCGTTTGTGAAGTGTTTTCAAGATGACATTCTTATTTTTTCTCCAGATAAGAAAGCACACACCGATCATCTCAGGAATGTGTGTGGTGTTCTCAAAGAGTATGGGTTGACTCTTAAGAAGAGTAAGTGCAAACTATATCAAGACTCTGTTGAATATCTAGGACACACGCTGTCCAAAGAGGGTGTGGTTCCTAAAAAATCCCTCATTGATGCTATTTTGAAAGCACCTGCTCCTGAGTGCAAAGACAAACTTCTTTCCTTTTCAGGACTATGCGAATACTATAGTAAATTTATTATGAACTTTGCATCTAAAATGGAACCCTTGAGAGAACTGACAAGAAAGAATGCAGAATTTGTATGGGGAGACAGGCAACAAGAAGCTTTTGACAGTATCAAAGCAGAAATGATAGCTGCTCCCACTCTAAAACCTTATTGTATGAACAAGACATGTATACTCACTGTTGATGCTAGCCTGTATGGTCTGGGATGTGTTTTGTCTCAACGTGCAGGGAAGGAAGAGTGGAACATTGCGTTCGCCTCCCGCAAGCTTAACCTTACTGAGAGGCGTTACGCTGTAATTGAGAGAGAATTGTTGGCCTGTGTCTGGGGAGTTGAACATTTCCACAATTACATATGGGGTGCGCGTTTTGTTTTAAGGACAGACCACAAGCCCTTAGTTTCCATTCTGTGTCCTGGAGGTGGTCTCAATGCCACTGCCCGCATAGCTAGGTTAATGTCCCGTTTGCAAGAATACAGTTTTGCAGTAAAATACGTTCCAGGAAAGATCAATGTTACTGCGGATTGTCTATCTAGACTTCCCTGTAATACCAGTGATGTGTGTGAAGATGAAGAGGTCGTTGCTAATATTACTGAGGTCATGTCTGGAAAATTTGGTTCCATATCTGAAGAGATGTGGAAAAAAGCCATGAGTGAGGATGATGTTTTGTGTGAAGTCATCAATTACACCAGGATAGGTTGGCCCTCTAAAAACGTAATTTCAGCTGAACTATTTCCCTTTTGGAAAATCTCCGATGAACTAGTCATTGAAGGTGATCTTATTTTTAGACAAGGTAAGTGCATTCCACCCTTGTCCCTTCGTAGTCACATCTTATCTGTGAGTCACGAGAGCCATTTGGGAATGTCTTCTATGAAGAGGTTGATCAGGTCCGTCTTCTGGTGGCCTGGTTTAGACAGGTATGTTGACAGGTTCGTGAGAGAATGTCCTGAATGTGTGAGCAGTGAGAAGATGATTAAGTGTGATCCTGCTCCTCTCATTCCTATTCAATGGCCAGACTTTCCTTGGCAAAAGGTGGGATTGGATATTGCTGGTCCTTTTAATTTTTTGCCCCAAGACTGTAGGTTTGCCTTGGTGATGATCGACTACCACACCAAATGGCCCGAGGTCAAGCTGGTCCCGCACGCCAATTCGGAGAGTGTCATTTTATTCCTCAAAGAAGTCTTTACCCGCGAGGGCTACCCTGAGATCCTCATCTCCGATAATGGTGTGCAAATGAAGTCTCATGAGATGACTGATTTTCTCAAATTCTTTAATATTCGCCATATTATCACGGCCTTGTACGAACCTCAAGGCAATGGGCAAGTAGAAAGGTACAACAGAGTTCTCAAACAGGACATTTTGTGGGCACGCAATGTTGGTGCTCAGTGGAAGGATAAGTTGAGGGAGAAGTTGTGGTTGTACCGCTTCACTCCCCACTCTCCCACTGAAGTCTCTCCTTTCCGTTTACTGAAGGGGAGAGAACCTGTTTCCAAGCTGTGTCCTTGGTGGTTTAAAAAAGCTGTAAAGGACCACAGTCCTGTAATTAACCAAAATGAGGTGGCTCGCAAAGTGGAAGAGAAACAACAGAAAAGCAAACACTACTATGACTTCCGCATGAGAGTGAAGGAGCCGCATTTTGTAGTTGGTGAGTGGGTCAGGATACGTAAGCCAGGTGCTTTACTTAAGGGTGAGACGAAATTTGGTAGACCCATCAAAGTTGTAAAGGTTAATCGCAACAGCGTTGTTACCCAAGATGGGAAGGTTTGGAATGTCAAACGAGTTGCTAAATGTGTATATGTTTCTTCGTAAAGTTTCCTAAGGGGAGAAATGTGTTACATTGCCTGTACAGCTTTCTCTTTTATTGTTCCTTCCCCTTTAATTTTCTTGTATACTTTTAACTCTGGCACCTGCCATGCAGTTAGCTGTGATTCCACTCAGAATTGGAATCCACATCATTCTGCTCCTGGACTCTTACTGAGCAGTACTGTGCCTTATGGAATAAATACCTTCAACCTTCTTTTGTATTTTATGCCTCCTTCATTAAGGGAATTTTACAGAATCTCGTGGTGAAGATGGACTTCACTGACGTGAGTGTGAGCAGTGCACCAGGAGAGCTGATAGTGAACAGAAGCCTCAAGGAATCCCGTGATGAAGCTGGACTTCACTGACGTGAGTGTGAGCAGAGCACTAGGAGAGCTGACAGTAAACAGAAGCCTCAAGGGATCTTGTGGTGAAGATGGACTTCACTGACATGAGTGTGAGCAAAGCACCAGGAGAGCTGACAGTAAACAGAACCTTCAAGGAATCTCGAGGTGAAGATGCACTTCACTGAGGTGAGTGTGAGGAGAGCTCGGGACAAGAGTGAACAAGATGTGACAGGACCTAAGGATGAACAGAGATAGAAGGGGACCTGAGGGAGAGCAGGATTCCATTGGTACCTGAGAGTCAACATTAGCCTCTGGGGACCTCAGTGTGAGCAGGAGCCTCGGGGAATCTCGTGGTAAAGATGGACTTCACTGACGCAAGCATGAGCCAGGCTCTGGGCAAGAGTGAGCAAGGGACACAGGACCTAAGGAAGCACAGGGATATAAGGGTCCAGAGGAAGAGCAGGATTCCAGTGGCACCACAGAGCGAACATTAGCGTCTGGGAACCTCAGTGTGAGCAGGAGGCTCAGGGAATCTCGTGGTAAAGACGGACTTCACTGACACGAGCGTGAGCCGGGCTCTGGGCAAGAGTGAGCAAGAGACACAGGACCTAAGGATGCACAGGGATATAAGGGTCCAGAGGAAGAGCAGGATTCCAGTGGCACCTGAGAGCGAACAGTAGTGTCTGGGAACCTCAGTGTGAGCAGGAGGCTCAGGGAATCTCGTGGTAAAGACGGACTTCACTGACACGAGCATGAGCCGGGCTCTGGGCAAGAGTGAGCAAGAGACACAGGACCTAAGGAAGCACACAGATATAAGGGGACCTGAGGGAGAGCAGGATTCCAATGTCACCTTAGAGCGAACAGTAGCCTCTGGGAACATCAGCGCGAGCATCAGCCTCAGGGCTTTGAGTCTGTGCAGGAGCCTCAGGAGACCTGAAGTGTGTAAATGAGGTTAAGAGTCCTGAAGAAGAGTGGGGAGTTTGGGGCCCACTGAAGATGAACAAAAGCCTCAGTGTCTTAGGATGTGCAGGACACCCCGGTCCTAGAGATTGAAAAGAATACGGACCTGTGGGTAAACATGATCCTCTGAGGACCTGTTGATCAACGGACAGTGAGAATCCCCATGAATGAGGAAGAGCTTTTGGACCCTGTGGCTGCGAGGGACTCGGGGATCTGAGGGTGAACAAGGTTTGAGGGAGATTCATGGACCTGAAGATGAACAGCAGGAGACCCATGAATGACCAGGAGCTTTAGGGCCCACTGGCCGGGAAGGACTAGTGGATCTGAGGGTGAACAAGATTTGAGGGAGATTCATGGACCTGAAGGTGAGCCGCAGGAGGCCTGTGGATGAGATGGAGCGTTAGGGACCAGTGACCGGGAGGGAGTCGGGATCTAAGGGTGAACAAGGACTAAGGTCGATTCATGGTCCTGAAGATGAGCAGCAGGAGACCTGTGAATGAGATGGAGCGTTAGGGCCCACTGGCCGGGAAGGACTAGTGGATCTGAGGGTGAACAAGGACTAAGATCGATTCATGGTCCTGAAGATGAACAGCAGGAGACCCATGAATGAGCAGGAGCTTTAGGGCCCAGTGGCCGGGAGGGAGTCGAGATCGGAGGGTGAACAAGGTTTGAGGGAGATTCAAGGTCCTGAAGGTGAGCAGCAGGAGGCCTGTGGATGAGATTGAGCGTTAGGGACCAGTGGCCGGGAGGGAGTCGGGATCGGAGGGTGAACAAGGTTTGAGGGAGATTCATGCGTCCGAAGATGAACAGCAGGAGGCCTGTGGATGAGATGGAGCTTTAGGATCCACTGGCCGGGAAGGACTCGGGATCTGAGGGTGAACAAGGTTTGAGGGAGATTCATGGACCTGAAGATAAACAGCAGGAGACCCATGAATGAGATGGAGCTTTAGGATCCACTGGCCGGGAGGGAGGGAGTCGGCATCTGAGGGTGAACAAGGTTTGAGGGAGATTCATGGTCCTGAAGATGAGCAGCAGGAGACCCATGAATGAGCTTCTGCGGAATAATGCTGTTTCCAGGCTTGACCAATGTTACTGACCTGACAAGCTGTAAATTGATTCATCTACCACACGTGTCTCCCAAAATGAACCCGGTACTAACCAAACATTGTGATCCGTCAACGTGGGTCAATTTTATTTTGAGTGCCCGAACCTATTTTTTGTCCCAATCCGACACTGGTGTCGCCACCTACAGGCACAGAGCTGGGGCTGTTGTATAATGACATTTAGGAGAAAGTCGCAAACCCGGCCCTACAAGCCTCAAACAGGACCACCGCACAAGCAAGACCTGCCCCCACGCACCACAGAAACCACCCACATGTCACCCCCGCTTGGCCAGTCTGGCCAGGCTCTTGAGCTGTTCTTAGTGGGATACAAGAACCTCCTTAAAATGTGAAGAGCTGTTGTGTCAATCAGATTATGTCGGTCTAGTGTAGATCTCGAGTGAGCCAATACATTTAAGGGAACTCTCTTTACATCCGAAACACACATCGTGTCGAAACCTCAACGGTCTGTATCTAACTTCCTCCTGCCCTCCCCAGAACCACATTTGAGGAAACAGTTTCTGCGGTTCAGACTTTTACAGCTTTCAGTTTTAAAATGTGCTGCTTGTTGGGGACAGAAAAGTGGAAATTGAACGTTGACTTTGATTATTTCGGGTCGCAACACTCGTCCATGTTTTGTTTATCTGTCCAAATGTACTTCTTGAAAGCAAAAAGCACCTTAATTAGTTATTTTTGTGTCGTAACGTTTGTGACACTTCTGGTAATTCTGATCTGGTTCATGAGCATGTAGCCAAAATACTTACAAAAGTTTATAAACTATTCTACTAAATTTGATCCATAGCATCTGTGAGTTGTCTGGGGGATACTCTGAGTACCCTGATATTAAAGCATGATTTAGTCATTTTAAGTGAGACCCTGTCGAGTACTCCTGAATCAATCCCAACATTCATGGGGAGGCGGGGGAGTGTTGGAAGCACTATAGACTTTATACTACTATTGTCGGACGCTGTAACCCTTGTCTCAGACCATATAACCATCCCAAACTTCTTCAGCGACCATAACCCTGTATGCGTTACTTTAGAAATAAACCCCAGGAAAAAACCCACTGATAAAAGGTGTAAACCGGTGCTCTCAAAGAATAAAGGATTGAGGGGGATATGTACAAGGAAGTGGAGGAGAGAGGCGTTAGCCTGCTTGGTTAACGACACGCTCTGCCACTTCTGAAACGCAAGGCTGCACCATATTTACAAGAATGTGGTGCAGCCCTGCGTTTCCCCCTGCGATGGCGCTAAGTTTAGCAGCCTAGCGCCAACGCAGGCACCCTTGCACCAGAGTGCAAGGGTGTCTGCGAGCAGGGAGGTTTGTTTATGTGTAGAAGGTGTCTCTTCCTGCACATGAACAATCCTAGAAATGCCATCCTGTCACTTTCATGCGTGCTGCTTCATGCAGCACACATGAAAGTGACAAAATGTCTTTTTTTTTTCAAGATTGTTTATGTACAGGAAGGGACACCTTCCTACACATAAACAAACAATGGCATTTTGCTTTTTCCATGTGTGCTGCACAAGGCAGCACACATGGAAAAAGCAAAAACGAGGAGAAATAATGCATTTCTCCTTGTTTCGCCATCTTAAGACCAGTTTTTACATGGTCTTAGTTTTGGCGCTGCCTCCTATGTATGCCACCCTTGCACATAGGGGGCAGCGTCAAAATGAATGGGTGTTGCGGTGGAACGCCCACCGCAACACCCACTGCCCACCCCTTTCACGCTAACCATAGCGTGAAAGGCGGGCAGTGTTAAGCCACATTAAGTGGCTTAACGCTGACTTGTACATAAGGCGCAGCCCCTATCGCCACCACAAAGTCAATATAGGTGACGTTGTGGTGGCGATAGGGGCTTGTACATATGCCCCTGAGGGTCAAGTGAGCAAAAGTGGATCATGTGAGCTTTAACCAAAAAATAGTTTATGAAAACATGTAGTCCATTATGGCATGTTTGGTAGGAAATCCGAGCCACACTGCTGTATTAACGGAATTCAAATGACTATGGGGTATATTCACAAGAACGTGCGATAAACATCGCCATAATAGCTTACCGCAACTCCTCACATCGCAGTCCATCGCGGGAAAATAACCCTGTGTTAACGTGGCATTCACAACACGGCGGTACCGTGCGATATTCGCACGATAACGCGGCAAATGTCCGCGAAACAACTACCGCGACGGCGATAAAAATCCAAACCCTAACGCTAAAAATGCTGCGATGCGCCCAATGGCGATGAAACAACCGTGATAGCCAGCAGGAGGCCAGCAATACCCACGCGCCATGCGTGAAGAGGTGCCATAAAAGCACCCAAAAAAAGACACCAACTAGTAAACGAACTGCGGAGCACCATGGAAGCACCTGGCCCGAGTGCTGAGGCCAACTCGAACCCCACAAGCACAACAGAGGACCAGCCCGGAACCCCGGGGTCGGGGAAGGGCAAGGAGAAGAGGAAGAGGACGACGGGGTACCACACCGCAGGAATACCGGATCCACCACACGGTGTGGACAGAACACCACCAACAACTGTCCGTCACCACCACCGTGTCATTGGCAAGACAAATGGAAAAATGGCAGGCCAATGAGATGACTGCGTAGGACTGAACTAGCTGTGGGCACATCACCCATTAACAACATACTCGCAACCCCCCAACGTAGCCCCACGTCCATGTAGGAAAGAGGTCTGTGTGAAAAGATGTCAGTCGGTAGCAGGCCTGAAGGTGTGTCCACCATCACATGTGACAACAGCACCTACCGTCGCATACCTACCCACACCCACCTGGGCGGACACAGACTGTCCAGAACTATCACAGTGACCCACATGCCAAGTAATCGGACCCCATACCCACAATGGTGACGTCACGGAGCTTCACAGGTCTACCAGCAACTATCCCAAACCACCAAGTCTGGCGCACAGTGGTGGACCTGCCAATAGGGACTCACCCCTAAATGAAATGCGTCATGCAGTCCCACCCTGTGTACGGACAATGCCCAATGAGGCACACGTATTGTCATCCTACCCAACACCCATCACAGTTGAACACAAGTGTGGCAGCGCAGACTTTATTGGCATGTGCGTGGAACTACGGGCAATACAAGGGCCACAACATGCAGACGAAGGCATCAGACAATCACAGGCAGCATAGGAATGCAGCCATGTCCACTGTTGTGTGGCAAATGTGGACTCATCACCAGAATGCAACAAGGTGTTGGGACCTGTGCCATGGGTTACCATCAGTCGTGGCAGCTGGAACGTCGTTAGTCGTCCATGAAAGCGAGAGCAGCTTCCTGTGCAATCAGTTCCAGGAGTACGTCGTTGTCGAGCTCAAGGGACACGAGGGCGAGCCAATCCATCAACTGGTCCGGACAGATGTGCTCCGTCCATGCCGTCTCACCAATCCGCAGAACAGCCCAATAGGGGGGCGCCTCAATGTGGTCACTGCACACGAGGAATCGTGCAAACTCCCATGTCCAACTGCCAGCACATATGCCAAACATCCAGGCATCCCATGCACGGGAATCACGGTTACACTCATGGTCGTGGGCCACCAGGGGGCGCACACACAAATCATAATCCAGTTCAGCCACCGTTGCATTGGATAGGCAGACATCCATGGGCCACTCGAATATGCATGTTCGACAGTGGAACCAGGGCTGGACGCAGGTGACGTACGCAAGACGGAAGCTCAGACGGTAACTGATGCACAACACTGCAAGTGGCAGGGCCCCCAACAACTGCAGCATTCGGGCACGGTACAGTCCCACGTGACTGGGGTTGTGCATGTGCCCGTGATGTTCGGCCATTGCGGTGGTGGCACTCGCAGAACCGCCACTCCTCTGACCTGCGGCAGTCATGTGGATGAAAAGCCACAGCTCGGAGCAATGAGTCGTATGGGCGTGCGACGTTAGGACGTATGTGTTGTTGTGTACGTAAGTGTGAAGGCCATTCCATGCAAGAGTACCCCGGGCAAGGGCCTCTGTGTGTGGGGTGTGTATACGTTGGTCCTTCATCATCGCTGTGTGAAGTGTGGGAGTCGTCGCCATCTGCTATGATATCACTCACAGGGGGTTCCTACAGCATGCTGTGTCCAAGGTCGGAGGTGCAGATGCCCGTCCGCCTCCTGTGTGGAGACAATGGAGCATTCATCCCTGATGTCACTCTGACTACTGCTTGCAATGTGGAAATGTGATGTGGTCTACACGCTGCAATTGAGGCTAGGCCTTAGGCCCATGGCGCACCAAGAACGATACACACGGCAGTTGGCATGCATGAGCCAAGAGCCCGAGCGGACTTGCGCACCTTGTACATTCCCACATGCGCGTGCGCCCTCCGACTGCATGCAACATTGCAACATTGCACATCGCGGCCCGTGTTGCGCAAACACTGCGACAGGGGCACACACATATGTACATTTCCTGCCCAGCCCAGCCCAGGACCATGCCCAGATCCCGGAGATGATACTTCACACCCCTATGCTGGACGTGCGTACGCAAGCCCAGCCCACTCCGTATACGTATAATGGGTGAGACGACAGAGCTACATGGCCCAGATCCTCAACAATGCCCGAGGGGACAATGCTGCGCCCGCCTGCCATGTCACATGACGCAATCATGAAGGAACCATGACTTGCGGGGCACAGAGCTGATCTGCGTGCGGCACGGCCCGCGCGACACGGGACGGTGACTTCCGTCGCACTGGGTTAGTGGCACACGGAGCACGTCGGCCGGCACGGGCATGCCGCCACGGGTCGGTGACTCACAGGGCACTGAGGTAGGGCCACCTTATGTGCTGAGCGGGTGCGCAGCCTGCGATGATGCCCCGTCCTGGCTGTCCGGGATGGTGAGGGTTGGTGTGAGCCCTGCTGGACCGCAGTGTAGGCCGGAGCCTGCGTGCGGCGCGGGCCGACCGCCACGTGGCGTTGCCTCAAGGTTCACGGAGTTAGTGGCACCTATGATGCTGAGCGGGTGTGCAGCCAGCGTTGATGACGTGTGCACTGTTATGGACTCTCCCATTCCGAAGTCAAGGCCCAGATCCAGGTGTGTGACCTAGTGGCCCGCGGGGCGGGTCCGCGTGATGTGGAGTCTGCCAAGGTCGCGTGTCACGGGCTCGGAGCATGCACCGGCACGTGGTTGGAGACACACCGGTGGCATAAGGTGAGCAGTGAGGCCTGGTGGCGCATGGGCGGACAATGTCCAATGGGCGGCAGGAGGGGCTGGGGTGCAGCAGCATGTGTGCGCAGGGGCGGCTGTCTCCCGCCCTCTCATCCTTTCGCTCTCTCTCTCCCTCTCCCTCTCTCTCTCTCTCCCTCTCTCTCCCTCCCTCTCTCTCTCCCTTTCTGTCTCGCTCTCTCTCTCCCTCTCACTCGCTCTCTCTCTCCCTCGCTCTCTCTCTCCCTCTCTCTCGCTCTCTCTCTCCCTCTCTCTCGCTCTCTCTCTCTGTCCTTTGATGAGCGCATGACACACGTTCTCATCTCGGATTTTGTCTTGCAGGCTGTGGCTTCCAGATTGTCCGGAGTGGATCCGCATGGACTTGTCCAATTTGTTGTTTTGTGTTGTGTATTAATACAGTTTTGTTATGGGAATTTCACAGTTGAATGTTTGATTCTCCTTATTCTGGCCACACATGTGTGTTTGTTGTTGTATGTGTGCGACATCAGGGTCTTTCTTATCTCGTGATTTTGTGAAGTTGCTGTGGCATATCTTTGTCCGGGGTGGGTGGGCCGGGGGAGGGCCCAGGGGTGGGGGGGGGGGGTCCCGGGGGTGGTGGCGGTGGGTGTTGTGAGCCTCTGGGGTCTCCGAGCTGCATGAGCAGTGGCTCCAAGGCATCTGTTGTTCTCCAGGTGTGGCTGTGGGCTGGGCTCCCTTTTGTGGTGCAGGTAGTCGTCCTGCTTAACACCAGCAGAGAGCAGGTGTAAAATCGCTGCTGCTAGCGCGGCTTATCGCCTGTTTTTGGTTCGCATCGCGGATCTGGCTGTTCGTTGTGAATGTCGCGATGTGGTGTTTTCGTGTGTTTTCGCACGGGTACGCCTACTCTGCATCTCATTAGCGTTAGTTGGCGGTGTCAACCGTGGCGATGTTTTTTGCGGGAGCTATCGCTGGATATGTGGGGATGTAGGCGGTTAGCACCAGCTTGCGAAAGGGGCGGTAATTCTATCGCCACTTTTGCTGCTCTAATGTGCCGATAACTCGGCGATAAGTCCTTGTGAATATGCCCCTATGTGAGTCGACAACAGAAAGCCTGACTGCCCGTAGACCAGGACAGGAGGTCCCCTCACACCGATGGATTAACGCTGCCCGTTCTGCGACCCATAAACGCCTAAAGGCCACACTTAAAGCAACAAGGCGCTGCCCTGCGGACGTCCAAAAGACCAGGCGCGACTACAAGGATATAGTGGAGAAAAGGAAAGGGGATCTAAGGGAAAAGGCCCGGGAACATCTAACATCTTCTGCCTCACTAAGGGACAGCACCAGGGTTTGAGGTATTAATCACCCTTTTTTCTGCGACCACAATACTCCTAAGGTGGAAGCTTTGATTCCCGAAGCCGAGTGGGTGACCCACTTTACAAGAGTTTTGCAACCTGTTGAGAGAGAGCCAGAGTACAACGATGATTTATTTAGATCTTCCCTCTAGACCTAGCCCCAGCATCCTTAAACACGCCGATTGACTTAACGGAGGTAGTTTTAGCAAGAAAACTACCTCAGGTAGTTTTAGCAAGAAAACTACCTCCTCTGGGAAGGCACCTGGCCCTGATGGGGTCCCAGTTGAACTTTTTAAATTAAATATCAGCTTATGGGGTCCTGTACTAACAAATGTGCCAAGGAGTGCGGTGGAGGGCGAAATTCCTGAGTCGTGGAGACGAGCTATTTTGGTTCCTCTCTTTAAAATGGGAGACAAATTAGCTCCAGCTGGTTACCCGCCAATCTGTTTAATTGATGCAACTGCAAAATCCTGGGCCGGGGAATTCTGGCCCGCGCAGAGCCAATGGACAGATGAGTACAAGGTTCTAACGCTGTCCAGTTTGGGCTTAGGCCTGGCATAGGCACCATAGAACAAACCTTAAACTTGCATCTTATCACTATTAAATATGGGAAGGAAAAGGCGGGGGCTATCCACAGGACATTTATAGATCTATCGAGTGCTTGCGATTTAGTCAACAGGAATAAACTATGGGAAATTATGCAGAAGTTGGGGGTGGAATTAGAATTACTCACTCTAGTAAAACGCCTGCATCATGATCGGAAAGTCTCGGTACGACATGGTCCAGAAGGGGAAGTATCATCACGAATAGGATCCCTAAGAGGAGTAAGACAGGGGTGCATTTTAGCCCCGTTCCTGTTCCTGGTCTACATAAATAGCATAACTGAACACTTACTAAGGGTGGGCGCGGGCGTGCCATCGATGGGTGAGCGATCAGTGTCCATACTTTTATACGCAGACGATGCGGTCCTGATCGCCCCACGCCAAATGGCCTCCAGAAGCTGCCAGACCAGTTTTAGGAGTTTATGGAGGGTTGGCATCTAAAAGTGAATCAGTAGAAATCCTATGCTATGACATGTGGGTCATTAGGCACGAAAACTAAGCACTTTAGAATGGGGGACATCACTGTAATGTAATGTAAATGGGTACTTGTAAAGCGCACGGCTACTCCACAGAGTGTCCCGGCGCTAAAGGACCCAAAAGGACAAGAGATTTGAGCTATTTAGGAATAACTTTTAGCTCATCCTTAAGGTGGAAATGACATCTCCTTATGAAACAACAACATATGGGAAGGAACAAGGAAGCCATTCTCGGTTTTGCAAGGATTTTAAAACATAAACCTTTGGCGGAGATGATAGCCCTGGCTAAGTCAAAATGCATCTCCGCTGTTCTCTGTGGGCGTCTCTGCTGCTCTCTGTGGGCGTCTCAGCTGCTCTCTGTGGGCATCTCGGCTGCTCTCTGTGGGCGTCTCCGCTGCTCTCTATGGGCGTCTCGGCTGCTCTCTGTGGGCATCTCGGCTGCTCTCTATGGGCATCTCAGCTGCTCTCTATGGGCATCTCCGCTGCTCTCTGTGGGCATCTCAGCTGCTCTGTATGGGCATCTCAGCTGCTCTCTATGGGCGTCTCAGCTCTCTGTGGGCGTCTCAGCTGCTCTCTGTGGGCATCTCCGCTGCTCTCTGTGGGCATCTCAGCTGCTCTCTATGGGCGTCTCGGCTGCTCTCTATGGGCGTCTCAGCTGCTCTCTGTGGGCGTCTCTGCTGCTCTCTGTGGGCGTCTCTGCTGCTCTCTATGGGCATCTCCGCTGCTCACTGTGGGCATCTCCGCTGCTCACTGTGGGCATCTCGGCTGCTCTCTATGGGCATCTTCGCTGCTCTCAGTGGGCATCTCAGCTGCTCTCTGTGGGCATCTCAGCTGCTCTCTATGGGCATCTTCGTTGCTCTCAGTGGGCATCTCCGCTGCTCTCTGTGGGCATCTCAGCTGCTCTCTGTGGGCATCTCCGCTGCTCTCTGTGGGCATCTCGGCTGCTCACTGTGGGCATCTCCACTGCTCTCTGTGGGCATCTTGGCTGCGCTCTATGGGCATCTTGGCTGCTCTCTATGGGCATCTCCGCTGCTCTCTATGGGCGTCTCAGCTGCTCTCTGTGGGGGTCTCTGCTGCTCTCTGTGGGCGTCTCCGCTGCTCTCTATGGGCATCTCAGCTGCTCTCTATGGGCGTCTCGGCTGATCTCTGTGGGCATCTCTGCTGCTCTCTGTGGGCATCTCAGCTGCTCTCTATGGGCATCTCAGCTGCTCTCTGTGGGCATCTCAGCTGCTCTCTATGGCATCTCAGCTGCTCTCTGTGGGCATCTCCGCTGCTCTCTGTGGGCATCTCAGCTGCTCTCTGTGGGCATATCAGCTGCTCTCTATGGGCATCCCATCTGTTCGCTATGGGCGGGGGGCAGAGGCTCTCTATAGGCGGGGGGCAGATGCTCTCTATGGGCGGGGGCAGATGCTCTCTATGGGCGGGGCAGATGCTCTCCAAAGTACAGAAAATGGCTTTACACGCAGGATGCTTGCAGTCCCTAAAAACACCGCAAATTTCATTTGCCATGAGGAGTTGGGCCTACCTTTTACAGGGGATCAGATAAAAATTGCACCACTTCTCTTATGAATTAAATGTTGGCAAAATTCAGAGGTGGATTTAGTGAGAGTGTGTATGTGTAGACAGCTTATCCCTAGAAAATGTCAACAGAATACCGTCGCTGATGTACATAAAATCATGCTTCAAAAAATTGGGTCTAATAGAAATGTTTGCACGTCCCCAATATATTAGGGCTGATGCTAAGGCCATTGTGAAAGATTGTCACGCGGAGCACTGTTTGGATGAGAGATTACAGTAGGGCATATGTACAAGCGCCTATCGCCACCACAATATCACTTATATAGACGTTGTGGTGGTGATAGGGGCTGCGCCTTATTTACAAGGCAGGGTTAAGCCACTTAACGTGGCTTAACGCTGCCTTGTACATAAAGCCCCCTTTCACGCTATGGTTACAGTGAAAGGGGCGTGCAGTGGGTGTTGCGGTGGGCGTTCCACCGCAACACCATTCATTTTGATGCTGCCCCCTATGTACAAGGGTGGTGTACATAGGAGGCAGCGGCAAAATTAAGACCAGGTAGAACCTGGTCTTAAGTTGGCGAAACGAGGAGAAATGCTTTATTTCTCATCGTTTTTAGGTCGAGCCTAGAGTAGCGCACAAGCGCTGCTCTGGCGAAGACTTTATGTAGGGGGTTTGAAAAAGCTGACCAGATGCTCGTGCGTCATGGCCTTTTCCCTGCGGTTACCCGCACGGGCGCCATGTGGTTTCAATTATCGTGCCCTGACACGGGCGCGATAATTAAAACCAGATGTCTCGCTGTGGCGCGCGCGCACCACTCGCGTCGCCCCCCCTCCTCCCCGCTCGTGCCTTCAAATGCTTGTTTATCTTTATTGCAGCTAAGAAATAATCACTGTTATGGCTGGCGGGGTGGTGGCTGTTTGTTTGCATGTTAGGCTATTAAGTGTTTAAGATGCAAACGCGTATATCTTGAAAGTTTTCCTAAAACCTCACCACACACCTAGATCGGAAATAATTTTACAGCAACCATTGTTGGAAAAATCTACAGAGGTATTGGAATGCTTGCTGTGCATGGCCTCGCTTCAATTCTGAAGGTTTAGAAACAGGCCTCGTGCACTGCAGCTAAGGAGATGAGGTCAGAATGTTTCATTCTGGCTCTATTGCAAACTCTCAGTTCTAACAATTGAATGTTGTATTCCAAAAACGCATTTGCATTGAACATTGTACAATTTATGTTAGTTTTTCCGTTTAAAAGCAAAAGATAAAAAGCAAAAATGTAGAGTAATATAGGTAAAGGATATATTTTCATAATTATTTCCCACAAAAAATCAATGGGACAACCGATCATGACAACTGTTCGAAAAAAGAAAAAAAAAGCCTGAAATCAGACATTTCTGACAATTTAACGGAAACACCGCAATGTCTCAAATGACAGTTAATTAAATAAAAAAGTGTGCTTTGAATATGATTCTAAGTATAACAACTTTCAATGCACGGTAAAGAATTACGAGGCAGTAGCCGACAATAATGCAATTTTATCCTGAGGTGTGTCGGTTTCTTGTCTGAAGCTTAAAATGGAGCCCGAAATTAATGACAGGTTTATGAAATCAAACGTACAAAACAGTATATTTTTAGCCTGAGTTAGCACGCTATATTAGAACGCCTGATGCTGTGGAAAAAAAAAAAAAGATTTTACGGTAAACCCAAAATACGAAGTAGAAACGGTCCTGCAAAACAATCACTATCTGGACTGAAATAAAGAAAAATATATAGGTTTCTTTTAACCACTCTGAAACAAACATTTTCACCTTACAAAACACTCCGAAACTTGGTTTCAAAATGTTATATAAAAATAAACTCGAGACAAATCGCTCAACAACTAGAGACAAAAAATGTATCTATGAAAAACCGATAAGGCAGAATTCTGCAACCCGCAAGGAAACCATAATGTAATCAATTTCTCACACCGCCTCTCTTAAATCTGTATATTTAGTTTCTAAAACAAAAAGGCAAACTTTGGTTGCATTTGCAGCACACTGTTTATAATGAGCGCTGAATAAAATTACTTTGTATTTTGAGATTTCGTAGGAGACCGCGCGGCTAGGGAGAGCAGGTCCGTGCGCTCATTAAACAAGCATTTGCAATGAAATAGATCTCGCATTTATGAGAGTTTGATCTATTGGCATTGTAAATGCCAATAGCTTAAATTCTTGCAAATGCGAGGCCTATTGCATTGCAAATATTTTTGTTATTTTCAAGCGCCCCATGCCGCGCTTTCATTTAATAGAGGCCACGCCCCTTTCTTTAAACGACCCGTGTCTAAAGAAAGGGGCGTGGCCGCCATTAAAGTGAAAGTGCGGTAAGGGGCTCTTTTACAAAAAAAAGCATTTGTCTGTCAAGGCAGGAGAAAACAATTTAAGAAAATAGTGCTTAAATCTGTATATATTTAGTTGCTAAAACAACAAGCATTGGCAAAGCCAATAGGTCTCGCCTATGAGAGATCCTCTGGCTTTGTCAACGTTTTGTAGCCATGTTGCACAGCAGCACAGCTGCCGTGCAATACAGCTGAAAGTAAAGAAGAGCTGTGACGTGGCCAACGGTAGCCGTGTCACATTGCTTTTTAGGTCGAGCCTCGAGTAGCGCGCAAGCGTTGCTTAGAGGCGAAGACTTTTAGTAAGCGAGTTTAAAAGCAGTCCCAAAAACGCTCGTGCGTCGTGGCTGGCCTTTTTGGGATGGGTACGCGCGGCAAACATGTGTTTCCAATTATCGTGCCCAGACGCGGGCGCGATAATTGGAAACACATGCTGGCAAAAGGCCATGACGCACGAGCGTCTGGTCAGCTGAGCAGGCTGCCGCGCTCCCTCCTCCCCCCTCCGCTCCGCTGTGGTGCGCGCGCACCACTGTTTATTTTATTTTATTTTTTTACCGCGCGGCCGCCATTTCGTAGTCGCTCCTAACATCAACTCCTTGCTTTGCATGTAATCATACACTTTCCTTCACCTCACTGCATTTCCTAGCAGCCATGGACCAATTCATCAAAGAGAAACGACTTTCTGATCCATAGACACAGATTTACATTCGACAAAATCCATTTGTCTTCTCACTTTGCGAGTTTTATTATTTGCGTAATTTATGGTTGGTGCTCCGTACGTTCCCCGTTCCTCACCTACTCCTGTGGCAAATGTGCAGGGATTCCAGTTCACCTGCGTCAGTTCATCCATCAGGTGCGTGGGACTCCTGTTCTGAGATCTCACGGATTGATTGAAGGTTTCCCGACTCCTCCGACGGACTCACTGAAGCTGAAGAGACCCCATATATCAAATGTGTTCGAGTCACTTCCTACATCTGCTCCAGCAGTCCAGAAAGCAGATGTGCGTCCAACATTCATGTGGACCTGTATCGGTCATTATGTATTAGAGACTATTGGACTTCCGACTTCCGACATATTACGCACTGAAAACAACTTTTGTATTTACGCTCCCTGGCTTCCCCCTCATTTTCCTGCTTAGTTGGGCTCCAGATTTCTTCTGGGTGTGGACAACACACACATAAAGGAACACATCATATTAATTAATTCAAGCTTTTTTTGCCAGCCTTCCTGGTGCTCTCACATGGGTCCCACGGGCCCTTGACAGAGTCAGGTGTTATTGCTCATTTTATGGAGTTCTTTCTAAATCTTCTGCTATTGATTTTGGGCATGATTGGGCATGGTAATTATTTTTTATTGATTTAAGCATTTTTTTGCCACCTAGCTGATTCTTCGTGTGCCCGACTGGCCTAGGATGGAGCCCAGATATTACTGTTCTTTTTATGGTATTTTGTCGGAATTTCTTGCTATCATTTTTTTTTCTCTATTCGTGGCTGTCAATAAACCAATAATTACTCAACGATTTGCAAACAAACTTTTACCAAGTGTCATAACTCAAAGTATGCAACACATCTCCCAGTTGTTGTTTTTGTTAATAAAAGCGAGCATTGTACCCTACTGTTTGGAAATCGACAAATGATTTAGTTAATGCTGAAAACAGAATCTCACATACGGACACGGTTTTTCGTCCAAGCACCCCGATGGAGAAACTGAGACCCGTCCGCAAAACAGGCTTTGGTACATTGCCAGGTGTATGAAGCGCTATATAAATGTAACTACTGTATTGTAATTGCATTTCTACAGCGCCTACTAATCCTGATGAGGCGCTGGTGCGCTTTACTGCAGGTAGCACGCTACTCCGGAACCCAAGGTGAGTGATAACTCCAGTACTTATTACAGTGCAGTCCTCTATACCTCCTTGTGTGTAATGTCTCGATGGGCACATAAACCTGTAGTTACGTTTTGCACGCCTGTGTTTAATGCCTTTTTAAATAGGTTTAAACACAAGCAGAAAGAATTATCAACTAAGGCCTGTTATTGGTCTTATTAACTCGTAAGGAATCAAAAGCACAAAAGTGTATTTTAAAAATAACCCAAATGGAAAAAACGAAGACAAAAAATAGAGAAGAAAACCGGACGCAAGTGATATTTTGATGAAGAAAAAACACTTTGTTGTTGGAGGTATTTACGGGAGAGGTCTCTCTTTCTGTGGAACACTTCTTCCCACATACAAAAAGTGATGCATCACGAGGACGAGGTACAGCAGAATAACATCACCATCATGTTCTTTATTTCGGTAAAATACCATAAAAGAGGTACATAATACAATCATTATCATAAAATTAGCAATAAATTAAAAGAACTAAAAACATACATCTAGATCATGTATAGATGAAGAGTCCATAGTCAACAAACCAGGACTTGCCCCTTCTTAGTCCATTAATATGTTGTACTGCCGATTAATAAATTTAAAAAGTAACCCTGATTTTTATAAAAACTCGGCTATCTAAGTTTGTTAGGGCACAGCTGACAGACACAGCAAAGACCGTATGGGGTGCCGAATCAGTTTGAAGAATCCTGTAGGCTACCTCATTTCTAGTAGTGCCTAGGTTTCTACAGATAGGGATCAACCATTTTGATCTTGCCCTGCTGTAAACTGGATAAAAAATAACAAGTGGGGTACATTTTCTTTCTTATGTGCACACATGGGGCACCCCTGGTCATTAGTGGTTGATGGTCCTGGCCATTTCAACAACAAGCATTGGCATAGCCAATAGGTCTCGCCTTTGGGACCTTATAAGTGTTTAGCCATGCAACAGTTGCATAACTAAATACTTGTAAGGTCCCAAAAGCGAGACCTATTGGCTATGCCAATGCTTGTTTTGACATGTAGTACAGTAGCTGCTGTGCAACATGCCTGAAAGTGATTTAAAACAAGCATTGGCATAGTCAATAGGTCTCGCTTTTGGGACCTTATAAGTATTTAGTTATGCAGCACAATATCCTTGGTGCAACAACATTAACTGTTGCATGGTTAAACACTTATAAGGTCCCAAAGGCGAGACCTATTGGCTATGCCAATGCTTGTTGCTTTTTCCATGTGTGCTGCCTTGTGCAGCACACATGGAAAAAACCAAATGCCATGGATTGTTTATGTACAGGAAGGTGACTCTTCCTGCACATAAACAATCCTTTTAAAAATGCCATTTTATGACTTTCATGTGTGCTGCATGAAGCAGCACGCATGAAAGTGACAGGATGACATTTCTAGGATTGTTTATGTGCAGGAAGGGACACCTTCCTACACATAAACAATCCTCCCCTGCAGGCAGACACCCTTGCACTCTGGTGCAAGGGTGCCTGCGTTGGCGCTAGGCTGCTAAACTTAGCGCCATCGCAGGGGGAAACGCCAGGCTGCACCACATTTTTGTAAATATGGTGCAGCCTTGCGTTTCAGAAGTGGCGGAGAGAGGCTTTAAGCCAGGAAGGCTAACGCCTCTCTCCTCCACTTCCTTGTACATACCCCCCAGAGTGTCTTAAAAATGAAAACAGTCGCGTTGTACCTGCAAATATCAACGGCAAAGATGCTGAAGCATACTTGCAATGGATGGGGAATGCAACCTGCTGACTCTATTAATGTATATTAGATTAAATGTAATCCATTTTAAAGTTGCTTTCTCACTACAATGTGCATGGCAGCATGAGCTGTCTCTGTAACAGTGCCACAAAGACGAGTCACTTTACCTTATTTTGGGGCATATTATCAAGGGCTCTATCGCCGCTTTGGCGGCACTTTTTGCCGCTAAAGCGGCGATATTTCTATCGCCCTATCAGCAAGCTGTCGCTAACAGGTGTTAGCGACAGCTTTTAGGCGATAGCGACTGGTTTGGGTGCCGCTTTGCATGTCAGCGATATTTATCGCTAATGACATGCAAAGGAGGCGTTCCCAACCTAACAGCGACTGAAAGCAGTCGCTAACATCGCTATCGCCTATTAGCAATAACCGCGAAGCGATAAAAATCGCGCGCTAACCGCGATTAGCGCTGGTTTTTTAGAACTGGTAAAAACATGACTTAACAATAATAGTCAATGGGAGGTGGATTGTAAGGTTAAGTCCCCAGCATTTGCGCGGGATTCTATCGCTGGATTTCTCGCGTTATTGCTGGGTTTCGCCGCTATCGCTGGATATTTTATCGCATTGGAGATAAACCTTGCTAATAGCATGTTATCTCCGCGGTAATATCCAGCGATAGCCGGCGATAGAAAAACGCGCGCTAAGCAAGCTTTGCGATAATTTTCGCAGGTTCTTGCTAATATGCCCCTTTGTTCTTTATACTCAGGACCGAGAAATGCCTTTTTTGACACCATTGCTGCGCCAGGCAGAGATTACACAACACCTGATAGCAATGGAATTCTTACAAAACTTAACCACGACAGATGTATGCTATGCGGTTTTAAACTTTATTAGGGGTGCGCTGCAAATCAGAAAACGCTATGAGTTTGTCGCCCTCTAACGGACGTTTTATATTTCGTGTAAAATCCCATTTTATTATGATGAATTTTTCAAATTATTGTGAAGAACAATTTTTAGAATGTTAACAAAATTACGGTATTATTGATGTTACGATTTAACAATCATTTTAACAAAGCTTTATTGTGTGTCCTTGGTTGTTTTATATGCTTTTATGGCAAAAATGCCGAAATAAAGATGGTTTGACTGACAGACTCAGTTCTAATGATTGTTTCTGTATTTGAGCACCAGTTGTGAAATTTGAAGTGCCATTTGCAGATGATTGCAACTCCCCGTTCTGAGAGTTGTTTTATCCTAAAATGGTGTCCCTTTAGCGCGCCAAATGAGATTTACGGGTTATTTTAAACTAGGTTGAACTTTTGCAACTACTTTTAGTTACTAAAAAACAGCACACTGGCAATGTGGTCACAAAGGCATGGATTCGAATGACATTTGAACCAGGGAACAGAATTGAGGAAGATAAGATGTTAACACGACACGTCGTCTAGTGGTACGAGACTGTATCCTTGAGGAATCATGGAACAATACGGGACCCTACGCCGGGTGGAATACAACACTGAGATATTGATCAACCCTGATGAAGTCCCAATGGGACGAAACACGTTGGCTGGGCTGAATGGACTGTTCCTGACAATTTTTACATGTGTTGAAGACTGCTTCTGTCAAGTTTACATTTGTTGAATAAAAGTGGATTCCAAGCAACTCGCAAGACGCCTGAATGACTGCATCATGATTTTTTGATCTATTACTAGAGAAATATATAATCATCTGTGAACTGTGGAACAGATTATGGGGCATATTATCAAGGGCTCTATCGCCGCTTTAGCGGGACTTTTTGCCGCTAAAGCGGCGATATTTTTAACGCCCTATTTGCAAGCTGTCGGTAACAGGCGTTAGCGAAGGCTTTTAGGCGATAGCGGCCGGGTTTTACATCGCCTTGCATGTCAGCGATAATTATCGCTAATGACATGCAAGGTAGGCGTTCCCAACTAAAAGCGACAGAAAACAGTCGCTTACATACCTATCGCCTATTAGCAATACCCGCGAAGCGATAAAAAAACGCGCGCTAACCCCGATTAGCGCTTGTTTTTAGAACTGATAAAAACATGACTTAGCAATGAAAGTCAATGGGAGGTGGATTGTAAGGTTAAGTCCCCAGATTTAGCGATAGGATTTTATCGCTGGATTTCTCGCGTTAAAGCTGGGTTTCGCCGCTATCGCTGGATATTTTATCGCAATGGAGATAAACCTTGCTAATAGCATGTTATTTCCGCGGTAATATCCAGCGATAGCCGGCGATAAAAAAAGGCGCGCTAAGCAAGGTTTGCGATATTTATCGCATGTTCTTGCTAATATGCCCCTATCTCTTTTACGCTCCTTTTCATTTGTTACTTTTAGTTACTTATTGCCAGAGCCACTGAAATGATGCGATTCTGCAGCTGCAGCGTCTTTTGCATGATTATGGATTTCCTACATTTGTCACATAATCCATCGTTTTCTGCACAATGTGCAGCTTTTAACAAAACAAGTTTTGTTTCTAGCTTAAATGGGTCAAAAATTACAAAAAAAGGCGGCCACATGTGTGGCCGCACAGCGGCTAGCCCTTTCTATGCAGTGACTGGCCATAGCTCTTTTGCTGATTGACAAAATAGTGAAGTAATACTGCCACCAAATATGCCACATTAAGTGAATGGTTTCCCACTTCTTGCCACATAATTAAGTTAACCCTGCCGCATAATTCCAGTGGCCTGCTTATGGCACATAATTATAATGGTCTGATAGTCACTACGAAATATTACCACTGCCAACTCGTGTGCACAGTGACCGTACCAGTCAGGGTGGGCACACCAGGGCTAAGAGACCCACAACACCAGGCTGCATATTAAGGGGGGTCCGAGGGGGGCCTCAGCCGAGCAAGTAATGGCAAAATAATGTACACAAATATATGTGTGGCAGTAGAAATGTTAAGAAGTTGAGGCCTCCGCGAATAAATGGAAAACAGGCAGAAATAAACGCAATGAACCCGTAAAAAGGCTTCAGTGTTGATAGGGCTGGGGGCAGAGCCGTCTCTGCCAGCTGAAGGAAGAGGCAGGCGCCGGCGGTGACGGCAGGGACGGGGCGATGTGTAAATTACTGTTCATTATGTACAGCCGAGGGCGGAAGTGACAGTGCCAGGCCCACCGGGGGCTCATCCCACGCCTGCTCAGCCCCCCTCAGCCCGGGCCTCGGTGCCACACGGAGGGCGGCAGAAAAGATGCATTTACACCAGCCGCCCAGCCCCGCCTGCCTTAACACTGCACAGCCTAGCGCTGCGAAGGCTTCTCGCCTCATCTAGGAGGAATCAGCAGCATAGGAGATACGGAAGAGAACGGGGTGGACCGGCCTACACACTCAGAGGAGTGGAGAGTCTCCTCATAAGCTGTTCCCTCTGGAAGGCTGGGACTGGGAGGGCTGGGGCAGTGTCAGTCACAAGTCAGGCGCGCCTAGCTTATGGTGGACTTTACACTGGTCTTGCCAGCTTTTTAGTGGAAGGCCTGACGTGTGTGGATGCACCCCAACAGCATCAATTGTAGGAAATCATCATTCCTCATTCCTCATGCACGGTCCCTCACCCACTAGTCATTATCAGTCATTCCACATCCTTCCTAATCTACCATCCATCATTCCTTACCACTCTTCACCCATTCCTTCTCTAACATCCGTCACTCCTCATCCATCATTCTTCATATAACATCTGTCATTCCTCATTCATCTTCCCTCATCCATAATCCATCACTCCTGATCTCTCATCCCTCCTCCATCATTCCTCATGCATGGCCCCTCACCCACTAGTCCTTATTAGTCATTCCCCATCCCTCCTCATCAATACACATCTAGCATCCATCATTCCTCCCCACACTTCACCCATTCCTTATCTATCATCCGTCACTCCTCATCCATCATTCCTTACCCTTCTTCAACCGTTCCTTATCTAACATCCGTCACTCCTCATCCATCATTCCTTACCCTTCTTCAACCGTTCCTTATCTAACATCCGTCACTCCTCATCCATCATTCCTTACCCTTCTTCATCCGTTCCTTATCTATCATCCGTCATTCCTCTTCCATCATTCCTTACCCTTCTTCAACCGTTCCTTATCTATCATCCGTCATTCCTCTTCCATCATTCCTTACCCTTCTTCAACCGTTCCTTATCTATCATCCGTCATTCCTCTTCCATCATTCCTTACCCTTCTTCAACCGTTCCTTATCTATCATCCGTCATTCCTCTTCCATCATTCCTTACCCTTCTTCAACCGTTCCTTATCTATCATCCGTCATTCCTCTTCCATCATTCCTTACCCTTCTTCAACCGTTCCTTATCTATCATCCGTCATTCCTCTTCCATCATTCCTTACCCTTCTTCAACCGTTCCTTATCTATCATCCGTCATTCCTCATCCATCATTCCTTACCCTTCTTCAACCGTTCCTTATCTATCATCCGTCACTCCTCATCCATCATTCCTTACCCTTCTTCAACCGTTCCTTATCTATCATCCGTCATTCCTCTTCCATCATTCCTTACCCTTCTTCAACCGTTCCTTATCTATCATCCGTCATTCCTCTTCCATAATCCCTCATCCATAATCCATCACTGCTGATCTCTCATCCCTCATCCGTTATACCTCCTCCATAATTCTTCGTCTATGGCCGGACTGGGAACAGAAACCGGCCCTGGCAAACTGCTCAGCCGGCCCCCCCTGGGGTAAGGGGGAGTGCAGCCGAGCAGTTTGCGAGGGCCGGTTTCGGCCGATTTTGTTACAGGGGGCCGATATTGCCGACCCCCGGTAACAAAAACGGCCCCCCAGGGGTCCAAAACCGGCCCCCACCCTAGCAGCCTACCGGGGAAACGCCCGGTGCCCTCTATGGCCAGTCCGGCCATCATTCATCCTACGGCATCCCTCATCACTCCTCCATCATTTCTTGTCTAACATTTGTCATTCCTCATCTATCATCCCTACTCGATCATCCTTCATCCCTCCTCCATCATTCCTTACCTAACATTGGTCATTCCTCCTCCTTCATTTAACATCTGTCATTCCTCATCCATCATTCATCCTTCACCATCCATCATCGCTCCTCCATCATTCTTCATTTAACATCCAGCATTCCTCATTTATCATCCCTCCTCCATCATTCCTTACCTAACATTGGTCATTCCTCCTCCCTCATTTAACATCTGTCATTCCTCATCCATCATTCATCCTTCACCATCCATCATCGCTCCTCCATCATTCTTCATTTAACATCCAACATTCCTCATTTATCATCCCTTCTCCATCATTCCTTACCTCTCATTTAACATCTGTCATTCCTCATGCATCATTCATCCTTCACCATCCATCATCCCTCCTCCATCCTTCCTCATCTATCATCCCTACTCGATCATCCCTCATCCCTCCTCCATCATTCCTTAGCTAACATTGGTCATTCCTCATTCATCATTTAACATCAGTCATTCCTCATCCCTCATTTAACTTCTGTCATTCCTCATCCATCATCCATCCTCCATCATCTCTCTTCCCTTCAACATCATTCCTTGTCTAACATCTGCCATTCCTCATCCATCATTCCTAATCTAGCACCTGTCATTCCTCATCCATCATTCCTCATCCATCATTCCTCCTGCATCAGCCATCATCCCTACTCGATCATTCCTTATCTAATATCTGTCATTCTTCATCCATCATCCCTCAATAATTATTCCTCATTCAATATCCGTCATTCCTCAACTGTCATACCTAAAACATCATCATCGCATCCATCATTCCTCATCCATTATCCATCCTCCATCATCACTCATCCCTTCTCCATCATTCCTTGTCTAACATCAGTCATTCCTCATTAATACCTCATTTAATATCCGTCATTCCTCAACTATCATACCTAAACATCATCCATAATTCCTCATCCATCATCGTTTAGCCATCATTCCTCATCCATTATCCATCCTCCATCATCACTCATCCCTTCTCCATCATTCCTTGTCTAACATCCGTCATTCCTCATTAATTATACCTCATTCAATATCCGTCATTCCTCAACTATCATACCTAAAACATCATCCATAATTCCTCATCAATCATCCCTCTCTCCTCCTCCATCATTCTTTATTCATCATCGCTCTTCCATCATTCCTCATCTAACATATATCATTCCTCCTCTGTCATTGCTCCTCCATCATTCTGTATCTAACATCCGTCATTCCTCACCCATCATTCTTCATCCCTCTTCCATCACTCTTCATCTAGCATCCGTCATTCCTCACCCATCATCCTTCACCCATCTTTCCTCATCTAACGTCCGTCATTCCTCATCTATCATTCCTCATCTAACATCTGTTATTCCACATCCATAATAACTAATTCATCATCCCTCACTCTACAGTCATCATTCCTCCTGCATCATCCCTCTTCCATCATTCCTAAACTAACATATGTCATTCCTTTTCCATCATCCCTCCTCCATCATCCCGCATCTCTTTTCCATCATTCCTTATCTAACAATCGTCATTTCTCATCCATCGTTCCTCATCCCTGCGCCACCATTCCTTAGCTAGCATCCATTATTCCTCATCCATCATTCATAACCCCTCTTCCTTGCTCCATCATTCCTTCACTAGCATCGATCATTCCTCATCCAACATTCCCTTATCCATTATTCCTCATCTAACAGCTGTCATTCCTGTGCCATTATCCCTCGACCATCATCCATAATTCCTCATCAATCATTCTTCATCCATTATCCCTCCTCCATCATCCCTCATCTAACATGTCATTCCTCAGCCATCATCCCCCCTTTATCACTCTTTATCTGACATCTGTCCTCCCTCCTCCATAATCCCTCATTCCACCTCCCTCATCTAACATCTGTTATCCCCCCTCCATCATCCCTCCTTTATCACTCCTCATCTGACATCTGTTATCCCTCCTCCATCATCCCTCATCCCATCTCCCACCCCCTCTTCTAACATCTGTCATCCCTCCTCCATCATCCTTCCTTAGCTGCCATCTGTCATCCCTCCTCCATCACCCATCCTTTATCACTCCTCATCTGACATATGTTATCCCTCCTCCATCATCCCTCATCCCACCTCCCTCATCTAACACCTGTCATCCCTCCTCCATCATCCCCCCTTTATCACTCCTCATCTGACATCTGTTATCCTTCCCCCATCATCCCCATCCCTCCTCCCCATCTAACATCTGTCATCCCCCCTCCATAATCCCTCATCCCACCTCCCTCATCTAACATCTGTCATCCCTCCTCGATCATCCCTCCTTTATCACTCCTTATCTAACATCTGTCATCCCTCCTCCATCATCCCCCTTTATCACTACTCATCTGACATCTGTTATCCCTCCTCCATCATCCCTCATCCCACCTCCCTCATCTAACATCCGTGGTTCCTCATCCATCATTCTTCATCCCTCTTCAATCACTCTTCATCTAATATCTGTCATCCCTCCTCCCTCATCCCCCTTTATCACTCCTTAACTGATATCTCTCATCTCTCATCCCTCCTCCATCATCCCTCCTTTATCACTCCTTATCTGACATCTCTCACTCCTCCTCCATCATCCCTCCTTTATCACTCCTTATCTGACATCTGTCATCCCTCATCCATCATGCCTCATCGCACCTCCCTCATCTAACATCCGTGGTTCGTCATCCATCATTCTTCATCCCTCTTCCATCGCTCTTCATCTAATATCTGTCATCCCTCCACTCTCATCCCCCTTTATTATTTCTTATCTGACATCTGTCATCCCTCCTCCATCATCCTTCCTTTATCATTCCTTAGCTGACATCTGTCATCCCTCCTCCATCATCCCTCCTTATCAGTCCTCATCTGACATCTGTCATCCCTCCTCCATCATCCTTCCTTTATCATTCCTTAGCTGACATCTGTCATCCCTCCTCCATCATCCCTCTTTTATCATTCCTCATCTAACATCTGTCATCCCTCCTCCCTCATCTGTGCTTTATCACTCCATATCTGACATCTGTTATCCCTCCTCCATCATCCCTCATCCCACCTACCTCATCTAACATCTGTCATCCCTTCTCCATCATCACTCCTTTATCACTCCTTATCTAACATCTGTTATCCCTCCTCCATCATCCCTCCTTTATCATTCCTTATCAAACATCTGTCATCCCTCCTCCATCATCCCTCCTTTATCACTCCTTACCTGACATCTGTTATCCCACCTCCCTCATTCCTCATCCCACCTCCCTCATCTAACATCCGTGGTTCCTCATCCATCATTCTTCATCCCTCTTCCATCACTCTTTATCTGATATATGTCATCCCTCCTCCATCATCCCTCCTTTATCACTCCTTATCTGACATCTGTCATCCCTCATACATCATGCCTCATCCCACCTCCCTCATCTAACATCCGTGGTTCCTCATCCATCATTCTTCATCCCTCTTTCATCACTCTTCATCTAATATCTGTCATCCCTCCTCCCTCATCCCCCTTTGTCACTCCTTAACTGATATCGCTCATCTCTCATCCCTCCTCCATCATCCCTCCTTTATCACTCCTCATCTGACATATGTCACTCCTCCTCCATCATCCCTCCTTTATCACTTCTTATCTGACATCTATCACTCCTCCTCCATCATCCCTCCTTTATCACTCCTTATCTAACATCTGTCATCCCTCCTCCATCATCCCTCCTTTATCACTCCATATCTGACATCTGTCATCCCTCATCCATCATCCCTCATCCCACCTCCCTCATCTAACATCCGTGGTTCCTCATCCATCATTCTTCATCCCTCTTCCATCACTCTTCATCTAATATCTGTCATCCCTCCTCCCACATCCCCCTTTATTATTCCTTGTCTGACATCTGTTATCCCTCCTCCATCATCCTTCCTTTATCATTCCTTAGCTGACATTTGTCATCCCTCCTCCATCATCCCTCCTTTATCAGTCCTCATCTCACATCTGTTATCCCTCCTCCATCATCCTTCCTTTATCATTCCTCATCTAACATCTGTCATCCCTCCTCCCTCATCTGTGCTTTATCACTCCATATCTGACATCTGTTATCCCTCCTCCATCATCCCTCATCCCACCTACCTCATCTAACATCTGTCATCCCTTCTCCATCATCACTCCCTAATCACTCCTTATCTAACATCTGTTATCCCTCCTCCATCATCCCTCCTTTATCATTCCTTATCAAACATCTGTTATCCCTCCTTCATCATCCTTCCTTTATCATTCCTCATCTAACATCTGTCAACCCTCCTCCCTCATCTGTGCTTTATCACTCCATATCTGACATCTGTTATCCCTCCTCCATCATCCCTCATCCCACCTACCTCATCTAACATCTGTCATCCCTTCTCCATCATCCCTCCTTTATCACTCCTTATCTGACATCTGTCATCCCTCATCCCACCTCCCTCATCTAACATCCATGATTCCTCATCCATCATTCTTCATCCCTCTTCCATCCCTCTTCATCTAATATCTGTCATCCCTCCTCCATCATCCCTCCTTTATTATTCCTTATCTGACATCTGTCATCCCTCCTCCATCATCCTTCCTTTATCATTCCTTAGCTGACATCTGTCATCCCTCCTCCATCATCCCTCCTTTATCAGTCCTCATCTGACATCTGTTATCCCTCTTCCATCATCCCTCATCCCACCTACCTCATCTAACATCTGTCATCCCTCATCCATTATCCCTCATCCACTTTCGCTCCTCCATTTTTCTTCCTCTAACATCTGTCATTTCTCATTCGTCATTCATTCTCCATCATCCTCCATCACTCTTTATATAACACTCTGTAGCAAATCTATCTTTTCTGAGTGGTCACCCCGTGTTTTTTTGCCTTTTGCTGGATGCGATGAGTTTGTTTGCGTTAGACCTCTGCTAGCCAGTAATAAAGTGCCAGTGTACCCCCTTTAATCATGGTTGAATTGGCATATTCATGGTTAGGGATCCCGGTGTTATGGTATTTATTTTTTTAACATTTCCGTCTGTATTTATCCATATTTATTTTTTGGCCATTTTTTTGTATTTATCCATATTTATTTTGTGTTTTGTGCATAAATGAAGTAGTAAAACTGTACATTTCCATATTTATTTAACTGATAGACATGCACTCATACTTTGATGTCTGTCGTAATTTAGCTATTTAAGCTGCCAAATACTACGTAACAATACATCCACTAAATATTAGCATTATACCACAGATGCATGTTGGCCTATGCTATTATTTAAAGAAATTTCATTCTATTTTTTTAATTTCCCATGCTGTCCATCTACTTAGCTGTGTGGCTACAATTCATGAAAGACAGCACGGAGAGTCACTTAAAAGAAGCACAATTTTCTTGTAATTATCCACTTTTAAAAATAAATGCAGACAGAAAACACATTGTTTTCTGTCTGTATTTATCTGTAAAAATCTGTAAAAATGGAAAACAGGGAGCCTTATTCATGATTAGTATATTCAACTTACCTGAAAGTCCATAGTATGTGCTACAAAATGTACCCAGGGCCTGTAAGATAAATGTCTGTATTGGACTGCAGCACTATTGTGCCATCCACTGCAGAGACCGTGTAAAACATGGCTTCAGGCCTGCCTTTGTAGCCTGTCTGTGGCAGTTTAAAGACTGCAATTCGACCAGTCAAAATAAACCCTTTTGACAGGTCAAAACCTGCCTTTTAAACATTAATAAGTCACCTTTATATAGGCCTCGTAGTCTGCAAAGCAGAATGCATGGTATTTAAAAGTGCGATGTTTGGAAATTTAATGTTAACTAGTCCTCATAGTGACTTAACCCAATAACTATTTTTCACCACGCAAAGCCTAGCTGTACTAAGTAGAAAATCAGAGTACATATTAAAATCCTAATATTGTATCTCAGGAATGGGACTAGGTAGAAAAATAATTAAACAATTATTTTTAATAGCTATTAAAAATCCAATTCAATGGTGAAGTTGGATTTTAATACATATCAAGGAAAAGTAACTTTCATAAAGTTACCTTTTCCCTGTCCGAAGTTCCTGGACGCCAATTTGCTTTTGCTCTCAAACCTCTCCCAGACAAGAATTTAGTATTTTAATAGGAGTGAAAAAGGTGTGAAATGCCTAAGACAAAACCATAGGCTGAACTGAATGAGTAAAGACTCTTCTTAACCTCAAAGAATATGCAGTGTGGGGGCTGTGAGCATACTTTTTTGATATTACAGTGTCAAATCCTGCTTGACTATCAAATCCTGCTATGGGGATACAACAGGCACCAGAGGCCTTTTCTGCATCAGCCCAGCTGATCAGGGGAGACTGACCTGGACTATACCCTGCTGTGAGTTTCTAAGTGCCTCCCGTGAGGTCCTATGAGGATTTAGAAGAGCACTCCTGTGGTATATTGGGACTTAAAATACTAAGTCAGAAGGTCAAATCTTCGACCAGGACGAACCAGGCTAGTGTATCCTACCCACGCTCCATTGCAGTCAGCCTCAAATTGCTCCTAGGTCCCGGTCTACCGCAACCATTGACTATGATTGACACTTTTTTAGGTCGAGCCTCGAGTAGCGCGCAAGCGCTGCTCTGCGAGACTTATAGTTAGGGAGTTTGAAAAGCTGACCAGACGCTCGTGCGTCATGGCCTTTTCCCTGCGGTTACGCGCGCGGCAGACATATGTTTCCAATTATCGTGCCCAGACGCGGGCGCGATAATTGGAAACACATGCCGGCCGTGCGGGCAAAAGGCCATGACGCACGAGCGTCTGGTCAGCTGAGGAGGCTGCCGCGCTCGCTCGCGAACTGGAAAAAAAAATGAAAAACGACTGGTGCAAACACCGTGAAGATAAGCACTTGTGATGAGAGGCGGTCACGTGATGTTTGACAATGCAGCTGTTTTGGCTTTTGTGCTGCTTGTTCCCTCTTGCTCGCGCTCAATGTCTAATGAGGAAAATAAGTTCCGGACTGGTCCCCAGAAAATTAGTGCAGGTGGCCCCCACCGGCAATCACAGTCTACAAATAAAATATGCAACTATCACCTTACAAGCAATGCCGGACACCCTCCCAAATGTTCGCCTTGCTTACCTATCAGTTACAATAATAGATAGGTACATAGTCTTTTCTTTCGCGTGCACGGTCCAGCTTCACATGTATTAGCAGTTTAAAGAGGTCCTGGCCAGTATGTTACTTCAAACCGTGCTGGGCAGTTTCATTCTAGAAGATTCCAGTTTCTAGTTGATTGTCACTATCGCGAGCGGCGGTTACCCGTGGTTTGCGTTCGCTAGCTGGGGAGGCCGTACACCTGCCTTTCCCAGGGTTGCAGTTGTGTACTAGCTGCACGTGAAGGAGTCGGGGACCGGGGCTCGCCTGCACATTTCAAGTCTCTTCCGATCTCCTCTCACCCAGTTTTTTAGGGAATTTGTTGTTTCCCGTATCTATGTGGGAGAGGACAGATAACAAGAATGCTATGAAAAGACCACATTGTCAACTATGCCTTCGTTGCACGTGCTCAAAAACGTGTTTTATGGCATAGACAGTGCCAGGGGCCACGGGAATTAAGCGGCAACTGGGGACCAAATCATGCAACAGAGATGACTATATAATGCGGCAAGAAAAAGCACATTATGCTGCACATTAAAACACCCTACTACACAAGTATGCGAGAGAATGGTGGCTAGCTGGGCGAATGGCCTTCCACTGTGCGGAAAGAAACACGTTACAGTGCTTTTAGTAACTTTTGATCCGAGTGAGCTGTAAACAATTTTTTTTGTTGAAATTTGAAGACAATGCAGCAGATGATGGATGATGTGGCCAATGTGGCAAATCCATAGCTATTCGGAAAACTCTGCAGCATCGCATAATTCCAGTGGCCATGGACAAAGAGGGCAATGGCCCAGGCCCCACCTTCTCAGATGCCCACTGATGAAGTGATGGGGACATTAATAAGATTTTATTCTCTGCTTCCCTCCCTACCACATCGCCTCACTTTATCAACCTCTCTTTCAGTGCGTCATCTATCTCTTGCTCTGTACCTTGCTTACCTCTCCTTAGCTCTCTCTCTGCTTCTCCCTCCCTTTAAACTTACTCTTAGCTCACTAAGCTTACCTTGCCTCCCTTTGTCCTTCTCCTTGCCCAGCATGGCAACTGATCCACCTACCTTGTACTTCTTTCTATGTTTCACTAACCATTCTCGGCTCTTCCAGATCCAAAGAATGTTTTGCACTCCTTGGTGTTTACTACATGCACGTGGAGATATGAAACACGTATCCATATCTGACAGGGTATCGATAATGTAACCCCACTAACCCCCTCCCCGTGTTCCACATGGTTTGGGCCTGATGTGTGCACGAGACAGGCTTTCTCCAGCCACTTGCCAGCTCTGCTGAGTGGATGAACCAGGAGCTGCCACTTTCTGATAAGAGCTGGTGGGTGGTCTGTCCAATTAGCCAGGCTTGTGTAACCACTGCTGCAAAGATAATAACACCGGAATAACAAGGCTGCAGGGTGAGGGGTGGGCGTGCAGTAAGTGCTCGCAGGAGAGAGCATCACTCAAGTGCTAGGAGCTGCTTACATTTCCTTCCTTTGTGCAAAAAATAGAATGTTTTATAGATAGCTTTATGTTAAGGGGTTGGCCTCTTTATAAGACTTCCCGTTCTGTTGGATGATGTAGGGCGGGGAAATTCTTAATTATAAATGAGCACCCGAAGAATTCAAATATTTTTCTATGTCAAAGAAAAACAAGCATTAGCATAGCCAATAGGTCTCGCCTTTGGGACCTTATAAGTGTTTAGCCATGCAACAGTTGATGTTGTTGCACCAAGGATATTGTGCTGCATAACTAAATACTTATAAGGTCCCAAAAGCGAGACCTATTGGCTATGCCAATGCTTGTTTCTTCTTGGCGCTACTCCTATTTAAAACTTTACAAATTCATATCTCCATTTTGGGGTTTTGTCATTTTGGTGCCATTTTGTTAATTAAATTTTACTCTGTTTTAATTCAATTTGGTATTTTTATTGTTTTACATTTTGACATTATAACCCTTTAAGGACTGCATACACACTTTACACATTGCCCTAAGTTAAGCCAGTCTACTCTGTGCCATAGCTACCAGGGGCTTTCTTTAGCACAGGTTACTTTAGTGAGTTTGAGGGTTCACCCTGTTAAGGGTTGTGATTGTGCCTTCAGGTGGGTAGTCACCCAAAATAATAATCCAATTTGTTACACATTGATCACTCCTTATCCATCTTCCCTCCTCCATCATTACTCCCCCAATAACTATCATTCGTCTATCAGTCGTCATCCATCATCCCTCATCACTCCTCCATCATTCCTCATCTAACGGCCGATTTTCGTGATCCATCATTCCTCATTGATAATTCATCGTTCTTCATCGCTCACACTTCCTACAGCGTTCTTCATTTAACATCCATCATGCCTCATTCACTGTCCACCATGCCCGTATATTTGTATATATGTATGTAGTATTTGTACAGCACAAACCTATCCAAAAGGCCGCGCAGTGCTATACGGGGCCAAATGCAGAGATATATTCAACAAATGATTGAAGAGGTATCTGGCTCCTAGGAGCAGATGATGGCTGTCATTGTATTGTGGTGTAAGGTTCTTTTAAAAGTCTGTGTCTTCAGCTCTTCCCAAAGTTGGAGCAGCATTGGATGGTCCAGATGGACACGGGGATGCTGTTCCAGATCCAGGGTGTAAGGTTGGAGACAGCCTGATGTCTTTTCTTTTCTGTTTTTACACTTCGTTGCCTCTGCCCTGATCATGTCCTGGCTACAGGTGGGCCGGGAGCCATCTTAGCTGGTGTTCTTGTCAGCCAGATAGGTGGGGTCACCGGTTGTTACAGCTTTTAAACGATGCATCTGGTCTTTAAGAGAGATCAGGCCGGCACAGGGAACCAGTGTAGTTCCATCAGGATGGTGGTGATGTGGTTATATTTCTTCAGCCCCTGGATGAGATGTGCTGCGGCGTGTAGGATGCCCTTAAGGGTGACCAGTGTGGGGAGTCTGAGAGAACATGGAGAAAGTATTGTCATTATTACGGTGCGAGCGTACAAGGGCGTGAGCACCAGTTCTAAAGTCACTTTCTAAGAGGGACAGGCTCACTTTCTTTAGTGAAAGAACTGGTACCAGCCCATCTTGTTCTTCTTGGTGATGTGTTCCCTGAGGATGTGATTCGAGTCGAGGGTGAAAGCTGGGGTTAGAATCAGTCCATGTGCATGTCCTTCAGCTAAGTTCGAAGTGATAAGGTGAGTAGAAGGAATTCTCTTTTGGTGGAGTTAAGCATCAGCTAGAGTGGAGGAGACTTTCAGGCAGGGTTGTGTATCATTGCTTAATAATACATTTTGATGATATTATCATCATCATCATGAAAACTTTATTTCGGTCGGACGACCATAAAAGCGTGCATACATAGAAGAATACATTAAAATTCATCACAATTTAAAATTATGCAATAGTCACCATGTTTTTTTTTTGGGGCGCTAGGTGGCGCACACGCAAAATGGCCGCACTACAGTGAGGCTCTTGCTGCCCGGCGTCAACGATCCTATCAATATCCTCTTAAATGGCCATGAATTTCACTTAAACTGCCCTCCGAGACAGCTGGCGGTCTGCTGCAGCTCCGGTGTGAAATTCGATTGAATCGGAGCCTCCGTTCCAGAGAAATGCTAATGTCGAGGTGACAGCGCGGGCAGAGGAAACGAGCCGCGGTGACCAGGAGCGGCTATCATTCCTACGCGAGCCTGGGGATCGACACGAGGCACCTGGGCCCACCAGCACTGCGCACTGTAAGTGGCATACGACACATAAACCGGAGCCTGCCCACGGCAGGACGACACGGGTGGGGCTGCTCCTGCACACCATCGGAGCTGACAATCCTGGCGGATGCGACGGACGGCGACGAAGATAATCGGGACAGGTGCGCAGGTACTGTAGCGCCCAGAAGCTGATTGCGGGATCGGAGCGGCAGATGCGGCCTATGAGCTGAGATCGGGACGGCGGTGCAAGGACAAGCTGTGTGCAAGTAGGTGCGCAGTGAGACGGAATTCACCGCGGCCAGCGCTCCCCCGGTGAGGCGATCCCCGAGTGCGGAGCCACTGATGGAAGCAGGCGCGGCGCGCTGCTGGGCTGCCGTGGGGCGGGCTCCCGAAGACGGGCCCATGTGCGGGCTCGCTGAACCGTGAATGCATCGAGCTCTCTTGACCGGAGGACCGGGGGCCTGCTTGCACACAAAGCCTCGAATCCTAGAGGTGTATTCACGGTGGTACAAAGAAGAAGGGACAGCACCCCTGCACGCAGCGTGAGCTGCCGTCCAGGGCCTATTTGCAGGGCGCCAACAAACACCTGCTGAACCACCGACCTCCCCCCCGCTGGAACTGTAATGGTGAACGTATGCGTATTGTCTAGTAACCCATAGACACGCGCAAAGGTGTACACACCGCACAGGTGCAGACAAGGGGAGACCTTAACTCCATTGCAAGAACTTTTTTTTTTTTTTTTTTTTGCTGCCCCCTACAACTGATGGCTCTATGAACAGCATATACACGCGAACGGGGATGCCACTGTTTTTTCAGCCCCAAGCATCGCTCCACCAACGAGGCCACAGCGCAAGGTAATAGTGATCAGCCTCCGCAGGGGAGGAAAAAAAAAAGGAAAAAAAAAACACACTGGTAGTGTTAACGAACCGGCAACAACAGTGCTCTGGAGCTCACAACGTGCTCACTGATATACGCAAGCTTGGCAGGCAAAAGAGTTGGATACAGGCTTAGTACTGCCTTGACATACTGGGGCGCACAGACTGCAGTCACCTTGCGAACGCCCCACCAACAAGGCCACAGCGCATGGAAATAGCGATCAGCCTCCTCAGATATAAACACTGGTAGTGTTAACGAACCGGCAACAACAGTGCTCTGGAGCTCACAACGTGTTCACTACTATACGCAAGCTTGGCAGGCAAAAGAGTCGGATACAGGCATAGTACTGCCTTGGCATACCGGGCGCACAGACTGCAGTCACCTTGCGAACGCTACACCATAATAATACAGGGACACTAACAGTCCGCATTCAGAGGCTAACATGGGGAAGCCAGATAACCGCCAACCCAAGCTCTCCTTTGACACCACCAAAAGGATCACCCGCAACACAACGGACGACCAGGACGCTGACAAGGGGGAGAGCGCACAGGGAACTGCTAACTCTCCATCCACAGAGGTACAAAGCATCCTACAAGAAGTTCGACAAGGCTTCGCTACCATGGTAGACAAAATGGATAGCATGTCCACGCGTATGGACGCCATTGCACATAAACTAGAAGGGCACAAGGGTCGCATTAAAGAAACTGAGCGCCGCATCTCCGACAATGAAGACACTACGTCCCAAGTAACAACACAGATTGCCCAAATGGATAAGCTTCTTCAAATCATTGCTGCAAAGAATGAAGATTTGGAGGCGAGAAGTAGGCGCAACAACATACGCATTCTTGGTATTCCCGAGTCGACCAACACAGGAAGAATGGAGGAATATGTCGAAAAATTGTTGCTCTCAACGTTTGGGGAGGAAGGCTTTTCCAAACAATTCATAGTGGAAAGGGCGCATAGATCACTGGGCCCGCGCCCGCCGCCGGGAAGCACGCCACGCCCTATCATAGCATGTCTCTTGAATTATAGGGACCGGGACGTTGCACTCCGCACAGCGAGAAGCGCTCAACAGCTGACACATGATGGTAATACGTTCTCCATATTCCCTGACTTCACACCAACCGTTCAGGAAGAAAGACGGAAATTTATAGAAGTCAAAAAGAAGCTGCGGCGGGCCCAAATTGACTACGCACTGCTATATCCGGCACGACTTAGGGTTACCCACCAAGGTAAACAGAGATTCTTTACAAAACCACAGCAGGTGGAGGAGTTCTTAAAGCACTTGAAACGATCAAACCATGACACCGAACCGTCAACATCATCCCAGCAGGCTGCATCGGCGGGAGTGGAAGAAAGCTCGGACTGAATGACTCATTCAAGTCTTGAACTTACTGGGACATAAGAAACATAGCAAATGACTACTGGCTGGCGGAGCAGAAGCAGCGGGCTCCGCAGATACAGAGGACGGTAGACCAATAGACTTACTATTTCTAATCTTTGTTCTTCTTTATGAGCCATTTCCTATATGTTACGCCGGGCACCCTCTGCCCCTAGGTGTCCACACGCTCCATCCCTAGTGGACCCAACGGGTGGGGGGTACTGTGAAGGCACCTAGGGTAATCCCCCCAACGGGTGCTCCCCCCATTGATGATTAATCTATGTACGGTTGCATAGCAGTTTGGATAGGTTTTCTTGTTTTTATTCGTTGGGGTAGGGGGGGGGAGGGAGTAAGCTTCTGGCAGGATAGGGCTGCTTCAGTGGGAGGGGGGGGGTTGTAGGGCCAGGGAATTGGGATGGGTGGTCAGTTTCTGGCATGATTGGGATGCCATGGGAGGTGGGAGGGGGGCAGTTGCGGGAAACGCATTGTATTATTGCAATAGACAGACACACTATATGTAGAATCGATGGGTGCTTAAATGGACAAACCTTTCATATAACTGATACATCATGTGTTGGGCTCCTTGTTGTGGGACAATGTGATGGCTACGGATGACAACTTCACGTTGACGATCTTATCCTGGAATGTCAGGGGCCTGGGGGACCAGAGAAAAAGGAGACAGGTCCTGGCATACTTGGACAGACAACGGGTGCAACTGGCTATGCTCCAGGAGACCCACATAGACCCAAGGGCTGTAAACACATTCGCCAGTAAATGGGCTAGCACGAGACTCTTTTCATCATACTCCTCCTATGCGAGAGGCACTGCCATACTGATTAAAAAACAGACACCCTTTGTACTGGCGGGAGCGATAGAAGACCCACAAGGGAGATACATACTGGCATGGGGTAGACTTGGTAGAGATTCTGTGACGCTGGTCAATTGCTATGGCCCCAATGTTGACGCTCCAGACTTTTTCACTAGGTTATGGGGGCAAATATTGAACGTAGGCTCCACCCATGTCGTCTGGGGCGGAGATTTTAACGTGGCCCTTAACCCGGAACAGGATAGGTCCAATTCAAGTTTGCACCACTATAATAAGTCCCAAGAAGCACTGCGGGGTATAGTGGAGGAAGGTGGCCTGGTGGATAGTTGGAGGCATGTTCACCCATATTTGAAGGAGGGTACACACTTCACGACACGCACGGGCACATGGGCGCGCCTTGATTATTGTTTGGTCTCAAGAGGGCTTGGGGACGCTATACGTGCTGTAACTCACCCAGCCCGGACGTTCTCAGATCATTGCCCTGTGAGGCTGGCACTCACACCACCGGGATATGGCACGCCCAGGCCACGCTGGCGACTGCAGCCCCATGCTCTGCTTGACACGGTCTTTCAGGCCGAGCTGGGGGAGGAGATCAGGGACTTCTTTATGAGAAACAAGGGATCAGTTGATAATGTCGAAATAATATGGGAGGCTTTCAAAGTCACTATTAGAGGGTATTGCATCTCAAAGAGTTTCGGAGTACTTCGAGACATACGGCGTACAATCCAAACGCTGGAACAGGATCTGAAGAGGTTAGAGGTCAGAATGAGTAACGGAGAGACAGGGCAGGTACAAGCAGAATTTCGCGAGAAATTGACAGAATACGCAGAATGCTGCTAGAGAGGTGAAATTTCAGAGTAAATACTGGGTGGCTCGAAAGTACGGCGAAGGGGAACGGCCAGGAAAGGCATTAGCTGAAGCGACAAGAGGCCCCAGGTTCACGTCCCATATATTAGAAATTGAAAGTCCAGAAGGGACAATACATAGAGACACACTGGATATACTATCCACATTCGCCGCTTACTATGAGACCTTATACACCACACACCGCCAAGAAGCAGTAGAATTAGGTGCCTATCTGGGAGATATAACGCTGGGGTGGCTTAGTAACACGCAAAGAGAATTCCTTAGCCAGCCTTTCGAATTGGATGAAATCAGGGAAGCTATTATGCATTTAAAAAACGGCAAGGCGCCTGGATTAGACGGTATCCCTGCCGAATTTTACAAAACATATATCGATATCATGGCGCCAGTCCTTAAAGAGGTTTATGAGGAATCTATGGAGATTGGTACCCTACCCCCTCTATGAGGGAAGCGTTAGTGACATCTCTACTAAAGCCCAATAAAACTCCTAGCTCCTGCGATTCATACCGACCCCTGTCACTTATCAACTGTGACACCAAAATTCTGGCTAAGATACTAGCCAATCGTCTCAACCTCCTTATGGAAAACCTTATTCTACCTGATCAATCAGGCTTTGTCCCCGGCAGGGCAACCAATCACAATCTTCGCACACTCTTTTCGCTTGTACAGACAGTGGCGCCAGAGTTCCCACTTGCAGCTGTGTTTCTAGATGCCACGAAGGCTTTTGATTCCGTGGAGTGGGACTATCTGGTTTAGGTGCTGCACAGTATGGGGTTTCCAAAGTTATATATATCCTGGATTCAATTGCTGTATCACCAGCCCACTGTCAGAGTATTGATCAATGGCCATATATCTCGCTCACTTCCTGTTTCGAGAGGCACGCGCCAGGGATGCCCGCTGTCCCCGTTGCTATTTGCTATCGCAATGGAGCCCCTGGCCTCTAGACTGCGACAACGGCATCAAGATAAGGCGTTTCGATGTGGCCTACGCCAAATATTGATATCCTTATATGCGGACGACGTGACATTATATATCAGGGATCCCAGGCACAATCTTAACCCCATACTACGAGAATTTATACTGTTCGGCAGACTATCAGGTATCAATATCAATTGGGGGAAGTCCCAGTTGTTTCCACTTACACCAGCGGTACCACAATTCCCACTTGATTGTCCACTGGAATGGTGTGATACTGAACTTCGCTATCTCGGTATACAGGTGACGAGAGACAGAGAGGACACCATACGGCTGAACTATGGTACAGCAATTGCACGCCTCAACAGCAATGTCACACGATGGATCTCTTTGCCTATATCACACGCTGGTCGAGCCTCTCTAATAAAAATGGTGGTACTTCCTCAGTTCCTGTATCTGTTTGCAAACATACCCTATCACCCAGGACCAAACTTTTTTAAAACACTACGGACGGCGCTGATCACGCTACTCTGGGGAGGAAAACAACCACGACTTCAGTGGTCCAGCCTCATTAGGCCATATGAACAGGGGGGGCTGGATATACCCGACTTCGAGATGTACTACTGGAGTGCACAGGCACAATATGCGTTCTACTGGATATATCCCCCACGTTACATGCCGCAAATAGCCGCAGAAGACTGGCTTGCAGATCCTGTTCCCCTGAACGGCATCATACACGGCCCGCGTCGCACTCGCTCCACGCCTCCCACCACGGTCACCAGCACGGTGGATGCATGGAATTGCATTAGGGACAAACTCTTGTCGCCCTTCCTGTATTCCCCGCGACTTCCGTTAACCTATCACCCTGACCTACCACTATTGCAGGAAAGAGGATTCCTGAACCTTTGTAAACGGCTTCATGTAAAGGTGTGGGGGACTTATTTCTGGACGGTACCTTCCGCTCCTCGGAGCACTTGTTTCAGAGCATACGGTCCACTCCACTAGACTTGTTCCTATATGTACGGTTATGACAAGGGATGAGGGCGATCCTACCGGACTTCCCCCACGAGCCAGAAATCCTACCTCCGTTACACCAGTTGCTAAACCCTGTAGGGGGCAGCCACCTGGTGTCCGGACTCTATAAAAGCATACGTGCAACACAAAAGAAACCCGTCAGCCCGGCATGCATGCACTGGCGGGAGGAGCTGGGACGAGAGGTGACTGAGGAGCAATGGAACTATTGCTGTGCCCAGACATCGCAAATCTCGGCCAGTAACAGGCTGCGGGTACTACATTATAAATTCTTGCAGAGGTTATATTACACGCCTGTAAAAAAATATAGATTCAAATTAACCGACCATGACAGATGCGACAGATGCAAAGGGAAGGTGCTGGTTTTCTACACCTGGCCTGGGAGTGCCCATCAGTGCAGGCCTACTGGGGGAGGTGCATGAGGCACTGGAGAAGATGCTAGACATAACATTGGACAGGGATCCCATGGTGGCCCTCTTGAGTTACACTGCATTAATCCCCAAAACGCACCGGAAGTTCCTAGGCATATCTCTGTTGATGGCCAAACGCAGGGTAGCCTGTAGATGGGGCAGAGGACGCGCACCGAAATTCAAGGAATGGCTGACTGACCTGGTGCATTACCAGGAGCAGACCACAACCTATATAGAACTACTGCCAATGGCCTCTAGGCCCACATATATATGGGGACCACTCCAGAATTATCTCCTCCTACAAAAGGGCTCCCAGTAGACGCAAGTGAGAGGACGGATTTCAGTCAAACCGGGGTTGAAATTGTCTACTCTACATTGCAATTGCACCCACAACAAAGCACGCTTACATATACGATAAGGTAAATGTCGATGTATAGCCTAATGACTATCCGGATTGTTCCACACCAAGCACTTGTCAAAATGATGATGTAATGAAATGTCTGTACGCTGCTGTTGATTTACGATAATGTGTTATCGTGTTTTGTATGAAAATTCTAATAAAAAAAAAATAAAAAAAAAAAATAGTCACCATGTTTGATTTCAAGGATCTTGTTACAGCACCTCCGTACTTCAAACATAAAAAAAGTTTACACTGGCACATCTCCTATATACAGTAATTTGTAAATGTATGTGGACTGAATGAGTGCGAAAACCAGAGGCACTGACTTGATAGAACAAAGCCCTAGGAGAAACCCATGGATAATAGCAGCAGTTTACTTTAAAAATGTAAGATAGCCATACGGTGTCAATTCATTGAATCACGCTATGACGAGGATAAAACCAAGCAGCGACTTATACTTCTAAAAACATGCGGACTTCAGTAGTTTTTGGAATTTAAAACTAAACATGGATTAAGATTCTTGATAAAACCTGCATTTTTTAAGAACAATGCTGATTTTAATGCTGTGTAGAATTGTCTACAAACATCCAGCGCCTACGCCACATGGAAGTCAGGAATCGCGATACAGCAAATACAATAGGTTTGCAGGTGTCGTATTTTAGAACTCTAAACGCCTCAGCACAATGTGCAAACCCTAAGTTCCTACACAAAGGAACGAGCCAATACTTCCTAGCTAATTTGTATGCTTGGCAAATAAAAATGACATGGCGCTCTGACTCTTCCTCCCAGTTACAGGCTGGGCACTCCCTCCGGGCCGCGCCCGTCCATTTACATGAAAAGGCGCGGAGCGGGAGGGTGCCCAGTCTGAACTGAACATATAGTTTCCTAGCCAGGGGTGGATAGATGTCATCTAGAAATGGCTCGAATAGATACTCATCCTTCAGGGATAAGAATTTGGCTGTCAATTGACCTGTGGACGGGTTCCCATGCACCTGTGCTAGCTTACTCATTCGGTAGGTATTCACTAGTTCGGAACGGGAAATTAAGGGGCATGCTTCCTCTGGGTTACTCCACAGGCTTGGTTTACCCAGCCTAGTACATTCTTTTTTTACATGAATAAACCAGGGGATTTTTGCCGCACCAGGAATACTCAATATCTCCTTTAATTCCGTTCTATAGACTATCAACTCAGGTGTCACCCATAGTCTACGCCAGAACGTGAGGGGTTTCAGTCCTATCTCCTCCCCAATCGGTCTGATCCCTAAGTCCAGCCTTAGTGGGATGAGAGGAGTACTGGAAGGGAGACCCAGAATTTGTCTCATGAAGCTATTTTCAACTTTGCTCAGGTCTTGACAGCAGCAATGCCCCCATAGTTCGGCCCTGTATAATATCGCACCTCTGGCTTGCATCTTGTAAATCTCTGCTGCGGGGCCTGCAGGTTTGGAGGAAGAATTTCTTAATAATTTAATGATTCCTCCGGAGGTCTGCGCTAACTATTATCACATGTCGAGCTCCAAGGGCCTCATCCACCCTTCCTCCCCCAACGCTACTCTCTGTTAGGGTTCCCTGTCGATCTGCGTACTGCACTTCAAAATGGTAGCACTTACTAACTTTTTAAGTCAGTAATTGCTATCCCAAACACCAACACTATGTTAAGGCAATTGTAGGCTGCTGCCTTGGGATGCCACCATATGAAATTACCGGATCACATCAGAAGGTGTTCTGTTGCTTGGGGAGGGCAAGAACCAAAACCGAAAGATGCTATTTTGGCGAGGGCTCTGTAAACTCTTGCACAGGAGCTGGCTAATCCCAGTGCCTAATTTGAGCCGGTGGTTTCCAGTGCTCGGCACTGGCACTTAATTGTCAACACCGGCACTTATGACTGTTTGCCACATGGTGGCGCTGTCTGTCCAGTTTAGAAATGAGCACAACAACAGTCATTTATTAATTCAATGCACAATAACACGGACTAATCCCCACTGCCGAAGTCATTCTAATAGCTTTAGGGGCCTGAAATAGTCTGAATTGTCACACCTGTAGGAGTGTGGTAGTTAGTTGTGTTGGTACTGTCATTGGCAGCGCTGACAGGGGCAATGGGCAGTGCAAGCTGCGGTGGCCTCCTGACGAGGGCCCTGGCACTTTTTTTTTTTTTTTTTACAAATTAAGCACTGGCTGGCCCCCTCCCCGACACCTTTATTCTGAGAAGGATCTTCCTACAGACATTTAGTGGTTTACTGTCTTTTAAATTGGTAGATGGCTTTTTTTGCGAGCAAGGCTTGTGAAAAGGAGCAGTCCCAACAGCAGTGTCACTTGGGCTTTAACAGACTTTTCTCCTCAGAAGATTTCACACATGATCCCCTGTCAGCTCCCTCAGGGACCTGCCCACACCAAGGTGGTTTGGTGGAATCCGCGTGGGAGCCTGAGATAGTGGGCTATGATGATGCTGTAAATGTCATTCTGAGCCGAACCTGAACTATGGACCAGAGACTTTCTGCACGTCTAACACACACAGTGACCCTGGGCCTCAGCCTTGAGCTCACCTGCAAGCAGTGAACACCATGAGAGTTGTGTCAGCTTCACCTCATGTGCTCTTCATACACATTGTATGCCATGCACTGTCCATCGAGGGATCTGCTGAAAACATGGACACTGAAGGTAACGGAGTCACTTTATTATGAAGCAAATCAAAGATGTTTGCTGTGATTTATTAACAAGAAGCATAAAGAAATATGCATTAATGCTGTCAATCATGTATTGTACAATACAATATAATAAACGCGAGACAACAAAACATAAGTGCAAGAGCAGGGCTACAAGGTGCTCTACATCACACATTAACATCCTTCTGAAAGGGTGCATGTGAGTGAGAATGGGTGGGTTTGTTTCTCAGCCACCACAGTCAGGGCCAGCGCTAGGCATGGGCAGTGTGGGCAGCTGCCCAGGGCCTCGCACGCAGCCTACCAGCATGGGGCCCCGCACCGATCGTGTGTCCTGTTGTTTCCCTGCCGATACAACTAAAAGAAAGGTGTCTCCTTGCAATTAGGGTCCATGGGAGAAGTCCCCTCCCCCGGTCTCTCAGGGATGGTGTCTGGAGGCCAAGGGGAAAGGGGGACCCTTCCTCTTGTCCCAGTTGCAAGGAGACCATTCAGAGACACTGCGGGAGGCCCATTGTCCAGCATTTTAGCGCCCCCACAGTTTTAACTTTTAGCCCACAAGCAATTCTCACACCTATCGGGCTGAAGGTGTGAGAATTGCTTGGGGGCTGAAAGTTAAAACTGTGGGGGCGCTAAAATGCTGGACAATGGGCCTCCCGCAGTGTCTCTGAATGGTCTCCTTGCAAGGGGTCACTTATGTAAATTAGAGGGGCCTTGCACATTTCCTTTTGGCCCAGGGCCCCGCAAATCCTAGAACCGCCCTGACCACAGTGGTGCACCGATGGGTGTCAAAGAAACCCCGCCCCATATTTCGGTTGAGCCTGTAAAGTGTTTATCGTAGTAGTCTGTGTTCCGCAGAGATTACTAACAGGGGTCCCCCATACAACAGCAATGGAGCTAGGCCCCACAACAGAAGGCAAGACCCGCATATATACCCTACCGCACACAGAAAGTCCCCCATACACCAGCAATGGAGCTAGGCCCCCACAAGAGAAGGCAAGACCCGCATATATACCCTACGGCACACAGGGGGTCCCCCATACACCAGCAATGGAGCTAGGACCCCCCTGAGAAGGCAAGACCCGCATATACCCTACCGCACCCAGGGGGTCCCCCATACACCAGCAATGGAGCTAGGCCCCACAAGAGACAGCAAGACCCGCATATATACCCTACCGCACCCAGGGGGTCCCCCACACACCAGCATTGGAGCTAGGCCCCACAAGAGAAGGCAAGACCCGCATATATACCCTACCGCACACAGGAAGTCCCCCATACACCAGCAATGGAGCTAGGCCCCCACAAGAGAAGGCAAGACCCGCATATATACCCTATGGCACAGAGGGGTCCCCATTCACCAGCAATGGAGCTAGGCCCCCACAAGAGAAGGCAAGACCCACATATATACCCTACCGCACCCAGGGGGTCCCCCATACACCAGCAATGGAGCTAGGCCCCACAAGAGACAGCAAGACCCGCATATATACCCTAGCGCACACAGGGAGTCCCCCATACACCAGCAATGGAGCTAGGACCCCCCTGAGAAGGCAAGACCCGCATATACCCTACCGCGCCCAGGGGGTCCCCCATACACCAGCAATAGAGCTAGGACCCCCCTGAGAAGGCAAGACCCGCATATATACCCTACGGCACACAGGGGGTCCCCCATACACCAGCAATGGAGCTAGGACCCCCCTGAGAAGGCAAGACCCGCATATACCCTACCGCACCCAGGGGGTCCCCCATACACCAGCAATGGAGCTAGGCCCCACAAGAGACAGCAAGACCCGCATATATACCCTACCGCACCCAGGGGGTCCCCCACACACCAGCATTGGAGCTAGGCCCCACAAGAGAAGGCAAGACCCGCATATATACCCTACCGCACACAGGAAGTCCCCCATACACCAGCAATGGAGCTAGGCCCCCACAAGAGAAGGCAAGACCCGCATATATACCCTATGGCACAGAGGGGGTCCCCCATTCACCAGCAATGGAGCTAGGCCCCCACAAGAGAAGGCAAGACCCACATATATACCCTACCGCACCCAGGGGGTCCCCCATACACCAGCAATGGAGCTAGGCCCCACAAGAGACAGCAAGACCCGCATATATACCCTAGCGCACACAGGGAGTCCCCCATACACCAGCAATGGAGCTAGGACCCCCCTGAGAAGGCAAGACCCGCATATACCCTACCGCGCCCAGGGGGTCCCCCATACACCAGCAATAGAGCTAGGACCCCCCTGAGAAGGCAAGACCCGCATATATACCCTAGCGCACACAGGGAGTCCCCCATACACCAGCAATGGAGCTAGGACCCCCCTGAGAAGGCAAGACCCGCATATACCCTACCGCACCCAGGGGGTCCCCCATACACCAGCAATGGAGCTAGGCTGGTTTCTAGTATTTTTCCTGAATAAGAAATGGAATAAAGACAAAGATATTTTCCATTCACGAGGACAATGGATCTTTTTGTTCAATGATCTACATGAACTTTGTTAACATAACTACACTGTTTAATGTGTGCCCATGATTTTGCTTTGCTAGGCCCCACAAGAGACGGCAAGACCCGCATATATACCCTACCGCACCCAGGGGGTCCCCCACACACCAGCATTGGAGCTAGGCCCCACAAGAGAAGGCAAGACCCTCATAAACCCTACCGCACACAGAGGGTCCCCCATACACCAGCAATGGAGCTAGGCCCCACAACAGAAGGCAAGACCCACATATATACCTTGCCGCACACAGGGGGTCCCCCGTACACCAGCAATGGAGCTAGGCCCCACAAGAGAAGGCAAGACCCGCATTTATACCTTGCAGCACACAGGGGATCCCCCATTCACCAGCAATGGAGCTAGGCCCCACAGGAGAAAGCAAGACTCGCATATATACCCTGCCGCACACAGAGGGTCCCCCGTACATACACCAGCAATGGAGCTAGGCCCCACAAGAGAAGGCAAGACCCGCATATATACCCTGTCGCACACAGGGGGTCCCCCATACACTGGCAATGGAGCTAGGCCCCACAAGAGAAGGCAAGACCCGCATATATACCCTGTCACACACAGGGGGTCCCCCATACACCAGCAATGGAGCTAGGCCCCACAAGAGAAGGCAAGACCCGCATATATACCCTGCCGCACACAGGGGGTCCTCCATACACCGGCAATGGAGCTAGGACCCACAAGAGAAGGCAAGACCTGCATATATACCTACCACACACAGGGGGTCCCCGTACACCAGAAATGGAGCTAGGCCCCACAAGAGAAGGCAAGACTCGCATTTATACCCTACCGCACACAGGGGGTACCCATACACCGGCAATGGAGCTAGGACCCCCCTGAGAAGGAAAGACCCGCATATATACCCTACGGCACACAGGGGGTCCCCCATACACCAGCAATGGAGTTAGGCCCCACAAGAGAAGGCAAGACCCGCATATATACCCTACGGCACACAGGAGGTCCCCCGTACGTACACCAGCAATGGAGCTAGGCCCCACAAGAGAAGGCAAGACCCGCACATACACCCTGCTGCACACAGGGGTCCCCCGTACACCAGCAATGGAGCTAGGCCCACAAGAGAAGGCAAGACCCGTATATATACCCTGCCGAACACAGGGGATCCCCAGTACGTACACCAGCAATGGAGCTAGGCCCCACAAGAGAAGGCAAGACCCGCACATACACCCTGCCGCACACAGGGGGTCTCCCGTACATCAGCAATAGAACTAGACCCCACAGGAGAGGGCAAGAGCGGCATATATACCCTGCTGCACACAGGGGGTCCCCCGTACACCAGCAATGGAGCTATGCCCCACAGGAGAAGGCAAGACGCGCACGTACACCCTGCCGCACACAGGGAGTCCCCCTTAAACCAGCACTGGAACTAGGCCCCACAGGCAAAGGCAAGACCTGCGCATACACCCTGCCGCACACAGGGGGTCCCCGGTACACCAGCAATAGAGCTAGGCCACACAAGAGAAGGCAAGACCAGCACATACACCCTGCCGCACACAGGCGTCCCCTGTACAACAGCAATGGAGCTAGGCCCCAACAAGAGAAGGAAAGACCCACACATACACCCTGACGCACACAGGGAGTCCCTGGTCTTAAACAGGCGCACCGAGGAGAAATGTTTCATTTCTCCTCGTTTTTGCTGTTTCTATGTGTGCTGCATTTTGCAGCACACATCGAAACAGCAAAAGGCCATTGATTGTTCATGTGCAGGAAGGTTACAACAATCAATTTAAAAAATGATGTTTTGCAACTTCTATGTGTGTTGCATTAAGCAGTACACATAATACAGCACACATAGAAGTTTCAAAATGCCATTACAGATTGTTTATGTGCAGGAAGGGACACCTTCCTGCACATAAACAATCTTGCCCTACAACGCAGGCACCCTTGCACTTTGGTGCAAGGGTGTCTGTGTTGGCGCTAGGCAGCTAAAATTAGTGCCAGCGCAGGGGGAAGTGCAGGGCTGCAACGTATCCTTGTAAATACGGTGCAGCCCTTTGTTTTGGAAGTGGCGGAGCGCAGTGTTAAGCCACGGTGGCTAACGCTGCGCTCTGCCATGTCCTGGTAAATATGCCCCTTAGTGAGCTATTGCCCAGAGTCACATGATGCTGAGCTGAGCTGCCGCCGGCCATCGACCCGTGAACCCCGCGCTCCGGAGTCAGCCGATCTGGCCGCTGCACCACACCACAAGAGAAGGTAAGTCCCACATATATACCCTACTACACACACAGCTCTTAGCAGCAGTCACAGGGCTACATTCTCACCAGGAGAACAAGCTGGTGTCCAGCTGAGCTCATGAGCATTAGCAGTTAACCTTAACAAGTCAATCAATCAATCAATCAGGGGAATTGTAAGCACGCTACTCACCCGTGAGGGTCTCAAGGCGCTGGGCGAGTGGGAGGGGGGTCAGCAGATCCGTTTAGCCAAAGAGCCAGGTCTTGAGGGTCTTCCTGAAGGTGTTCAGCGAGGGGGCGCGTCTGGTGTCTGCCGGGAGCTCGTTACAGGTTTTGACCGCGATGTAAGAGAAGGATCTTCCACCTGCTCTGGCTCTGTGGATGTGCGGGGTTTTGGCCAGTGCGAGGTTGGCTGATCGGAGGTTTCTTTTGGGTACGTGGAAGATGATTCTGTCGTTGAGGTATTTGGGTCCGGTGTTGTGTAGGCATTTGTAGGCGTGGGTGAGGATTTTGAAAGTGACTCTTTTCTCCACGGGAGCCAGTGGAGCTTTCGTAGGTGTTGGCTGATGTACTCGTGCCGAGGGATGCCGAGGACGAGTCTGGCGGCGGTGTTCTGTACCGTCTGGTGTTTGCGGAGTAGGGACTTGTTTATGCTGGCCTAGAGTGCGTTTCCATAGTCCAGTCTGCTGGTGATGAGTGCGTGGGTGACTGTCTTCCTTGACTCGGGGGCAGGGGGGGGAGGATCCATTTAAACGTCTTTCGGAGGATGCAGAGGGTGTTAAAGCAGCTGGAGGCGACGGCGTTGACCTGTGGGTTCATGGTGAGGGATGAGTCGAGTACGATGCCGAGGTTTCTGGCGTGGTCCGAGGGGGTCAGCGGGCTGCCGAGGGCAGTGGGCCACCAGGTGTTGTCCCATGCTGAAGGGGTGGTTCCGAGGACGAGGGCTTCTGTCTTTTTGGCATTGAGCTTTAAGCAGCTGTTGGTCATCCAGACTGTGACGTCCTGCATTCCTTTCTGGAAGTTTAGTTTGGCGGTGGTGGGGTCTTTGGTGAGGGAGCGGATGAGCTGGGTGTCGTCAGCGTAGGATACGATGTTGAGGTTGTGTTGTCGGACGATGGCGGCGAGGGGGGCCATGTATATGTTGAAGAGGGTCGGGCTTAGTGATGACCCCTGTGGGACTCCGCAGGTGGTTTCTGTGGGAACGGAGAGGAAGAGTGGCAGTCTAATCCTTTGGCTTCTTCCGGTGAGGAATGATCGGATCCAGTCTAAGGCAGTTCCTTGTATGCCGGCGTCGTGTAGTCTGGCGACGAGTGTGCGGTGGGAGACGGTGTCGAAGGCTGCTGATACGTCGAGTAGGATCAGGGCTGCAGAGTGGCCTTGGTCCAGGAGGGTGCGGATTTAGTCTGTGGCGGCGAGTAGGGCGGTCTCAGTGCTGTGGTTGCTTCGGAATCCAGATTGGGACGGGTCGAGGATGGCATTGTCTTCGATGAATCTTGTCAGTTCCCCGTTGACTGTTTTCTCCGCCACTTTGGCCGCGAAGGGGAGGAGCGAGATGGGCCGGTAGTTTTTTAGGTCCATGGGGTCAGCTGAGGGTTTCTTGAGCAGGGGCCTGACCTCTGCGCGTTTCCAGTCATCTGGGAAGGTGCCTGTTTTGAAGGTGGTGTTGATGGTGTGTTGCAGTTCTGGTGCGATAGCAGTGGCGGCTCTGTGGTAGATGTGTGGAGGGCAGGGGCAGGAGGGGGCCCCAGAGTGGAGGCCTTTCATGGTTGAGGCGGTGTCTTCGGCCGTGATCGGCATCCAGGTGGAGATGGTGGGCTGGCTGGTGTGTCTGGGGGGCGGGCCGGCTGAGGCGTTTGGTGGATGGTCGATGAAGTTGTTGTAGAGGTTTTTGATCTTGAGGTTGGAAGTAGGTTCCAAGCTTATCGCAGAGGTCTTGGGATGGGGTGATGTCTGTGGTTTCGTTGCGGGGGTTGGTGAATTCCTGGATGACACTGAAGAGTTCCTTGGAGTTGCTTGAGTTGGCGAGGATTTTGTTGTGGATGAAAGTTCTTTTGGTGGTTCTGACTCGGTTGTGGTAGTCCACCATGGCTTCCTTGTAGGTGGTGTAGTTTCCGGGTGTCTTGTTGTTTCTCCAGTTTTTCTCCAGGCGTCTGCAGGTGCGTCTGGCATCTTGGAGATCGGTGGTGAACCAGACGGCTTTCCTGGGGCGCTGTTTGTCGGGGTTGCGTAGAGGGGCGAGCTTGTCTGCGGCGTTGGAGATCCACGTGTGGAATTCCCTGGCTGCTAGGTTGGCGTCAGATGTCGGGGTGTGGTTGTCTCGGATGAGGGTGGAGTTGAGTTGTTCGTCGGAGACTTTGCTCCAGTTCCTTCATGGTGGGCGTGAGGCTAGTTTGGGTGGCTTGGGTTTGTCGACCAGAAAGTGTATGCAGTGGTGGTCGGTCCATGGGGGTTGCATTGTGTTGTTGAAGTCGCGCTGTTTCCTGCTGCGAAGATGGGGTCAAGGGTATGTCCTGCCCTGTGGGTCGGTGTGGTGACGAGTTGTTTGAGTCCGATGTTGGCTAGGTTGTCAAGAAGGATGGTGGAGTTGGGGGCGCTGGGGTTGTCAAGGTGGAAGTTCAGGTCTCTGATGAGTATGTAGTACATTGAGGCGATGGCGTGGGGTGCGATGAGGTCGGTGATGGAGGCATCGAAGGGGGCCCGGGGGCCGGGGGGTCTGTAGGTGAGGGTGTCACGGAGTGTGGAGTTGGGGCTGGTCTGGATCTGGAAGTGCAGGTGTTCGGCGGAGGGGGAGGTTTCGCTGGAGGTGGTGAGGCAGAGGGTGTTCTTGTGGGCGATGGCAAGGCCCCCTCCCGGGTGGTTGGGGTGGTCCTTCCTCTGGATCTTATATCCGTCCGGGATGGCGGTGTTGAAGTCGGGGCCGGAGGAGGTGTTGGTCCAGTTTTCAGTGAAGAAGGCGATGTCGGGCGAGAGAGAGTCGAGCAGGTTCCAGATCTCCACGGCATGTTTGTGCATGGAGCGCACGTTGAGGAGGATGCATCTTAGGGTGTCGCAGGTGTCGGCGTCGGCGATGTTGCTGTTGGTGGCCGGGGAGTTGCTGAAGGTCTAACGACAGTGGAGGCAGAAGAACTGGCCGTGGGTCGCATCTGGCGTGGCCTGTTGGCAGTCTCTGGGTCTTCCGGGGTTGAGTGCATGGAGGGCGTCTGTGCTGTAGCGGTGGATGGTAGGAGATCCAGGGTCCCTGGCGCTGGTCGCGGTCGGGTCGCGGACGGGCGCAGACGGGCTTGCCTTTGGCGCACCTTCAGCGCGACTGCGCAGCGGCAGCCAATAAGTAGGGAAGGGGGGAGGGACGTGCAGCTGGGAGGTGGGGACGGTCAGGGGGAGGGGCTACGGGGGCTGAGACGGCGGCGGGAGGTGATGACCCAATGAGGAGTTAGAGCGCGGAAACACAGGGCACAGAAAACTAAATGCGAACAAAAATGGGCACGAGGAAAAACGAAAAACAGAACTGAAGGGCACAAGGCACAGAGGGTGAAGACAAAGCTGAGTGGGCACAGGAAAAAACAAAAACGAAATACACACTGAGTGGCACAGCCACAAAACTGAGTGGGCACAGGAAAAGACAAAAACGAAATACACACTGAATGGCCCAGGCACAAAACTGAGTGGGCACAGGAAAAAAACAAAAACGAAATATACACTGAATGGCACAGTAACCGGGTAAGCAGGCAGGCACAGAGCGGCCTCGAACCCTCGCGGGAGGAGGGGGTCAGAGGATCGACGGCAAAGCAGAGCACAGCGGAGCTGCTGGGGAGAGAGCAGGCCTTAGACCAGAGACAAGCAACAAGAATGTAAGCTCTTTGCTTGAGCATGATGGTTTGCAAACCTTTGGCTTCTCAAGTGACAGAAATCAACACTCCTGAAGCTCAGAGATGCGCACATTTGGTTAACATGAGCAAGAAAATAAAGTGCAGCTGGTTACTGTTATGCAGAAACTTTTCACAGGATCTGAGAGGGTATATGGATATTAGGGGTGGCAGATGGAGAGAGGATGATATTCTGAAAAAGTCTGAATTTTAATCCCTTCAGCTCTCCTCTGTGTGTGGTATAAAAGAGGTCGAGACATAGGGGTCCATTACGATAGCGGTCGGTGTCAGTACCGCGGTGCCAGCGGTGCGGAAAAATGCCTTTTTCCGCCCGCCAGCAGCGGTCCTCACGGCCGCCAAATTATGATGGGCAAATATGGCCCATTTCCCGACCTCCGCGGTGCGACGCCGACCGCCTGAAAGTGCGCCCGCCACCGCACCAGTGGGAGCCAATGGAGACTCACCGCCGTGCGGAATGACGTCCCGTCCGCTCCACAAATTAGGATGCGCTAAACAACCAGTCGAACCGCAGGGGAGAAACCGCCCTTCCAGACACGGCGGAAGCTCGACAGCGGAGCGCGAAACGAGAGTCCCAGACCCCTCCACCCGGAGCCGAACGCCATGGATCCAGCACTACACGTCCTCCCGGTGCTGTACGTGATACATCACCAGCAAAACATCGACCGCCGCGGACGCCGCCGCAGGTACGTTAAAACACAAAACAACACACAATCAGAACACAAATTCCACGGGCTGACACAGGGCACCTGGCCACACCAGACACACTGGTGTGGACAGGAACACATCCATCAGTGTACCCACACATGTCTCATCTGGCACCAATTCACACCCTGCATCAAGGACACCAATCTACCGCGATGATAATGTAATGTGTTGCTGACGTCACCGCAGCAGTGAGTACGCGGGAAATCTATCGCACAAAGCAGAATGCATGTACAGCAATGGTCAGGCCAGAAAGACCACAGGGCTACACCACCATCCACCACACACTGCTCCGCCGCCCACAGCAATAAACATGCCAATAACCCGCCCCCACCTGTGCACCCCCATGTCCAACACCAAGCGAGCTGAATCCACACCCAGCAGCACACAACTAACACCTAGGTAGACAGACACAGCAGCATTGGGCGTAGATTAACACACAGCACAGAAGCACAGGCCCAGGGCAACACACACACACCACAACACCACATACATGGCAAGAAAGCTGAATACAAGCACAAAATTAACATCCACACACACAAGGAACATACAGCCTACTGGACACACACCCTGCCAAGTCACACAGACATACCCCACACCTACACACAGCCACATACACAGACTACATGCCACCAGCAATGGAGCACAACATAGAGGAAAGCCAAAATGATGTACACACAAATGGGAGGGCAAGGAGACAACCAACAAGCACGTGAACATACACATGCAGGACAAGGAACTGAGAACAACATCCACACCCCATCCAAGCACACATGGCTGGCACAGTGAGTGAAGTCAAACAACAGTCACCTCAGTGCAACAACTCAGGGAGTTCGCCCTAAGTTGGCAGGGTATGCTCAGACGTGGGTCCCTTGCTCACTTTGCCACTGGATTCAAGCTAGCCTGGCTGATGACGGCTGAATAGCCAGAAACCGGTCCCAGGATGCTTTTTTCCGGTCCAGGGAAGACATGGCTTGGCAGTTCGGACTGGACTGTTCCCATGAGGCACAGGGTCAGACTGATTTGCATATGGCCATGTCTGAACTGGGGTGGTGGAGTGAGCTAAAGAATGATGATGGATTAAACCCAGATCAGTTGACTGGGGGTGAGTGTTTGATTAGCTCAAACGCTCCATCCATCATCCCCTTTGGTATCGCTTTGTTCGCCCTAAGTTGGCAGGGTATGCCCAGACGTGGGTCCCTTGCTCACTTTGCCACTGGATTCAAGCTAGCCTGGCTGATGACGGCTGAATAGCCAGAAACCGGTCCCAGGATGCTTGTTTCCGGTCCAGGGAAGACATGGCTTGGCAGTTCGGGCTGGACTGTTCCCATGAGGCACAGGGTCAGACTGATTTGCATATGGCCATGTCTGAATTGGGGTGGTGGAGTGAGCTAAAGAATGATGATGGATTAAACCCAGATCAGTTGACTGGGGGTGAGTGTTTGATTAGCTCAAACGCTCCGTCCATCATCCCCTTTGGTACAACTCAGGGAGACAGCAAGGTAACCCATGTATAGGGACAGGGATGAAAGGAAGGTCCTCAAGTCAAACAGTGAACAGCAAGTACACATGAGTATGCCAGCACCACAACACACAGGGCACATTGGCACACTCAATGACTGTCAAACACAAGTAGTATTCCCCAAACATACCCCCTCATACCTGCAGCACACAACCCCAATGCCAGACACACAGAAGGGCCTACATAATGTCCAGTCAAGAGACAGACAAACAATCACACTCCCTGGGGGCATCCACAAACATCACACACACACAGGGATGCCAGTACCAACGTCTGCACCAAAACAAAAATGGCAAACACAATTCACAACAGAAACACATACAGAACCACAACAAGACCACACATCACCTGTGCAGCCAAACTGGGGGAAGGCAATGGGAGCACAGACACAACAGTAGTGCACCACCTCATCAGTCAGGAAAAATGCATAGGCTACATACCACAACACAGACAAGAAGTGCACCATCACAGAACAACACAGACACATCAAACACACAACAGATGCACAACACCACAAAGCACATAGCAAACACAGCAGTACATCAGGGGATGTACACCAGGACAACACAAGGCAACATACACCCACAGCACTGCATGCACAACAAGCTGTGTGTGCACACAAACACACAACAGTCCCACACAGCCATGAGTCACACGCCATTAACACACACATCAACAATGAAAACAGCACACTGACAACATCACACCAAGGAAGTCAAGCAGTAGCCCAGCACACACATACACCAAACACAACACACACAGATGCACAAGTCTGCCACACAAAAGTGGAAACAACCTGACCAGAGGACTGGGCAGCACAGACAGATCAACTGCACATGAGAAACCATGCATGCTGAAAAGTACAACACTACAGATAACCAATGTGGGAAAATAAAGGCACCATGAAGCACAGTGGCACAAAATAAGTGATGGAGAGGCACACACACAGGCAACACAAGGGGCAGCTGACATACAAGTGAAGTTGGGTGCACACCATCAGTGGACATGGCATTAGTGTCCCACAAAGGAATAGAGGGAATGCTGACTCACAATGACAAACCATCTGCAGCACAGATAGGGGATGGTAGCACACCGCACCCCATATGCCACACTGGAGTCAAAAACCCACCATGTGACAACAATGCATGAGAACAGCACACCCACAATGTCAGTCTGGCTGAGCATGCATGCACAGTGAGTACAAACTGATTCAAGACACATGGCTGTTCAAAAAAACAAATCCCTGACTTGCCAGTCACACACTCTGCATACACACAATGGGGAAAAGAAACAAGCAGAAGCCAGCCACAAGTGCAAGGACACACCAACACACTGCACAACATACAACTCACACATGTGCACACAACCACAGTCCAGAACAACAACACAAACAGGCACTCCACTCCTGGGTGACACATGTGGACATTTGACAGTGCATGCACACACACACATCAACACACACGACAAAGGCACAACCTACACACCGTACACCACTTGACCACCCAAATGCACAACTTGTAAGTAACCCATGTGACTAGGATGACTGCCCATCACAACATGACTACACATCTACACTGCTAGGCACACATGAAAGCAAGAACGCACATACATGATGACCCTGGCCAGCCTGCCTGCAATCCTGTGTATATGACCCCACTATGTGTTGGCAGTGCCCACATACCAGGATTTAGTAAAACATAGCCAACAGCAACAAAGAAGGAACATGAGTCTGGTATGTCACCGAAAACAACATCACTGACCCCACAAGTATCAGAGTCCTGAAGAAGTGAAGTCCCTGTCACCCCTGTAAAAAATTAATAAGTGAAACAAGCCAGTGGCACAGTTGAAGTGGCACACAGAGCATGTGGCACAGTAAACGTTAGACATACAGGAAAAGCTTTATTCAGTAAGGACAATGACAAAACTGACAACAGGAGCAACTGTTTTTATTCACAAATAGCACTGATAGGCAACAATATTAGACAAGAGCAAGGCACAAGATGCAGAGCCTGAACATGAGAAGCTGCACAGGCAGGGGGCAAACTGCAAGGCCAGTGGCCAGTCCAAGGTGCTGACAGAGTCAATGAGAAGCTGCACAGGCAGGGGGCAAACAGCAAGGCCAGTGGCCAGTCCAAGGTGCTGACAGAGTCAATGAGAAGCTGCACAGGCAGGGGGCAAACAGCAAGGCCAGTGGCCAGTCCAAGGTGCTGACAGAGTCAATGAGAAGCTGCACAGGGAATGTGTGTCACCAAACACCGCCATGGTCAGCAACACAGTCTGGTGTGTCACGATGGGCAGCACAGGCACCGGTGTGGGAGAGACAGGTCTGTGACGTTGAGCAACATTTAGACTTGGCTGTCAGTCTGACTGGGAGCTGACTGTGTGTCGGGCACAGTTGGACCACTTGACTGGGGAGTGAGACGCCCAGCTGAGGAAGAGCTATCAGTGGCTTTGGACGCTGGAGGGCTGCTTGGACCAGGTGGTGTAGTGGCACGTGGAGGTGGACTCAGGCCGACGTGGGACACAGTGTGGGAGGGAGATTGTGGAGGGGTGTCTTTCCACTTCTTGGGGATTCTAAATGGCCTGCCTGTCTTGGTATCAATGGGAAGTGGTGTGGACACAAACGGCACACTCATCACCAAGGCTGCCGCAGGTGCACACGCTGGCCCTCCCTCTGGGGACGTGCTGGATCCAGAAGGACACTTTGCCTGGCATTGCCTATGCCCCTCCATCCCCTGTTTACCATGTGTGCCCCCTACAGTGCCCTCCTTTCCCTGCTTCACTGGTCTTGGAATGGGAGTAGAGGTAGTTGGTGAAACAGCCTTGGATACCTTACTATGTGTAGCCTTGCCAGGCACCACCTTCACAGTGGGCATGGAGAGTGTCTGCATGCCTTTGCGAGACGTTTTTGGGACCACAGAGTCTGTGGCCGGGGATTGCTCTGAGGCTTGTGACCCTGAGTTCTTCCTCCTTGAATCATGTGCCTTTGCAACGCCTGACGGGCTCTTCCCTTTGCGCTCTGGGGTTGTTTTTTTCTTCGTAGGGGAAGGTGTCTGTGACCTTGACTGCTTGGGCTGCTGCTGCTGTGTGCTACGTGTGCAGTATCGTGACGTTGAGGTGTGTGAAGCGTGGTCACTGTCGTCAGACGTCGCCACTGGTATGGGGGTGGACAAAGGGACTGGATTTGGACTACGGGATTGAGCCAGTTGAAGTGCAGCCGCCACTGTGGAGGACATTGTCTGGACAGTGCGGTGCAGCCCACCCACGTCTGAATGTATGCCCTCCATGAAAGCTAACACCTGTGCCAATTTGCGGTCGTGGTCTAACAATGAATTGAGGAGCCCTGTCTGGCCCACACACAGCTGGCACAAAAGGTTCACACACTCTGCACTGATGGCAGCAGGGGGCACAGGGGCAGCGGTGCCTGGGATGAAGGACACTCTTCCCCTCTTTGTGGTGCGAACATGGGCAGCACCAGAGGAAGTGGCTGGGAGGGTGGGCACTGCACGCTGTGTGCTGGAAGATGTAGCAGACTCTCCGTTCCCTGTGTCCTCCAAGATGTCTGCACCACCGCCGTCATCAGATGATGTTGAACTTTGCGTCTCGGGCTGTGATTCCTCCAGCATACTCTTATCCCCCTCCGAGGCGCTGGTCACATCTGTGTCACTGGGCTCCTGTGCAGCTGTTGTGCTTGTCTCACCACCACTGGTGTCCGTCCCCTGTCCCTCCGTGCCCACGGGAGATGCTGCATAACAGAGAGACATGTAGGGTCAGTAAAGTTACAGCAACAGGACAAACATATGCAAGCAAAGCAACACTGAGGATGACAAAGTCTACATGTTGCAGCCCACCCCGTACATTCTCACCGTGCAGACACACTTCACTACCTCAAACAGTGCGTACAAACATCTAAACACAGCATAGGTGAGCCATGTGATGGCCAGACAGCACAACATCCTGCATGTTGGGCCATACAAACACTAACACCAATGGACCAGGCCTGCAGCACACCACCCACAATGCCATTGAAATGCCCAGGATTGGAAATACATCAGTAAGTGCATGTATGAAAAATCCATGACTACCACACCCAGCACAGGGGCCACTTACGACCCACTGCATCACACTAACAACATCACGTACACCAGTGCAGGCACAGGCTTGGTACACATGCAGCCACTCACAGACAAAATCAACCTTCCAAGAATATTCACCCCTAGCTTGCTGTTGATGCTCCTTCAAACGTGCGTCCAGCTCAGGCTGTGTCACAGTCAAGATGCGGCACATCAGTGGTGTCAAGCTGCGTCGTGACAACCTGCCACTGCGAGGGAGTATCCCCAGTGTCATCTCGGCAACGTTCTTTGCCAGTCGTGAAATGTCGTCCCACCTCTTGTGGCAGTGGGTGCGCCGGCGGTTTGACACTCCAAGAGCCCGCACCTTGGTTGCAATGGCCCTCCATACGGCCTTACGCTGGTGTACCTTGAGCTGCAGGTGTGGGAGACAAGAGGGGGAAAACATCAGTGACACACTGCCATGTAAAAACCTCTCTCTCTGTACAGTGGCATGACACAGACTCATCCCAACACGGCAGATATGTCCCGCAGATACACAATAACATCTCACAGGGTACATCGTCATGTGTGAAGTCCACGTCAATGCATGCATGTTTGAGGAGGGACACTGTATCCACACATCTCACATACAAGCTGGATGCTAGCACAGAAAGCCATGTGTAGTGTGCCCACATCTACTGGCTATTACCAGGTAGAGCAAGACATATGTCACATTGCAACATGTGTTTGGGGTGAGAGTCACTGTGTCCACCACTGCGCACACCTCAACGACCTTGCTCTGTGAATAGCTCACTGTGTCATGTTTGTAGCATTGAGGGACATGATCTCACATACCCACTGACTCATCAGAGGGCCAGTCATGTGCAGTCTACACGGCAGACATGGGTCATTGATGTACACTCCTGCCAACCACACACGTATCACACTCTGTACATTCAGTGATGTGTCCTTGTCACATTGGGCGTGGACTGTGCATGCCAGGTAGAATCACACAGAGATGGACAACAAGGACCCACACAAACAGTCACATGAACAATAACTGTCCCAACTCATGCATCACCAGATAGCTGTCACACCATATGGATGTGTAGACAACACATGTCCATCCACCCTTCATGTCCATGCATGTTAACGTGTGGGTTGCATACACCCCCTTAACAACTAGGAAACAGCATGTCAGCCAGTGCATGACACAACCCCACACTCTCAGGCACATACAGCATCTGATCGACTACATGTGTGCCCCCCTGCACTCACACCCCCACTGTTGGAGACTTACCACAACATTTGGGCCACCATATAGCCGTGGGTACTGTGTCAGCACCTCGTCCACCAGGACATCCAGCTCCTCGCTTGTGAATGGACTGGCACGGATCTTCTCTGTCCTAGCCATCACTGTGGACATGAGACGTCAGCGGCGGCAGTGGGTGGTGAGGGGTCCCAGGCAGCAGTCCCTGGAGGCAGCAGCAGGTGAGGGGTCCCAGGCAGCAGTCCCTGGAGGCAGCAGCAGGTGAGGGGTCCCAGGCAGCAGTCCCTGGAGGCAGCAGCAGGTGAGGGGTCCCAGGCAGCAGTCCCTGGAGGCAGCAGCAGCAGGTGAGGGGTCCCAGGCAGCAGTCCCTGGAGGCAGCAGCAGATGAGGGCTCTCAGGCAGCAGGCTCTGTGAGCAGTGGAAATGTGGTGCTCCCTCCCACACATATATAGGGCCCTGGACTCGTTTCAGTGGTCATAGGCTTCTGCCATTGGTGTTCCAGGTCAGCCTTCTTCAAATGCATCCAATGACCGCCTCCGCGGTGGCGGAGCACGCCTACCGCAATTTTCAAAAGTGCATCATGCCACCGAGATAGCGGTCCCCATTGGCTGCAAGGGCATGGTTCATGGCGGTGACACACCGCGGGGTCCTGGCGGGCGCTACCGCGGTGGTGCATCTTACAATTGCATTCAATGACCGCCTCCGCGGTGGCGGAGCACGCCTACCGCGATTTTCAAAAGTGCATCATGCCACCGCGATAGCGGTCCCCATTGGCTGCAAGGGCATGGGTCATGGCGGTGACACACCGCGGGGTCCTGGCAGGAGCTACCGCTGTTTGGGTGCCATAGAGTGACATGGGTGACCGGGATATGGGTGGTGGAGCATGACAAACGCCATCTGCAGCTATGTAGAGGCCCATCACTAACGCCAATGTGTCATGTGCAGCACATGAAACACTGGCGTCAGTGGTGTGCATCGACATAGGTTCAAATGGTGGTTGGCATGCTCCGCCACCCAATTCACGGAGAGTATGTGCGTCCGCTATGGGGAATATGCAGCATCACATCGTAGACTCTGTGCGTCATTGTGTTTATGGAGCACGTTTAAGGCACTTACGGACAGTTCTTGTTGTGTGTGGATCAATGGTCATTACTGTACTACGCACAGTGGACACCTACAGTGGCACATGGCACTGGATGACATTGATATGGTCTCCTGTCACAAATGTCAGCCAATGTGTAACGTCTCACACCAAATGGCACACTGTACTTCATAGTGTTGAGCAATATTTACACACGATGTCATATCTGCCACCTAAGCTGACCACTATCTCACACCTGAGCCCATGTGTTACACTGAAAACCCAGATGAATTCATTTATTCAGCATGACTGACATCATTGGAAACAGATGTCACCCTGTTGTGTTATTGCTAAGACCAATTACAGGCCGCATGTAATGTCATTGTACACACTGGCAACTCCTGCAGTGTATGTCCACATGTACAGGGGGGGGCTCAACCTGCTAAAGGATGACGAGTACTTCAGCACCACACCTGGCATCCGTTGCATTCTTATTGTTTGTTACTTGGGTAGACGGCCAGAGCAGATGTATTTGCTACATGTCTGCCACCTGTTACCACAGGGACCTATGTGGTAGTGTCAGGTATGTGCTCATGTTGTTTGGCCTGTTGTTTGTGAATCAGTGACATGTACATTTCAACAATGGTGCTTAGCTTAACATTGTTTTTGAGTGTTGTGCTGTGTTCCGGTGCTACTCACCTGCCACCAGTGCATGTCCATTGTTCACATCAGGAATGTTGCGTTGGCAGATGTACTGCATGCACGGTTGTGGATTGTGCTCACTGTATGGAATATAGGATGCAACATTTGTCCACAGGCTACGGGTGTCCAGTATTGCCTGCACAATGTTGCAATGGGTGTGCACTGATTTGCGGGAATTGTCTGCAATGTTGGTGGTCAGCACACGTGGCACACGTGTGCAGTGTGTTGCCACCAACACTAGTGTATGTGCATGCTATGGGGTGCTAGCCATCCTTGCTCACCATCTATTCCTGCGCTGTGTGGGTGGATCACATCTGCTGGTGTATCAGGATGGAGTGGGCACCCAAGACAGGTGAGATGTACCTTGATTGTTCTGCCTGTGACACTCATCCAACTCCGACATTTGGTCATTGTGAGGTACCAGTGTCCCACTACTCATGCACAGCCAGCATGTTTGTTAGACGTGGGATATTGATTGTATGCTGTGTTGGCCCTGGCAGCCTGTGTGGAATGAGGGTCAGGATGCATGTCCTTTGGGACATGTGGTGTGCAATAACATCCACTGGTGTCAGGAGTCTGAGCCAGTTGTCCATATGTCATGCATCCAGTCTGTTCATGCGCAGACTTGTTGGCATACTGGCTTGGCATTGTCCATGTAGTGTTGTATGTTTGTGTTGTGGCACTGTTGTGTCTTGAAACAGCTGGATGTGTATCACCATGGTATGTGTTGTGGTGCACATGTGTCCTTGGGCAGTCCCTCCTTGATGCTGCATGTAATTGTCCAAAATTGGGGAAGATTAAGGGTGCCTACAGGCCCTGCTGATCACGTACCTCATCTATTGTTTATGTGTGCCACATTGGCTATCTGTCTGCTTGTAGAAATACCAGCATTTGTAAAGCGCACAGCTACCTCCGGAGAGGTGTCCCGGCGCTGGGGGCCGTCGGGAAGATTAAGCGAGCTATTGCCCAGAGTCACATGGTGCTGGGCTAACCTGCCGCCTGCACCAGGAATTGAACCGTGAACCTCGTGGTCCGGAGTCAGGCACCCTGGCCGCTGCGCCACACCTCTTCCAGAGAGTATTGGGCAGTGGTGTAATGGTGGCCTGTTACAGTGGTACACATACTCTGCACAGGCGTGACATCATCTGTCACTGTCCGACTTTGTATTCAAGTCAGTAGCAGATATGTGCTGTGTACTGATGACATTGGCACATGTCTGGGTTTGGGATGTGAATGTCATTGAATTTGAGTGTGTTCGAAGTGGCACTGAGTACAAAGACAATCCCACTGATCTATCCACATTGTGTTGTTGATGTGTCCCCTGCAATTATTGGCCAAGGAGGTGTGGCAGGTACAGCAGCAACGTGGAAGCCAGCAGTGTCTCTGCTTCACACATGTCCTGTGTCATGTACACCCAGGGCTGAGTCCACCTCAGCTCGATATGTGACTCTTGGCATTCACATAGACAGTGTTCGTATTGGGTCTACTCACTGTGCAAATCCATGACAGTTGTACAAAAAATCTGTCTCATGTTGGGACAACACTGAATTGCACTGTGTGCTTTCAGTGATGGCAGTCAATGTTAGCGCCGTGACAGGACGGACTTTATGAATTTGTGCACATCCTAATTTATGTTGCTATGACGTGTCCCCTTTCATCTCACCTAGGAGGCGACCTAATGTGTTTCGTCCCTTCACCCTGCTGGCTGACATGGAGGATACCGACATCATCAGGCGATTCCGTCTGGATCGGACAAACCTCCAGGACATTTGTGCAATATTGGAGCCACACCTTCTTCCACGCAGGACATACCCAACAGCACTCATGGCAACGGCAAAGGTGATGGCATTCCTACATTTCGTGGCTACGGGATCCTTCCAGCAAACTGTGGGCATTGCAGGGGGGATGTCCCAACCAACATTCAGCATGGTGCTATGTGATGTCCTGTTGGCTATGATGCAACACAAGGACCAATTCATACATTTCCCCAGGCGGCAGGAGTTGGCGGATGTGAAGGGCAAATTTTATGCACTTGGACACGTTCCTAATGTGGTTGGTGCAATAGATGGCACACATGTTTCCCTGGTTCCACCCCAGGCACGGGAGCATATTTACAGAAATCGCAAACATTATCATTCCATCAATGTGCAGGTGGTGTGCCAGGCAGATATGGTCATCTCACACGTTTGTGCAAAGTTTCCAGGATCAGCCCACGATTCACACATCATGCGCAACAGCATTTTACCACAGCTGATGGCCAATCTGGCGCCGGAGCGGGCATGGATTGTGGGTGAGTACAAAGGGTCGAGTCGTGTGCTGTTTGTGTGCCATGCTGTCCTCGGACACATGTCAGACACTCAATCTGTATGTGTCTTTCACACCTAGGTGACTCTGCATATCCCAACGGACCTTGGTTGCTGAGTCCACTTCGCAATCCCAGGACACCAGCTGAAGTCCGCTACAACAATGCCCATGGGAGGACACGTCGGGTCATTGAGCGAACATTTGGACTCCTGAAATCGCGTTTTCGATGCCTCGACAAGACCGGAGGGGCTCTACAGTACTCACCCGTCAAGGTGTGTCAGATAGTGGTAGCATGCTGCATGCTACACAACCTGGCCGTGCGGAAGGGGATCCCCTTAATCCAGGATGATGATGACCAGCCACAGCCCCCACCTGCGAACCCCCAAATGTCAAGTGACGAGGATAGTGGAGAGGAGGAAGGTATCGGACAGCGTCAGCAGCTCATCAACAACTACTTCACTTGATGGTCAGTGGCAATGTCAAAACTGGCTGTTGTCTGATGATGTTGTGCTTCGTGAATATGTGTAGGTGAGCTTTGTGACTGCAGCATGTTGCAGAGTCAGTGCTGGCTGCAAATGTGTATGGAAAGGGATAGTTTGACACAGCTACTTGATGTCTATGTTGGTACAGTTGCTCCTTGTGACATGTGCAGATTGTCGTACCTTGATGGGCTGTGTTGTGTGATGGTTGTTAGACCACCACCTGAGTAGCAACTGATGTTCTGTTGTGTTTTCCTAGGTCCCTTCAGCCTCTACTTGCCTGCAGACTATCCCTGCTCCTGTGACATTGTAATCATGGGTGTGAGTTAACATACTGTGATAAACATGGAACAGTGACAACTACATTGGAGCGTGATTTCTGTTTATTTACAGTGGATACATGTGATGTAGATGTGGATATTTACAGATTTGTGAATGGTGAATAACAGATTTGTCAGTGATGGTAGATGAGACAATAGAGTATACACAAGATCGGTATGGTAACACAGTCCAACAGTCATTTGCCATTCCCATGGCATTGTGGGTGGGGACAGTCTGCAGGGTCAATGGCAGGGTGAAGAGGGGTGCCATCATGGCTGGCTACTTGACTGGCCTTTGCAGGTGCTTGGCCACGGGATGCTCCCAAGGATTTTTTCGGACGGCCCCTTGCTCTTTTGGCAAGGGGGACACAGGTGCATGGACAGTGGTGTCTGATGAGTCCCCCCGCTCGCTGACCGCAGGGGAGGATGGGGATCTGTCATCCTGCGGCACAACAGAGGGAGCTGGAGGTGTTGGCCGTGCCGCATGCCTGTCCCTGAGGACCCCCACTAGCTGGCCCAGGAGGTCCCTGATTTGGCCCATGCAGTCCACGAGTTGGCCCATGCGGTTGTCAATTGAGCGCAGCATCTGTTGTTGCTCACGGGCATCCTGCTGAGCCTGCCTCAACTGTCCCTGGGCGTGTTCATAGGCCCCCACAACTCTGTCAATGTGTGCCAGGGATTCTGTGCCAGGGTCTTGTTCCCTTTGGGTCACCCTTGGCCTCACACCTGGCCTGCTGTCACGGCCCTGTTGCCTCCCCCCTGTGGGCACCGGCCTCCTCTCCCGTACCTCCGCAGTTGTTGTTGTGGTCTGGTTAGCCTCTGGAGCAGGGCAAGTGTTGCAGGCAGCAGTGGTAGTGGTGGTGGTGGTGGAGGTGGTGGTGGCACAGGTCATTCCAGCAGGGCTCTGCGTTGATGTTGTTGCTGAGGGTGGTGGGGCAGTGGGGTCCTGGGACAGATTACGCCCTGGCACACCAGATGGTCCGGCTTGGTCCTCCACATCATCATTACCCAGGGAGTCTGCATCCGAGGGGAGATGTTCGGGAGCTGGAGACTGGCTGTGCAGGTTGAGGTTGTCATCCTCTGCAGTCAGTTGTTTGTCACCTGTGGGACAGGGAGTAGATGGTAATTGCCTTACACACCTCAGGGTTGCTGTGTTTGATGTCTCTCATTTACATGTTATGCTACACACAGTTCAGTTTTTCACACATTGTATGTCTGCACAGTGATATGCCTCAAGCCATTAGGTGGAGTTACATTCATCCTTTCCCAATGGTGTGACCTGTGATTGGTTACCATGCCACACGCCTAGTATTAGTGATTACAATGTGAGGTTGTCATCTGACAACTGCCATGACTACAACTTGATGGTCAGCATCTTTGCTGATTACTCTGCCTGGCAGACATTACCTGTGTGCATGGACTAGCCATTGTCACCACATGCATACCGTTGACATGTCCTGTGCTTGTATTTCTATATACAGCAGACCATGCTAGTTTGTTTTTCCCATGGTCCTTCATGATCAGCACCCATGTACGTTACAGAGGAAAGTCGGGGTGATGCATGTCAGATCCCTGTTTGCTTAAACATTTTTTTGGGGAGTCACAGTTCTGTTTCTGTCACAGTTACGTACGCTGAGCTGTCTGCATCCTGTCAATGGCTGTGCTTTTCATTTCTATTTTTGTGTGAAGTAGAGCCTCGTGTTGTCATGTGTCTCAATGCTTTTGGTGAGTGATGGTGGGGTGCATGCACTGTCTGCTTACCTGTGCAGTGTTACTTGGGTTTTGACTTTCAGACACATGCTTCTGGGTGGGGTGCTCCATCCTGCTGAGGGGTGTGAGAGGGGTGCCTGTTGGGAGTTGTAGTGTTGCCTCCCACTACACTATCCCCCTCCCTGTGAAGATGGTTACCTACCTGTTAGGTGTGGGGGGAGCGTTCAATGGCTGACACATGCTTCTGGGTGGGGTGCTCCATCCTGCTGAGGGGTGGGAGAGGGGGGCCTGTTGGGAGTTGTAGTGCTGCCTCCAACTACACATTCCCCCTCCCTGTGAAGATGGCTACCTACCTGTTAGGTGGGGGGGGAGCGTTCAATGGCTGACACATGCTTCTGGGTGGGGTGCTCCATCCTGCTGAGGGGTGTGAGAGGGGTGCCTGTTGGGAGTTGTAGTGTTGCCTCCCACTACACTATCCCCCTCCCTGTGAAGATGGTTACCTACCTGTTAGGTGTGGGGGAGCGTTCAATGGCTGACACATGCTTCTGGGTGGGGTGCTCCATCCTGCTGAGGGGTGTGAGAGGGGTGCCTGTTGGGAGTTGTAGTGTTGCCTCCCACTACACTATCCCCCTCCCTGTGAAGATGGTTACCTACCTGTTAGGTGTGGGGGAGCGTTCAATGGCTGACACATGCTTCTGGGTGGGGTGCTCCATCCTGCTGAGGGGTGTGAGAGGGGTGCCTGTTGGGAGTTGTAGTGTTGCCTCCCACTACACTATCCCCCTCCCTGTGAAGATGGTTACCTACCTGTTAGGTGTGGGGGGAGCGTTCAATGGCTGACACGTGCTTCTGGGTGGGGTGCTCCATCCTGCTGAGGGATGGGAGAGGGGGGCCTGGTGGGAGTTGTAGTGCTTTTTGTCTGTACACATGCAACCCAGTTGATTTTGTTTAGCTTTGTGATTTATCAGGTTGAGTGGTGGTTACATCTGTGTGACCTGTCTTGGGTATTGTGGGGCAGACGAATGTCCTTTGGCCTAGGGGTTGTAGGTTTGAAGTTGTGCAAGACGGTACATGGCAGTGTGATGATATACATTGGTTTGTACTTACCAGCTTCCAGTCCCCCAGGGATTCCTTCAAGACTCTCTGGATGTAGGATTGCAAGGACCTTCTCCTCCCACGGAGTGTATGGTTTGGGTGGAATGGGAGTGCCTCCACCAGTCCCGTCAGCCAGCTGACGGTTCTTGGCCCTCTTCCTCTTCACCACGGTCTTCAGGTCATGCCACCACTTCTGTATTTCCTGCTTGTTGCGGGGGGTGGTCCCTACTGCATTGACCTTATTGACTATCCTCACCCACATTTGGGTTCTTGTGGCTAATGGGGTGTGTTGGACCATGTTACCATAGAGTTGTGGTTCAACTCTTATTATCTCATCTACCATGACTGCAAGCTCTGAATCAGTGAATTTTGGCATTTTGTGTGGTGCCATGGTGTGTGCTGTGCAGATGTTCTGTGGTGCAGTTGTGTGGGTGATGTGGGTGTTGTAGGTGGTGTAGGTGGTGTGTGTGTTGTGGTGGTGATGTGTGCAGGTTTGCCTCTCCTTTGTTCTCTGGGGTTGGGACCTTCAGTTGTGGAGTGTAGCAAAGGATTGTGGTCAGGGAGGGGCTGGTTTTATGCTCGGCTATGGGGGTGTGGCAAGCTGGTATGTTGCTGTCAGGTGTGTTGTGTGTGTTGTCCTGGGATTGGTTATTTTGAATTTTCTGGGGCTGTTGTCATTGGGCACTTTTGGTTTGTATTGGGGCAGGTCTACTTCACTGTGTGCATTCGTTGTATTTGTTTTCGTGTTTTTTCTGCGTCCGCCATTTTTTTTCCGGTTCCTCCGCAGCGGTTCCTACGCAGCGGTGGCTATGCTGCAGCCCTTCCGCCGGCTATCGGATTCATCACTGTTCGCACACGCGGCGGTCGGATTCAACGGTAGGTACCGTGGTGGAAACGGGGATGTCATAATGTCACGGGCGGTTACTCCGCGTGCATGGCGGCGGTTCTTGGCTGTTCGGCTGCGAATCCGGCCGTTGCGGTCGGATTTTCAGCTGGTCCGGCGGGTGCGGGCGGTTTTTTGTTGACTCACACCGCCGCGGACGGATTATTCAGCCGGTTCATCATAATGTGTCCGGTGTTTTTCCCGTTGGCCATGCGGGCGGACTTTTGCAGCTACCATGGCGGTCGGTATGCTTTTCCGACCGCCATCGTAATCGGCCCCATGGTGATGTATCGGTGTGTACAGCACATGCCATGGAGACATTCGCCCTTTAGTGTTTCAGGCTCCAGTCCCACTAAGACAGCAGTTCTGTATGGCTAGGCCTTTTTAAATACTCCTACAGTGGAAAGAGCATATTTACAATCGTGCTGCTAGACTCCACTTGGGTCTCCCTTCCCGCTGCTCTTTTCTGACGGCCTCAGAGCTCCTCATTGGCTCCCAGAAGCTAAACGATCTATTTTCAAATCACTGTGTATTTGCTACAGTGGTCTTCAAGGCGCTGGTTTCACGCGCACTAACCTGGCTAACTATGTTCCCAGCAGGGCTTCAAGTGGGCCGGGTCCTGCTGGGACTCAGCACTGACAGTTCTAAAAAGCAGTTGCTGAGACGGGTCCCTATCGGCTCTCCATTTTTTCCCTGGCCTCACCCTCAGGGTCGAAACAAAATCTTAACTTTGCAGCAGTACCACTCTTCACTTCCTTTGATGTAACTTCAAAGAGACTCGTTATAGTTCTTTCACAGTCTCATTTCAGAACTGAAGCATTTTCAATATTTTATTCAACGAGGCCATAGTTGTTGCTTATTTATATTATGCAACTAACAACCATTGACAAAGCCAATAGTCCTGACTTGTTTTTAGGTGTAATGTTACTTGTTGTATTGTATATCTGAATGCAATGACAGAAGCAGCAAAATACCAGTCCAGCGGCACACTATGGTAAGCACAGATTTTTAGCTTTCCTCTTGTAAGCCACGCCCTTAATTACATTGGCCATGCCCATTTGAGAGACCCGCCAGTTTTTTCATCCCACTTGAAGTCCTGGTTCCCAGTGCCTTCTACGGAGATTTCAGGGCATGGATCACTGACAAAATATCGACAACACTAATATCGACCTACAGAAATATCGGGACATAAATATTGTTGTCCAAAATATCGACCTCCTATCTTCATAATGGTAAGTACAAAAATATAAAAAAGAATATATAGGGGCCGATTCCGATCTCGGCCGGTAGGGCACCGAATCAGATTCGGCTTTACCGGATCCGATTCAGAGCCCTCTTTCCCGACCGATTCGTACGTGCGTCCGAGCGAGCGAGTACGATGCGAGCGCACGCAAATTCGCCGACCGACTCGTTTGTGGGACCCAACCGCTCCGACCGACTCGCACGGACACGACTCGCACCGCGCAATGGAGACGTTCCCCGGCCGGGCAAGTACGATGCGCGCCTCGAGCAGTCCGACCGACTCGCACAGTCCGGCTCCAAAGAGCAGTCGGAGCCGCACTTTGGGGGTCCGTGTCGGACCCCCCTAAACGCGTAGCCGCGCGAGTCGCACACAGGGGGGACCCATGGGTCCCCCCTACCTGTGCATGTACGGCGCGAGTCGCTTCGACGCGTACCCGCTGTAGGGGGCGCCCTTGTTCGCCTCGCACCCATTGAGTCAATGCGAGCCCGCGTACGCGTTGTACGACCGGCTCCCATTGACTTCAATGGGAGTCCGACCGAATCGAGTCCGATGGCATACGGACGCATCGTACTCGTTCGGTCGGGCTGCTAGGGTCCGATTCAGTCGGAAATCTCTCCGGGTCTGGCTCGGTCGGAGAGATTTCCTGCCCGAATCGGAATCGGCCCCTTAGTTGTTAAAAATATCGCAGTACAAAATATCGTTTTTTTATATGTATTATAAATAATGTAAAATAAATTAAATAACACATTTTACTTTAAAAAATATTTAGATTTATTTGTAAATTTTAACAATTATAAGTAATAAATGTAATTTAAAAATAAATTAAACATACATATATAAAATGTAATATATATATATATTTACTTAAAAATAATTAATAAATAATCATTTTAATTAATTATAAAATGTTAGAAATATATTAAAAAACAAAGATAAATATATATATACATACACCTGTAACATAAAAATAAAAAATAAAAAATTATAATATAAATAAAAATATTAAAATATGTAATGTTTATTAAACCTACATTTTACACTACATTTAGTGCAACAGTAGGGAAAGTGTTGGATAGCGGAGGGTAAAAAATTACTATTCCCACTCCAGCGAGTGCAACAGTAGGGAAAGTGTTGGATAGCGGAGGGTAAAAAATTACTATTCCCACTCCAGCGAGTGCAACAGTAGGGAAAGTGTTGGATAGCGGAGGGGAATAATTTACTATTCCCACTCCAGCAATTGCAACAGTAGGGAAAGTGTTGGATAGCGGAGGGGAATAATTTACTATTCCCACTCCAGCGAGTGCAACAGTAGGGAAAGTGTTGGATAGCGAAGGGTAAAAAATTACTATTCCCACTCCAGCGAGTGCAACAGTAGGGAAAGTGCTGGATAGTGGACGGGAATAATTTACTATTCCCACTCCAGCGAGTGCAACAGTAGGGAATGTGTTGGATAGCGGAGGGAAATAATTTACTATTCCCACTCCAATGAGTGCAACAGTAGGGAAAGTGTTGGATAACAGAGGGTAAAAAATTACTATTCCCACTCCAATGAGTAGGGAAAGTGTTGGATAGCATAGGGGTAAAAATTACTATTCCCACTCCAGTGAGTGCAACAGTAGGGAAAGTGTTGGATAGCGGAGGGAAATAATTTACTTTTCCCACTCCAGCAAGTGCAACAGTAGGGAAAGTCTTGGGTAGCGGAGTGATAAAAATTACTATTCCCACTCTAGCGAGTGCAACAGTAGGGAAAGTGTTGGATAGCGGAGGGGAATAATTTACTATTCCCACTCTAATGAGTGCAACAGTAGGGAAAGTGCTGGATAGTGGACGGGAATAATTTACTATTCCCACTCCAGCGAGTGCAACAGTAGGGAATGTGTTGGATAGTGGACGGGAATAATTTACTATTCCCACTCCAGCGAGTGCAACAGTAGGGAAAGTGTTGGATAGCGGAGGGGAATAATTTACTATTCCCACTCCAATGAGTGCAACAGTAGGGAAAGTGTTGGATAACAGAGGGTAAAAATTACTATTCCCACTCCAATGAGTAGGGAAAGTGTTGGATAGCATAGGGGTAAAAATTACTATTCCCACTCCAGTGAGTGCAACAGTAGGGAAAGTGTTGGATAGCGGAGGGAAATAATTTACTTTTCCCACTCCAGCAAGTGCAACAGTAGGGAAAGTCTTGGGTAGCGGAGTGATAAAAATTACTATTCCCACTCTAGCGAGTGCAACAGTAGGGAAAGTGTTGGATAGCGGAGGGGTAAAAATTACTATTCCCACTCCAGCGAGTGCAACAGTAGGGAAAGTGTTGGATAGCGAAGGGTAAACAATTACTATTCCCACTCCAGCGAGTGCAACAGTAGGGAAAGTGTTGGATAGCAAAGGGGATAAAATTACTATTCCGACTCCATTGAGTGCAACAGTAGGGAAAGAGTTGGCAAGCAGAGGGGTACAAATTACTATTCCCACCCCAATGAGTGCAACAGTAGGGAAAGTGTTGGATAGTGGAGGGTATTAATTTACTATTCCCACTCCAATGAGTGCAACAGAAGGGAAAGTGTTGGATAGCGGAGGGGAGAAAATTACTATTCCCACTCCTGCAAGTGCAACAGTAGGGAAAGTGTTGGATAGCGGAGGGGTAAAAATTACTATTCCCACTCCTGCGAATGCAACAGTAGGGAAAGTGGTGGATAGCGGAGGTGTAAAAATTACTATTCCCACAGAACAAAATTCAAATTTAAAAACTAACAAAATATCAACTACAGTTCAAAATATAATAAAAAAAAACAAAAAAAAACATATATAAAAATATAAAAATTCACAAAACATATAAAAATATTTTAATGTAGCAAAAATCTAAAATTGACATAAAAATATTAATATTTTTAATTTAACAAACAATTTACAAATATTTTGTAATAGAATTTAATCTTAATCAAAAAATTAAAAATTACATAAATGTAATATTTAATTCCCTACCCTATAACACCACACAATTTACAACACACATCTAAATTAAACAAAAAAGTGTACCTCCATAATTAACACAATTAATTATCAATTAAACAAATATTAATAATTATAAAACACATTTAAAAATGTAAAAATTAATATACAAACCAAACGTTACAGCTATTTAACCTAAATCCCCAAACAAAATGAAAACTAAACAATTACCAAAAATATTTATCAATTAATAAATGAATATTAATGATCAAGTAATGATTAATTAATTTAAACTGAATTACTTTCCACCCTCTACCCCAATAAACACCAAAACACACACCTAAAAATATTTACACAATTTCCATAACTAATTTTACATTAATAAATTAATATTAATTAACAACAAATCATTAATTAATTTTAAAAAAATTACTTCACACCATTTACAACTATAAACCCCACAACTCACACATCAAAATTATTACACAATTGGCATATTTAAATTTTTATTAATTAATTAGCATTAATTAACAAATAATTAATTAATTATAAATAAATTACCTCCCACCAAATTCCCCTATAAATGCCACCACCAATTTCGTAAAACATTACACAGTTAACATAATTAATTAACAATTAATTAATTAATTAACAATCAAAATATAAATAATTATTATTGAATTAATTCACACAATTAACAATATAAAATAAAATTAATTAAATATTATATTAAAAATATTAATAAATGTATTAAAATTAAATTACTTCCCACCCTACTCCCCTATCAACCCACAACCCGCTCTTAAAAAAATAACACAATTAACAAAATTACCAATTAATTAATAATAATTAACAACCAATTAATAAATAATTAATAATAAATTAATTCACACAATTAACAATATAAAATATAAAATAAATAAATATTAATGAATAAAAAATATTAAAAAATTAATTCTAATTAAATTACTTCCCACCCTATTCCCCTATAAACCCACAACCCGCTATGGAACTAAAACGCAAAATTTAATTAAAATAAAATTAATAACTTCTAAAAAATTAACACATAAATTAAAAAACAAATGCAATACTTAGACAAAAAAATAGAGCACATACATTTAAAATACATACTAAAATACATAACACTAAGGGGCCGATTCCGATCTGGGTCGGAAAACTCTCCGACCGAGCCAGATCCGGAGAGATTTCCGACCGAGCCAGACTCCTACAGTCCGACCGAGCGAGTACGATGCAGCCGCATGCTGCCGGACTCGATTCGGTCGGACTCCCATTGAAGTCAATGCGAGCCGGTCGTACAACGCGTACATGGGCTCCCATTGACTGAATGGGTACGTCGCAAACAAGTGCGCCCCCTACAGTGTGTACGCGTCGGTGCAACTCGCACCGTACATGCATGTTTAGGGGGGACCCTTGGGTCCCCCCTGTGTTCGACTCGTACGGCTACGGGTGCAGGGGGTTCCGGCGCGGACCCCCAAAGTCTGGCTCCGGGAGCTTTTTCGAGCCGGACGCTCCGACTCGATCCGGCTGTCCGACGCGTCCATCGTACTCGCTCGGTCGGAGAACGTCTCCATTGCGTGGTGCAATTCGTGTCCGTACGAGTCGGTCGGAGCGGTTGGGATCCGGAAACGAGTCGGTCAGAAACAACGCGTACACTCGCATCATACTAGCTCGTTCGGACAGCTGTACGAGTCGGTCGGAGAAAACGCGCCCGGCTCCTATTTTTTCCGGGCGAATCCCGTTCGGTGAGCTTCCGGCCGAGATCGGAATCGGCCCCTAAATAGAAAAACGATATTTTTTACAATTATATTTTTGCAAACGATATTAATGACTTCGATATTTTTGAAAACGATATTTCTTACCTGAAGCTCGATATTCTTCACCACGATATTCTTGCAGTAGATATTTCTGTATCACGATATTTTGCACTCGATATTAGTGCAAGTCGACATTTCCTACTCGATATTCTGACTCTTTACCTCAGGGCATATTTACAAAGGAATGGCGTAGCGTGGCATTATGCACAAAATGCTAACGTCACGCTCCTCCATTCCGAAAATGCAGGGATGAGCCGTATTTAAAAGATATTGCACATCCTTGCCTTTTCCCAAGCACTGGCGCTAAATTAAGTTGCCCAGCGCCAACGCAGGCACCCTTGCACTATAGGGAATGATTGCTAATGAGCAGGAAGATGTCCCTTGCTGCACATAAACAATCATAAATGGCCTTTCGAAACTTCTATGTGTGCTGCATTGTGCAGCACACAGAGAAGTTACAAATCGTCATTTTTTAATGATTGTTTATGTGCAGGAAGAGACACCTTCCTACACATAAACAATTATTCATGGTGTTTTGCTGTTTCTATGTGTGCTGCACAATGCAGCAGACATAGAAACAGCAAAAACGAGGAGAAATAAAGCATTTCTCCTCGTTTCGCCATGTTCAGACCAGGTTTTCCCTGGTCTTAATTTTGGCACTGCCTCCTATTTATGCCACCTTTTGTAAATAGGGGCAGCGGCAAAATCAATGGGTCTTGCGGCGTAACACCCACGGCAACAACCATTGCCCACCCCTTACACGCTAAGTATAGCGCGTAAAATGGTGCCTTATTTACAAGGCGGCGTTAAGCCTTGTAAAGTGGCTGAACGCCGCCTTGTAAATAAGGCGAAGCCCCTATTGCCACAGGAACGCCATTCAAAGTGACGTACCCGTGGCGATAGTGGCTTGTAAATATGCCCCTTCGTTTGCTGAGGTCTTTCATATTTGAGGGTCCTGGAGTGCATGCCTTCGCGTACCTGGATCCTAAACCCTGCAGTGCACTTCCTCTTTATCTGACCTTGAGCGTCCTTCTCTTCCTTTCTGGAATGGAGAGATTTTGTGCCATGGAATCGATATTCCTGTGGACAAGTTGATGAAACTGACAGCCCTGGTGCACGACGTAAAGAGCCTGAAGAAGTGCGAGTCCAGACAAGTGTAGCACTTGCTTTGAACTTAAACTTCACATGCAAGGGGTGCTTCCCAGAACTGTGTGCAGGAGACTGACAGTGTTCACTTGTGGAGTCTGGAAGCCACCACAGAGTGAGAGAAGATTTGGAAGTGTGAGAGAGGTTTAATGGTGATGTCAATGTGTGTCACTTGTGTGTGTGGCTGAGTGAAGAAGTGATATTCCGGCAGTGTAAGGACAGTTCAGACACTGCTGCTTCTCTGAGGCTTGGTGTGCACCAGGAGAGTGAGTGGTGTGCTAAGGAGGTGGTGTGGACTATGTGCAGCACTGCGTTCCTGGAGTTCTTTCCAGTAAATTATTGAATTACACACCTGGCTTGCATTGTTGGAAAACAAGAGTGGTCTTCACGTTTGACAATGAGACTGGTTTGCATGAGGTCAACAAGTTGTCAGAGAGCTACGTTTGGTTGTGAAGCTGGTTCCGCACAATGGTGTCGCTGTGTTTATAGCTGAAAGTCATGTTGGGAGGTGGCAAGATTCCAGATGCTTCTAACTGCATTTGTGATGCACTGTCTCGTGGACGAGGTTCCGTGGGCTGGCTCCGGAGGCAAAGGAGTGACTCATGTGATGCTGTTGGACCCACGGCAGCTGAGTCAATGGCTGCACAGCTGAGTTAATGGCTCCCGTACCCATGGCAGCTGAGTCATTAGCTGCCGCTCCCATAACAGCTGAGTCAATGGCTCCCGTACCCATGGCAGCTGAGTCAATTGCTGCCGTACCCATGTAAGCTGAGTCAATGGCTGACAGACCCATAGCAGCTGAGTCAATGGCTGCCAGACCCATGGCAGCTGAGTCAATGGCTCCCGTACCCATTGCAGCTGAGTCAATGGCTGCCGTACCCATGGCAGCTGAGTCAATGGCTGCCGTACCCATTGCAGCTGAGTCAATGGCTCCTGTACCCATTGCAGCTGAGTCAATGGCTGCCGTACCCATGGCAGCTGAGTCAATGGCTGCTGTACCCATGGCAGATGAGCCAATGGCCAACAGACCCATGGCAGATGAGTCAATGGCTCCCGCACCTATGCAGCTGAGTCAATGGCTGCCATACCCATGGCAGATGAGCCAATGGCCAACAGACCCATGGCAGCTGAGTCAATGGCTCCCGCACCTATGCAGCTGAGTCAATGGCTGCCGTACCCATGGCAGATGAGCCAATGGCCAACAGTCCCATGGCAGCTGAGTCAATGGCTGACAGTCAATGGTTAATTGTAGATATCAAGGACCCCCTGTGAAATTGATTTCACAATTCCTAGGACAGGGCAATTATGCAATACTGTATAAATTCCTAGGCAATAGACAGTTTGTTTAATATCAACACAACATACAACCAAAAAGTATCAAGACCTCAGTGTAACGACCAAAAACATTGATATATAATTCTTTATTTTCCTTTAAAAAAATTAATGACAATATAAAACCATTTTCATCTAGACAGATGTCTTGTTGTTAACAAAATTAATCAAACTAACAAATTCAATAATTACATAAACAATAAGGGGCCGATTCCGATGTGGGTCGCAAAGCACTCCGACCGAGCCGGAATCGGAGTGTTTTCCGACCGATCCGGACTCCTGCAGTCCGACCGAACGAGTACGATGCGGCCGTATGCTCTCGGACTCGGTTCGGTCGGACTCCCATAGAAGTCAATGGGAGCCAGTCGTACGACGCGTACATGGGCTCCCATTGACTGAATGGGTACGTCGCAAACAAGTGCGCCCCCTACAGTGGGTTCGCGTCGGTGTAACCCGCACCATACATGCCTGTGTTGGGGAGACCCATAGGTCTCTCCCTGTGTCTGAGTCGTAAGGCTGCGGGTGAAGGGGGGTCCGACGCGGACCACCGAAGACCGACTCCGGGAGCTTTTGCGAGCCGGACGCTCCGACTCGATCCGGCTGTCCGAATCGAGCATCGTACTAGCTCGGTCGTGAAACGTCTCCATTGCGCGCCACGGTTTGCTTGCGACCGAGTCGTACGGAGCGGTTCGGAGCCGGAATCGATTCGGACCGTGAATTCGCGCTTGTTCGCATCGTACTTCGTCGTCCGGACCCGTGTACGAATCGGACGGAAAATCAGCCTCCGAATCGGATCTGCTAATGCCAAACCCGATTCGGTGCCCTTCCGACCGAGATCGGAATCGGCCCCTTAATCAATTTTATAAAACATTACAATGTAAATGACATACATAAATTACAATAAAAACAGCCAGTGGCAAGAGATAAATCTTCAACGCGCGTTTCGGCGCACTTGCGCCTTCGTCAGGAATGCCACAAAGTACTAAAAAGACTTTATAAAGGGCCTTCTGCTCGATGTCGGCCTAATCTTAGACTCTGATATGATCATCGAATTCAATACTGAATCTCCAAGTCGTGGATGTAATGTGTCCTTCTAAGGTAACAAATGCTTCAAATTATGGATATTTTAATATTTGAATCTGTCTGGAATATGTTCTACTAGACCATGTAGTGATCCAATAGAGGGTAGTTTAATGTTTATTGAAATCTTTTCTTATTTTCAGTTTCCGTTTTACTATTCTTGTGATGCTATCGTTATAATCTGCCAGAGATTGTATCTAATGTTAAATTCGCGTCTCGCTGGCGTGTAAACGTCCAAGCTAATTGCGAATAATCCTTTTGCCGAAAAGCGCTTCTACGTCACACCCCGTTGGTGAAATTTCATCCAAACTGGTTACGACAGTCAATGGTTACCATACCCATGGCAGCTGAGTCAATGGCTGCTGTACCCGTGGCAGCTGAGTCAATGGCCTCCGTACCCAAGATGACTGAGTCAATGGCTGCCGTACCCATAGGAGAGGAGTCAATGGCTGCCATACCCATGACAGCTGAGTCAATGGCTGCCGTACCCATGGCAGATGAGTCAATGGCTGCCGGAACAATGGTAGATGAGTCAATGGCTGCTGTATCCATGGTAGCTGAGTCAATGGCTGCCTTTCCCACGGCAGATAAGTCAATGGCTGCCGTGCCTATGGCAGATGAGTCAATGGCTGCCGTGCCCATGGCAGATGAGTCCATCGCTGACGGACCCATAGCAGCTGAGTAAATGGCTGCCATACCCATGGCAACTGAGTCAATGGCTGCCGTCCCCATGGCAGCTGAGTCAATGGCTTCCATACCAATGCAGATGAGTCAATGGCTGTCAGACCAATGGCAGCTGAGTCAATGGCCGACCGACCCATGGCAGGTGAGTCAATGGCTGCTGTAACCATGGCAGATGAGTAAATGGATGCCGTACCCATGACAGCTGAGTCAATGGCTGCCCTACCCATGGTAGCTGAGTCAATGGCTGCCGTAACCATGGTAGATGAGTCAATGACTGCTGTACCCATGGTAGCTGAGTCAATGGCTGCCTTTCCCACGGCAGATAAGTCAATGGCTGCCGTGCCTATGGCAGATGAGTCAATGGCTGCCGTGCCCATGGCAGATGAGTCCATCGCTGACGGACCCATTGCAGCTGAGTAAATGGCTGCCATACCCATGGCAACTGAGTCAATGGCTGCCGTCCCCATGGCAGCTGAGTCAATGGCTGCCATACCAATGCAGATGAGTCAATGGCTGTCAGACCAATGGCAGCTGAGTCAATGGCCGACCGACCCATGGCAGGTGAGTCAATGGCTGCTGTAACCATGGCAGATGAGTAAATGGATGCCGTACCCATGACAGCTGAGTCAATGGCTGCCCTACCCATGGTAGCTGAGTCAATGGCTGCCGTAACCATGGTAGATGAGTCAATGACTGCTGTACCCATGGTAGCTGAGTCAATGGCTGCCTTTCCCACGGCAGATAAGTCAATGGCTGCCGTGCCTATGGCAGATGAGTCAATGGCTGCCGTGCCCATGGCAGATGAGTCCATCGCTGACGGACCCATAGCAGCTGAGTAAATGGCTGCCATACCCATGGCAACTGAGTCAATGGCTGCCGTCCCCATGGCAGCTGAGTCAATGGCTGCCATACCAATGCAGATGAGTCAATGGCTGTCAGACCAATGGCAGCTGAATCAATGGCTGACCGACCCATGGCAGGTGAGTCAATGGCTGCCGTACCCATGGCAGATGAGTCAATGGCTTCCGTACCCATGGCAGCTGAGTCAATGGCTGCCGTACCAATGCAAATGAGTCAATGGCTGTCAGACCAATTGCAGCTGAGTCAATGGCTGAAGGACCCATGGCAGATGAGTCAATGGCTGCCGTACCCATGGCAGATGAGTCAATGGCTGCCGTACCCATGGCAGATGAGTCAAAGGCTGCCGTACCCATGACAGCTCAGTCAATTGCTGACAGACACATGGCAGATGAGTCAATCGCTGACGGACCCATGGCAGCTGAGTAAATGGCTGCTGTACCCATGGCAGCTGAGTCAACGGCTGCCTTACACATGACAGCTGAGTAAATGGCTGCCGTACCCATGGCAGCTGAGTCAATGGCTGCCCTACCCATGGTAGATGAGTCAATGGCTGCTGTACCCATGGTAGATGAGTCAATGGCTGCTGTACCCACGGTAGCTGAGTCAATGGCTGCCTTTGCCACAGCAGATGAATCAATGGCTGCCGTGCCCATGGCAGATGAGTCAATCGCTGACGGACCCATAGCAGCTGAGTCAATGGCTGCCATACCAATGCAGATGAGTCAATGGCTGTCAAACCAATGGAAGCTGAGTCAATGGCTGACGGACCAATGGCAGGTGAGTCAATGGCTGCCGTACCCATGGCAGATGAGTCAATGGCTGATGTACCCATGGCAGATGAGTCAATGGCTGCCGTACCCATGGCAGATGAATCAATGGCTGCCGTACCCATGGCAGATGAGTCAATGGCTGCCGTACCAATGCAGATGAGTTAATGGCTGTCAGACCAATGGCAGCTGAGTCAATGGCTGATGGACCCATGGCAGGTGAGTCAATGGCTGCCGTACCCATAGCAGATGAGTCAATGGCTGCCGTACCCATGTCAGATGAGTCAATGGCTGTCGTACCCATGGCAGATGAGTCAATGGCTCCCATGCCCAAGGCAGCTGAGTAAATGGCTGCCGTACCCATGGTAGCTGAGTCAATGGCTGCCGTACCCATGACAGCTGAGTAAATGGCTGCCATGCCCATGGCAGCTGAGTCAATGGCTGCCGTACCCATGGTAGATGAATCAATGGCTGCTGTACCCATGTAGCTGAGTCAATGGCAGCCTTTCCCACGGCAGATGAGTCAATGGCTGCTGTGCCCATTGCAGATGAGGCAATCCCTGACGGACCCATAGCAGCTGAGTAAATGGCTGCCGTACCCATGGCAGCTGAGTCAATGGCTGCCGTCCCCATGGCAGCTGAGTCAATGGCTGCCGTCCCCAGGGCAGCTGAGTCAATGGCTGTCATACCAATGCAGATGAGTCAATGGCTGTCAGACCAATGGCAGCTGAGTCAATGGCTGACGAACCCATGGCAGGTGAGTCAATGGCTGCCGTACCCATGGCAGATGAGTCAATGGCTGCCGTACCCATGGCAGATGAGTCAATGGCTGCCGTGCCCAAGGCAGCTGAGTCAATGGCTCCCGTACCCATTGCAGCTGAGTAAATGGCTGCCGTACCCATGGCTGCTGAGTAAATGGCTGCCGTACCCATGGTAGCTGAGTCAATGTCTGCCGTACCCATGACAGCTGAGTAAATGGCTGCTGTACCCATGGCAGCTGAGTCAATGGCTGCCGTACCCATGGTAGCTGAGTCAATGGCTGCCGTACCCATGGTAGCTGAGTCAATGGCTGCCGTGCCCATGGTAGATGAGTCAATGGCTGCCTTTCCCATGGCAGATGAGTCAATGGCTGCCGTGCCCATGGCAGATGAGTCAATTGCTGACGGACCCATAGCAGCTGAGCAAATGGCTGCCGTACCCATGGCAGCTGAGTCAAAGGCTGCTGTCCGCTTGGCAACTGAGTCAATGGCTGCCGTCCCCTTGGCAACTGAGTCAATGGCTGCCATATAAATGCGGATGAGTCAATGGCTGTCAGACCAATGTCAGCTGAGTCAATGGCTGACGGACCCATGGCAAGTGAGTCAATGGCTGCCGTACCCATGGCAGATGAGTCAATGGCTGCCTTACCCATGGCAGATGAGTCAATGGCTGCCGTGCCCAAGGCAGCTGAGTCAATGGCTGCCGTACCCATGACAGCTGAGTCAATGGCTGACAGACCCATGGCAGATGAGTCAATCGCTGATGGACCCATGGCTGGTGAGTCAATGGCTGCCGTACCCATGGCAGATGAGTCAATGGCTGCCATACCCATGGCAGATGAGTCAATGGCTGCCGTACCCATGGCAGATGAGTCAATGGCTGCTGTGCCCAAGGCAGCTGAGTCAATGGCTGCCGTACCCATGACAATTGAGTCAATTGCTGACAGACCCATGGCAGATGAGTCAATCGCTGATGGACCCATGGCAGCTGAGTAAATGGCTGCCGTACCCATGGCAGCTGAGTCAATGGCTGCCGTACCCTGGTAGGTGAGTCAATGGCTGCCGTACCCATGACAGCTGAGTAAATGGCTGTCGTACCCATGGTAGCTGAGTCAATGGCTGCCGTACCCATGGTAGATGAGTCAATGGCTGCTGTACCCATGGCAGATGAGTCAATGGCCGCCGTGCCCAAGGCAGCTGAGTCAATCGCTGACAGACCCATGACAGCTGAGTCAATCGCTGACAGACCCATGGCAGATGAGTCAATCACTGACGGACCCATGGCAGGTGAGTCAATGGCTGCCGTACCCATGGCAGATGAGTCAATGGCTGCCGTACCCATGGTTGATGAGTCAATGGCTGCCTTTCCCACGGCAGATGAGTCAATGGCTGCCGTGCCCATGGCAGATGAGTCAATGGCTGACGGACGCATAGCAGCTGATTAAATGGCTGCTGTGCCCATGGCAGCTGAGTCAATGGCTGACGGACCAATGCAGATGAGTCAATGGCTGCCAGACCTATGGCAGCTGAGTCAATGGCTGACGGACCCATGGCAGGTGAGTCAATGGCTGCCGTACCCATGGAGGATGAGTCAATGGCTGCCGTACCCATGGCAGATGAGCTATGGCTGCCGTGCCCAAGGCAGGTGAGTCAATGGCTGCCGTACCCATGGAGGATGAGTCAACGGCTGCAGTTACCACTGCAGATGAGTCAATGGCTACCGTTCCCATGGCAGCTGATAAGTCTCTTGAAGCTCCGTTGCCCCTCGCCTGTATGGCATGGCTCGCTAGATCCTTGCCTGAGGACAGTCTGGTTTCGGACTGAGTGAGTGACTTGTTTGAAAGTCTGGTTGCAGCCATGTTTTTCAGAGCCTTGCGGCTGATAGTAGGTTTAGGGTTAGACTGTTGGTGGGGGGGATTACATTTCAGCCTGTGTCTCATTTTAGGAGCTGTTCTACCTCTTCCAGATCTCTAATTATACAGATTTTGCTCCTCAGGGGAGACGACGCTGCTCTTGCGGTGATGACTGGGGGAGCCCAGATCTACTTTCAAAGCAGAAACAATCTTCAAAGTAGATGCTATTTATAACTCGGAGTGATCAATTGTGTAGGGAATATTTATATCCACTTTACAGGGCGGGCAACCCTACATTCACGAGTCACTGGTATATATCAAGCGGGAGAACCTTATAACAGGAGGTCGTTATATTGTCCGACTGGTATTTTTTTTATATTTCCTTGCATTAATAACACCTCAGCCGGGCCTCCCATCTGCACAGAACCTGCTACTGTGCGGTCTGGGCGGCTCTTCCGGGTCCATGTGCAAACAAACACTGCAGAGGCGTCTTTTCCAAAATTACAGACTCCGACGTCACTCCTCACGAATTTCAACCTGTATTTAATAGCCCACTCCCGACATATGTTCGCGCTGGCTTGGTTTAATATTCAGTCTCAGCAGATTCGGGTTTAAATGGTTCATAGTGGAATGTATGGTTTTTGAAAGGTATTCGCATAAGATAGAAATGTTGTAGTGTACGTTTGGAGTCCATGTTTTTACACAAGATGTCTTCTCCCTCTGTTTTCACATACTATCTGTCTCCCTGTTTTGAAATGTAAATGTTTCTATTTTACAGGTAATGATTGTTCTGCTCACCTCGCGGTCACCCATGGTTGGCGTTGAATCCGCCTCTTACCTTTTCACAGTTTCCCTCCTTTTTATCTCCCAAAAAAGCTTCGAAGTCGTTGAAAACGTCATGTAGCACTTTTCCAAAAACAATTCATAAGTATAAAAAATTAATACATTGTATAATTTGGGTTTGGGACTTCTGGAGGGCAAAGAGGAAATCCGGCCATTTAATGAACCAATGGTTGCCTCAGAGACAGCCAAAATATTTGGAGACGCCATTAGCATCAGGACCAGGGATCTTACAGAAAGGGATAACCTACGTCTGGGGTAGGGCACTGAACTGAGACTCGAGGGGAGACTGGGGCTGAACTGTCATTTGCAAATCCCCCCCCTCCCCTCTAGAATCCCCTCTCTGTCCTGATTGGACCTGGCAAAGCCACGCCCACTCAGGTAACTTCACCCTCTGTGCTGCTCTGGACCTTCTACAATACAGGCTGGGAAAGAAGGTCTGCATGAGTGTAGAGCCAAAAATCAGGCCTCCGGCGTGGAAGGAATGTGCGTTGAGGCGCTGAACCAGGAGGTGTGGAAGGAATGTGCGTCTTGGCGCTGAACCAGATAGTGTGGAAGGAATGTGCGTCTAAGCACTGAACCAGGAGGTGTGGACGGAATGTGCATCTAGGCACTGAACCAGGAGGTGTGGAAGGAATGTGCGTCTAAGCACTGAACCAGGAGGTGTGGATGGAATGTGCGTCTAGGCACTGAACCAGGAGGTGTGGAAGGAATGTGCGTCTAAGCGCTGAACCAGGAGGTGTGGAAGGAATGTGCGTCTAAGCACTGAACCAGGAGGTGTGGACGGAATGTGCATCTAGGCACTGAACCAGGAGGTGTGGAAGGAATGTGCGTCTAAGCACTGAACCAGGAGGTGTGGATGGAATGTGCGTCTAGGCACTGAACCAGGAGGTGTGGAAGGAATGTGCGTCTAAGCGCTGAACCAGGAGGTGTGGAAGGAATGTGCGTCTAGGCACTGAACCAGGAGGTGTGGAAGGAATGTGCGTCTAATCGCTGAACCAGGAGGTGTGGAAGGAATTTGCGTCTAAGCACTGAACCAGGAGGTGTGGAAGGAATGTGCGGGTAGGCGCTGAATCAAGCGATGTGGAAGGAGTGTGCGTCTAGGCACTGAACTAGGTGCTGTGGAAGGAATGTGCGGGTAGGCGCTGAACCAGGCGCTGTGGAAGGAATGTGTATCTAGGCGCTGAGCCAGGCGCTGTGGAAGGAATGTGCGTCTAGGCACTGAACCAGACGGTGTGGAAGGAATGTTCGTCTAGGCGCTGAACCAGGTGGCGTGGAAGGAATGTGCATCTAGGCGCTGAACCAGACGGTGGGGAAGGAATGTGCGTCCAGGCGCTGAACCAGACGATGGGGAACGAATGTGCGTCTAGGCCCTGAACCAGGAGGCGTGGAAGGAATGTGCATCTAGGCGCTGAACCAGACGATGTGGAAGGAATGTGCATCTAGGCACTGAACCAGGCGCTGTGGAAGGAATGTGCGTCTAGGCCCTGAACCAGGAGGCGTGGAAGGAATGTGCATCTAGGCGCTGAACCAGACGGTGGGGAAGGAATGTGCGTCTAGGCCCTGAACCAGGAGGCATGGAAGGAATGTGCATCTAGGCACTGAACCAGACGGTGTGGAAGGAATGTGCGTCTAGACACTGAACCAGGCGCTGTGGAAGGAATGTGCGTCTAAGCGCTCAACCAGGAGGTGTGGAAGGAATGTGCGTCTAGGCGCTGAACCAGGCGCCAGGCGGCGTGGAAGCAATGTGCGTCTAGGAGCTGAACCAGGCTCTGTGGAAGGAATGTGCGTCTAATCACTGAACCAGGCGCTGTGGAAGGAATGTGCATCCAAGCGCTGAACCAGGCGCTGTGGAAGGAATGTACGGGTAGGCACTAAACTAGGCGCTGTGGAAGGAATGTGCGGGTAGGCACTGAACCAGGCGCTGTGGAAGGAATGTGCAGGTAGGAGCTGAACCAGGCGCTGTGGAAGGAATGTGCGGGTAGGTGCTGAGCCAGGCACTGTGGAAGGGATGTGCATCCAGGCGCTGTGGAAGGAATGTGTGTCCAGGCGCTGAACCAGGCAGTGTGGAAGGAATGTGCGTCTAGGCGCTGAACCAGGCAGTGTGGAAGGAATGTGCGTCTAGGCGCTGAACCAGGAGGTGTGGAAGGAATGTGCGTCTAGGCGCTGAACCAGGCAGTATGGAAGGAATGTGCGTCTAGGCGCTGAACCAGGTGCTGTGGAAGCAATGTGCGTCTAGGAGCTGAACCAGGCTCTGTGGAAGGAATGTGCGTCTAAGCACTGAACCAGGCGCTGTGGAAGGAATGTGCATCCAGGCACTGAACCTGGCGCTGTGGAAGGAATGTGCGGGTAGGCGCTGAATCAAGCGATGTGGAAGGACTGTGCGTCTAGGCACTGAACCAGGCTCTGTGGAAAGACTGTGCGGGTAGGCACTAAACTAGGCGCTGTGGAAGGAATGTGCGGGTAGGTGCTGAGCCAGGCACTGTGGAAGGGATGTGCATCTAGGCGCTGTGGAAGGAATGTGCGTCCAGGCGCTGAACAAGGCGCTGTGGAAGGAATGTGTGGGTAGGGGCTGAATCAAGCGATGTGGAAACAATGTGCATCTAGGCACTGAACCAGGCTCTGTGGGAAGACTGTGCGGGTAGGCGCTAAACTAGGCTCTGTGGAAGGAATGTGCGGGTAGGCACTGAACCAGGTGCTGTGGAAGGAATGTGCAGGTAGACGCTGAACCAGGCGCTGTGGAAGGAATGTGCGGGTAGGTGCTGCACCAGGCGCTGTGGAAGGGATGTGCGTCCAGGCGCTGTGGAAGAATGTGCGTCTAGGCGCTGAACCAGGCGATGTTGAAGGGATGTGCGTCCAGGCGCTGTGGAAGGAATGTGCGTCTAGGCGCTGAACCAGGTGGTGTGGAAGGAATGTGCATCTAGGCGCTGACCAGGCGTCCATGACCCCAGGTGAAGTCAAAGCACTTATGAGTCCTGGTTCACCAAGGCCCCCAAGCCGGTTTCATAAGGGGGCTTTTTTGAGTCCTGGTGCCAAAACAAGGCTGTTAAGATAGCTTCGATAGAAGGAGGCCATGGGATGTTTGGTGCTAAACCAGGCCGTCATGGCAAGTTGGTAACTAGGTAACCTATTTCAACACTGATGGCTAGACAAAGACTGACAGAAAAGCCTGCCATCTGACACCAGAGGAGGCCAGGCACTTCTATAAGGCTAGGTAAGCCAGGAGCTGTAGGGAGTTACCTGGTGGTGGTGACAAATTACCGAAAATGGCCCATATAATGGGATTTTTATCTGTACAGGGCTTGCCCTGAGCATCTAAAACCCTCAAAGCGTTCCTATCTTGGGGTGTAAGAGAACATGTGCAGCCAGCCCCCAGACAGGCTCAATGATGCCCAGCGCCCCAGAGTATAAGACATTACTCATAAGCCATGAGTAAGGCGACACAGCGTAAATCTCTGAATCACATTACTCTGCGCCCGGGAGGTGTTCCATGGGCGTTGTGGTGGGTTTTTCCATGCAACACCCATGGAATTCGATGCTGCCCCAGATTTACAAAGTGATATAAACCTAGAGGAATCATCAAATCCGTACGCCTCCCCAGGTGAGGAGTAACGAGGAGAAATATGTTTGTTTCTCCTCGTTTTTCCATCTTTCCATGTGTGCAACATTCTACAGCACACATAGAAAGAGGAAAAGGCCTTGTAGGATTGTCTTTGTGCAGGAAGATGCCCCTTCCTGCACAAACAATCCAGCCTGCAACAGAGGCACCCATTGTGCAAGGGTGCCTGCATTGGTGCTACGCCACCAAAACTGCACCAGTGTAGGCAGAAAGGACAGGAATCACCATAATACGGTGAATTCCAGCCCTTTCACTTTGGCATAGGGCAGCGCAGCAGGGCGCCTTGCAGTGATGCCCTACGGCAAAATGCCATAAATGCAGTGCTTAATTTGTAAAAACAATAAGTGCCAGGGCCCTCAGGAGGCCACCCCAGCTTGCACAACCCATTGCCACTGCCGTCGCTGCCAATGACAGTACCAACACAACTGCTAACCATCGCACTGCTACAAATGTGACAATTCAGAATGTTCGAGGCCCCCAAAGCTATAAGAATGCCTTGGGAGGCAGGTACTAGTTGTTTTAATGTCTATTTGATTAATAAACAACTGTTGTTGTGGCCATCTCTGTATTACACAAACAGCTTCACCATGTGGTAGCTGTCTAAGTCCTGGTGTTGTCAATTAAGTGCCTGGTGCCGAGCACCGGAAACCACCGACTCAAATTAAGCACTGCGTAAATGAGACCCTTGGTTCCGAACTGTCTCTCCGATCTAATGAGAGTGCCTCTCTGTGTGCCACCTCTCTTCTAAAGCCCCTGAACTTCCACCTCTCTGACGGCTCCTCCTGCCAAGACGATGGACTCACAAGTCTGCAGTGATAATCCCAACTTTGGGTCCATCAGTTTCAGAAGAGGAAGGAGAGCGTTGATCCTCTGAAACGGTAGGGCATTGCAATGAAGCGATAACAATCGATGTTCCCTCTGAATATCGAATCAACAATAATGATGGGACAGAATATTGGAAATAAAATATCGACAAGTAAGTAAGTGTAGATTTTCTATCTCTAACTCCACATATATGCGCCAACGAGGGTACATGCCGCTTCAAGGTATGTAGATGTCGAGTTAGGAGTAGTAAATTTGTACTTCCCTATATGCACTTACCTTTCGATATTCTGTCCTTGATATTAGACCGCCACGATATTGTTGGGGTCGATATTCAGTAGTACAATCCTAATAATCAAATGTTTATCGTCTGCCGTTGAGTAACACAGTGATAAGAGAGGTTTGGACACCATCTCCCAGCGGACAACGCTCTCTCACTGCGTCGCTCACGGACTGCGCTATCGATGGCGGTGTTGGACGTTATGTCTCGCGTGTTATCGAGAAGGTTCTGCCTTTTACCTCGCTATCTCATCGTCTGAAGTCACAGATAAGTCTTTGAAGGACAAGGAGGTGTCAGCGGAAGAACCTGTCATGGTCCATGTGACCGCTATCACTCACGGTTCAGGTGCTGATAGGAGCCATCAAAGGGCTCTGATACCGCCATGGCTCAGGTGCCAAGAGAGATGGGCTTGGGAAACCAAGAGCAGACAGGAAGAGGTCCTCGCCTTTCACCCGCCTTCTCCTTCAGGTATCTCCTTTTAAGTCATAAACAGTAGAATATCTCTGCCTGGCGCCTGCTCCCCGAGCACAACATAACAGAGAAAATATTTAACCTTTTTAAAGAAAATATACTGAATCGTAATCATATTTCTCCCACCTGTGTATCTTCCTACAATTAATAATCATGATAATATATTTGCCAAAGCACCGGATCTCCGAACACAGCACAACATATAAAATATTTATCATTTTAAAGAAAATGTACTTAATTGTAATCTTATTTCTCCCCCGTGTATCTTCCTACAATTAATAATCATAATAATATCTTTGCAGATGTTCAGGCTCCTCGAACCCATCTCAGCAGATAAAATATTTAACATTAACATTTCTGAAAATGATCCCAGGCCAGAATCAAATCATGCGCCTGCTCACACGATTTCTCTTATTCTTTTCACAAAAGCCCGTAAAAAACCTATGGTTAACATTATAAACTACACAGCCCCCAAAAGCCCACTATAATAACAAGAGTTGCGTGCGCATCGGCATCTCTGCTGACAGAAGAAATCTGACACTGTCCTTTTAAGGAAACAAGGGTTCCACTGACCCAGAAACCACCGCGGTGTCAGCCAGGCACTTCATTTTGATGTTAAGGCCCAACAAGCAGCGATAAAAGAGCATTCGAAAAGTATGGGACTGTGATCCTGAGTGTAAACGAGTGACGTCAGTGAGGGGGGGGGGAGGGTCTGAAAAGAACAAAATATTCTGTCACTAATTTGTTGGTCTTTCACCTTCAGGTAACTGTATGTAAAATAAGGCACACTAAAATGAAGGATAAGTGCAAATTAAACTAATCCGTGAAAAATGCACTATTTTACATTGTGAAATCTCTGTGGGTTAGTTAGTGCGATGACTGCAGGGTTTAACTGGGAGCTACAGAACTGAATCCAGGTTGGTGCAGCAGGAAATAGTGGCTTGTGTATTTTTAGTGCTACAAAGTTCTTGTCTGTGACCTAAAGCACTTTGGGGCATATTTACAAGCCCCTTGCGCCACTTTTGCGCCGCCGTTGCGTCACGCAAGTGACGCAGCGGCGACGCAAACCATGCGCCGCGTTGCGCTATATTTACAACGTGACGCATCTAGGGAGATGCGTCACGTAGTAAACCCCTGCGCCACATGAAACCTGCGTCAGGTTTCATGTGGACGTACCGGCGCAGGGGGGGGCGTTCCGGCGCAGGTACGCCTCGGAAAAGTGACGTAGTGAAATCTACAAGATTTCACGCAGTCACTTTTCGACGCTGGTGCGTTAAATCCTTACGCCTGCTTCAAGCAGGCGTAAGGATTGACGCACCATGTTAGGGATAGGGAAGGTTGGAACAGTGCTGGAGTTGCGTCGCGCTTGCGACACGACTTCAGCACTGCGCCAACCTTCCGCCGGCAGATGCGTCACGCATCTGCTTATCCTTGCGCCACGATGCGCCGCATTGTAAATGCGGCGCATCGGACGTGGCGCAAGGGTAAACTTGCGTGACGCATTTTCCCTGGCGCATCCCTGCTGATATGCAGGGATGCGCCAGGGAACGTAAATATGCCCATTTGAATCTGCCTGTCATTATTTTAAACATGCATTGCACACGGTATGACAGCCTGACACAAAATGCACAAAATTATTTAATTTTAAGATAAAAAAAGTTCGTTCGAAAAATAGATGTTAGTAATACGCACGCTGTGCCTATGCAAACATTTTTTATAAGTATTTCATTAAAAGGAGGCACTTCACAGGTCAGCTGGTGACACCTTTACAATACCTCTCAAAGCTTGAAGTGACCATCAATTAAAGCCAATAACAGCCCCAAGCAGCCTTTACATGTTATTCAACAACAATTAATAATTGTTCCTTACATAAGAACCACAGAAACAACTTTTTATTCTTAACACTGTCCTTTCTATCTCTGAGTAAGAAACATGCATTGAGTAAAACATTTGCAATCAACAGAAAACAACCCTACATGTGCACACTTATTGTAGACAAAGATGGCCTCGTTTATTGCAAGTTGTGTTCTGAAATGTGTCCTCACTCTCAGCGGTGTTCACCTTGTGCACTCCCAGCACCTCTTTCAGGTAAGAAACAGCTCTGCAGAAGAGTGTGGGGCCTTTCAGCTTCACTATGCACAGGTCTGACGAGGAGGCACTTTACACCTCCTCACACCAGACCTTAATAAGAACCACAGTATATCTGGGATCCATATAAAAGATTCTAGCCCTCTTGAAACTGCTCTGCTTTGAGAACACTGTCTGTCTGATGTAATCAGAAATTTGTGCAACTAGTGAAAGAAAACATTTCCATGACAAACAATGGATCAATATGTTCATCTTATTCAAATTGCATTTAAAGGGGCACGGAGTGAAGACAAAAAACAGTCCTCTTTACCCAGACCCGCATCTTTTATCATCACCAGCAACAGACCTTCTAGAATATTCTTTTGTTTGATGGGGACTCCTTTTGACCCCTGCTGTGATGACATTCATTGGGTGGCCGCTGTAAGTAATTAACATATGTGTTCCCAGCTGCAGACAAAAGCCCCCACCCTAATCCACTGGGAATGTTTTCCACTCTTTGGGCAATATTGCCACCTCTGTTAACGTTTGATTACAGAATCCCGCTGAAAGGTGGCCAGTTACAGTTTGCAAAGTTACACGGTACCTGGTGAGGCTCTGCATCTTGTGTGCAAATGCTTTACTAGCCTTTGATCAGCTAGAGTTAAAGCTTCATTGTAGAATTCTGCAAATTGGTCAGAGGATGTTGATTTATGAGCTGAGTGAGGCAAAATCATACTTATGCGGAAACGTCTGTGACCACACTATCATATCTCCATTGGCCATATCTTAAGGATATTTAAATGCAGCGGAATACCCTACACAGCATGCACACACAGAGTGAAGCTAACTCGCCCTTGTAAGTGATGTTAAAGCCACCTCCTGCCACAAATGCTGCGCGACACGTCTCGATGAGTCACAAGTTAACGAGGCATCTACGTTTTGGTAAGGCAATGGACAACTACCATAGAGACCAAAACTTCTTGACTCATAGAATGACCTTCCTAAGATGTCCTAAATATTCTATCCATGGCCTGGGGACAAACAAAACCTTCGATGATTTCTCTTGAACTCCAATATTCCTCAAATGTATATCCACTGAAAAAATGGATAACCGTATTCAATCAAAATGGAAAGTTACAGAAGGCCCATCGCTTTCTGATGTATCTCTGTATCCGTCTGCTCATTCTGACACCGATTGCAGAATCGCCTCCAATTTCCAGAGTGCGATGTGGATACGGAAGGGGGTCTTGTCTCTCTACGCATGCAGATGGACCGTGATTTGGGTGATGCAGTGGAAGAGCTCAAGAGCCAAGCGGTCAAGATCTGTGATGCTTGGTGATGTTCTTCCTAGGGAACCTGAACTGAACTGGAGGCTGCTGAGTGACTTTTGGAACTGGACAACTGGACATGAAGGTCTGCCCATCCCCCCTTCACCACCTCCCCCAGGGCAGTCAGTTGGGAGAACAAAGAATATTTTCCAGTGATGGGATTTTCAAACCTGATCGTCTCTAAGATCAGAAAGACATCGAAGGTAGCCCCGCTCCAGGGAATCAGCACTACAATGATGCGCCATCCTGAAAAGGGGAAAAGAATAAAGTGAGAACCTATCAGAGGTCATTAGCTTAATATTGCAGCTACTCCTAGTACAAGACGAGGAAACAGCGATGATGCAGCTTTCGGATCTGCAGAGTGTGACATCAGCACTAGATAGAAAGCTCTAGTGAATTCTCACCAACCAAATTCTCGCTGACGTCTTTAGCCAATAAGGAATTCCAAAACAATTGTGGGCACAGCAAGCGTACCCCTAGAGTGGGTTTACGTCATCAGTGCCTGCGTAGCTGGTCTTGCTGACTGCTGTTTCCTAGCATCTTACAAACTTCAGATTTTCCTTGTTTGGAACGCTAACTGTCCTGTCAATGGCGATCTTCCGCTGACGTAACTCTTGGACCGGCCACTCTAGAGGAGGCGGCTTCACTGCCATGGTCTAAGATAGAGCCAAGGCTGAACCTTGGTGCGTCAATGGAGGAGAGAGGACCCTCTGATGGTAGGACATCTGCCACTGAGGGAACTTCAGATGGGAGGTTCGACAACTGGAGATGCAGGTGAAGAATCTGGTGCATTGTGGCAGCTCGGCCATCATCCCCTCCTTGAAGGCAGGCTGTGAGTCAGAGGAAGCAGGTAAAAAGCAAAGGGTAGAGGGATTAACGCATGCTCCTAGGGCACCCCACAAGAAAGCCAACTGGAACGAAGGCTTGGACCCAGCAGAAGAGCTAGAGGGGACTGCATCACGCCACAGGTAGATCTTTGATGCTTCTGAGCTGGGCACTTCCATCGTCCCCACTTGAGTGCATGATGTTGTGATAGCAGCAGAAATCCACGCTGTTCTGTGATCACTCTCTGTGCCATTCTGAGGGATGAGAGGAGCAAAAGAGAAGGTAGGAAAATCTAATACTCTCCTCTTTGAACCCTCTCCTGAATGTCAGCGAGTGAGCAAGTGAGTGAGCGAGTGAGCAAGAGAGTGAGTGAGTGAGAGAGCGAGTGAGTGAGTGAACAAGCGAGAGAGTGAGCAAGCGAGAGAGTGAGTGAGCAAGTGAGCGAGTGAGTGAGAGAGCGAGTGAATGAGTGAGCAAGCGAGTGAATGAGTGAGTGAACACGGCACACATTTGGTTGCATCCTGGAGGAAATATTGAAACAAATGTGGTCAAATCAAACTTTTTCCATCTGCATTCTCAGTGAATTTGCGGATCAATCCATCTCTCCATACTCGCTGCCTTTCCTTCCTTCTCTCATCCATCCTTCCTTCTCTCATAAACACATCCATCCATCCATCCACATCTCCATCCATCTTTGCTCCTCTCCATCAATCCATGGTCCTTATCTCGCTCCATCCACATCATCCTTTCTTAATTCCGTCCTTCTTTCCATCATTCCAGCAATCAAGCCTTCTCCCATCAATATACCTTCATCCCTCCATCCAACTCTTTATCAACCAATTAATCATCCATCGTCACCCACCCAATCATCCAATCACCTCTCTATTCATGTTTCTAAACCTCTCCATTCATCTGTTTCTCCATCCGCCCATCTTTCCTCTTGTGTTCTCCAGTTTCATTCCCTCCTTCCCCACAGCTTCATCATGCTTTTTCCGCCAGGGTCTCTGATCAAACAAAGTGAACAAAATTAACATTGTGTACAGCCCTCACTCTGCTCCTCACAACCACTTCCCGAATGCGGGGCTGTATACAGCGCTCTTTCCACCCTTAGAAGCCCTGCTCCTGGCGCAGGGCTGTGTACAACCCTCCTTCCACCCTTAGAACCCCTGCTCCCTGTGTTTAGCTGTGTACAGCCCTCCTTCCACCCTTAGAACCCCTGCTCCCTGTGTTTAGCTGTGTACAGCGCTCCTTCCATCCTTACAACCCCTGCTCCCACTGCTGGGCTGTGTACAGCCCTTCTTCCACCCTTAGAACCCCTGCTCCCAGTGATGGACTGTGTACAACCCTCCTTCCATCCTTAGAACCCCTGCTCCCAGTGCTGGGCTGTGTACAGCACTCCTTTGACCCTTAGAACCCTTTGCTGCCGGTGCTGGGCTGTGTTCATCCCTCCTTTCACCCTTAGAACCCCAGCTCCCAGTGCTGGGCTGTGTACAGCACTCTTTCCACCCTTAGAACTCCTGCTCCCGGTGCTGGGCTGCGTACAGCCCTCCTTCGACACTTAGAACCCTTTGCTCCTGGTGCTTGGCTGTGTAAGCCCTCCTTCCACCCTTAGAACACCTGCTCCCAGTGCTGGGCTGTGCTCAACTCTCCTTCCACCATTACCCCTGCTCCTGGGGCTGTGCTGTGTACAGCCCTCCTTCCACCCTTAAAAACTTTGCTCCCGGTGCTGGGCTGTGTCCAGCCCTCCTTTAACCATTGGAAACCCTGGTCCCAGTGCTGGGCTGTGCACAGCCCTCCTTCCTTCCTTAGAACCCCTGCTCCCGGTGATTAGTTGTGTACACCCCTCCTTCCACCCTTAGAACCCCTGCTGCCGGTGCTGCGCTGTGTAAACCCTCCTTCCACCCTTAGAACCCCTGTTCCCAGTGCTGGGCTGTGTAAGCGCTCCTTTCACCCTTCAAACCTGATGCTACCAGTGCTGGGCGGTGTGCAGCCCTCCTTCCACCCTTCGAACACCAGCCCCCGGGCCTGGGCTGTGTACAGCCCTCCTTCCACCCTTAGAACTCCTGCTCCTGATACTTGGCTGTGCACAGCCCTCCTTCCACCCTTAGAAACCCTGCTCCCGGTGCTGGGCTGTGTAAGGCCCCTTCCACCCTTAGAACCCCTGCTCCCGGTGCTGGGCTGTGTAAGCGCTCCTTCCATCCTTAGAACCCCTGCTCCCGGTGCTGGGCTGTGTAAGCGCTCCTTCCACCCTTCAAACCTGATGCTACCAGTGCTGGGCGGTGTGCAGCCCTCCTTACTCCCTTAGAGGCCCAGCTCCCGGGGCTGGGCTGTCTACAGTGCTCCTTCCATCCTTAGAACCCCTGCACTCGGTGCTGGGCTGTGTACAGCGCTTCTTACACGCTTACAACTCCTGCTCCCGGTGCTGGGCTGTGCACAGCCCTCGTTGCACCCTTAGAACCCCTGCTCCCGGTGCTGGGCTGTGCACAGCCCTCCTTCTCCCTTAGAACTCCTGCTCCTGGTGCTGGGCTGTGTACAGACCCTCCCTAACTCCTCATAACCACACCCCCAATGCTGGGCTGTGTACAGCACTTCTTCCATGCTTAGAACCCCGGCTCCCATTGCTAGGCGGTGTACAGCCCTCCATCCGCCCTTAGAACCCCTGCTCTCAGTGCTGGGCTATTTAAGCGTTCCTGCCACCCTTAGAACCCCAGCTCTTGGTGCTAGGCTGTGCACAGCCCTCCTTCCACCCTTAGTACCCCTACTCCCGGAACTGGGCTATGTACAGCCCTCCTTCCACCCTTAGAACCACTGCTCCCGGTGCTGGGCTGTGCACAGCACTCCTTCCACCCTTAGAACCCCTGCTCTTGGTGCTGGGCTGTGCAAACACTTTTTCCACCCTCTGAACCCCTGCTCTCGTTGCTGAGCTGTGTTCAGCCCTCCTTCCGCCCTTAGAACCCCTGCTTCCAGTGCTGGGCTATGTGAGTTCTCCTTCCACCCTTAGAACTCCTTCTCCTGGTGCTGAACTGTATAAGTTCTCCTTCCACCCTTAGAACCCCTGCTCCAAGTGCTCAGCTGTGTACAGCACTCCTTCCACCCTTAGAATCCCTGCTCCTGGTGCTGGGCTGTATACTGCCCTCCTTCCACTCTTTCAACCCTGCTACCCATACTGGGCTGTGTACAGCACTCTTTCTACACTTACAACCCCTGCTCTCGGTGCTGGGCGGTGGAAGCCCTCATCCGACACTTAGATCCTCTGCTCCCGGTGCTGGGCTGTATACTGCCCTCCTTCCCCCCTAGAACCCTGCTACCCATACTGGGCTGTGTACAGCACTCTTTCTACACTTACAACCCCTGCTCTCGGTGCTGGGCTGTGTAAGCCCTCCTTCGACACTTAGATCCTCTGGTCCCGGTGCTGAGTTGTACACAACCCTCCTTCCACCCTTAGAACCTCTGCTCCCGGTGCTAGTCTGGGTACAGCCCTCCTTCCACCCTAGAACCCCTGCTCCCAGGGCTGGACTGTGCACAGCCCTCGTTCCACCCTCAGAGACCCTGCTCCCATTGCTAGGCTGTGTACAGCCCTCCTTCCGCCCTTAGAACCCCTGCTCCCAGTGCTGGGCTATGCAAGCATTCCTGCCACCCTTAGAACCCCAGCTCCCGGTGCTAGGCTGTGCACAGCCCTCCTTCCACCCTTAGAACCCCTACTCCCGGAGCTGGGCTATGTAAAGCCCTCCTTCCACCCTTAGAACCACTGCTCCCGGTGCTGGACTGTGCACAGCCCTCCTTCCACCCTTAGAAACCCTGCTCTTGGTGCTGGGCTGTGCAAACACTTTTTCCATCCTCTGAACCTCTGCTCTCGTTGCTGGGCTGTGTACAGCCCTCCTTCCGCCCTTAGAACCCCTGCTTCCAGTGCTGGGCTATGTGAGTGCTCCTTACACCCTTAGAACTCCTTCTCCCGGTGCTGAACTGTATACGTTCTCCTTCCACCCTTACAACCCCTGCTCCAAGTGCTCGGCTGTGTACAAAACTCCTTCCACCCTTAGAACCCCTGCTCCTGGTGCTGGGCTGTATACTGCCCTCCTTCCCCCCTAGAACCCTGCTACCCATACTGGGCTGTGTACAGCACTCTTTCTACACTTACAACCCCTGCTCTCGGTGCTGGGCGGTGTATGCCCTCATCCGACACTTAGATCCTCTGCTCCCGGTGCTGGGATGTACACAACCCTCCTTCCACCCTTAGAACCTCTGCTCCTGGTGCTAGTCTGTGTACAGCCCTCCTTCCACCCTTAGAACCCCTGCTCCCAGGGCTGGTCTGTGCACAGCCCTCGTGCCACCCTTAGAACCCCTGCTCCCGGTGCTGGGCTGTGAACAGTGCTATTTCCATCCTTAGAACCCCTGCTCATGAGGCTGGGCTGTGTAAGCCCTCCTTCCACCCTTAGAACCCATGCTCCCGGTGCTGTCCTGTGTAAGCCCTCCTTCCACCCTTAGAACTCTTTCTCCTGGTGCTGAGCTGTGTAAGTTCTCCTTCCACCCTTAGAACCACTGCTCCCAGTGCTGGGCTGTGCTCAGCCCTCCTTCTACCCTTAGAACCCCTGCTCCCAGTGCTGGGCTTTGCTCAGCCCTCCTTCCACCCTTAGAACCCCTGCTCCCGGTGCTGGCCTGTATACATCCCTCCTTCCACCCTTAGAACCCCTGCTCCCGGTGCTGGCCTGTATACATCCCACCTTCCACCCTTAGAAGCCTTGCTCCCGGTGCTGGGCTGTGTACAGCCCTCCTTCCACCCTTAGAACCCACGCTCCCGGTGCTGCCCCTGTGTAAGCCCTCCTTCCACCCTTAGAACTCCTTCTCCTGGTGCTGAGCTGTGTCAGTTCTCCTTCCACCCTTAGACCCCCTGCTCCCAGTGCTGGGCTGTGCTCAGCCCTCCTTCCACCCTTAGAACCCCTGCTCCCGGGGCTGGGATGTGTGTACAGCCCCCCCCCCTTGGTCCCCCTCAAGTCTTGCTTCCAGTATTTGGCAAGACACAGCCCCCCTCTTCTCCCACAAGCCCTGCTCCCAGTCCTGTGCTGCACACAGTACCCCTCCCTTGTCTCCACCACACCTGATGTGCTGTGTCCAGCCCCCTCTCTTCTCCCACTAGCCCTGCTCCTAGTCCTGTGCTGCACACAGTCCCCCTCCCTTGTCTCCACCACACCTGCTGTGCTGTGTCCGCCCCCTCACTTCTCCCCCTGCACACGCTGTGCTGTGTCCAGCCCCCTCTTCTCCCCCTGCACACGCTGTGCTGTGTCCAGCCCCCTCTCTTTCCCCACAAGCCCTGCTCCCAGTCCTGTGCTGCACACAGCCCCCCTTGTCTCCACCACACCTGCTGTGCTGTGTCCACCCCGTCTCTTCTCCCACAGGCCCTGCTCCCAGTCCTGTGCTGCACACAGCACCCTCCCTTGTCTCCACCGCACCTGATGTGCTGTGTCCAGCCCCCTCTCTTCTCCCACAAGCCCTGCTCCCAGTACTGTGCTGCACACAGTCCCCCTCCCTTGTCTCCACCACACCTGCTGTGCTGTGTCCAGCCCCTCCTCCCTTCTCCCCCTGCACCTGCTGTGCTGTGTCCAGCCCCCTCTCTTCTCCCACACGCCCTGCTTACAGTCCTGTGCTGCACACAGCCCCCCTCCATGCTCGGTGCATAGTAGACCCTGATCTCACTGTCCTGCTGTGCTCTCTCAAAGGTACATAAGGGCTGGTACGCCTCCAAGCAGCTCGACCATGTCCTTAGCCTGCCAAGTGTGCCAAAGGTCTCTCACCGCCGTGTGACATTCCGGAGGGGGTTCGCATTGCATCAGCAGGACGCACCCGGCAGACTGAGGTCAGCAGAAACTGCACGTTATACTAGCAGCATCGCAGCAGCACCCAGTGAAGCAGAACCCGGAGCCAAGGCTGCTGGTCCCTTACGAGACATAGTTCTGGGGACGGAGACAAGTATTCCCTCGAGAACATCTGGCTAGTTAGAGGCCTTATGCTACAAAAGTGAACCTGCCCACCCAGCAGTGACCATCACCGCCAGACAGAACCTGACCGTTGCTTCTAGACAATGCTTCGCCAAAGTGAATGTGCCCACACCACAGACAATATCCCCAACCGAGAGAACCAACCTGCAGGGTAGGGACGAGCCAGCTCCACAGAACTTGTCCACACCAGAGACCATTCATCACCAAAGTGAATGTGCCCACACCACAGATAATATCCCCAACCTAGAGAACCGACCTGCAGGGTAGGGACGAGCCAGCTCCACAGAACCTGTCCACACCAGAGACCATTCATCACCAAAGTGAATGTGCCCACACCACAGATAATATCCCCAACCGAGAGAACCAACCTGCAGGGCAGGGACTAGCCAGCTCCACAGAACCTGTACTCACCAGAGACCATTCATCACCGTAGAGAGCCCGGCTACGCCATTGAGAACAACCACTACCATGGAGAACCTGCCAAACACCAATCTCAGCCCTGTCTGAAATACAGAAATCAGCCACCACGACAAAGAACCTGTCCATATCAGAGCCCATCCTCACCACATTGCACCTCCCCACCCTGCAGACGCCAAACAACTCCAAACACAAGTTGCGCACACAAAGAACACCCATCACTGCAGAGAACCTGACTACACCACAGAGATCAATCACCACTGTAAAGGTCCTTTCTATTCCAGAAACCATTATCACCAAAGAGCATCTACTCACACTGCAGACACCAGCCATCACCAAAGAGCATCACCGCACGCCAGACACCCCCATCAGCATCACCCTGGAGACCCTGCCTACACCCGAGACCTTCCTTCACCATAGAGAACCACCTTACTACACCACAGAGGAAAACCACCACAACAGAGACCCTGTCCTCACCACTGAGATATTCTCCACCATTGAGAACCTACCAACGCTGCAGTGATCATCCACCATCATAGAGAACCTACCCACACCACAGAGCCTCTGCACCAACAGAGAGAACCCGAGTACACCTCAAAGACCAGCCAGCACTATAAAGACCCATCCCACCCTAGAAACCATCCAGTATAGAGAGAACCTGCCCACACCGCGGACGCGGCAGAGACCCAGTGGCAGGGACGCTGCTAACTGTGGCGTGTGTGTGGCTGTACCTAATGTTTGTCTGATTTTTATTACGTCCGTATTTTAAATTGCACCTGCACTTTAAAGCCTAAGAATTCTACACTATATCTTGTACTCTGCTAATGTGAAACTTACCTCTACTCTTCTCCCAGCCCCGGTCCGAAGTGCCGTTGTGCGGAGGGCTTTTGGGAGTAGCAACCACTTCCGGTTTCGGGTCAGCGCGCCAGTCTTTCGCGCCCCCACCAGTACTTAGCTTCTTGCTAATGCGCACGCGCAGCGGACGCGCGCAGCGGGTGCACCGGCGGCACGCCAAAGGCAAGCCCGTCTGCGCCCGTCCGAGCCCAGCCGGGACCAGGGGCCACGACCCCTGGCAGTTCTAAAAATAACAATGTTATCTACAGTGCTCAGACACTGTTCAATATGAGAGAAGTTACGGACACTAATTGTCTACACACGCTGATCCTCGCCAACAGTCCCTCCAGTTGCCCCCACTGTGATTTTAAGTTTCAACCTTACAGTAGGGACTTACCAGATACCGGCCCCCCAAAAAAATTCTTTCTTTTAAATTGTCGTTCTCTCCCCAAACACTCAGTTGAACTAGCACTCCTTATAGATGATCTTAAACCCGATGCTTTATTCCTGACAGAGACGTGGTTACAGGACGAAGCTGATCCAACTATCACCCAGACCCTACCTCCGGGGTATTTAATTCACAGAGCGGACCGCAAGACTGGAAGAAGCGGAGGTCTAGCTATAATTTTTAAAGATAATTTCTGCTGCCGGTCCTCCGCTGAGGGGCTACCTGACTGCGAAAGTATGAACTTTTCTTTGGAATTTTCACCTTCTACTACTCTCTCTGGTTTGCTACTTTACCGCCCCCCGGGACCCATAGGTCAATTCCTTAGTATACTTCCGACCTTTGTGGCTAATTTAGCATTAACCCCAGCTAATTTTACAGTACTAGGGGATCTCAATATCCACCTGGATGACCCCTCTGACCATCTGGCCAAAGAGCTTCTAACAAGCCTCTCAGTACTTCAATTTAAGCAGAAAGGCTTTGCCCCTACGCATGTCAAGGGTCATCTCCTTGATCCAGTGTTTAGTAATGACCAGAATCTCTCGGTAGGGTTCCCCATCCCCCTCCCCTGGACTGATCATTTGCTAATTCCTCTGGTCTGGGAGACCGTAGTGTCCTCTCCTCTTCAGAGTGTAACTCTGATGCTGGAAAGGAAATGGTCAAATCTTTCTGTTAGCCAGTGGTCCTTAGCTCTGGATGCCACCACACCCCTTCCTGTTCTCGATCCTGAGAGAGCTAATAACAACTTTAACCTCTGGATCCAAAACTCTTTGGACACTCTTCTTCCAATGAAACCTTCCTACAAGAGATCCATACATAAACCGGTACCATGGTTCTCCCCTAAATTAAGGGATCTCAAACAAATCTGCAGGAAACTGGAAAGGAGATGGAGACAGAATTTAACAGAAGAGAGGAAAAATGTCTATAGAGAGGCAATTAGAAATTATAAGGCAGAAATCAAAATCGCCCAATCCTCATTCTATGAGGAGAGGATTAGCGCAGCTGCTAACTCTCCCAAAGAGATTTTCCGTATTGCTAAATCTCTCATTACCATACCGCATAAATCCCCTAACACAGAGGATGCATTAGCTCGCTGTAACAATTTAGCGGAATATTTTCACCAAAAAATTCATCTGATTTGCCAATCTTTCCCTTCCCACCAAAGCGAGCCTACAGCGTTCGGTACCGAAAGTTCCCTTCCCGAATCACAGTGTTCCTTAGCGGAGTTCCCCTTGATAGACGAGGTTGCCTTGAATACACTTATTTCTACGGTAACCTCGGGCTCTCCTATGGACCCCGCTCCTCCGCAGCATCTCACTCTAGCTGCTGATGTTATTCGGCCAGTAATTTTGAACATTATAAATGCCTCCATCACTTCGAGCACGGTACCCCCTTATTGGAAATGTGCTCAGGTTAGAGCCCTTTTGAAGAAACCAAACTTAGACATCTCCAACATGGCCAACTACCGACCTATTTCTCTCCTTCCCTGGCTGAGCAAGCTGACTGAGAGACATATAAACTCTACTCTAGTTCATTATCTGGAGTCTAACAACTTGCTCCACGATTCCCAGACAGGATTTCGTCCCAGGCTTGGGACAGAGACGGCCCTTCTGGCAGTAACAGAGGAAGCAAGGAGACTTTTGGATCAGGGTGGCTCAGCAGCAATTATTTTGCTAGACCTCAGTGCCGCCTTCGACACTGTTGATCATAACATCCTGCTGGAGCGATTAAAAAATCTTGGAGTAACACACCGGGCTCTTACATGGATCCAGTCCTTCTTAAAGGACCGATTCTTTCAGGTCTTTGAGGGTACCTTTACATCAAATCGATGGCCTCTTAGTTGTGGGGTTCCCCAGGGTTCCTCCCTGAGCCCCACGCTTTTTAACACCTATATGGCGACTTTGGCAGAGATAGTGCGTCCATTCGGCATAAAAATGATCACCTACGCAGATGATACCCAACTGGTTGTGGCACTAAACCACCCGGAGGGTTCATCTTGCGCCCTGGGCAATTGCCTAGAGGCGGTAGCCGAATGGATGGACCTAGCTCACCTTAAGTTAAATGGGGACAAAACTGAATTGATGTTCCTGGGCAAAGCTCCATCACCCTCCTCGGCATTCTCATGGCCTATTTGTCTCGGCACTATGCCTGCCCCAAAGCACCAGATTAAGAGCCTAGGCATGTGGCTTGATAGCTCCTTAAGTTTCAATCATCAAGCCACCATGCTCTCAGCTACATGTTTCGGCCTGATGAGGATGTTAAGGAAAATTCTCCCTTTACTCCCTTTTCAGGCGCGAAGGATTATGGTGCAAGCCCTCATCTTGTCCCGCCTGGATTACGGGAACGCCTTGTATTTGGGCGCCCCAGGCTACTACTCAAAAATTACAAGTGATCCAGAATTGCGCGGCTCGTTTACTTCTCCAGATTCCTCGGAGACAATCAGCAAAACCCGCAATGAGAAAACTTCATTGGCTCCCAATCAAGTCCCGAATACGATTTAAGGCCATGTGCCTGGCCCACAGAGCCATCTGGAAAACCGGCCCTGCCATTATCCATCCCCTGGTCACTCCTTACCAACCTCCAAGGAGTCTTCGTTCCAGCTCCGCTTTCCTTGCTACCACAAGGAAAGTACGTAGATCCAGATGGGGCGGACGTTCCTTTTCTCTGAATGCTGCTAATCTCTGTAATTCTCTTCCTTCTACTCTTCGCATGGAATCTAACCTGCAGTCCTTCCGTAAACTCCTTAAAACTTATCTTTTTAGTACTACACACTAACCTGCCATGATACTGTCTGTCCTGTCCTAAGCGCTACGAGGCCTCAGGGTAGTAATGCGCTATAGAAATTTAATTTAATTTCATTCATTCATTCATTCACACCAGTGACTGCATGTATCACCATTCAGAGTATGATAACACCAAAGATACTATCCTCTACCACTGAGAACCTGCACACACTATAGACCACACATCACCTCAAAGTACCTGCCCACACCACACACCACCCACACTACAAAGAATCTGTACACAACAGAAGACATCACCGAACCACCCTCAAGAACCTGATCACAGCAGAGATTGCTCACCAACACGAACAAGATGCCCATTCCAGAGACCATCCATAGCAAACAGGAAAATATCAAACCAACAATCACACACCACTACAGAAAATATGCCCATACTAGAGACTGCTTAGCAATACACCGAACCTGCCCACACCAGAGATCATTCATCGCCACAGAGGAACTATCTAGATCACAGAGACCATCCTATACCACAGAAAACCATCCCACACCAGACGCCATCCACAACCACAAAGAACACTCCTATGCCAACGAGATCATCTACCACCACTGCAGCGAACTTCTTCCACCATAGAGACAACCCCACATCAAATAGACCACCCACCACAAAATAGAACCTGTCCATAGTGTATAAATCTTCTGTCACTATAAAGAAAATGTCCATACCTGAGACTTTCCTCCACCACAGAAAACCTAAACACACCAAAGATGCCATCTATCAGAGAGAGAGTGCACACACCACAGACACAATTTACTATGACAAAAACAAATTCTTGTTACAGAGACCATTGATTATGACAGTGCACCTGCAGACACCAGTGACCACCCACCACCACAAACCACTTGTCTATATTCGAGAATACTGACCACCACATATAACCTGTCTACACCTGAGGTCATCCACCACCATAGACAAACTGAACACACCACAGAGACCATCCACATTAAGGAACATACCTACTTCACAGAGACCATCCACCAGTACAAAGAACAGAGACCATTGACCATACAGAACCTGCCCATAACAGAGACCACAACAGAAAACTGCACACTCCAGAGACCAGCCACTACCACAAAGAATATGCCCACACAAGAGACCATCCATCACCACAGAGAATGACGATTCTCAGATTAACATGACTAGAGAATCAGGATTTCATTAAAGACGTGGAGGCTAACATTATGCATAACCTTTTATTGCCACTCCTGACACAGCAGCCCCTTTAAAGAAACTTCACCAAAACAATCCAGAACTGCAATTTTCAAAGTCAATAAATGTCCCATGCATAGAACATTCATCCTCTTTTAAATGTAATCCTGCGAAGTGAACTCTTCATCTTCTTCTGCCCCAAATCCACGTCAGTCTTACTTTTCCTATGACTGAGAATCTGCAAACAAAAAACATCTTATTACAGTATGTCCTACTCGACCTATCATAGCCTGTAAAGAAAACCATAATATAGCCTTATAGCCCGCCGTAGCGGGCTATACCGGCTATTAAAGGTCGGCTTCCGCGTTAAAGGCCCGAGCCGAAGGCGAGGGACTTTAACAAGGGACCAGGACTTTAATAGCCGGTATAGCCCTGCTACGCAGGGCTATAAGGCTATTAGAACATTCTGCCACTAGAGGGCAGAATGTTCTAACAAATAAAGCAAAGGCCTCTCGGAGCTCGAGGGGATTTAAATCCTCTCGAGCTCCGAGAGGCCTTTGTAAAACATTGAATGTTGCTCTGTGGGCCTTTACCGGCCCGTAGAAGCAGGGAGCACTCCACTGTCTTCAATGGAGCTCCCAACATTCCAATGTTCTAATACCAAATAAACCTTTTCATAACAAAAAATGTACCTTTTTAAAAAAAAATATATATATTTTTACATGCTAACATTACCTCCACGATAGGGTGTGGCGTGTGGGATAATGTTAGCCTCTGCTTCTTTAATGAAATCCTGATTCTCTAGTCATGTTAATCTGAGAATCGTCATTTCATTACAAGACCGGAGGCTACCATTATGCATGTTGAAAGCCCTTTAACACCACTTCAGACATGTGTTCAACTGGTATAAAGTAATGTTTCGCAAAGGTTTCCACATTTGACCAATCCGCTGCTTTCAAAATATTCTCTAAACCTCCGCGATACCAACAACACTTGCTTGACATAGCCCCCCTGATGGAATAAGCTTTGAACTTTTCCAGATTCACTCCTGCCTGTCCCATCACACAACTCACCCACCTTGAGTTGTTGTCGTACTTACCGCTCTATATGGTCTTACAAATTAAATCAATAGTTGATGTTCTCCATCCCTCCTATTCTCGGCTACTCTACACTCGTACTCCTTCAGACAATCTACCACACACAACTTCTTCCACTCCTCATACCTCGGGTAAAATACAGAACTCGACATGGTCTTAGTTCTTTTATGTATCTCAAAAAACACACCATCTGGGCAAAAGTACCTGTTATTAATCCCCAAGCATTTCACATCAGACATCCTTCTACATGAAATCAAGCACAACAAAGTTGCTAGCTTGATAGAAATATTCTTATTATTCAAGTCTATTCATAGGCCAATCAAGAAACAACTTCAAAACCAAGTTTACATCCCACATCACATCGTAACGTGCCTTGGGAGGCCTCTTTAATCTCATACTCTTCAACACTCTACATACTAGAACATTACTACCTACAGATCTACCTCCTACAAAAGCATGCCCCACTGAAACAGCTGACCTATAACAATTTATGGTTCGATAACTCAACCCCTTACTTAACTGTTCTACCAGGAAATTCACTAACTCCACTACAGGAGCCTCCACGGGATCCAAACTCCTTTCCATGCACCAACGTACCCAGAACCTCCATACTCCCTTATATCTCCTCCTAGTTCCTGGTGCCCAAGATAACATGGCGTTACCAAAACCAACTGACATCCTTCTCTCTTCACCTTCAGTAAAACCCTCTGAATCATTGCAAATGGTGGGAAAGCATAACCTTTCATAACCGACCAATCTTGCTGAAATGCGTCTATCGCCGCCGCCCCTGGATCTGGCAGCCAACTGTAATACCTTCTCAACTGGCATCTCAACCTCGTTGCAAACAGGTCCACTTCCAACGGACCCAAAACCTCCTGTATCCTCCTGAAATACTCTGTCCCAAGCATCCAATCGCTGTAATCCTTCACATGCCTGGAGTTCCAATCCGCTACCACATTCCGTATACCCGGAAGGTACTCTGCTCTCAAAGCTATCCTGTTTTCCAAGCAAAACATCCACAAATCCTTCGCCACATCTGATAGACTCTTTGATCTGGAACCCCCCCCCCCCAAACAGTTTATATACGCTACCGCTGACATGTTGTTCATCTTCAAAAGCACTGTCTGTCCTTATAACCTCTTCCTGAAACTCTTCAATGCATACAAGCCTGCCATCAGTTCCAAACAGTTTATATGCAGTACCTTCTCTTGCCTTGTCCAAGGACCTCCTTTTTCCTGAAGTCCCAGGTAAGTCCGTTTTTATATAGCGCAGCTACTCACCCTTACGGGTCTCAAGGCGCTGGGGGCCGTAGTGGAAATTAAGTGAGCTATTGCCCAGAGTCACATGGTGCTGAGCTGAGCTGCCGCCAGAGCCGGGGATTGAACCGTGAACCCTGTGCTCCGAAGTCAGCTGCCCTGGCCGCTGCACCACACCTCTCCACTCCAGGTGAGTCCCCCAACCTAGAAGGCTTGCATCCGTCTCCAGGATAACATCTGGAAGGCAACCAAAAATTGCTCTTCCATTCCACACCTCCAAATTGTGCAACCACCACTCTAGTTCTTCCTTCGCTTCCGTGTTCAACTCCACCTGGTCTCCATACCATAAACCTTCTCTCAACGCATCTGCTTTCACCCTCCCTTTGCAAAGCCCGATAATGCAAGGGCCCTGGAAAAATCACCTGAATTGAAGGAGAAAATAATCCCAGAATTCTTTCTCAACCCCTCAAGGTCAATACCATCTTCCTTAGTACTCTCAACACCTCTTTCCTTATCATTTTCACCTTCTTCTCTGGTAATCTTGGCACCTCTCCAACCATATCTATTATAAAACCAAGAAAATCCAAGCTCTGAGCTGGTACAAAAATCGAGCTGTTTCCCCAGTTCCTCTGCGTCCTGAGACATCAATAAGATATCATCCAAATACACAATTAAACGGTATCCGCTCTCCCTGAAGAATGGCACTACTACCCGCATCAACTTCGTGAAGCACCAAGGTGCTGAAGACAGGCCAAAAGGTAGACACAGGAGTTGATGTAACTGGCCTTTCCACCTGAACTGAAGAAACCTCTGACTGCTCTCATTCATAGGGACCATGAAGTAGGCATCCTTCAAATCCAACTTCACCAACCAATCCTTCGACTGCAACATGTCTCTCAAAAGATGTATCCCTTCCATTGTGAAATGTCTGTAAACTAGTGACCGATTCAGACTTCTCAAATCTATCACCGGCCTCCACCCCTTGTCCTTTTTCTCTACTAAAAACAAGGTGCTTACAAAACCTTACATATGTTCCTCTATCATACAAATTGCTCCTTTCTTTAACATCTCCTTTACCTCTAAATCCGCAGTTTCTGCTTGATCCTGAGACAAAACTAATGCCTTTGGTACCACAATCTGAACTGGACGAACCCTTGTACTACCTCTAAGACCCAAGGATCCCTTGTTATCCTCTGCCGTGCTTCTAGGAAAAACCTTAATCGACCTCTTACTTTTTCTTGGGAAGAACCAGAAATAATCTGCTTACTCACCTCGATTGCTCGGGCCCGACTGACTTCTTCCTCTTCCACCTCTCGATCTGGTGTATCTTCCTCTTTGAGGGAAGAAGCCCGAGGTACCCTGGAAGCCCCTTCCTGATCCTCTGGTGGTGTAGTTGTACTGGGTCCTCTGAAAACCCCGGCCGGCATACGGTCCCTGACTACCGGCCCTGCCAAAAACACGTAGGAAAACTTTTCTCATGTTAACCTGCGCCTTTTCCAGCGCTGTAAATGTCGATACATGTTTTCCCAAACTTTTCACAAATCCTTCTCCAAAAAGTAAGCCCTTCGTCTCCTCACTCGGCTCCTTATTAGCTATATCTCCTAACTTAGGATTGATGTTCATTAAAAAGGTCTTCCTCCTTTCTGCCATTAATCCAGAGTTTGCATTTCCCAAAAAGGCCATAACCCTCTGGCTCCATCCAAACAATAATTGCACGTCAACCTGCTCACCATTAATGTACGCTTCTTCTGCCATGTCCATTATCTTTGCTAACACATCTAACAATCTGTCTTGGCACTGCTTCAGTGACCATTCTAGACCCTTTCGCAGGTCTTTCCCTAACTTAAATAAAAATGAAATTAAATCAGGATCCAAATTCGGTGTATAGCAGACCTTGTTATCCATTTGAGGTCTTGAGCACTCCGCTCTCAATACACCCCAAACCTCTCTCTCCAAAGGCTTACATATCCACTGCCTGATAAATCTTGCCACATGGTCCAGCGGCCACCAATCCGCACTTCTAAGTTGCGCAACTTGTAGGGGCTAAACATTTCCTCCCCAAGAGGATCATTTATTACTGGCTTAGAGGAAGAGGTTAGATCCACCTTTAAGTCTTCATTTAGGTTATCCTCCTGATCCACATCTAATACGAACTCGTCATATGTTTTTTCACCTCTTTCATCATTTCTTTCCCTCACTTTCATATTATACTCCTCATTGGAGAAATCCTGCGTGCCGCCAAGGACACCTCTCCTTTGTGTACCGCCAAGGGCACCACTCTTCCTAATGGAATTAAATCCATCTTTCCCTTTTTTATCCAGGTGCTTTGTTTTTCTAGCCCTCTTTGCCGGTCTCTTCTCTCTCCTTTCATTCTCTTCCTCAGAGAAAGACCAAAAATCCTCCTCTGATCTTACCTCCTTTCTTTTTTTGTCCATTACTATCTCAACAACCTCTCTTATTGAACTTTTCACCTCACTTTGACCAGCCTCCTTAAACTCTCCTCACTAACTCTTCCCTCAACTGTCTGCTGACTAACACTAGCCTCTTCTGAAGTCATATTAATGCCTCACAAAACCACCAAATATACACCTATTGTAAAAAACCTCCTCAAAGCCAACACCTCAAAACTCCACTTGCTCATCAACTAACTCCTTTTGAATAACGTCGCTAAACTGTCTAACTAACAGCTGTTCCTTCTGTGCCTTTTTTTTTAGAGCATCCCGTGCACATGCACCCGTGTTCTCCTTATTTTTCAATAAACCTACCCCCAAACCAAAATGGCTGCCGCTTTCTCGCGATACTACGGCAGCCAATCTGATGGAGTGACATCATACAGTCGTCACGCCATCAGACCAGAAGCCTGCTCACTCTTCCTCGCGCGGCCAACTGCCGTCAACCTCCTATGTGTCCCTCGAGGAGACGCGCGAGGTCTTCCTTCAGCTCGCACGTGACCCCGCTGTCAGCACCATGATAAACTGAAGGATGCGTGCCGCTTGTGTATCTTTGCCAATAACTTCAATGCCTACGCTGCTTCCCAAGCCGCTGCAGTTCTTAAGGCCACTAACCTGTATGTTCCGCACATATGCCGCACTTACCAAACGGCATGAACCTCTTAAAGTGTAATGCAAACAAATAAACAAGCCACAGACACTCCGCTTCTAAAAATTAGAAGCTAGCATATCAAACACACTAATAAGCACCACACATATATCAAACGACATACTTTTCCTAATAGAATACCAAACTATTCAACCAGCATTCAACCAAGGCTGAATATTAAAGATACTTATCCGATCAGGAGCAGCATTTAAAAGAGGATGAGTGTTCCATGCATGGGACATTTATTGACTTTGAAAATTCCAGTTCTGGATTGTTTTGGTGAAGTTTCTTTAAAGGTTAAAGGGGCTGCTGTGTCAGAAGTGGCAATAAAAGGTTATGCATAATGTTAGCCTCCGGTCTTGTAAGGAAATCTCCCCACACCAAAAACACCGCCACCACTACAAAGAAAAGAGAACATCGACCATCCTAGAGAATTTTCCTGCACCGGGGACCAACACAGTGAACCAGCACACCAGAAACCACCTACCACAAAGGGCATGCCTACATGAGAAACCATCCATCACTACAGAGAACATGCGTGCCCCAATGAGAGCCCATCCACCACCAGAGAGAACCTAACCATGCCACAGAGACCATTCCCTACCACAGAGAACCTGCCCACATCATAGAGACAAACTGCCACCATAGAAAACGTGCCCACATTTGGAGACCATGATGTACCTCATAGGATCTGCCCCCACTACGTAGATGTTCCACCACAATAAAGAATCTGCAGACACTAGAAGCCATCCACCAGCAAAGAGAAGGTGCAAGCCTAAGGAGCACCCACCACCATAAGGAACCTTCACCTAATATAACATGTCAGCATGACAGTCCATCATCACCCAAGAGAACATTCCCACATAGTACACCTCCGAGCATCACAGAAAAGATGCCCCCTCCAGAGACCACCCAACACCAACCATCGAGAACATGCCCAAATCAGATATTATACTCGACCACAAAAAGCCTGCCTGCGCCAATCTGACAGCAACACAGAGATCACCCACCACGACAAAACAACCTATTCTCACTAGAACCATTGCGCACCACAGAGAACCTGCACACACCAGAGAACACTGAGCACCACAAAGGGCTTGCCACCTTATCATAGAGAACATGGCCACACAACCAAGACAATCCATTATGATCTAAGACCTGACTACACTAGTCTTCTCCACCATAGAGCACATGCCCACACCAGAGTCCATCATCACCCAAGTTAACATGACTACACTTCACAGCACCATCACCACAGAGAACATATCTACCCCAGGGACAAGCCACAACAATGGAGAATATGTCCAAATCATATACCAACCACAACCACAATGAGCCTGCTCGCTTTAGAGACCTAGACAACCTCACCACACCACAGAGAGCATCCACTGAGACAAAGAATCTGTCCACACTAGAGACCATTCACCGTTCAGAAACAGGTTTCCCACTCCACAGACACCATTGACCACCAGAGATCCTACCCACACCTGAAACCAATGCCCACCACATACAGCCCCCTCACCCAACATCACAGAGGCCTCCCACCACCACAGAAAGGCTGACCACACCAGAGAGACAATTCCTCACCATAGAGTCCCTGCCCACACGTTGAAGGGTGGTGGTCAGTAGGGGTGCTAAGGGTGCTGCAGCACCCCCAAAATAAACATGTTGGAGGTTAGAAAGCAAATGAGCAATAAAGATGCTTAAGGTTTTGTTTTTATCTTGTCACATTTGCTATATGTTCAAAGACAAAGTTCAAATGTGGGTCTTGCTAATATGCCCCTGAATTACTAAAACCGGTTACGGAAGCACGTGACAGATTAGAAAAATACACACTAACATCATACCGTCAGCTACTACATCGACAGGGGGATAAATCGGGACGGCTCCTAGCCTGGATTCTAAAACGAGAGACACCACTCACAGAGGTGCTCCATCTTGTGAATCCCAGAGGAGGTGAAGCATGCACCCAGTCTGATATAGTGGAAGTGTTTAGGGGTCATCTCGATCAGGCATACGCAACACCGGGAGACCCTAACCCAGAACAACTAGACAAGTACTTCAGCGATCTCTTGATCCCGCAACGGGGGGAAGAGGGGAGGCGAAACCTGGATGAACCTCTGCTAGTGGAGGAAATACAGATGGCCATTAATCTGCTCCCATCCGGGAAGGTGCTAGGTAGTGACGGATTCACTGCAGAATTTTACAGGACATTCTCAGCGATAGTGGCATCTCGCCTCCAGGAGGTTTGTGCAGAGGCCCTGGCAAGAAAGGCCCTTCCCCCCACGTTTAGAGAGGGTATTATAGCAATGATTTCAAAGCCGGGTGCGGAACCATCTGATCCGGCCTCCTGCCGTCCAACCACAATGATAAACCTAGACATGAAAATTTTGTGCAGGACGTTGGCTCAAAGGATAGGTCTGGAGATGGGCGGACTGGTCAACCCAGACCAATGTGGGTTCATAACTGGTAGAAACACCACGATGAACATCAGGAGGCTCATGCATGTCATTCATGAAATGGAGGACAGTGATCAAGATCTCCCCTTGGTATGCATAGATATAGCTAAGGCATTTGACACAGTAAATTGGTGTTATCTCCAGGCAGTTCTGGCGAGAATGGGGTTTGGACCCCGATTCCGGACATGGGTAAAGCTACTTTAAACCGAACCTTCCGCCAGGATCAGGCTGGGGAGATTAATCTCTGCATCCTTTGGGGGACATACAGGCACCAGAAAGGGGTGCCCATAGTTGTCCCTGCTGTTTGCTCTGGCATTGGAACCGCTGGCCATCAGAGTTAGGAAGGAAATGAGTCGCTACGGGATACGAATTGGGGGGAAAAGAGCATCTGATTTCTCTATACGCTGATGACACTTTGTTTTACCTGATCGCGCCGGCAGTTTCGCTACCACACTTGCTGGAGCACTTTAAAGCCTTCGGGGACATCTACGGTTTGCATATAAACATGGCCAAGTCCTTGATCTTTCCGCTTGGTGCCCTGCGCGATCAGGGCTCCTTCGAGCTTCCCCCGATGCCATTACGTTGGGAAATGGGCCAGTTCAGATACCTGGGTATCACAGTCACACACACAGCTCAGACACGGAAGCAATGCAATATCGACCAAGTGACAGAGGGATTGACCCGGTCGGTCACCTTCTGGTGTAGTGTAGCTCCTATTTCCCTAATAGGCTCTGCGCATTGGAATAATATATCCTATAGGTTTGACATAGCACTAAGGTCAGTATGTCCCTATCGAGTATATTAAACTTAATTACTTGTGCCAGCTAGCTCAGAGGCCACTAGAAACTCCTTGACGACAAGAAGGGAGTAGTTTCTGGCAGCCGCAAAACATGACCACTTTGTTTCCCTTTAGAATCAGAACGTGTCCCAGAGTCGTGGAAACAATAGATAACTATTTCACTCAGCTCAGTCGTGCATGCTTAGTTTTCTCCAAGTTACACAGAAAGAACAGACGGGCGTTTCAATAAAAGATTTATTGAACAGTCTTGTTTCTGGTGTAAGTAAAATGTGCTGTTACGATCACAAGACAGTATGCGAGATAAATAATGTACAGTGTGAGCAGTAGAAATAAATAATACTGCAATAGCATTATCTTTTAGTATATATGCATTTACATAAATGACACAGACTAAAAATGCGAGTACTCATACGATGCGTTTCTAATCTAGTTCTACCCCAATGTACCTAACCTAACCTAGGTGTAGGGAGAGGTATGAAGTAGGTGAAGTATTCCTTACCATGGTATACTAAGAGTATGTTAAGCCTAGTATGCCTAGTATGCCTAGTATGCCAAGAGTCCCTATAGGTTCTAGTCAGCTCCATACCTGAAGAATGAGAGAGGTAGGAATCTCTTTGCCAGACTCGAACTCCAACACCCCGCAAGGGAAGTCAGATCACTGGAAGCTGGACTCTCTGCGTGCAGGGATGACAGCGTCTTCTCAGTGCGTCAGGCCGGGAAACGGGCTCCTCTGAAGTCGAGGTCTCCTCTAGTTTACAGGGGCTAGGGAAGGTATATTTATACCTGAGAAGTACCTAAGAATGTTAGCATTGACGTGAGTCGGACAGCGGAAGACGTCATGAATGAACCCCTAAGGAATAATGGTTCATGCATAATATATGAGTCCTTGTAGAAATCAATAGTCCTGGGCTAGGGAAACTCCCGCAGCCTAAGGGTCTGTTCTTCATGAACTCGTTGTGACGTTAGGGTGGACGGATGTCAGAGACCATGCCTGTATTTGGCATGCACGGTTTAATGCCTTAATAAGGGCTGGGATTTTATGCCTATATAAGGGCAGGGCTAATTGTGCCTATATAAGGACATGATACTGGAAAGCCCGTTTATGGACACCCTAAGAGGAATACAACACCCACTCCACTTTCGTGTGTACGATAATACTAAAATGCTAAACATTTAAAATGCTAAACATTAAATGGAATACCGCATATTTAAAAAATATTTCTTAAAAGCATTTAAAAAACATAGTAAAAAATGCAAAAGGTACTGTACATCTGAAGCAAATGTTTTTCATTTCAGGCATAAAGTTCGAAAATAAATGCAATTGGAATGAAATAAGCAATAATATTTACATGTGACAGAAAATGATCGATAAGTTGTTAAAAAATCAGTCATTTCATGTCATGAAAATTAATGAACTGTTCTAGACACACAAGATGACTAAGTGTCTGTGGAAGTACCGTGAAGTCTGTACTATAAGGCTAGTTCTACTTTAAGCAGAGGAAAGTGCCATTTTCGTTCGAATAATAGGAAAAAAGTTCAAATTTGGTAGAGTTCCAAGTTTTTGAAAATGAAGGCCAAATTGTTACTGCATCTCTGGAATACTGTATGCTGAATCAGGCTCAGTTTACGGGTCTGGTGTAAACATGAGATCATCTATTTCTATAGACAAAACATCATCCACTGAAGTTGGTGTCAGTTGGAACACCTCGCATAGTAGATTAATTGCACAGAGATGTGAAGCATCACTTCCAGCATAGTTTGCCGCAGCAATGTTCGCGTCCGTTGTTACCTGTGTGCCTGTAGATCTTTCTTGTACCTCAGCAGCAGCCGGAAGCGCCTGTGAGATCTCAATGAATGCTGATATCAGGATTGGTAGCCTCTGGGGACAACACAGAGCATGGGCCGTTATCGGGACCAGCAGAGTATCGACATCCGTTGGATTAGCTGATGGAAATGTTAGACAGGTGTCCAACACGCATTCTTCACTGCATAGCAGGCATTGTAGAACAGGTAAGATGCAATCTTGCCAGATTGGTCTGAATGACAGGAACCATGTGGTATTCAGGTCCCGTAGATGAATCATGCTCAATAGCTGTACTATTCGCTCATGGCACTTTCGTTCAAGGAGAGCTTTCTCCATTTCGCTCGGAGTGATGTCTGCGAATAGGCTGGCCATAGCGCAATAGCAGGAAGAGAAATAGAATTCCGGCAACAAGTGCTAGAATTAATGGTATGCCACCAAACACCGAATGTGCAAAGTTCGGGATGATTCCGAGTATTGCCTGGAAAGGTGCTAACAGACCGGAGCAGATGCTCTTAAATACATGTACAATTCCGGTTGTATCAGACATATTGAAGATACGTCCTATCATTTCTACGAAATGTATAGGGCAGTTTGTACGTATTAAAGTCTGGTATCTCAGCCGAAGTCCTTGCTACTTGTAGATCATAGGTTTCTTTGGCTGAGGTCAAAGGCACTGTTTGCTGTAAAAGCATGGCTTTCATTCTGCTCAAAGTATCAAATCTTATAAAAGAGACGTTCAGCGAAGGCCATAGAGGCGACTCCTTGACTGTGTCTATTGGGGCAAACAATACTTGCATACAGCAAGTGACCCTGGAGTTGACCGTTACTAGATATGGGATGTCTGGCAGCATGCCGCAGCAACTCTGATCATTCAACATGAGGTAACTCCCATTAGAAAGTTCTCCAAACATTGGATTAATCACAGCAGCTGGTGGACCCTGCTGATGGCAAGACAAATTTGCCACAGAACCATTACAAGCCCCGTGTAAAGAAATGTCCTGACATATAAGTGAACCGCTCAGTGCACGTTTACAGTGTGTACCGCTCAAAAACACTTCACGATCCCCACTCCAACATCTATATGTATAGATTGCATTTGTCTGAGGCAATACTGAAACTGAAAAGTAGTCACAGGTAATGTTATTTTGCCATGAATAAGCCATTCTGTAGCTGGTTTTTCTGCCACTGTGAATGGTAATTTTTCCAGTTTTTTAATGCTCAGCACTGTATACCTTGCTCCTCTTTGTGCCAATTCGATCTGTTTATCAGTCAGATTGTATTCTGCAAACAGAGCTGACGTGTTGATAAAACGCCAAGGCACATAGCCCGCTCGCAAAGATTGCAGCGTCCAGCTTAATAACACAATAGAACGTAATTGAGACTGCCAAATCTTGTTCTAGTATGTCGATAGCAGAGGATACAATGCCATCCAATGAATATATTCTGGAGGACAAAGTTGTTAACCCATTGTCGACTACAGAGAGTGTTTTCTCTAAATTCTGCGGTCTCCATCTGTGATACTTTCCATGCTTCATTATAGGCAGCATAAATGCCGGAATATATGAAACGTTTTTGACGCGGTTTTCTTGGTCCAAGCAAGAATTCCCTAAGGTCTGCGTCCTTTTAAGTAAGGATAAGTGTTGTTTCACATCCTGTAGTGTAGACTTATGCAGCCAATCGAGGCATAATTTTCCTACACTGTATGTTGTTACTACCCCCGGATGCTGTCTTTGGATGTATCTTGGGTCTGGCCTATTAATAGTAAAGCCCTGAGTTTTATTCAGGAATCTTCCCTGACAGTTATTCGTGTCTGTGGGCCAGATCAACCATTTTTTCCAATCAGGATTAGATCTGTTGAGTTGTAGTATATTGTCAACTGTCACCACTGCCTTTGTATTATTATCACGGGCAGGAGTTGGTACAGAAGGTGTTTTCATCTCTTTGATCTTGGCTAATCCAAGACAAGATGTTTGTTGGATGGTTTCATTCAAAAACATTATTTGTTCAGGGATGATACAGGCTCTAAATAAAGCTTCTATCCCCTGCACTTGCCAATCTTTAGTACCCCAGACAGTTTTTGTGTCTATTGTGTCTTTCCATAAGTCGAAACCCTGTCTAGACAGTTGGGCAATAAATGCTGCAGAGTAAATCTGTTTTGTATTAGTTAACATAATTTTCAGTCCTGTTTTGTTTACATTTCTAAAGTAAAATGATTCTGGGTCAGATGTATTGTAACCTGAAAAATATGGAAACTTACTAGCAAATGTTTTTGAACTACCTTGTGGTGGTGTAGGACAATGCTCCCATTGGTTAAACATAAACACATTTCTTGGATATGCAGATTTATGCAAATAATGATGACCATAGTGGTTATAACAATACAGTTGTTCATAGTCTGATGAACCCTCTAAATATTCATTTTTAGAAAATGCAGCAGATTTTTCTAAGTCAAACATTATGTCATTAACAGTCTCAAAGTCCCAATCATCTGAATAGGTACTGGACGTAATGAGATCACGTAGTGAAATTTTAAACAAATGTGGAATGTTCAATTGTTCCGTTGGGCAGAAGATGTCATAATCTGTTTTGTTCCACAGTATACCATCCTGTATAGGAACTGCTGTGATGTTCACTGATGACAAGTCTCTTTCTTCACGATGGGAAGATTTATGAGGTTTCAAAAGTACGTTCACATCTTTTCCTTCAGTATTCACATGGATGTATCTGCCACTTATAAGCATGCTCACAGTTGTTACCAAAGCTAGCCAGAGCAGGAAAACAAAAAGTCCAGATGTAATCCAGAGTTCAATCCATGGAGAAACCAAATAAGTCTTTTTCATAAAGTGAAGAAAGTCTTGTACTTGCTGCTTGAGTTGGAATGATGCTGGCGTCGTTTCAGGTTCACTCGGATCCTCTGAGAACGTATCAAAGTTAATGAAATAGCCAGAAGCAGTTCTATCAATTGTTGGAATTGCATCAGGATTTGTTAAAATCGCTGGAACCAGTTGATCACTTGCTACATTGGTGTAGACAGGCGTATTTGGACGAACTGTTACTTGGTTTTCAAGAGGGATGAGTTCCATTGCATTGTTGCTCAGTCCTTCATCTGTTACAGCTGAATTCTCGATAGTTATCAGTCTTTCAGTCTGAACCTCTTGGATAGTAGCGAGAGGAGTGCGTCTGCTACTAGGTCGGAGTCCACGAGGCCTACTATTTAGTATTGGCCACATACTGTGGTTTGATGAGGTCTATGGACACAAATCTTTTCTCCTTTCTTCCAGCAAGGGGCGGCAGAAGTACTGTTCTTGTTCCTTGAACTGCTAGGACAGGTACTGGTTGTCTGTAAGAAGGTCCAAATTCCTTCTTGTCCACAATTTTTTCTCTGACTACATCCCCAACTTTTGGAATCCAGACAGGCCTTGCTGGGACCGCCGATTTTTCCCCAGTGGTGGTTGGCTGTAGGAATACGTTGCTTTGTTTCGTTCTTAATTCATTCAGTTCCTGTAAAACAGCCAAACGATCTTTGATATCAAACGGTTTATTTTCCACCACTGGGCCTACATGTTCAAGGTCTGGTACCCACATTCTTGCCCCAAATAGGACCCCCCCTAGAGAACTTCTTGGCAGATTGTTCAATGAGCGTTGGACCCCATTAAGGTGTTTGACCCACCCATCACCCGAACCTAATACCCTAGCTGTTATAGACTGCTTTATGTCCCGGTTTTTCCTTTCCACAACCGAATTTCCCTCAGGATGGAATGGAGAGGAGTACCACAATGCAACGCCCAGACTGGCCATGGCTTCTTTGTAAGCCCGAGAGCTAAACGCAGGACCCTGGTCAGAATGTAGCGTGCCTATTGCGTATGTGCCGATAAAGACTCGCAAATCTTTTATAACAGTTCGAGCGTCAGCCGAGCGCTGAGGCCATATCCATAGGAACCTAGAGCATGAATCCACTGCAACCATGATATATTTATAGTTACCGTCCCTTTGCAAGGGACCGCAGTGGTCCAGGTAAACACAAGCTAATGGTTTGTCTGAAATTAACAGGGGTGGCTGCGCAGGACGTTTCACTGTTGAGACTTTCATCTGTTGGCAAATATCACATTCGAAAACATAGTTCTTTGTTTGTTTCCGAATGCCAGGCCACCAATATCTTTGCTTGAGTAAAGATACTGTCGCTGAAACACCTGCATGGGCAGAAGCTATCCCTTCGTGTGCTGCTAGGATTAGTCCTAATCTGCGTTCCTTGTTTGGAATTACCCTATCCCCCACTCCAGGGATTCGAGCAAAAGGAACGTTGTTCGCATCAATTACATAAGAGTACTTGAGTGGAAACTTTTTGGGTAATGCTGCATTGCTGCCCTTGCTTGAAGCATTGACAGCCAACATTATCTCACCGTCTATTTTTGTTTTTGAACGAGTGATCGCAGCTACGGCAGCCGTTTGAACAGCCCCCTTTGCTTCTTCGTCAGCCAATGAATTCCCTGCAACGTGAACGCCATCACGTTGATGACTCAGTGTGTGGATCACGTGAGCCTTTGGTAGTTCGTTTTTCAACTGAACTACTTGTTCCCAAAGCATTTTATGCTTTATTGTGCCACCTTTCGCATCTTTGAAACCATTTTCTAGCCAGTTTCGTATATATTCATTATACGACTGAACACAGTAAAAGGGATCGCACACTATTAGTGTGGGGAATTCTCGATCTGTACTTTCAAGTGCCAGTTTGAATGCTTGTAGTTCAGCTCGCTGAGCTGTACAATCTCCTAGAGATTGAGTTTTTGTGACCATAGGTCTGAAGATGCCATTTCGCATGCAACTTTTAACGATCGCACATGCTGCACTGTAAACTTGCTTACTCCCTGTTGCGGGCTGTGCGGATCCGTCAGTGTAAATTATGAATTTGTACTGATCGAGAGGCAGAATCTCAGTGGGCAGAGGACATTCTTGTTCATATTGCAGGAATGCTTGTGTTTTTAAATCTGGATCAAAAACATATTCAACATCTGTTGCAGCAAGAGAATTAACCCATTGTATCCATCCTGGATGTAATGCTTTAGCATTCGGAATGCTTGCTTTTGTGACCGCTTCTAAAGCCGGTACTAGGGTTACGACAATAATGCGTTTCCCTTGGGCTACGGCTCTTTCTTTTGCTACAGCGGTTTGAACTGCTGTCAGAATTTTTTCAGTTGAACTGAAGCGCATTTCCGCTTGTGTGTACAAATGAGATTTGTATGCGATTGGTATTTTCTCACCCTCATTGAAGGTTAAGTAGGTGAATCCGCATTGACCCGAAATTATTCGGATCACCAAATTATGTTGACTTACACGTGTTTGTAAGTGATTTGTTGCTAACATGTTAGCCTGGAGTGAACGCAAGATTTCTGTGTGTTCCTGTGTCCAGTTTTTGATCGAAAAATCAGGTTTGATTAATGCGTAGAGAGGTTTAACCCTTTCTGCGTAGTTTAGAATGTATGTTCTTCCAAAATTTAGGAAACCCAGGATGGATTTTAAGTTTTTTTGCGTTTTTGGAGGTTGGAGCAATGCACATTTCTCTAGAAAGTTAGCTGCCAAGCTCTTGCCTTCACTTGAAAGCTCATATCCTAGAAATAGGACATTGAGATGGGCAATTCGGGACTTTTTAAAGTTGAATTTGTAGCCCTCAGAGGCGAAACCCAGTATAATGGTGCTCACCCTGTTCAAGTGTTTGTCCAGGTCATCGTCCGTCAGATATATGTCATCGACATAGGACAATGCCTCATTGTCATAAATTTGTAGTAACTCCGTTACCCTCGCTGAGAATAAACCTGGGCTGTTCTTGAAGCCTTGTGGGAGTTGACAAAAGTGACGCTGGGTCCCCATTATGGAGAATGCTGTTAAGTACCTGCTTTCAGGTGCTATGTTTTGACAAAAGAAACCATTTGAGATGTCTAATGTTGTTTTATATTTTTCACGCACAATGTTATTCATTAATGCTGTGCTATGTGCATTTTGCACTGCAAAAGTTTTAGAACAAGTGTTTAGGTGTCTGTAATCCAAAACTAGATGATATGTATTGTCTGGTTTGGAGACAGGAAACAAAGGATTGTTCATTGAGGAGGTGCATGTTTCAATCACCCCTTGGTATTCAAGTTGATCTAAGATCTCCCTGACCTGTTTTTAGCTTCTTGCTTTATTGGGTACTGCCGTTGTGCAGTTGGTTCATGTTTCAGATGTATTTTATGGTGAGGTGAGTCCTTATCCCATCCTACATGATTTTTATATAATGCTGGGGCCTGGGCCACTGCCCATTTCCTGGCATATGTATATCTTAGGTGCATTGGTATATGGTTGGAGAAGGCAGGCATAATAATGTCCTCGCCATGTGGGCACTCCCTGACAAATTGTGGTGGCCAGTCCTTTTCTGCTAGAAGTATGTCATAGCCCTTTGATAGTCTTTCCCAAAAAAGTGCTTTCACCTGTCTAGTTTTATCTCCCTCCATCCGGAGTGTTATTTCATATAACCTTTGTGGAGTACTAACCCTGGTGTCTGCAGTCTCTACTTTAATGTACTCATTCAAGTCCACTATCTCCAGAAGTTCCTTCAGGTTCTGGCGAGCTATTGTGACTTCTGCTGCACTGTCCAGCATTGTCTGAGCCCATTCTCCGTTCTTGAGTTGTGTTCTCAGTATTCTCGGCATGTCTGATCTTCAGACCTGCTACCTTCTTTTTTGGAGAATTGAGGTTTTGCTTTAGTTTTTGGAGGGTGTTTTTCGTCTTTCGATTTCACGCGTTCTTCTCTATGTTCCGATCGTCCTCTTCTTTCCGAAGTCTGTGATGAGATCTGAAAGGGACGAGAGGAACGTGTATCAGTATCTTGATACCTGTCAGGTTTTCTCAAAGTATCCCTATTCCTGAGGTTATACCTCCTTTCAGAGGGCTCCTTTTGAGAAGACCTACCTCGGGATTGAGAACGTTTCTCATTTGAATTTTGTTTATTAGTCTCCCATTTCTTTTTAGAAGATGTAGGAGTTTGTTTAATTGAGTCCTTCTCAGGACTTTCAGATAGTTTTGGCTTCACTGGTCTTCCACCCAAACTATCTCTGCCTAATTCTGCATAAGATTGTTCTATAATTCTGGGTAGCTCAGTTTGATGTTCTGTAACATCAAATTCCCTTAATTTTTGGAGGATCGCCACTGCTGCTGCCTCCCCTTTAATATTAGATAATATTATTGTTGAGACCTGGTCGAAATTTTTCAGTAATTTCATACCTAAATTTAGAGCAGGCTCTGCCCCGTATTCATTTTGAATTTGTTTCAGGACATCAGGTATTACCGCAATTGACGGAATGCCGTGTGTTTTAGTGTAGATGGCAGCAAAGACTGAGCCCCAAGTGGTGCAGTCTTCCAGTGGTGGTGTGATCCCCATCGGTAAACTGATTGTCAGTATTCTGTGTTTCTCATACGGGCTAGTATTTGGAAATACTGCTTCTATTTGAGTAATTTTTGAGCTATCCAAAATGGAATTTGCTCACGTTTTGTGGGCATTTTACCCATGACTGCGTATAGAGTCTGTGGTGTAATTTTTAGTGTATTCCCCTGGTGAGGAGTTTGATTTGGAATTGTCAATGGTGGTTGGACTGTGAAAGTCCTCATGACATATTGGACCAATTGTCTGTAGATTTTTATTAACTCTGTGAGTTGAGTAAGTAGTTCCTCGTCTGACATTTCTTCAATGTCAGGATGAGGTGTGTAGCCGGCTAGAATCGGCCAAGTTGCTCCTGGTCTACCTAGTGGACCGAGCCTGGTAATGTTTTTGGGATGTTTTAGGGAGCCTTTAAACCAGAGCTGATGCTCCTGGTATGTTAATGGAATTTCAATATCCTCGAAAGGAATGTATTCCTCTGGTGGATCATCTTCTTTGTAGAAGTGAAACATGTGTGTTACTGGATTGGATTCAGGAAATATTACCCATGAATAGAATACCTCTGTCTGAAAGGATTTGTGTGCCTCTATCACGAAAACTGCTCTACCTCCTCTTGGTGGTAGGCCGTGTTTTATGAGTTTTAGAGTGATGGCTCTTCTTAAATTTGGAGAGATGTCTATAACACCCTCCTCGGTTTCAATAAAACCTGCAAAGTTAAAAACTGCTGCTTGGGCTGGATCAGCCGCAGCTCCACCGTTTCCGGTTTCAGTATCGGAGCCAGGCATTTTGTTGTTTGAAAAATGTAGAACAAGTTTCAAGGAGACAAAGATAAGGTGCACAATATTTTGGAACACTGTATCCTTCAACGTTGAGCAAACCAAACAGCTAATATATAGGGTGCTGCCCTATGTAGCCTTTGTGGATACTTAACCCTGCCCACTCCAGACGTCTTTTGGAGTATATGGGTAAGGGTCTCTGAGAGAAAAAAGCACGGCCGAGTTACTCAGTATCTACCGTTGAATTACCGCCTTACCAAACCGTTGGGCGCCATGTAGTGTAGCTCCTATTTCCCTAATAGGCTCTGCGCATTGGAATAATATATCCTATAGGTTTGACATAGGACTAAGGTCAGTATGTTCCTATCGAGTATATTAAACTTAATTACTTGTGCCAGCTAGCTCAGAGGCCACTAGAAACTCCTTGACGACAAGAAGGGAGTAATTTCTGGCAGCCGATAAACATGACCACTTGTTTCCCTTTAGAATCAGAATGTGTCCCAGAGTCGTGGAAACAATAGATAACTATTTCACTCAGCTCAGTCGTGCATGCTTAGTTTTCTCCAAGTTACACAGAAAGAACAGACGGGCGTTTCAATAAAAGATTTATTGAACAGTCTTGTTTCTGGTGTAAGTCAAATGTACTGTTACGATCACAAGACAGTATGCGAGATAAATAATGTACAGTGTGAGCAGTAGAAATAAATAATACTGCGATAGCATTATCTTTTAGTATATATGCATTTACATAAATGACACAAACTAAAAATACGAGTACTCATACGATGCGTTTCTAATCTAGTTCTACCCCAATGTACCTAACCTAACCTAGGTGTAGGGAGAGGTATGAAGTAGGTGAAGTATTCCTTACCATGGTATACTAAGAGTATGTTAAGCCTAGTATGCCTAGTATGTCAAGAGTCCCTCTAGGTTCTAGTCAGCTCCATACCTGAAGAATGAGAGAGGTAGGAATCTCTTTGCCAGACTCGAACTCCAACACCCCACAAGGGAAGTCAGATCACTGGAAGCTGGACTCTCTGCGTGCAGGGATGACAGCATCTTCTCAGTGCGTCAGGTCGGGAAACGGGCTCCTCTGAAGTCGAGGTCTACTCTAGTTTACAGGGGCTAGGGAAGGTATATTTATACCTGAGAAGTACCTAAGAATGTTAGCATTGACGTGAGTTGGACAGCGGAAGACGTCATGAATGAACCCCTAAGGAATAATGGTTCATGCATAATATATGAGTCCTTGAAGAAATCAATAGTCCTGGGCTAGGGAAACTCCCGCAGCCTAAGGGTCTGTTCTTCATGAACTCGTTGTGACGTTAGGGTGGACGGATGTCAGAGACCATGCCTGTATTTGGAGTGCACGGTTTAATGCCTTAATAAGGGCTGGGATTTTATGCCTATATAAGGGCAGGGCGAATTGTGCCTATATAAGGACATGATACTGGAAAGCCCGTTTATGGACACCCTAAGAGGAATACAACACTGGAACGCACTCCCTTTGTCCCTTATGGGGCGGTTAGCGGTGGCCAAAATGGCGTTTCTGCCCCGATGCCTTTATGCCCTTCAGCATTGACTGGTCACGCTCCCACGGTCAGTGTTTAAAAGGCTTTATTCCCTGCTAATGAAGTTGGTGTGGGGGAACGGCAGAAACAAAGTAAACAGAGAGGTACTGCAATTGCCACAGGAAGAGGGAGGGTTGGTGCTTCCCAATATGGAATTCTATTACATAGCATCCCAGCTCCAGCATGCAGGACACTGGCTGACTGAGGAGAACAATTGGGCAAAAGAACTCCTGACGGATGATGCAAGGGAAAAAACCTTGCCCCAGCTATTACATGGGGGAGGGAGGGGTCAGGGAGAGGGCCCTTACTTGATTAAACATACAGCGGTACTGTGGGAAAGAGCAGTGCGGGTGGTTCTGAGACGCGCCCCCTTTGCCAGAGAGTTAATGTTTTGGGACTGGCTGGAAAGAGGGGGGATGCCTGACGTTAGCAGACCTTTTCCCAAATGACAAGCTGATCTCCTTCGAGGCTGCGCAGGAAAGTTTTGGGGTAGGGCAGGGTCAATTCCTTCTCTATGCAAGTATTGTTAATATAGTCTGGAACATCTGGCCTACGTGCCCAGCTGCCCCAGAATCCTCAGCCATGTTCAGGACGCTACTGGAGTTTGGGGGGGGGGAGACACTTGATATCCCACTTGTACAATGCTATGATTATGGACACACCCAGATCGCGACCAAGAGCGCGAGTGGCCTGGGAGGAAGCCCTGGGAGCACCAATGATGGATACAGGGTGGAAGGAAGCCTGCAAACTAGTAAAAAAGGGCTCATGTAATGCGCGATTTAAACTAGCCATTTCAATTTTCTACACCGCACGTATGTCACCCCGGTGCTGCTACACCGTATAGACCCCATGAAACCGAATACATGTGCACAATGCCAAACAGCTCCAGCAACATTTCTAAACCTGGCTTGGGAATGAACATTTACTGGGGCCGGGTGGTTGTGACGTTACAGAAACTGGGGGGTGTGATAATAAGGCCAGAACCTACTGCTTGTTTACTCGGTATACTTAAACAACACAAGGGAAGGAAAATGCAATGGCGATTCACACAACTGGTGCTATTACTAAACCCGGGCGTAGTTTGCGTAGTGTAGCACTTCACGTAGCTACCTACACGTAGCTATGCAAATTGCGTAGTGCGTAGCTGTGTGCTTGACTGCACTGTACAATAATTACCAAAAGCAAACTTGTACAGTGCAAGTTAAGATAAAATAAATATCTCTGTCTTTATATGCTAAAAATGCATATAGTCATTTCACAAAAGTGAAAACAAAAAGATATCAAGCAGTGAGAGAGGTGATGATTTTGGTATCCTCGCTAACTTAGGGAGAGAACCAAGTAGATGTCTTGAAAACAAAAAGCACATCTTATTGAATGATTAGGTGGTGGTCCCATCCTCTTAGGACCACCCCAAGCACAGTTATTGGCAAAAATACAATCCCAACCAAAGGCCCTGCAAAGCATTATGGGACGAGATTAGCAGTGGGCAGTGAATATTATAGTATCCAATATCAAAATAATTCTACAAAGAGCTGCTGTTCCACTAGTCTTTACTAGGTGTCCCTCACGAGTCAAATGCAAAAGCTTCATGAAAGGTTTTCAATACTTTTGCATTTCACTCTTGAGGGACGACACCTAGTAACGACTAGTTGAACTGCAGCTCTTTGTAGAATTATTTTGATATTGAACACTATAATATTCACTGCCCACTGCTAATCTCGTCCCATAATGCTTTGCAGGCCTATTGGTTGGGATTGTATTTTGCCCATAACTGTGCTTGGGGTGGTCCTAGGAGGAAGGGACCACCATTGAATCGTTCACATGATATGCTTTTTGTGTTCAAGGCATCTGCTTGGTCCTCCCCCTAGGTTAGGGGGGACTCCAAAATCATCACCTCTCTCATTGCTTGATATTTTATTGTCAAAATTCATTTTTGTGAATTGGTTATATGCTTTTTAGCATATAAAATTGCTTTATCAAAGCATTTGAAGGAGTTTATTATACTCCTGCTACGAAACTTTGCTAGTAGCTATTACTAGCGAAAAGACAAGTAGCTATGACTTGGGTGGGCACTGGGGGACCCAACCTACAAAGATGGGGCAAAGATGTGAAAGAATGGACTGTGGCAGAAGAGGTCAGGCAACGAGGTGTAGCAGATGAAGACATGGAGAGAGTCCATAGAGGAGTTTAAAGCAACGCTGAGAGGGCAGGATTCAGGGAATTCAGGCTCTGCTTAGGAGGGATGTGCCTTGCCTATGAAAAGTCTGGAGACTAGGAACGAAGGAACCTCCTATACTGACCATATACAGCATACGACCTGTAATACTGGGGGCCTTTAGAAGATGGGAGTGTATTATTAGAAACTGCACTGGGAAAGGGTGGAATGCCTATAAAGTTGCATTTTTGTGAAGGTTATACAACATAACACTTGCGATGTATTCAACAAATGTGAAACTGGAAAAAATAAACACATTCTATTAAAAAAACAATGTTATGCGGTTCGGTTGATGGGAGGCTTCCTAAGATTACTCCTCTTGGTGGGGTCACTGTGGCCATAGGGATCGATGTCCCTCAAAGTCCTACTGTATCCAGCAGAAGTCTAGTTGCCACTGGATTAATGGTCTCCAGTCACAGTGAAACCAGTGGTTCCCTTTGGTGCAGGTTAGTGTTTGTCTTGGGCGACCAATCTGCACTCTGATGACTCTCCCAAGTCCAGCAGGCTGAGGTGCAACTTTTGAGTGTTGGGGTTGGGTCTTCCAGGCTCACGTCGGCGGTCAGTGGGAACCAAGTGATTGTGGCTACTAACATGCCAAGGTGGGCTTCTTCATCTTTTGTGGCCTTGGTGCTGTAACAGTAGTAGGTCAGTCAACTGACTCTTGGAGCTCACCTCTTTTGTCTGGGGCTCAGAGTGACTTTTCCACAAGCCAGGCACCATAGGCACTGCCCTCTCTTTGCTAGCCCAAGGAACAGCAGGTGCGGTCCAGCCTTTGGTGCAGCCTCTCTTTGCCTGGTCCAGGGCCCCACAGGCACCGCCCTCTCTTTGCTAGCCCAAGGATCCGCAGGTGTGGTCCAGCCGTTGGTGCAGCCTCTCTTTGCCTGGTCCAGGGCCCCACAGGCACCGCCCTCTCTTTGCTAGCCCAAGGATCCGCAGGTGCTGTCTAGCCTTTGGTGCAGCCTCTCTTTGCCTGGTCCAGGGCCCCACAGGCACCGCCCTCTCTTTTCTAGCCAAAGGAGCCGCAGGTGCGGTCCAGTCATTGGTGCAGCCTCTCTTTGCCTGGTCCTGGGCCCCACAGGCACCGCCCTCTCTTTGCTAGCCCAAGGATCCGCAGGTGCGGTCCAGCCATTGGTGCAGCCTCTCTTTGCCTGGTCCAGGGCCCCACAGGCACCGCCCTCTCTTTGCTTGCCCAAGGATCCACAGGTGCGGTCCAGCCGTTGGTGCAGCCTCTCTTTGCCTGGTCCAGGGCCCCACAGGCACTACCCTCTCTTTGCTAGCCCAAGGATCCGCAGGTGCGGTACAGCTGTTGGTGCAGCCTCTCTTTGCCAGGTCCAGGGCCCCACAGGCACAGCCCTCTCTTTGCTAGCCCAAGGATCCGCAGGTGCGTTCCAGCCTTTGGTGCAGCCTCTCTTTGCCTGGTCCAGGGCCCCACAGGCACAGCCCTCTCTTTGCTAGCCCGAGGATCAGCAGGTGCGGTTCAGTCTTCGGTGCAGCCTCTCTTGGCTAGGTCCAGGGCCCCGCAGGCACAGCCCTCTCTCTGCTAGCCCAAGGATCAGTATGTGCAGTACAGCCTTCGGTGCAGCCTCTCTTGGCCAGGTACAGGGCCCCGCAGGCACAGCCCTCTTTGCTAGCCCAAGGACCCGCAGGTGCAGTACAGCCTTCGGTGCAGCCTCTCTTTGCCAGGTCCAGGAGTCCGCAGGCACAGCCCTCTCTTTGCAAGCCCAAGGACCAGCAGGTGCAGTCTAGTCTTCGGTGCAGCCTCTCTTTGCTAGGCCAAGGGCCCCACAGGCACAGCCCTCTCTTTGCTAGCCCAAGGATCAGCAGGTGCAGTACAGCCTTCGGTGCAGCCTCTCTTTGCCAGGTCCACGAGTCCGCAGGCACAGCCCTCTCTTTGCTAGCCCAAGGATCAGCAGGTGCAGTCCAGCGTTTGGTGCAGTCTCTCTTTGCCAGGCCAAGGGCCCCACAGGCGCTGCCCTCTCTTTGCTAGCGCAAGGATCAGCAGGTGCAGTCCAGTCTTCGGTGCAGCCTCTCTTTGCCTGGTCTAGGGCCCCACAGGCACTGCCCTCTCTTTGCTAGCCCAAGGATCAGCAGGTGCAGTCCAGTCTTCGGTGCAGCCTCTCTTTGCCTGGTCCAAGGCTCCACAGGCACAGCCCTCTCTTTGCTAGTCCAAGGATCCGCAGGTGCGGTACAGCCTTCGGTACAGCCTCTCTTTGCCTGGTCCAGGGCCCCAAAGGCACTGCCCTGTCTCTGCTAGCCCAAGGATCAGCAGGTGCAGTCCAGTCTTTGGTGCAGCCTCTCTTTGCCAGGCCAAGGGCCCCACAGGCACAGCCCTCTCTGTGCTAGCCCAAGGATCAGCAGGTGCAGTACAGCCTTCAGTGCAGCCTCTCTTTGCCAGGTCCAGGAGTCCGCAGGCACAGCCCTCTCTTTGCTAGCCCAAGGATCAGCCGGTGCAGTCCAGTGTTTGGTGCAGTCTCTCTTTGCCAGGCCAAGGGCCCCGCAGGCGCAGCCCTCTCTTTGCTAGCCCAAGGATCAGCATGTGCAGTCCAGTCTTTGGTGCAGCCTCTCTTTGCCTGGTCCAGGGCCCCAAGGCACCGCCCTCTCTCTGCTTGCCCAAAGATCAGCAGGTGCGGTCCAATCTTTGGTGCAGCCTCTCTTTGCCTGGTCCAGGGCCCCACAGGCACAGCCCTCTCTTTGCTAGCCCAAGGATCAGCAGGTGCGGTCCAGTTTTCAGTGCATCCTCTCTTTGCCTGGTCCAGGGCCGGCAGGCACAATCTTCTCTTTGCTAGCCCAAGGATCAGCAGGTGCAGTCCAGTCTTTGGTGCAGCCTCTCTTTCCCTGGTCCAGGGCCCCACAGGCGCAGCCCTCTCTCTGCTAGCCCAAGGATCAGCAGGTGCAGTCCGGCAGTCAGTTCAGTCTCTTTTGCCAGGCCAAGGGAACAGCAAGGCAGACCTTTGGTCCTTTCTCCAGTCCAGATGTGATCTGAGGTCTGGGTTCCAGGGGTGCCATATTTATTCCCAGAAAGTGCCCTCAGGGGATGTGTCAGTTACTAGCCAATGGGCTACCAGGTCCCCTGCCGCCTGATGACGACTTCCTGCAATGTGTACCATCTAGCTATCCCAGAGTGCCCTATTCTGCCCAATCTTAAGATGGATGAACCCTTCTCTCAGTGTGTGGAGGTTGGTAGCACAATCTAGAGGTGTGGCTACCTGGGGCTACACACCCATGGTAAAAACAGTTTAGCAACTGGGTTTCTGTCAGGAAGAGGTAACACCTCTACCTAAAGCAGGCCTCTATTGTTCCCACTCTGGGAGTCATTCACACTTTTCCCCAGGAGGAGAGAAGGCTGTCTTGTGGCCAGCATCTGCGCAAGGCTACTGGAAAACATGGGCAACAGAGTGGAAACTTGGTCAAAGATGCATTTACTTAAAAGATACATTAAATTCGACTTGGGCATTAAGTTGGGTTTAATGCAACGATTATTTTGATACCTTGTAACCAACTTTGACCTTGACTGGTAGGTCGCTCCCCCACCACACAGCTCCGTCTGTGTGCCCTGCTGCTGCCCCTGACTGTGCTCGTTTTTCCTTTCTGTGCCCCCTTGCTGCCCCTGATTGTGCTTGTTTTTTCCTTTCTGTGCCCCCCTTGCTGCCCCTGATTGTGCTCGTTTTTCCTTTCTGTGCCCCCCTTGCTGCCCCTGATTGTGCTCGTTTTTCCTTTCTGGGCCCCCTTGCTGCCCCTGATTGTGCTAGTTTTTTCCTTCTGTGCCCCCCTTGCTGCCCCTGATTGTGCTCGTTTTTCCTTTCTGTGCCCCCTTGCTGCCCCTGATTGTGCTCGTTTTTCCTTTCTGTGCCCCCCTTGCTGCCCCTGATTGTGCTCGTTTTTCCTTTCTGTGCCCCCTTGCTGCCCCTGATTGTGCTCGTTTTTTCCTTTCTGTGCCCCCCTTGCTGCCCCTGATTGTGCTCGTTTTTCCTTTCTGTGCCCCCTTGCTACCCCTCATTGTGCTAGTTTTTCCTTTCTGTGCCCCCTTGCTGCCCCTCATTGTGCTAGTTTTTCCTTTCTGTGCCCCCTTGCTGCCCCTGATTGTGCTCGTTTTTCCTTTCTGTGCCCCCTTGCTGCCCCTGATTGTGCTCGTTTTTCCTTTCTGTGCCCCCTTGCTGCCCCTGATTGTGCTAGTTTTTTCCTTCTGTGCCCCCCTTGCTGCCCCTGATTGTGCTCGTTTTTCCTTTCTGTGCCCCCTTGCTGCCCCTGATTGTGCTCGTTTTTTCCTTTCTGTGCCCCCCTTGCTGCCCCTGATTGTGCTCGTTTTTCCTTTCTGTGCCCCCTTGCTGCCCCTGATTGTGCTCTGTTTTTTCCTTTCTGTGCCCCCTTGCTGCCCCTGATTGTGCTCGTTTTTCCTTTCTGTGCCCCCTTGCTACCCCTCATTGTGCTAGTTTTTTCCTTTCTGTGCCCCCTTGCTGCCCCTCATTGTGCTAGTTTTTTCCTTTCTGTGCCCCCTTGCTGCCCCTGATTGTGCTCGTTTTTTTCCTTTCTGTGCCCCCTTGATGCCCTGATTGTGCTCGTTTTCCCTTCTGTGCCTGTTTCCCGCCGCTGCGCCCCTGCGGCCCCGCCCCCTCACTGCCCATTCGCTGCCCCATTCCCTGCTCCTCCCTCCCACCTCCCCATTTATGGCGGCCGCTGCGTGGTGAAGAGAGCGACCCCTGACCTTGACTGGTAGGTCGCTCCCCCACCACACAGCTCCGTCTGTGTGCCCTGCTGCTGCCCCTGATTGTGCTCGTTTTTCCTTTCTGTGCCCTGAGAGTCTCAACCAACACCGACGACACCCTCAGCACCGCCGAACACATGCACTTCCAGATCCACACCGATCCCAACACCACCCTCAGAGGAACCCTCATCTACAGACCCCCCGGACCCCGACCACAGTTCAGCGATTCCATCGCTGACTTCGTCAGCACATACGCCATCGCCTCCACGGACTACATCCTCCTCGGGGACCTGAACTTCCACCTCGAGAACAACAAGGACACCAACTCCACCACCCTGATCGACAACCTCGCCACCCTCGGACTCAGACAGCTCGTGACTACACCCACCCACGCCGCCGGCCAATCGCTCGACTCCATCTTTTCCGCAAGCCCACACGTCTCCTTCAACCACACCTCCGAACCCCACTGGACTGACCACCACTGCATCCACTTCACCTACAGGAAGCCCACCACGCACCACCGCACCGAACAAATGCCTCGCCGCTGCTGGAGCAGAGTCACGGAAGACCAGCTAAACACAACCCTCGCCCTGAGCCCACCCACCGAACCCTCCGACCCCGACACCGCCGCCCGCAACCTCAGACAGTGGATCGACGACTGCGCCAACACCCTCGCCCCGCTCAAGAATCCGCCCAACAGCCACACCAGCAAGAAAGCCACCTGGTTCACCGAAGACCTCCAGGCCTCCAAACGAACATGCCGAAAACTGGAGAAGATCTGGCTCCATGAACGGACAGCGGACAGCTACGCCGCCCACAAGAGCGCCACCCGCAGTCACCATCACCTCATCAGATCCGCCAAAGGGCCTCACTCAAAGACCGCCTAGACAACAACGCACACAACAGCAAAGAGCTCTTCAACATCGTGAAGGAACTCTCCAACCCCAGCTCCAACACCAACGACATCCAGCCGTCGCGAGACCTGTGCGACTCACTGGCCACCTTCTTCCACCGCAAAATTGCCGACATCCACGACAGCTTCAACACCACGACCGCCCCGGCAACCACCGAGACCACTGCCCCCACAACCACCAACCGCCTGCTCTCCTGGACCAACATCAACGACGAGGACACCAGCGAGATCATGAACACCATCCACTCCGGTTCACCGCTAGACCCGTGCCCTCACCACATCTTCAACAAAGCCAGTACAGCCATCGCGCCCCATCTCCGGAAAATAATCAACATCTTCTTCGAGACAGCAACCTTTCTTGGAAACTTGGAAGCACGCCTAGATCACCGCCTTACTCAAGAAACCCAAGGCAGACCCCAAGGACCTCAAGAACTTCCGACCCATCTCTCTGCTCCCGTTCCCCGCGAAGGTCACCGAGAAAATCGTCAACAAACAACTGACCCGCTACCTCGAGGAGAACAACATCCTGGACCCTTCCCAGTCCAGCTTCCGCAGCAACCACAGCACCGAAACCGCCCTCATCGCCGCCACCGATGACATCAGGACCCTGCTAGACAACGGAGAAACAGCAGCCCTCATCCTCCTGGACCTATCAGCCGCCTTCGACACGGTCTGCCACCACACACTACGAACACACCTTCACGACGCCGGGATCCAAGAGAAGGCCCTGGACTGGACCACATCCTTCCTTTCCGGCAGAACACAAAGCGTCCGCCTCGCCCCCTTCTGATCCAAGGCCACCAAGATCATCTGCGGCGTACCCCAAGGCTCCTCACTCAGCCCAACGCTGTTCAACATCTACATGGCACCCCTCGCCCACGTCGCCCGACAGCACAACCTCAACATCATCTCCTACGCCGACGACACCCAGCTGATCCTCTCCCTCACCAAAGACCCTCACACCGCCAAAGCCCACCTCCACGAAGGAATGAAGGCCGTTGCCGAATGGATGAGGACCAGCCGCCTGAAGCTGAACTCGGACAAGACGGAGGTCCTCATCCTTGGTTCCAACCCTTCAGCCTGGGACGACTCCTGGTGGCCAACATCACTGGGAACAGCCCCGCCACCCACCGACCACGTACGCAACCTAGGGGTCATCCTCGACCCCACCCTCTCCATGACTAAGCAGGTCAACGCCGTTTCCTCATCCTGCTTCAACATCCTCCGAATGCTCCGCAGGGCTCTTCAAGTGGATCCCCACCGAAACAAGAAAAACAGTCACCCAGGCCCTCGTCACCAGCAGGCTGGACTACGGAAACGCCCTCTACGCAGGAACGACGGCTAAGCTCCTGAGACGGCTGCAACGCATCCAGAACGCCTCTGCACGTCTTATCCTCGACATCCCCGACGCAGCCACATCACACCCTACCTGAGAGACCTTCACTGGCTCCCTGTCAACAAGAGGATAACCGTCAAGCTCCTCACCCACGCACACAAAGCACTCCACAACTCCGGACCAGCCTACCTCAACAGACGACTCAGCTTCTACACCCCCACCCGCCAGCTCCGCTCGACCAGCCTCGCCCTCGCCACAGTCCCCCGCATCCGGAAAACGACCGCCGGCGGCAGATCCTTCTCCCACCTTGCCGCCAAGACCTGGAACACCCTCCCCACCAACCTCCGACAGACCCAAGACCTACTGGCCTTCAGAAGACTCCTCAAGACCTGGCTCTTCGATCAGTAGCAGCACCACCCCCCTCTTCCCCCAGCGCCTTGAGACCCTCGCGGGTATGTAGTGCGCTTTATAAGTGACATGATTGATTGATTGATTGAACTTTAGTAGTCCCATTCAGAAATTACTAGCATTTCCACAGTAAAAATAACAATTTGGGGTTTTTACTGCTAGGACATATAAAAATCATTATAACTTCTATATATTAAAAGGGGAGGTTTCAGCTTTACCATCAGATTAAATGACAAAGTCGAGTTAGCAGTTTAAAACTGCTCTTCCAGTCTGCAGTGGCGGGCTGGGAGACATGTTTCCACATTGACACATCCAGGGTGGCAGGATAAGTGGTGCAGCCCTGATGAGATACTTTAACTGGCAGGCCCTGGGTATCCCTGGTGCCATATACTAGAGACTTACACGTAAAGTTATACCAATTAGGCATAAGTCAATCAACTTATACTTTAGGAGTCAGAGCATTGGCACTGAGGTCTGGTTAGCAAATTTTGCAGATGAGCATTCAAAAAGAGGCATTTTCTTATACCAACCTTTACAGCACTCCCCAACATGTAGCTGGCGAGCAATATGCCACTCGCCAACTTTTACAGCAGTCTCCAACGAGTAGCTCGCGAGCAATATGCTGCTCACTAACATTTTACAGCAGTCCACATCATGTAGCTTGCTGGCGAGATGCTGCTCACCAGCCTTTACAGCAGTGCCCGATGTGTAGCTCGCAAGCAATATGCTGCTCACCAGCCTTTACAGCTGTGCCCAACGTGTAACTCGGGAGCAATATGCTGCTCACCAGCCTTTACAGCTGTGCCCAACGTGCAGCTCCCGAGCAATATGCTACTCACCAGCCTTTACAGCAGTGCCCAACGTGCAGCTCCCGAGCAATATGCTGCTCACCAGCCTTTACAGCTGTGCCCAACGTGTAACTCGGGAGCAATATGCTGCTCACCAGCCTTTACAGCTGTGCCCAACGTGTAACTCGGGAGCAATATGCTGCTCACCAGCCTTTACAGCTGTGCCCAACGTGTAGCTCAGGAGCAATATGCTGCTCACCAGCCTTTACAGCAGTGCCCAACGTGCAGCTCGCGAGCAATATGCTGCTCACCAGCCTTTACAGCAGTGCCCAACGTGCAGCTCGCGAGCAATATGCTGCTCACCAGCCTTTACAGCAGTGCCCAACGTGTAGCTCGTGAGCAATATGCTACTCACCAACCTTTACAGCAGTGCCCAACGTGCAGCTCGCGAGCAATATGCTGCTCACCAGCCTTTACAGCTGTGCCCAACGTGTAACTCGGGAGCAATATGCTGCTCACCAGCCTTTACAGCTGTGCCCAACGTGTAATTCGGGAGCAATATGCTGCTCACCAGCCTTTACAGCTGTGCCCAACGTGTAACTCGGGAGCAATATGCTGCTCACCAGCCTTTACAGCAGTGCCCAACGTGCAGCTCCCGAGCAATATGCTACTCACCAGCCTTTACAGCAGTGCCTAACATGTAGCTCCCGAGCAATATGCTGCTCACCAGCCTTTACAGCAGTGCCCAACGTGCAGCTCACGAGCAATATGCTGCTCACCAGCCTTTACAGCAGTACCCAACGTGCAGCTCGCGAGCAATATGCTGCTCACCAACCTTTACAGCAGTGCCTAACGTAGCGCGTGAGCAATACGCTGCTCACCAGCCTGATTCATGTTCTGTGGCTCATGTCAAGCAGTGCTGCCAATTAAATCCCACGTTTAATCTGCCTAGTTTAATCTAGTTAACCCTTAGTAGTTTATTTTGATTACCTCCAAGAAAGATCAGGGCATGCTCCAGTGCTTAGTTTGTAAAATAAAAAGTGCCAAGGCCCTGACCAGGAAGCCACTGCAGCTTGCACCACGCATGGCCCTGACATTGCTGCCAATGGCGGTACCAAAACAACTACTAACCATCTCTCTCACCTGCAAGGGCGACAGTTAAGATTATTCCAGATCCCCAAAGTTAAAGGAGTGACTGGGAGGCAGGGAGTTGTAATTTTTGATGTATATTGTATTCATAAACAACCGCTGTTCTCCTCCTCTCTAAATTAGATGAGCAGCGCCACCATGTGGCAGACTGTCATAAGTGAGGTGTTGACAATAGTGCCGCGGCTCAGCACCGGAAACCACCGGCTCAACATTAAGCACTGGCATGCTCTTTTTCTCAGACTCCATCTTAAATGAAGTTTTTCCTCCCTGAAAAGGGAGCAAGGGAAGCTGTCAGGCTGAGCACCTGGCTTTTCAGCTGCTTTTGATCTGTGTGCGCTCTGTGTGCTACAGCAGTAACCAATTAGAGCCTTTTCTGCAGTAAAAGTGTCCTCTTTTCAGTAATGTATGTATACTGACCCCTAAAATTAATATTTACTCTGGCCATCCTGAGTCGAGTTGGAAATAAATCATCTACGTTCCCTCTTGGGCAGAAGTTCAAAGGTGCTGTTGGATTCTCTGACCACGCTCTCAAATCGTTGATAACATACACAGAAAATGTGTAAAGGAGCCTTCCTTGCCTCTGTCCCGAGAAATGAGAACCAGCGGTATGCATCTATATGGTATTTCTATAGCATGAACCTAGCCAAAAGTCAACAAAGCGCTGTAAGTTACCCTGTGAGTAACACCTTCACTCTAGGCTCTGCCATTCCTGCACACTTCAGGAGAGAGCTAAAATACACCTGTTTTCCATATTCCTACCTCCAATCAATTGACTCCCCCAAACTAAATCATCCCCAGACAGGTAGCCAGGGCCGTCGTGAACCCCCAGCTTTAGCAGTTACAGGGGGAGTGCAGTTCATTATGGGCCTCTTCTGTCTGCAGAATTAACCATTGCAAGGCCTGTGTCCAACCCCTTACAGGCAAGCAACCCCATGGCGTGCACGGCCTACGTCCAACCCCTTGCAGGCAAGAAGCCCCATGCCGTGCATGGCCTGCACCCAACCCCTTGCAGGCAAGAAACCCCATGCCGTGCACGGCCTGCTTCAACCCCTTGCAGGCAAGAAACCCCATGCCGTGCACGGCCTGCTTCAACCCCTTGCAGGCAAGCAACCCCATGCCACACACAGCCTGCGCCCAACCCCTTGCAGGCGAAGCAACTCCATGCCATGCACGGCCTTATTCAACCCCTTGTAGACAAGCAACCCCATGCTGCACACGGCCTGCGTCCAACCCCTTGCAGGCAAGAAACTCCATGCCATGCCCAGCCTATGTCCAACCCTTGAGGGCAAGCGACCCCATGCCCTGCATGGCCTGCGCCCATCCCTTGCAGGCAAGCAACTCCATGCCGTGCAAGGCATGTGTCCATCCCCTTTCAGGCAAGCAACCCCATGCCATGCCCGGCCTGTGTCCAACCCCTTGCAGGCAAGCAACCCCATGCCACGCACGGCCTGCGTCCATCCCCTTGCAAGCAAGCAACTCCATGCCATGCCCGGCCTGTGTCCAACCCCTTGCAGGCAAACAACCCCATGCCATGCACGGCCTACGGCCAGGACCTATACACAACCCCCTACAAGCACTCTACCTCCCGCAGCACACAGCCTTCTGGCATGCACACTGTACGACTGGTCTTGCAGGTCCTGGCCGCACTCAGGCAGACTTCCACTCATTGGCACACATACATCCAACACATGCATTTAACAAGCACACACTGCACAGCACTATATCCTTCATGTATTGTACCACTCATAGGCACACATACATCCAGCACATGCATTTACCCTGCGCACACTGTGCAGCACAACATCCTCCATATATTGTTCCCCTCATAGGCGCACATACACCCAGCACATGCAGTCAGCACGCACTGCACAGCACTATATCCTCCATGTATTGTTCCCCTCATAGGCGCACATACACCCAGCACATGCAGTCAGCACGCACTGCACAGCACTGTATCCTCCATGTATTGTTCCACTCATAGGCACACATACATCCAGCACATGCATTTACCCTGCGCACACTGTGCAGCACAACATCCTCCATGTATTGTTCCCCTCATAGGCGCACATACACCCAGCACATGCAGTCAGCACGCACTGCACAGCACTGTATCCTCCATGTATTGTTCCACTCATAGGCACACATACATCCAGCACATGCATTTACCCTGCGCACACTGCACAGCACTGTATCCTTCATGTATTGTACCCCTCATAGGCGCACACACACCCAGCACATGCAGTCAGCACGCACTGCACAGCACTGTATCCTTCATGTATTGTACCCCTCATAGGCGCACACACACCCAGCACATGCAGTCAGCACCACTGCACAGCACTGTATCCTCCATGTATTGTTCCCCTCATAGGCGCACATACACCCAGCACATGCAGTCAGCACGCACTGCACAGCACTGTATCCTCCATGTATTGTTCCCCTCATAGGCGCACATACACCCAGCACATGCAGTCAGCACGCACTGCTCAGCACTGTATCCTCCATGTATTGTTCCCCTCATAGGCGCACATACACCCAGCACATGCAGTCAGCACGCACTGCTCAGCACTGTATCCTCCATGTATTGTTCCCCTCATAGGCGCACATACACCCAGCACATGCAGTCGGCACGCACTGCACAGCACTGTATCCTCCATGTATTGTTCCACTCATAGGCACACATACATCCAGCACATGCATTTACCCTGCGCACACTGCACAGCACTGTATCCTTCATGTATTGTACCCCTCATAGGCGCACACACACCCAGCACATGCAGTCAGCACGCACTGCACAGCACTGTATCCTTCATGTATTGTACCCCTCATAGGCGCACACACACCCAGCACATGCAGTCAGCACGCACTGCACAGCACTGTATCCTCCATGTATTGTTCCCCTCATAGGCGCACATACACCCAGCACATGCAGTCAGCACGCACTGCACAGCACTGTATCCTCCATGTATTGTTCCCCTCATAGGCGCACATACACCCAGCACATGCAGTCAGCACGCACTGCTCAGCACTGTATCCTCCATGTATTGTTCCCCTCATAGGCGCACATACACCCAGCACATGCAGTCAGCACGCACTGCACAGCACTGTATCCTCCATGTATTGTTCCCCTCATAGGCGCACATACACCCAGCACATGCAGTCAGCACGCACTGCTCAGCACTGTATCCTCCATGTATTGTTCCCCTCATAGGCGCACATACACCCAGCACATGCAGTCAGCACGCACTGCACAGCACTGTATCCTCCATGTATTGTTCCACTCATAGGCACACATACATCCAGCACATGCATTTACCCTGCGCACACTGTGCAGCACAACATCCTCCATATATTGTTCCCCTCATAGGCGCACATACACCCAGCACATGCAGTCAGCACGCACTGCACAGCACTGTATCCTCCATGTATTGTTCCCCTCATAGGCGCACATACACCCAGCACATGCAGTCAGCACGCACTGCACAGCACTGTATCCTCCATGTATTGTTCCACTCATAGGCACACATACATCCAGCACATGCATTTACCCTGCGCACACTGTGCAGCACAACATCCTCCATATATTGTTCCCCTCATAGGCGCACATACACCCAGCACATGCAGTCAGCACGCACTGCACAGCACTGTATCCTCCATGTATTGTTCCCCTCATAGGCGCACATACACCCAGCACATGCAGTCAGCACGCACTGCTCAGCACTGTATCCTACATGTATTGTTCCCCTCATAGGCGCACATACACCCAGCACATGCAGTCAGCACGCACTGCACAGCACTGTATCCTCCATGTATTGTTCCCCTCATAGGCGCACATACACCCAGCACATGCAGTCAGCACGCACTGCTCAGCACTGTATCCTCCATGTATTGTTCCCCTCATAGGCGCACATACACCCAGCACATGCAGTCAGCACGCACTGCTCAGCACTGTATCCTCCATGTATTGTTCCCTTCATAGGCGCACATACACCCAGCACATGCAGTCAGCACGCACTGCACAGCACTGTATCCTCCATGTATTGTTCCCCTCATAGGCGCACATACACCCAGCACATGCAGTCAGCATGCACGCACTGCACAGTAATGCATTATCCTTGTATTGTCCCTCCCCAGGCACCCACACACCCAGTGTAGATACACCACTCATACGCTGCGCAGCACTACATACCAAACCGATGTAGGCCAAGGGTGAGTTAAGCACACAGAAGCTGAACTTTAACTGAGTGAGCCTGAGGCCTCAGTCCAGTAAAACAATACCTGCTCACTCCTACTGATCACTACACGGTATTCTGCCTCCACCACACTCGTGCTGCTTGACGCCTGGGGAAGGTGATATCCTCCCACCACTGTGACGGTAGCGCTTTGGGTGCCCCGCCTGGTCCAAAAAAGACAGAAATCCGTGAGACTGGCCTACGTCATGGACCACACGCATGATTTGTGTTTGTCTAAGGCAATTAAAAAATCAGCATTAAAGATCCAGACATTAGTACAGTTGAGCAGTCAGGGCAGGGTTGCACGTCCATTACCATGCAGAGGACATTTTCATAAATCAACGTAACCTAATTTAGAGAGTTAACAAGCTGGCTAGAGGTGGGCAAGCCTGGACTCATAGAACGAGCCAGGCCACACGTCAGGCTTGTCTTTAAGAGCGTAAACTCCAGCCACGTGTGCAAACCCTATCACTTTCATTCTTCCTCCATCTGCACTTCTTTCCCCTCTTTCTGTCTCTCACTATCTCTCTCTCATTGTTATGTTAAGTTAAATGACTATTTATAGAGCGCGCAGCTACTCAATTGAGTGTCCCGGCGCTGAAGCAGGATGAGGCCTAGCTAAGGAGTGAGATCCCCGCACTGGATGTTAAAGCTGAAACAGCCAAGTTTTTAATGATTTCCGAAATGCAAGGAGATCCTGAGTCAACCTTAAATCCACCGGTAAATTGTTCCACAGTTTTGCTGCTTGCACCTGGAAGGAGCGACCCCCGATACGTGTCCGGAGGTATCTGGGGGTCAGTGTTAGCTGAAGCGCTGCAGACCTAAGTGCACGGTGAGGGTGATAAAATTGAACTCTCTTCATAATGTACCCAGCACCTATGCCATGGAGAGCCTTAAAAGCCAAAACCATGGCCTTGAAATGGATCCTTTTGTGGACAGGGAGCCAGTGTAAGGATTTCAACTGTGTGGACATACGAGCTCTGGGGCCAAGCATGAGTATCGCTCTTGCTGTGGCGTTCTGAGTCACCTGCAGTCTTGCCAGTAGATACTCAGGCAGCCCCAGGTAAAGTACATTCACGTAGTCCAGCCTGGAGAGTATTAATGCCTGGACCACCGTTTTTCTGTGGGTGATAGACAGGAGGGGCAGGAACTGTTTCAGCATTTTGAGCAGGCCAAAGCAGGAGCCGGTCACTGATTGGATCTGTGCCTGCATGGAAATATTCTCATCCAGCTTCACCCCCAGATTCTTCACTGTCTGTACGGGGGACGTGGGGGGGACATGTCAGCAGGCCACCAACTGCGCCAAAGGTCGCTGGGGCAGTGGCCAGTGGCAGTGGCCAAAGAAGATAATCTCCGATTTACCAGGATTACATTTAAGCTGGTTGCACTGGAGCCAGGAGAATACTTCAGTAAGACAGCTGTTAATCATGTCTCCCCTAAAGTCTTCGTCTTTGTTACAGGTGAAGAGCAGCTGCGTATCGTCTGCATACGAAATTATTTTTGCTCCATGGTTCTCAGCCAGAGTTGCAAGAGGGGTCATAAACAAATTAAAAAGTATGGGGGTCAAAATAGAGCCCTGGGGCACACCCCCCAGGGCTCTATTCTCTTTTACTCTCTTTACTGCTTCGTTCTGGCTTCACTTTCTCGTTCTCTTCAATCCACTTTCTCTCTCCTTCATTTCTCCCTTTGTCTCTTTCGCACTCTCTCACTTTATTTCGCTCTCGCCCCTTATGCCCTCTTCCTCTTTCGCTTCCTCTCCCTTATCCTCGGCCTTACTTCCCTCTATCCTTGTTTTTTCGTTTGTCTTTCTTGCTCTCTCCTTCCCTTACAAACCCGGTTGCACACAGGACCCTCTGGATACAACGGGGGGTGGGCAGCTAGCCAGGGTCACACGCTTTTTAGGTTTCACCTGCACAACGATTGCAAAATCCCTTGTGAAGGTAAAAACAAAAGCTTAACAGGTGCTTAGAGCCCGCGCTGCTGTGCAACATTTTCAAAAACATATTGACAACGCCAATAGGTCTTGCATAGGCGAAACCTGCTGCCTTTGCTGGTTTCATTTTGATTGTGGAAATGCAAATATCCAGCAGCGCTGACCAGCCACTCCTCAGCCAGGGGGGTAACACAGGCCCCTACAGTGCAGGAGGGCCCCCAGACCTTCAGTGGACCTTTAGTGGGCCCTCTTCACACTCTGCAGGTCTGTGATATGCCTACAAGAGGGAGGGAGGTCATGATAACTTAAATGCAGATCTGTTTGGATGAAGGATGCTGGGTCAATGTGGATTTCAAATTCAATGTCAACATATATCACTGGTAGGCTACCCTGGGTACCGGCTCCCCGTGCGCTTTGTATAATGTGGGGCAATATTCACCCAGGCAGTTACATTCTTGGACATCGTGCCTCTGTCTGGTGTCTGGTGGATAATTGTGTTCTCCGAAGCCTAAAACTGTAGGATCAGTAGCCTGTGAGTAATGAGTGTCTGACCCCTGTGCAGTGCTTGATTTGTAAAAACAGATGTATCAGGGCCCCTGCCAGGAGGCTACTGTAGTTTGCACCACACATTGCCCCTGTCGGGTAGGGTAGCAGGGTGATAGGCCGGTAGTTGGCTCGCATCTTCGGGTCTGCTGAGGGTTTCGTCAGGATGGAGAGTACTGTGGCATGCTTCCAGCTGTCCGGTAGGTGGCTGTAATGATTGAGTCGTTCAGGATTGGGGTAAGGGCTGTGCTGATGGGGTCCAGTCCTTTGATGAAGACGTGGTGAGGGCAGCCCTCTCTTTGCTATCCCAAGGATCAGCATGTGCAGTCCAGTCTTTGGTGCAGCCTCTCTTTGCCTGGTCCAGGGCCCCAAGGCACCGCCCTCTCTCTGCTTGCCCAAAGATCAGCAGGTGCGGTCCAATCTTTGGTGCAGCCTCTCTTTGCCTGGTCCAGGGCCCCACAGGCACAGCCCTCTCTTTGCTAGCCCAAGGATCAGCAGGTGCAGTCCGGCAGTCAGTTCAGTCTCTTTTGCCAGGCCAAGGGAACAGCAAGGCAGACCTTTGGTCCTTTCTCCAGTCCAGATGTGATCTGAGGTCTGGGTGCCAGGGTGCCATATTTATTCTCAGAAAGTGCCCTCAGGGGATGTGTCAGTTACTAGCCAATGGGCTACCAGGTCCCCTGCCGCCTGATGATGACTTCCTGCAATGTGTACCATCTAGCTAGCCCAGAGTGCCCTATTCTGCCCAATCTTAAGATGGCTGAACCCTTCTCTCAGTGTGTGGAGGTTGGTAGCACAATCTAGAGGTGTGGCTACCTGGGGCTACACACCCATGGAAAAAACAGTTTGGCAACTGGGTTTCTGTCAGGAAGAGGTAACACCTCTACCTAAAGCAGGCCTCTATTGTTCTCACTCTGGGAGTCATTCACACTTTTCCCCAGGAGGAGAGAAGGCTGTCTTGTGGCCAGCATCTGCGCAAGGCTACTGGAAAACATGGGCAACAGAGTGGAAACTTGGTCAAAGATGCATTTAATTAAAAGATACATTAAATTCGACTTGGGCATTAAGTTGGGTTTAATGCAACGATTATTTTGATACCTTGTACTACCAACTTTAGTAGTCCCATTCAGAAATTATTAGCATTTGTAAGAAACTGGCTCTATATATACTGCACCAAAGTGAGGTACAGGGTGTTTAGAGTCCAGGGGTCTCCAGAGGTTTGGCAGAGGTTAAAGTTAGATAGAACCTTACTCTCCAAAGTGGTAGCTTGGTCGAGCAGTAAGGCAGTATCAGAGGACAGTGTAAAGCATTTGATGTACCCACTCAGTCAGCAAAGGAATTCACACACTCAATAACTGAACTCTAGGCCAATTGTGTTGTATAAAAAATATACTGTTGTTTATTTCTAGAACCAAGCAAGCCTGGTACAGGTAAGCATGAAAATACTTTGCAGTGGTAAATTACTTGTAGGAACACAGTTCAAAATTGTGGTGTCACTTGTACTGGTTTTGGTTACAGGTTTAAGTAAGCAGTTTGCAACACATTGCAGGTATAGTACATTCGAATGAATGGGCTTTTTGATAAAAATGCAGTTAATTACTTTTCAGATTACTTTGGTTACCACAGGACTGGATCCTGGATTCAGCCCTGGGACATTTCCTGAAAACAGGTGAGTAAATGCGTTTTGGTTAGAGGTACGATTTTTAAAGAATATTCTTGTATTTCAAAAGTTGACGAAGAATTTTCACGAAAACAGTCAATGGTTTCCTATGAGGGAAATTGTATCATCGATAAATTACATTTGTGATTACTTTTCCTAATCAGTGCTGGATACCTAGATTCAGCACTGGGACATCTTTAGTAAACAAGTGAGTAACTTCGTTTTGGTAACTCGTACGATTTTTAAAGAATATTTGTAATCTGCAAAACTCGACACAAACTTTTTTCACATAGAGTCACCAATGTTATCCTATGGAAGGAAATTCACTTAGCAGGTAAGTTAGGTTATCGATACTTTTTCTTACTCAGTGCTGGATCCTGGATTCAGCACTGGGGCATTTCCTGAAAACAGTTGAAAGAATGCGTTTTGGTTATTCGGCTGATTTTTAAGGAATATTTGTAGTTTTCAAAAGTCGACACTTAGAAACTTTTTGGGAGAAAAAGCGTCAATGTTATCCTATGAGGAAAAATGAGTTATCGGTTTCAAGGTAAGTAATCGGTCTTTTGAGTTAGGGTTCTGGGGTTAGACTCAGGGGTCTCCCAGGGTCAGTGATGCACTGTTGTCGCACCCTCAGCGGCACTCGGGCGGCCGGGTGCAGAGTGTTGAGACCCAATGTTATCCTATGGAGGATAGGGGGGCTCCGGTTGGTGGCGGCTGGTAAGCAGGCCACAGGGTTGTGGGAGCAAAGCTCCTAGGGTTAAGCTCAGGGCAAGTTGGGGACCAAGTTAGCACAGAAGGGGCACCCTCAGCGGCGCTAGGGCAGCCGGGTGCAGGGTGCTGTTTTGAGGTCGGGTGCCCTGTTGATTTCAATGGGGATTCTCCGGGACAAAGAAACACTGCAGGCTCGGGGACGATGACCTTCCAGGAGTGACCACCACTTCGAGGGGTAAGTTGGGATGTAGAGGGATGGTTAGGCACCGCTGGGTTGGGCACACAAGGCCGTGGGGCGTCGGGTTCAGGGGTGCCTTTGGACGTCGGATTTTCTTACCCGCTCTGGTCACGGTAGGGGGGGTCCTCTGGATTGAGGCTGCAGGCGTCGTCGGGAGGCTTGAGGCAGGCCAGGGGTCACCGGATTTCGGGTCAGGATCGCCGGGGGGACCTCCTCGTGGTGTTTGTTCACTCAAACACGGGCCGGGCTCAGCGGGTGCAGAGTGTGCTGGATTCGCGGTTCCTGGCTGGCACCAGAAGCTGCAGTTTAAACACGTCCGGTGTTCTCGGGAGAAACAGCTGGATAAGGGAATGCAGGCAGGTCCTCCGGGGTTTGTGAGATTGCTGGCCACTGGACACGCCGGGGTTTCGCAGGAGCAGGTTCGAGGGGAGACAGGCCTGTAGGGCTGGGGCCAAGTCAGTGGGCGTCGTCCTCTTGTTAGCTCTGCACGGCTTCTCGTCCTTCTTTTCTTGTCGCTGCTGGATCTGTAAAAGCAAGGTTCAGGGTGCCCCTAAATACTGGATTTAAGGGCGTTACAGGTAGGGCAAGGGCAGGGACCAATGGGTCCCTTCCCTGGGGTGAGTACACCCCCTATTCTGCCGCCCTCCAGTGGGAGGGGGGCAGGAGCCTAGTCCAGATTGGCTGGGTCCCCCCATCCTCAAGATGGCGGGGACTCGAGGTTGTGCTTCACCTCGCCTCCCCCATCCTAGGGGTGGGGTAGGCAGAGGTGGGCACACCTCTCTTCCTTACTTTGTTTTTCCCGCCGGGTCTCCCGCCCAAAGTGGGGGGGGTAGAACCAGTGGGGACCAGTTGCTGAGTACAGCAAGTGGTCTGGAGAGGCTCACAAAGGCGGTATGCCTTTGAAGCTTCTCCTTCGTGAACCCTGCTCATCCTGGGGGAGGGGGATTGGCACCTCGTCCCAGGCTGTGCATGGTTTCAGGCCCCCGAGAGCAGCAGCTCTCGACCCAGGGGTCTAGAAACATGTCAGGTCCCTGGGAGTTGGTCAAGTTTCAGGGTGCATCTGTAAGATGCCCTCTGTCGTGTATTTTACATTAAATCCCACACTGGCATCAGTGTGGGTTTAATGTGCTGAGAAGCTTGATACCAAACTTCTCAGTCTTTAGTGCAGCCATATACTCTTAATGGCAGCACAGCACTCACAGTGCCCAGGAATGGACCTGGGCACTGTAGGGGTACAGGGCTCACGCACCTGTACCCTCACCACTGGCATAGGGCACCCAGCTAGAGGGGTGACTGATGGATGCCAGGGCAGTGGGTTGTGGGCATGGCACACAGGGATTTGTGCCATGTCGACTCTTCACTTGGGTCTGCACCAAGACACGCAGCCTGCAAGGGCAGGGTGTGTGTGTCAAGGTACAGGGCCTCTAAGGGTGGCACAATGAGTGCTGCAGCCCTTAGGGCCTTCTCTGGTCACAGTGCCCTGGGTACCTGTGGTACCATTTACCAGGGGCTTACCTGTGGCCAGAGATGCCAATTGGGTTTAGGCTTCAATGCAGTTTTAGGGAAGGAACACAGGCCCTGGGTACCTGTTTGGCAGGAGCCCAGGGCACACTCAGTCAAAGCACATCAGCAAAAAGTGGGGGCATACTCATGCAAGAAAGAGGGCACTTTCTCACAGCATTTCCACAGTAAAAATAACAATTTGGGGTTTTACTGCTAGGACATATAAAAATACATGTCCTACTTTTTAATATACTGCACTCTGCCTTAGGACTCGATAGGCCTGCTGTAGGGGTGACTTCTATATATTAAAAGGGGAGGTTTCAGCTTTACCATCAGATTAAATGACAAAGTCGAGTTAGCAGTTTAAAACTGCTCTTCCAGTCTGCAGTGGCAGGCTGGGAGACATGTTTCCACATTGACACATCCAGGGTGGCAGGATAAGTGGTGCAGCCCTGATGAGAGACTTTAACTGGCAGGCCCTGGGTATCCCTGGTGCCATATACTAGAGACTTACACGTAAAGTTATACCAATTAGGCATAAGTCAATCAACTTATACTTTAGGAGTCAGAGCATTGGCACTGAGGTCTGGTTAACAAATTTTGCAGATGAGCATTCAAAAAGAGGCATTTTCTTATACCAACCTTAACAGCACACCCCAACATGTAGCTAACGAGCAATATGCCACTCGCCAACTTTTACAGCAGTCTCCAACGAGTAGCTCGCGAGCAATATGCTGCTCACTAACATTTTACAGCAGTCCACATCATGTAGCTTGCTAGCAATATGCTGCTCACCAGCCTTTACAGCAGTGCCCAACGTGTAACTCGGGAGCAATATGCTGCTCACCAACCTTTTCAGCAGTGCCCAACGTGTAGCTTGCGAGCAATATGCTACTCACCAGCCTTTACAGCAGTGCCCAACGTGCAGCTCGCGAACAATATGCTGCTCACCAGCCTTTACAGCAGTGCCCAACGTGCAGCTCGCGAACAATATGCTGCTCACCAGCCTTTACAGCAGTGCCTAACATGTAGCTCGCGAACAATATGCTACTCACCAACCTTTACAGCAGTGCCCAACGTGCAGCTCGCGAGCAATATGCTGCTCACCAGCCTTTACAGCAGTGCCCAATGTGCAGCTCGCGAACAATATGCTACTCACCAACCTTTACAGCAGTGCCTAACGTAGCTCGCGAGCAATAAGCTGCTCACCAGCCTTTACAGCAGTGCCCAACGTGCAGCTCGCGAACAATATGCTACTCACCAACCTTTACAGCAGTGCCTAACGTAGCTCGCGAGCAATAAGCTGCTCACCAGCCTTTACAGCAGTGCCCAACGTGCAGCTCGCGAACAATATGCTACTCACCAACCTTTACAGCAGTGCCTAACGTAGCTCGCGAGCAATAAGCTGCTCACCAGCCTGATTCATGTTCTGTGGCTCATGTCAAGCAGTGCTGCCAGTTAAATCCCATGTTTAATCTGCCTAGTTTAATCTAGTTAACCCCCAGTAGTTTAATGTGATTACCTCCAAGAAAGATCAGGGCATGCTCCAGTGCTTAATTTGTAAAATACAAAGTGCCAGGGCCCTGACCAGGAGCAACTGCAGCTTGCACCACGCATGCCCCTGACATCGCTGCCAATGGCGGTACCAAAACAACTAGTAACCATCTCTCTCACCTGCAAGGGCGACGGTTAAGATTATTCCAGATCCCCAAAGTTAAAGGAGTGACTGGGAGGCAGGTAGTAGTCATTTTTGATGTATATTGTATTCATAAACAACCGCTGTTCTCCTCCTCTCTAAATTAGATGAGCAGCGCCACCATGTGGCAGACTGTCATAAGTGAGGTGTTGACAATAGTGCCGGTGCTCAGCACCGGAAACCATCGGCTCAACATTAAGCACTGGCATGCTCTTTTTCACAGACTCCTTCATCTTAAATGAAGTTTTTCCTCCCTGAAAAGGGAGCAAGGGAAGCTGTCAGGCTGAGCACCTGGCTTTTCAGCTGCTTTGGATCTGTGTGCGCTCTGTGTGCTACAGCAATAACAAATTAGAGCCTTTTCTGCAGTAAAAGTGTCCTCTTTTCAGTAATGTATGTATACTGACCCCTAAAATGAATATTTACTTTGGCCATCCCGAGTCGAGTTGGAAATAAAACATCTACGTCCCCTCTTGGGCAGAAGTTCAAAGGTGCTGTTGGATTCTCTGACCACGCTCTAAAATTGTTGATAACATATACAGAAAATGTGTAAAGGAGCCTTCCTTGCCTCTGTCCCGAGAGATGAGAACTAGCGGTATGCATCTATATGGTATTTCTATAGCATGAACCTAGCCAAAAGTCAACAAAGCGCTGTAAGTTACCCTCTGAGTAACACCTTCACTCTAGGCTCTGCCATTCCTGCACACTTCAGGAGAGAGCTAAAATACACCTGTTTTCCATATTCCTACCTCCAATCAATTGACTCCCCCAGACTACATCATCCCCAGACAGGTAGCCAGGGCTGTCGTGAACCCCCAGCTTTAGCAGTTACAGGGGGAGTGCAGTTCATAATGGGCCTCTTCTGTCTGCAGAATTAACCATTGCAAGGCCTGCGTCCAACCCCTTACAGGCAAGCAACCCCATGGCGTGCACGGCCTACGTCCAACCCCTTGCAGGCAAGAAGCCCCATGCCGTGCACGGCCTGCACCCAACCCCTTGCAGGAAAGAAACCCCATGCCGTGCACGGCCTGCTTCAACCCCTTGCAGGCAAGAAACCCCATGCCGTGCACAGCCTGCTTCAACCCCTTGCAGGCAAGTAACCCCATGCCACACACAGCCTGCGCCCAACCCCTTGCAGGCGAAGCAACTCCATGCCGTGCACGGCCTTATTCAACCCCTTGTAGACAAGCAACCCCATGCAGCACACGGCCTGCGTCCAACCCCTTGCAGGCAAGAAACTCCATGCCATGCCCAGCCTATGTCCAACCCTTGAGGGCAAGCGACCCCTTGCCCTGCATGGCCTGCGCCCATCCCTTGCAGGCAAGCAACTCCATGCCGTGCAAGGCCTGTGTCCATCCCCTTTCAGGCAAGCAACCCCATGCCATGCCCGGCCTGTGTCCAACCCCTTGCAGGCAAGCAACCCCATACCATGCCCGGCCTGTGTCCAACCCCTTGCAGGCAAGCAACCCCATGCCATGCATGGCCTGCGTCCATCCCCTTGCAGGCAAGCAACCCCATGCCATGCCCGGCCTGTGCCCAACCCCTTGCAGGCAAACAACCCCATGCCATGCCCGGCCTGTGTCCAACCCCTTGCAGGCAAGCAACCCCATGCCATGCACGGCCTGCGTCCATCCCCTTGCAGGCAATCAACCCCATGCCACACATGGCCTACGGCCAGGACCTATACACAACCCCCTACAAGCACTCTACCTCCCGCAACACACAGCCTTCTGGCATGCACACTGTACGGCTGGTCTTGCAGGTCCTGGCCGCACTCAGGCAGACTTCCACTCATTGGCACACATACATCCAGCACATGCATTTAACAAGCACACACTGCACAGCACTGTATCCTTCATGTATTGTACCACTCATAGGCACACATACATCCAGCACATGCATTTACCCTGCGCTCACTGTGCAGCACAACATCCTCCATGTATTGTTCCCCTCATAGGCGCACATACACCCAGCACATGCAGTCAGCACGCACTGCACAGCACTGTATCCTCCATGTATTGTTCCCCTCATAGGCGCACATACACCCAGCACATGCAGTCAGCACGCACTGCTCAGCACTGTATCCTCCATGTATTGTTCCCCTCATAGGCGCACATACACCCAGCACATGCAGTCAGCATGCACGCACTGCACAGTAATGCATTATCCTTGTATTGTCCCTCCCCAGGCACCCACACACCCAGTGTAGATACACCACTCATACGCTGCGCAGCACTACACACCAAACCGATGTAGGCCAAGGGTGAGTTAAGCACACAGAAGCTGAACTTTAACTGAGTGAGCCTGAGGCCTCAGTCCAGTAAAACAATACCTGCTCACTCCTACTGATCACTACACGGTATTCTGCCTCCACCACGCTCGTGCTGCTTAACGCCTGGGGAAGGTGATATCCTCCCACCACTGTGACGGTAGCGCTTTGGGTGGCCCTGCCTGGTCCAAAAAAGACAGCAATCCGTGAGACTGGCCTACGTCATGGACCACACGCATGATTTGTGTTTGTCTATGGCAATTAAAAAATCAGCATTAAAGATCCAGACATTAGTACAGTTGAGCAGTCAGGGCAGGGTTGCACGTCCATAACCATGCAGAGGACATTTTCCGTCCCAACACACTCCCTGTAAAGATCTGTGTGTAAATTGCTTCTCATGGATGTAAATCAACGTAACCTAATTTAGAGAATTAACAGGCTGGGTAGAGGTGGGCAAGCCTGGACTCATGGAACGAGCCAGGCCACACGTCAGGCTTGTCTTTAAGAGCGTAAACTCCAGCCACGTGTGCAAACCCTATCACTTTCATTCTTCCTCCATCTGCACTTCTTTCCCCTCTTTCTGTCTCTCACTATCTCTCTCTCATTGTTTATCTCATTCTCTTTTACTCTCTTTACTGCTTCGTTCTGGCTTCACTTTCTCGTTCTCTTCAATCCACTTTCTCTCTCCTTCATTTCTCCCTTTGTCTCTTTCGCACTCTCTCACTTTATTTCGCTCTCGCCCCTTATGCCCGCTTACTCTTTCTCTCACTCTCCCTTATCCTCTGCCTTACTTCCCTCTACCCTTGTTTTTTCGTTTGTCTTTCTTGCTCTCTCCTTCCCTTACAAACCCGGTTGCACTTAGTCGTTCTCGTCTGGCTCTCTTCTCTCCGCATACTATCACATCCGTCTCCAGGACCCTCTGGATACAACGGGGGTGGGCAGCTAGCCAGGGTCACACGCTTTTTAGGTTTCACCTGCACAACGATTGCAAAATCCCTTGTGAAGGTAAAAACAAAAGCTTAACAGGTGCTTAGAGCCCGCGCTGCTGTGCAACATTTTCAAAAACACATTGACAACGCCAATAGGTCTTGCATAGGCGAAACCTGCTGCCTTTGCTGGTTTCATTTTGATTGTGGAAATGCAAATATCCAGCAGCGCTGACCAGCCACTCCTCAGCCAGGGGGGTAACACAGGCCCCTACAGTGCAGGAGGGCCCCAGACCTTCAGTGGACCTTTAGTGGGCCCTCTTCACACTCTGCAGGTCTGTGATATGCCTACAAGAGGGAGGGAGGTCATGATAACTTAAATGCAGATCTGTTTGGATGAAGGATGCTGGGTCAATGTGGATTTCAAATTCAATGTCAACATATATCACTGGTAGGCTACCCTGGGTACCGGCTCCCCGTGCGCTTTGTATAATGTGGGACAATATTCACCCAGGCAGTTACATTCTTGGACATCGTGCCTCTGTCTGGTGTCTGGTGGATAATTGTGTTCTCCGAAGCCTGAAACTGTAGGATCAGTAGCCTGTGAGTAATGAGTGTCTGACCCCTGTGCAGTGCTTGATTTGTAAAAACATAAGTATCAGGGCCCTTGCCAGGAGGCTACTGTAGCTTGCACCACACATTGCCCCTGTCGAGTAGGGTAGCAGGGTGATAGGCCGGTAGTTGGCTCGCATCTTCGGGTCTGCTGAGGGTTTCCTCAGGAAGGAGAGTACTGTGGCGTGCTTCCAGCTGTCCGGTAGGTGGCTGTAATGATTGAGTCGTTCAGGATTGGGGTAAGGGCTGTGCTGATGGGGTCCAGTCCTTTGATGAAGACGTGGTGAGGACAGGGGTCTGAGGGTGCCACGGAGTGTGTCGACTGCATGGTGGTTGTGGTTTCTTGAGTGGTGATGGTGGGCCAGGTGGTCCTCTTGTGTTGGCTGAGATGGGCAGGAGGGATGCAAGGGTAATTCTGGGACTCAAAGTTTTTGTAGATGCTGGTGTCCTTGTTGCTGAAGAAAATGTGCCATTGAGAACAGTTGTGGATTTGATGCTTAGGAGGAGATGTGATCTAAGGGCGAGAGCTGCAGCCTTTGGACGTGGTGAACCCATTCAAGTGCCACGTCGGCTCAACATCCTGTGATTCTGGGCATATCACTTAATCTCCCCGTGCCTAAAAAAACCAGAGTTGTGTAATGTAACTGGTGCTCATGTAAAGCGCTCTAATACCCTTGGGCCAAGTTCGCACTATATAGAACTGCAAAAGAAAACTCTTTCCTTTCCCTCTGCTGCAACCTTCCCCTGTAGGCCAATGCTGTGCGTCTAGGATGGAGCAGAGAAGAGCCCTGGGCGGCCATGGCACAGATCCCAGCATTCACCGGCAGGGTCGGCCGGCAAGGAGACAAAGCTGCACACGTCGCGCGACCCACGGCACTCAATCAATCAATCAATTTCCTTTATTCGATCCATTTAAAAATAAAGATCATAAAAAGTACAAATGGAAAAATACAGAAAAGTTAAAAACGTATTGGGCCCAAATTCGTTTCCATAATAATACTTCTTAAATAGAACTTACCATAGGCCAATATATGCGGCACAGTGCTCTGGTAATGCATAGGCTTTGTACAATTAAAAATCAGGTAAAGATCAAACCAAGCAGTACATCCCAAAAACCTGTAAAACAGTTACATTTTCCCTTTAAAACATTGCTCCGGGGGTGAATTGAGGCAATATAATACAGACCAATATATTGAACCCATTAGTTCCTGAGCGCCTTACAAAAGCTAGGGACCCAAAGATTTCCTCCTCCTTAGACAGGCCCATAAGAATGTGGCTATCGAAAAACAGATGAAGGGGTCAGAGAGGCTCTTTAAAAAATGTAATGCAATTCGGCATTGCTTACATTTGTAACGTTCTAGAATTGGAAGGATACGTTTGTCACGTTCTTCCTTATAAGCCCGCAAAACAAAACTATGTGGAGGTCAGACTGTGGTGAACTGTTGTCGCATGGGCAGGGTATCAATCCAGTATGCCTGAACCTCCATGCAGGAAATCCCAACATCAGGGGGATTACATTCAAACGGAACCTGCGCAGTATATCTTCTAATGTTCTCCAAGTAAGAATACCCCCCCCCCTCTAAAATGGGTGGTGTCAGCTGGTATTGGAGGACTATTTATTTTGCTTGGTTGCTTTCCTGGCGATCATGAGCAGCCTTGGGTAAGTAGATGGCCTTTAGTTTCTGCTTCGTGATCTTCATACACGTACTTGGGTCAGTGAATAATTCCGCTAACCCAAGCGCGGGCAAAGTTGACCTAATATATTGCAACCACGTGATTTTTTGTGTTATCCACTTTTAAACAGTTTTTTATGATGGTTTGTGCTAGGTTTACCGTGTCCCTTCGCCAGATTGAGTGCCACAGTAAAATCGGCGCTAACCTAATGCTGTCTGACACGTAATTTAATCCCAGTTCTATGTGGGAGAGGTAGCTTGAACATGAACTGGGAGAGAAACAAGTCTCTTGAAGAATCTATCCTCAAGTATTTGGAAAGAAGCTATAGGAGCCGTGCCCCAAACTCCTGCCCCGTAGGTTACAGCCGATACCGTCTTTGCCTGATATATCTTTTTTATTGTATCTAGGAGTCTTGTGCCCAGCTTCTAAGCGTATAAAAAAAACAGAAACACAGACGTTTCGGAGTTGGGGCATCCACCCCTCGGGGACCTGAAGAACTCCAACCTTCTCACCCTATAGGTGCCAACTAAAGAGACATCTTTTCCAAAACTGGCTCACCTACCCCTCTGAGTGACCCCACTACACAGATCCCTTTCTGCTCAGCCCGCCACAATCCTATAAACTTGCTGTTGCTGTGAGCTGAGGAAAAGGAGGGTGACTGTCATCCGTGTAGAGAACTGCTCAAACATATTGCACCAAGCATTGGCACAACTAATAGATCGGACCGTAGCAAATTGGTGTGATGATTCATTTTTCTTTTTTATTGCAAGCATATACCAAAAAAATTAAAAGGGAAAAAAAGAAATAACGCTTCTGCCTAAATGTGGCTTTCTACAAACATTTCAAACTGAAGAAAAGAAACATTGTAAACAATTTTTATAGGTCATTATTGGTGCTTTTAGCAGCACAAGTGCGGTGGTGGCAGCATATCGTGGAGTGATCAGTAGGAGTGAACAGGTCCTTTTAACCTGTGTCACTGGAGTGAGGCCTACAAGCTCACTCATTTTTATAGTTCTGCTGCTGTGGCTTAACTCACTCCTTGGACTACATCAGTTTGGTGTGTAGTGCTTCGCAGCGCATGAATGGTGTACAGGCGCTGAGTGTATGTGTGCGTAGAAAGGGTACAATACAGGGATTATGCAGGACCGTGCAGTGCGGCATGCTGAATGCATGGGTTTGGTGTATGTGTGCCTATGAGTAATACAATAATAAAGGATACAGTTCTGGGCAGTACGTGCATGTTAAATTCATGTGCTAGATGTATGTGTGTAGGAAGTTGGCTCTCTATATACTATACCAAAATGAGGCATAGTGTGCACAGAGTCCAGTGGAACCCCAAAGGTAGGCAGAGGTAAAGTTAGATAGCACCGCACTCTCTATTTGTGGTAGTGTGGTCAAGCAGTAAGGCTTTATCAGAGGACAGTGTTAAGCATTTGTTGTACACACTCAATCAGCAAATGATATCACACACTCAAAGACTGAACTTAGACCAATTTTGTTTGTATAAAAATATTGTTTTGTTATTATTTCTATAACCAAGCAAGCCTGGCACAGGTAAGTCAGGGGGATCCTCCAGAAAGAGGCTGAAGGCTTCGCTGGGAGATTCGAGGCAGGTCAGAGATGACCAGATCTCGGGTCAGAATCGCCGGGGAGACCTCCTCGTGGTGTTGGGTCACTCGGGCCGTGGGCGAAGGGTGCAGAGTGGTGCAGACTCGCGGATTTGGCCGGAGCCAGAGTCTGTGAGTGAACAAATCCGGTGTTCACGGCAGACAAAGTCTTTTCTTTGAAAGGCAGGGCAGGTTCTTGGGGTTCTTGAGGTTGCTGGCTGCAGGACACACCGGAGTTTCGCTTCTGTAGATTCGAGGTGGAGACAGGCCGGGAGGGTTGGGGCCAAGTCAGTGGGCGTCCTCCTCTTCTTAGCTTCAGCACGGCAGTTCGGTCCTTCTTCTTCTCTTCTTCTTGGTCGTTGCATGTCTGAGGAGGCAAGGTTCAGGGGTGCCCCTAAATACTAGATTTAGGGGTGTTACAGGTAAGTAAAAGGTTGGGACCAATGGGTCACTTCCTTGGGGTGGGTACACCCCTTATTATGCCACCCTCCAGTGGGAGGGGGCATATGCCTCACTCTGGTTGGCTGGGTCCCTCCATCTGCAAGATGGCGGGGACTGAGAGTTGTGCTTCACCTCACCTCCCCCACCTGAGGGGTGGGGTTGGCAGAGGTGGGCACACCTCCCTTCCTCACTTGGTTTTCCCGCCGGTTCTCCCGCCCAAAGTGGGGGTCAGAACCGGTGGAGACCAGTTGCTGGAAGCAGCAAAAGGCCTGGAGAAGCTCACAAAGGCGGCAAGCCTTTGAAGCTTCCCCTTCGTGGACCCTGCCCATCCTGGGAGAGTAGGCTTGGCACCTCGTCCCAGGATGCTCATTGTTTCAGGCCCCCGAGAGCAGCAGGTTCTCGACCCAGGGGTCCAGAAACATGTCTGGTGGTGGCAGCTGGGGAGCAGTCACTCAGCCTGGACACTAGTGTTAGGTAATTTTTCAGGGGGCATCTCTAAGATGCCCTCTGTGTGCATTTTCCATTAAATCCCACACTGGCACCAGTGTGGGCTTAATGTGCTGAGAAGTTTGATACCAAACTTCTCAGTTTTCATTAAAGCCATTATGGTTTTGTGGAGTTCGTAATGACAAACTCTCAGCACTATATACTCTTAATGGCATTACTGCACTTACAATGTCGAAGAATTGGCTTAGACACTGTAGGGGTACAGGGCTCATGCACCTGTACCCTCACCACTGGTATAGTGTACCCAGCTAGAGGGGTGGCTAATCTATGCCAGGGCAGTGGGTTGTAGGCATGGCACACAGAGATGTGTGCCATGTCGACTCTTCACTTTGTTCTTCACCAAAACACGCAGCCTGCAAAGGCAGTGTGTGAGTGTAAAGGTACAGGGCCTCTAAGTGTGGCACAATAAGTGCTGCAGGCCTTAGAGGCCTTCCTTGGTCACAGTGCCCTGGGTACCTGTGGTACCATTTACCAGTGTCTGACCTGTGGCCAGAGAGTGCCAATTGGGTTTGGTCTTCAATGCAGTTTTAGGGAAAGAACATAGGCCCTGGGTACCTGATTGGCAGGAGCCCAGGGCACACTCAGTCAAAGTACATCAGCAGTTCAGCAAAAAGTGGGGGCAACCATGCAGAAAGAGGGCACTTTTTCACACACCCCTCCCCCCCCAAACGAAAGAGGATGAGACTAACCTTTCCCTAGAGAGTCTTCATTGTCTAAGTGGAAGAACCTGGAATGTCCATCTGCATTGGCATGGGCAGTCCCAGGTCTGTGTTACACTAAAAAGTCCATTCCCTGTAGGGAGATGGACCACCTCAACAGTTTAGGATTTTCACCTTTCATCTGCATTAGCCATTTGAGAGGTCTGTGGTCAGTTTGAACTAGGAAGTGAGTACCAAACAAGTATGGCCTCAGCTTCTTCAGGGACCAAACCATAGCAAAGGCCTCCCTCTCAATGGCACTCCAACGCTGCTCCCTGGGGAGAAGCCTTCTGCTTATAAAAGCAACAGGTTGGTCTTGGCCTTCATCATTGGTCTGGGATAGGACCGCTCCTATCCCTAGCTCAGAGGCATCAGTCTGCACAATGAACTGCTTGGTATAGTCTGGAGCCTTGAGAATTGGTGCTGAGCACATTGCCTCTTTCAGGGTGTCAAAAGCCTTTTGACAGCTAACTGTCCAGTTTATCTTTTTGGGCATCTTCTTGGAGGTAAGTTCTGTGAGGGGAGTCACAACGGACCTATATCCCTTCACAAACCTTCTGTAGTACCCAGTCAAGCCAAGGAATGCCCTGACTTGGGTCTGGGTTGTTGGAGCTGCCCAGTCCAGGATCGCCTGGATCTTGGGCTGTAAGGGTTGCACTTGGCCTCCACCAACAAGGTGGCCCAAGTACACCACAGTTCCCTGCCTTATCTGGCATTTGGATACCTTGATAGTTAGGCCTGCAGTTTGCAGGGCTTTTAAAACCTTCCCCAGGTAGATCAGGTGATCCTGCCAGGTGGACCTAAAGACAGCAATATCATCTAGATATGCTGCACTAAAGGACTCCAATCTAGCCAGAACTTGATTCGCCAACCTTTGGAATGTGGCAGGGGCATTCTTTAAACCAAAAGGCATAACAGTGAACTGATAATGCCCATCAGGTATGGAGAATGCTATCTTTTCTTTTGCTCCTGGTGCCATGCCAATCTGCCAGTACCCTGCAGTTAAGTCAAAGGTACTTAGAAATTTGGCTGCACCCAATTTATCTATCAACTCATCTGCTCTTGGGATAGGGTGAGCATCTGTCTTGGTAACAGAGTTGAGCCCTCTATAGTCCACACAGAACCTCATTTCTCTCTTTCCTCCCTGGGGATGAGGTTTGGGGACCAGAACCACAGTTGAGCCCTCTATAGTCCACACAGAACCTCATTTCTCTCTTTCCTCCCTGGGGATGAGGTTTGGGGACAAGAACCACAGTTGAGCCCTCTATAGTCCACACAGAACCTCATTTCTCTCTTTCCTCCCTGGGGATGAGGTTTGGGGACCAGAACCACTGGGCTGGCCCAGGGGCTCTCAGAGGGTTCAATAACCCCTAACTCCAGCATCTTGCTGACTTCAGCTCTGATGCTTTCCTTGACTTGGTCTGACTGTCGATAGATCTTGTTTTTGACAGGTGCACTGTCACCAGTGTCCATATCATGGGTGCACCAGTTTGTCTCACCAGGGGTCAAGGAAAAGAGCTTAGCATACTGCTGCAAGACTTGCTTGCAATCAGTCTGCTGTTGGGCAGTGAGGGTGTCTAAAAAGACAACTCAATCCACTGTCCCATCTTTGGGGCTGTATGAGAGGAGGTCAGGGAGAGGTTCACTCTCTGTCTCCTGATCCTCATTAGTCACCATCAGCATGGTGATGTCAGTCCTGTCGTGGAAAAGCTCAAGGCGGTTCACATGGATCACCCTTTTGGGTGTCCTGCTTGTGCCCAGGTCAACCAAGTAGGTGACCTCACTCTTTTTTTCTAGGATAGGGTAAGGGCCACTCCATCTGTCCAGGTTGAAATTCTACCAGTGCAGCTTTTTGGTCATACCAGTGCTTCTGAAGCTCCTGGCTGGCCTCAAGATTTTTGGAAGCTTTTTCCATATACTCTGCCATTCTGGACCTTAGGCCTAGCACATAGTCCACAATCTTGTTTTGGTTCTTGGAGAGGCTTCTCTCAACCCTCTTTTACAACACAGAGTGGTCCCCTGACAGGCTGGCCAAACAGAAGTTCAAAGGGGGAAAACCCCACCCCCTTCTGAGGCACCTCTCTGTAGGCGAAAACCAAGCATGGTAAGAGGACATCCTATCTCTTTTTGAGTTTTTCAGGGAGCCCCATAATCATGCCTTTCAATGTCTTGTTAAATCTCTCAACAAGACCATTGGTTTGTGGGTGATAGGGTGTAGTAAACTTGTACTGCACTCCACACTCTTTCCACATGTGTTTCAGGTAAGCAGACATGAAGTTTGACCCCCTGTCTGAAACCACCTCTATAGGAAACCCTACTCTTGTGAAGACACCAATGAGGGCCTTGGCCTCTGCAGGAGCTGTAGTAGTCCTAAGGAGAATTGCCTCAGGATACCTAGTGGCATGATCCACTACCACTAGTAAGAATTTGTTTCCTGATGCTGTGGTAGGTTCAAGTGGACCCACTATGTCCACACCTACCCTTTCAAAGGGAACCCCAAACACTGGTAGTGGAATTAAGGGGGCCTTTGGGGGTCCACCTGTTTTGCCACTCGCTTGACAGGTGACACAGGAGCTGACAAACTCCTTTACTTTCTGAGACATCTGGGCCAGTAAAAGTGGCTGACTAGCCTTTCCCAGGTTTTGGTTTAGCCCAGATGTCCAGCTAGGGGGATGTCATGAGCTAAAGTTAGTAGGAACTCCCTGTACTTCTGAGGCACTACCACTCTCCTAGTGGCTCCAGGGTTGGGGTCTCTGGCCTCAGTGTACAGTAGCCCCTCCTCCCAATAAACTATGCGGGTACCACTGACATCTCCCTTTTCCTGGGTAGCAGCTTGCTGCCTCAGGTTTTCAAGAGTTAGACAGTCCTGCTGTCCAAGGCACAGCTCTTCCCTAGAGGGTCCACCTGGGCCTAAGAGTTCAACCTGGTAAGGGTCAAGCTCCATGGGCTCAGTTCCCTCTGGGGTGTCCAAGTCCTCTCCCTGAGGAGAGGGGTCCTGATCCTTTTTCTGTTCAGAAGCTGATTTCCCAGTCTTCTAACCTTTCCTCTTGGAAGGTTGGGCCATACTTTCAGGCTCCAACACTTTTTTTTCACCCTGTCTCTTGCTCTGTGCTCTTGTTTTCACACACACAATCTCAGGGATGCCCAGCATTGCTGCATGGGTTTTTAATTCTACCTCAGCCCGTGCTAAGGTTTCCAGGTCATTACCAAGCAGACATGCAGCTGGAAGCTTTGGAGAGACCACTACCTGTTTCAGGCCAATAACCCCCCCAGTCTAATGTCACCATAGCCATTGCATGGTTAGTGGTAACACTGTCAGCATTGATGACTGGGTAAGTTTTCCCAATCAGGTATTGCTCTGGGGAAACCAGTGTGTCTCTCACCATAGTGACACTGGCACCTGTATCACTCAGGACTTCTATTCTAGTCTCATTGATCCAAGGGTATTGCAAGTACTTCTTTAAGTTGGGTGGCCACACAGCTAAAGTGGCAAACAACTTCCCCTTCTGTGACTAGAACTGCTTCAGTGTGCAACCCGATTTGCTCTGGACACACTTCTGATCCCATCTGGAGACTGGCTACACCAGTAGTGGCTGTAAGAGGACTAGGGGGCTTCTTGTTAGGACAAGTAGAATCTCCAGTTAAGTTTCCCAACTTCTTACAGTTGTTACACCAGGCCTTTGAAGGATCAAAGTTATTTCCCCTGTACCTATTATTGGACTGGGAAGAGTTTTGGGAACCACCCCCCTGTGCAGGTGTTTGGGGCCCTTTTGAAGACTCAGGCTTTTTCTCTTGGGGATTCTTACTACCTTTCCCCTGGGGAGGTTTTGTAACCCCTGTCTTTTGGTCACCCCCAGTGGTTGTTTTTGTCACCCTTGTCTTGACCCAGTGGTCTTGCTTCTTTCCCAATTCTTGGGCAGAAATTTGACCTAGGTCTACCAAATGCTGATGTAACTTTTCATTAGTGCAATTACTTAAAATATGTTCTTTCATAAACAAATTGTAAAGTCCATTGCAATCATGCACATTGTGTCCAGTTAACCAACCATCTAGTGTCTTAACTGAGTAGTCAACAAAGTCAATCCAGGATTGGTTTGGGGTTTTGTGAGCCCCCCTGAATCTAATTCTGTATTCCTCAGTTGTGAGTCCATAACCCTCTATCAGAGTTCTCTTCATGAGGTCATAAGACCCAGCATCTGCCCCTGCAAGGGTCAGGAGTCTGTCCCTGCAGTTACCTGAGAACAGTTCCCAAAGGAGTGCCCCCCAGTGTGACTTCTTCACTTTTCTCATTTCACAAGCCCTCTCAAAGGCTGTGAACCATTTTGTGATATCATCACTCTCTTCATATTTAGGGACAATCCCTTTGGGGATTTTAGGATCATAAGATTGCTATTTATCCTTATTAAGTATATTGCTGCCACCATTGATGGGAGCTAAGCCCATCTCTGCTCTCTCTCTCCAGAGCCAGGAGTCTGGCCTCTAGATCCAATCTTTTGGTCAACCTTGCTAAAAGGTTGTCCTCCTCATTGAGGCTGTCCTCAATGTCCTCAGTAGCAACTGATCCACCTGTGTGGACTCTAGGGGCTGAGAGCTTTATTCTTGGAGTCAGGGCCACTGGGGCCCTTCTCTCCCTATCAAGTGGGGGGGGAGGGGCTTGGAAGGTATCCTCATCCCCTCCATCTTCTTCCACATCTGAGCGGTCTTCACCATTCTCAGAGGGATGTCCTTAGCATACCCAGCCAACAGCTCCTGGAGATTTTGGTTTGTGGGATGGGACCCCATGGTTATATTTTTAATTTTGCATATGGACCTTAACGCCTTGCAAGATAAGTGGAGGTAAGGGGTGAGGTCGAGCTCCTCAACCTGGTCCTCTATGCCATTGTAGTTATCTTCACTAACAGCTGGGTTCTTGTTAAGAGACATTGTTAACAAAACTTCTAACCCTCCTTATCCCTAGCTAAAATGAACTTTTATTTTTCTAAAATTCTAAAGGGACTTAGCCAAGGCACTAACAAGACTTTTAGTAATTTGGAAAAATTTTGTCAATTCAAAAAAATCAGAATTCTAAAGACAATTTAATAGTTCTGTTGTGTGATCAGGTGGTAGCCAAGTTAGTCCAACGAATGCAAAGTTGTATATCCCACCGCTGATCCACCAATGTAGGAAGCTGGCTCTGTATATACTTTACCAAAATGAGGTATGGTGTGCACAGAGTCCAGTCGAACTCCAAAGGTAGGCAGAGGTAAAAGTAGATAGCACTTTACTGTCTATTTGTGGTAGTGTGGGCGAGCAGTAAGGCTGTATTAGAGGGTAGTGTTAAGCATTTGTTGTACACACTCAATCAGCAAATGATTTCACACACTCAAAGACTGAACTCAGACCAATTTCGTTTGTATAAAAATATTGTTTAGCTATTTTATTTCTAGAACCAAGCAAGCCTGGCACAGGTAAGTTAAATAAATGCTTTGCAATATATTATGCAGTGTTTACAAGTGATTGCAAGTTCAAATGCAGTTGTTTGAAATACGGGTAAGTCAAGGCATTGAAATTACTGTACAGATTACTTTTTAGATTACTTTTTAATTACTTTTTCTACTCAGTGTGATATGCGTAGATATCACACTGGGACATTTCCTAGAGAGAATGTAAGTAAATCAATTTTGCACAATTGTTATTTTTCAGGTTTCCATACAAATCAACTCCACACTTAGAACATTTTTCAGAGAAAAACAGTCAATAGGTTCCTATGGAGAGAAATGAAGTTAACGGTTACCAGGTAAGTAATCGGTCTTTGGGGTTGAGTTTCTGGGGTAAGAACAAGGGTTCCCCAGGGTCAAGGATGCACTCTTGTTACACCCTCAGCGGCACTAGGGCGGCCTGGAGCAGAGTGCTCAGGCCCAATGTTATCCAATGGGGGATAGAGGTCCAGAAACATGTCTGGTGGTGGCAGCTGGGGAGCAGCCACTCAGCCTGGACATTAGTGTTAGGTCATTTTTCAGGGGGCATCTCTAAGATGCCCTCTGTGTGCATTTTTCATTAAATCCCACACTGGCATCAGTGTGGGTTTAATGTGCTGCAAAGTTTGATACCAAACTTCTCAGTTTTCAGTGCAGCCATTATGGTACTGTGGAGTTCATAATGACAAACTCCCATCACCATATACTCTTAATGGCAGCACTGCACTTACAATGTCTAAGAATTGGCTTAGACACTATAGGGGTAGAGGGCTCATGCACCTGTACCCTCACCACTGGTATAGTACACCCAGCTAGAGGGGTGGCTGATCTATGCCAGGGCAGTGGGTAGTAGGCATGGCACACAAAGATGTGTGCCATGTCGACTCTTCACTTTGTTCTGCACCAAAACACGCAGCCTGCAAAGGCAGTGTGTGAGTGTAAAGGTACAGGGCCTCTAAGGGTGGCACAATAAGTGCTGCAGCCCTTAGAGGCCTTCCCTGGTCACAGTGCCCTGGGTTCCTGTGGTACCATTTACCAGGGACTGACCTGTGGCCAGAGAGTGCCAATTGGGTTTGGTCTTCAATGCAGTTTTAGGGAAAGAACATAGGCCCTGGGTACCTGATTGGCAGGAGCCCAGGGCACACTCAGTCAAAGTACATCAGCAGTTCAGCAAAAAGTGGGGGCAACCATGCAGAAAGAGGACATTTTCTCACAATGTGTGCCTATGAGTGGCACAATACATAAAGGATGTAGTGCTGTGCAGTGGGTGCATGTTAAAGATATGTCCTGGATGTACATATGCCTGTGAGTGGTACAGTACAAGAAGGATGCTGTGCAGTGTGTGTATGCTGTTTACATGCACTGTATGTATGTGTGCCTGTGAATGGCCTGGGTTCCATTTTGGGAGACCCAGACCTGCATGGTGAAACATGAGGAGAGGAGGTAGAGAGATCCCTCCAGACAGATGTTTGTTGCTGTTTTCCTTTGGAGCTAGGTGGGACACACACAGGAGAGGGAAGGACCAGGTCTTCCCTGTACACTTCAAAGGGTGCTCTTTGATTCAGTGAAGAGGTCACAAAGAAGTGACCTGGGCACATCTCAGAAAGTAGATGTGGCAGGTAAGAGAAAGAAAGAGTAGGACTCGGAGCCCTGGACTACCTTTTGATGCACATATGACTGTGGCTGACATCCAGATGTGAACTCTAGTCATCCCAAGGCCTGTGTTTTGGGGCTGTCAGGTTGGGCTCTTCAAAAGAGCAGACCCCCAACATAAACTCAAAGACGCAGACTCTAAATCACATGTACTGTCTGGAAACGGACTAGAAGTAGGTACAGTAGGGATGTGAAGACTCCGTATGCCTGAGGAGGACAACAGAACTAGCCAGAAGTGTGTACTGTCCTAGAGCATCATCAGAGTGAGGCTGCCTGGGAACCCGCCATGCAGCTACCCACGGATGAGGGATCTGCACAGGAAAGTCCTCTTAATTTCCACCCCTCCCCCCCATCATGGGAGAGATCAAAAACACTTACCTGCAACGAGGAGCCGTGAGGAACCTCTGGTCGCCGCAGGAGCGTGGGAATCAGTGAGTGCAGCCTGCCTGGGCCTTGTGCAGTGCCTCACCTCGACCTGCCGCTCCAACGCCCGCAGAGGGGGCGTGCTCAGGATCTCTGGACCCTCCGAGCCTGCAGGTGTGGGTAAGACTGAATTCGGCCCAGTTAGGCGCGGGGTAACTTGCTGGCTAGAATAGTGCATCAGCCTTGGAACACTTTTAACTTTAGAACAGAGTCAGAGTGGACTCTTGAGACTCAGACTACTAGTGGGGCATTCCCAGGATATTGCCAATAGTGAATGGGGAATAACCACTATCGCTAAAGTGAAGAGGAAGTGGGACAGGGAAACACCATGGAAACACTAGAGCCCTGGCCGCAGGGGTATTGTGTAGTTATCTGTGAATGTCGTATTTTACGTTTGTGTTGCTAGCGGTAAAAATAAAATACTTCTCTTTTTTCATAAAAGTATTTGGCAAGACAATGATTTATTGCTGCTGCTTGCACATGTTTAGTTGTGTGGCTTTGTTCATTCCCCTGTATCCGCCTTACCCCGAGGGACCCTTGGACTGCTCGGACCACACTATTCCTGAGACTCAAATGCTGAAAGGGAATTTGGCCGCATGGCTCAGAATCCATAGTAGGCCGGGCCCTGGGACATTAGGAGTAAAAGGCCTCAACCCCCGCAGTTGGGCCCACTGTTTGCCCCGTGGCCCTCTGAAAGGGGCTCTGACACAGGCTAATTATGAGCAGCTGAGTTACAACGAGGGTGAGTGCCTCGCCATTTACTGAAGGGAGTACAAGGATTTGTTGTGGGTGTGGAGAGTACCGCTGTGCCAGGCTCCAACTGGGACCAGAAATAGGCCCGGACAACTCCTAAAAAAGTGTGATCGAGACCATTTGAAGTTCACGACTTCTCCTGAGGCACTGCTTGTCAGCAGCAGAGGGCTAACAGGTTGTAGCGAAGAGATGTAACAAGAACTGAGAAAGATGCGCTAGAGAAGCCCTGTGGATACAAACGCTCCCTGGACCAAGGGAGCAAAATAAAGAGCACAATTAGAATGCCTTTGTGGCCTTCGTGAGTGACGGGCCCTGCCAAGTCAAGCCTTGCTGCCACTTTAAATCACACATTTCTGATCTCAGGTGAAGTCAGGTGCATGTGTCCATGTATAGTAAATAGACATATATACTTGGTTGAGAGAAGGACCACCCAGACTTCCACACTGCTGTGTACCCAAGGACCCTACATGGTCTCCAGGTTTATCTTGTCTCACTCAGTACCATTATAGCCATTTTTGGCTCCTGTCCTTGACTAAAACTTGACTTAGTGGGATGAGAATAGGATCCACCCATCCCCCAGTGCAGCGGTGCTTCAGGAGTTCACCTTCTCTGACCCCCTCAAGTGTCATGAGATGAACCAGCCACTGTCATCCGGTCCTTCCTCTCGGCTGCCATTTTTGGCTCCTGGCCTTGACTAAAACTTGACTTGTTGTTCAAATATCTTTATTGCATATTAAAAGATAAATACATTTCTAATACACTAACAATACAACAGTACAAAGTGAGATATAAATATATTAGTTCCGAATTTTTTTTTAAGAATAAAAAGATTTCATAGCAAAATTCAGTGGACTGGGATAAAAAGGATGGTAAACATATCATTAATTAAAATGTAAGCAAATAAATATCATGACATATATTAGATGTTATAAAATTCATCAAGTAATAATATAAATCCCAGAGATATAAATCAAGCAAAGCAACTGCATATATCAAGACAAAAACATATACTAGTTGTATTGCTTAATAAATAAAAAACGATCAGTCGGGAGAAAAGTGAAAAAGAAGAAGAAAGAAAAGAAAGGAAACAAAGAGGTGAGAGGGGACATCTGCTCCAATGGAAGAAAATAAATTAAGAAGTGGCATCAAAAGGATACTGAGCTACCAACCCCTGAGAAGACAAATTCATATAGTTGTCCAGAGACCGCCAAACATTACTGGAGATGAAAGGCGAGTAATGATTTTTCTCAACAAAAGTATGAGCTCCACGTAAATATGAGACCCTTGCCCACCAGGTATGATAAGATAGAAGGTGAAAAGATTTCCATTCTGTTAGTATAATTTTAACAGCTATGGATAAAAGTAGATCTAATATCTCCAGATCCGTATTGTCAAGGGGTAAAGGAATAACTGCAGCCCATGGACCTAGTAAAATCATAGGCAAAGAAAGTTCTATATGTGTATTAAAAAATTAATGATAAATGTTTCTGTATCGGGCCCCAAAAGGAATTTAATAACGTACATTCAAAGAACATGTGTGGATGGGTGCCTGGTACAAGAATACAATTCCAACATAGATCACTATCACGAAGTTTCAATTTATGTAAACGAGCCGGGGTCCAATGTAGAAGATTTAATGTGAAGAATTTAGATTGGATAAGCGAAGGAGCAATTTTATTGCGTAGGGATAATTTCCCAATCAAATACCAAGTATCTTGTGAAATATGTTTAAAAATGTCATCTGCTAAATGGTGAGACCATTTATCAGAAGTAATCGTAGACTGTGAAGGGAGTGGAGCGGATAAGAATTTATAGATTTTAGACGCAGTATGGCCTGAATGTAACCACATAGAAAGGAGTGAGACAATACTCGAATCCGTGGACAGGGGTATTTTAGTAATTTTAACCTTTAGTTTCAAAAAAGAATAAAAGTCCATATTAGAAAGATGATATTTCTTGGCTAAAAAGGAAAAGGGAAGCGGATCATGATTAGAGTCATATAGGTCCTTCACCAATCTAATACCTTTGGCCGCCCACAAAGAGGCTACGCCTGGATCAATGTCAGTAGCAAGTTTAGGATTATGCCATAATGAAGACCATCCTGATTTATGTATAGGTTTAGAAACTTTTTTATCAACGCATTTTATTGCATTAATCGTGTCTAATATAATACGTTGAGAATGGTCTAAACTAAGCTTAGAAGCTGTGAGAAAAGAAGGGGTAGAAAAAGGAGTGCAAAGTTCCCTTTCAATATAAATCCAAGGGGGTACCAGTTGTGAATCCGGTAAGAACCAAAGAGCACCTTGAGAAGCTAGGAAGGAAATCTGATATAGATTCCAATCCGGAAGATTAGAACCACCCAACTCAGAAGGTTTTCTGAGGTATTTGGAGGCAATTCTAGCTCTCTTATCGCTCCATAAGAATTTTGAAGAGATTGAATCAAGCTCGTGGAAGAAGGCAGAAGAAAGTTTTATAGGTAACATAGAAGATAAAAAATTTATAATCGGGGTTATCATCATTTTAAGAGTTTGTAATCTTCCCCACCAAGAAATATATTTAGGAGACCAGGAAGATAAAAGGCCTTTAACCTTGTATATGGTATGAGATTCATTATAGGTGATAGTATCTGACAGGTTCTTACAGAACCAAATCCCTAAGTATTTGATACGAGTCGATTGCCATTTAAAACCTGAATCACCCATGTGAACAGGAAAACACAATGCGTTTAGAGGGAACAATTCCGTCTTCTCTTTGTTAAGAGTGTACCCAGAGACGAGTGAAAAATCACTTATGATGATAGAGATAACGGGGATTGCTGGTGCAATATCTTCTGAAAAAATAAGAACGTCATCCGCGTACGTGGCCGTTTTAAGCGTGTATGAACCAAATTGAAACCCCTTAATGCCCTGATTCAGATTAAGTAGACGAAGAAGCGGATCTATAGATAGAAGAAAAAGAAGGGGTGAAAGAGGGCACCATTGTCTACTGCCCTGACAAAGATTAAAAAAGGAAGATGTAGCACCATTAATTCTGATATTAGCTTTTAGTTGCGTAAGAAGAGACATGACCGTATTAATAAATGAATCGCCAAGGTTATGGGATTCTAAGCCTGCCTGTAGAAAAGGCCAAGATACTTTATCAAAAGCCTTTTCGGCGTCAAGGGTGATCGCCGCCGATGGCAATACTGAAAGCTTTGCTTTTTCTAATATATGACAAAAGGTCCGAATGTTGTCTCTGGCAAGTCTCCCTTTTACAAAACCTGTCTGGGAATCATGTATGAGATTAGGAATGTGACACTCTAAGCGTTTAGCTAAGACCTTGGCAAAGATTTTAGCTTCCATATTTAATAATGAAATTGGACGATAATTTTTAGAATCAGCATGATCTTTACCATCCTTTGGTATAACTACAATGGTAGCCTCAGCAGCCAAACCAGAAACCTTACCAGAAACAACATAATCCTCAAAAATCATCTTAAGATAATTGAAGGAGTAAAAGTTTTATAAAAGGCGATAGGAAAACCATCCGGCCCTGGAGCTTTCCCCGAGCGAGTAGCCTTAATGGCCTGGATGATTTCCTCAATCTCAATTAGTTTCCCTAATTCAATCATATCAATATGGGAAATAGTATTAGTAGGAATTGACTGAAGAAACTGTTCAAAGGTAGTCTTGGTAGATTGATCTTTAGGAGTATATAATGTTTCATAAAATTCTCGAAAGACCCCAAGAATTTCTTGGGTATGGAATTGTTTTGAACCATTTTTATCAGTAATATGAGAAATGCGGTCGTATTGACATTCGTGTTTTGATATTTTAGTGTGGCAGCCAAGAGCTTACCAGCTCTATTCCGTAACAATAAATGACGAGATTTTTGGGCATGTACACCAATATAAGCTCTTTTAGTGACTATGGAATTACAAGAGTATTTCAGGTTTTTGATATCCTGCAGGAGTGATTTGTCGATTGATTGTCTAAATAATTCCTCTTTGCGTTTAATCTCATCCCCCATATATTGAAGGGATTTTCTAATGTCACTGTTCCTTTTGGCCATTTTTTTAATAACATGACCCCGTATAGTACATTTAAATGCATCCCACAAAACAATTGGAGAGTTCACCGAAGATTCATTATCCTTAAAGAAGTTATCAATTTCCATATTAAGATCTTTAACTTCATTATTATCTTCCAAAATTTCTGTATTGAGACGCCAGTTACGAGGGCCTCTTGTATCTGTGAGATTAAGAATAGTTAAAGACACCGCCGCATGGTCAGAAACAACTATTGGATGAATCATGACATTTATAGTATGTTTTAAAAGAGAGGCATCTACCAAAAGATAATCAATGCGAGAAAAGCTAGAATGTGGCGAGGAGAAAAACGTGAAATCATTACCCGTAGGATTATGCAATCTCCATGCATCAACCAGATGATGAAACGAGCACATATTGAGTAAGTGTTTATGCGCCCTGGGGGGTCGAAATTTAAACGCAGAGTGTCTATCCAAAATAGGATCAAGGGGAAGATTAAAATCCCCGCCAACAATTGTTCTAGAATTCTGTGGAATATCAGTATGTTTTTTATGTATGGTGCGCCAAAAAAGTGGGTCATCAATACTAGGGGCATATAAATTCATAATGTATAGATCTTCCGAACCATTAGTCAATCGGGTAAGTAGCCATCTACCACTGGTGTCATGCTCAGCTGTAACAATAGACAAACCCTTTTGGAAATAAGAGTGACCACCCCATTTTTCCCCCCAGAGGCCTCAGAACAAGTAACATCAAGAACCCAATCTTTCCTCATAAGAAGAGCCTCTTTAAAGGCTATCTTTGTCTCTTGAAGTAAAACCACATCACCAGATAAACTTTTACAGTAATCCAAAATGTTGTTCCTTTTAACTGGATGATTCAATACCCGAACATTAAGTGAAACTACATTTAAGCCTGTCATAGATATGTAAGGAACAACAAGATTGAGTACATCTGATAAAGAGGTAAAAGGGAAGCCAAGAAACAATTAAAAACTAAAGGAAGTGTCACATAAATCCCAAAATAAAATGAAGCAGATGTCCCGGAATTAGGATAAAAAGAAACGAAGGGAGTAAAGACTAGAAAGAAGAAAAGAAAGAGCAAGAGTTCTCCAGAAAAAAATGGAGCATTAAAAAGTGTAACCCCACCAGGGGATATCTGTAGTAGACAAATTGCTTGGGGGAAACAACGTGGAGGAGCAACAGCAGAGGCCATCAACCGCGGTGCAGACGGCTCAACAATAAATATGTCTCTGAGCGACGAAACAAGTGTACTAATACCAGTGTATTACTATATTGCCTATAACCCATCAATAAGAATAAATAATGCAAATTCAATAAGTATAACATACTTGAACATTGAAAAAGACATATATCATGTCATAAATAGAAAAGGTGAGGTTATATTAGCAGATAAATATCAATCTAAGTTATTATAAATAACAATGTGAGGTATTATAAATATCAATCTAAGGTATTATAAACCGGCCGATAAAGTTAATATAAGTAAGATGCAAAGAGGATAATAACAAAATATAGAATGTAAAATATCTAGTCCATTATAAATTGATGGAAGTCAGGAACAGTCTCATACAATTAGAGCATTTAGTAATAAGAATTAAATAGAGTATCTAACATTAGATGCAATTCATAAGTTCAGGATAAATATACAATAAAAGAAAAGGGTCAAATCGACAAGTGAGTAGATAAGTTAAAATTGTGCATATAAAACAAGAGTCAGCAAAATAATTTGACATTTCAATAATGAACAATAATGCAGATAAATAATAAACACACATAAATAAGTTATCGCCAACGTAGAGTAATAAGAAGAGACGAAATGTCAAGCAGAAATTAGAATAAACGAACCAAATAGAAAAAACGAGTAAAAGGTAGAATAAAGGAAAGAAAAGAAAATAGAATATGGAAATAGAGGATAAGATACTTACTTTTGTCATGAGAATAAAGAGAGAGAATGGTAATGATAAGTCCAACTATAAAGTGTTATTACACCAATGAGGTTTCATAACTATGACCTAAGATAAATGTATAGCTATTATGACATTGGTGACGAATGATGTCATGAAATAATATATTTATTTAAAGAGATTACTGTCTAAAGGGACCACAAAACAGAGGAAGAACAGAGTAAGGAGCAAGATTGAAATTGGAAAAAGCAAAAGAAATAAAACACGAGGAGACAAGAAAGATAGAAATGAGTAAGAAAGTAGATATACATTGACAGTAGTACAGTTTTAACAATATACCTACAGAAGAGCCCCAGAAAAGTAGGTCGACCAGACTGTACATAACATGCAAGGGATGTGATCCCAAATAACATTAATAATAGTACGGCAAAATGCATTATCCTGTAAAAAGGAAAATCAGTTAATAGATAATAACTAATCTAGGATGAACGAAACTTCAGTGTGTAATCACCAATTGTAGGAAGAACACAGAAAAACAGCAATAACCACAAAGATTGTGGCAAGGCACAAAAAACAGAGAACCAACATGTGTAATAGCTGAATGAGAAACATTAGGCACAGAGAAATCAATAACTGTAAATCGTTAAGGGCGAGAAGCACCATGAAGAGAGTCCGAATCCATCTGCGATTCAGATTGATTGTCCAAGAATGTCGAGAGATCTGAAGGTTCATAAAAAATCTGTGGACGGCCTTTGAAAGTTATTCTGAATCTTGAGGGACCAACAAAGGAAAATGGAATGTTCATATCAATGAGTCTATTGCGTAAATCAAGAAGCCTTTGTGACGAATTACAGTGTCCCTGGCAAAGTCTTGTGATATTGATATTCTGTGACCTTCCCATTGTATTGTTTTAATCTTCCTCATTTGTGCCAGAATTTGCTCAGCATGTTGGTGATGCAAAGGTTTAAAGATCAAAGGTCTGGGAGAAGACATCGTTTTAGGTTTAAAAATTGGGACTCTATGAGCACGTTCTATCTCAAAATCCTTGTGGAACGCAATATTCAGAACATTTGGGATCCAAGTAAGAAGTCAATCACTGAAGGAGCAGATTTCTCACAATTCTCCGGTAATCCAAAAATACGAAGATTACTTCTACGATTCCGATCTTCCTGCTCAGTTAGGTCCCTTCTTAATGAAACCATGGAACGCTCCAAACTTTGGATGTGTTTAGCTTGTTTGTTTGTAAAGTCTTCTACACTACTTATTCGCGTTTCAGCGTTGGAAACACGTAATGAGAGATTTTTTAGGTCATTTCGAATTGCCGCCACCTGTACTTGAAGCAGATTTGTGTTCGTTTTGGTACTCTGTGCTATATCATGAACAGTATTGAGTTTGAGTAATATAGCTTCTAAAGTTGAGGCAGAGTCAGGACTACCTTTAGCTGTTGATTCCGGGGTAGGTGAGGTCTGCTTAGAGCGTTTCAAATTACCCTTGGAATCTCTGGGGCATATTAGCAACGCTTTGCGATAACTATCACAAAGCGTGCTTAGCGCTCATTTTCTTAACGCCGGCTATCGCAGGTCTTTATCGCGGAGATATCGCGTTATTAGCAACGCGTATCTCCAAGGCGATAAGGATTCCTGCGATAGCGGGGAAATCGCCGTTTTGCATAGAACATCGCTGGTTTTCCAGCGATGTTCCCTGCAAAACGGCGATAACCTTGCTGATACGACCCTGTGGTCGTATCAGCAGAATCCACCCCCTATGTTAGGGATGGCTAAGTCAGGATTTAAGCAGACGTTAGATTTTGGCGAAAACGGACGTTTTCGCCAAAATCTAACCTCTGCTAAAATCATGTGGGCTGCATTGTAAATATCGCGATGTGAACATCAGCGATATTTGCAACGTAGTCCATCCGGGGTACGCCCAGTAACGCCCACTTTGCATCTCATTGGAGATGCAAAGGGAGGCGTTGGGAAAAAGGGTGCTAACATGCGATTATGCATGTTAGCACCCTCTTGTTGATAGGGCGATAGTTTTATCTCCGTTTTTCTGGCTTTTAAAGCCAGAAAAACGGAGATAAAGCCCTTGCTGATATGCCCCAAAGTCTTTGGTGCTAGCACCCATGCCTTCTGCCATTGGATAAGGTTGTGACAGCAACAAACCGATAACCTTAGTATAGATAGAAGGAGCAGGTAAGGTGATATATGGCCATAAAAATTTGGGTAAGGAAATACCTGCTGTGTGTAGCAAGGTTACACTGTAACACCCCCGTGAAGTGCAGGTTTTGTACAAAAAAAGGAGAGGTATTAGTAATAAATCTCCAGGGACTAAAACTTGACTTAGTGGGATGAGAATAGGTTCCACCCATCCCCCAGTGCAGCAGTGCTTCAGGAGTTCACCTTCTCTGACCCCCTCAAGTGTCATGAGTTGAACCAGCCACTGGCTTCTGGTCCTTCCTCTGAGCCTACAGGTGCTTCCCAGGGCTGAGACTCATCACCTGAGGCCACGAATGGCTATGAGAGGGACTGGCCACCTTCCCTTCTGGAGCCTCTGGATGATCTAAAGCAAGGCTCAGGGTGTGGGCAGCACTCAACCACACTCCATCCATCTATGTAGACATACTTTGCTTAAGACTGACTGTCAGACTCCCCCATTAGTAAAACAGGAGCATAGTGTCATTAAACTAGTCGACAAACTGACTCAGTGAGGCAAGTGCCTGTCACAGAGGTTTGTACGTAAACACAGGTCAACTATTGGGTGCTGTCAGGGCCAATTCAGCATTTCATCCTTACAAGGATGTTTCAATGTATTCCATTGAGTTGGATCATCATAATACCTGCTGTTTAGGCTCCAAGAGACACATCCGTGTGTGCTGTGCATTAATACTGTAGTACACTGAAGTACACAACTAACGCTATTGTAGGGTCTAGGCGATGGAGTCTCTCCTACTCCATAGAGGGGTGAGGTAGAGTAAAGAATGCCGGCAAGGTGATGGTTTGGCCAGCGTGGAACAGCGTCACGACTTTGACAAGAAAGGATGCCCTTGCCCGCAGAACCAGTTTGTCTGGGAAGAAGGTGGTATAAAGAAAGGGTGAACAGAGAGCGTCCTCTGATTTCTCATCGGTTTCATGTGATGCAGAGAGGAAGAGAAGGAATAAAGACGCCTTATGACAGGTGGAAGTCACTCTCTTTGATGGTTAGTGGGGCCCTTTGGCACCCATCTCCCACACTCTGAACAGCTATAATTCTGTTCTTACTAATTGTGGCTGCAACGCCAGTGCCCTTTGTGCTCGACTAGCTCTGAGCCGGCAGCAACCCTGGTGAATGCAGAAGAGTCTCTTCCAGATCAGGAGCACCTGCACACTGAACGTTTTGGCCAACAGGCGCTGTACCCTCTCAGGCCTTCATCAGCAGCCTCTGCCTGGCACACACAGAGCTCCAGGGCTGCTCCTGTCTTTACCGAGTTGTATCTTTCAGTGGCCAACAGATGTCTCCTGCTAGAAGCAGTGTAACCAAGGGTGAGAACAGAGGCTACCAGACAATACTGAATACTTACAGGAAATGTTTATTTCATCCAAACCCAGTGCTTCAAGTGGGATGAAAAGGGTGGGTGGCAACTCTAAATGGGGTGCGTGTGGCCAAAGAAGCATGACTAGCAAACCCTCCCAAGAAGCGTGGCCTATGTATTTAAGGGCTTAAAACATGTTACCGGAAATGCTGTGCTTTATAGATGTGCCATCTGACACTGGTCAGTATTTAAATGCCTTTCTGTGAATTTTCTGTTATTGCACCTGGACATATAAGACAAGGGACTAAAACAAGCCAGACCTATAGGATTTGTCAATGCTTGTTAGCATCATCAGATAAATAAGTAACAACAATAAGCAATAATTTTCTTGTGACTATTAGAATTGTTTTAAACAACACTGTCCATTAAACATTTCTCAGGCTTGTGGAAGGGGGAGTGGTCTTGTGGAAGGGGGAGTGGTCTTCGGAGTGTCTCGGTCGCTGCCATTCTCCTTCTTACACCACTTTCCTTTGCATCACTCAGCCTGTTAGACACGTGCACCCTTCTTCTGCCCCATCTTCTGAAATCACCCATCTGCATACCTCACATGTTATTTCTTACTCTTCAGCACAGTCTTTTCACTCTCTCCTTCTGCACGTCACTCCCCCTGTACACAGCCCATCCACTCACTTGTGAGCACTGCATTCACTTTCTTTTGGTGCTGTCAGTATTGTGACAGCTGTGTATCTCCTTCACACACTTTCTCATTGAATCGTGATTACAATTGGAACATATGTGATCATCGCTCTGTGCGATCTGCAGAGAGGCCAAGGATTGGATGACCACATATTCTAAACCAAACACACAGGCAATCGCTCTGGGGCACATTCCAACCAGAAAGTAGCATTAGCGTCCTAAGTGGCCAATGGTACGTGCAGACGTTGGTCCCTTGTTCGCTGTGCCATTGGACCAAGCTTCGCCTCACTGATGAGCCCACGGACCACTGCCTACTCTTAAAAAAATGAAACTGCAAACTTTCTTTTTTTTCTTTTAAAATGCATCCCATTTTCCGTTAAGGAAAACGTGATACATTTAAACAAAAAAAAAGATTGCTTTATCAAAAAGCAATCACAAACATGGTGGTCTGCTGAACGCAGCAGACCACCATCTCTATGATGGCTGCGATTCCTAATGGGCTGCAAATTGTGACCTACTTCATTAACATTCATGAGGTAGGTCTATTTGCGACCCATTAGGAATCACTAATGAAACAAAACAGTATCATACATTAGGGAATCGGTATTCGTAATGTTGGTACATCTAGCCCTAAGTGTATAAACGATCTCTTTGGGAGCAGCCATTTGCTTTTTGTCAGTAGGGCTTTGCAAATCAAGAACTCATTCATAATCCCCAATGGCGGAACACAATTTAGACTGGGACATTACAAGCCTACAAAACCATCAACCTTTTGACCATATTGAGAGTACAATACTTAAAAGCCAGGAATCAAAGCAAACCCGAAGATGCGGGTCATGGATGGGTGGAAGGAGCTTGTATCGATAAGGCAATTCATTGGGCCACACCCTGGGAAAACGTCTGCCCCACTGGAGAATATTAAGAGGCCGCTACGGCGATTCAATGCTGCGGTACACTACGCCAGCTCAATGCCAAGTGCTGAGGTGGTGGTGTGCAGTGCTGGTCATAGATAAGACTAAATACTGCTGAATTTCTTTATAAGTTTTGGTCAAGGAAGTGCTTTAAAAAGAATTGCTTAAAGTTAGCACACTTTACATCCCATATTTAGACGCCCATGTAGCTGAATGGCAAATGTCCTGGACAGGAACTCAACGTGCCAACGCAGTGGTAGCAGTCTTGCTGTGTAAAGGCTCAAAGGGAGTGCACATCAAATATGTGAGGTCAAGGTTAAGATTCCAGTGCAGCATAATAAAGAAAGGAAAAAACAAATGTTGGCGTCCTTTTCTAAAAAATAAAAACAGCATCACAACAGGTGATTTAAATAAAGAGGGCTTGTCCGGCAACCGTAAAAATGAAGAACGAGACAAAAGCTACCCTTTGACTGTGCCCAAAGCAAAGCTTTTCCAGGTGGAGAAAGAACAAAACACAAAATGTCAGATAACCTGGCCTGGAGAGGGTTATTCTGGCATGTGGTGCACCGGACCCCAGATTTGTCCCAACCACGGGCCAGCTCAGGTTACGTTAAGGGACGCCTGACTCCCAAGATGATATCAAACAACTCAGGAGAAAGGTTCAGAGGTATTCAGCTGCCGCCACTCAATCTCTAAACCATGATGGTGGAGATTGTGGCGGGCCGGGTGCAAAACTCTGCCCCTTTGCTGCAACAGTAGATCCTCCCAGAGGGGCAGCCTGATTGGAGGACAGATTCTCACGCCCAGGAGCTCTGGACACTGTACTGTCTGTGCCCCATCCGGGGCCACTAGGATGACTTGGGCCCGGTCATTCCTGATCTTCTTCAGAACTCGTGGCAGGAGAGGTATTGACAGGAAGGCATACTGGAGTCCTGAGTCCCAACATAGGTGGAACACTTCTCAGAGAGAGAAACGCCTTGAAAACTCGAACGCTCAGAACTGACATTACGTGTTCTTGGCAGTGGCGAAGAGATCGAGCCAAGGTTCTCCCCATGCCTGGAAGGGACCTTGCACCAAATACAGGTGTAAACTGCCTGTCCACCCTGGCATTCAAAGATCCTACCAGGTGGTTTACCATGTTGAAGATGCATTGATAGTCCAACCATTTCCAAAGCTGCAAGGCCTCCTGACACAGGGTCCTTTACCCCATCCCGCCCTCTTTATTGCACTACCACATGGCAGTAGTGTTGTCCATGATCATCTGTACCAGCCCCCCTTTGGTGGATGGCTGGAAGGCTTTCAGCGCTAAGCAGATGGCCCTCAGCTTCAGAAGGCTGATTTAGAGCCAGGCCACGGGCAGAGACCAGACACCTCTGATCTCCAGCTCTTCCAGGTGGCAGTTCCAGCCAAGAAGCGGTGCATCGGTCACCATTGTCAGCTCTGGGTGGCGTACTGCAGGTCTTTTGCATTCTCCTCTGAGATCTGGATGTGGTTGGAGGAATCCACTTGATGTTGGGGGAACTCAGACTTCCGATCCCACTGCAGAGCCTGCATGTGCCACCTGGTGTGCTTCACCAACAGGAGGCCGTTATTCCCAGCAGCATCAAGGTCGACTTCACTAAAATTCGGGACAGAGGCTAAAAGATTGGAATCATAGCCTGAATGTCCTGGACTCTCCTCTCCTGGAGAAAGGCACAAAACTGGACCTCATTCAGAACGGCTCTGATGGAAGGGAGCATTTGAGAAGTAGTCAGGTGTGACTTTGGTGTCTTGATAATAAACCCCACAGGCAGCAAGAGGTGGGTGACAACTGCCTGAGGTGAGCCAGCCTTCAGCAGCCAGTCATCCAGGTAGGGGAAGACTGGGTCCACTGGCCTCTGAAGATGTGCTGCCACCACCGCCATCATGAGCACTGATAGGACCAAAGGGGAGCAGAGTGACCTCAATATGCTCCTGTCTCCCATGAACTGCAGATAGCACCTGTGGGCCCGCAGGACGGAGATGTGAAAATAAGCGTCCTGCATGTCCAACGCTACTAACCAGTCTCCAGAGTCGAGGGGAGACAGTTGCTGCCAGAATAAGCACCTTGAATGTGTCCTTCAGAAGAAAGATGTTGAGAGGGCACTGGTCTAAAATCTAAAATCATCATGTGATTGTCCCTCGTGTGGTCTGGTGTAGGGAGGAATCAAAATCCGTCCCAGTCTCTTAATTTTCTGTCTCAGTCTTTGTGAAGTTTTGAGTTTTTTACTTTTAGAGTTGTCATTTAACTATGGTGTTGCTAATCTGAGAAAAGCAAACAAAGACTTCCAGGAAAGTCTTTGCCGTGTTCCTCTTAGGTAGGAGAGCATCAACATTTTCTGGTAGGGACTTCTAACTGCAGATTCCTCACCTTTCGAATATTTCATCAAGTGTCAGACTGGATCCGGGTATCTTTAGAAAACGAGACAGGTGCTCTGTCTGGTAGGCTTCGACCTAAAAAGGGGACCCTAAGACCCTCAATGGCAAAGCCAACAGATCTTGCATATGCAAACCTATTGGCTTTGCCAATGCTTGTTCTTTTTGGAAAGCAGGAACAGTTTTGCATAGAATCAATAGGAACAGATTGGCATTCTAGCCACAAGTATGGGAACGCTGATCAGAGTGGCTGCCACCCCCTTCTACCTCTGTATAATTTCTGGTTCCTTCCCAACAACAATGTTCACGTTAACAAGAAGGAAGCAACCATTGAGAAGCAGTGTGTAATTTAAAGGAGAAATACTATAAAAGATGTTTTAAGGCGAGTAGGCTCCAAAAATATTTTTTTTCAAAAAGAATATAAGAATTTGATACATTATCCCTTCAATGAGCAACTCTTACTGCCACTTTGATTCAAGAATCTCTTTTGCTATTGCCAGCGCCCCTGCTCCTCCCGCCTGACGTGGGTTCAGCGAGTGACTTCATGACAGGAAAGCACATCTTGGCATGGACTTGGTGAATGACTTTATGACAGGACATCATTTCCTGGCATGGACTTAGCGGGTAGCTTCATGACAGGACATCTTATGTCCATGTCCTACAAAGGAGACGTGTTTCAAGACAACCCGACACCCCCTCGTGATGAAGCAACACGTGCTATGATTATAATCAAGGGCTCTACTGTTCCTCGCTGCTCAAAACAAACTTAAATTATACTTAACAGAAATCCTTCTCTTACGTTAAAAAGTCATTGTTCATGGTATGCTTTTACTGATTTTAATTCCTTCTATTTTAACTTCAGCTAGAAGCTTTCTTCTATGTAGAAAGCTGTACAAAAATTGGTTAGCAACTAGACGTCACTGCCACACTAAGTGAAACCATTTACATAAACTTCCGCAAAAGCCTAAAAACCTGGTTATTCAATCAATAGTCTTCCTGCAATCTGCCCGTGTCTGTTGGCGCCGGGAAACCTCCGGGTAGCTGTGCGCCTTATAAAATTATTAATAATAATAATAAGTGCGAGTGAAGCCAGTGTAAATTATTTTTTTTTCCTAACCCTTGTTAGGGCCTCGTTTCTGGTTCAGATACATCAATCGTCACCTTCCACAAAGCCCTATTTTAATCATAAGTCGTTGGTAACAAACTTGACAACATGTGCACAAGCTATCCCATTGACCTTTTACCTGTGAAGGAAAAAGGTCACGTTAGTCAAATACATACAGTAAATAACTACATTTACTCCACCTGTTTTCATCCGCCTTCCCCTCTCTCCTGTCACCGACCGGTTCCTGGGCATGGGGAAAAAAGGGCAAAAAACAGGTTAGTGGCTCCTCCGGGGCCCCCACCCAGGTAAGGGTAGGGGGACCCCCTTGGGTCCTCAGCTGTCATCGTCTTCGTTTCCTAAGACTTCCAGGGCCCCCCCGTGTGAGGGTACAAGGAGACCCCTTTGGGTCCTCTGGTTTCGTCATCGCTGTCTTCATCTGATACGTCCAGTGGTGCGTAGTCGCGCAGGAGGCTGTGGATCATCTTATGGCACGCCAGGGTTGATGTCTCCTTCTTCCCTACTACCAGGCGGTTTCTGGAAAACAGAAGAACATCTTTAAAACAGCACAGGAGTCTCCAGCAGTTCTGGAGGTCACTCAGTGCGTGTGTCCCTGGGAACAAACCATACATCACAGAGTCCGCGGTGATGCAGGGCATAGGTATCCAGGCCCTAAGCTCTGTGCATAGGGCCTTCAGCAGGTTCTGTGCATACGTGCACTCCCAGAAGAGAAGGTATGTTGTCTCGTCCGCGATGCACCCTCTTGGGCAGGACTTGTATCGGTTGAGTCCTCTTGCGTGCATGAAGGCTCTCACGGGAAGTCCTCCTTGGATGGCCATCCAGGCGATGTCTTTGTGCTGGTTGGTCAGGCTCTTGGATGCGATGTTTCCCCACACGTGGTCCGCTGTGGCAGAGGGGAGGGTGCCGATCGGTTCGCTGATGTCCTTTGCTCGTATCTGGTGTTGGACAAGCTTTGGGGTCCATGTGGCGGGGGTGGCAGGCTCCAGCCCGTACTCCTTCACGAACTTCTCCACTTCCTTGTAGAACCACGGGGTCTCCCAGTTGTACGGGACAGCGCTCACCCACTCTGCCCATCCGAGGCGCCTCCACGTTGGCAACAGGAAAAATCGTGCCAACAGAAAGCCAATGTGACTCTCGTCTTTGGTCCTCAGGGTGCTCCTCACGCAGTGGCACACAAAGATTCCCCTCAGGATGGTGGCGATGTCTGGCACTCCCTTGCCTCCCTTGTCGTGGGACTTGAACATCACCGCCGTCTTCACCCTGTCCATCTTTGAGCTCCAGATGAAGTAGAAGATCATTCTCGTGATCGCCTTGGCCGTGCGGGACTACAAAGGCCACACTTGGGCGACGTACTGGAGCACTGGCAGGGTCTCGTTCCGCAGGACCAAAGACTTCCCTTCGATCCTCAGCTCCCGGAGGCTCCAGAGTTCCAGCTTCTGCCTTGTCATCGCCAGTCTCATTTCCCATGTCTTCTCCGCTGCATGTTCTCCGCCGAACCAGACTCCAAGGATCTTCAGGAAGTCCTGCTTGATGGGGAATGGCAGTGGGTCTCGGGTGGAGGTCCAGTGTCCGAAGAGTAGGGTTTCCGACTTGGCGCTGTTGATCGTCGCTCCTGACACCTTTCCAAACTCAATACAAGTCCTCTCCAGTTCTCTCACAGATGGTCCGTCCGCGCAGAAGACTGAGACGTCGTCCATGTAGAGGAAACACTTCACTTCACCCTTTCCGTTGCTTCCTAGGGCTATCACTCCTCTGACGTCATATCCTGTCATGGACTCAGCGAGTAACTTCATGACAGGACATCATATCCTGTCATGGACTCAGAGGGTAACTTCATGACATGACATCATATCCTGTCATGGCCTCAGAGGGTAACTTCATGACAAGGCGTCATATCCTGGCATGGACTCAGCGGGTGACTTCATGACAGGACGTCATATCCTGGCATGGACTCAGCGAGTAAATTCATAAGAAACTGTCATAACTAGGAGATGTATAGAAACCGAGAGCCCCTCCTAGAGTAGCAACACGTTATGTAATATTGACACACGGTCTTGAATATACAACCTGTTCATACTAATCTAAATTGTGAGTTAACCAGATATCTCCACTAAAATACCTAAGACATTCATTTTTAAATATATTTTTTTAACTTCTGTGTTAGGCTTCCTTCTATGTAGGAAAGCCCGGCAAAAATTGGTTAGCAACTGGATTTCACTGCCACACTTTGAGGGTCATTACGATGACCGGCGGAAAAAAATCCAACCGCCATGGTAGCGGAAAATCACCGTCCGCAGGTACCGCGGAAACACCTCTGACCCTATTAGGATCAACCGCCAAAATATTCCAACCGCGGCGGTAGGAGGCATCGAAACACCGCCCGTAGACGGCAGAGAAGGGGAAAATCCAACCGCGGCGGTCGGTCTCACAGCATAAACACACCAAACCGCCGCCAGGCACGCGGAGTGACCGACAATGATATTATGATATCCCCGATGTCACAGCAGTACGGTCCACTGTATCCGACCGCCGCGGTCGCTAACAGTAATGAATGTGAGATACGGCGGAAGGCCTGCAGCATAGCCATCGCTGCGGATGCTCCATCAACAAAATGGCGGCCAAGGAAAGAAAAACACAATAAGGCCACCAAATGCACACAGGCAACTAGCCCTGCCCCCAAAATAACCTGAAACATCCCAATTACACACCCCCATGGCAAATTCAAACACACAAATCACAGGACAACCCACACAGCACACCTGACAGCATTACACCATCTTGACACACCCACATAGTTGAGCATAAAACCAGCCCCTTCCCTGACCACAATCCTTTGCAAAACGACTCAACAGAAGGAAACAACACCAGAGCACTAAGGAGAGCCAAACCTGCACACATCACACCACCACCACAACACACACACCACCTACACCACCCACACCACCCTCATAACTGCACCCCAAAACATCAGCACAGCACACACCATGGCACCACAGGAAATGCCAAAATTCACAGACACTGAGTTGACAGTAATCGTAGATGAGATAGTCAGAGTACAACCACAACTCTTTGGTAGCATGGTCCAACAGACACCATTAGCCACAAGAACAAACATGTGGGTAAGGATAGTGGACAAGGTCAATGTAGTAGGGAACGTGACCCGTAACAAGCATGAAATCCAGAGGCGGTGGCATGACCTGAAGAGTGTTGTCAAGAAGAAGAGGGCCAAGAACCGTGAGCTGGCTGATGCGACTTGTGGAGGCCCTCCCATTCCACCAAAACCATCCTCTGCGTGGGAGGAGAAGGTGCTTGCCATACTGCATCCAGAGAGTCTTGAAGGAATACCCGGGGGAGTGGAGGCTGGTAAGTACCAACTAATGTATACCATGAAACTGCCATGTACTGTCTTGCACAACTACAAAGCTACATCTCTGAGGCACAAGTACATTCATCTGCACCTCAATACCAAACACAGGTCTCACTGATTTAACATTCACCCCATCTGAATCATCACAAAGGTACACAACATCAACTGTGTTGCATGTGTCCAGGCAAGCAGCACTACAACTCCCACCAGCCATCCCTGTCCCACCTCTCAGAAGGAGGAGCACCCCCCCCACCCAGAACCATGTGGCAGCCATTGTGTGCAACACCCTCACCTAACAGGTAGGTAGCCATCTTTCCAGGGAGGTGTGTTTGGAATAGGGAGGCCTGCACTACAACTCCCACCAGGCACACCCTGCCCCATCCCTCAGCAGGATGGAGCACTCCCTCCCACCCAGAAGCATGTGGTAGACATTGTATCACCACAAACAAACTGACAGGTAGGTATCCATCTTCCCAGGGAGGGCTGTTTGGGGGTGGGAGGCCTGCACCACAACTGCCACCAGCCACCCCTGTCCCACCTTTCAGAAGGAGGAGCACTGCCCCCCCCCAGAAGCATGTGTCAGCCATTGTGTGCCACACCCTCACCTAACATGTAGGTAGCCATCTTTCCAGGGAGGTATGTTTGGAATAAGGAGGCCTGCACTACAACTCCCACCAGGCCCCCTTGTCCCATAGCTGAGCAGGATGGACTACTCCCCCCACCCAGAACCATGTGGCAGCCATTGTGTTCTACACCCTCACCTAACAGGTAGGTAGCCATCTTTCCAGGGAGGTGTGTTTGGAATAGGGAGGCCTACACTACAACTCCCACCAGGCCCCCTTGTCCCACAGCTGAGCAGGATGGACAACTCCCCCCACCCAGAACCATGTGGCAGCCATTGTGTGCTACACCCTCACCTAACAGGTAGGTAGACATCTTTCCAGGGAGGTGTGTTTGGAATAGGGAGGCCTACACTACAACTCCCACCAGGCCCCCTTGTCCCACAGCTGAGCAGGATGGACAACTCCCCCCACCCAGAACCATGTGGCAGCCATTGTGTGCTACACCCTCACCTAACAGGTAGGTAGACATCTTTCCAGGGAGGTGTGTTTGAAATAGGGAGGCCTGCACTACAACTCCCACCAGGCACACCCTGCCCCATCCCTCAGCAGGATGGAACACTCCCTCCCACCCAGAAGCATGTGGTAGACATTGTATCACCACAAACAAACTGACAGGTAGGTATCCATCTCCCCAGGGAGGGCTGTTTGTGGGTGGGAGGCCTGCACCACAACTGCCACCAGCCACCCCTGTCCCACCTTTCAGAAGGAGGAGCACTGCCCCCACCCCCCAGAAGCATGTGTCAGCCATTGTGTGCCACACCCTCACCTAACATGTAGGTAGCCATCTTTCCAGGGAAGTGTGTTTGGAATAAGGAGGCCTGCACTACAACTCCCACCAGGCCCCCTTGTCCCACAGCTGAGCAGGATGGACTACTCCCCCCACCCAGAACCATGTGGCAGCCATTGTGTGCTACACCCTCACCTAACAGGTAGGTAGCCATCTTTCCAGGGAGGTGTGTTTGGAATAGGGAGGCCTGCACTACAACTCCCACCAGGCCCCCTTGTCCCACAGCTGAGCAGGATGGACCACTCCCCCCACCCAGAAGCATGTGGTAGACATTGTATCACCACAAACAAACTGACAGGTAGGTATCCATCCTCCCAGGGAGGGCTGTTTGGGGGTAGGAGGCCTGCACCACAACTGCCACCAGCCACCCCTGTCCCACCTTTCATAAGGAGGAGCACTGCCCACCCCCCAGAAGCATGTGTCAGCCATTGTGTGCTACACCCTCATCTTTCCAGGGAGGTGTGTTTGGAATAGGGAGGCCTGCACTACAACTCCCACCAGGCCCCCTTGTCCCACAGCTGAGCAGGATGGACCACTCCCCCACCCAGAACCATGTGGCAGCCATTGTGTGCTACACCCTCACCTAACAGGTAGGTAGCCATCTTTCCAGGGAGGTGTGTTTGGAATAGGGAGGCCTGCACTACAACTCCCACCAGGCCCCCTTGTCCCACAGCTGAGCAGGATGGACCACTCCCCCACCCAGAACCATGTGGCAGCCATTGTGTGCTACACCCTCACCTAACAGGTAGGTAGCCATCTTTCCAGGGAGGTGTGTTTGGAATAGGGAGGCCTGCACTACAACTCCCACCAGGCCCCCTTGTCCCACAGCTGAGCAGGATGGACCACTCCCCCCACCCAGAAGCATGTGGTAGACATTGTATCACCACAAACAAACTGACAGGTAGGTATCCATCCTCCCAGGGAGGGCTGTTTGGGGGTAGGAGGCCTGCACCACTACTGCCACCAGCCACCCCTGTCCCACCTTTCATAAGGAGGAGCACTGCCCACCCCCCAGAAGCATGTGTCAGCCATTGTGTGCTACACCCTCATCTTTCCAGGGAGGTGTGTTTGGAATAGGGAGGCCTGCACTACAACTCCCACCAGGCCCCCTTGTCCCACAGCTGAGCAGGATGGACCACTCCCCCCACCCAGAACCATGTGGCAGCCATTGTGTGCTACACCCTCACCTAACAGGTAGGTAGCCATCTTTCCAGGGAGGTGTGTTTGGAATAGGGAGGCCTGCACTACAACTCCCACCAGGCCCCCTTGTCCCACAGCTGAGCAGGATGGACCACTCCCCCCACCCAGAACCATGTGGCAGTCATTGTGTGCTACACCCTCACCTAACAGGTAGGTAGCCATCTTTCCAGGGAGGTGTGTTTGGAATAGGGAGGCCTGCACTACAACTCCCACCAGGCCCCCTTGTCTCACAGCTGAGCAGGATGGACCACTCCCCCCACCCAGAACCATGTGGCAGTCATTGTGTGCTACACCCTCACCTAACAGGTAGGTAGCTATCTTTCCAGGGAGGTGTGTTTGGAATAGGGAGGCCTGCACTACAACTCCCACCATGCACACCCTGCCCCATCCCTCAGCAGGATGGAGCACTCCCTCCCACCCAGAAGCATGTGGTAGACATTGTATCACCACAAACAAACTGACAGGTAGGTATCCATCTTCCCAGGGAGGGCTGTTTGGGGGTGGGAGGCCTGCACCACAACTGCCACCAGCCACCCCTGTCCCACCTTTCATAAGGAAGAGCACTGCCCACCCCCCAGAAGCATGTGTCAGCCATAGTGTGCTACACCCTCACCTAACAGGTAGGTAGCCATCTTTACAGGGAAGTGTGTTTGGAATAGGGAGACCTGCACTACAACTCCTACCAGGCTCCCTTGTCTCATAGCTGAGCAGGATGGACCACTCCCCCCACCCAGAACCATGTGGCAGCCATTGTGTGCTACACCCTCACCTAACAGGTAGGTAGCCATCTTTCCAGGGAGGTGTGTTTGGAATAGGGAGGCCTGCACTACAACTCCCACCAGGCACACCCTGCCCCATCCCTCAGCAGGATAGAGCACTCCCTCCCACCCAGAAGCATGTGGTAGACATAGTATCACCACAAACAAACTGACAGGTAGGTATCCATCATCCCAGGGAGGGCTGTTTGGGGGTGGGAGGCCTGCACCACAACTGCCACCAGCCACCCCTGTCCTACCTTTCAGAAGGAGGAGTACTGCCCCCCCCCCCAGAAGCATGTGTCAGCCATTGTGTGCTACACCCTCACCTAACAGGTAGGTAGCCATCTTTCCAGGGAGGTGTGTTTGGAATAGGGAGGCCTGCACTACAACTCCCACCAGGCCCCCTTGTCCCACAGCTGAGCAGGATGGACCACTCCCCCCACCCAGAACCATGTGGCAGCCATTGTGTGCTACACCCTCACCTAACAGGTAGGTAGCTATCTTTCCAGGGAGGTGTGTTTGGAATAGGGAGGCCTGCACTACAGCTCTCACCAGGCCCCCTTGTCCCACAGCTGAGCAGGATGGACCACTCCCCCCACCCAGAACCATGTGGCAGTCATTGTGTGCTACACCCTCACCTAACAGGTAGGTAGCCATCTTTCCAGGGAGGTGTGTTTGGAATAGGGAGGCCTGGACTACAACTCCCACCAGACACACCCTGCCCCATCCCTCAGCAGGATAGAGCACTCCCTCCCACCCAGAAGCATGTGGTAGACATAGTATCACCACAAACAAACTGACAGGTAGGTATCCATCATCCCAGGGAGGTGTGTTTGGGGGTGGGAGGCCTGCACCACAACTGCCACCAGCCACCCCTGTCCTACCTTTCAGAAGGAGGAGCACTGCCCCCCCAGAAGCATGTGTCAGCCATTGTGTGCTACACCCTCACCTAACAGGTAGGTAGCCATCTTTCCAGGGAGGTGTGTTTGGAATAGGGAGGCCTGCACTACAACTCCCACCAGGCCCCTTGTCCCACAGCTGAGCAGGATGGACCACTCCCCCCACCCAGAACCATGTGGCAGCCATTGTGTGCTACACCCTCACCTAACAGGTAGGTAGCCATCTTTCCAGGGAGGTGTGTTTGGAATAGGGAGGCCTGCACTACAACTCCCACCAGGCACACCCTGCCCCATCCCTCAGCAGGATGGAGCACTCCCTCCCATCCAGAAGCATGTGGTAGACATTCTATCACCACAAACAGACAGGTAGGTATCCATCATCCCAGGGAGGGTTGTTTGGGGGTGGGAGGCCTGCACCACAACTGCCACCAGCCACCCCTGTCCCACCTTTCAGAAGGAGGAGCACTGCCCCCCCAGAAGCATGTGGCAGCCATTGTGTGCTACACCCTGACCTAACAGGTAGGTAGCCATCTTTCCAGGGAGGTGTGTTTGGAATAGGGAGGCCTGCACTACAACTCCCACCAGGCCCCCTTGTCCCACAGCTGAGCAGGATGGACCACTCCCCCCACCCAGAACCATGTGGCAGCCATTGTGTGCTACACCCTCACCTAACAGGTAGGTAGCCATCTTTCCAGGGAGGTGTGTTTAGAATAGGGAGGCCTGCACTACAACTCCCACTAGCCACCCCTGTCACACCTCTCAGAAGGAGGAGCACTCCCCCCACCCAGAAGCATGTCTCAGAAAGTCCACCTAAAAATGACAACTGGACAGGTAAGCAGACAGTGCATGCACCCCACCATTCCTCAACAAAAGCATTGAGCTAATGACAACACAAGGCCTCACATCAAAACAAAATACACCCCAATAAAATAGCAATTGATAGTATGCAGACAGCTAAGCGTATGTAACTGTGACAGAAACAGAACTGTGACTCAACTAAACCCATGTGTAAGCAAATCAGGGACCATATATGCACTGCACCGAATGCTATCTGTAAATTCCGTGGGTGCTGAGCATGAAGGACCATAGTAACAATAAACAGGCATGGTCTGTTGAACAATGAAATCCAAACACAGAACATTACAAAGGTATGCATGAGATAACAATGGTACAATGGCTAGTACATGTACATATGTAACATCTGCCAGGAAGAGTAATCAGCAAAGATGCATCACATCAAGTTGTACAGCAGCCAGTTGTCAGATGACAACCTTTCAGTTTAATACTAAGAGCTTCACGTGGGGCATGGTATCCAATGACTTGTCACACCATGGAAAAATATGTATGTACCTCCACATCATGTCATGACGCACATCACTGTGCAGACATACAATTAATGAAATACTTAACTGTGTGTTGCATAACATGTAAATAAGAGACATCAAACACTGCAAGCCTGATGGGTGTAAGTCAATGACTATGTACCCTCTGTCCCACAGGTGACCAACAACTGACTGCAGAGGATGACAACCTCAACCTGCAGAGCCAGTCTCCTCCCCCGGAACATGGACACTGATGCGGAGTTCCTCGATTCTTTGGATGAGGAGCTCCAAGCCGGTCCATCTGGCGTGCCAGGGCGCAACCGGTCACATGACCCCACTGCCCCCCCACCCTCAGCAACAACATCAACGCTGACCCCTGCTGGAACGACCTGTGCCGCCACTACCACCACCACTACCACTGCTGCCTGCAACACTCGCCCTGCCCCAGAGGATGCCCAGCGCACACCAACAACTGCAGAGGGCAGGGAGAGTAGGCGTGTGCCTAGAGTGGTGAGGCAACAGGTCAGTGATAGCAGAGAAGGTGGGAGGACAAGTGGGACTCCAACACCATAGGACACTATGACCGAAGCCCTGGCTAATATCACCAGAGTTGTTGGTGCCTATGAACACACACAGGCACAAATGGGCCAGGTCCACAAAGATGCCCTGGAGCTCCAACGTCTGCTGAGGTCCATGGACAACCGTATGGGACAAATCGTGGACCTCATGGGCCAGTTTCTGGCGGTACAGAGGGACAGGCCAGTGCCACATACCACATCTCCACCTCCCCCCGTTGCCACGCAGGATAACAGTTCATCATCCACCCCTGCGGGCACCGAGAGGGGTGACTCCTCAGACTCTACTGGCCCAGCAGACGATGCCCCCCCTGCCAAAAGAAGAAGGGGCTGTCCAAAGAAAAACTTGGGACTCACCCGTGGCAAAGCACCTGGCAGACGCCAGTCAAAGAGCCAGCCATGATGGCAACACTCTACACCCAACCATTGACTTTGTATACTGTCCGTACCCACACTGCCATGGTAATGGCATCCGTCTGTTGGACTGTGTCACCACATCAATGTGGTGCCTACTCGATTGTCTCATCTACCAACCCTGCCAACTCATTGATTCACCATTCACACTTATGTAAATATCCACTTCCCTCTCACATATACCCATTGAAAATAAACAACAATAACGCACCAATGTAGATGAGTCTGCTCCATGTTTATCACAGTATGTGCAATGTTTACCATGGTTACAATGTCACAGGAGCATGGATTCTCTATAGGCAAGGAGAGGAAGAAGGGACCTAGCAAAACACAACAGAACAAAAGTCACTAGTCATCACAGCCATCAAAAAAACACGTCATCAACGTACTCCAATATGCACTCATTACAATGTGCAACAGTACCAACATAGACATCCTGTAGCTGTGCCAAACTACCCTGTACCCAACACATAGGCAGCCAGCACTGAGTCAACAACAGGATGCAGTCACAAAGATCACATAGACCTTTACGCAAACAACTACATCAACAGACAATGGACCAGTTGTACATTGTCACTCACCTTCAAGTGAAGTAGCGGTTGATGAATTGCTGTCGCTGGTCGACACCTTCCTCCTCTCCACTATCCTCGTCACTGGACATATGTGGGATCGCAGGTGGGGGCCTCGGCTGGTCATCATCGTCCTGGATCAAGGGGATTTGTTTCCGTAAGGCCAGGTTGTGCAGCATGCAGCATGCTACCACTATCTGACACACCTTTTTGGGTGAGTACATGAGTGCCCCTCCGGTCCTGTCCAGGCAGCGAAATCTCGATTTTAGGAGACCAAAGGTTCGCTCCACGAACCGACGTGTTCTCCCATGGGCATTGTTGTAGCGGACTTCAGACGGTGTCCTAGGATTGCGTAGTGGGCTCAGCAACCAAGGTCTGTTGGGATATGCAGAGTCACCTAGGTGTGAAAAACACATACAGATTAAGTGATACAACTGTGGCAGAGGACATCATGGCACACACAGCACACAACTTGACTCTGCCCACTCATCCATAATCCATGCCCGTTCCGGAAGTAGATTGGCCATCAGCTGGGGCACAATGCTGTTGCACATGATGTAGGAATCATGTGCAGAGCCGGGAAACTTGGCACAGACATGCGATATGATCATATCGGCCTGGCACACCACCTGCACATTGATGGAATGTGAATGTTTACGATTCCTATATATGTGTTCCCGTGCCTGTGGTGGAACCAGGCCAACATGTGTGCAGTCAATAGCACCTACAACATTAGGGATGTGAGCAAGGGCATAAAAATCCGCCTTCACAGCCGCCAAATCCGCCCTCCTTGGAAAACTTATGCATCGGTCTTTGTATTGCATCATGGCCGACAGGAAATCCCGTAGCACCATGCTGAAGGTGGGCTGAGACATCCCCCCTGCAATGCCCACCGTCTCCTGGAATGAACCACTAGCCAGGAAATGCAGTGCCGCCATCACCTTCGATTCAGTAGTCAATGCTGTTGGGTATGTCCTGCCAGCCCGCAGGTGTGGCTCCAACATGGCACACAGGTCTTGGATGTTTGTGCGGTCCAGACGGAACCTGCGTATTACGTCATCATCCTCAATGTTAGCCAGCAGGGTGACTGGACGATACACATTAGGTCGCCTCCTAGGTGAGATGAGAGGGGACACGTCATTGCAACAGAACATGAGATGTGCACAAATCCGTAGCTTTTGATTGACACAGCGCAAACATTTACTGGCATCACAATGCAGCAGACAGTGCACGTCAAATGTTGTGACACCTTGAGAAAACATTGTTGTACACTTGTTCAGTACTCGCACAGTGAGAACAACCAACATGGAAACTGTCTCTGTGAATGCTAATAGTCACATTTCAAACTTTTGTGTAAACAGCCCTGACAGTATATGATACAGGACATGTGTGACACAGAAACACTGCTGGCTTCCACGTGGCTGCTGTACCTGCCACACATTCTTGTGCAATCATGACAGGGGACACATTAACGACACCATTTGTCTAGTTCTGAAGAACTCATCATGGAATTTGAGCCACTTCTAATCCACACAAATTTAGAGACATTCACATACATATCCACAAGCCTGTGCTGATATCCACTGTCATCAGTAGACATGCCATACATGCTGGTAATCACAACTCAAAGTCAGTCAATGACTAATAATGAAAAGCATTTGCAGATCCTGTGTCGCCGTGGATCAAGACACAATGACACCACTGCACAATATCATCAACAAGCAAACAGATTGTCAATGTGGCACACAAAAAGTGGACAAGGTACGTGATCCAAAAGGACTGTAGACAAACGTTAATCTGCACTTAAGTTGCACTATGACATGCAGTATGAAGGTAGTACAACAGTTGCCATGGAGCTAATCACCCAGCTGCTTGGAGACACAACAGTGCCACAAAAAAAACCTACAACACCACCAGGACAAACCCACACCAGTATACCTACAAGTCAGCGCATGAATATACTGAGTACATAACAAAAACACAACAGCCTCATACACATAACAACAGCGGATGTCATCGCACAACACAGATACTAAAGGACAAACATCAAAAGCATCCTGAGCCTGTAGGAGAGTAGGATCTGCCTCTTATGTTGCCCCCACTTTTTTTCTGATGTTTACACTGGTTTCTGGCTATAGTCTGGCTGGGACCCTGCCAATCAGGGCCCCAGCCTCACTGTTCTCTCTAAACGACTTGGAGTGCACTCTAGGTGCACTAGTGATTGGATACTGTGGTACCTTATGAGTCCCTAGTATATGGTACCTGAGGTACCAAGGGCATAGGTACTTCACAGGCCTACCAGGGGCTGAAGCATATATTATGCCACCCCTGGGAAGCAGACTAAATCTGACACCACAGGCCTGCTACTGCAGCCTGGGTGAGGAGGTGCTAGCACCCCTCACTGAGATATAGGTTTCCTATATCTCCCCTGCACACACATTTAAACCTATCAGTCACCCCTAAGGCAGGCCCTATCAATCCTGAGGGCAGGGTGCTTAGTTTCCATGTGAGGGGGTGCCTCTGCCTGAGCAGGGCCCCTCTGCAGCCCTCAGAGTCCATTCTCTGGGGCTGTTTGTGAATGCGGTCAAACCATATACTCTTAAGTGCATTATAACCTCCCGGTTAATGCTAACTTTAGAATGGCTGCATCAAAACATGTCGTGTTTGGTGTCAAACACCTTGGAATCATACCCCCACACCAGTACATGGTGTGGGAGTATGATCCCGCCCTTCTAGAGGGATAGACATGCACCTACTGTGGAAACGCGGTAGAATCCTGAAGAGCCCTGGCATCACAAAATGGATGCCACCAGTCACAGACACTGGGCTACCCTCCTGCTGATGACCGAAACTCACAGTGGAGGAGGCCCAACAATAGGTATCCTGTCACAGGGACGTGTGACCACCTCCCAGACAGGGTTTAGTGTATTGGGCTGGGTGGATACACTCCTAGAGTGCTTTGAAGTCCTGCACTGGGGGAGCAGAAGGCTCCTCTGTGCATATACCAGTTCAAACCGGCTCAGGGGCTACCTGCCCCTGCTCTGGCACAAAACTGGATAAAGGGAAGTGGGTGTAGCCACCCACTCCCCTGACCCTCCCATAGGTGGGGTCATAGAGCTAGTCCCTCCCTTCCTTTTAGTATAAGATAGGGAACCCTTGCCATTGCAAACTAGATATCCCTGGACGACGCTCTGAAGAAGAATCCTGGACCTTCGACATTCCACTACCTCTGGAAGACTGAAGAATCTCCCTTGGAGTCAAGGAGTGACTCCCCTGCTTGGCAGGCACCAACAACTGCAACGACGGTCGCAAACTACGCCGCTCCTGCCGGAGCCCGAGGTCCCTGCAGCCCAGGAAGAGGATTTCCTGACTTCTCCAAGGCCATCGTGAGTCCCCAGTGAAGCTGAGGCAAGTGGACCCCACGAGTGACGAGGAACCGCAGTCCCTGGGTACCGTGCACTTTTGTCGAGTGCAACCCCTTCACGAAGATCTACGAACCTGTGCTTTGGACGACGTGTGGTCCCAGCCTCTAGCAGAAATCCCTCCCAAGATCAGAGGCCTACCCCATCCCGAGTGACCGTGGGCCCATGTTGAAGGAATCCTCCCGAGGCATCTTTGCGATCCCTTGCCAGCCGGCTCGTGGGTCTCCTGAAGACTTTTCTGCAAATCCAAAGGGCTCTCCTGGTTGCTCCAGGCCTGCCCTGACTTACCTTTGCTGGGTGAGTCCCCCAGACTTTGCTGGTCTGCACCATTGACTTTTTGTCCTTTCCACAAGACTTGCTCCTACCAAGGCTTGTTGGCTCCAATCGGATTGCCGACACTGCAGTCAGCTGCAGACTTCGTGGGACACGCTGAATCCAGCTCCTGGTCATCCTCGACACCTCCTGGACCTCATGGCTGAAGAGTCAAGACACCCATGAACGACCTGAATCTGCCGACGACGGTGGGCATTCATCTTCCTTGCCCCGGGTCACTGCCAAGTGACTTTGAACACTGTCCCCTCTGCTCTCAGGTCTTTCTTCTTCCGAATCCAGGCTTGGATTCCACCGGACACTTCTGCTGGCTTCACAAGCAGCAAGTCTTCATTGGCTCCCATTGAAAACGATGCCGCGACCCGACACCAAAGGACACCTATGCACCCGGCTTCCCTGGGTGAGGTAACTCCAGCACTATGGTGCTCCTGTGGGTGTTGGCCCTAGAACTACTTACCCTGTAAGTGACTTGCTTGTAGCTACTCCCGAAGTGCCCTTAAACTCTTTAATTTCCAACCGCGACTTGCCCCATTGAAGTCTACGGCGATCCGTGCCTGGGTTCACTCACTGCACGCGTCCCCCGTGGGTCCTTTACTTACCTGCCTTGGGTGGTTTCGTGAGGCCCCAGCACTTCTGAAGGCCCTGGTCCTTGTCCCTTTGCAAGTCTGTGTTCTTAAGTCTCTTTTTTAGTATATGGTGTGGTACGCCCCTAGGGCCCCAGCCATATTTGTGCTCAATTTGTTGTGAAAACGTTGATTTGTGCATATTTTCCTGACTTCTAATCTCACAAGAGATTAGTAGAGAGTTGTTTAGTAATAAATACATATATATTTGATATATATACCTGTGTGGTGTCTTTTCATTAGGTGATTCAAGAGATTGTGTGGTAAAACAAGCTGCTTTACATTCCTCCAAGACTTAGCCTGAAGGCTGCTCTCCACAGCTACCACTAGGATAGCTTTCTATAAAGGTTGTCTTAAACCTACCTACCATAAGAGTCGAATTGTACTGGTGCAAGGTGTCCACTTTAATTAGTGAACAGCATATACCAGGCCAACTTCTCACAGAGCCACATTCCCCACAGGCTGTCAGGACCAACACAGCGGACTATCAACATCCCTCCGCAGACAAAGATGCTGGCTGTGTATCACTTGTTGGCCTCTGGTACCTTCAAAACAACAAAAGTTAGAGTTGGATGAGTGTCACAGCCAGCCCTATCAAGGTATATCTCACCTGTCTTGGATGCCATCATTAGCTTGATTCAACAGCACCTTCAGTTCGCCCACACTGTGCAGGAACAGCTTGTGCCCCAGAAAGGCTACTACGCCATAGCAGCCTTATCCACTCGTGTTGGTTTAAATTCACTGCACACATGTCCTACTTGTGCACCTTGCCAACACTGCACACAATTACTGCACATGAAAGCACACGCATTACATCAATGTGCAGCCAATTGTGGCACACCGTCTACTGTTCACAGATGCCATATCAAAGTTACCAGTCAGTGAGCACCATCACCACTTTTGGCTACAGTACATCATCCAAGGCAACAATCTTCATGTGAACAAGGTCAATGCACCTGTCCTTGGTGAGTACCAACGTAACACACCACACACATCAAATCCACTATCAACATACTCACAACTGTGGAAATATACATGTAACAAAATCACATATGACAGGCCGAACAACATGAGCACATACCAGACACAATGACACAAGTAATGGTGATAACATTTTGCAGATATGGAGACAAAACATACCCAAAGGCATAGATATAAGTGAAAAATAATAAGGATGTACAGAATGCCAAGTGTGCCGGTGATGTAATTAACATCCTTGAGTATGTAGAGCACACACATGTCCATGTGGACATATACTGTTGGATTTGCTACTGCGAACAATAACATTACATGAAGGCAGTAATTGGTGTTACCAAACAGACAACAGTGTGACATATGTGGTGAGTAATGAAAATAATGCTGAAATGTTTGTAAACTCATGTAATGTATTGTGACATATTGTGTGAGATATGAATATGTGTGTAAATATAGGGATCAGATATGAAATTGGGGGTAAGTTTTTGGTGTCAGATATGAAATTGGGGCTAAAATGTGGTGACATATGAAATTGGGGATCAATTTTGTTGACAGATATGAAAATGTGTGTAAATGTGGTCTCAGATATAAAATTGTGTAGAAGTAATGTGCCCCATTAGTTCTTTCAGTGTGGCATTTGGTGTTAGATTTGAAGTTAAGGCTGTCATTACTAACTATAGCCCATTCAAATTACATCCAGTGCCATGATATTTTGTAAGTGACCACTGTTCGAAGTACAGATATGACCCATGACACTGACACAGTGCCTTAAACGTGCTCAAACAACACTATCACGCCCATAGTCAACAATGTCATGCTGCACCCTCGTCGTAGCGAGCGCCTGGCACCAGGGGTGTGTCACCGCCAATGGCCCAAGACACCATAGCGGGGTTGATAGGCATATACACATGATCAAATGGCGGTTGGCATGTCCCGCCACACAAATCACGGTCACTCATAGCATTGCATGTGCCCGGAATCGCGGTAGCTACCGCCTGGCACCAGCGGTGTGTCACCGCCATGGCCCAAGACACCATAGCGGGGTTGATAGGCATATACACATGATCAAATGGTGGTTGGCATGTCCAGTCACACAAATCACGGTCACTCATAGCAATGCATGTGCCCGGAATCGCGGTAGCTACCGCCTGGCACCAGCGGTGTGTCACCGCCATGGCCCAAGACTCCATAGCGGGGTTGATAGGCATATACACATGATCAAATGGCAGTTGGCATGTCCTGCCACACAAATCATGGTCACTCATAGCAATGCATGTGCCCGGAATTGCGATAGCTACCGCCTGGCACCAGCGGTGTGTCGCCGCCATGGCCCATGCATTGACAGCCAATGGGAAGCGCAATCGCGGTAGCCTGATGCAAGTTTGAAAATCGCCGTAGGCATGCTCCGCCACCGCGGGGCCGGTCATTGGATGCACTTGAAAGATGCACCACCGCGGTACCGCACGCCTGTCCCCTGCGGTGTGTCACCGCCATGGCCCATGCATTGACAGCCAATGGGAAGCACAATCGTGGTAGCCTGATGCAAGTTTTAAAATCGCGGTAGGCGTGCTCCGCCACCGCGGAGGCGGTCATTGGATGTATTTGAATGAGGCAGTCCTGGAACACCAATTGCAGGAGCTTAGAACCACAGAAACGAGCCCTGGGGGCTATATATGTGTGTGAGAGAGCCACACATTTCCACAGCTCACTGAGCCTGCTGCCTGAGACCCCTCACCTGCTGCTGCCTCCAGGGACTGCTGCCTGAGACCCCTCACCTGCTGCTGCCTCCAGGGACTGCTGCCTGAGACCCCTCACCTGCTGCTGCCTCAGGGACTGCTGCCTGAGACCCCTCACCTGCTGCTGCCTCCAGGGACTGCTGCCTGAGACCCCTCACCTGCTGCTGCCGCCAGGGACTGCTGCCTGAGACCCCTCACCTGCAGCTGCCTCCAGGGACTGCTGCCTGAGACCCCTCACCACCAACTGCCGTGGCTGCTGTCTCCTGCCCACAGTGATGTCGAGGACTGAGAAGATCCGTGCCACTTCCTTCACCACCGAGGAGCTGGAGGTCCTGGTGGACGACGTGCTCACCCAGTATCCAGGGCTATATGGTACGCCAAATGTCGTGGTAAGTATCTCAGAGTGTGAGTGAGAGTGCAGGGGGGCACACATGAAGTTGATCTGCTGCAGTATGTGCGTGAGAGTGTGGTGTTGGGTCATGCACTGCCTAGCATGCTGTTTCCAGGGGGAAGGTGTGTTTAGCCTATTCAACACGTTTCCCTGCCTGCACATCCAGATGTGAGGGAAATGTAATGTCTTGCCAGACATACAGTGAGTCTGCAACTTCTCAATTTAGGAGTCAGGACAATGAATGCCAGTCTGTATGTCTGTGTGTGTCCCTGATGTCCTTCACAGGCCCATCTGTGGCCTTAGCTAGGGTTGTTGTCCAGAGGGTAGTGGGGGAATTGTTTCTGACTCAATATGTGCCTCATCTCTAGTTCTGCACTATGCTCAGGACCGCAATCCCCCAGGGTGACACTCTTTTTGGTCATTCACCTATGACACTGTACATTTCAACATTCTTGTGCCCAGACCCTTCCATCACCACCAGCATGTGCACATACTCAACATGTGTTGGCACTGTTTGTGTTTCCAAATTGTCCCTCCATTTAAAATATCAGATGCCCCACGTTGGACCTCTGTGTGACCCCGACTGGCCTGCACATTCACCGCCCAATCTGACAGTGACACAACACTGAATTTACAGATTGTCAAATCTGTGCTTTTCCTCTTGACTCTTTATCAATGAGCCATTACAGACATGTAGATTGCACACGACAGGCCTTGTGATGAGGGTTTGCGTTTGTGAGGTCATGTCCCTCAATGTGACCTCCATGACACAGTGTGGCAGTTTAAGGGCAAGTGCTTTGAGGGCTGCGCAGTGTTGGGCACAGTGAGTATTCACAGTAACATATGTAGTAATGTCCTGCATGTCTTGGTATTCACAAAAAATTGCAGTAGATGTGGTCAGCATACACATTTTGCTCTCTGCTGGCATCCTGCATGGCTATGAGATGGGCATGTACTGTGTCCACCCTCATACCTGCATGCATTAATGTGTGTTTCCCACATGATGATGTTTGAATGTCGCAGATTTATTGTCTCTGCTGAAATTATGGCTGGAGTTGGGTAGAGTCAGTGTCATGCTCCTGCACTGGGAAGTGGTTGTCGGTTACACTGATTATTGCACCCTCTTGTCTCCCATGTCTGCAGTTCAAAGTCAACCAGCGCAAGGCCGTGTGGAGGGCCATTGCATGCAAGGTGCGTGCTCTGGGTGTCTCCAACCGACGGCGCTCCCACTGTCACAAGAGGTGGGATGACATCTGCCGGCTGAGCAGGAACGTGGCCGAGATGACACTGGGGCTGATCCCTCGGTCCGGCGGGTTGGCGCGGCGCAGCATGACACCACTAATGGCTCGCATTTTAGCTGTGACGCAGCCTGAACTGGATGCACGTCTGAAGGGGCATCAGCAGCAAGCTGGTGGTGAGTATGCTGTGAGTGTGACTTTGGGTGTTGTTTGGCTGCATGTGCTCCAAGCCTGGTCCAGTGCAGGGCTGTGATGTTGCTAGTATGATGCAATGGCGTGTAAGTGGCCGCGGTGTTGGGTGCAGTTGTCATGCATTCCCCCTACATGTACCTTCCCATGTCATTGGTGTAATGGCCCTTGACTTCACATTTGTAGTTGTGGCCTTCTGGTATCATCTTCATTGGGGTAGTCACGGACATCCCATGTCAGGGTCCGGCAGAGTGCATGATCTGAGTGTGCCATCATCAATGTGTGCATTGCCTGACGTCAGATTTGTGCTGACTACACATCTAACACCAATGTGCAACTGTAGTTGTGCCCCAAGATACGACATGGTGGATGGCATGTGCTCATGGCCATTGTGGGCGTATATGTTGGAGTCTGTCTCTGTGTTGGACACTTCTGCTGGCTCAAGATGTGACAGTGGCAACATGTTGTGAGTAGGATCTTTTACCCCCTCAGGGCCCTAGGTGTGCACAGAGGGATATGTGTGTCTGGTTAGATGGACCCACCAACAGGCTAATTGGCTGTGTGTTCATCACATGGGTGAATTATGCCAAGTTAGCTTTATGCCACGGTAATTTCGCTGTTTGGATTGAGGTTGCACAGTGTTACTGCCCATGGTGTTATCCAACATGGATGATTGTTCATCATTAGTGATGCTTTCCTTACAGATATTTGTAATCTTGATGCAAATGTACTGATCCTCTCTCTCTCTCTCATGCATCTCACATGGGCACGGAAGGACAGGGGACGGACACCAGTGGTGAAGCATCAAGCACAACTGCTGCACACCAGCATAGTGACACGGATGTCACCAGCGCATCAGAGGGGGACCGTAGTCTTCTAGAGGACTCACAGCCAGAGACGCAGACCTCTTCATCATCTGATGACAGCGGTGACGCATCTATGTTTTCGGCCACAGGAAATGGGGACTCTGCCTCAACGCCCACCACACAGCGTTCAGTGCCCACCCTCCCTGCTGCCCGTGTTCGCACCACAAAAAAGGGAAGAGTGTCCTTCATCCCAGGCACCGCTGCCCCTGCCCCCTGTCCCCCTGCTGCCATCAGTGCTGAGTCTGTGGACCTTTTGCGCCAGCTGTGTGTGGGTCAGACAGCTCTCCTCAATGCCTTCCTGGACCATGACAAAAAATTGGCACAGGTGGTGGCTTACATGGAGGGCGTTCATTCCGACGTGGGTGGGCTACACCGGACTGTACAGTCTCTGTCCTCTGCAGTGACAGCAGCCATTCAACTTGCCCAATCCCATAGTCCTGCTCCAGTCCCTAGGCCACCACCCTGCCAGTGGCCACATCTGATGATAGTGACCACATACCCCAGACATCAAGGGAAAGATAGAGCACACGCAGCACACGGCAGCAGCAGCCCAAGCAGTCCAGGGCGCAGACACCATCCCCACAGAAAGGTAAACCCACACCAGAGCGCAGAGGCAAAAGCCCTTCAGGCCACACCCAGGGCAAGGATGGAAAGAAGCAGGCCTCAGGCTCACATGCCTCAGAGGCATCCCCACCCAAGGACTCACCTGTCCCAAAAGTGTCTCGCATAGACAAGCACACAGTTTCCGTGCCCAGTTACAAACAGGTGCCTGCTAAGGGTACACGTAAGAAGAGCTCCAAGGAAAGTTCACCCACAACATCAACTCCCATCCAGAGCCCTGTGAAGCAGGGAAAGGAGGCCACTGTAGGGGGACACCTGGTAAACAGGTGATGCAGGGGCAGAGGCAATCCGGGGCCAAGCGTCCCGCAGAATCCAGCACGTCCCCAGAGGGAGGACCAGCATCTGCACATGATCCTGCTTTTGTGATGAGTGTGCCTGTTGTATACACCCCACTTGGCATTAATCCCAGGACAGGGAAGCCATATCAAATCCCCAAGAAGCGGAAGGGCACCCCTCCAGATTCTCCCACACACACTGGGTCTCATGCAAGCATGAGTCCACCTCCACGTGCCACCACCCCACCTGGTCCTATCAGCCCTCAGGCTTCACACACCACTGATGGCTCTACCACACCTGGACCGAGCAGCCCTCAGGCTTCCCAGACCACTGATGGCTCTACCCCAGCTGGGCCTCTCTCTCCCAGAGCCAGTACCCCAACTGGCCCCGACAGACAGCCACCTCCCAGTCATACTGCCAGCCAAGTCTGAGTGTTAGTCCCCCTCACACACATGTCTCTCCCACAGTGGTGCCATGGACTGACCATTTTGACACCCTGAGTGTGTTGCTGACCATGGCAGGGTACAGTACCACCCATTCCCAGTGCTGGATATCATGTACTCACTCTGCAGTTTTTACTGGCCCTTGGACTTGTTGTTGACTGATGTTCTAGACTTGCCTGTGCAGATTCTCATGTACCTCACCTGCACTGTGTCCTGGTCACTGGCCTTGCTGTTCACTGCTGTTTGCCCCTTGCCTGTGCAGGATCTCATGTACCTCATCTGCACTTTGGACTGGTCACTGGCCTTGCTGTTCACTGCTGTTTGCCCCTTGCCTGTGCAGCTTCTCGTGTACCTCATCTGCACTTTGGACTGGTCACTGGCCTTGCTGTTCACTGCTGTTTGCCCCTTGCCTGTGCAGCTTCTCATGTACCTCACCTGCACTTTGGACTGGTCACTGGCCTTGCTGTTCACTGCTGTTTGCCCCTTGCCTGTGCAGCTTCTCATGTACCTCACCTGCACTGTGTCCTGGCCACTGGCCTTGTTGTTGACTGATGTTCCAGACTTGCCTGTGCAGGTTCTCATGTACCTCATCTGCACTTTGGACTGGTCACTGGCCTTGCTGTTCACTGCTGTTTGCCCCTTGCCTGTGCAGGATCTCATGTACCTCACCTGCACTTTGAACTGGCCACTGGCCTTGCTGTTCACTGCTATTTGCCCCTTGCCTGTGCAGCTTCTCATGTACCTCACCTGCACTGTGTCCTGGCCACTGGCCTTGTTGTTGACTGATCTTCCAGACTTGCCTGTGCAGGTTCTCATGTACCTCATCTGCACTTTGGACTGGTCACTGGCCTTGCTGTTCACTGCAGTTTGCCCCTTGCCTGTGCAGCTTCTCATGTACCTCACCTGCACTGTGTCCTGGCCACTGGCCTTGTTGTTGACTGATGTTCCAGACTTGCCTGTGCATCTTCTCATGTACCTCACCTGCACTTTGGACTGGTCACTGGCCTTGCTGTTCACTGCTGTTTGCCCCTTGCCTGTGCAGCTTCTCATGTACCTCATCTGCACTTCGGACTGGTCACTGGCCTTGCTGTTCACTGCTGTTTGTCCCTTGCCTGTGCAGGATCTCATGTACCTCATCTGCACTTGGGCTGGTCACTGGCCTTGCTGTTCACTGCTGTTTGCCCCTTGCCTGTGCAGCTTCTCATGTACCTCATCTGCACTTTGGACTGGTCACTGGCCTTGCTGTTCACTGCTGTTTGCCCCTTGCCTGTGCAGCTTCTCATGTACCTCATCTGCACTTTGGACTGGTCACTGGCCTTGCTGTTCACTGCTGTTTGACCCTTGCCTGTGCAGGATCTCATGTACGTCATCTGCACTTTGGTCTGGTCACTGGCCTTGCTCTTGTCTGAATTTTGCTGCATAACTGTGTAAAATGTAAATAAAAAGTATTACTCCTGTTGTCTGCCTTGTCAGTGTCCTTGCTTAATGAAGGGTTACTGTGTGGGTATGGTATACTGTGACACATGCTCTTTATGCCACTTCAACATTGCCAATGTCTTGTTTCCTCTGATCATGTTGTTTAAACTTTGGTGTCCCAGACTTTTGCATCTGTGTGTGTTGGCTTAGATGTAGGTGTGTTTGCTGTGGACAGTTTGATTTCACTTCCTGGGCGTGTTGTTGTCTGTGTGATGTTTAGATTGTTGTTGTGTGTGTTCATGGTGTGTCACTCATCTCCGTTTGTAACTGGTATGTCTGTTGTGCACACCCTGCTTGGTGTGCATGCAGTGCTGTGAGTGTATGTTGCCTTGTCCTTGCCTGGTGTGCACCCCCTGATGTTTAGCTGTTGTAGCATATTGATATCTTTGCAGGTGCATGTGTTGTGTCTGATGTGGCTGTGTGCAGTGTTTGTGTTGTGTTGTCTCATGCAGTTGACTGTTGCTCTGTGTGTGGTGTTCTATTTGCCTGTCAGTGTGTGTGTTTTGTTGTTGTGTTTGATTCAGATGTGTGTTGCCATTGTGGTGTGCCTTACTTGTGTATCTGTCACATGAACTGAGGTCTATTGTAGTTCCCGTGCTTGTTTTGGGTGCATCCTTGGTGTTTTCTCCTCTCATATTTGATGTGTCTCTTGTCATTCTTGTGCATGTGCAGGCATGTGGTACACTATGACACCATTTTGAGTTGATGGGTGGTGTGGTATGTCTGTCTGTGTGTCATTGTAGGCCCATTTCTCCCTGTTTGTCTCCATTATTGTTTTGTGTGGATGCACTTCTTATATGTGTTGTGGTATGTTGTCTATGCATTTTTCCTGACTAATGAGGTTGTGTACTCCTGTTGTGTCTGCGCTCCCATTGGATTTCCACTGTTTAACTGCACAGGTCTTGTCTGTTATTGTAGTAGTTCTGTGTGTGTGTTTTGATTGTGTTCTGTGTTTGACTGTTGTTTTTGTGCGTACAGTGGTTCTGCCATCCCTGTGTGTGTGTGTGATGTTTGTGGATACCCCCCAGGGGGTGTGTTTGCTTGTCAGTGATTTGACTGGACATTATTGGCAAGCTTCTGTGTGTTTGTCACTGGTGTTGTGTGCTGCAGGTGTGATGGGTGTGGGGGTTGTGTGAAGGTTCATACTTGTGTTTGCAAGTCATGGAGTGTTGCAATGGGCCCTGTGTGTTGTGCTGCTGACATACTCCTGTGATGTATTTGGATACAGATGTGTGGCTGATCAGTGTTAGACTTCATACCCTTCCTTTCATCCCTGTGCCTATACATGGGTAGCCTTGCTGTCTCCCTGAGTTGTTGCAGTGAGGTGACTGTGGTTTGACTTCACTCACTGTGACTGCCATGTGTGATTTGTTGGGCTGGTGTTGTTGTTATATGTTCCTTCCCTTGCATGTGATGTACACATGCTTGGTGTTCAGCTCCTTGCCATTCCATTTGTGTGCACCTCACTTTAGGTTTCCTATTTGTTGTCCTCCATTGCTGCTATCATGTGGTCTGTGTTTGTTGCTGTGTGTCAGTGTGGGGTATGTCTGTGTGACTTGGCAGGCTGTGTGTCCATTTGAGTGATTGTTCATTATCTGTGTGTGTTTGTTTTGTGCTTCGAATCAGTTTACTTGCCATGAGTGTGGTGTTGTTGTGGTGTGTGGGTTCCCCTGGCCCTGTGCTTCTACGCTGTGTGTTACTCTGCAGCCACACCTGATGGGGCTGTCTCCCTAGTTGTTTGTTGTGTAGTGCAGTGTGTGTGTTCACCTGGCTGGTTATTGGGCATGTGGGAGCACAGGAGGGTCACATGGCATGTCCCTTCATGTTGTGGGTGAGCTTAGTGTGTGGAGTGTGGAGGTGTTGCCCTGTGTACTTTGTGCACTACCCATGCCTTGCGCTGGCCCTGCCTACTACATTGTGCACATTTTTTTATGCGGATTCACCGCTGCGGTCACGTGCACTGAACATTATTTCGAGATCGCGGACATGGTGACCTGGATGAGGAGGGGTGAACTAGTGGCAGGTAGGACATGTGTGGCTACACCTGTGGTTGTGTTCCTGTCCCCACCAGGGTGTCTGGTGGGGACAGGAACCTTCCATCAGCCATGGAGTTGTGGGTTGTGTTTGTGTGCAGAGTTGTGTGATCGCGTACCTGCGGCGGCGTCTGCCACGGTCCATGGCTTGCTGGAGGTGTATCATGTACAGCGCTGGGAAGACGTGTAGTGCCAGGTCCATGGCGGTCGGCTCCGGTATTCACTTTTGCGCTCGGCTGTGGTGCTTCCGCCTGCTCATATTGGCCGGTTTCTCCGCTGCGGTGTGCCTGGCTGTTTGGCGCATCCTAATTTGTACGGCGGGAGGGACGTCATTCCGCACGGCGGTGGCTCTGGATTGGTTAACTCCGCAGCGGTGGCGGGCGCGTTCTGATGGCGGTTCACGTCGCACCGCGGAGGTCGAAAAATGGGCTGTGTTTGAGCATTGTAATATGGCGGATGTGTGCACCGCTGCTCGCGGGCGGAAAAGAGCGTTTTCTCCCACCGCCAGCATCGCGGAGGTGCATCCGCCGGTCATCGTAATGGGCCCCTAAGTGCGAGTGAAGCCAGTGTCAATTCAATGACAAGAACGGAGGCTAAGGATTATGCATACCGGAGTCACCGCGCCTCCAAGGCCCCACATCCGCTGTCTCCGGACAATGTTAGGGTGACCATTTAGAGGTATTTTAAAAGAGCGCTAGGAGAAAACATTCTATAAAAATCAATACACTTAAAACAACCAGTATTCGTAAAAATTAAAACAAACTAAGGTGTAACTGTACAAAGATTTTTTACTTTTACCGTTGAACTTTCAGTGATTAAAGAGTAAAGAAAGCAATGCAATACCCAGGCCGTCATATGTTAATGTCCTTCATTAGAAATGAATTAAACAAAATCTCTCCTCGTAACACAGTAATACATGCATAGCTATACAATCAAACAGTCTTTCCTACTCATCCCATACAACTTACACCGCAGTAAATAAAGTAAGAGTTCACTGTTCTTTAACATGATTGTTAGGCTTCCTTCTATGTAGGAAAGCACATCAAAAATTGGTTAGCGACTGGACTTCACTGCCACACTAAGTGCGAGTGAAGCCAGTGTCAATTCAATGACAAGACCGGAGGCTAACGGATTATGCATACCGGAGTCACCGCGCCTCCACGGCCCCACATTCGTTGTCTCCGGACAATATTAGGGTGACCTTCCAGCGCTACTCTAAACCAGAGCAAATAGAAAACATTCTATTAAAATTAATACGTTTCAAAGAACCAGTGTTCGTAAAAATGAAAACGAACTAAAGTGTGTCTGTACAAAGGATTGTGGGTATGCAAATTAGACTCGCGGTCTTCCCGTGGTGTCCTCTCGGACTGCAGTTCCATCGGTGACCGACAGAGGTCAGCAGCGCCCTCGTGCAGCGCCTGCATGACCCGGGGCGGGGTGGGGGGACGGGCTGTGCGCGGTCACTGCAGGGCGGGGCATTTACTTCCACTCGGGCTGTGCATGATATGTATTAAATAAATAACAATAAACCTGAGCTCCAGGGGCCAGAGTGGCCCTAGGCGGAGGGTCCTGCACTGCCTCCGGTGCATCTCGATGCCATCACCGATCTCTCTGCACTTGGACTGAGTTCACTTCTGCACCGAGGGGGTTCGTGTCTGACCCTGGAGCCGCTAGAAAACGGTGTCAAAGTCCATCAGGAGTCTGCTCCCACGGTGTAAGGGACAGGATGGAGGAGCTCTGGTGTAAAGCGCTCTGACACCTCTGGGTAAAGGAAGCGCTATATAAAAACGCATAAATACACACATACATACATAAATAAAAATAAAATAAATATGTGGCTGAGCGCAGCACGGTGGTGGTGCTGCACGTCGGGGGTGAGGTCCATCGCAGAGATGAGCATGTTGTGTGTGCTGGGAGTGATGGTTGTCTTGTGGGTCCGGAGTGAGGTCCATCGGCAGAGATGAGCATGTTCTGTGTGCCAGGAGTGATGGTTGTCTTGTGGGTCAGGAGTGAGGTCCATCGCTGAGATCAGCATGTTCTGTGTGCCAGGAGTGATGGTTGTCTTGTGGGTCAGGAGTGAGGTCCATCGCTGAGATCAGCATGTTCTGTGTGCCAGGAGTGATGGTTGTCTTGTGGGTCAGGAGTGAGGTCCATCGCTGAGATCAGCATGTTCTGTGTGCCAGGAGTGATGGTTGTCTTGTGGGTCAGGAGTGAGGTCCATCGCTGAGATCAGCATGTTCTGTGTGCCAGGAGTGATGGTTGTTTTGTGGGTCAGGAGTGAGGTCCATCGCTGAGATTAGCATGTTCTGTGTGCCAGGAGTGATGGTTGTCTTGTGGGTCCGGAGTGAGGTCCATCGCAGAGATGAGCATGTTGTGTGTGCCGGGAGTGATGGTTGTCTTGTGGGTCAGGAGTGAGGTCCATCGGCAGAGATGAGCATGTTCTGTGTGCCAGGAGTGATGGTTGTCTTGTGGGTCAGGAGTGAGGTCCATCGCTGAGATCAGCATGTTGTGTGTGCCAGGAGTGATGGTTGCCTTGCAGGACAGGAGTGAGGTGTGTAATAGGTCAGCAGTCCTGTCGTCCGGTGGAGTAACCGGATGTTATTGTGGCACGTCATCCGTGGGCCAGGCGTGGCCCACGGGTGTTAATAAAAGGGGAGGAACCGCACGTGGTGGTTCATCTCCCGGGCCTGCACTGAGTGTGCATGTGTAGTTACTGCACCTAAGGCTGCCACAAGGTGCACTGACACAGCAGTGTGCGTGGTGCTGTGTAGCAGTTAGATTTGCCATCTGCTTTATAGCGCATTGCAGTGATATTAAGTCGGCTTCGAACTGCTCTTAATTACGATCATTTAATGTACCAATGAATTAAGCCACATGACACAAACTAACATGTCAATCATGTGTCAATCACGCTTATTTGTGAGTTATGGCCTATGTTTCTGTTGCCTTCATCTTTCTTTTATATGTGTTGCTTCCAGACACGAGTGCTCATTCCATCACAAAACACACAACAAACACCACACAATAAACATGCCTACACAAGCATGCAGACATAGAAAGGGGCTTTTTGACAGCACCTTTCAGCCATTGGCTACTGTGGATCAGATGACCTCAGACCAGTGGTCTTCAATCATCGTGGACCCCCCTCACAATTTTTCACAATTATTCTATCCAACTGGCAATGTTTAAATATGTCTAGACTTATATAAACATTGCAGGTAAGTTGTGTTACCATTTTAAAAATGCAATCAAATACATGACTGCCAAACATACTATTCTGGTCTGGCAGGCCTTACTAACGTGTAAAAGTATCCAGTGTGATTATTAGAAATGGGGGTGGGGGTTTTGAAGACTATTTCGAGTCTTCATTCTTTATTAACAGTTCGATTAATTAAAATCATTACAGTGAAATGTGCAATGCTGTAGCACCCCACCCCACCCCCTCACACCCTCCACTCGATTGAGTCCTTGGAGCAGCAAGTTTCCCCTGGCCTGCGCATGCTCTTGAGTCAAAGTTAATTGCACTTGCAAGTGTATAAAGCTTCGGCTGCAGGGCCGTTTGTGGGTGATGACAACTCCTCCTATACAGTTGGTTGAATATCATAAAATAAGGCAAGTCTCTTCATGTTGAGTCTGCACTATGCCACCCTACATAAGGCCTAGCTCGTCCTAAGGACTTGTGAGTGGGCTAGGACATTCTGACCATGATTGAGTGAGCAGGTGGACAAAAAGGCCCTTACAGTCCAAGTCGCCTGCGCCTGGTAGGGATCTACTGTGCAGATACGTTAAAAAGGATAAAGTGCAGAGAGTGCTGGTTTAAAGTGCTTGAAGTGCTGGTTTAAAGTGCTTGGAGTGCTGGTTTAAAGTGCTGTTTGCTATCTCCTCTTCGCCTATTCATTTTTCTATATATTTGGAGTCCCTTCCCTTTTGACACCTTCTCCCAGCCAGTATATAAATTACAAAACAAAAAAAACTGATTTAAAACATCACAATAGACACATGTTTCAACATGTACTATTTGGACTCCCTTCCACATGAGTTCAGTGGAAAGAAATGGCACTCAGACAACCTAGGGCTGTTTGGTTTCTCGGCTGTCTTTGTCACTGCTCAGGTTTGAGCAGTTGAGACAGAGGCATGCACGACTTCTGTCTCAGGGGCAGTGCTTAATTTGAGCCGGGACTTTCCGGTGCTCAGCACCGGCACTTAATTGGTGTCCGGTGCTCGGAACCGGCACCTAATTGTCAACAACATACTTAGAATAAACACAGGAAGGGGTTTGGGAACTGTCTTTGAATTTTATTTTAAAGGTAAATAGAATTACATATAAAGAATAGTAGCATTTTTATTGTCTTTATAAACGAACAGTATAGTATTTATTTATTTCCTATTACAGAGGCTGTTGTGTGGTTTGTGGCCTCATGGTTTGCATTGCTAAGTTAGCTTGGGTCTGGCTGCCATGATGCCTCTTTGCGCACGTTACTTTGTGCCGTTGTTTTTCAAGCCTTTGCTTCTGCCCGGCTATTTTAGCACTGTCTGCATTTCTATCTTTCACCTTCTATCCTGTTCCTTTTTGGGCTACATCTGTACATCATGTACAAGGTCGAATAACAACGTCCCTTATTCCTGCTGATCTGGTCAGCCCCTCGCATTTAGACATAACACTGATTGCAGCTACACTGGAGAAATTTGTGTGCTTTTAATATGGTGTTTGCACTGTTGCAGGGACTTGGAGAAAAACCTTTCCAGAGAGAAGAGCTGTCCTTGTCTGATGATGTAAAACTTGCATCTAGATATTGAGGTATGGGGGTCTGCCAGCCAAAGCCCAGAGGTCTTCTGTTTTTATAATAAACTAGCTACTAGCACGGGGAGGGTGGTATGGTCATTTAGCCATATATCCACTGCTTTATGAAATGCTTTCCCCGTTTATATTCTATGGAATTGTAACTATGCTTATTGTTTTATTCTTATGCATTATGCTGATAGTACTGGCACGTGTACTGTACCTTAGAGCACGTTAGTTAAAATAAATATTTTAAACTATACAGTGTCTCTTATTACGCACGTTGTGGACAGGTATGAGTGAGTTATGAAAGGGTGTTCTTGCTACTGCGAGTCCTGAGAGAGAGATACCGTGTTCTGGGTTGTCTAATCATTGGCAGCATTGTTGCTAATGAGACGCTACAGCTAGTCGGGTTGGGGTTTTAGGTGCTAAGGTTTATGGTTGGCTCACCACTATATTCCGAGGTCCTATTATCCTGTGCATAGCTCTGTGTATGTGCAGAATCCCTACAACATGGCGCAACCAACGAGTGGGCTGCTTATCTGCGAGACGCTTGAGTAGTTCTTGTGCTTGTCCACAACTCCCTTCACAGACGCTTCCGGAAGCGTGTGTGACGGTGATACCTCCTATATTCACGTTTTTATAGGTTCTTTCAAGCTTGAAGTTGTTAAAAGGTTTCTTAAATAATACCCTCTACTGTGCTGCCACATATTAGGTTGTCGAAATCTTTTAGCCTTAAATGGCTGTACAAATTGCGGCACATAGCCGCGCAGCGCTCCGGGCTCACTTGACAGTGTATGGAGTGCCTGACGCGGGTGTCGATCTGATCTTTGTGGTACAGGCAGATCCAGCTTACCACTTTGAGGTATTTTACTCATGGATCACTTTTCCTGCGGTGGATGGGGCTGATAATTTGTTCCATGAATATACAGCCACCGCTGTTCCTGCACACTATAGACCGTATAGGAAACTTGAAGTACCGCTCACGGCTTGCCAACACCGTGTTTGGTTTGATGGCGCCCTCCCCCAACCGGTTACCGCAGTTCGTTTAGGCCCCTTATCAATTGATGGGGCCACTTGGCCTGTCTTGGCCGGGTATACCCCACATCCGCGTTATATGACGGTGGCAGTCGGTGAACTGCGTAATATGCATTCGACTTTGATACGAGTGCACAGAGCTTTAGTACAATATGTTACAGGCAACATCCAGGGAGTCCCGCCTGGAGTTGCAGCCCATCCAGCTGGAGCAGGCGGTGTAACCATAAGTCCTGTAATGGTTAATTCGGTGATGGGCAAGCGCCCACAAAATAAGGATGATTTTTGACCAGCTGGAGGCGGTTTTTCCAAATACATCTCCCGTGGAAAAACACAGGATTTTGACGATTAGTTTGCCAAAAGACTTAGTACCCGAGTTGGCAGAATGCAACAACTGGGGTAGGGTATTCGCCGCAGTATATGCAAAGTGTTTCGGACTTCTTCCATGACAGTTCTCCCCTCTGTGATTAAACGAGTGCAGGATGAACATGGCCCTGAAGCGGCTATGGAATTAGGGATGAGACTGGTGGGAGTGTTCGACGTAGTAGCTGAGTTGATCCTTGCAAATGTCAAGGGCGATGCAGTTAACTTTCAAGTAGCTAATGCTTTGGCTTTAGTCCCAGATTTGGACAAGCCGCGCGAATTACCCAAAATTATTGCCCAGGCTTACAAAACAATTGGCCGAAATAGCCTGGGAGTTAAGCCTTTTTCTAAAACGCAAACACAATCGCAACAACAACCAAAAACTCAGTCTGAGAAAGATGAGAAACCAGTTTTGACTAAAAAGAGCTGGAGGTTGAAAAAGCAAGGTAAGCAACAGAGGAAGCCGGGGTCGCGAGGCGCATCCCCGGTTTCCGTCTCGTTTGAACGCACATATGATTTGCGTGATAGGGCGAGAATTAAATCTCTAGAGAGATTTCAAGTCCCTGATTCGCGTTCTCCTCGTTCTTCACAGCCACCAACACCTTCGCAGGCTGGTGGAGGAGATCGCCAGGATAGAGGAAGGGGTCGAGAGGCTCCACAGGGACGAGACCAACCTCGACAACAAGTTAGAGGGAAAGCCGAAGAATTTCAACGTTCTCGCCCACAGTTTCAGAAGAAGAAAGTTGCCGCTGTAACAGCGAAATATGCCACAGATGGTGAGAACGAGACTCCTGAATTGGACGTGGGCACTGACACTCCTAGACAGCGCCGCGGAAGTTACCATAGTGCGGGAGGCGCTACGTCCTCATGTGGAGGCGACAGCAACTGAAACATTCATTACTGTCGAGACAGCAGACACCAGAGTGGCACCCCCTGACAGACTATATAATATTGTCATTCAAATTGAAGGTGACATTGAGCGTGTTATTAAAGGGATTTTTTAGGAAAATCTGACCTCTTCATACGACATTTTGTTAGCGGAGGCGGATTGGCTGCCCCCAAACGTACTTGCAGCGCGTAGAGGGGAGGAGGTAATCCTTCCGAGCTTTTCTCGTCATGTCCCCAAGGGCAAAGCGGAGGCTCTTGCAGCTGAATGGGCGGTGTCCCTGGCTCCAGCGTTATACCGCAACCATGTGGGCTGGGATGAAGAATCACCACCCCATGAAATTCCTTTGCGGTCGCTGCCACAGCCACAACCCCAATATCCCATAAAACGGGAAGCAAAAGGCCCCGTTTCTGAAATTCTGACTCAGTTAGAATATCAGGGAGTGATTGAAACATGCGTATCACCAATAAATAATCCCCTTTTCGCGGTTTCTAAACCCGATGGATCGTACCGCTTAGTTTTGGATTACCGACATTTGAACTCTCATTGTCGGACCTTTGCGGTGCAAAACACACATAGTTCTGCGTTGGTAGACAGTCTTGTTCGTAAAAATATAAAACTACACTTGACCTATCCAATGGATTCTACACGCACAACTTGGCCCCGGAGAGTAGCCAATGGAGCGCTTTTACCTCCGGTGGTAAATTATTCAAATTCTGGCGTTTACCTATGGGCTACAAGAACAGTCCAGGCGTATTCGCTGCCCGTGTTGTCTCTTTCTTAGACGGCATTGACCCGGATGCATGTTCGTACGTCGATGATATCTATCTGACAGACGACAAATTATTCCCGCATCTTTCCCGAGTGGACCGCATTATTCTAGAATTTGCGGTTCTAGGTTACAAGTTTAACTTTGCCAAATCCCACATAGCTGAGTTTACCGTTTTGTTTTTGGGCTATGAGCTCAACAATGAAGGTAAGGGCTTAGCCCCCCATTTCCTTGAGAAATGTGCACTTTTGTGCCCTCCGACCACTCTGAAGAAACTTCAGTCTTTGCTGGGTTTTCTGAACTTTGGGCGTACTTACATTCCCGAATATGCCCAGCGTATCAAGCCACTGTATGCCTTGATACAACCTAACTTTTCGAAGTCATGCTGGCTTCCGGAGCATTCCTCCATTCTGCAGTCTTTGCAGACAGACCTACTTGAATCTAAATTCTTGTTGACACGTGACAACCACACAAACTTGGTGATTAGAATCATTCCAGGGGCAGTGGGTTTCACGTACTTGACCTTTAACGAAGGATACACAGTACCGATTGCATACAAGTCACATCTATACACCTCTGCTCAAATGCGGTTTTCCTCTGTGGAAAAAGTTTTGACGGTGGTGCAGATGGCGATTCTGAAGGAACGCGCACTGGCACAGGGAAAACGCATTTTGGTGGTAACACCCTATCCTGCCCTAGAGGCAGTGACGAAAGCAAGTGTTCCGAACTCTAAAGCTTTGCACCCCCATTGGATACAATGGGCAACATCTTTGACGTCTCCGGATGTCACTTTTATTTTTGATTCTTCTCTTCAGACTCAGGAGTATTTGCAGTATGAATTCGTTCATCCTCCTCCTCTGTCTTTGTTACCGCTTGAGGATTACGAATGTGTTATCTATACCGATGGTTCGGCACAACCGGCCACGGGTTCCAAGCATGCTTATTCAGCAGCGTGTGCTATTGTTGCAGATTCCTTTGTGAACGGTAAGTTCAAATCAACTGTAGTGCACACTCAGGTACTGGGAGACAGTACTGCACAATTGGCCGAGCTGCGCGCATTGGTGCTAGCGCTTGAGTTCGCTAATCCGGATGTGACCACTCTTATTGTATGCGATTCTTATTACTGTGTCCAGTCTTATAATGACAATCTATTCTTTTGGTCACAAAATGACTACAGAGATGCAAAAGCCAGCACAATCAAGCATAAAATGCTTTGGGTTCGAGTGGCAGATTTACAACAACGTCTGCCTCTCACACAGGTGGTACACACCCTTGGCCACCAGCGTGTGGGCGCACACGCTGTCGGTAACGGTTTGGCAGACGAAGCTGCCAAATCAGCAGTAGCCACGTGCTCAGTCGCAGCAGTTACCAGATCCATGTCTAAAATAGATACTGGTATTCTAGCAGCTATTGCTGCGACAAAGGAAGGTGCTAATTACCCTAGGGGTTTCCCTTCCAAATACTCTTATCAAATAGGTCCCAAACAGGCTTCCTATGTAAAAATTCCGGACGTTGGTGATCGGCTGATTCCCAACGCGGACCGCAGACTTTCCTTGATAACGGCAGCACACGAAGGCATGGCTTTGGCTCATGCTGGAGTGTCTGCGACGGTTTCCATCTTGCAGCAGCGTTACTGGTGGCGTGGTTTATACAAACAAACTCGTACTTATGTGCTTTCTTGTGACGTTTGTCAGCAAATTAAGCCTTCCTCGGTTACACGGCCACCACAGACACCGCTCTGCATTTCTAACAGACCTTTTGGGTGTGTTTACCTGGATCACTGCGGTCCCTTCTCTTCTGACACTGCATATAAGTACATCTTGGTTGCAGTGGATTCGTGCACACGTTTCATCTGGGTGTGGCCACAACGGAGTGCTGATGCTCGAAATGTCATAAGGGATTTGCGTGTCTTTGTGGGAATTTTCGCTTGTGGCACCTTCCATTCTGACCAAGGTCCAGCGTTCGCCTCTAAGGCTTACAAGGACGCAATGGGTTCACTGGGGGTGCGGGTGAAATTTTTGTCACCGTATCGGCCTGAGGGCAATTCGATTGTTGAACGAATGAACCGTGACTTAAAGCAATCCTTGACAGCTAGAGTTTTAGGTACTGGCAGGAACTGGCTGGCCCACTTGTATACCGTACAACGTGCACTTAATAATCTCCCTAGAAGACCTCTGGGTGGGCGGACCCCATACGAAATGCTCTTTGGCATAAGAATGTTTGTGCCTGACCTTGATGGTCTAGACATGGCGGCGCAATCCACCATCTTTGATGTAGATAACCATTCTACTATGTTACAGGAATTACAAGAAGCCCGAGACAAACTTGCAATCGCACATTTACCTTCAGCCACAGACGCTGCGCTGCAGATTCCGGTTGCCGGCTGGCTTCCGAAGATTGGAGATCTGGTTCGAGAGAAGGTGGAGAACAAAAAGAATTCGGCCCCTCTTATCGTGCACCAGTTCCAGTCCTGGGCTTGAAGGGAACTCGTACAGTCATCCTACCACCGCTTCCTGGTCGCAAAGAGAACAGATACATCTCAGTGGAAAATGTCAAGCTACAACATCTGGCCAATCCTGAATAGTATTACACCAGCGGTCTCTTGTCCAGTCATTTCTAGGACAAATGTTCGTGGCCCTCCTGCCCGAAAGGTCACTGATGTTGCTTTCGAGATGGTCGATTTGCCTGAAAATTTGCAAGACTGCCCGGATTCCCCCTGCAACGAGGAGACCGAGTATACCTACCCCGACACCGAGTCCGTGGCTCATTTACCAACATCGCCACTGAGCCCAACACGTTATTCCTTTAACTCGGATTCCACTTCATCACTTGTCCCATCCAAATTCAGTATTTTTGTATCCTGGTTCAGAGACAATTTTTTAATCCCACCATGGACGTACATCTGGTTGGTACTATTCCTGATTTTCCTGTTCATGTCCATGGGCTTTGTGACAGTTTTTTTCTTGCTCATCAATGGTCACTATTTACCAGAACGCTCTGCAGTGAACTGTGTCGCTGGAACTTTGGCTCCACATTCTTTTTCGCACATCATGAAGCGTGACCACACATTTGTGAACATTTCATCTTTTCCAGTCGCTGATGGCATCGTATGGGATGCAGTAAACTTCCAAATTCATGGACCTACCGAAATTATTAATGTACCAAATGTCCTTCGTGTTTCAATGGGTGATGTCGTAAAAAGTAATATTCATTCTGACGATTGGGATTTGCATGCAGTTGAATCGTTATTTACTGATTTAAAATATTATGCTGCTTTTAATGCTGAAGATTTGTACATGAATTCTGCAAGTTATGCTGACCTATATTGTTACCAGCATTGGGGCAACCACTTTCTCCATAAACCAAGTACCCTTCGGGGTCCTTTTAATTACACCCAATGGGAACATTGTCCGACCCCTTCGCCAGAAATAAGTTTACTTATTTTACAGACTATAATAGATCTAACCCTGGGTCCTATTATTTTAAATTGAACCCTTCGTCTATTCAGAAAATCATGTTGACCCACACCAAATTGTTGTATTCGGGTTCCTTTTTGAACTCCTTGGCTGTGGGTGGGTATGAACATTGGAGGGACACCATTGACTTAAAATCTATTTGGGGTTCCAAAGCCTGGCAGGTGCAAGGCACAGAAGCCTTACACCGTGCTTGCCTTATCCCGGCCCAAATTTTGTTTTTGAATGACACCATCTATCAAACGACATGTTGGGGTTTGGCTACGTCCAAACAACCAAATGCCCCATCTATTCCTGTATTGTCTTCCACTCCCAACGCAAGCTTGCGCTTTAATATGTCCATTACAAATTTGCAAGCTTTGTTTCAGAACAATTCGTTTAATGTTTCTACGTTTGTTCAGTCACCCTCGTTGGCTTGGCCCATTGCATCTAACGCCTGCCAACTGCGTTTTCATGGCACGGATCCTGGTTACAAACAGGATAGGCCAGACCCCAGGTTTTCTGACTCTCGTACTGTTACAACATATTCTGTCGGTAAATTGTGTAAACAGTGGTTGCAGTACTCTTCCTTAGATTCTGTTAAACAACATTTATCCCTCCTATCAGGCAACATTGATCTGTCCGATTTTGTTCTGGGGACTCGTGGCCCTCGACCTAAGAGATTAATTTATGAAACTTATAATGAACTCTGGAAGCTTTCGCAAATTGAAGCTGCTTCCCGTCTTCGGGAAATAGATCAAGCAAAATTAGAAAAGGTGCTTGTCGTTGCCGACAATAGTATTAATACCCTGTCTTCCCGCATCTACACGTTAGACAATATTATTTCCTCTGTTGTTGATATTGTGCAAGATGATGGGGCATATTAGCAAGACCGGCGATAAAATTATCGCCGTTTTAGCGGCAGGGAACTGCCGCTAAAACGGCGATAATGGGCTTGCTAATATGCGTTATAGAATTCCAATAGAAGCCCAGGTTAGATGTCCTGCACATCTAACCTGGGCTTCTATTGGAATTCTGTAACGCATATTAGCAAGCCCATTATCGCCGTTTTAGCGGCAGTTTCCTGCCGCTAAAACGGCGATATTTTTATCGCTGGTCTTGCTAATATGCCCCGATGTTTCTGTGTTATATCATGGTCAAAATCAATTGCGTTCAGTAATGCAGTTTGCATGGACTTTACAGACACTTAAAATGGGGAAAGTTCCTTGGCACTTTTTGAACACCTCTGCCTTATTCTTACCTTTTAATTTGACTGAGAAACAGCGGTTCATGTCCATGAAAGATGCAGCGTACACTCTGTTACATATCGAAAAGATAGAGCCTTTACCATTCTCTGTGGCGGAATTGGATTCTGCTGTGTGGCTAGTTCATGGGGTTATCGCCTTGCCTTTTTCTTTGTTTGAATTCAGTTCATGCATGAAACATTATCCTGTTGGCCGCTTTCAGCCTTTAGGCAGTGCTTTTCTGCATGAACTTTGGTCCCTGCCTTTCATGTATAAATGTCTTAGGGATGGGAAGGAAGTTTTTCTCACGGGGGAGTTGTGTGATTCTACTATGGGTCATTCCCTTGTTTGTAAACACATTACCTTACACGGAGCTTGTAACGTTTCAGCTCCGAATCTTGCTTGTGTTTTAAAAGGCATTCCTGCTGCTGCTATTTCTCCTACTTTCACTGTGCTTGCAAATGGTAGCTATCTCCTTCTAAATAATCAGGACTGCTGTGGCATGCTAGCCGGCATTCCCTATATTGTAACGGTTTCCCACAGAGTTGTCTGCTGCAAAAATGTGCTTTTTCCTCCCCCGCACGACATCGTAGATAGTTCCATTTGGCCTTCCATTCCAACTTTGAAGGCAGATTTCAATAAATTGAGCAGAATAAAGGCACTATTATTGAACCAGGAGGTTATGCTCACGTCCGCCTGGGAGACATTCGTTCTCCAGGTGGCAAGTACACATAGTGAAATTCAGGCCCTTTTAAACACAAACCTCCCACAGCATTTCGGTGAACTGATTCACCGTGTTTTTAATGCTTCACGCACTGAAGGCCTTGTGCACTTTTTTAAAGCTGTGGGCTCTGGCCATGTTTCCTCTTTTCAAACTATATTTGGTGTAATACCAGCTTTTATTCATTCTATTTTTTCCAGCGTCTTTGTTGGCTTTCCATTGATCCTCGCCTTAGCGGCTGGTATACTGCTTTTAGTCTGTTTGCTGCGCTATGGCTGCACCTCCTTGGGCCCTTCTCGACCCAGGTCATCTACAGATGCTCCGTGAGCGCATTCTCGCTGGTTTCAGTGCTCTGCCATTGGCGACACTTGGTGTGTCCTACAGACTTTCTTTTCGCTTTGCGTATTTCACTTGCGTGCAACCTGTGATGTCTTGCATCCGCTGCCCTTTCTCATGGACCTTGGATTACTGCCTCTCCAACACGTCTCTGTCTCGCCCGGATTTTGTCCAGTTGGTGGGTCCCTTAGAGGCCCATGAACGAGACTGTTCCGGTCCTGGCTACATGGCGCGTGCGGCTGCACTTGGAATTTTGGCGCAATGGGATGTCTGGGCGGCTGCTCAGAATCTCCTACAACAAAGTTATATTGAGTATCACGCAAGTTGTCCCGCAATGCTGTTCGATGCTCCTTCTTGCGAGGAACATGAATGCAGTTTTGATTTACTGGGCTGGATGGCATCTCTTTTTTATGACGATTCCAACGATGTCCTCTTGGAAGGTGTGGCGTTTTTCTGCACCTCCACGTTTTTGGATTAGGCGGCCTCCGCTTTCGGCGTCCCGCCTCCCTGAACATTATTTTTTTTCTCTCTTTCTCATTGTCTTACACTTGGGAACATTCAGTCACAGACGTTGTAGTTCTGCTCCATCTATTTGAACTCTGTCTTTATCCTATGTCATCGCCTATGGACTGACCAGGGGAGGGTGTCGTGTGGTTTGTGGCCTCATGGTTTGCATTGCTAAGTTAGCTTGGGTCTGGCTGCCATGATGCCTCTTTGCGCACGTTACTTTGTGCCGTTGTTTTTCAAGCCTTTGCTTCTGCCCGGCTATTTTAGCACTGTCTGCATTTCTATCTTTCACCTTCTATCCTGTTCCTTTTTGGGCTAAGTCTGTACATCATGTACAAGGTCGAATAACAACGTCCCTTATTCCTGCTGATCTGGTCAGCCCCTCGCACTTAGACATAACACTGATAGCAGCTACACTGGAGAAATTTGTGTGCTTTTAATATGGTGTTTGCACTGTTGCAGGGACATGGAGAAAAACCTTTCCAGAGAGAAGAGCTGTCCTTGTCTGATGATGTAAAACTTGCATCTAGATATTGAGGTATGGGGGTCTGCCAGCCAAAGCCCAGAGGTCTTCTGTTTTTATAATAAACTAGCTACTAGCACGGGGAGGGTGGTATGGTCATTTAGCCATATATCCACTGCTTTATGAAATGCTTTCCCCGTTTATATTCTATGGAATTGTAACTATGCTTATTGTTTTATTCTTATGCATTATGCTGATAGTACTGGCACGTGTACTGTACCTTAGAGCACGTTAGTTAAAATAAATATTTTAAACTATACAGTGTCTCTTATTACGCACGTTGTGGACAGGTATGAGTGAGTTATGAAAGGGTGTTCTTGCTACTGCGAGTCCTGAGAGAGAGATACCGTGTTCTGGGTTGTCTAATCATTGGTAGCATTGTTGCTAATGAGACGCTACAGCTAGTCGGGTTGGGGTTTTAGGTGCTAAGGTTTATGGTTGGCTCACCACTATATTCCGAGGTCCTATTATCCTGTGCATAGCTCTGTGTATGTGCAGAATCCCTACAACAAGGCATATATCAACCCTATTATCCTCTAACCATTAGATGCAAGGAACACAAGGGTTTAAGGTAATGACTTTTTTGAGCCATCTTTAAATAGGTAGCACAATCTCTTGGAGTTATGTGGGGTGTATACATAAAGCTTATCTTTATTCACCTTACAGAAAAATCCCTCCAAAAGAGTAGGGGTGGTCAATTGGGAGTGAGGTTTGTCAACCCCCCGTATATGCGACTACAAGGCAGAACCCCGTATATGCGACTGCAAGGCAGGACCTGCAGTTGTCATTGGACGGATACCTCATATTCAAAACAGGTATTTATTAGTAAGCCTTATATGCATGACTGAGAATACAATGACCCCTTTAGCAATAATGGGGTGTGATCGCTATAGACAACTTAAGGGGAAGGAGGGACGTGCCCCCAACCTTTGGATCTTTTGTGTAGGTTGGATGAATAGAATGTTTGTCGTTATTGTATCACCAGGATATAAACACAGTTCATATGTACGCTGATCAATGGCTAACTGTTGTTTATTCTTTTTTATGTCTTTGTTTATGTCAATATGTATAGATTCGTATTGTGCTTTGGGAGATATCGTCTTTTGTCCTGAGGAAGGTGGTGTTTAAGCAGTAATACCCACCGAAACGCGTCAATGCTTACTTTTTACAGGCATACTGTAGACTGTGAAGACATTTGTATTATTATTGAATTTACTGTATAAAAATCAAATGTCATAAGAATGAATTTGGTCAGATGTATTTGCCTGTATGATGATTAGAAACAATTTTTCTTGCAGGTTCTCCCAGTGTGGCATTAATTCGTGTGATTTTTAATGTTTGCTTGCATAAATTGCTAAATAGTGTTTTTTTATCTTTTTTAATTTTCTCTTGAAAATGAATGCCTTATGTTTGATCATATGTCTAACTAGATTTTAATAAAATATTTGTATTTTCTCCTACACTTGGCCTTTGATGGTGGTGGTGTTATGTTCTGGTGAAATGGTTATATGTATTAATGTATATGTTGAAGTGAATTAACCGCTTAACCGCGGCGCGAATTCCGCCGCGGTGCGGCGGTTTTAATGAGTGGGCGGGGCCGCGTCGGCCAACGGACGTGCGCAGCACTACGGAGGTAGTGCTCGCGACGGCCGTTGGCCGACGGGAGCACTGAAGGGGTTAAGTTACCCAAGGGGGATTTCTTTCTGACTAAAGAAAAACAACATACTTAGAGCAGTCCACCACATGGTGGCGCTGTTCATCTAATTCAGAGATGAGCAGATCAAAGGTAGTTTAGGACTACAATGTACATTAAAATTGCTAATACCTGCCTCCCCAGCCATTCCTTTAACTTTTGGGGACCTGGAATTATCTGAACTGTCGCATTTACCTGCGAGAGAGATGGTTAGTAGTTGTTTTGGCTGCATGACAAGGGCGATGGGTGGTGCAAACTGCAGTGGCCTCCTGGTCAGAGCCCTGGCACTTAATAATTTACAAATTAAGCCGTGCTCAGGGGGTTAGGTTAGGGTTGCTGCCTGGCCGGTTTTATACCAGCATAACTAGTATTTTAATGTTCCTGCCAGTATAAACATTGGAAAAACTACCTAAAGCTGGTATTTTGCCCCATATCAGTACATACTTTAAGAAGTAAATGGGAAAGAAAACACTTTAAAATGTGTTTTACAGCTGCCCTTATGTCCCAGTGGCGTAACGAAGCTTGAGGGGGCCCCCTGCAAAGTACATGTAGTTGGCCCCCTCCAACAACACTCAGGGGCTCTCAGGCCAGGGTCCTGTGCTGAGGGGGCCCCCCTGGAGCTCAGGCCCCCCGCACTGCAGGGGGCTGCGTGGGCCTTTGTTTCGCCACTGTTATGACCTCTGACTGATAATTAAAGAAATCAAAGACAGAAAGGCCATGTTAAAAATGAATACAGACAATTTCATATAAAGTTCTACTTAAGAAAAAGGTTAAAGTCTGGAACTGCACAACTGTGTCTGTGAGCCAGGTTTCCAGATAAAAGTCCATGTTCGAGCCGGGGGGTGTGGCCAAGATGGCGTCTGCTGAAGACGTGTAATTCAGAGCTCCGGGCTGGACCCGCTATCAATCCTACATTTATCCCCCGCATCACTGCCAGCCTCGATTTCTACACTGCCTGAGTGTCACATTTGACTCGGGGGTAACTCCAGAGACGTCCCTTGCAGGAAAAGGGCACTCAACTGGGCTCTTTTGCTGAGAGCACGGCCTGGCCTGGGACGGCAGCCCAGCTGGGGGCCTGGAACACAGGCTCGTGCAGGGCGAGCTCACTCTGTGCATCGGACTGCGATCTCGACCTTGGATTCTGGGCGGTGCGGGGGGCTCCCGGAGCAGTGGGTGCCCCTGCCTGTGACTGCTGTTGTGCACGAGACCTGCACCGCTCCTTGCCAAGTGGAGAGCAGAGCGGGCTTGGTTGGCCCATCGCCTAGCCGGGCGTCTTGCCCTATGCCCCTGACATTTCAGAGGATCTGGCGCTGGTGACCGGTGAGCCAGCAACGTGGTGCCAGGGACGTCCCCCGCCCTTCCTCGTGAGTGTCTGGGACTGGAATTGCCGCACGAGGATGGGAAGCCCTGCTGCAACCACCCACCCCCCTTGACCAGACTTCTACGGGGAGTTCTCCCCGAGCCAGGCCCGCGTGGACATCACATGATGGACTGACTGCGCGGCCCATCGGCAACCACTTTGGCGGGAGCCAACCATGCGGTATTCCCAACGTCACTGGATCTCGCCACCATAGTCTCTCAGGTGGGCCAGCTCCTCATCGAGTGCCCTGGGGCCCAGACAGTGACTGCGGCCCACATACCTGTGGACGAGAGTGACAACCTCCTCGGTACCGTGTTGAAGCTCTGCGGCAGAATGACGCGAGAACGAGGATTAAGGGCCTCCGGCTGGGCGCTGTCCGCACCAATCACAACGCTGCCATTGCAGCATTGTGATTGGCTTAGGGGAGGGAGGATTCATGCTTTCTGTTCCAGGAAACCGCGGGCGCAAGACCCGGCCAGGAACGGAGGCGGCGCGGGGCCCGGCAAGGTAAGTTTTTAAAACATTTTTTAACCCCCCCCCACACAAACCCCAGCGCGACCTCCCCCACCCCCACCCCCCGCGAGTCATGCGAGCCACGACTTTGAAGCACCTCTGGGGGTTCTGGGCCTCTATGCCCCAGCTAGTTTCTCTTCACTGCCACACTGGACTCCAACATACACCCATTGCCTGGGTGAGATTCTCAGTGAGTACGGACTGACGCATGAACACCCCACATCTGGCTGCGCATTGCTTCCTCGCCCCCATGGGGCTCCCAAACTTTCTGGGACTTTCAACCAATCCTTATCATTAAGATGGACTGCTTCCTACTGCTCTACTGACGTGAGGTGCGCACTATTGTCCAACTTGCCCCGGCAGACCTGCCCCTGCCGGGAGCTCAACACCAAACCCCTGTTCCTGTTGCCTTCTGTTGTGTGACTGGGCAGCAGTCCTCAGCCCTGCACAAGCGCCTATAGACTTGGTCACGTCGAGCCTCCTCCATTGTGGTGCTCCACTACATATCTAGTTGTGCGTCTGAGGAAGCAACCTGACTCCTACATCAACTGGAGCGCTCCCCAAACACTCACGGTGCTGGCCATCCCTTGCTTCCCTCCCAGGCAGTCTCCACCACCTACTGAAGATGGTGAAGCCAAAGAACACCAGGCCGCTGCTGACTGGAAGCGCCGAAACGGAGGCGGAACTGGCGCTGCTGGACAAGACTCTTAGCAGCCTGCAGCACCTTGAGAATCCCCTTCAAGCTCACTCTGCACCATTCAATAGGGTGCTTCAGGCCATTATGGATGCTAAGACTTCCTTGGAAACCCTCATAGACTCTGTCACTGTGGTGGTTAATCTTCTGCGTGATGACCACTGCAAACTGACTGGGTGAAAACCGAATCCACGCTGGCAGTTGTATGACCGTCGGTGCAAGAACTGCAAGAACGCCTAAAAAAGGTGGAAGCTAAAGTCACCAACTTGCAGCGAAGAGCGGAAGCTGCAGAGGACAGATCAAGGTGGAAAAACATCAGCCTAATGGGCTTTCCGGAATGCTCGGGTGCCCCTAGCGTGGAGCTGTTCTTGGAAGACTGGCTGGTGAAGAATGTCCTAGAACGCAGGGCACCTGCCTTTTTCTCCATTGAATGTGCGCATTGCACACCGGGGTAACCCTCCCTCTCCTTAGCTCCTCCACGCCCTATTAGCGCATCTCCTCAACTACCATGACCGTGACCTGCTCTTACAACATTTTCGCACCAAGGGCCCATGGTCCAATGAAAATGCTCGGATCACGGCATACCCTGATTTCACCATGGAGGTGCAGCGCTGCGGTGGATCGTATTCTCACGTCAAGCAACGGCTCTGGGGGTTGGACCTTAAATATGCTCTTCTATTCTCTGCCAAGCCCCGTGTAATTGATGGTGACAAGACTCACATCTTTCACTCACCGGAGCATGTGTGGGCATGGCTCCATGTGAAAGATATGCTATCCTCACCATCTCGAGAGCAGACTGAGGGCGACTGTATAGTGCCCAAGCCGAGACGTCCCGGGCATCGCCTCCTCAGGGCGTGCCCTTCCAAAAACCAAGCCGCCAAAGAACGGGCCCGCGCAGTGGTAGAGGCCTCCACCCACAGCACGAATTCCTTTGCTCCCCTTGGAGATGAGTGCCCCTCGGAGTCGGGATCAGACTCAGGTGGCTAACCCCCTTTGGAAATCAGAGATCAACAGGGCCTGAAGGTCACTCCCAGATTGGCTGATGATTTGTGAAGGGGACACCATGGCCTTTTGATGTAACTGTCCTGCACTGGGTAACTGCCTCGCAGGGCTAGTTGCCAGCCAGAAGGTAAGACACAATGTGCGAGGGATTACGGGGCACCTATGTGCTTAGGGCCCGCACCAAGGGGCATATCAACAACAACTTGCGATAACTATCGCAAAGCGAGCTTAGCGCTATTTCCCATACCGCCGGCTATCGCTGGAATTCATCGCCCTGGTAGCGCGTTATTAACAACGTGTTTCTCCAGGGCGATAAAAATTCCAGCGATCGCGGGAAAATCGCTGTTTTGCAGGGAACATCGCTGGTTTTCTTTTTTCATTACACTGTTACCGGTGTATAGTTCGGGTGTGATTCTTTAGACGGGCCCTACCAGGGCAACTGTCCCAGGGGGGATTGAGTTTTCACTTGTTGTTGTGATTCATCGAGATGCTCTAGCAATGTTCCAAACAGTATTGTTGCTTTCCAGCACACCACATGTAAATACAGGATTCCTTTAGTCTCTACGGACCGATCGAGGGGGGGGCAAGGACACCTCATGCTCTTCCCTTTAGTCTTGCACATTGGCCACCTGGAATGTACGAGGCATGGCCACCCCATCCAAACGCTATTGCATTTATGCCTGTCTCAAGCGGAGCCAGGTACACATAGCTATGCTCCAGGAAACACACCTTAATCTCAATGAATTACATAAACTTTGTGCCAAATGGAGAGGGCAGGTACACGGCACCTCAGCGTCCTCCTTCGCGCGGGGGGGGTACTAATTTGGATAGCACTAGAAGTGCCGTATGCTGTGAACACACTGAGTGTGGACACGGGAGGTCGATTTGTGATTTTGGAATGCCACTTGGATGGTGTACCCCTTACACTGACTGCGATTTATGCCCTCAATGCACAGCAGGGTGAGATTTTCGACACTCTTACACCAGCGCTTATCAGAGATCCGTCTTCTCTCGGACTCTGGGGTGGGGATTTTAACTGCATTCCAGATGTGGTACTCAATCGTTCCACACACCCCCCTCCAGGCAGCTGCAGTGAGGTGAGGTGCTCAGCACCTCAGTCAATGGCTGACAAGAATGCTCCTTCTGGATGTATGGCGACACACACACTGGACCGTAAATACTCCTTTTATTCACAGGTACACGACATGCACTCCAGAATTGATCTTTGTCTATGCACGGCCCAACTTGGCTCCCAGCTGGCCAGGGCGGAATACCTGGTACGCGCCCTGTCAGATCACTGCCCATTGCTAAGGTGGGGACGTCGACGCCCAGCCATACCCACTTGGCCAGGGCCGGCGCTAGGCATGGGCAGCGTGGGCAGCTGCCCAGGGCCCCGTGCCTGCTCGCAGCCGTGGGGCCTCGCACCTTTAAAGACTCCAGAGTATTGAGGCCCAGGGGGACCCCTAAGAGTTTATATTTTTTCTTTTTTTGATCTGTCTCCCCTGCAGGCCTGTCTCTGTGGGCCTAATGGCTGCATCTGCACGTTGATGACAGCAATTAGACAGTTTATTGAAGTGCCCTTGCGTGTGAAGGGTGCCCCTGCCTGTGAAGGTTGCCCCTGCCTGTGAAGGTTGCCCTGCCTGTGAAGGGTGCCCTTGCCTGTGAAGGGTGCCCTTGCCTGTGAAGGGTGCCCTTGCCTGTGAAGGGTGCCCTTGCCTGTGAAGGGTGCCCTTGCCTGTGAAGGGTGCCCCTGCCTGTGAAGGGTACCCTTGCCTGTGAAGGTTGCCCCTGCCTGTGAAGGTTGCCCTTGCCTGTGAAGGGTGCCCTTGCCTGTGAAGGTTGCCCTGCCTGTGAAGGGTGCCCTTGCCTGTGAAGGGTGCCCTTGCCTGTGAAGGTTGCCCTGCCTGTGAAGGGTGCCCTTGCCTGTGAAGGGTGCCCTTGCCTGTGAAGGTTGCCCTGCCTGTGAAGGGTGCCCTTGCCTGTGAAGGGTGCCCTTGCCTGTGAAGGGTGCCCTTGCCTGTGAAGGTTGCCCTGCCCCTGTATCAATGAAAAGCAGAATATCCTGCTGGGCGCAGAGCAAACGATAGAATGGCGGCGCATCACAATGGAAACTGCTCACCTAGGACAAGTGGAAAAGGAGCAGAGAGGGGGATTAAAGGGGTAAGACAAACGGAATAAAGTGGGGGGGGAGCAGATAGGTGTGAGTGTGGCAGTGAGACAAGAGGTGCACGCAGAGGAGCAGAATCCGCATGCAAAAGTGGGTAGAGCAGGGTTTAAAGTGTGCTGGGTCACTCAAATCTTAGACCCGATTGTAAATTAAAATTGACATTGAAAAGGGGCCCTATATTCATGTCCTTAAGTTTGCCTGCAAAAAATTTATCCAGTGTCTGCACAATGAATGAAAGTTCTAAAAAGCAGGTCTCCATTCTTACCCTCACCCTCAGAGTGAAAAAACAAATCTTAACTCTACAGCAGTGCCACCCTTCGCTGCCTTTAACGCAACTTCAACGAGACTCCTTATAGTTCTTTCACAGTCTCATCATGTCAGAACTGGAGCATTTTCAATATTATATACAAGGAAGCCGTAGACGTTGCTTATTCATCTTATGCAACTAATAACCACTGACAAAGCCAATAGTACTGGCTTGTTATAGGTGTAATTTTACTTGTTGTAATATTTATCTGGAGGCAATGACAGAAGCAGCAAAATACCAGTCGGGCGGCGCACTATGCTAAGTACAGATTTATAAAGCTTACATGTTTTTAAGCCACGCCCTTAATTACATTAGCCGTGCCCCTTTGAAAGACCCCCTAGTTTTTTCACCCCACTTAAAGCCCTGCTGTCAGGTCAGTATGTTGGCCGTTTTTTGGGCTAGTTGTTGACCTGCTTTATGGTCAGGTGAGCCGGTTTTTACTGTTAATTTTCATGATATTAAAGCAAACATTGCCTGCAGAAAACTCAAATCAGTGCAGTCTTCCATACCTCACAAAAACCTTATACAGCAGGTCTTTACAAGTTTAAAACTGCCCTAGTTTGCATACATGGGACACTTTTCGAGCTAACTAACACACTAATGGGGGCCCCTTTTATTTTGGTACTGGGGCCTATTTTCTGTCCCAGTCTGATGCTGCATGTTAGGCAGAGCCACTGGAATTATGCGATTGCGCGGCAGAGGCGATTTCTGCATAATTATGCATTTGACGCATTTGCCACATAATCCATCATCTGCTGCATAATCTACAGATTTTAACAACAAAATTGCTTTCTATCTCAAACGGTTCAAAAGTTACTAAAAATGCAGCGACACGTCTTGCTGCATGTGGCAAGGCCCTTTGAAAAGCTGGAATAGTCAACTTTCTGTTTCCCACTGCTAAATTTGGGTGTTAAATTGGTACTAATGGGGTGCAACCAGTGCACAAACAGTGTTACCAAGTTTAAAAATAGCAAAAAAATGAAGTAATACTTTTTCAAAATGTGCCAGATTATGCCGCATAATTTGCCTTTTCTTGCCACATAATTTACTCATCCTGCCACATAATTTAGCCATCTCCTGCCGCATAATTCCAGTGGTCCTGATGTTAGGGTAATCCATGGCAGTGATTTTGTTCCTGTTTATATTTCCCATTCTTTACTTAATCTTGCATTCCCCAAGAGTGGTAGCTATTTCCAGCATGTGTGTTTCTGTATTTCATTTCAAAGCATATTACTCTTGGACGATGCACCCTTTGTACTGAGTCGCCTCCAGGTGTTTATAACAGGCTACAGTTGAGCACTTTGGAGTTGAGGATGCAGGCAGTACAACTTTCACACTGTGCCTGTCTGTGGGTCAAAAAGGTATTCAGATTACATGATCATTCAATATATGGCCTCTCTGCAAAGCACAAAGAGCAATGGTCCTGCATTCCAGTTGTTATTCTATGCAAATGTGTGTGAAGGAGCTACTTATTGGTCAAAACAACAAGGTGAAAGTAAAATCATTTATAGAAGTTACTCATTTAGCTTAATCCGCTAACAACCATTGACAAAACCCAGTCGCAGCCGGCATGACTCGCGGGTGTGGGGGCGGAGGGTCACGCGGGGGGAGGGTGGGGTTTAATTAAAAAAAAAAAACTTTCCTTAGCCACCCTGATCCGATCCCGCATCGTCTCTGCTTAGGGGCCTCACATGTTCCTATTCTGCCCAGGGCCCCACATATCCTAGGACCGGCCCTGCACTTGACAATAACAAGTAGAAGGTTTAACTGACCCACCGTTTTGTGCGGACCTAGCCCAGTGTATTGCCAGGGTCGGATTGGTAACGCGGGCACTCGGGAAATGGCCGAAGGGCCGGTAGCCGAGTTCCAGCCTGGGCTGCTTTTTTTGGGCAGCCTGGGGGCTGTCTGTGCTGTTAGGATGCCGCCAGCGGCAGTGGGTGCCTGAGGTGCCTGAGTGGCCTGTCTAGATGCAGATGGGCGGAGGTGTCACTCTTTCTCTCGCTGGGCCGGCCCATTAATGTATGCTGATTGCGCGGGGCAGGGGGCCTGAGCAGAAGTGGCCTCACTTGCATTCATGTGTGGCTCAGCAGAGGGAACTAATCTGTGAATTTTTGGTTTATCTAAGTGAAGTTAATAAAACATGCCCCCCACCCCCTTTCTTTTCATAAAACTTCGCTGAAGCAGTGTTTTGTGGAAAGGCGCCATCCGCAAATGTGGGCCACTGTTTAGGTCTCGTCCTGCACCAGCGCTTGCGCTGGTCTGGCCGAGAGTTTTAGTAAGTGGGTTTTGGAAGTGCAAACACTGGCTTTCGGCTGGCGACCAGCTTGAGTTCACGATGGCGTGCACGCGCAGCTGGCATCTGGGTTTCCTATCTCTTCCTCATTTCCTCGTCATGGCTCATTAACTCTCTGGACTCTGATGTTTCAATCGCAGCAGCAGCTCACATTACCAACTGAGGGCCATGGACTACAGTCACATGAAAAACAACAGCGATTAGCATTGAAATGCAAGCTTTTTTTGTCTAGTTAGAAATATTGCTTCGGTGGGTTGATTTCACCTTATACCGCTATTTGTTTTATATTGGGAGTCACAGCCTAATTAGCAGTATTTTTGTCTCTCACTGTTTTTTTAAAAATATTTATTCGCGCAAAGCACAAAGCTATATTTAAGGTTACTTTTTCTGCGTCACTTCTTCACTCTATTTAAACTCCACACCCCCACTCTTATTGTCTCGCTCCTTCTCTCTCTCTCTCCCTCTCTAATTCTCTCTCTACTTAATTAACTCTCCCCTCTCTATCTTTTTTAGCCTTTCATTCTCTCTCACCCCTTTATCTGTTTCTCTTTCAAACTCCTTCATTCACTCTCTCTCCCCTTCTTTCTCTCTCTCTATCCCGCTCCACTCTTTATTCTATGTACACCCTTTCTCTCTCTTTCTCTCTCACCATCCTCTCTAATTGGGCATTATATCTTCACTCTATCTCTCACTCGGCAACACCACAGCATCACTCAGCGCAACCACAGCATCAATCAGAGCCAGCACAGCATCAATCAGAGCCAGCACAGCATCAATCAGAGCCAGCACAGCATCACTCAGCACCAACACAACATCTCTCAACGCCATCACAGCATCACTCAACACCATCACAGCATCACCCAGTGCAACCACAGCATCACTCAGTGCAACCACAGCATCACTCAGCAGAACCACAGCATCACTCAGGGCCAACACTGCATCACTCAGCACCACCACAGGATGACTCAGCACCACCACAGGATGACTCAGCACCACCACAGCATCGCTCAGCGTCACCACAGCATCGCTCAGCGTCACCACAGCATCGCTCAGCGCCACCACAGCATCACTCAGCGCCACCACAGCATCACTCAGCGCTACCACAGCATCACTCAGCGCCACCACAGCATCACTCAGCGCCGCCACAGCATCACTCAGCGCCGCCACAGCATCACTCAGCGCCACCACAGCATCACTCAGCGCCAAGACAATATCACTCAGCACCACCACAGCATCACTCAGCGCCAAGACAATATCACTCAGCACCACCACAGCATCACTCAGCAACACCTGAGTATCATTCAGCATCACCTCAGCATCGTCTCCGCAACAGTCACCACCACCACTACTACCACCTCAGCATCACTCAGCACCACCTCAGCCTGCTCTCGGAATCTGGCACCTGTTGATTCTCCCCTAGCATCTGGCCGCTGCTAGTGTTATAATACAGGTACTAGTTCCCAACCTTCACCCTCCGATTGTTTATGCCCCCTCAAAAAAAAAGCTTTAACAAACAACCATTGCAATAGGCAGAAACAAGTTGCCAGCATTGCAAGAACAAAAGAAAACTGAGGAAATTTTTTATTGTAAATACTTTTTTTAATATGGTTGTTCACTTTTACATAATGCCTTCTTGGTCATATATAAAGTAACAAAAATGCTTCTGACACTTTTTTATTATAACTTTTCAGCATGCTGCACAGCAGCCACACTTCTCTACAGCACAGCTTGAAGACATTGGCAAACTCAATAGCTCTGGCTAAACACTTATAAGGCCCCAAAGGCGAGACCTATTGGCTATGCCAATGCTTGTTTTGAGTGTGCCCGGGCAGATTTCTGATCCCAATCCAACCCTGTGTATTGCTCTGTACTTTACACTTAAAGCGGGCACTGCGACATCTCGGGCGGTCGAGTAAGATGCCCATAAGGTAGTGGTGCGTGGCCACGATTTATCGGCCTCCTGGCCTGGGAATACGTAAAAGATTGTTGAGGGATCTGTCTAACATCGAGTGCGTCCTCTGTTCCCTGGAGACACGGTAACCAATCACACAGCCCCAACCAAGCAGCGTCACCAGCTGCAAAAACAGCGCAACGAGGCCGAGGGGACCCTTAGCAAACCTGACTACAGGCGGCGCGTATCCTACAGCATGCGGAGGGTGGCCGCTCGGGGAGATGGCTACGAAGATCTACAGCGTGTTCCAATAGGTGCGACTCGATCGGCTGATAACGGGCTGCATACCTCACAGCTGGACATTAACGGGGCTTTCCGTGATTATTACCAGGAGCTTTATGCTGCCCCCCCTTGCCGTGAATTCTTTGGCCCCTTCCGACTAGCCTGGCTGAACGCCTTCCAGCAAGCTGAGCTTGCTGAACCATTGCACCTTGAGGAGGTACACAGGCCACAGGGCCATAACCCAGATTGCACGGAGCAAGACCCCGGGCACCGACGGATTACCGGGACCCAGGCCAAAAACCCGAAACGTCACTGCAATGTTATCTTGTTGCTTCACACAACATATCGCGCCAGATCACAACAATGCAAGTAACTGATTGTTATGGACCCTACAACCTACAAAAGTGGATTAGTACCTATATGCTTCTCAATACTGGATATTGAACATCGCTCTACTGTTGGACATGCATGTGCATTTGCTACAACTGATCCCCTTATATTTGAAGTATTGAAATGACATACTTATCATTATCAATCAAATAAATAATTCTACATGAACACCTGCTTTACTTTTAATTGATGTCTAATCAAGTCCACATTTATTGCATTATTAAGGCGTGCTATTTCTCCACCTCTGTCTGAAGAATTTATTGCAATAACCTGAAATAGCTAAGGGCTAGATGTATCATGTGCCAGTCGCAAAAGGCCCAATTTGCGGAAAAATTCATTTTAGTATGTATCAATCCCTAATTGTGATTCGGTCACATGTTACTGAACCGCAGTTTGGAATTGCGAATACATAGAAATTTGGTATTGGGAAGGGGCGTGTCTAGGGCGTCCTTTCCTAATACCATATCACGCATTTAAGAGCACTGCCTGCTCTTATAAAATAAATGAAACTGCAAAGTTTCATTTTTTCTTTTTAAATGCATTCCATTTTTCTTTAAGGACAACAGGATACATTTTAAAAAGATTGCTTTATTAAAAAGCAATCACAGACATTGTGGTCTACTGACCTCAGCAGGCCACCACCCCTGGGATGGCTGCGATTCCTAATAGGTTGCAAATTGTGACCTACCTCGTTAATATTCATGAGGTAAGTCTATTTGCGATCCACTATAAATCGCTAATGAAACTCATAAGATTGCGAATCGGAGAGAATAGCAATTAGGAGATCGGTATTCCTAATGTTAGTACATCTAGCCCTAAGTGTATAAACGATCCCCTTGGGAGCAGCCAATTGATTTTTGGCAGTAGGGCTTTGCAAATTAAGAACTCTATTAAAAATCCCCATTGGCTGGACACAATTTAGACTGGGACATTACAAGCCGACAAAACTACGTTTCAACCACTGTGACAATATTGAGAGTACAATTCTTAAGAGCCAGGAATCAGAGAAAACCTGGAGATGCAGGTCATGGATGGGTGGAAGGAGCTTGTACCGATAAGGCGATTCATTGGGCCACACCCTCAGAAAATGGTTGCCCCCACTAGAGAATATTAAGAGGCACGCTATGGCGATTCAGTGCTGAGGTACACTACAGCAGTTCAATGCTGCGGTACACTACGACAGCTTAATGCCAAGTGCTGAGGTGGTGCTGTGCCGTGATGGTTGTAGATAAGACTAAACACTGCAGAATTTCTTTACAAGTTTTGGTCAAGGAAGTACTTTAAAAAGAATTGCCTAAAATTAGCACACTTTATGTGCCATATTTAGACGCCCATGTAGCTGACTGGCAAATGTCCTGGACAGGAACTCAACATGCAAACACAGAGGTAGCAGTCCTGGTCTTGGTGATATGAGCCCTTAAGCCTCCGGCAGCTGCTTATTGGCCAATGTACAGCAGATGTTTGTGCAAAGCACCATCCAGTGAGAAATGGTCCTTTTCTGTAGGCTTTTCCCCTCTTCACTCTGCTGTAAAAACCCCTGATGTAACAGCTAACGCTGTTGTAGGGACTAGGCGGTGGAATGCCTCCTCCTCCATAGTGGGGTGAGGAAGAGCAAAGAACGCCGGCAAGGGGTTGTATGATTATACAACTACCTCCTAAATCGCGAGTGCCTAAACCACGAAGGCTAAACAACGATCAAAGCCAAACCACTAAGTATTGAACCACGAAAAATATTCAATGTACATATAGACCGAAACTACCACTACCTTCAAAACAGAACATACCATGAGCAACTTGCTTTCTGGCTGCGCTTTAGCAGACTTGCAATTTTTAAGTTATCTTGCTTCACTCATTTGTAACGAACCTTCTGTGGGCCTCTTTGGCAGCGATCTGTGTTACATTTTTTAAATTTGAATTCCACTTTACGGTCTGCAATGTGCCAAAGGATTTACCTCCTGAATTTCTTTCTACAAGAGTGAGCCCCGGAGACACTGTTTATTATACAAAGATCACTGGGCACTTGTAGCCATGTGAGTTATCAGCGGTGTGCTTTTTTTTTATGTTGGAGGTCTGCCCGGTACTTTTTTAAATCAGCGGTGAGTGCCTAACTCTGCCTGCTATTTTGGGGAAATGCTGTGTGTGGAGAGTACATTGCGGACTGCCTCTCTAAGGCGTAACTGGTCTCATGACAGACGACACACTCCCCCATGCCATGCCAGCCTTTCAGACCAGAACAGTCAGTTTTCCCTCTAGAATAGTTATTAATATTAGCGTTATTATTATTACTGTTCTCATTATTTTATTACTATAGCCTTATAGCCCGCTGCCGAGGGCTATACCAGCTGTTAAAGGCCCTGATCCCGAGTTATAGGCCCGAGCCGCAGGCGAGGGCCTATAACGATGGAGAGGGCCTTTAACAACTGGTATAGCCTGAGGCAGAAGGGCTATAAGGCTATTAGAACATTCCACCCACTAAGGGTAGAATGTTCTAAATTAAAAATGGAGAAACAAAAAGACAAACATTGGAATGTTGGAGCGCTGGGCTTATACCAGCCATTATAAGCCCAGAGCAACTCCATTGTCTTCAATGGAGCTCTCAGCATTCCAATGTTCTATTAGTTATTACAATTATTATTAGTAGTAATACTCCTATTGTCAGTAGTAGCAGCGATCGTGTTGTTCCTCCATACACTTAAATTGGGAGACCCCTGCCTTGCGCCGAGAGCTGCTGACGTGTTCATACATGAACAACAGCCTGGATACTCCACACACAGAGGAAGAATGGCAGCATTTCCCCAAAATAAGAGGCAGAGTTAGGCACATCACGTGAGCTTTGACCCCTTTGCCATATCGCAGGAAGTGGCATTTGTTTTGGTCTCAATGATATCGCACATCACATAAGGCCGCCTTTGTCTCTGGGGAAATCTCAGAACGTCTCACACATTTTATGACATTCTGATATGTAACTTCAAATTATCATAAAAGCAGATAAAAGGCCATCGCAGCAACCAGAAGAATAGCATGGGCCCGATTTGCAGGCTCTGGTGATGCTCAAGAATGATGCAAATGTGGCCCATGCCAGATGTGTATTCCCAGCAACCTTTGCATCAATCCGCCATGGAAGCCACAGCTCCGAAGTGACAAATAAATATGTCTAAGAGGTTCTCACTTATCACAAAGTTACAAAAAAAACGTTACTAGGCATATCTCAGTAAAAATCGGTGTAGAAGAACTAAGGAATAGACTATGTTTCCCATTACAACAGTAACTGTACATTTCTTGTATACATATTATTTGAAAATTAATCTAAAATGTGTAACCAGAAACTCTATCTCTCCTGAATGGATGATGGCTGCCTTTGAAAATCGTAGTTCAATCAGTCGTTGTAAATGAAGTATTGGTTAGAGAGGTCGTGGTTCAGGTCCAGGTCGTTGTTTAGCCATCGTTGTTAAGGCTACTCGTTGTAAAAAAATCGTTGTTAAGGCCGTTTCCCCCGGCAAGGTGATAGTTTGACTGGCATGGGACAGCATCACAACTTTGACAAGAAAGGTTGAGGAACACTTATTTTAAGGTGAGAAGTCGAAAAGGGCAACTGTGTAAAGGCTCAAAGGGAGTACACATCAAATATATGAGGACCAGGTTAAGATTCCACTGCGGCATAACAAAAAAAGAAGGAAACAAATGTTGGAGTCCTTCAAAAATTAAAAAACATCACAACAGGTGATTTAAATAAAGAGTTCGGCAACCGTAACCAAAAGCTACCCTTTGACTGTGCTCAAAGTAAAGCTTTTCTGGGTGAAGAAAGAACAAAAAACAAAATTTCAGATACCTTGGTCTGGGGGGGGAGGGGGGCGGGGGGATTCTAGCAAGTGGCGCACCAGACCACAAATTTGCCACAACCACTAGGCCAGTTGAGGTTTCGCTGAGGTATGCTTGACTGCCAAAGTATTTATTTATTTATTTATTTATTTAAGGAGTTTTATATAGCGCTAGCTGGACCCGAGGGTATCAGAGCGCTTCACAGCGAGTAGCTTATGTGCAAATAGGCAATACAGAGAATATACAAGAACATAGGGGTTCGTGCCGGATAAGGATCAAACAAGGGAGTGATCGAACAGAAGGAGCATGGAGGGTGCAGGTCACGCTAGCATTGCATGCACATGTAAACCACAAATGTTACATGACTATATAAGCAACAAATACAATAGATATATCAGTAAAAAAGCTTCTATAACGTCAGAGCATATTACAGTTCTGTCAAATTACACAGGAAAATATATGCCGAGTGTCCTGGAAAGTGACTTGGTTATGGAAATAATAATCCACATTCCATAAGTCGATTATCCAAAAAGGTTTTCTTGATCCAGCAATGCGAGTATCCAAAAAGTTTTCTTGATCAGAGTCAGTGTCACCGGTCACATAGTTGAAGTTAGGTGGAATGCCGGCTAAGGTACTTCCTTGGCTTCTAGCGGTTTGCTCGAAAGCGGTCAAGGAGGAGGACTTTGAGCAGGTTTTTGAATTTTGGAAACGAGGGGATCGTTCTGATGTGGGGGGATGGAATTCCAGATTTTGGGGGCGTTTCCAGCAAACGATTTGGCCGCAGTTTTTGTTTGCGAGTTTTCAGCGGGATGAGTAGCAGAGTGTTGGAGCTCCTGAGGTTCCTGGACTGGCCGGCCCTTTTGAGTTTGGCGGCTAGGTATTCCGGTTTGCCTGTGTGCAGGGCTTTGTGCGTGAGGCAGGCTGTTCTGAAGCTGGCTCGCAGCTCAATTGGGAGCCATTTAAGTTCTCTGAGTGCAGGGGAGATGTGTTCGAATTTCTTAGTCCCGGTGACCATTCTGGCTGCTGCATTAAAGGTTGTTTTCAGGGGGCGAGGTGGGATTTTGCTGTACCGGTCAGGGCTGCAATCCCATAATCGATTCTGGAGAGCACCAGTGCTTGGGTGGCTTGTTGCAGGTCCTTGGGCGGGAGGAAGGGTTTTATTTTGTACAGTAATTTCAAGTTGAGAAAGGAACTTCTAGCGGATTTTGTAATGTGTTTTTTCATGTCCAGTTTCGGGTCTAGGGTGATGCATAGAGATTTTACCGAATCCGCCAGGATGAGGTTACCCTTGAGGGCGTCAATAGCTTTGAGCCATTCTGCAATTTGGGGGTTTTTGTCTTTGTTGGAAATGAGGAGTATTTCCGTTTTCTATTGATTGAGTTTCAGGTGATTACTTGAGAGCCAATGTTGAACCTCTCTAAGCGTGGCGTTGAGTCTCTGGATGTCATCAATGGAGGAGGTTTCCAGATATAGCTGCGTGTCATCAGCATATAAGTGGAAAGGGATGTTGGATTTCCTGAGTAGAGTGGTAAGGGGTTCAATGTAAATGTTGAAAAGCTGAGGGAGAGCACTGACCCTTGTGGAACACCTCTGTTGACGGGGTGGATGTCGGACTCAAAATTTTTAATTTTTATTCTTTGTGAGCGGTTGTGGAGAAAGGAAGAGAACCATTGGAGGACCGTCTCTTCAAGACCAGCCCTTTCTTGAAGAACCTTGATGAGAAGCTTGTGATCGACTGTATCGAATGCAGCCGATAGGTCCAGGAGGATGAGAAGGCAGCATTGGTCTGAGTCGAGTGACTTGTGTAGGTCGTCTATGACATTGAGGATTGCGGTTTCAGTGCTGCAGCCTTTTCTGAAGCCCGATTGATGGGGATCTAGAAAGTTGATGTTGTCCAAGTGTTGGGTCAGTTGAGGAAGTACACATCTTTCCAGGATTTTGGACAGAAGCGGTAAGTTCGAGACAGGTCTAAAGTTGTTCAGATCCTCAGTGTCTAGTCCTGGCTTTTTCAGCAGTGGTGTGACTTGACCAACTTTGAGGCAGTCTGGTACGACTCCTGATCTCAGTGAGCTGTTAATGATCTTGCACTATAGCGGGGCTATGACGAGCTTCAAGTCCTTGGTCAGTTGAGGGGGTATCTGATCAAGGGCGTGGGATGAGGGTTTAGCGTTGGAGATTAGTTTGACTATTTCTGCTTCCTGAATGGGAATGAAGGAGGACCAGTGATTAGGGGGATCAAGGAATCGCTATCGTTGGTTTCAGACGCCTGGATCTCGTTGGAGGGGATGAGATTGGAGCCAAGTGAGAGATCGATCTTGGCGATTTTGTCATTGAAAAAGATGGCGAAGTTGTCGCATCGTTCTTTAGATGCCTGAGTTGAGGAGGTCGCTGGCTTAGAGGTTTGTTTCCTGATGATATTGAAGAGCTCTTTGGGTCTGTTTTTTGCGTTGTCTAGCGCAGAGCAGAAGAAAGAAGTCTTTTTGTTCTTAATGTGCTTTTTGTAGTTCCTGCGGGCTGCTTGGAGTTGATCACGATGGAGAGCGGTGGGATTGTTCCTCCAGATTCTTTCTAAGGCTCTTAGATGTCTTCTTTCTTCATTGGTGTCAGTGGTGAACCATGATCTGGATGGAATGCTCCTGGGTTTCTTTAGTATCAGAGGGGCAAGTTGGTCCAGGGTGAGCGTCATGTTCGAGTGGTAGAGAGAGGTGAGTTCGATAGTTGGGAGGTGATCAATGATGTTGGGGAGGAGCGCGCTTATTCTTTCTTCTAGAACCGCTCGAGGGATCTGAGCTGTGTTCCTAATCCATTTGGGGGGTCCTGCAAGGGGTGTTGAGTTAGGACCGTTTGGTTGATGTGAAAAAGGATGATGTGATGGTCGGACCAGTCTACGGGAAGGATGTGGTCGATGGAGATTGCATTGCTTTCGGCAATAATTGCGTCGAGGGTTGCTCCTCTGTGGTGTGTTTCTTCTGAGCAGTGTTGGGTCAGGTTGTTTTCTAGTAGGAGGTTGTTTAGGGTTTGAATAAGCGGGTTTTTTGTTTTGTTCCATCTTATATTAAGGTCGCCAAGAATTATGTTGTTTGAGTTTCCGAGTGAGCAATGGGCAATCAAGTCGGAGAGGTGTTCCCCAAATTCGGTGGAGTTGCCTGGAGGGTGATACAGGAGGTGGCAGAGATTAAACAACTCAGGAGGAAGGTTCAAAGGTATTCAGCTGCCGCGGCTCAATCTCTAAAGCATGATGGTGGAGATTGTGGAGGGCCGGGTGCAAGACCCTGCTACTTAGCTGCAACAGCAGATCTTCCCAGAGGGGCAGCCTGATCAGAGGACAGATTTTCATGCACAGGAGCACTGGATACCATACTGTCTGTGCCCCATCCGGGGCCACTAGGATGACTTGGGCCCGGTCATTCCTGATCTTCTTCAGAACTCGTGGCAGGAGAGGTATTGACAGCAAGGCATACTGGAGTCCTCAGTCCCAATGTAGGTGGACACTTCTCAGAGAGAGAAACGCCTTAGAAACTCAAACGATCAGAACCTCTGACATTACGTGTTCTTGGCAGTGGCGAAGAGATCGAGCCAAGGTTCTCCCGATGCCTGGACGAGACCTTGCCCCACATACGGGTGTAAACTGCCACTCGTAGTCCGCGAGGTATTGACGGGTGCGTTTGTCCACCCTGGCACTCAAAGATCCTACCAGGTGGTTTACCATGATGAAGATACACTGATAGTCCAGCCATTTCCAAAGCTGCAAGGCCTCCTGACACAGGGACCGTGACCCCACCCGCCGTGTTTATTGCACTACCACATGGCGGTGGTCAGGGCTTTAAGTGGGATGAAAAGACTGGGGGTCTCTCAAAGGGGCGTGGCCGATAGAATTAAGGGCATGGCTTAAAAACACATAAGCTAAACATCTGTGCTTAGCATAGTGTTCCACCCGACTGGTATTTTTCAGTTTCTGTCATTGCATCCAGATCTACGATACAACAAGTAACTTTATACCTACAGCAAGCCATGGCTATTGGCTTTGTCAATGGTTGTTAGTTGCATAACATAAATAAGCAACAATTATGTCTTTGTTGTATATTATATTGAAAATGCTTCAGTTCTGAAATGATGAGACTGTGAAAGAACTAAAACGAGTCTCTTTGAAGTTACATCAAAGGCAGTGAAGGGTGGTACTACTGGAGAGTTAAGATTTTTTTACCCTGAGCGTGAGGGCAAAATGGAGAGCCCAGTAGGGACCCGTCTCAGCACTTGCCTTTAAGAACTGCCGGTGCTGAGCACCTGCTGGTCCCGGCCCACTTAAAGCCCTGGAGGTGGTGTTGTCCATGATCATCTGCACCAGCTCTCCTTTGGCGGACAGCAGGAAGGCTTTCAGTGCTAAGTAGATGGCCCTCGGCTCCAATCAATCAATCAATCAGGGGTTTGTGAAGCGCGCTACTCACCCGTGAGGGTCTCAAGGCGCTGGGGGGGGGGGGTGCAGCTCCGGGTCATTTGAAGAGCCAGGTCTTGAGTCTCTTCCTGAAGGTGTTCAGAGAGGGGGAGCGTCTGATGTTGACTGGGAGCTCGTTCCAGGTCTTTGCTGCGATGTAGGAGAAGGCTCTACCGCCTGCTCTGGTTCTGCGGATGCGTGGGGTCTCTGCCAGGGCGAGGTCGGTGGAGTGGAGGTTCCTCTTGGGTATGTGGAAGGAGACTCTTTCGTTGAGGTATTTGGGTCCGATGTTGTGGAGGGATTTGTAGGTGTGCGTGAGTAGCTTGAAGGTTACCCTCTTCTCGATGGGGAGCCAGTGGAGGTCTCTTAGGTGTTGGGTCATGTGCTCGTGTCGTGGGGTTCCGAGGATGAGTCTGGCCGCGGTGTTCTGGATGGTTTGGAGCTTGTGTAACAGGGTTTTGTTGATTCTGGCGTAGAGGGTGCTGCCGTAGTGCAATCTGCTGGTTATGAGTGCATGGGTGACGGTCTTTCTGCATTCATGGGGGATCCACTTGAAGGTCTTTCGGAGGATGTGGAGGGAGTTGAAGCAAGTCGAGGCGACGGCGTTGATCTGGCGGGTCATGGTGAGGAAGGAGTCTAGGATGATGCCGAGGTTCCGGGCATGGTCGGTTGGCGTGGGTGGGTTTCCGAGAGCAGGGGGCCACCAGGTGCTGTCCCACGCCGTGGGGGAGGGTCCAAGGACGAGGCCTCGGTCTTCTCCGAGTTCAGCTTTAGTCAGCTGTCGTTCATCCAGGCTGCGACGTCTTTCATTCCTTCTTGGAAGCTGAGTCTGGTGTCTTCGGGTGTCTTTGTGAGAGAGAGGATGAGCTGGGTGTCGTCAGCGTAAGATACTATGTTGATCCCATGCTGTCTGACGATGGTGGCGAGGAAGGCCATGTAGATGTTGAAAAGCGTGGGGCTGAGCGAGGATCCTTGGGGTACTCCACAGTTGATCTCTGTAGGTTCGGAGAGGAAGGGAGGGAGTCTGATCCTTTGCGTTCTGCCAGAGAGAAAGGAGCGGATCCAGTCGAGGGTGGTTCCTCGTATTCCGGCGTCATGGAGTCTGGCTGCGAGAGTGCGATGTGGGACAGTATTGAAGGCTGCAGAGAGGTCTAGTAGGATGAGGGCCGCGGTGTGACCCTGGTCGAGTAGCATGCAGATGTCATCAGTGGCGGCGAGGAGGGCAGTCTCGGTGCTGTGGTTGCTGCGAAATCCGGACTGGGAGGAGTCGAGGATGGCGTTCTCTTTGGTGAAGGTGGTCAGCTGGGCATTGATGAATCTCTCAGTGACTTTGGCTGCGAAGGGGAGGAGAGAGATGGGCCGGTAGTTTTTCAGGTCTGTTGGGTCTGCCGAGGGTTTCTTGAGGAGGGGCTTGACTTCTGCCCGCTTCCAGTCGTCGGGGAAGATGCCGGATTCGAGGGAAGTGTTGATGGTTCGGCTTATCTCGGGAGCTATGGTGGCCGCGGCTCTGTGGTAGATGTGCGGTGGGCAGGGGTCTGTGGGAGCTCCTGAGTGGGTGTTCTTCATGGTCTTCGTGGTGTCTTCAGTGGTAGAAGGTTTCCAGGTGGTGATGATCGGCCGGTTGTCGGTGGTGGTGAGGGTGGTGGTGTCGGGAGTCTGTTCGCTGAAGTTGTCGTAGAGGGCCTTGATTTTCATGTCGAAGTAAGAGCTGAGCTTGTTGCAGAGGTCCTGGGATGGAGGGACGTCCGTGGCTTCGCTGGGGGGTTTGGTGAACTGCTGTATGACGTTGAAGAGTTCCTTTGCGTTGCTGGCGTTGGTGTGGATTTTGTTCTTGATGAAGGTCTTCATACAGGTCTTGATGAATGTTGATGTGGAGCCAGGCCACTACCAGAGACCAGACACCTCTCCCAGGTGGCCACCCCAGACAAGAAGCGGTGCATCGGTCACCATTGTCAGCTCTGGGTGGCGTACTGCAGGTCTTTTGCAATCTCCTCTGAGATCTGGGCGTGGTCGGAGGAATCCACTTGATGTTGGGGGCACTCAGACTTCCGATCCCACTGCAGAGCCTGCATGTGCCACCTGGTGTGCTTCACCAGCAGGATGCAGGAGGCCATCATTCCTAGCAGCCTCAGGGTCGACCTCACTGAAATCCTGGACAGAGGCTGAAAGACTGGAATCATAGCTTGAATGTCCTGGGCTCTCCTCTCTGGGAGTAAGGCACACAACTGAACATCATCCACAACGGCTCTGATGGAAGGGAGCATTTGAGAAGCAGTCAGGTTTCACTTTGGTGTTTTGATAGTAAACCCCACGGCATCAACAGGTGGGTGAGAACTGCCTGGGGTGAGCCAGCCTTCAGCAGTCAGTCATCGAGGTAGGGGAAGACTGGGGCCCCTGGCCTCTGAAGATGTGCTGCCACCACCGCCATCATGAGCACTGGTAGGACCAAAGGGGAGCACAGAGACTTCAGTAAGCTCCTGTCCCCATGAACTGCAGATAGCACCTGTGGGCCCCACAAGATGGAAATGTGAAAATAAGCGTCCTGCATGTCCAACGATACTATCCAGTCTCTAGAGTCGAGGGCAGACAGTTCCTAGGCCAGAGTAAGCATCTTGAATTTGTCCTTCCGAAGGAAGACGTTGAGATGGCACTGATCTAAAATGGGAAGAAGCCTCCATCATGTGATTGTCCCTCGTGTGGTCTGGTGTAGGGAGGAATCAAAATCCATTCATTACGGTCTCGTTTTCTGTCTCAGTCTTGCTGGAGTTTTGAGTCATTTACTTTTACAGTCATTATGTAATTAGGGTGTTACTAGTCTGATAAAAGCAAAGAAAGACTTCCAGGAAAGTCTGTGCCGTGTTCCTCTTAGGTAGGACGGTGACACATTTTCTGATAGAGACTTCTAACCGCAGATTCCTCACCTTTCGAATATTTCATCAGGCATCAGAATGGTTACAGGTGTCTTTAGCAAACCACAGGTGCTCTGTCTGGTAGGGTTCAACCCAAAAAGGGGACCCTCAGTCTCTCAATGATAAAGCCAACGGATCTCACATAGGCTAACCTATTGGCTTTGCCAATGCTTGTTATTTTTGGAAACTAGAAACAGTTTTGCATAAGATAAGTAGGTATATGTTGGCATTCTAGACACAAGTATGGGAACGCCCCCTTCTACCTCTGTATATAACTAAGATACAACCCTGATTTAATTTCTGATCCTGTTCCCTCCCAACAAGGTTCACGTTAACAAGGAGGAAGCGGGCATTGAGAAGTAGTGTGTAATTTAAAAGAGCAATATTACAAAAAATGTGTAGAAGCGAGTAGGCTCTATAAATATTTTTTTTCAAAAAGAGTATAAGAATTTGATACATTATCCCTTCAATGAGTAACTCTTCATGCCACTTTGATTCAAGCATCTCTTTTGCTTTCGCCAGCGCCCACTGCTCCTCCCTCCTGGCATGGGCTCGGCAAGTGACTTCATGACAGGACGTCACAGCCTGGCCCGGACTCAGCGAGTAACTTCATGACAGGACGTCATATCCTGGCATGGACCCAGCGAGTAACTGCAAGACAGGGCGTCATTTCCTGGCATGGACCCAGCGAGTAACTGCAAGACAGGGCGTCATTTCCTGGCATGGACCCAGCGAGTAACTGCAAGACAGGACGTCATATCCTGGCATGGACCCAGCGAGTAACTGCAAGACAGGGCGTCATTTCCTGGCATGGACTCAGCAGGTAATGAAAAATTTCCTAATTAACATGAAGGAAAGTTTCAATTCTTTTAAGGACGCGGAGGCGAGGATTATGCAATACTTTCTTCACTCTTTATTCACAGCAAGCTCAAAGGTAAAAGTAAAAACACTGCAACAATACTACAACTCCCATGAACCACAGGGAGTAACCATGGCCACCAATAGCCCAATCAAGTAGCAGTCTGAGAGTCTATATAATACAGATCATGCCAAAGTCCTTTCTCTTCTTTACTGAAGAAAGTTAAGCGTGCTGGACATCATTCCGTCTTTGAATCCGAACCTAAGAGGATATGGGAAAATGTTAATACTTCCCACTTAAGCATATCATCCACCAAGCATGGCATAACAGGTCACAATGCAATAAACCATTATGAGGAGAATAACGATAATAACCACAACATTAGTCTGTTATTTTGATGAGTTCGACTACCATTGACAAATAACATTTTACACAACGTGTCTGTTTGTCAGGGAGAAAGAAAAACACTGCATTTGGCACCACAGTACATAACAGTGTATTGAAATTGAGTAAGACCCAAAATACTTTCCTGTTAGACACGGAATCCAGTTCACTAATTTCCAGCATTAGTATAGAGTTAGCCCCCTTTTCCCCCAAGGGCAGGTAGCATGGAGCTACATGTCGGGGGGGATAATCCCCGCCTCCGCGTCCTTAATAGAATTGAAATTTTCCTTCATGTTAACTAAAACAAATGTAATTCTATGTTAGGACCGGAGGCGAGGATTATGCATGTTTAAAGCTTACTTACCACCAGTGCGGCTTCGTTGTAGATTGGTTTAAAATAAAACCTTTTGAAAGTGGAGTCCGAAGACCAATCTGCCACATTCATGATATCTTCGAGTCTGCCCCCTACCGGGACCGCCTTGGAGGCCATAGCCCCCCTGGTGAAATGAGCTCCAAAATCAGTGATATCAATGCCGGCCTCTGCCATGACCCATCTCACCCACCTGGCAATGGTCGGAGAGGACACAGCCTTGTAAGGCTTTTTGATGGCAATCAACAGTTGCCGTTCTCCTGGGGGCGAACCTCCATTGTCATATCCTCATATGCCTTAAGGCACCTGACTACACACAGTTTGGGTTATCTGGAAAGGCTGGATAAGACACTGACCTGGTACTCGTCTTCGTTCTCCTGGAGATGTTGAAGGTGACCCCCTCGGGGGTAAAAATTCTAGCTGACAGGTCTAGAGCCCGCACATCCGAAGCTCTCTTGCATGAAATGAGACAGAGCAACATTGCCAGCTTCGCTGATATTTTATTCCTAGAACGGTACTGATTGTCCTGTCAAGATGTCAGAAAACGCAGGACTAGATTGACGTCCCACAGGCCCGCGTATCGGGGCTCCGGGGCACAGAACATCCTGATACCCTTGAGGAGTTTACTTACCCATGGGTGTTCACCCACCGGAACATTGTTTACTGGAATATGGCCCGCTGAGATAGCCGACCTGAAGGAGTTCATGGTGAAGTATGCCACACCCTCTTGGAAGAGTTCTGCCAGGAAGTTTGGATGTCGGTAAATCTGGTACCCACAGGATCTAGGTGTTTCTCCACACACCAACGCACCCATCTTCTCCAAGCCGATTTGTACCTCTTGGTAGTTCTTGGGGCCCATGACTGTTGGATGAGGAATTCAGCTCCTTCTGAAAGCTTGACGTCTTGCCAGCGTTGCCTGAAATTCACCATGCCATGAGATGAAGATGGCCCTGGAGGACTAGAGGTTGTGGATGGCCCGGGAGATACGTCAAGATCCCAGCAAACAATGGTAGATGTACCGGCACGGCCGATGCAAGCTCCAGAAGAGAAGGGAACCATGCTTGTGAGCGCCAAACCAGAGTGATCAATACCAGAGAGGCCCGCTGACGCCTGACCTGAGCCGCCAATCGCTGGATAAATAGGAAGGGAGGGAAGGCATAGGCTTGAGCTGTCGACCAATCTTGCAGGAAGGCGTCCATCGCCTCCACCCCGGATCCGGTCTCCAGCTGACATAGCGCGGAAGTTGGGTGTTCCATCTGGAGGCAAAGAGGTCCACCTGGCAAGGACCCCAGAGCAACATGAGAGCCTGAAATACTCCCGGGCAGTGTCTCCATTCGCTGGTGTCCCTGAGGTACTTGGAGTTCCAGTCTGCCACTGAATTCTGCGCTCCTGTGAGGTATTCCGCCGTCACCGAAATCTGCCGTTGGAGGCAGTAATGCCAGAAGTCCTTGGCTAGTTCTGCCAGAGCATGTGAACGGGTACCACCTAGCCGATTGATATGTTGCACTGCTGTCATGTTGTGAGTACGCAGCACAATATCTTGTCCCTCGTGAGGGATTGAATAGCAAACGAGCACACCAGTAGCTCGAAAAAATTGATGTGGAGGATCAGTTCCTCCTCTGTCCACCTGCCTCCCAGGGAGATCGAGCTGCACCTGGCTCCCCAACCAAGACAGCTGGCGTACAATCACCAGGTCTGGACGAGAGCTGAATATTGTTCGCCCGTTCCAAGCCTCCATGTGGTCTATCCACCACTGCATCTCTGTCCTTGCCTCCGACGTCAAGGTCACCAGCTCTGAATAAGTAAGGCCCCTCCGAAGGTGAGCTGCCTTCAGCATCTGGAGGGCTCCGTAGTGTAGTGGACCCGGGAAGATGGCTTGAATCGAGGATGACAATAAGCCAACCACCCTGGCCATTTGTCGCAGGGAAATTCTGTCGCTCATGAGAACCTTCTTCAGCTCCTTCTTGATCTTTGTTATTTTCTGGCCTGGCAAGCTCAGGAGTCGCCACCCTGGAGTCTATGCGGAACCCCAGAAAGGTCATGGTCTGTTGAGGCGTCAGATCCGACTTCAGTTGGTTTATGACAAACCCAAGGTTTTGAAGGAGAGATATGGTGGTGTTCAGGTGGGCCACTAGGAGGTCTCATGAATGGCCCATCAGCAGGATGTCGTCCAGGTAGATGATTAACCTGATGCCCAGAGTCCGGAGGTATTCCACTACTGGTTTGAGGAGCTTCGTGAAGCACCAAGGTGCCAAAGAGAGGCTGGACGAGAGAGTCCGGAACTCAAAGATCTGCCCTCCACATTCGAATTGGAGGTACCTGCAATGTGGCAGGGAGATGGGCACCGTCAGGTAGGCGTCCTTGAGATCTAGACGCACTAACCAGTCGTCCTGGAGAAGCAGATCCCTGAGGAGGTGAATACCCTCCATCTTGAAATGGCGGTAAACCAGCCACTCGTTGAAGGACCAGAAGTTTATCACCGGCTGGAATCCTCCGTCCCTCTTCTCGACTCGAAACAGATTGCTGAGGAAACCTCTGGGGTGAAAGCCTGAGAAGCATTTCGCGTTCTTGGCCAGAAGGTCCTGCACCTCTTGGTCTATCAGGGACATCTCTTAGGTGGAAAAGGACAGAGGGCGGGGTCTCACTGTCTGTGCTGGGGTTCCGTAGAACTCTATGTGGTACCCTTGGACTGTCTCCAGTACCCACTGGTCTGCCGTTACTCTATGTGTGAATTGGTGTAACCTCCCCCCGCCCAAACGGAGAGGTGATGACAGAACGAGTCTTATAGTTGTATCCTTTGCTGGTGTTGGCTCCTCCACGGGTTCGGTTATGTTTCTCTCTACCTCCACTGCGGGAGGGATAGAAGGTTCCCTCATGGCCATCGTGCCATCCGTTGTTCCTCTTTGCTTGGGCTCTGTTAGGGCCTTGGTAGTACTTGCGGTCGGAGGAGCGACACCTACCTCTTCCGTCCCCTCCCAAAACCTTCCCCGGGAAGATCTTCTTCATTGAAGACTGAGCCTTGTCGAGGGCCGAGAATGTGGAGACAAATTTTCCTAGTTCTTTGATGAAAGGTTCGCCGAACAGGGCACCCTGTGCTATCGGACCTGCCTCTTAGGATGAAAGTTCCCCCAGCTTGGGGTTAATCTTGATTAGCAGTGAACGCTGACGTTCCACCGAGAGGGCACAGTTGGTGTTGCCAAGAAGGCAGATCGCCCATCCCACTACGTCGTCTGTGGGGAGGGGTCTCCCTGACTCTTTAGCCTGTTTCGTCAGTTCAGTTATCTTGGGTAAGGGCCCCACTACGTCCAGACGTTTGTCCTGGCAAGCCTGCCAGGACCTGTCTATCCCCTTCTTGGGGTCCCTCATGTATTTGGGGAAAAAAGGTGCATAATTTGGGGTTAATATCTGGGGGCGCTGTGACCTTATCGTCTAGGGATGGTCTGGGGCATTCCGCCCGGAGGCGGGCCCTAACCTCTTTATTAAGAGGCTGGCGGATCTTGCCCGCCACATACTCTGCTACCTTTCTCTCTGGGACCTACTCCGCGGAGCGCAATTGATAAATTCCCTCTGGATCGAACATGTCACTAGGGGCAGGGTCTCCCTGATATGAATCTGAGTTGGCCGAATGTGGGCGCCAGAATCTGCCCAAGTCCTGGGCCTCATCGGAGGAAACGTCATCGTCCTCTAAGTCACCCTCCCCCAAATTGGGAAACCCCTCCTCTGGGTCAAAATCCGTTGCGATGTCGTCACCCATTACCCCGGTTGTTTCTTCCTTCTGGTAGGGTGCATCCTTCAGCATGCGCGCACTCTTATGGAAGACTTCAGCCAGACGGCTGAAGCCATCCAGGTGCCCCGCGTCACGGTTGCCGGCCTTGCGTGTGAGGACCGAGGTCACCCCACTAGGCCCAGCCCCCCCGGCCCTCAGTATCCCTGTGCCTTTGTATACTTGGGCCGACAGTTTGGTGACACTCTCCTGCAGAGGGGCAAGCGCCTGAGAGATGGCCTCGGTAAGGAGCTTGTCTACTAATCACCCTGGTAGGGAAGGCCCAACCTTGGTTTCCAGTCTTGCTGGAACTGACGTGCGACTTCCCTCTTCACCTTCCTTGTTTCTCGATGATGCTCCAGGGCCCTCAGGGAGAATTGCACCTCTAGTTCTCTCGGGGCAGCTGTCCCTGATGTCCTGGAGGCTTTCAGGCAACAGTGGTTGTTGCCAGGAATTTCGAAAGAAGCTTCAAACTTCATCCAACAGGCCTGGGCTCCCTCTACCAGGAAACGATACAATTCAGCCTGGAGAGCATGGTTGGGTTGGTGCTTGGAGGAGCTCCTGGATCCCGTGAAGGCAGTTCTCTCCCAAATTGTAAATTTTCTTTCCAAAAAGGCCGCAGATGGTTTATCATATAGGTCGGTTAACAACTTCCGATCAGCCATCTCTGCTGAGCATGCGCACATAGATGGGAAACCGGTAGGTATGCATCCAGTGGTATGTAAACTCCTTAAAGGAATACGTGTGGCGAATCCACCTAAGGGTAAGTATTCTTCTTTATGGGATGTGTCTAAAGTTCTAAACTTATTTGATAATTGGCCTAGAAATGAATTATTCTCAAGGAAACAACTATCTGCTAAATTAGCTATGCTTCTATGTCTATTGGCATGCCGACGTGTCTCTGATGTTAGAGTTTTGGATTTAGACGGTAGTATATTCTCTCCTGAGGGAGTGTCATTTGTAATTTCTGCTGGAACTACAACTTTCTCCAGGTCCATTGATTACAATGCTTTTCCACTGAATGATAAATTGTGTGTAGTGACATGTCTTAAGGTGTATGAGGAATGTACCCGGCCTATTAGACCGGTCGGTTGTTCAAGGTTGCTGATTGCTTTACAACAACCTTTTAAGCCTGTTACCTCTGCTACTATTGCCAGGTGGCTCCGGTATGTAATGTTAGAGGCAGGCATTGACACAGGATTATTTGGTGCGCATTCTGTGAGAGGAGCTATGGCCTCAAAATCTTTTATGTTAGGTACCAGTATACACGATGTAATGAGAGCAACTGATTGGTCGTCTAGCTCTACATTCAAGCAATTTTATTATACACCTGTGGGCGATATTTCTTCTGTGGTTCTAGATAAGCGTTAAACGAGCAATAATCCGAAGCCTCCGGTCCTGTAATAGAATAAAACATTTGCTCGCATTCGCGCCAAGAATTTTCAATTCTATTAAGGACACGGAGGCGAGGATTATCCCGCCTAAGGAACATTTATTGGCGATAACTGTCATGTTTTACCCTCCCTGAGGCAAATGTTTATTTCTGTTGTTACCAGTATGATTTCTATTACAGGTGCAGAACAGAAAGGCGAATAGTCAATTGCTTTGGTTTTCCTTGGAAGGCGTTGTCTACGGTATTCATCAATTTGACAAAGTTATGGGTTTTGTTTGGACAATTAACTTATGGACAATGATCGTTCGGCAAAGAAAGAGGAAGTGTTTGGGAGAATAACGTCATATATAGGGCTAGTCTCTATGGTTGTGGATGTTATACTAAGCATTTTGGGAAATGTAGTTTTTCATTGTAGGTTAAAAACGTTCTTATTGGCTGCTGTTGATTTGCAGTAAAGAAAGAGACAGCATAATCCTCGCCTCCGTGAACAATATCACATTTTTTATTCTCCAATGGAATCTCCTCTGTAACTCCGCAAGTCAGGAGTGCTGACCTGTACTGCTCATCCAGTTCAATTAACACTGTAGTGTTTTAAGCTTGTTCTTTACCTTTCTTTAACTTCATTACAAGGCCTCCTTCTATGTAGGAAGGCCCAGCAAAAATTGGTTAGCAACTGGTCTTCACTGCCACACTAAGTGCGAGTGAAGCCAGTGTCAATTCAATGACAAGACCGGAGGCTAACGGATTATGCATGACTGAGTTTCCGCCCCTCCAACTGCCCCACATCCGCTGTCTCCGAAAAATGTTAGGGTGACCGTCCAGCGCTATCCTAACCCAGTACAAGTAGCAAACATTCTATTAAGATTAGTACGTTTAAAAGAACCAGTGTTCGTAAAAATGAAAACGAACTAAGGTGTTTCTGTACAAAGGATTGTGGGTATGCAAATTAGGCTTCCAGTCCTCCCGTGGAGTCTTCATGGACTGCAGTTCCATCGGTGACCGACAGAGGTCAGCAGCGCCCTCGTGCAGCGCCTGCATGACCCTGAGCCGTGGAGCCGTGGGGTCCTGGCACTGCCTGCCGGTGCATCTCAATGCCATCACCGCCCCACGTGCCCTGGGACTGAGTTCACTTCTGCACCGAGGGGGTTCGTGTCTGACCCTGGAGCCGCTAGAAAACGGTGTCAAAGTCCATCAGGAGTCTGCTCCCACGGTGTAAGGGACAGGATGGAGGAGCTCTGGTGTAAAGCGCTCTGACACCTCTGGGTAAAGGAAGCGCTATATAAAAACGCATAAATACACACATACATACATAGATAAAAATAAAATAAATATGTGGCTGAGCGCTGCCTGGTGGTGGTGCTGCACGTCGGGGGTGAGGTGGGTCCATCGCAGAGATGAGCAAGTTGTGTGTGCCAGGAGTGATGGTTGCCTTGTGGGTCAGGAGTGAGGTGCACTGACACACAGGGGCTTATTTACAAGCCCCTTGCGCCGCTTGCAGGTCACTTTTTCCTATAATACCAGGACGCAAGGAGCTTGTAAAAAAAAGCCCCACAGTGCATTAAATGGAAAACAATAAGTGCAGGTACTCACCAAATTTAATGGTGGGACAGGGATTGGGGCGGAGCTAAGGCCGTGGTTAGTAAGCAACCATTTCATTTGAGGTTTTCTTGGTGTGCAACTGTGCACAATAAAGAAGCAACAGCTCTGCAGTCTGTAGAGTATTCTTTTTGCCAATGCATGCAGAAAAGGGTCATTTTAAAAGTATCTTTCAAATTTCAGGTGTTCAGATGACACATGAAAGATATTTGTATATTCACATTATACGCAATTATTGCTATTGTTGGCATTTCAGTGCTTAATTTGAGCTGGTGGTTTCCGGTGCTCAGCACCAGCGCTTAATCATCAACACCAGCGCTTTTCACGAGCACCAGTTAAGAACACATGCATTTATGGTAGGCACTGGGAGATTAAATGCCCAGAATCACAGGATGTTGAGCCAATGCCAAGACTTGAACCTGGTTCCCCAGCACAGAAGTCGGCTACTCTGGCCATTACGCACACCCTATCTCCATTTTCATGGTTAGTACTTGGGGGCATATTATCAAGGGCTTTATCGCCGATTTAGCGGCACTTTTGCCGCTAAATCGGCGATATTTAACGCCCTATTAGCAAGCTGTCGCTAACAGGCGTTAGCGACAGCTTTCAGGCGTTAGAGGCTGGGAATTACATCGCCTTGCATGTCAGCGATATTTATCGCTAATGACATGCAAGGTAGGCGTTCCCAACCTAACAGCGACTGAAAACAGTCGCTAACATCGCTATCGCCTATTAGCAATAACCGCGAGGCGATAAAAATACGCGCGCTAACCGCGATTAGCGCTGGTTTTTAGAACTGGTAAAAGCATGACTTAACAATAATAGTCAATGGGAGGTGGATTGCAAGGTTAAGTCCCCAGCATTAGCGCGAGGAATCTATCGCTGGATTTCTCGCGTTATTGCTAGGTTTCGCACGCTATCGCTGGATATTTTATCGCATTGGAGATAAACCTTGCTAATAGCATGTTATCTCCGCGGTAATATCCAGCGATAGCCGGCGATAGAAAAACGCGCGCTAAGCAAGCTTTGCGATAATTATCGCAGGTTCTTGCTAATATGCCCCTTGGTTCTGTTTTAGGCGGCGCTAACTGGAGAAATGAGCTGGTGCAAGCTGCCTCTTGACGAGATCCCTGGCACTTATTTTTTTACACATTAACCACTGGGGCAATTTGTGAAAGAAACTTGCATAATGATGAAATACAACCCCTTTCTAGTTAGGAGATTGGCAGATCTTACAAGCAACTGATAAGTTGCCTCAGTGCAAATCAGTGTAAGAAATGATTGTTCAGAGGTGGGAAAGAGGCATTACAAATTGGGTGGTAGCTTGGAAAGTGTTGATGAGTTCACTCTTCAATGACATCCTAGATGAGGTCAAGTAATTCTGCCTAAGTGGTGCAGACACAGCTGGCCCTGGGAGACCCAGGAGTTCTGAACTGTTAAGGATGTCCAATGGCTTTTACTTTCCTTAATTATTGGGGAGAGGAGTTGGCCTAACGGCTAGAGCGGTCTACCTTGAATCTGGGGAACTGGGTTCGAGTCTCGGCAATGACGCTGAATTTCCTGTGATTCTGGGCAAATCACTTAGGGGCATATTATCAAGAACGGCGTTACAATTATCACCGGTTTAGCGGCAGAAAACTGCCGCTAAAGCAGCGATAATGGGCTTGATAATATGCCCTGGAGAACTTCAATAGAAGCCCATGTTGACACCAGAACATGGGCTTCTATTGGAATTCTCCAGGGCATATTATCAAGCCCTTCTACCGCTAAACCGGCGATCATTTTTAACGCCGTTCTTGATAATATGCCCCTCTATCTCCCCGTGCCTAACAAAAAAATGAATGTGTCCTCATGTAATGCAACTGGTGCTATGTAAAGCGCTCTGATACCCGATTCGGGTCAAGTTCGCCCTATATAAAACTCTGTAAAATAAAAAATACAGGTTTGACTCTGGCCTCAAGCTGAAGCCCTACTCACTGCCACTTATGCACACATTCATAAGCATGGAAACAGAGGCCCTACTCACTGCCACTTATGCACACATTCATAAGCATGGAAACAGAGGCCCTACTCACTGCCACTTATGCACACATTCATAAGCATGGAAACAGAGGCCCTACTCACTGCCACTTATGCACACATTCATAAGCATGGAAACAGAGGCCCTACTCACTGTCAGTTATGCACACAGCCATGAGCATGGAAACAGTGGCCCTACTCACTGTCAGTTATGCACACAGCCATAAGCATGGAAACAGAGGCCCTACTCACTGTCAGTTATGCACACAGCCATAAGCATGGAAACAGAGGCCCAACTCACTGCCAGTCATGCACACAGCCATGAGCATGGAAACAGAGGCCCTACTCACTGTCAGTTATGCACACAGCCATGAGCATGGAAGCAGAGGCCCAACTCACTGTCAGTTATGCACACAGCCATGAGCATGGAAACAGAGGCCCTACTCACTGTCAGTTATGCACACAGCCATAAGCATGGAAACAGAGGCCCTACTCACTGTCAGTTATGCACACAGCCATAAGCATGGAAACAGAGGCCCAACTCACTGCCAGTCATGCACACAGCCATAAGCATGGAAACAGAGGCCCTACTCACTGTCAGTTATGCACACATTCATAAGCATAGAAACAGAGGCCCTACTCACTGCCACTTATGCACACAGCCATGAGCATGGAAACAGAGGCCCAACTCACTGTCAGTTATGCACACAGCCATAAGCATGGAAACAGAGGCCCTACTCACTGTCAGTTATGCACACAGCCATAAGCATGGAAACAGAGGCCCAACTCACTGTCAGTTATGCACACATTCATAAGCATGGAAACAGAGGCCCTACTCACTGCCACTTATGCACACAGCCATGAGCATGGAAACAGAGGCCCAACTCACTGTCAGTTATGCACACAGTCATAAGCATGGAAACAGAGGCCCTACTCACTGTCAGTTATGCACACATTCATAAGCATGGAAACAGAGGCCCTACTCACTGCCACTTATGCACACAGCCATGAGCATGGAAACAGAGGCCCAACTCACTGTCAGTTATGCACACAGTCATAAGCATGGAAACAGAGGCCCTACTCACTGCCAGTTATGCACACAGCCATAAGCATGGAAACAGAGGCCCTACTCACTGCCAGTTATGCACACAGCCATGAGCATGGAAACAGAGGCCCTACTCACTGTCAGTTATGCACACAGCCATAAGCATGGAAACAGAGGCCCTACTCACTGCCAGTTATGCACACAGCCTTGAGCATGGAAACAGAGGCCCTACTCACTGTCAGTTATGCACACAGCCATAAGCATGGAAACAGAGGCCCTACTCACTGTCAGTTATGCACACAGTCATAAGCATGCAAACAGAGGCCCATCCCTACAGGTAGGCCTGTGTATGCTGAAGGGCAGGGCGGGGGCTCATTGAAAGGAGCCTAGGACGGGACCGGCTGCTTTAAAGGTTGAAGCTGTGGCAGTTATTGACGAGAATAAAACTATCTGAGAAAAGTATGTTTTTCACTTGAAACAGATTTCATACCTCCATCCATGGTCTGTATTCTTGTTCACGGAGGTCACATTTAAATGGCAGCTGCAGAGAGGTACCTATATTACAATAGATTGATTGCACCCCCACAAAAGTCTTACAGGACCCGTATTCAAACAGTGACCCACTTAAATGTCATGTTAGAGTAGCCAGAAGACTAAGCAAAAAAGAGCCTTTCCTAGAGTCTTCCATTGTGATGCGTTGGTACGTGGTTCCCACACACATTTTCCTTTGCTTCCACCCTGCCCTCTCACCACTCTCCTGCTGTCTTCCCTTCTTCTTCCCATGAAATACCTCCTTCCCGTGACCATTTAATCTCACTCCTTGCCTTTTATCCGTCTCACATCTCTAAACCTTTCCCATGTCAACTCCTCTTTTCGCCCCTCACATCTTACACCTGTTTTTCTCCCTCCATCTATTTGTCTCCCTTTCTCTCCTTTGCCTTGTCCGTCTTACTGTCTCTTTCGGTCTCTTCCTCTCCTATGTTTCTCTCTTCCTTCACTCAATTGCTTTTCTTCATTCTCTTCCACTTGTCTTTCTAGAGGCTCTTTCATCTCTTTTCCTAGGGGCAGATGTACAAGCCGCTTGCGCCACTTTTGCATCACTTTTAACATGGGAAAAGTGACGAAAAAGTGGCGCAAGGGGCTTGTAAATCTGCCCCCTAGTCTTTACCTCTCACTACCTCCTATTTCTGCAGCAGTCTATCTTCCTTCCTCTCTTCCCCATGCGAAATTGGCGGCTCGGAATTCTGCAGCTACTTGTTACTGCTTTTTTCATGAATACAATGAACTCACTCTTGTTTCTGTTCCATTTTCAATACTTTTGCAATGTCTTCTCTCCCTCTTTGGTGCGGGATGTCAAGTCATGCATCTGGTCTGCAATTGAAGAGGGACCTCGCTGGCTGCACACAATAAATTAACTGATTGGCTTGCTGCAGCATGAGCGCATACCTGGCAACCTGAACAAAAATCTTACCTTGAGGAGGGGGGCGGGGCATTGTGCCGAGAAGTACCTAAAAGGCACTTTTGAACCCCACCCTGCTCCCAAGCCCCTCCCCCCCCAAAAAAAAGCTTTGATGTCCTGGTGTGTTTTCACACCCTTAATGGACATCAGCTGTTCAAAGTCTCGGATCACCAGCTGGAAATACAGGGGCAGATTTACAAGCCCCTTGCGCCACTTTTGCGCCGCCGTTGCGTCACTTTTGTGACGCAGCGGCGACGTAAACCATGCGCCACGTTGCGCATTATTTACAACGTGACGCATCTAGGGAGATGCGTCACGTTGTAAAGCCCTGCGCCACATGAAACCTGCGTCAGGTTTCATGTGGGCGTTCCTCCGCAGGGTGGGCGTTCCGTCAAAGGAAAGCCTCGTAAAAGTGACGCAGTGAAATCTACAAGATTTCACTGAGTCACTTTTCCGACTGCGCTGCGACGAATCCTTACGCCTGCTTCAAGCAGGCGTAAGGAGTGGCGCACCACGTTAGGTATGGGCAGCCCACGAGCATTGCTGGAGTTGCGTCGCGCTTGCGACACGACTCCAGCAATGCGCCGCCCTTGCGCCACAGGATGCGACACGCATCGGCCTTTCCTTGCGCCACGGTGCGCCGCATTGTAAATGCGGCGCATCCGTGGTGGCGCAAGGAGAGAATTGCGTGTCGCAACTATTCTGGCGCATCCCTGCTGATTTGCAGGGATGCGCCAGAAGTTGTAAATCTGCCCCACACTATTTACAGCGGTTTTCAGCTCGTTTTCCCTGCCACTGTGCGATATCGACTCCTCACTGGGAGACCGTGTGATGGGAGCCGATATTGTGTATCACACGGAGGGGCCGTGTGAGTTGGCAGGTATGTGACTACACAGCACAGCTTGATCCCTGTTTGCCAATCAGGTGACCTACTGTTTAATCAGAGCCCAGGAGGAGCTAAGACCTGCACTGCTGCTTGAACCCTGTGAGTACCGGTACTCTCCCTGTCTAGGGAGAAGCTCCGGTACTCCAGGAGAGAAAATTGAAAAGTGCTGGTACACCGTACCGGTGAGTACCGGTCCATTTAAAACACTCTGACGCAGCTGTGTGTGTGGGATTGTGTAGCAGTTGGACTTGACATCAGCTTTATAGCACATAGCACTAGTATTAAGTCGGTTTCGAAGTGCTTTTAATTACGATCATCCAATGTGGCGATGAATTAAGATACATGACATAAACTAACACGCCAATCATGTGTCAAGCACACTTATCTGTGAGTTTTCACCTTTGGCCAATGTTTCTGTTTCCTTCATCATTTTTTTATATGTGTTACTTGCAGACTCGAGTGCTCATTTCATCACAAAACACACAACAGACACTACACAATAAACATACTTACCCAAAAATGCAGGCATAGAAAGGGGCTTTTGACAGTACCTTTCAGCCATTTGCTACTGTGGATCAGATGACCTTAGACTTGGCTAAAACAGTTTTTCAATTAACGTTGGTTTCAGACCATGGTACATCCTGGGTGTAAACATCATAAAAATATAATTCTAAACACACACAGTTTTTTTTATTCCCTAGAGCCCTCCACTCTGCACTGTCTGTACTTTTTGTATTTACTTACCCCCTTCCACCACATTCACGTTTAAAAAACAAAACAAAGAAACTCCAGATTTTAAACATCACATTAGACATGAAGGAGCCGGGTTCCACGTTCTAGACTTACTCTGGAACCTCTGGCCGATGTCCTTTTTTGTCTGCTTGAAAGTGTGGAGGGGAGGAAAATTATCGTTAGCCAATTATGCATTACAGTTCCAATGAACCATGACTCTGAAGAATCACAGACTCCCGATTCAGTTTAGTTAATTTATTACAAAGCCAAGAACAGTTTGACATACAAACACCTCAAGACGAGGGTGTAGAAATACATTGGAACTAATACAAAGCCAAACCTACGGGTGAAGTTAAGACGATGCAGCAGACCCAAAATAACCAATTTGAGAATCACGACACAGAATATCACAGCGCCTATATCAAAAGCCCCCTTCATCGGAGGTTCGTAAGTAAAAAGCATTAGTCTGTGCCTACACTATCACTAACGGGAAGTCCCTACTTAGCATTCCCAAAGGCAAGTTCTAGAAAGGTGTCAGCGCATGAAGGCTTCCTAAGAAGAACATTCACGTTGAATGGGTCAATAAAGCTACAGAGCTCGTTCTAAGATGCTCTCTCCTCTCAAGACAAGGCAGAAGCCCCGGACTCTGTCCCTAACTTCAATACAAGAATCGAATGTAAACTCCCAGAAGGCATTGCGGTATCACCCCATCCGCACAAGACACCTCCTCGTAGGTAACTTTCCATGTGGCAACGATGCTCCCAGGCCTTGGCTCGATAACCTTGATTCCAAGGCTCTCTCGGGTGGGAAAGAACTTCATCCCACATTATCAGCATCGCTGTTCAATGTATCTTCTCCTCCCTCAACCTAACTCCTAAAAGAAAGACATGGGGGCATATTAGCAAGACCCACGTTAAAATTATCGCCGTTTTAGCGGCAGGAAACTGCCGCTAAAACGGCGATAATGGGCTTGATAATATGCGTTATGGAATTCCAATAGAAGCCCAGGTTAGATCTGCAGGACATCTAACCTGGGCTTCTATTGGAATTCTATAACGCATATTAGCAAGCCCATTATCGCCGTTTTAGCGGCAGTTTCCTGCCGCTAAAACGGCGATAATTTTAACGTGGTCTTGCTAATATGCCCCATTATTCTTATTCTAACTAACAAAGATGTATTTCTCCACCTGCAATGGAAAACGTGAGAAAGAACAAGTTTTGCAGACACATGAGTTTCCTACCAAACCTAACTCGAGAGCGGCAGGGAGAAGTACATGTTAGGCCTACAGAATTCGGCCAACATAAGAAACAGCACATAAATTCACAAACACAAGTATACATGAACATCGTTACTGTGCACGTTTAAATGAATACGTTACATAAGTATACAAATTATAATGTTCATTAGTCACATTTACAATTCTTCACATTAAGGTTTTCATCTAATCATGCAATATTGAATTCGCCTTGTTATACGAAAATATGCCTATCCCTTCACCTTGCACGTTATTACAATACGGAGCTAATGTCACAAATATTAACACAATAAAGATTATCCGCGGGTGCGGACTACCCATGATTATGATACACCCCTACAAATGCCAGAGCAATTTGCGCTCTATCAGACACGTTTCAACATGCACTATTTGGACTCCCACACGAGTTCAGTCAGAGGCATAGCTTCAGGTGGAGGGTGCGGGGTTGTTTGGGGGTGTTACACCCCCCTAACATATGTATTTTCTGATAAATAGTTGGATACAGGTGTTTTCAGTTGGGTATTGTGAGATGTCAGTCGGATTTCAGCAGGAGTTTTTACACACACAGACAAAAACGTACACACTCTCTGTTTTGAAAGTTCCCAAAATTATTGGCTACTTTACAAAATATTGGGGCAGATTTACAAGCCCCTTGCGCCACTTTTGCGTCATTTTCCCCATGTTAAAAATGACGCAAAAGTGACGCAAGGGGCTTGTAAATCTGCCCCATTGTGTTTTCTCTCTTAGCACTCCTACCAATCCGCATTCCTCTCTCTTTCAGCTGCCCCTTAAGCGCCTCTCGTGTGCCCTGCTTGCCGTATAATGTATTTAAACATTAAATGCCAGCCTGATGGCCGGAAAATCTGAAGCTCACCCACCCCACTCTTACTGACCAAGGTACGCCCCTGAGTTCAATGGGAAGAGATGGCACTCAGACAACCTAGGGCTGTTTGGCTTCTCGGCCCCTGAGTTCAATGGGAAGAGATGGCACTCAGACAACCTAGGGCTGTTTGGCTTCTCGGCCCCTGAGTTCGATGGGAAGAGATGGCACTCAGACAACTTAGGGCTGTTTGGTTTCTCGGCCCCTGAGTTCGATGGGAAGAGATGGCACTCAGACAACCTAGGGCTGTTTGGTTTCACGGCCCCTGAGTTCGATGGGAAGATATGGCACTCAGACAACCTAGGGCTGTATGGCTTCTCGGCCCCTGAGTTCAATGGGAAGAGATGGCACTCAGACAACCTAGGGCTGTTTGGCTTCTCGGCCCCTGAGTTCCATGGGAAGAGATGGCACTCAGACAACCTAGGCCTGTTTGGCTTCTCGGCCCCTGAGTTCAATGGGAAGAGATGGCACTCAGACAACCTAGGGCTGTTTAGTTTCTCGGCCCCTGAGTTCGATGGGAAGAGATGGCACTCAGACAACCTAGGGCTGTTTGGTTTCTGGGCCCCTGAGTTCAATGGAAAGATATGGCACTCAGACAACCTAGGGCTGTTTGGTTTCTCGGCCCCTGAGTTCGATGGGAAGAGATGGCACTCAGACAACCTAGGGCTGTTTAGTTTCTCGGCCCCTGAGTTCGATGGGAAGAGATGGCACTCAGACAACCTAGGGCTGTTTGGCTTCTCGGCCCCTGAGTTCAATGGGAAGAGATGGCACTCAGACAACCTAGGCCTGTTTGGCTTCTCGGCCCCTGAGTTCAATGGGAAGAGATGGCACTCAGACAACCTAGGGCTGTTTGGCTTCTCGGCCCCTGAGTTCGATGGGAAGAGATGGCACTCAGACAACCTAGGGCTGTTTGGCTTCTCGGCCCCTGAGTTCAATGGGAAGAGATGGCACTCAGACAACCTAGGCCTGTTTGGTTTCTCGGCCCCTGAGTTCGATTGGAAGAGATGGCACTCAGACAACCTAGGGCTGTTTGGTTTCTGGGCCCCTGAGTTCAATGGGAAGAGATGGCACTCAGACAACCTAGGCCTGTTTGGTTTCTCGGCTGTCCTTGTCACTGGTCAGGTTTGAGCAGTTGAGACGGGGCCATGCAGGGCTTCTGTCCCAGGGGGTTAGGTTAAGGTTTCCACCTGGCCCGTTTCATACCAGCATAACTGATATTTTAATGTCCCTGCCAGTAGAAACATTAGGAAAATCACCTAAAGCTGGTATTTTGCCACATATCAGTACATGGTTTAAGGAGTAAATGGGAAAGAAATCACTATAAATGTGTTTTACAGCTGCCCTTACGACCCCTGACTGATAATAAAGTAACCAAAGACAGAAAGGTCATGTTAAAAATGAATACAGACAATTTCATATAAAGTTCTACTTAAGAATCATGTCCAGGCCTTGGCTGAGGCTTAAAAAGGGAACAGATGGCTGGCATTGTTCTATGGGAAAGGTGTAAACCCTGGGTTAGGAGAAGCACACTGACAGACAACCCTGAAGGCCGGCAGGGGCTCCTCACAGGCTGGGGCCCCTGAACACTGATGACAATGCCTGCTCACCAGGCTTTAGTGACGTGGCTGTCATCACTGTTTTACACACCCATCGTTGTGGCAGATTGTGGTGAAGGGGGGCAGCGTTGGTAAGAGCTGGGGCTGTTTGTGCAGGTACTAGCACATCAGACTTTTTCTAGGCTGACCAGACATTAAAAAGCAAAAACCGGGGCAGTCCGCAAACATAAACGTGGGACTACAATTTAGCATCAACTGAGGGTCACAGAAGGGCAGAACTGACAGTGATGGCCCAACTTAGGGAAGGCAGACAGTGTGGCACTAAGGGGAATTAAATGCAACTTTTATGAGCATTATCACCTGTGTTAACTAAATTGCTTTCCTATCAGGACTAAAAATGTATTCTGCACCAACATACATGAAGACCCACCCCCTAACTATAATGACTGCACTTACTTCCATAGAAGGACTACACTTGTGCATCCAGCAAACCTTTCAGACAGGCTATGTGAGAGATACACAAACAAAATCAGGGTTTTAGAGATTACTCCCTTTGGTCTACTTAAGGTTTACCCAATGCAGAGCTTAATGTTTCTGGTGCTAGGCACCGGCTAATAATAGTGAACACCTGCGCCTGTGAGAGTCTGTCACAAGGTGGTGCTGTCGGGGGGGGGGGGGGGAATTTAAAGAGGACCACAACAACAGTTAACTATAATTTCAATATATATTAAAAAATTACCGCTACCTGCCGCTCAAGCCATTCTTATAGCTTTAGGGGCCTGAAATAGTCAGAATTGTCACACTTGGAGGAGTGTGATTGTTAGCAGTTGTGTTGCTGCTCTCATTGGCAACATGGTAGGGGCAATGTGTGGTGCAAGCTGCAGTGACCTCCTAACGAGAGCCTTGGCACTTATTTTTATATGAACTAAGCACTGCTCCTGGCCTGCAGCACCGCCACCATGCCGCGCTCAGCCACATATTTATTTATTTTATTTTTCTTTCTTTGTTTCTTTGTTTGTTTCTTTTTTTCTTTCTTTCTTTCTGCGTTTTATATAGAGCGCACTTTACCCAGAGGTGTCAGAGCGCTTTACAATAGAGCAAATCCATCCTGTCCTATTACACTGTGGTAGCAGACTCATGATGGACTTTTTAGGTCTAGCCTGGGCAGCACATGCGCTGCTCTGCGAAGCCTGCTGTCTTAGAGTATGGACTTGAAGCTCCGCCCACTCTCCACCCATATTTTTCATTGGCTATTGTCATTGTCCTTCATAAATGCTGGCTTCTGATTCCTTATTAGGCTTGTCAGTCTCTCCTTAGTACCGCCTTGTCTTCATTTGTAACCTCTCTTGAGGACTGGCCCTTTTACTTCGGTTGTTACACGGTCCGTCTTCTTTGGTCTGTAAGAACTATTTTCTTTAACGAGTTTCTCTTACTGCAGGAGGGTCTCTCATGCACAGTTGTGACCACCGGCTTGTTTAACTCGTAGCAAATGGGCAGCTCTTCAGGGGCCATGGGAGACAGAAGGGGGTGATGCCTTTAGGAAGGTCAAAGGTTTGTGAAGTAAATTCCGCTAGATCTGGCGTGTTTATTTTCAGAACGAACATCTATGTTAAACATAAATATGCTTTAAGTTTTCTCCTACGCTCACTTGCTAAAAACCATGACTTCAACAAAGGGCTCTTACCCTCTTTTCTCGATTTGTTCCTCTGTGAAAAGGATCCAAAAAAGAAAGAAACTCTTTGGCTGTAAATGTCTCTTTGGACACACACTCCTGCAACTGTGAACCCCACCGGAAGGTATTGGAGCGCTTTACTGAGCAGTTCTCCAGTTCCAAAGAGGCAGCTCCCTGCACTTTGCTCCTCGGCTCAGATTACCTGTAAAGGGTGTGCTTTCACCCCAGCTTAACGTTGCTCTCGCTCATTTGCTTTCCCCCTACCCGCCACATTGCTCTGTCTATCGTTTGCTGCCCCATGCCTCTGTGCCACTACCCCCACCGCACCATCATTTCAGGGGCCATGGGAGACAGAAGGGGGCAACTAGGTGATGCCTTTAGGAAGGTCAAAGGTTTGTGAAGTAAATTCCGCTAGATCTGGCGTGTTTATTTTCAGAACGAACATCTATGTTAAACATAAATATGCTTTAAGTTTTCTCCTATGCTCACTTGCTAAAAACCATGACTTCAACAAAGGGCTCTTACCCTCTTTTCTCGATTTGTTCCTCTGTGAAAAGGATCCAAAAAAGAAAGAAACTCTTTGGCTGTAAATGTCTCTTTGGACACACACTCCTGCAACTGTGAACCCCACCGGAAGGTATTGGAGCGCTTTACTGAGCAGTTCTCCAGTTCCAAAGAGGCAGCTCCCTGCACTTTGCTCCTCGGCTCAGATTACCTGTAAAGGGTGTGCTTTCACCCCCAGCTTAACGTTGCTCTCGCTCATTTGCTTTCCCCCCTGCCCGCCACATTGCTCTGTCTATCGTTTGCTGCCCCATGCCTCTGTGCCACTACCCCCACTGCGCCATCATTTTTGCTTCACCACACCCACACCCTCAGTTTTGCTTCCCCACACCCTCTCCGTCTGTGTTCCTGCTGCTTCCTTCTGTTTGCAACCCCCCCTACCCCCACACACTAGGGTGACCATCCGTCCGTCAATTTCACAGACCAGTCGTAATTTGGATCTCACGTCCATTGTTGTCCGTGATGAACCCTTTTACGGACGCCTTTTGTCTGTAATTTTGGGCATTGCAGGGAGCAGTGCTGTTCCACTGCAAGAAGCCTCAGCTCCCTGATGGGGCCGCCTCGCACTCATCCTCTGAGCACAAGAGCAGGCCCACCCCGCCCATTGTCATTCTGTATGTTGGCTGATTGTCACATACAGAATGACAATGGGCCAGTCTGGGCTGTTAAAGCATGTGGTGGTGAAAAAGCGGGATTCTTATCTTATCTTACCATCACTAAGAATCCTCAGGTCGCCAGAATCTTTTTACCTGCTGAATAGTGTGAAGGGTAGAAAATCCAATCCGGTTATGCAACAATTTAGAATTCAAATTTTAGGGGTTTATTACAAAGCCAAAAATAACTGCACATGTAAGTACCTCAACACGAGGTTAAAGAAATAGATGGGCACTAATACAAACATCATCCTACGCAGGAGTCTCATCCGACTCAGGATAAGAAGAATCGTTAGCTCCAGAAGTATTAGACAAGCGATAACTGCTCCAATCTCTATATTATTCTTCATTTATCTAATAAAGAGAAAAGCATTAATCTGTCCCTACTCTACCACTAAGGTGACATCCCTACTTAACAAGTTTCCCCAGGCAAGAGTAGAAAAGGGTGTCAGCTGTGAAGACTTCCTAACAAGTGCACTCACTTAGCATTTTGAGCTCGTTCTAAGATGCTCCTTACTAACTAGATCTCTCTCTTTCGCCCTTCTCTCAGGTCTCCTCTACCTCCAATCTGCGCTCCTCCCTCGGGGCACTGTCCCTAATACAAAATCCACATACAATAGAACACGCCCTTGTCACGCCTCTCCGGGCCAGGTCTTCCTTCTCATACTTTTCCATCGAAACTCTTACTTCATCCAGGACGGTTACAGTGACCTTGGGTCCCAGGCACCTTCTCCGCTGAAAGTATCATCCCTGCATTCCAGTATACTCCCATCTCAGTGTCTCCCACCATCCTAACTCCTAAAACAAAGGGCCAGTCTTTCACTAACGAGGCATGTGTCCTTGCACCTGCAACAGAAAATACATTCAACAGAAACTTTCCACTGTGATAATCTACCGTCGGTGTCCAGAGAGCCTTCCCAAGAGAACACCTTCTCGGCCTACAAAATAAGCTAACATAGGAACGAACAGGCCTTTCTTTGACGTATATTGCAGTCAGGCCTTTACACAATTTAAACACACAATTCTAATCATTTCTATAAGCATTGGTTCATTACATTTCATATGCGAAAAGTGAACTACACGTGCAACTTAATATGGTACACGTTTAAACTACTGCATCTCGATTACACATGGGCTAATTCATTTATGCATCATTTTGAACACGTTTCAGTTAAGCATTACATTTGCATGATTATAATAGCACAATTACTCTTCTATTCACTCTAATAAATGCGGTTTAGAACTACATTTTACTGGCCATTCATTGATATATAGCTGGATATATGCGGGTGCAGACTAACGGTGATTATGATGCACCCCTACAAATTTCTCGAGAACATAGCGCTCTATCAGTTCCCCCCTTTGATGACTCCTGTCATCACACTTTTACAACTCTTCTTGGAGAAAGAACCGATCTAAACGGAACTTGTTGCCATGTTCCCCCGTCGGAATCTTTCCAGACTCTTAATATTTCGATAGTGACTGTCCTGCAGTCTAGCCATTCTCGTCTCATTTTCTCTCAAAGCCCTCTCAACTCTGCCTGTCTTATACCACTTGTATGCTCTGATAAAACCCCACAAGCAAACCACGCAAACCACAACAATAATGAGAGGTCTCAGAACATAGCCAAGGAAACCCTTTCCCAAATTCGCAAACCAGCTTCCCACTTGGTCAAATCCCTTGCCAACTTTCTCCCAAACTACTCTTCAGTCAAATCCTCTATCTTAGTATGGATCGTAGTGATGTTACTTATATATTTCTCCAGATCCTTGCTGTTGTCTGGTATATAAGTACAGCACTCTTGAACTTTCAACATTCTACAGACTCCGCCCTCTTTGGCCAATAGGACATCCAAAGCAAGACGATTCTGCAAAACCATTGTCCTTATCGACAACATCTCTCCATCCACAAGTATCAACGACTTTGCTGTATTCATTGACAATTCATCAATCACAGTCGCCAATCTCCGGATCTTCACATCATTCAGGATCACTCCCAAACTTGGTATCATCGCTCCAAAGATATCTCCTACTACCGCTCCTCAACTCTCACCTCTTTTCACTCTCGAATGCTTTCCACCTTCCAAAAGTTCCAAATCCTCTGCATGGTAAATCTTTGGAAATATTTTTCCCAAAATCTCACATAAGCATTCCTTACTTTCCAAGTCTATCATCTGCCTTGTAATAATCGTACTTGTTCAAATGTTTATGAGCAGGAACCTCTGAAAGCACGGCATCATAGTTGGAAAAAAATACTCATAGTGACCTCTCCCATAAAACATACTAAGTAGCAAACTACACGAAATTCCATAAGTCAGGGGAAGATAGTGGTATCTAATACCTTCATCCACTGAAGCTGGCAACTGCATACACACATAACAATCTTTCGCATCCATCGCATCCACGTACTCATATAGCAGCTTAGCATATGCGTTAAGCTTAAAATCACCTCTAGACAAATCTACATGCAACCTACGACTCTCTTCTATTAGCATAGCTCTTTCAGCTCCTATGATTTCCTCCTTTTTGCTAGGTGTAGTGGGTGTAGGAGTCCCTTGTACCCCCCCCACCTCTAGCTCGTGTGGAACCAAATATGAAACTACAACTACTATGATTATAGAAACTATCACAACCCCTAGCAATGTGCCTACTATCAGTTTGAATCTACGGTGTGAATCTCCAGCCTCCATGATTTCGGAAAGCTCTCAAAGTTCTTGGTTTCAGCAACGAACACTCAAAAGTCTCTGTCTTCTTCAGGCGTGACTTGCTTAACCAGTTCGAACAACACTCCAAAACAGCTGGAAATCCCCCTTTCAGCTACAGTTCCTTATTTACATAGTCCAGAAAAAGACTTCCCTAAGTCCTCGTTCCTCTTCTGCGGAAAGTCCCTAAGTTTATTCTTCTTCCACTCGGACCTAGGTTATCTTCTTCTTTAGACTTTTATTTACAACAAGTTTATACTCATTCCAAAATAAGATCAGCTCCAAGCGCTTCTAAAACATGATGCAAAAGTTCAAGACGAAGAATTATTATTTCATGTGAAGGTGGCTCAAACCCAAATGACGGAAATTCAAGTCGATGCAAAACCAATTGTCGAACTTTACTCAGAAGTGGGGGATTTGGAACCGTGAGGGTCAGTATTCCTTCAATTTCGAGCCCTGGCACTAACAGCACCACCTCCAACACCACGTTCGGGCTCTTACTGACCACCAGCACGGACCTCAGCCTCCCTGAACTCACTACACCCAGCATCGGTCACTGCGTAAGTCCACTCCGGGGTAGCGTATCTCTGGCAAGGTACTCTCGTTCTTTTCGACCTTCTCCGACCTTCTTGAGCCTGCTCTCCGTCACTTGCTTCCGATTCAGATGTCTCAGACACTGGAGCAAGATCTCTTTCGGGTGCCAACCTCAGATTCAGTCGCCTCTGTCTTTCAGGCCAAGCCTCCTCGGTTCTGGTCATTCTTCCGCTTTCCCCCTCTATACCCTGTGCACCACTTCCTTCTTCTGCTGAATTTGACTCTACTTCACCCACAGCAACACCTCCGTCATCCGAGTCAAAGTCGGGGTTCTGGTTGTCGGAACCCTCTTCTGCTTGTTCCGGGGCACAACCAGCTGCATCAGCGGCCCTCACAGCTTGACTTGTCCTCTCATGTGGCCCTGCCACATCAGCTAGATTTTCATTCACGAGAGGAGCTGTTTCTTCCGAGGGTGCTGAAACTCTGCGGGTATGGGAAGCATGCACCCAGTTCGGCAATCCTCCGCACTTCACTGCTGTGTTCGTCACAAGTATTACCTGGTACGAGCCTCGCCACCGAACATCCAGACAGCTCTTCCTCACGTGCTTTCGAACAAGTACCCAGTCTCCTGGACACAGTGGTGGCACAGATCACTCGAGGCAGGAACAGCTGCAGCTTGCACACAGAACGGACCACATCAGCTTGTCCTTTACAGTAATCGAGAATCAAGTCATCAGTGATGTTTATCAAAGCTGTAGCTGGTACTGCTGGCAATCGCATCGCCCTCCCCATTAGAATCTCATGTGGAGATAACCCAGTTCTCCTGTCGGGGACACTGCGAATACTCATAAGCACAAGCGGCAGGGCATCAGGCCACTTCAGAGACGTTGATGAACACACTTTTGCCATCCGGGCTTTCAAGGTTCCATTAACCTGTTCTACTATCCCAGAAGCCTCTGGTCGATAACTGCAATGTAGTCTCTGATCGACATTCAATGCGGCACAAAGTAACTTCATGATTTCACTGTGGAAGTGTGTTCCTCTATCTGATTCCAAAGAGGTTGGAAAACCAAACCTCGGGATAAGTTCCCTCAGCAATAACTTAGCCACTGTGAGAGTGTCACACCTGCGTGTTGGGTAAGCCTCCACCCACCGTGAGAATACACACACCACCACCAAAATGTACCTCAACCCATTGCATTTGGGCATCTCAATGAAATCTAGCTGCATCTTATTGAAGGGTCCTCCTGACCTCCCAATGTGACCACAGTCTTCTTTCCAGCATTCATCTGTTGACACGTAACACATCTCTGACAAACTGCTTCAGCAATTGCACGAAATCGTGGGTTATACCATGTCTGTCTAAACACACGCACCATTGCATCTCTGCCAAGATGTATTTGACCATGTATCAGTCTCGCCATCGGGCTCAATAGATTCTCTGGCCACACCGCTCGACCATCACTGGAAACCCAAACATTAACATCTCCTCTTTCACATCCTGCTCTGATCCATCCATCTCGTTCTTGATCTGAAACCTCATCCTGCAGTCGCTTGAGTTCCTCCCAAGTGTCTGCCATGGCCAACATCATGCTGAGCTTGGTTCCTTCTTGGCTCTCTCCTGTGTAACCCCCTGTGAATATACATCCTTGCTCTGCACAAAAACGGGCAACTTCATTGGCATAGTTGTTTCCTAGAGAGACAAAATCATTCCCCTTTCCATGAGCAGCACATTTGACTACTGCGATTTCCTTCGGACATTGCAATGCATCTAGTAGCTGTCTCACATATTCCCCATTCCTAATGGGTGAACCAGATGATGTCATGAATCACCTCTGTGACCATAACTGTCCGAAGTCATGAACCACACCGAACCCATACTGGCTGTCAGTGTAGATCGTGATTCGGATTTGATCCGCGGCCAAACAGGCACGAGTCAAGGCAATGATCTCAGCTACCTGCGCGGAGTGTACTCCTTCTAGACAAGCAGCCTCAACCACTCCTGAGATGGTACATACAGCAAACGCTGCTCTCAACCTACCAACACTGTCTCTTAGGCACGAACCATAAACAAAGAAAATTTCATCAGGGTCAGTCAGTGGTTCGTCGACAATGTCAGGTCTCGGTTTGGTGCATAGCTCAGTCACATCAAGACAATCATGGTCCTCACAATCTTCATCATCTGTATTCGGTATGGACATTAATGTCGCAGGGTTTAAGACAGAGCACCTTTTCAGAGTCACATTCTCTGCGGCAAGTATGACTTGCTCATACCTCGTTAACCTGTTATTCGTTAGGTGCTGGGTCTTTGTCCTGGTCATTAACAATTCAACAGAGTGTGGTACATAAACTGTCAGAGGGTGACCCATTACGATGCTTTCACATCTTTCAATGCTGACACCTGTTGCAGCGACGGATCTGAGACATCCGGGCAACGCAGAAGCTACTGGATCTAAAGTAGCTGAAAAATAGGCAACTGGTCTACGGACACCTCCATGGTTCTGAGCCAAGACTAACAATGCACAACCTTCTCTCTCGCAACAGAACAGTGATAAAGCCTTGTTGTAATCAGGCATTCCCAAAGCTGGTGCACAACACAAACCCTCTCTCAGTCTTAGGAATGACATCAAGCATTCCTCGTCCCATGGTACCGGATCGCTCACATCCTTGTGCGTGAGCCTCTGCAAAGGCTTTGCCTTCAAGGAGAAATTGGGAATCCACTGGCGACAATAGCCGACCATTCCCAAAAACATCCTGACCTCCCTCTGAGTGGTAGGCACAGCCATGCTCATTATTGCCTCAATTCGATCTGGTGACACCTTCCTCTTGCCTTTCTATATTCTGTGACCCAAGTACTGCACTTCGTTCAGACAGTACTGCAACTTGTTCGGAGACACCTTGTGTCCATTCTCTGCTAAATGATTCAATAGGGTTATCGTGTCTATCCTGCAAGCGTCTTCTGTTTCTGAGGCAATAAGCAGATCGTCTATGTACTGCACGAGAACTGAGTTCTGTGGCAATACGAGACTTTCAAGATTCTTCTTCAAGATCTGATTAAAGATCGATGGACTCTCTGTATACCCTTGAGGGATACGACACCACGTTAACACACGATTTTCCAGCCGGAAAGCAAAAAGAAATTGGCTTTCTTCGTGGAGCGGTATCGAGAAGAATGCTTGACACAAATCAATCACGGTAAACCACTCAGCTTCGCATGGGATCTGAAACAGTATCACTGATGGATTCGGTACCACTGGACAACATGGAACAACTATCGTGTTGACCTTTCGCTGGTCTTGCACGATCCTGAACTTCCCACTCGGTTTCTGTAGTCCCATGATGGGCGAGTTACACGGGCTACCTCTTATCTCCTTCAGAATTCCCTGCTTGATCATGGACTCGATTACAGGTTTAATCCCTGCAATAGTCTCGGGTGACAGGTTGTACTGGGGCGTTCTAGGGAATTCGACATTCTGCTTAACCTGGATCTGTACAGGTTCAACCCCTTTGATCAGTCCGATCTCTTCTCCCGTGAGGTCCCACACCTCATGTTACACAGAATCTCTCAAATCTAGTGGAAGTTCCTCCACTGTCACCACAGGATACATTTCTATGCACAAGTGCTGATTCGCAACCTTGAAGGTGGCATCATCATCATCCTTCGTCTGGACCTCAACTCCCCAAGGCGTGCAATAGATGGTACAATTTAACTTACACAATAGATCTCTTCCTAACAGACAGACTGGACTCGAATCGCACACCACAAACTGATGTCTATCTCGGAAAGAGCCTATTCTCACTGGAATCGGTTCAGTCAATGGGCTAGTTATCCTCTTGTTCGCCACTCCAACAACTTGGATCGATTGTCCCGAGAGGGGTAGGTTGGGGACTACTGCTGATCTTACAGTAGACCGGGTAGCAACAGTGTCAACCAAAAGGGTGGTAGGATGACCATCAATGTCTGCCTCCACAAAAGGTCCTCTCTGGTCTACCTCCAAGACTGCTCCAAGTGTGCAGTCTTCCTCCCCCCTCAGGCACTGTCAGGCCAACGGGTCTGGGCTGTACTCATCATACCCATCGAAAAGGGGCATCTGATGGTAAGTCCGCATTCCCTGCAGCATTCTCGGTGGCTGGGGAACTTGCACCTGTGGGTTAAACGTCCCCCCTTTCATCGATCTGGGCTTCGTCACAGTATTGACTACCTCCGGCACGGGTGCCTGAACCACTTCTAACTCCTGTTGCACCTGATTGGCTGGGTTCAAGGGACACTCGCTCTTCCAATGTCCAATCTGGTGACAAAGATGACACGCAGTGGTCTTCTTCAATGTCGCCACATCCATTCCCGTCTTAGGATCTACAGGTTTCCCTTTTCCCTGACCTTGCACATTCTGGTTCCCTTGATTGTTTCCCTGTCTTCTTCCCAGCGTCCCTCCGTTAGGCTGGACCTGAGCTGGTTGCATCTGAACAAGCATCAGTTTGTCCTTCAGCTTCCGGTGCTTCGAGTCTACTTCATCACTACAGTACCTTGCATACCGCAAGATTGCATCCACCGGCTTGTTCTGCCAACAGATCAAATGTTGCTGTATCATAAGACTAACCTCTGGTCTCAATCCTAGGACAAACTTTGAGACAAACTGTCCCATATCCTTGGGGTCTAAGGTATCTAGTCCACTATACTGTTTAAAAGCTTGCAAGAGTCGTTCATAATACTCATGCACTGCCTCCTTTGGTTCCTGAACAGTTCGATCTATCTTAACCCAATCAATGTCTTGAGGCGAGATCTTCAACTTCAACCATGTAATCACTTGTTCGAACTTTTTCATGACTATAGGTGACGGACCATTTGTGACAGCATCCCTTTCAGGTTCGGAGGTCGGCCACTCAACTGCAATTTTACAAGCTGACCATAAGTCTCCTGGTACTACAATATCAAACAAGGTGTTCAAATCAATCCACAATACCTTCGAGATTTTAACAAAATGGTCAACCTGTTTGTACCACTCTACTGGTTTTTCCCTCAGCCGAGGAAAATCATTTGTAAATGCAGCCAAATCACCTCTACTCCATGGCACATGCACGTACCCTCCGTTCTGTACTTCTCGTAAAGGATAGTTCTCTACTCCTGACGTCCCTCCCCCCGGAGGCCGCGTCTCCTACGTTCTTTTTGGAAATCTTCCTCTTAGACCACCTTTCCTCCCATTTGTTAAGCATGACCCATATACGCATCCCTACAATCAGGTCCTTGATATGTGTCCTCAGTCCTATGACCCTTTTCTCTTCCAGCTGTTGATCACTGTATTGCAACCTATGGGATCCTTGCAATGATTTCGTTTTAGACAAATCCACCTCATATCTCTTTGCCAATTCAGTCAATTTCTCATGTGCGGTCCTCGCTTTACGAGTCACATCCTTTGCTACAAAAAGCAGCTCATCTGGTTCATAGATCTCTATTCTATCCAAAGGCAGATTCCCGCTAATCATCTCGTCTACCTCTGCCTTCAACCTCACTACATCCAACATCCTTGCCCTCATGGCACTCCTCAAAATTTCTCGACAAGCAGCACCATTCCGTTCATCATAATCACAACTTTGATCTCGTGGCTTACTCTCTTCTATCGTATTCCTGGAAACTGGTCTATTTCCTGAGTTGCCTTGCTCCACATCTCCTGCCATCCCATCACTCTGATTCCTCACAGGTGGTACCCACATTCTCAAGTCTGATCTGGACTCGACCAAAGACCTTGGTCTTACCGGTCTCACATCCACCTGTCCCCTAGAGGAGTCTGCGGTGGCTGGCAATGGCGTGCTCGCTTCTATGGGCTTCAGAGAGTGAACCATTCCCTCCTCTACACCATTCCCTCCAACGCTGATCCTCTCTCTCCCTGTCGTCTGCGATAGACTTCCTCCACTCACTTGATCTGGGTCATACACTGATACTATAGGACCAATGGTAACAGGTACCGTCAGGGCATCCGGCAACCTCATACTTCCCATTGAAGGTTGTTTTCCCACTCCCTCCGTTCCGCTGGAGATTTTTCCCACTACTCTCACATTTGTCTGATTCTGTGACTCGCCAGTCCCTCCTGCCACAGTCGATTTTCCTTCGCTATACTCTGGATTTAATGGAGGTGGTCTCTCTGACAGCAGTCTCTCTACCAAGCTGTCATCCGTATCACTGTCATCTTCCTCTGTACTCCTTGCCTGCGTACCTCCTGTTTTCTCTAGCAACGGATATAATATATCCCCTTCAATCGTTTCCACTCTCCACCTTTTCTCCAGTGCATCCCATCTCGCATCTTGAAATGCCCTGATCGACTTCTTCACCCTTTCCTGACTTCTGTCTCTCTTCCTGTCATACGCTGCTCTAATCCATGCGTGTAACGCTCAAACTGTGTGGGTCTGGGTAGTGGTCGCAAAGAAGACATCACAGATTTCAACTGGTACAACACTTCCAACCTGAAAGTACCATAGCGTGGGAAAATCAATTCTCCCTCTCCCTGTGTCATTTTATGCCAATTCTCAAGCCAAATTATAGTATGCAATCCCACATTCTTAGCCATGTAATGTGCTGGCGTATCTTCGGGAGGGGCTTCCTCTCCACCCTGAGTAACCACATGTCTATCACCTCTACAGAGTTCTCGTAAAACTTTAAAACATTTCATGATGAAGCAGATTTCCGTTCGCGCACAAGATTTCGTTTTTACTTCCTGATGTCAGTCCACCAATACCAGCGCGACTCACACCAACTGACCTATCGCAGCGCGGCACTGTCTGACGTCACTCTTCCTCCGCTCGCAGCAGTTCCCCTCCTTTACAATTCACCTCTCACTCTTCACACGCATCGCAATCACACTCTGAAATAACTGTCTGTCCACGAAACGACCGGACAATCACCTCTCTGACTGTCTGTCCACCAACGACCGAATAGTCTTTCGAAACTGTTGACCTCGAATCTGGCAACTGTCTGTCCGCGAAACGACCAGACAATCGCCTCTGACACAATCGATAGGATCCAAACACTCAATGTTTCACACACAACAACCTACGACCAGCGTCGGTTATTCGCACACTCACACATACGCTCCCTATCATCAGTGGGTTAATCAACGACGTCTCATGACTCCCACAACCTCTGGTCAACAATCTCAACTCTGGGTGTCTTCTACACCACAATCTCTTATCCCGGGATATCGAATCAAATCTCTCGGCCCCGCGCGCTCATGGTCCGATCCTCAATCACACGACTCTCATTCCAACTCCGCAAGACATCACACAATCAAATCAACACCGCAATCTAACAAGCATCACCCTTTTCATACTCACGCTACCACGAACTGATACTTCCGCTGCACCGTCATTCGCCGTCAGTTTTCAGCGACCGCCGTCGTCCTCCTCTTACAATCCACTGGATCACCATCACTCGGGCTCTATGGGGCAAATAATCTCTTATCCTAATCTAGATCTCCCCTTACTATCAAAGGAACCCATCCTACTCTGCTACCAACTGAAAAAGCGGGATTCTTATCTTATCTTACCATCACTAAGAATCCTCAGGTCGCCAGAATCTTTTTACCTGCTGAATAGTGTGAAGGGAAGAAAATCCAATCCGGTTATGCAACAATTTAGAATCCAACTTGCCTTCAAAGATCACTGACTCCGAATTCAAATTTTAGAGGTTTATTACAAAGCCAAAAATAACTGCACATGTAAGCACCTCAACATGAGGTTAAAGAAATAAATGGGCACTAATACAAACATCATCCTACGCAGGAGTCTCATCCGACTCAGGATAAGAAGAATCGTTAGCTCCAGAAGCATTAAACTAGCAATGACGGCTCCAATCTCTATTTTATTCTTCATTTACCTAATAAAAGAAAAGCATTAATCTGTCCCTACTCTACCACTAAGGTGACATCCCTACTTAACAAGTTTCCCCAGGCAAGAGTAGAAAAAGGTAAAGGTGTCAGCTGTGAAGACTTCCTAAGAAGTGCACTCACTTAGCATTTTGAGCTCGTTCTAAGATGCTCCTTCCTAACTAGATCTCTCTCTTGGCCCTTCTCTCAGGTCTCCTCTACCTCCAATCTGCGCTCCTCCCTCGGGGCACTGTCCCTAATACAAAATCCACATACAATTAAACACGCCCTTGTCACGCCTCTCCGGGCCAGGTCTTCCTTCTCGTACTTTTCCATCGAAACTCTTACTTCATCCAGGATGGTTACAGTGACCTTGGGTCCCAGGCACCTTCTCCGCTGAAAGTATCATCCCTGCATTCCAGTATACTCCCATCTCAGTGTCTCCCACCATCCTAACTCCTAAAACAAAGAGCCAGTCTTTCACTAACGAGGCATGTGTCCTTGCACCTGCAACAGATAATACATTCAACAAACTTTCCTCTGTGCGAATCTACCAACCGTGCCCAGAGAGCCTTCCCAAGAGAACACCTTCTCTGCCTACAAAATAAGCTAACATAAGAACGAACAGGCCTTTCTTTGACGTATATGCAGTCAGGCCTTTACACAATTTAAACACACAATTCTAATAATTTCTATAAGCATTGGTTCATTACATTTCATATGCGAAAAGTGAACTACACGTGCAACTTAATATGGTACACGTTTAAACTACTGCATCTCAATTGCACATGGGCTAATTCATTTATGCATCATTTTGAACACGTTTCAGTTAAGCATTACATTTGCATGACTATAACAGCACAATTACTCTTCTATTCACTCTAATAAATGCGGTTTAGAACTACATTTTACTGGCCATTCATTGATATATAGCTGGATATATGCGGGTGCAGACTAACGGTGATTATGATGCACCCCTACAAATTTCTCGAGAACATAGCGCTCTATCAGTGGCTTCCTCCTTCCTCGGTCTAGGGCAGGGCATTCTGTTTTAATTGTACATAAAGAAACCTTTTGTACCTCACCAGATGGAAGAAATGTGCAGAATCCAGTTCATCAAAAGAAGCCATCGAAAGTTAGAGTTCTTTCACAGTCTCATCATTTTAGAACTGAAGCATTTTCAATATTATATACAACAAAGCCATAGTTGCTGCTTCTTTATTTTATGCAACTATCAATCATTGACAAAGCCAATAGCCCTGGCTTGTTGTAGGTGTAATGTATTATATATCTGGATGCAATAACAGAAGTAGCAGAATACCAGTCGGGCAGCACACTATGCTAAGCACAGATTTTTATCTTATGTTTTTTAAGCCACACCCTTCATTACATCGGACACGCTCTTTGGAGAGATCCCCCAAGTTTTTCAACCCACTTAAAACCCTGGAAACAACACCATGTCACAGTCACCTCACGTCCTGGCACTGTGCATCATGCATGACTTCCAAGTTTTCAGAATTGACTATGTGCAGGGGCATATTGAATCCTCCCACGCCCCACACCTTGCTATAGGAACTACGGCAAGAGTGAAGTTCTTGATGGGCCTCTTCTGTCTGCAATTCTGCAGACAAAGGCTCAGCTCATAATTAATGTGAAAAGATGGGTGAGTGAGTAAGTGAAGGAATGGGTAAATGGCTGGATGGATTAGTGAAAGGAAGAATGGATGAGTAAAATCGTGAATGGATGGATAATGAGAGAAAGGATGGATGGATGATTGAGTGGAAGGATGGATGAGAGAAAGGGTAAATAAATAGATCTATGGGTGGAATCTTGGATGTATGGGTGGAATGGTTGTATTGCTAAAAGGGTGGATGGATGGGTGAAAGGATGGATGGATGTGTGAAAGGGTGAATGATGGGCGAGTGAATGGGTGGATGGATGAGTGAAATGATGGATGGATTGATGAATTGATAAGTGAAAGGGTGAATGGATGGACGGATGAATGAAAGGGTGGATGTAAGGATGGATGAGTGAGTGGAAGGGAAGGTAGATGGGCAAAAGGATGAATGGATGAGTGAACGGGTGGATGGATGGATGAGAGAAAGGATGGATGAGTGAAAGGATGGATGAGTGAAAGGATGGATGAGTGATAGGGTCAATGGATGGATTCATGAGTGGATGGATGGGTGGGTGGATGAATGGGTGAAGGGATGGCTAAGTGAAAGGGGGATTGAGAGAGAAAGGGAGGATGGATGGATGAGTGAAAGTATGGATGGATAATTGACAGGATGGGTGGGCGAATGGGTGTATGGATGAGTGAAAAGAAGGATGTAAGGCTGGATGAATGAAAGAATGCATAGATGAGTGAAAGGTAGGGTGAAGAGCTGGAAGAAAGGATGAATGGATGAGTGAAATGGTGAATAGATGGACGAATGTACGGATGAGTGACTAAGTGAATGGATGGATGGATGAGTAAGTGAAAGGATGGCTGGATGGGTAAAAGGGTAAATGGTTGGATGGATGTGAGTGAATGGATGGATGGGTGGAAGTGTGGATGGATGAGTGAAAGGATGGATGGGGTAAAAGGATGGATGAGTGAAAGGGTGGATGAAGGGATGGATGAGTGAATTGATGGATGGTAGGATAGATGATGAATATGTTTGAAAATGGTTGAATAGGTATGGATATGGATGGGCACACAGATGGAAGGACAGAATGAATGGTGAAAGACTGAATGATGGATGAAAGAATGAATGGATACCACACCCCCGGGTGACTCAACCCGCCATCCCAAACCGACACATGATGTCAGGCAGCAAGCGCAGAACTCGGGCTTGAAATGCTCCTTCGGCCTGCCAAAAAGAAGAAAATAATTCCTTGTACGGCGCTGTGGTACCACAAGAGACGTTCCCCTGTTGTGCCGCTGGGCGGCGCTGCTCCCATTCCACCAGGAAGCAGCACAAACAGCCCTCCACCTCCCCCAAGGCCATGAGGATGCATGAGGGCACGGCTCCGTGCAGCCCTTCTGCGGAGAAAGGCGCGCAAGACAACATAACCTGCACTTGCAGACAACAGCATCGACGAGTATCTTCCACCACTATTTGTTTTCTTTTAAAATTTTGCACCCCTAAGAATATTGCACCTGGGGCAAACGCCCCTGTGGCCCCACCCACTTTACGCCACTGCCTACCAGTATAGATGACATCTGACTCTTAGACCTTGTCGCCCTCATTGTTTTAAATAACATTTCCTATACATTGACTTTCACATTTATGAGTCATAATCTCTAAATAATATGTGTGTGATGTAACGCAGTCTGACACCCTGCCCTACATACTTCAGATGTAGCACTATAAAAGAAATAAAATATACATGAGAGAGGGTCTATGTGAAGACCACCATTGGAGGGTGGTAGCAAGGCCGGACTGGCCGTACCTGGCATTGGGCGTTTGCCGGGAGGCTGAAATGGTTGGGGGGCTGTTTTGTTACTGGGGGCTGGCACCACAAAGTTCCTTGTATAACCAGCAGTTTTCAGGCAACAATAAAAGTGTCAAGACAACTCTGGTGACTAATGTACCTGCGGGAGAGAAATGGGAGTTTTGTTTAGTGGCAGCTTTGAATCAACTAAGGTAGCACAGAGGGTTAATATGCCTGCTGCAAAGAATGTGTACCATGCATATCAAAGAACAATATTTTATGTGCAGAGCTCAGTGGGTTTCTGCTTTTGTCATTGAGATTCTTTTGTTACTGTGCAGTTCATGAGTTACATAAGTAATCTAGCACAGTGAGCTATGAACTGCCATCAAAGAGCTGCATGCAAGCTGCACGGTACAGGTTACAAAGTTATGTTTTCTTCCCAGTTTTTCATTATCCTGATGTTGCTAAAAGAGGTTTGTTTGGGTAGTAATATATTCTTCTTATTAAAGTCAACCCTAACCACTGTGTGAGTTTGAACTTCTCCAGACTAAGCACTCTTAAAAAGTGCCTACCAGTATGGATAACGTGAATCCTACACCGTTGCCTTATGTAACATTTTCTAAACGCTGATTTACAAACGTATGATTCATTGTCTCTGTATGTGTGTGCGATGTAAAGTGCTCTGACACCCTACACTGGTATGAGAGTGTTAGACTTGGCATCTTTTGGCGTGTTTCCCCTGAGTTTTTGCTTTCTGACCTCCCGGTTTTGACTCTGTTTTTGCTGGCGTAGTGTTTCTGCGCACTTTTCTCACTGCTGATCAGTGGTAAAGTGCAAGTGCTCCTGTGGTAAACTGTGTTATGGATTGGTGTTTCCGTGATTGGCCTGTTTGATTTATGTGTCAGTCCCTAGTAAAGTGCACTGCGTGTGCCAGGGCCTGTAAATCAAATGCTGTTGGTGGGCTGCAGCACTGGATTGTGCCACCCACACAAACAGCCCGTAAAAGGTAACTCTGGCCTGCCATTGCAGAGCCTGTGTGCAGTCTGGTACTGCCATGTCGACTTGGCAAGTGCACCCACTTGCCAGGCCCTAACCTTCCCTTTTCTTACATGTCAGTCACCCCTCAGGTAGGCACAAGGTACAGCTGTGGGCAGGGTGCAGTGTATGTGAAAGGTAGGACATGCCCTGGTGTGTGTGGCATGTCCTGATAGTGAGTTACTGCCCATTTCGTTTTTCACTATTGCAAGGCTACCTGTTCCCCATAGGACAGAATGGGGAGTTTGTTTATAACATCTTATAAACATAACTGGCCCGGGGAATTAGGTAGGAAAATAAAGTTTACCATGCCTAAACTCAGAATCTAAAGATGCATCTTTTAGTGAAGGTGATTTTTACATTCTGTGTTTGAAAATACCACTTTTAGAAAGTAGGTATTTTCTTGCTCAGTCATCCCGTGTGCCTCTGCTGGAATGTGGATTGCCTGTCTGGGTTTTGGATGACAGAAGGCTGGGGAACAGGAGTGGCTCCAGATAGTCTAGGTGGGTCAGGAAAGGGCTGAATAGACCTGGGCTGCAACTGGGGAAGGGGGAGGAGATTTCCTAGCACCTCAAAGGGCCTGGTCTGCCTCTGACAATGCTGTCTCCACCTCCTGCCAGGAAGTCACACCAGAGAAGGCAGAACTGGTTTTGGCTGGGCACAGACACCCTGGGGCATATTTACGTTCCCTGGCGCATCCCTGCAAATCAGCAGGGATGCGCCAGGGAAGATGCGTCACGCAAGTTTGCCCTTGCGCCACCGCCGATGCGCCGCATTTACAATGCGGTGCGCCGTGTCGCACGGATGGGCAGATGCGTGTCGCATCCCCCGACGGAAAGGCGGCGCATTGCTGGAGTCGCTTCGCAAGCGCGACGCGGCTCCAGCAAGGCTTGGGGGTGCCCTATGCCTAACATGCTGCGTCAATCCTTACGCCTGCTTCAAGCAGGCGCAGGGTTTGACGCAGCATGGGCGTAAAGTGACTCAGTGAAATCTTGTAGATTTCACTGCATCACTTTTACGAGGCGTACCTGCGAGGGAACGCCCACCCTGCGCCGGAACGCCCACATGAAACCTGACGCAGGTTTCATGTGGTGCAGGGGTTTACAACGTGATGCATCACCCTAGATGCGTCACGTTGTAAATATTGCGCAATGTGGCGCATGTTTTGCGTCACCGCTGCGTCACATAAGTGACGCAACGGCGGCGCAAAAGTGGCGCAAGGGGCTTGTAAATATGCCCCCCTCTGCCTAAGAGATCAAAGGATTTTGGGATATAAATATTGGGGCCCAGACCCCTGAACTTTAGAACTCTTTTGGACCAAGAAGACTGCCAAGAAGAAGAGCTGGAGAAGCTGTGAGGAGGAACTACCACTTTGCTGTGTGCTTTGCTGTGTTGGCCTGCAGTGGCTGCTTCTGTCTTGGGCAGTGAAAGGACAGGACTGAACTTTCTGCAATCTACTTTTGTGAGTTTCTCCAAGGGCTTGAGGTAGAGCTTGCCCCCCTGTTCAAGAAGTCTCAGGAACAGCAAAGACTTCAAGCTCTTCTGCCCTCAGCACTGGGAACTGTGTGTTTTGTGCTGCAACAAGAAGAAAAAGCAACCCGACGCCGTCTACGACGCCGCTGCCGACTCCGTGTCCTGAAGGCACCGCAGAGGGCACCGCCGCAATGCCACACCGCGACCCTGGTCTCACCGACGCCGCCTGCTGACGCCGCCACCGAGCCGCTGCTCGCACCGCGACCTGTGGGCACTGCACTTCACACCGCCTCGCTTCATGACGACGCCTTGGTATCCACGACGATGCCGCTCCATGCCGAAATCGACGCCGCTGCTTGCACCGTGGTTCGAGGGCACCGCTCGTAAAGTTACACTACTCACCGCCCTCATCCCGCACCACAGCCTTGGCCTACCGACGCCGGCGCCATCGACTCCAGTTCGTCAGCTGACGACAGCGCTTCAGCAACAACGATGCCGCTGCTTGCACCATGACCTGCCAGCACCGCGACAAGCACCCCCGTCGCTTCGCACCGCGACCCTGGTCTCACCGACGACGCCATCTGATGCCGCCACCGAGCTGAGGGCACCGCACGCCGCACCGCTGCACTTCGCACCGCAGCACCCGACGCCTGCCGACGCCAGCCCTCCTGACTTCAACAGAGAGGAGTTCGATCTGCAACGCATGTGACTTTTGAGGGCCCCGACGACCCCTGCGCCGACCTCCTAAACCGACGCCTGCGGACGCCGTGCTTTCGGAAGCTAAACGAGAGGTCGCCGACGCCCTGCATTTCTAAAAGGTACTGTATGCAGGTCTTCCCGACACCGTAGCTGGCCCGCGACGCCGCGGTCAGCCAGAACTGTTTGGATTTGTTTGCTCACGACGCCCGGATAGCCCCGGACAGAGCTATCGACATCAAGGAACTGTTTTTCAAGCCTATTTTGATAACTGAAGATTTTTAAGTACTGTATTGTGGATTTTTATCGTTTTTGGTCTTGTCTTAAGTATATAAAAATATTGGATATTTTTCTAAACTGATGTGGTGTCCTTTTGTAGTGCTTACACTGTATTACTGTTGCTTATGTGCAAATGCTTTACACACTGCCTCTAAGATAAGCCTGACTGCTCGTGCCAAACTACCAAGGGGGTGAGCAGGGGTTATATTAGGAGTGTAACTCCCTTATCCTGACTAGAGTGGGGGTTTCTGCCTGGCTTTGGCACATGCCCTAGCCTACCAAAAATCCAATTTCTAACAGAGAGGTGCTATAAAACATATGTAATACATGTGAGCGAGAGGCACTCTTGGTGTTAGTGAGGGAATCATTGATGAGCCCCATCAAATATTGTCGCATCCTTGTGCACAGGAAAGTCATCATTTACTATGCTTTAGAAGCTAATACAATTGAAATATAATGACAAATGTGTTTTGGAAAGCACCATGTTTTCCCACATTTTCTTGGGGGTGCGAAAACAAAGGGTGTAAGCTGTACGTTTGTTTGTAAAACACCACTTTTAAATATCTGCAAATGAACTGTGCACTTGTTTCAAAACATATCAGCAGTTAGGAAACCACAAACGGACCACTTGTTTGTAATTCAGAAGTGTGCTGGAAACAGAGGGGCATATGTACAAGCCCCTATCGCCACCACAATGTCACTTTTACGACGTTGTAGTGGCGATAGGGGCATTGCTTTTTTTACAAGGCAGCGTTAAGCCACTTAAGGTGGCTTAACGCTGCCTTGTAAATAAGGCCCCCCTTTCACGCTATGCTTAGGGTGAAAGAGGTGGGCAGTGGGTGTTGAGGTGGGCGTTCCACCGCAACACCCATTGATTTTGACGCTGCCCCCTATTTACAAGGGCAGCGTCAATAGGAGACAGTGCCAACATTAAGACTAGGGAAAACCTGGTCTTAAGCAAGCGAAACGACAAGAAATACATTATTTCTCCTCGTTTTTTGCTTTTTCCATGTGTGCTGCCTTGTGCAGCACACATCGAAAACATGGATTGTTTATGTACAGGAAGGTGCCCCTTCCTGTACATAAAAAATCTTTTTTTTTAAATGCCATTTTGTGACTTCCATGTGTGCTGCATTAAGCAGCACACATAGACGTGACAAAATGGCATTTAAAGAATGTTTATGTACAGGAAGGGGGACATTCCTTTACATAAACAATCTTTACTCTGCACGCAGACACCCTTGCACTGTGGTGCAAGGGTGCCTGCATTGGTGCTACACTGCTAAGTGTAGTGCTAGCGCAGGGGGAAACGCAAGGCTGCACCATATCGTTGTAAATATGGTGCAGCCTTGCGTTTCTGAAGTGGCGGAGTGAGGCGTTAAGCCATGACGGCTAACGCCTCACTCCGCCACTTCCTTGAACATATTACCCAGAGTTTTAATAGGATCAAAACAATCAAGACACTTTACTTGGTGATGTTCAAATGATACATATTTGCCAAAACCACATTTCCACACATTAGTATTTGTGCGCTATATAGTTTTATCAGTAAAACTGCATATTGGCATTTTGTTTCCATTCTAAAGAAAATGTTCTGTATGTAAAAGACAGTGCCTCCTTCTGCCCTACAATTTTGCCTTAACAGTGTATACAGTTTCTAGTCTGTAACACACTTTTGTGCATCAATGAGAATCTCCAGTTTGCAGTTCACAGAAATGAAACAGCCCAAGCAGTATACTATTTCCAATATACAGGTAAAATAAGGAGGGCTGAAATATGGTTAGCCACTAGCCAGGTCATTATATAGTAATGTCAACTCCTATCTAACCACTCTGACGCACAATAATACCATAACGCTCAGCAGTCTGGTTAATAACTCCCTTTCCTGCAACATGCGCTTACCCTCACACAAGACGTGTCCGCTATGGGTCTTATCCATCACTCAGTACTGCACCAGCTCCTAAACAAGTCATCACCAGCTGAACAGACACGGAATACCTGAAGCGATCTGACACATAAAGCCGGCCTCTAGTCCAGCACTGAAAGCCCCAATTAGCTACATCCTATACAGGCCACTTTACATCTCACAATGGTACTGATGTGTCTGCAAAAAGTACCTTTTGTCCCAAAAGTTTTGTACTGAATTTAGACTTTCTGTCCTGAATTTTTGCCCTGAATTTTTCCACTCACCGTCCTGAATTTGCGCCCATGCCAGTTGGTCACCCTACCTCACACACACTTTTAGACAAGCATTAGGAATGCAATAGGTCTCGCATTTACGCGAGTTTAGGCTATTGGCATTGTAAATGACGATGCCTTTTATTTATGTTTTAAAAACCGAAACATAAATAAAAGGCATTGTCATTTACAATGCCAATAGCTCAAACTCGCGTAAATGCGAGACATCGCATTGCAGATGCTTGTGATCAGCGGCTCCATGGTCAGACTTCAACCCCCTGCGCTTCAAAAGTGAACTCAGTCCAAGTGCAGAGAGATAGGCTGTTGATGGCATCAAGATGCACCGGCAGGCAGTGCCAGGACCCCACCGCCTGGGACAACCCTGGTCCCTGAATCTCAGGTTTATTTTTATTTATTTAATACAAGTTATGCAGAGCCCGAGTTGAAGTAAATGCCCCGGGGCAGATCTACAAGGAAGTGCCGCAGCGCGGCAACGCAAGCCCTTTGGCTGCGCCAAGCTGCGGCACTTCCGAAGCTCAGGAATGCGACATATTTACAATAATATGTCGCATTCCTGTGCTCTCTCCTGCGTTGGCGCACAAACTGCAGCCATGCGCCGTCGTGGGGAGATTATTTTTGTGTAGGAAGGGGCACCTTCCTGCACAAAAACAATCACTACAGGCATTTTCCTCTTTCAATGCGTGCTGTAGAATGCAGCACGCTTTCAAAGAGGAAAAAACGAGGAGAAATGAAAACATTTCTCCTCGTTGCGCCTGGGAGGCGTAGCATTCACACACATTTCCAAATTTACGATTCCTCGTAAATCTGGAAATGTGTCTCATTCCATGGGGGTTGCGTGGAAACACCTACAGCAACACCCATGGAACGCCCCTTTGATGCAAAGTGCTGCATGTAAAGGGACCATATTTACAAGGAGAGGAAAAGTCAGGCAGGGTGGCTTTTCCTCTCATTGTAAATATGGAGAAGTGAAATGCGCCTCCAGGACGTCACAAAAAGTGACGTACTGGTGGCGCAGGGGGCTTGTAAATCTGCCCCCCCACCCCCTCCCCCTCCCCGTTTTTGCCGTGACCGCGCACAGCCCGTCCCCCCACGCTCAGGGTCATGCAGGCGCTGCACGAGGGCGCTGCTGACCTCTGTCGGTCACCGATGGAACTGCAGTCCATGGAGACTCCACGGGAGGACTGGAAGCCTAATTTGCATACCCACAATCCTTTCTACAGACACACTTTAGTTCATTTTCGTTTTTACGGACACTGGTTCTTTTAAGCGTATTAATCTCAGTAGATTATTTTCTACTAGCACTTATTTAGGTAGCACTGGATGGTCACCCTAACATTGTCCTGAGACAACGAATGTGGGGCCGTTGGAGGCGCGGTGGCTCTGGTATGCATAATCCGTTAGCCTCCGGTCTTGTCATTGAATTGACACTGGCTTCACTCGCACTTAGTGTGGCAATGAAGTCCAGTTGCTAACCAATTTTTGATGGGCTTTTCTACATAGAAGGAAGCCTAACAATCATGTCAAAGAAGTATAAAGTCTGTGCTTGAATATCTGTTGTGTAAGTAGAGCTTTATGAGCAGTGAAGACGTGTAATCTTTAAGCACAGTATGTTATGATGTATTACGAGGGGAGATTTTCATTAAATTCATTTTCATTGTAGGACATTAACATCTAATCTCCTGTCAAGGCCGGAGGCGTGGATTATGCATTACTTTCTTCACTCTTTATTGACTGCGATTTCAAAGGTAAAAGTAAAAACACTGCAACAATACTACAACTCCCATAAACTAGAGGGAGTAAACATGGCCACCAATAGCCCAATCAAGTAACAGTCCCAGAGTCTATATAATAAAGATCATGCCGTAGTCCTTCCTCTTTCTTCACTGCTCAGTTAAGTCACCTTTTTCATTCCTTCCTGACTATAGTTAGTGGGATCGTGGTGCCTTCTGGCGTAGTGTTGTCAATTAGAGTGTTTAATTAGTGTGTCAGCGAGCAGTCGCTCCTCATCTCAAGCGATAGCTTGACAGCAATCGGATTCTCTCCGCGTGGCAGGCAAACCATTCTCTATTTTACCACACGGGTGCGCTAGGTGCCACGGAGCAGCTCTGTCAGCGCTCCAGCGGCCCTGTGCGCTGAGGGAGGTAGAGCGGTCTCCCGCTTTGTGGCTCTTCCCTCCAACCCTCGCCTGACACCGCAGATGCAGTAGGACTGAAGGGCTAGCCCAGACTTTGATTTTGTATGGTGACACACCACGAATGCAGCACGAGTGGCAGGCTTGCCACCTTGAAGGTAAATTCTACCTTAACCACCATCTCAGAGCATCAGTGAGGGGCTGACCTTATATAACACGAGCAGGGCGTAGTGGTGCTCTCACCCTTCAAAATACAGTCCCAGAGGGACCACGACTATTCGCCCTCATGTACCTCTAAGGAGGTTTACCCCACTCCCAGCGGCGCCTTCTTGCAGAGGTGGACAAGCTCCTTACCCAGGCCATCTCTCAGGCGCTTGCCCCTCTGCAGGAGAGTGTCGCCAAACTGTTGGCCCAAGTATACAAAGGCACAGGGATAATGCGGGACGGGAGGGCTAGGCCTAGTGGGGTGACCTCGGCCCCCACATGCAAGGCCAGCAAGCGTGACGCGGGGCACCTGGATTGCTTTAGCCGTCTGGCTGAAGTCTTCCATAAGAGTGCGTGCACGCTGAAGGATGCATCCTACCGGGAGGAAGAAACACCCGGGGTAATGGGCGACGACGTCGCAATGGATTTTGACCCCAAGGAGGGGTTCCCTGATTTGGGGGAGGGTGACTTAGAGGACGATGACGTTTCCTCTAATGAGGCCCAGAACTCTGGCAGATTCTGGCACCCACATTCGGCCAACTCATTACATTCATATGAAGGAGACACTGCTCCTAGTGACATGTTCGATCCAGAGGGAATTTATCGACTGCTCTCCGCGGAGTGGGTCCCCAAGAGAAAGGTAGCAGACCCGACGCCGGAACCAGAGGACATGGAAGAAGAGAAGGGGACAGAGGACTCTGCTACAGCAAACGAGGATAAGAAGAAGAAAAAGAAGAAGAGAAAACAACCCGAAGTGGAAACAGAGAGCAGCGGTGAAGACGAGGACGAGACCCAAGAGACATGGGGCCAGGTCCGGTCCCAAACGCTGCGCCAGAAGTGTACGAAGATGAAGGAGGAGGCGGAGGAATGGAAGAAGGCAAACGCCAAGGACGCCAAGAACCACCAGGCGGCCCCACCGGAAGCACCTCCGCCAGCTCTCAAGCAGAAAACAGAGGAAGGGAACAAGGCAACCGCCGCCCCCCGCCCCCTACGAAGAAGCGGTAGAAAACAAACAATGACAGCAACGAAAGAAGACTTCCTGTGAAGCAAGAAGATCAACAAAACTAGGAGAGAAGAGGAGGATGGTACCATCATCATCCACGATGAGAGCGAAGAACAGGAGGAAATGGAGAGCGAAGAGGAGGAAGAAGAAGCTGCCTCCATACAAGGCACACTCCAGGAGCTCCACCAGCAGCTGGACATGATGGGAGCCACAGAGGCCACAGGAGTGGCAGCACAGTGGATCCCAGATGTGGGATCAGAGGTGTTCATCGGAAACGCCGAAGACAGCACAGTAGAGGGAGAGCAGGACCAGCAGGTGGCTCAGCACCCCAAGTAGAGCACCCCAGGGCCTTCAACCCCAGTAGGTTTCGAACCAGACACTGATGGCTAGTGCTGAGACAATGGCTATATCATTGTTCACCCTAAACGTCAGGAGTGTGAAGGATCAGGTTAGGCGGGTCGGCACGTTGCACTTCCTGGCCACTCAGAACCAAGATATCTACTTTCTGCAGTAATGCGGGATTCCGTATGCCCAGTCATACAGCCAGCTCGAACGGCAGTGGACAAACGGGCCATCGCTTTGGTCTGGAGGAAACGAGTGCAAATCATCTGGAGTCGCCATTCTGATCAAGGGGAGGCATTTCACCATGGACAAGGTCACCGAGCAGGTCAACAGCAGAGTGCTGGTGATGGACGGCTCATGGGCCGGTGAGCCCGTTAGGCTCATCAATGTCTGTGCCCCCCCAGGGAAGAATGAGCGACTCGAGATGCTAAGGGTGCTCTGGATGCAACTCGTGACCTCCAGAACCATCCTGATGGGTGGTGATTTCAACTGCAAAGTAGAGTTGGATGGACGCACTGGGTCAGACTCTGTTGGGATGGATGTGACGTCCAGGCTGTTGGTGGAGATGGTAGGTGAGGCGTCCCTCCGGGATGTCATCGGGAGCATGGGGCCGAACGCCAGGACTTTTTCCTGGAATAGGCCGGAAGGATCCGTGCATTCACGGATCGACTTCCTATTCATCTCCCCAACGGTAGAGCCTGGGTGAAGCTCCATGGTCTGCATCTACTTCTCTGACCACAGAGCAGTCAGTTTCGAGGGGGAACTTTCAGGGAAGTTCCCCACCAGCCCAGGATCGTGGAAACTGAACTGCTCGTTGCTGGAACACGAGGAGTTAGTGGTGAACCTCAGAGTTGCGTATTTAGAGTGGAGAGAAATGAAGGACCTCTTTCACTCTGCCAGTGAGTGGTGGGAATGGGTGAACGACAGGTTCCGGAGCTTTTTCCAGGATGCAAGCAGAGCTGCTGCATGGGAAAAGAAGAGGTCGTTCAGGAAGCTGCAGAGCAAACTGCAGCATCTGTACGAACTCGAGCTCGGGGGATCGGATGTGGATGACAAACTGGAGGAAACCCGAAAAGGGCTCACCGAGCACTTCAGGGAGGAATCCAGGAAAATCATCTTCCGGATCAAAACCGAGAACCTCGAAAAGGACGAAAAATGCAAGTAGTTCTTCTTCAAGAAACTTCACTCAGCCCGCACACCACTGGTAGAGTTCAGGACTCGGAGGGCAACCTTCAAGGTGAGAAAGAGCAAGTCATGTGAGTCGTACTCGACTTTTATGGCGAGCTTTACTCACCGAAGTCGTCAGAGAGAGCCTAGGCAGATAGTTTCCTGGAGGGCATCTCGAAGACACTGGGTCCGGAAGAGAGAGAGGGCCTGAACGCGCCCTTCACCCTGGAAGAGCAGCACTTGGCTGCTACGACCTCCAAGAGAGGCAAGACGCCTGGAAATGACGGTCTCCCAGTGGAACGTTATGTCGAACTGTGGGACCTGATCAGGGCGGACTTGCTGGACCTCTACAAGGAAATGGTGGGCAAGGGCAGTATGCCGCAATCCCTGCGAGAGGGTATGATAACACTTTTGTAAAAGAAGAAGTGAGAGAGAAAAGACCTCAAGAACTGGAGGCCCATCTCTCTCCTCAATGTGGACTACAAAATTCTCGCGAAGGTGATGGCCAACCGCCTAAAGAAGGTAATAGCGAAGATAGTCCACCCAGACCAGACTTGTGGGATACCGGGTCGGCAAATTGTGGACAGCCTGGACCTGGTCCGGGACACGATCAAGTAAGTCAAGAGCCGCAAGGTTCTGACGGCCTTGGTCATCCTGGATCAGGAAAAGGCGTTCGACCGAGTTTCCCATGAGTTCATGGACCGGACACTCAGAGCACTGGGGCTGGGTAGCTTCTTCTGTGATGTGGTGGCACCAATGTATAGAGATATTTCTAGCACGGCGTTGGTTAATGGCTAGAAAACCTGACCCATTCCCCGTCCTGTGAGGCGTCAGACAAGGCTGTCTGCTCTCCCCTCTTCTGATCTTCTGCGTGATTGAACTCCTCACCGAACGCATTGGACAGAACAGGAACGTCAGAGGAGTGATAGCCCCAGGAAGCAATGGAAAGGGCGAAGTGAAATTTTCCCACTACATGGACGGCGTCTCAGTCTTCTGCGTGGACGGACCATCTGTGAGAGAACTGGAAAGGAATTGTATCGAGTTTGGAAAGGCGTCAGGAGCGAAGATCAACAGCACCAAGTCGGAAACCCTACTCTTCGGACACTGGACCCCCAACCGAGACCCACTGATATTCCCCATCAAGCAGGATTTCCTGAAGATCCTTGAAGTCTGGTTTGGTGGAGAACATGCAGCGGAGAAGACATGGGAAATGAGACTGGCGGTGACAAGGCAGAAGCTGGAACTCTGGAGCCTCCGGAAGCTGACGATCGAAGGGAAGTCTTTGGTGCTGCGGAACAAGACCCTGCCAGTGCTCCAGTACTCCAGTACTTTATTTTATTTTATTTGAAAAGTTTTATATAGCGCTGGCTAGACCCGGAGGTATCAGAGCGCTTTACATGAGGTAGGTTATTGTTTCAGAACATTGTTACATAGTTACATCAGTTTCTGGAGCATCGCATAACATAGAAAGGGAGACAGTATAACATAGTTACATGAGTTACTAAAGCATAGCATAACATAGAAAAAACCGGTAAGGGGAAAGTACTTCATGGGACGCAGAAAAGGTCAGGCTGGAAAAGGGGAGGCAGACAATGGATCACGGAGGGAGGAGGCGGGGGGAGGGAAAAGAAACCCACGTTGTACGTTGCCCAAGTGTGGCCTTTGCAGTCCTGCACGGCCAGGGCCATCACGAGAATGATCTTCTACTTCATCTGGAGCTCAAAGATGGACAGGGTGAAGAGGGCGGTGATGTTCAAGACCCACGACAAGGGAAGCAAGGGAGTGCCAGACATCGCCACCATCCTGAGGGGAATCTTCGTGTGCCACTGCGTGAGGAGCACCCTGAGGACCAAAGACGAGAGCCACGTCGGTTTCTGATGGCACCATTCTTCCTGTTGCCAACGTGGAGGTGCCTCGGATGGGCAGAGTGGGTGAGCGCCGTCCCGTACAACTGGGAGACCCCGCGGTTCTACAAGGAAGTGGAGAAGTTCGTCAAGGAGTTCGGGCTGGAGGATGCCGCCCCCGCCACATGGACCCCGAAGCTTGTCCAACGCCAGATACGAGCAAGGGACATCAGCGAACCGATCGGCGCCCTCCCCTCTGCCACAGCGGACCACGTGTGGGGAAACGTTGCATCCAAGAGCCTGATCAACCAGCACAAAGACATCGCCTGGATGGCCATCCAAGGAGGACTTCCCATGAGAGCCTTCATGCACGCAAGAGGACTCAACTGATACAAGTCCTGACCAAGAGGGTGCATCGCGGACGAGACGACATACCATCTCTTCTGGGAGTGTGCGTACGCACAGGACCTGCTAAAGGCCCTAGGCACAGAGTTTAGGGCCTGGATACCTACGCCCTGCATCACCGCGGACTCCGTGATGTATGGTTTGTTCCCAGGGACACACACACTGAGTGACCTCGAGAACTGCTGGAGGCTCCTGTGCTGTTTTAAAGATGTTCTTCTGTTTTTATAAACTGCCGGGTAGTAGGGAAGAAGGAGACATCGACCCTGGCGTGCCATAAGATGATCCACAGCCTCCTGCGCGACTACGCAGCACTGGACGGATCAGATGAAGACAGCGATGACGAAACCTGAGGACCCAAAGGGGTCCCCTTGTACCCTCACACAGTGGGCCCTGAAAGGCTCAGGCAACGAAGACGACAGCGGAGGACCCAAAGGATCCCCCTGCCCTTACCGAGGTTGGGGGGCCTTGAGGAGCCACTAACCTGTTTTTTTGCCCTTTTTTCCCCACGCCCAGGAACCGGTCAGTGACAGGGGAGAGGAGAAGGCGAATGAAGACAGGTGGAGTAAATGTAGTTATTTACTGTATGTATTTGACTAACGTGACCTTTTTCCTTCACAGGTAAAAGGTCAATGGGATAGCTTGCACACTTGTTGTCAAGTTTCTTACCAATGACTTACGATTAAAATAGGACTTTGTTGAAGGTGACGATTGATGTATCTGAACCAGAAATGAAGCCCTAACAAGGGTGAAGGAAAAAAAAAAAAAAAAACTTAGTGTGGCAGTGAAGTCCAATTGCTAACCAATTTTTGTCAGGTTTTCTACATAGAAAAAAGCCTGTCATGAAGTCACTCACTGAGTCCATGCCAGGATATGACGTCCTGTCATGAAGTTGCTCGCTGAATTCATGCCCCGATATGACGCATGTCATGAAGTCACTCCCTGAGTCCGTGCCAGTATATGACGTCCTGTCTTGAAGTCACTCACCGAGTCCATGCCAGGAGCGAGGAGCAGGGGCGCTGGCGAAAGCAAAAGAGATGCTTGAATCAAAGTGGCAGGAAGAGTTACTCATTGAAGGGATAATGTATCAAATTCTTATACTCTTTTTGGAAAAAAAAATTTTTGGAGCCTACTCACTTCCAAACATGTTCTGTAGCATTGCTCCTTTAAATTACACACTGTTTCTCAATGCCGCTTCCTCCTTGTTGTTGGGAAGCAATGGGATCAGAAATTAAATCAGGGTTGTATCTTAGATATACACAGAGGTAGAAGGGGGCGTTCCAATACTTGTGTCTAGAATGGCAATCTGTTCCTATTTATCCTGCTTTCCAAAAAGAACAAGCTCTGGTAAAGCCAATAGGTTAGTGTAGTAATCGCGGCAAGAAACAGGCAGGACTCCTAGTAAATAGAGATGCAGTTTGTAGTTTATTCTCTGGAGAAGATCCCATCCACAGCCCAGCAGCGTCCTGTACAAACTGTCAGTTTTTCATCCCAATACATTCTAAACTCCTTGTTGACATAGCAAGGTTCCAGTGTCCACATTCCACTAAGACAGCAGCACTAGGCCACGAGTAGAAGAACCAGATACCACACACCTCCCTCCTACACACACAGCTAACTACGGTGAACATAAGTTATAGAGAAGTATATCTGAAAGGGAAAAACATTTCCAGTACATGAAACAAAAATGTAAAACCAAACTATGCAACACAAAACAGAAATTGTAATACATTGTATACATAAGTAATTATGATCCATGTTACACAAAATCTTTCAGAGATGAAGGCCTCTTCACTTTAGTCAGAGACCTCCTGGAGTCACTCTTAGTAGGAGAACTCTCCTTACATGCTACACGCTCACAACTCGCATCTACACAGACCAGACCTGGACCCTTGTACACCTCAATCTTCCCAAGGTTCCATATTCTATGTTCTGCGTCTTTACTGCATTATCAAACACCTTAGTGACACGGATGGAATCAGAGAACTTGGGACCACCACCACTCCACCCAGGACGTTTGATCATCACCATGTCCCCCACTTCAACAACAGTATTTTTTACAGCTTTACTGCAATCAAAATGAATTTTTCTTTTGTGCACCTTCTTGGCTTACCTTACACGCCAAGAACCTGCAGGCATTATGAATACCTTCTCTCAAATTTTTCACCCATGCTGGTTCCACAGCAGTGATGGGAGCCCTACCCCTAAAAAAGTTCAAGGGAGACCTCCCTGTCGTGCTGTGAGTGGTCATCATGTACAACTCCTCCCTTTTTTTCAATTCCTCCTTCCAGTTCAGACCATTAACTTTAGCCAGCGATGTGGTCTCCTTAAGTAAGGAAATGACGTCCTGTCATGAAGTCATTCGCCGAGTCCATGCCAGGATATGACTTCCTGTCCGAGTCCATGCCAGGATATAATGTCCTGTCATGAAGTTGCTCGCTGAGTCCATGCCAGGATATGACTTCCTGCCATGAAGTCACAAGAAAATGTTCTAGCTTTTTGCGAAAATAATTTTAGATTCTATTAAGGACACGGAGGCGAGGATTATGCTTCTCAATCTTTACTACTCAAATACAGCAGCCAATGAAAAAACAGTTTGTTATATTCCATATAGGTACCCTATATAGGTGCAGGTAACACTGCAACCTTTCACCTATATCCTTCCCTACATTAGATACATAACGGTTCTAGGGTACTGACTTTTTACCTAGATATGACACTGCATTCAGAATGCGGGTTTTTCCCTGGTTCGATTCTCATACATTATGCATGAGGCTTCTTGGAAGCACAGCAGGACTAACAGTAGGATTACCATCTCCTGTATAATATCTCTGTATAAAGTTCAGGCCCAACATCATCCTTTAGGCCAACACAGTAACACAGCAAGGTAGGACCCCTGGGGAGACCTATGGGTATATATACAGTACATCTTGCTTAGGAAGATAGAGGAGACCGTGACTTCCCGGCTGATACACTGACCAGAGACGCTGAGGTTCCTGCATGCAGACGCTCCAGCTCGTAGTGGTCTAACATCCCTCGCGGGGTGTCCAACTCGAGTCCAATTTTTTCTCATTCTCAGGTAATGGGGTTGACTAGATCCTAGAGTGATTCTTGGCATAACACCTACACAGATGCTAGGTACATTTAGGTACATCTAGTTAGGGAGGCATCGTAGGAGTGTGCACTTTTTATCATGTGTTTTATATACTGGTATGTATTCATGATTATTGCAAGATGGTAGAACTTTACCATCCCTTTACTTTCGTAGTACTTCTAATCATATATCTCTGCTACTGTCTAATGGTTGTTGCAGCTCATCTATTCTACACTAGAATAGCAACTGTTCAATAAACTCTTATTGAAAACGCCCAGCCTGTTTATTCTGTGTATCTCTCTGAGACAAACTAAGTGAGCACGAGTGACTGAGAGAAAGGTAGTATATTGTTTCCACGATTCTGAGGGATCAGGGTTGTTATGTTCTGAGGTTGCCAGAATCTATTCTCTCCTTGGTAAGAGGAGATTATAGTGGCACTGTGAGCTAGCTGATACAGACAGGCTAACATACCCGGTGGGGGTCCACGGAATCAGTCTGCCACCAGTCCCACAGTTTATGTTATCCAAACGCGCAGATCCTGTATAGGTTATAAAGGAACTACACGACAAGTGAAATATTCAAAACACTACATTTCCCATGAGGCTTTGAACCACACCTCCATAAACCACCGATCAACAGTGTCCAGCATATACAAAATAGAGAGGCACCATGTTTACTGCCTCTTTCTTTGCGAACAAGCAGTCTATACGCCATCCAAACCATAACAAGATACAGTTCCAACTCTCAACAGAGAGTAAATCCAGATGAACAGATTTCAAGCGAGACAACATCCAAAGATCCAGTGGAACCAATTGTCATTGTAGACATCAAGTAAATTTTGTTTCGAATCTGCTCCTGTAATAAAAAATAAGTTTGAGTTCAAGCGAATCGTAAACTTGAATAGAAAATCAGGGAGGGAGAAAAAACAGTATCAGAGTAATTCATACAATATCATGACAGTGCACATACAACTCTTACCTTAATAGAATCTAAAATTCTTGTCGCAAAAAGCTAGAATATTTTCTATTCTATGGCAGGACCGGAGGCTTCGATTATGCTGGTTCAAAGCCCAGCAACCACAACAGATGAAACATGTATAATGGGTTTATAATAAAAAAAAATTAAACATAGAATCTGAAGAATCCGCAGCTCTGAGAATGTCTTCTTATCTAGATCCCATAACAAAGGCTTTAGACGCAATCGCACCTCTGGTAGAATGAGCACCGTACACATAAATATCAATACCAGCTTCAGCTATGACCCATCTTACCCAGCGTGCTAGAGTAGCAGCCGACACAGGTCGGAAAGGTTTCTGTATTGCCAAAAGTAAAGGACCCAAAGGATCCATCCTATGTATCAAAGTACGTTCTTCATAAACTTTCAAACATTTTACTATGCAAAGTTTGTCATTGTGAGGAAAAGTGGGATAGTCAATGGAACGTGACATAGTCTTAGTTCGTTTAGAAATAATAAAAGAGACACCTTGTGGAGAAAACAACCTACCTGCTAAGTCTAACGCTCTTACATCGACACTCGTCGGCAAGAAATTAAACAGAAAAGCATGGTTAATTTGGCTGACAATTGTTTCAATGACAGATCTTTGATTTCAGGCCATGATTCTAATAGGGAAAGAACATTGTTAACATCCCACAATTGAGTGTATCTGGGTCTCGGTGGTCGAGACACTCTAATTCTTTTCAATAGTTTGCATACTACCGGCTGAACACCCACCGGTTTACCATCTATTGGGTCATGTCCTGCTGATAACGCAGACATAAAATTGTTTACTGACCTATAGCATAGACCAGATTCAGCGCATTCTGAAAGGAAGTTAAGGACATCTTTCAATTCGGATCCCACAGGATCCACCTCCCGTTGAAGCCACCAACCCACCCATTGTTTCCATGTAGAAGAATATCGTTTACGGGTGGAAAGAGCCCAAGCCTGTTGTATAAAGTCGGCAGCAGCTGCTGAAATTCCGTCAATTTCTTCATGTCTCCTGAGATTTTCCAAACCATGAGCGTCAATTGTTCTTGAAGGACAAGCGGACGTGGTGACCCGAGTGGGTCCAGGAGCATTTGAAGAAGGCTGGTAGGCGCATGGGAAGATCCACAGTCAACTCCAACAGAGTCGGAAACCACGATTGTGTCTTCCACAATGGATTAACTAACACCACAGTTGCTGCGTGTTAGTGGACATGGGTCACTAGTCTCGGGATCATTCCAAACGGGGGAACGCATAATTCGTCTGGGAACCCCAGGATCGAAGGAAAGCATCTGTCCCCAATTCCAACGGGTCCAGTCTCCAGCTGAAAAAATGGGGAAGTTCGGCAATGAGCCAGGGTGCAAACAGATCCATCTGGCATGGGCCTCGCATATTCATGATCTCTTGAAAGAGGAAGGGATGGAGCTTTCAGTCTCTGAAATCCATCAGATTCTACCTGTTGGGAAGGTGTGATCATGGATTTCTTGGAGTTTATGACAAAACCCAGATTCTGAAGGAGTGACACTGTCCAACTCAGATGTAATAACAATAATCAGCGATCTTGTGCCAACAGAAGCATGTAGTCTAGGTAGATGATCATGCGAACTCCCATCTCTCTCAGACGAGTGACTACAGGTTTTAAGAGTTTGGTGAATACCCACGGGGCTGACGATAAGCCGAATGGCAGGGATTGATATTGATACCACTGGCCTTTCCATTGAAACTGCAGATACCGTTGATGAGGGTGAAAAATGGGGATCGTCAAATAGGCGTCTTTGATATCTAGTTGGACCACCCTGTCCCGTTCTTGAAGCAGATCTCTCAAAAGATGGATGCCCTCCATCTTGAAATGACTGTAAATCACAAAGTGGTTGAACATTCTGAAGGTCAGGACTGGTCTCTGACCTCCTCCTTTCTTTTGAACCAAAAAGATATTGCTGCAGAAACCCTCGGGGTGAGGATCCACTGCAGCAATAGCCTGTTTTGTCAAAAGTTCTTGCAGTTCGGAGTCGATAAAAAAAAACCTTCTTGTTGGGAAAAATGGATGGGGGCGGGGGGGAGTCTTGGACAGGGACTTGGGCGAATTCTATTTGATAGCCTCGAACAGAATTTAGAACCCATGCATCTGAGGTAATTGTTGCCCAGTTCGTCACAAAATGTTTCAGCCTGCCCCCCAAAGGAAGCGTCAGAAGAATAGGGTAAAACCTGTGGACTGTGTCATTGTTTTGGAAGCCCCTGTTGACACCTCGTTTGAAACGCCCTCTGAAGCCCCTGGATCGTGTAGGATAGAAACCTGTTTGGGATCGGTCTTGGGCATAACCCCTGCGTCTGGGGTTATATCCACGGTGAGGACCTTGCTGGTTGAAGCGGTCGGTCAATCGTCCTCTGCCACGACCGGCCCTGCCAGAAAGGGGGTTGAACACTCGCTTGAGTGAGGTCTAAGATTTATCAAATGAAGTGAAGGTATTCACAAATTTCGCTATGTCCTTGACAAAACGATCTCCAAACAACTGACCTTCTGCCAGTGGGCCCGGTTCCGCTGGGGCCAATTCAGCTAGCTGTTGATCTATGTGTAAAAGGACAGATTTGCGTTGTTCTGAGGAAAGGGCGCAATTAGCGTTGCCAAGGAGGCAGATCGCCCTTAGAGTCCAGCCTGCTAGAACTTCTGGGGGGATTAGCGCTCTTGTTTCCTGGGCCTGAAGGGCCAATTCTAGAATCTTAGCTAGGGGCCCAGACACGTCAAGGAGTTTGTCCTGACAGGCTCTCAGGGCTCTATCTATACCTTTTTTGGGATCTTTGCTGTACTTCTTCAAAAAGGTTTGCATAGAGGTGTCAATATCCAGTGTGAGGGCAGTCTTGTGAGGGAGGTCAGGGCGGGGATATTCAGAGCGAAGTCGTGAACGGACTTCTTTGTCAAAACTCTTACCGAGATTGAGTTGCATGTAATCTGCGACTGCAGGGGACCAGTCTGATGACCTGAGGTGAATAATGCTTGCAGGGTCGAAAGTGAAGGGAGATGTAAGTGATGGAGAAAAGGAGCGTTTGCGTTTTTTAGAACGTTTACGGGGTTGCGACTCTTGAGAAGAGGAGGTATCTGTGTCTGTATCCGTAATGGGAATTGTGGCCGGGGATGAGAGCGTGGCGGAGGGGCCAGAGGGTCCACTCTGTAATCATGGTCCGTGGCTCCTTCAGTAACTCTTGTAATTATTTTAACATGTGGCCAAGTAGGGGCAGAAGGGGAAGTTAGGGGGAGCTGGGTGGGGTGGGAAGGGGTGGGCCCAGGAGCACTTCCTACCAGCTTGTCTAACCGCTGGGAAAATGGGGAGGTGGGCTGAGGACAAAGCCTTGTCCAACTTCTTTTCCACTGTCTTTTCAATCATGGACTCCATACTTTCATCAAAATAATAGTCTTCATCGGGGCGGGCAGTCCTCTTCAAGATGATGGCCCTTCCGCGCTTATTATATGTCGTCCAAAATACTCCTTATCACGTCCCAGACTCCTTCTTTCAGGCGATCGAATCCGAGCTCCGTCTGTTATTGTGGGGGGAGGGAAGTCCCAGGATTGCGCTCAAGAAACTACAGAAGGGGATGTACGAAGGGGGGCTTGCGGTCCCAGATCTTAGGAAGTATTACTGGGCTGCCCATCTTATTAATGTTAACGGCTGGGTCTTCTCCCCACTTGAGGAACCGGCCTACCGAGTGGACAGATTGGCACTGGGCCCGGGCAGTCACTTGAGGGAATTATATCGCAGGGGCGGGGGCTCCACACACTTGCCACCACATACTAAAATGGTTGTGGGCATTTGGCACCGAGCAACTAGAATGACGGGGTGGGAGCGGAAGCTCACTGAACAGACCCCGCTGTGATAAGGAGACTACCTGAAGGAAGTGCACAGACTGGTGGGGTTCCGGAAGTGGAGCCTCATCGGTATTGACGTTCTTGACGTCTGGAAAGGCGGCAAAATGGTAACTTTCGAGAGTTTGTGCAAGGGTTTTCAGATGAGTGATGGGGAATTCCTTCGTTACTGTCAACTGCGCTCGGCATTGTACTGCCACGTGAAAGACGGGTCTGTGCTTCCCAAATATTCCCCCTTGGAAGATAGGCTCCTTCTGGACCCCATGATTCAGAAGGCAGTGTCGCTAACGTACAAAAAACTTATAAATAATACTCCTGACTGTCTGGGTCCTTTGCGGGAAGCCTGGGAAACGGATGAGGGCCTACTGGAAGATGATGATTGGGCGGAGGCCCTCCAGTGCCCTAGGGAAGTAGCCATCAGAGCGCGCTTTCGTCTGGTCCAGCTTCGCATCCTCCACAGATTATATGCCTCCAGAATGGTGCAGGTCCATATTAGGGGCGGAGGCTCTGAGGAATGCATCAGGGGGTGTGGCGAGAGGGGGTCGTTCTTTCATATTCTGTGGGCTTGCCCCAAGCTTCAGAAATACTGGAAAGGCATTGCCCGTGTGATGGAGGCGGTGGTGGGTGCACATGTCCCGCTAGATCCCTGATGGCATATCCTCGGCGTCACGGGCGAGATTACGTGGGCGAAGTGGTCCAAATTATGGCTAGTGTTGGCAAGGGTGGTAGCTAAAAGGAACATTGCGCGTGCATGGGGAGCGACGGAACCTCCGACTGTGGCTGCATGGCTATGCGACATGATTGGTGTCAAGGTGCAGAGCGGGTGGTATACCAAAGCCGGGGATGCCCTCGCAAGAGGGAGAAACTTTGGGGGCCATGGACGTTGTATAGAGGTTTGTGAGGGGTTCCACGGGACACATCGATAGGCTTCATGGGTGGGTTTCGAGATGTATGTTGAGGGGGGGGGCGGAGGGATCCACGTCCATTCTCCCTGTAAGCTCATGTACTATACTGTCTGAGTATTTTCAACCTGAGAATTGCTTTCTATGATTGTACTGTCAACTGCTTATATCTGAAGCTTGTTTACTGAGTTAATAAAAAGAATTAAAAAAAATAATAATAGTCTTCATCTTCCCCTGGGCCTTACGCAGCCAGATCTTATTCGTAAGTGTCATATTCAGACGTGTCTCAAGGGAGTTCGGTGCACTCTAATCAATAAAAAATCCCCAGAGGGAAGCCAATAATTTGCAGCCCAGTTCAGCTTGTAGGCAGGGCGTCAGAAGGGAGCAATAGCTGGTGCAGATAGGCCACAAATGGTACCAAATAAAAAGTGCTGTCACTACAGGACTTACAGGTGGGGAGAAGACCCCTGACAGCCTGAAGGACAAGCTTCAGTATTTCCAATATGAAATGCAATGTCAGTATAAGAGTTTCCAAAAATTATTCTTAAGAGGATTTGCCAAAATACGATAAAAGTCAAATTAAGTAAGCGGGATGCCCGGTACCGGCACAAGATCCCCTTATTCTTGCAGCCCTGGGGAAAAGGCGGCTCCAGCATGCGTGTGGGAAGCTGCCTCGCGTACACTGGGACGCGTGTAGGCTTCCGTAGAAGCAGCACTTATGTAGCCCAATTGGGCTACATACGCGTCCTTGCTCCCTGGAGGGGCCACTCCTAAGCAGTAGCGCGAGGAGCGCGCTTACTGCAGCGGCAGCGCCGCTCACAATATTACACAAAAAGGGGCAAATCAAAAAGGGAAAAAAAGTGGTGGGAAATACGCAACATGCGCCGTTATCGAGGGGAAAACCAAAGGGAAGAACAAATCAGTTACAGGTTAGACAAAACTTCAAGTAGACCGCATCGCAGTCCGGGCCCCGATCGAGCACGGATGCCGATCGTGAGCGCGCTATAAATATCGCAAGAGAGCATACTATCTAAAACAATCAAAATAAGGTGAAATAATCACATTTTAGTGACTTTAACAAGTACTAGTATTAGCATAAGAGCAGAGTCTGATATGCAAAATAGAAAGGCACTTATCTTGACTGCGGAGCAGCAAAGAAAGAGGCAGTAAAGATAGTGCCTCTCTATTTTGTATATGCTGGACACTGTTGATTGGTGGTTTATGGAGGCGTGGTTCAAAGCCTCATGGGAAATGTAGTGTTTTGAATGTTTAATTGTTTTTTCATTGCCTGCTGTTTTTGAGTAGTAAAGATTGAGAAGCATAATCGGAGCCTCCGGCCCTGCCATAGAATCGCCGAGCCCATGCCAGGAGGAAGGAGCAGGGGCGCTGGCAAAAGCAAAAGAGATGCTTGAATCAAAGTGGAAGGACGAGTTACTTATTGAAGGGATAATGTATCAAATTCTTATACTCTTTTTGGAAAAAAATATATTTTTGGAGCCTACTCGCTTCCAAACATTTGCCGTAGTATTACTCCTTTAAATTACACACTGCTTCTCAATGCCCGCTTCCTCCTTGTTGTTGGGAAGGAATGGGATCAGGGTTGTATCTCAGTTACATACAGAGGTAGAAGGGGGCGGCAACTACTCTGATCGGCGTTCCCATACTTGTGTCTAGAATTGCAGTCTGTTCCTATTTATCCTATGCAAAACTGTTCCTACTTTCCAAAAATAACAAGCACTGGCAATGCCAATAGGTTAGCCTATTCGAGATCTGTTGACTTTGTCATTGAGGGTCCGAGGGTCCCCTTTTTAGGTCAAAGCCTACAAGATGGAGCACCTGTCTGGTCTGCTAACGACACCCGGATCCAGTCTGATACTTGATGAAATAGTCGAAATGTGAGGAATCTCCGGTTAGAAGGCTCTAGCAGAAAATGTGCCGCCCTCCTACCTAAGAGAAACACAGCATGGACTATCCTGGAAGTCTTTCTTTGCTTTTATTAGATTAGTAACATCCTAATTACATGACAACTATAAAAGTAAAAGGCTCAAAAGTCCAGCAAGACTGAGACAGAAAACAAGAGACCGGGATGGACAGATCTTGTTTCCTCCCTACACCAGACCACACGAGGGACAATCACAAGATGGAGGCTTCTTCCCATTTTAGACCAGTGCCTTCTCGACGTCTTCTTTCTGAAGGACAAATTCAAGATGCCTACCCTAGCCTAGGAACTGTCTGCCCTCGACTCTAGAGACTGGATAGTATCGTTGGACGTGCAGGACGCTTATTTTCACATCTCCATCCTGCGGGCCCACAGGTGCTATCTGCTGTTCATGGTGGACATGAGCTTACTGAGGTGACTGTGCTCCCCTTTGGTCATACCAGTGCTCATGATGGCGGTGGTGGCAGCACATCTTCAGAGGCCAGGGGCCCCAGTCTTCCCCTACCTCGATGACTGGCTGCTGAAGGCTGGATCCCCCCAGGCAGTTGTCACCCACCTCTTTTTTTTTTTTTTTAAACACATTTTATTGCCTTTATGTTCAAACAGGGTTGCAGAAATCAAGACAACATTACATTCGGACCATTGTCATATGCGTTATATTTCAATGGACAGTTTATACACTTCCTCACGTTGCCCTCGTATCGTGCAGCCCCTCCCGCCTTGTTCGGTAGGGATAGTGCTAATCCGGCCCTGACCCCCTCCCCCCCCTTCTGCCTAACAAACCTCGTAACCTAGTCCCCCCCTCCCTCCCTCCCCGCACTGCTGTCTCCCGTTTGCCTCACTCGGGTGCCAAGGGTCCCTTCCCCTCTATCCAATCATTGCGCGCAGGGGCATCCTATATATGTATATATATACTACCCCCCTCTGTCCCTACCCTCTCCTGTTGGAGTGTGTTGGACGCTCCCCACCCTCCGGTGTCTTCAAAGCTGCTCAGATCTGTCCTGGCCATTAGGGATGCTTTCACTGTAGGGGCCTTTCAGGGGAAGAGGCGTCGGATTCCTGCCCGTCCCTTTGCAGGTCACCCAGCAACCCCTCCCATGCCCTGGCTCGCTCCTCCTTGCCTATCACCCGCCTCGCATTCCTCAGTAGGATCCTACTCTCGCATCCTGCCCATTTCACTAGCTCTCGCTTCCAACTGTGTGTGCTGGGGCCCTTCGGGTCTTTCCAGTTACGAGTGATTTCTCGCTTCGCCAGTATGAAGGCGAGATCTTGGAACCTATCTGTGGTCCTAGTTTTGGCCGTGTGTGGGAACAGGCTTAGTAGGACATGTGTCGGTGTGCAGGGGATAATCCTCTCCGTGACCCTAGCCGTCTCCTGTGTCACCTCCTGCCAGTAATGTGTTAAAGCAGTACAGCTCCAGAGCATGTGAATGAAAGTCGCCCCTAGTGTAGTGCATCTCGGGCATCTGGCGTCGTCTCTAGTAAAGTATCGGTTGATACATTCTGGCGTAAGGTAGGCTTGGTGGAGTACGTAGAAGTTAATCAAGCTAAAGCGGGCGTTCCTAGAAACTTTGGGTGCCCGGTCAAGAATATTTTCCCAGTCCTTGTCTTCCAGTGGCCTGGCGACGTCTTCCCCCATTGGTTTCTCAATCTGTCCAGCGGTTGCAGGGAGTCGCGTCCTATGGCCCTATAAAGACATGCCACCGCCTTGATAGTGCCCCCGGCAAGGCTTATATATTCGCAGGTGGTGTGTCGAATCGGTTCAGTCGTGCCTGTTCCCCAGTGACGTCTCATGGCCCCTGTGACTGCTCCGTATAATAGGAAATGCCCTATTGGGATATCCCAGTCGGCGCTGAAGTCCCCAAAGGAGAGTAGCTCTCCATCGCGGAAGAGATCTCCCACCCTTGTAGCCCCTGCTTGTACCCAATCGTCTATCCCCCGCCATTGTCCCCCGTGGGGCAGGGCACTCAGCAGCGTCATCGCCATTTCGGGCGAGTATGGGTGTTTTGTCCTAGTTTTCTGTAGGCATCTGCCCCAGCACCGTCGGATCACCCCATGTTCGTTACTGCTGATCTGCTGCGGTTTGGCGACCCTTAGCAGTGTGCGAAACACATTCAGTTTGTTCGGGGTGAACAGTGGCACCCCCTGTCTGGGTCTATGCTCCCCGCCACCCACTGTGTGAGTCTTTGTAGCTGTCCTGCCAAGTAGTACCCTTCCATATCCGGCACAGCGAGGCCCCCTCTGATCGGGGTCTTTTTAATGTGTTAAGGGCCACTCTCCGCCGGCCCGCCCCCAGATGAATGCAGACAGTCGGGAGTCCAGCTCCCGAAACCAAGCCGCCGAGATCCACACTGGCAATGTAGTAAAAAGTACAGCAATCGAGGGAGAGCCACCATTTTGAGTAGGGAGACCCGGCCCATCACGGATAGAGGAAGCTTTCCCCAGAAGTCCATACTATCCTTAAGCGCGCGCAGTGCCCTCTCTATGTTCCCTTCTTTCACATCTGCTATAGCGTGGAAGATGCGCACTCCCAGGTAGCGGAAACATCTGGGCTCCCATCTCAGATTACCAAGGTCCTCAGGTGGCACCATGTCCACCCTCAGGGGAAACAATCGAGACTTCTGCCAGTTTACTCGGAGGCCCGATAGACCGCCGAACTCGTCCATCATCCTCCGTGCCCCCGGGAGATCCTCCCCTGCGTGGCGCAGGAATAATAGGAGATCGTCCGCGTATAGCGCTATATTGTGCCTCTGCTCCCCCAGTTGTAACCCTCTGTAAGCCCTGTCTGACCTCGCCACACATGCCAGTGGCTCCACCGCCAGGGCAAATAACAGCGGGGAGAGGGGACACCCCTGCCGCGTGCCCCTCTCCACTCTGTACTGCCCTGATATCGTGCCCCCTGTGCGGACTCTTGCCACCGGATCAGCGTATAGTAGCTGCACCCATCGCAGGAACCCTGGCCCAAGGCCCATTTTGATTAAAACTGCATACAGGAACCCCCATTCTAGGCTATCGAATGCCTTTTCCATGTCAATGGCAAACACCGCTCCTGCCTGATCACCCGTTGCCCCAAGCTCAAGTACAGATAACAGGCGGCGTATGTTCAGGGTCGTGTTCCTGCGGGGAATAAATCCCGCCTGATCCAGATGCACAAGGGAGGTCATATGCGGCAGCAATCGCGTTGCCAGCAACTTACTTAATATCTTAAAGTTGAGATTTAACATCGACAGGGGCCTATACGCTGTGCATTCCAGGGGGGACTTATCGGGCTTCAATAACGGGATCACCACCGCCTCACGCGTAGTGGCAGGCAGGCATCCCCTCTCCCCCACCTCTGTGTACATCTCCACTAGCTTGGGGGCTAGTTCTTCCGCGTATGCCGCGTAGAATTCTTTAGGAAGCCCGTCTGTGCCTGGGGTTTTCCCTCTGGCCAGTTCCTTGATGGCCACCCGAACTTCGCGCTCCGTGATGGCCGCCCCCAGTTGGTCCGCGTCCTCGTCCGTTAGGGTATGCAGAGGAAGGTCTGCCAGGTAGCCCTCTATCTCCCCTTCCCCCGCGGCCCAGAGCTCTCGTACAGCCTTTCATAGTATCCACGGAACCTATTGTTAATAGCATCCTGCCGATATAAGGATTGACCCTCAGAGCCTGCTAGCTCAATAATTGTGTTCCCCCTGCGGGTGGGGTTGGCCAGCCACGCTAGTAACCTACCCGCTCTATCTCGCTCTGCGTGCGCCCTGTCCATATAGGCCTTATAATCGAAACACCTCAGCCTTTCCTCGTGCGCGGCCACCTCTTCCTTCGCTGCCAGCAATGCCTGCCGGAGTTCTGGGTGATTCGGGCGGCGAATTTCCACCTCCCTCAGTGCGCGGTCGGCCCTCTCCACGTCCGTGAGTAACGTTCGCCTGACCCCAATGGAGAGCGCCAAGCAGCGCCCCCTGATGACAACCTTGAAGGCCTCCCACTCCATCCCCCTGGAGTCCGTGGTCTGCGCATTGTCGGCGAAGTACGTGCCGATATGGCCCCTAATCTCATCCAGGAACACTGGATCCTCTAGTGCCTCGGGTTTAAGGCGCCATGTTGGGATGGGTTGCTGCTGGGTCCCCCAGTGCAGTCGGGTCAGTATCGGGTTGTGGTCCGACACTGTCTGGGTGAGGTATTCCGTGTCGTGCATTCTGGCGTGTACGTCCGGGGAGCATAGAAAGGTGTCCAGGCGAACGTGCAGGTCATGCACATGTGAGAGGTGGGAGTATTCCCTGTCAGCTGGATGCGTACGTCTCCACGTGTCTACTAATCCCCAGCGAGATTGCCAGTCCCCAAACGCCTTAGCTATTCTGTGTGCCGGGGCATCCCGTAGTGGTGGATGAGATCGATCGAGCATCAGGTCTGCAATACAATTGAAATCCCCCATAATAATTGACCCCGTAAGATATGGCGCCAGGGTCCCAGATAGCTGCTCCAGAAACGTTCCCTGGTCCACATTTGGGCCATAAATATTAATGAGCGTGACGTCCTGTCCGTCCAACCGCCCCGTAACCACCACGTACCGTCCCTCCGGGTCCACTTTGTGCCCTGTATGCTGGAAGGGGACCCCTGCTCTGATCCACACCAGGACCCCCCTGGCGAACGCCGAGTAGGAGGTATAGTATGCCTGTCCCCTCCATCTACGTTGTAGAGCCGCCCCCTCAGATGCCAATGTGTGCGTCTCCTGTAACATTGCAATATGTATCCCCCGCCTGTTCAGATGAGAGAAAACCCTGTAGCGTTTGTGCATGGAGCGCATCCCCCGGACATTCCAAGAGAGGAGGTTATATACCTTACGTTTCGGCATCACTTGGTATTCTCGTTACCGCCGTCCAGCCCTCGCGCCCCTGCATAACGTTCGGTGCAATGTAAGGAAAGAGGGACCCTCCGCGTTGTATCTCGTGTCCCCGGGAATGTATAGACAGCAGTGCCCCCAACTTAAAACAACAAAACTTCCCCAACTCCCCTTCCCCAGGACAAGTGAGAAATTCCCCCTATCCAAACTGCCTTCTGGCATGGTAACAGTCAAATGTCCAACGTTCGGGTGGTGGTTAGACGAGTGCCCGTCTGGAGGAAAGCCTTCCCCTCCGCTCCCTGGGCTCCCCCATCCCATGGTGAGCTCTCGTATCACCCCTCCAGGGCACCTCTTATGTGCAGAGCAGGCGCAAGCCACGACTCCTCCACCGCCAGTTGCAATGTCCCGCCTATACTTGCGTGTCATGGATGAGCTAAATCAGTTCGTCCGCCGTGCCTGGAGTCACCTCTGGTAGGATCTGACTGTTCTCCCCCACAGTGCTCGAGCTGGTTTCTGAATCCGAGTCTCTCCGGTCCTCTCCTGAGAGGGAGTGGCTGCCCCCGGGCTTGTGGCACTCAGGGAGGCTATTGCCGCCACCGCTCTCTCTCTGTCTCGCCTACTTTCTTCCGGCGTTGGCTGGTTCTTGAGTTTCCCTCCTCCTCCCGGTGATCGTGCGTGATCTTTCTCGGGCCGATCCGTGCTGTCGTGCCTCCTGTCTCGTGGGCCTCTCTCCTCTATCCAGCCCCATACATCGTGAGGTGTGGTGAAGAACTTGGTCTCCCCCGCGTACGCTATCCGAAGTCTAGCCGGGAACACCATGGAGTATGGCACGTCCAACTGGCGCAGTTTCCTTTTGGCCGAGACAAAGGAAGCTCGCTGTCTCTGTACCTCCCTGGAGAAGTCCGGGAAGATCCGAACCGTGCTGTTCCCTATTTTGAGTTGTCCTTTGAGTCGCGCTTGGCCCAGCACGTGATCTCTATCTTTGTAAAAGAGGAGACGGGCCACCACGGGCCTCGGCGGTCCCCCCGGCGGCGGCGCCCGAGCAGGGACCCTGTGAGCCCTCTCAAGAGCGAAGTATTGCGATAGGCCCTCCTCTGCCACTTCAGTGCGAATCCAGTTCTCGAGATAGGCCACCATGTTGTTCCCCTCGATTTTCTCCGGCAGGCCAATGACCCGTATGTTGTTCCGTCTTGCTCTATTTTCGGAGTCCTCTGCCCGCCGCTCCAGCACCTGCACCCTTTTTTCAATGTCCGTGATTTGGCGCGCGGTCGTGGAGACTTGCGGTTTCAGGTCCTCGACCTCACCCTCCGCTGTCGTGACGCGGTCCGCCAATTTTCTGTGATCGGCCCTCAAGAGTCCAAGATCCTCACGGAGCGTATCTATTTTGGTTTCTACGGCCGTCCGCGACGTTTCTATGGCCTGCAGGATGTCGTGGAGCGATACCTCACCTTGGGGTGCGGGCTTTTCGCTTTGAGCTCTCGTGCATGGTCGCTGCTCTCCAGTATCTTCGCCCGCCGACTCCTGCTGCTCCATCTCCCGCCGCTTACTGACCCTCCCCATGCTGGGTGCAGCGCGGGCGCCGTCCGCCTAGCGAGGATACCCGCCGGTTCCAGTCCCGGTTGTGCTGGGATCTCACCAGAGAGTCAAGGCCGGCAAGACTGATCACGCAGTGTGCGGGTTCCAATCGTATAGCCCCAGGGCAGCGTCGCGGTAAGGCAGCAAGTAGCCCAGTCGAGGAGGCAGTCCGACCCGGCAGCAGCGGGCAGCGTCCCCGGCAAGGAGAAGGAAGGACCGCAGCAGCGGCGGCGACGGCGACACCGCGCCTCCCAACCTCGCTGGGCAAGTATGGTTCAGCACCTCTGGCAGCTGCGCCCCCCGCACCCAGGTGGGGGTCCCCTCCGGCGCTCAATACGTGGGTCCGCAGTGACTCTGTGCTCTCCGCTGTGTCATCGTCTGGCCCCCCCCGCCGGCACACCTCCTCACCTCCGTGCATTCAGGGGTCCCCTGCTCTCGATCGTCTCAGCCTTGTGAGCAATGGGGGGGGGGTTAGGGAGCTCCGCCGTCTGCCTCGCTCCTTGCGGTTTTAGGGGTGTTCCCAATGTCCCCGGCCCCCCGCCGCGCCGCGCCGACAGGGCTCCGCACATCAGCCGGCCAGGCCGCCGCTCCCAGCTGGGGGTCCCGCCGTGTGTTAGACTGATGCTAAGCGGCTCAATGCCCCCCGCCGCCGGCCGGGCCTCCCCGCCGCCGCGGGAGGTGCGCACCCACTCCCCACACTTGTCTATGGCCTGCCCGGTACCTGGCTCTGCAGTCAAGGCTGTCTTCAGGCCGCGGGCGCCATCTTGTGCAGCCGCTCTGTTTGCCTGTCTCGGCCCACCCTATCACACTTCGGGGGCCGCGGGACCTCACAAGTCGGGGGCTCCCCTGGGCCGGGCCGTTGCTCCGTTCCGCTTTATGGTGTCACGCCAGATCGGGACCGGGGAGCTGCCCAGCACTCAGTCCCGCCGCTGCAGCCGCCCTCCAGCTGCCGGCAACCCGTCCCGCCGCAGCCCGTTCCCCGGCGATTCTCACCACTTTGCTCCAGCTGCCCCAGGAGCCGCTCAAGACGGGCGTTCCGCCGTACCAGATCGCCGCTCCGACCCGCCGTATGCTGCCAGCGCTCACCAGGCGATCCCCGTCTTCGGACCTCAGACCACGGGCGCCATCTTGGTCGACCTCGCGGTTCCTCCGTCCGGCTGGATTCTCCCAGTAGGCAAGTGTTTTAGCCCCTATTGGCAATTCCTGCCCGTTCCCGCGTCCTTCATGAGTCAGGGGAGAAGTTGATGGGGTGGAGGGCCCCACTATATCGGTCAGGATGGGCTGTGATGGGGGATCACCCGCTAGGAGCTCCGGTTCAGGCTCCCTGCTCCATCGGCGTCCGGCCACGCCCCCAGTTGTCACCCACCTCTTGACGCCCGTGGGGTTTACTATCAACATACCAAAGTCACACCTGACTACTTTTCAAATGCTCCCTTCCATCAGAGCTGTCCTGGATGAGGTCTAGTTTTGTGCCTTACTCCCAGAGAGGAGAGTCCAGGACGTTCAAGCTATGATTCCAGTCTTTCAGCCTCTGTCCAGGATTTCAGTGAGGTCGACCCTGAGGCTGCTGGGAATGATGGCCTACTGCATCCTGCTGGTGAAGCACACCAGGTGGCACATGCAGGCTCTGCAGTGGGATCAGAAGTTTGAGTGCTCCCAACATCAATTGGATCCCTCCAACCACATCCAGATCTCAGAGGAGACTGAAAAAAATACCTGCAGTACACCTTTCCTTACGCCACCCAGAGCTGACCATGGTGACCGATGCACCGCTTCTTGGCTGGGACGGCCCACCTGGGAGAGCTGGAGATCAGAGGTGTCTGGTCTCTGGCAGTGACCCGGCTCCACATCAACCTTCTGGAGCTGAGGGCCATCCGCTTTGCGCTGAAAGCCTTCCCGCTGTCCACCAAAGGAGGGCTGGTACAGATGATCATGGACAACACCACAGCCATGTGCAATAAACACGGCGTGGTGGGGTCACGGTCCCTGTGTCAGGAGGCCTTGCAGCTTTGGAAATGGCTGGACTATCAGTGTATCTTCATCATGGTAAACCACCTGGTAGGGTCTTTGAATGCCAGGGTGGACAAACGCACCCGTCGACGCCTAGCAGACTACGAGTGGCAGCTATACCTGTATGTGGTGCAAGCTCTCTTCCAGGCATGGGGAGAACCTTGCTCGATCTCTTTGCCACAGCCAAGAATGCATTATGTCAGAGGTTCTGAACGTTTGAGATTCTGAGGCGTTTCTCTCTCTGAGAAGTGTCCACCTTCGTTGGGACTCAGGACTCCTGTATGCCTTCCTGTCAATACCTCTCCTGCCACGAGTTCTGAAGAAGATCAGGAACGACCAGGCTCAAGTCATCCTAGTGGCCCCGGATGGGGCACAGACAGTACAGTGTCCAGAGCTCCAGGGCATGAGAATCTGTCCTCCGATCAGGCTGCCCCTCCGGGAGGATCTACTGTTGCAGCAAAGGGGCAGAGTCTTGCACTCGGCCCTCCACGATCTCCACCTTCATGGTTTAGGGATTGAGCCGCGGCACCTGAACACCTTTGAACCTTCCTCCTGAATTGTTTGATGTCATCTTGGGAGTTAGGCGTCCCTTAACGTAACCTGAGCTCGCCTGTGGTTGGGACAAATTTGTGGTCTCGTGCACCACTTGCTAGAATAACACCCTGAGGCCAAGTTATCTGATATTTTGTTTTTTTACTTTCTCCACCCGGAAAAGCTTTGCTTTGGGCATAGTCAAAGGGTAGCTTATGTCTCGTTCTTTGTTTTTACGGTTGCCGGACCAGCCTTCTTTATTTAAATCACCTGTTGTGATGCTTTTTTTTTATTTTTTATTAAAGGACTCCAACATTTGTTTCCTCCTTTCTTTGTTATGCCGCAGTGGAATCTTAACCTAGTCCTCACATATTTGATGTGTACTCCCTTTGAGCCTTTACACAGCTGCCCTTTTCGACTTCTCACCTTGAAAGCAGTGTTCCTCGTCCTTTTTTGTCAAAGTCAAGACGCTGTTCCATGCCAGTAAAACCATCACCTTGCCGGCGTTCTATGCTCTTCCTCACCCCACTATGGAGGAGGAGGCATTCCACCGCCTAGACCCTACAACAGCGCTAGCTGTTACATCAGGAGTTTTTACAGCAGAGTGAAGAGGGGAAAAGCCTACAGAAAAGGACCATCTCTCACTGGACGGTCCTCTGTATAAACATCTGCTGTACATTGGCCAATAAGCAGCTGCCGGAGGCTTAAGGGCTCATTTCACTAAGACCAAGGCTGCTACCACTGTGTTGGCATGTTGGGTTCCTGTCCAGGACATTTGCCAGTCAGCTACATGGGCGTCCAAATATGGCACATGAAGTGTGCTAATTTTAAGCAATTCTTTTTAAAGTACTTCCTTGACTAAAACTTATAAAGAAATTCTAAAGTATTTAATCTTATCTGCGACCAGCACGGCACACCATTACCTCGGCATTTGGCATTAAGCTGGCGTAGTGTACCGCAGCATTGAACTGCTGTAGTGTACCTTAGCACTGAATCGCCGGAGCGGCCTCTTAATATTCTTCAGTGGGGCAGCCTTTTTCCCAGGGTGTGGCCCAATGAATCGCCTTATCGATACAAGCTCCGTCCAACTATCCATGACCTTCATCTCCAGGTTTGCTTTGATTCCCGGCTCTTAAGAATTGTACTCTCAATATGGTCACAGTGGTTGAAACCTTGGTTTTGTAGCCTTGTAATGTCCCAGTCTGATTTGTGTTCCGCCAATGGGGATTTTTTTTTAATTTCTTTTTTTTAACAAATCTTTATTACACCTTTTACAAATAAATAACATATTCCCTCCCCCCATCCCCCCACCCCCCCCAAAAGTGGACCGTCCATTCTTATAATTAATTCATATCACATAGAACATATTTATCCAACATTTGTACATATAAACTTATCATTTCCAAATAGCAGATACTTGCAGGACAAAGAAAGAAAGGGTGAACAAAGAAAGGAAATACGACAACAGATTGGCCTATTGACCTCCAATCCCCGCATCATATAAGATGTAAAACTCTTGTAATCTTCTTTAACTGTGGCCGCCCAGCTCGTCAGAGGAGCGCAAACCCTAGACCCTTTCCTCCTAGCCCCCTTTCCTTTTTTGCATATACTGCCGCTTCCGTGTGGTAAATAGCCATTAAACGAGCGAACCATTGTTGGACTGATGGTGTAGAGTGGTCTCGCCATGCCATAGCCAAAAAGCTGCCCTTGCAATAAACACGAATGCCTGTGCCTGGTTAAGGATTGGCTCGTTGCTAACCCCCAATAATATGAGTTGCGGGCTCAATGCTATATTTAATCCCAGTCTTCCCTCCAGAAACTCAGTGATGTCCCTGATCAGACCCCTTAAGGCCGGACAGATTGCAAACATGTGTATCAAATCTGCCGTATATAAATGACATCTGGGGCAGTGCACGTTATTAGTGCCACCCCATTTAGCAATTTTCCCCGGGGTATAGTATAGCTTATAGTAGGTTTTAAAATGCTGTACTTGCAGAGAGGCGGAGGTTAAAATAGTCTGTGCCAAGTTTCTAGACTCCAAGAGGGCGTCTGTTCCTGCCTGAAGCTTCTCTTCCCACCACTTTTCCTGTTTTTCTAAGTCATCTGGCATGAGCCCATTCAGCATCTGGTAAAATTCCCAATGGGGGTTTTCCTGCTCAGAACTCGATCAACCAATTCAATCCTAGAAAAGCCTAGAAAAGAGTAATCGATGAAGAGGCTAAGCAGTTTGGTGAATTTTCGGGATATCTATTAAATCAGGATAAGACCCAAATCGTTAAAAATACAGAGGTTGAATGTGAGGATTTTCGCGAGTAGTAGAGGGTGCTACCTATTTGGGGGTTAAAATCGTAGCGGATGTAGACAAAATCATACAGAAAAACCTAGGTCCGTTAATAACAAATACAAAGGTGGAATTGTGCAGAACAAATAATTTACGAATGTCATTAATAGGAAGAACTAACTTGATTAAGATGGTTTTTCTGCCCAAAATACTCTACTTTTTTAGAGCCATCCCTCTTGAAATTTGGAATCAATGGTTTAAGGCTATTGATGGGTTGATTTCTAGATTTTTGTGGGCATACACCAGGCCTAGAAGGGCATTGACATTTCCGACCCTCCCGAGAGAGCGTGGGGGGCTAGCAGTACCCGGTATAAGAATTTACTACTGAGCCACTGCTCCACAACAGATGTCTATTTTGTTGGGGATAAAACGAGAGGTTCTTCAAAGTCCCACCCCATATGAGCTTTTGATTGGAGATGCTGCAAGTGGAGCACTGTGGAGACAGCTAGAGTATGGGTACTACAAAAGAGTCAGATTCAAGACTCTTCATTGCACGTACAAAGTATGGGCAGCAGTTCAGAAGAAGGTAGGGATGGGCCGGCTGAATTTTTATACTTCATCACATAAAAACCCCAATCTCCCGGTAATTTTTTGGGACTCTTATATGAATCGCTGGGGAGAGGTAGGCCGTGTAAAATTGGGAGACTTCTTTCAGGGGGGTGAAGTCATCTTGTTTGAGACTCGACAACAGAAGTTTAAGTTAGGGCATCACGAGTTTTTCAAATATCTACAGATTCAAGATTTCTTACTGAAAATTTACTGGAGATTTTTTAGAGAGTTCTTGAGTTACAAAGCCCTACTGACAAAATGGCTGCTCTCAAAGGGATCATTTATACACTTAGGGCTAGATGTACTAACATTAGGAATACCGATTTCCTAATTGCGATTCTCTCTGATTCGCAATTCGGAAATTGGTATTCCTAATTTATGATACTCTTCTGAGTTTCATTAGTGATTCTTAGCGGGTCGCAAATACACCTACCTCATTAATATTAACGAGGTAGGTCGCAATTTGCAACCCAGTAGGAATCGCAGCCAACACAGGGATGGTGGCCTGCTGAGGTCAGCAGACCACCATGCCTGTGATTGCTTTTTAATAAAAAAATGTTTTATTTTTTTAAAGCATCCCGTTTTCCTTAAAAAGAAAAAAAATTCCCGTTTGCATTTAAAAAGAAAAATGAAACTTTCGAGTAACATTTTTTAAGAGTAAGCAGTGGTCCGTGGGACCACTGCCGGGTCTTAAAATATATTTTTATTTTCATTCTCAAAGGGGAAGGGGCACATGAAGTAGGTGGTAAAATTCTAATGTTTTGCAGCCGCATTTCGGTTGCAAAACATTGTTACATATCACTGCGATTCGGTATTAGGAAGGGATGCCCTAAGCACGCCCCTTCCCAATACCAAATTTGTATGTATTCGCAATTCCAAACTGTGATTCAGTAACATATTACTGAAACACAATTTGGGATTGATACATACTAAAATGCATTTTTCCGCAAATTGGGCCTTTTGCGACTGGAAAAATGCTTGATACATCTAGCCCTTAGTTATTTCAGGTTGTTGCAATAAATTCTTCAGAAAGAGGTGGAGAAATAGCACAGATTAATAATGCAATAAATGTGGACTTGATGAGACATCAATTAAAAGTAATGCAGGTGTTGATGTAAAATTATTTATTTGATAATGATAAGTATGTCATTTCAATACTTCAAATATAAGGGGATCAGTTGTCGCAAATGCACATGCATGTCCAATAGTAGAGCGATATTCAATATCCAGTATTGAGAAGCATATAGGTACTAATCCACTTTTGCAGGTTGTAGGGTCCATAACAATCAGTTACTTGCATTGTTGTGATCTGGCGCGATATGTTGTGTGAAGCGAGAAGATAAGATTGCATAGACGTTTCGGCCTTTGAATAAATAAGCAAGACCATCATCAGGACTATATGCTTTTAGGCAAAATGGTTGACCACAATTTAAAGAAGTCAATGTTACGATGGTCCAAATAGATCCACGGTTAACATGCACCAAATGTACAAATACAAAGTGTCAGTCTAATTGAATGAATCAACCCAAACTGGAGACCAGAGTAGCTGCACTGGATTCCAAGCATCAAATGATGACTCCGGGCTGCTGCTTTTCCCCTAGGAGTAGGGTTGGATTGGCAGAGGGGGCAGTCGGCCATTGCCTGAGGCCTGATGCCAGCTATGCGAGCCTGCGTACACTGCTCCTGCAGATCCCCAGAGGGTGCTGTGGCCCTAAGAGCACACCCTGGGGCCAACCCATGTCATGCACATTTTGACAGTGAGATGGGCAGGGCAGACACAGCATGTGGTGCACCTCCTACCAACCAGCCTCAGTGCATGAGAGGGAGACCTCGCGGCAGGGGCTGCGCCTTCGAAGCAGCAGAGTTTGCACTCACCCTACAAGGGCGAGGGAGTTTGTAGTGTGGGATAATTGACTTTGAGATGATCCCTACCAGGACCTAAATTCATGTCGTTATCTTTACAGACAAAAACACTGATCCATTAGTCAAGAATAAAACTTTTAAGGTCACCACTGCAGTCTCTGTTTACTTTTCACATGTTTTACTTCACCCCACATTCAGAGTTACTAGGGGTATTTGCTTTTTCCTGATCATGAGTTCCTGTAGTTTTTTCATGGAACACATGAGACTTGCATAGTGCCTGTTGTGAACAGAGGAGTCTTCAGGTGTGAGTGTGAGTTGTGAATGTTCATGAAGGGCACATGGGTGTAGGAACAATGAGGGAAGGGGGGGCAGGGTTTACCCTGTGGAACAAACTCTGTTTCCTTTGTTTTGTTAATTATTTAATGTTGGTCTTTGGCTAAAATAGATGTGTTTGTCAAGTTAGGCGATATGGTAGTGACTGACATTAACATAAAAATGTTGAGCGGGGTTTAACCCCTCAATAACTGGAGTGGATCAATAATTGAACCGGTTTTGGAGCCCCACAGAGTTTCACTCTTTGGGTTACAGCCCTTCAAGGAGACACATGGGATGTGCAGCATGGATCCAGAGAGACATGTCCTGTTACTATGTTTCATCTTTGATGCCAAGCAGAAGAGAGAAGGATGTAACCCTGCAGTGGCCGAACGGCACTGTTTGCAACCAGGGAAATAAGGCTCAAATCCCAGCTTCACCACTTGAATCAAATTGTGTGATCCACGGAACATCGCTTTACTTCACTAGGCAGCATTTCCCTTCACCATCAACTTGAGAGCACATTCAGGATCTACATTGTACAGAAACCTCACTTGTACAAAGTTTATATAACATTAGTCAAGCTTTATATTTGATACCAATAGAGGCCAGATAAGCAGAATACATGAAAACTGACTTGTCTTTTGTAACTTGTGGTAATGATGACGTCCGGGAATGAGGGTATTCTTCAATGCCAAATGTTTAAAATATATGCTTTCAACAAATGCCACTCACTTCAGTCATATAATCATATTTCCTTAATGAAGACACTCGGAAATGTTGGTAAAATACATTCTTTTCATTTTAAGGACTCTCTATCATATTTTTCATGACTTGTGTTGCCTGATTGACATCTTTTGCTGTCTCGACTTGTGCTCCGGCTCTTAGACTCAAGCCGGACCACTGTCTTGGCTCTCTCTAAAGCGGTTCGTGTGCCCACCTTTATGCATTTAGGGGCATATTTACAAGCCCTTATCGCCACCACAAGGTCACTTATAGTGACGTTGTGGTGGCGATAGGGCCACTTAACGTGGCTTAATGCTGCCTTGTAAATAAGGCCCCCTTTCACGCTGTATTTAGCGTGAAAGGGGTGAGCTATGGGTGTTACGGTGGGCGTTCCACCGCAACACCCATTGATTTTGACGCTGTCTCCTATTTACAAGGGCAGCGTACATAGGAGGCGGAGCCAAAATTAAGACCAGGAAAAACCTGGTCTTAAACAGGCGAAACGAGGAGAAATGCTTTATTTCTCCTCGTTTTTGCTGTTTCCACGTGTGCTGCATTGTGCAGCACACATAGAAACAGCAAAACGCCAATGATTGTTTATGTGCAGGAAGGTGTCCCTTCCGGCACATAAACAATCATTAAAAAAAAATGCTGTTTTGCAACTTCTATGTGTGCTGCATTAAGCACTACACACAGAAGTTCCAAAAGGCATTCAGAGATTTTTTATGTGCAGGAAGGGAGACCTTCCTGCAATTAAACAATCTTCCCCCCAATGCAGACACCATTAAACTATGGTGCAAGGGTGCCTGCGTTGGCGCTAGGCAGCTGAACTCAGCGCCAGCGCTAGGGGAAACGCAGGGGTGTGCCACATTCTTGTGAATACGGCACATCCCTGCGTTTTCAGAATGGAGAAGTGTGGCGTTAGCAATGTTTGCTCTCCATTCTGCTGTAAATATGCCCCTTAGTATCTCCTATGCCCTTGAAGGGCACTATTGAGAGCTCTGGACTTGAGGCTGAAGGCATTGATAAACTTTCAGGGTGCGAGTCAGTGGGTCATAAACGTGGTCAGAATGTATGAAACACACAAAAGGTGATGGGAGGAATGCGTGCAAGTAGACGAAACCACTGGCAATCGCCGGGGTGCCATTCCCACCCATCAATATTTCACCCACTGTGCCACGCTAGACAAAGGCCTTTAATTTTTATCTTTTAGGAGACCCACCAAACCCCCATACTTACCTTAAATGCGTGGTGAAGGCATGGGTATTAAAGGCCTATACTATACGTGATAAAAACTCCAGTGGTAATAAATGAGTGGTAAAGGCACTGCCATGTAAAAATCGTGTTGTAAAGACTGTTTCCCGTCCACCCTGAACTGCCAGGCCAGTCCCCTCCAGAAAGGAACACAAGCAACCCCAGACAGGATTCAGTCTATTTAGGCCTCGTCAGTGAGGCGAAGGCAGGTCCTATGGCACAGCGAACAAGGGACCGACGTCTGCACGTACCATTGGCCACTTAGGACACTAATGCTACGCTCTGGATGGAATGCGTCCCAGAGCGATTGCCTGTGTGTTTGGTTCAGAATATGTGGTCATCCAATCTTTGGCCTCTCTGCAGAGTGCACAGAGCGATGGTCACATATGTTCCATTTGTAATCGCGATTCGAAAGCAAAATGTGTGAAGGAGATACACAGCTCTCACAATACTGACAGCACCAAAAGAAAGTGAATGCAGTGCTCACAAGTGAGTGGATGGACTGTGTACATGGGGAGGGGTGGTGACGTGCAGAAGGAGAGAGTGAAAAGACTGCAGAAGAGTAAGAAATAACATGAGGTATGCAGACAGGTGAATTCAGAAGATGGGGCAGAAGAATGGTGCACGTGTCTAACAGGCTGAGGGATGCAAAGGAAAAGGGTGTAAAGAGGAGAACGGCAGTGACTGAGACACTCCGAAGACCACTCCCCCTTCCACAAGACCACTCCCCCTTCCACAAGACCACTCCCCCTTCCACAAGACCACTCCCTCTTCATCAGTGTTGTTTAAAATATTTGTAATAGACACAAGAAAAGTATTGCTCATTGTTGTCACTTATTTATCTGATAATGCTAACAAGCATTGACAAAGCCTATAGGTCTGGCTTGTTTTAGTCCCTTGTCTTATATGTCCAGGTGCAATAACAGAAAATTCACAGAAAGGCATTTAAATACCGGTCTGGGTCAGGGGTCACACCGTGTAAATCACTGCATTTCATGTCACATGTTTTAAGCCCTTTCATTACATAGGCCACGCCTCGTGGGAGGGTTAGCTAGTCATGCTTCCTTGGCCACACCCCTTTTAGAGACGCCCCCCCTCCACTTCCTACTTGAAGCACTGGGGGGCTTATTTACAAGCCCCTTGCGCCACTTTTGCGTCACTTTTAACATGGGGAAAATGACGCAAGGGGCTTGTAAATCTGCCCCTGGGTTTGGATGAAAGAAACATTTCCTGTAAGTATTCAGTATTGTCTGGTAGCCTCTGTTCTCACCCTTGGTTACACTGCTTCTAGCAGGAGACAACTGTTGGCCACTGAAAGATACAACTCGGTAAAGACAGGAGCAGCCCAGGAGCTCTGTGTGTGCAAGGCAGAGGCTGCTGATGAAGGCCTGAGAGGGTACAGCGCCTGTCGGCCAAAACGTCAGTGTGCAGGTGCTCCTGATCTGGAAGAGACTCTTCTGCATTCACCAGGGTTGCTGCCAGCTCAGAGCTAGTCGAGCACGAAGGGCACTGGCGTTGCAGGCATAGTTAGTAAGAACAGAATTATAGCTGTTCAGAGGGCAGGGGATGGGTGACAAAGAGCTCTAGACAGCATCAAAGAGAATGACTTCCACCTGTCGTAAGGCGTCTTTATTCCTTCTCTTCCTCTCTTTAGGTCTCGCCTAGTGACGCAGCGCATGCGCTGCTCGCCTTGGCGAGATCTATTGTTGTCGGTTTCTTAGCCGAAGGGGGACAGGACATGTGCACGCGTATGGAAGACAGGACATGTGCACGCGTACGTCTGACGGCTTAGCAGAAGAGACAGCAGATGTGCGCGCACGGGGGACAGGAGATGTGAACGCGTACCACTCGGCTCGGTCGCTCCCTCTCTCCCTCCCTGTCTGCGCGCACGCAGGACAAGAGATATGCGCGCGTTTGCTTCCATTAAATGCCGCTACAGGACAAGAGATATGCACGCGCGGTCGCTCCCTCTCTCCCTCCTTCCCTGTCTGCGCGCACGCAGGACAAGAGATATGCACGCGTTTGCTTAAAAATCCAAGTGTTAACAGCGCTGTTGGCTGAAAACCTACAACTGGCTGAAAGCGTTGCGCACTAGACACTAGCGTAGAAAATCAAGATTCTGTCATAGGGAACAAAAACATACAAAGTTGGGCACTAATACTATCTTGCCCAATCCATACTAGAACATACAAAGGACAGAGAGCAGCGCAAAGCTGACGAGAGTGAAGCCCAGAGTGAGTGGGACGATAAAGTGTGTGACCCAGAATGACTTGGAACTAACGCTTTCCGCTAAGCTTGCAGAGACCTGTCAGTTTCTTTTCGGCTGCTCTTTGTTTTGCGACACTGCCGTATTTCGCTTCTCCCAAGATTGTGGCTCCCATGGCAGGCACCTGAGTTTCCTCTGATATGCATCTCTAGGATTTGGAGCAGTAACCCTGTTGCGTTCCTTGCCCAGTCTGTGACATTAAACAGGGTCATCCCGAACAGGAGGAATAAAACCCTCTCCAACAGAGAAAGTCAGCTGGGAGCAGACAAAAGCGAGATCGGATCTGCAGCTGAGCCATTAGCCAACTTTCACTTTCCAAAGACACCAATATCCACAGCGGCACCACAACACTGATCGGAGGAGAAGAGCGGTGACATTCTCTCAGCTGCAGCTTCGGTCGTTACGGCCATGTCTCAGCTTAGCCTGCTCCGGCCTGGGCTATTCCCAGGGTTGACAGGTCGCTGCAGCCTCAGCTTTTTCTCCGGATCCCAGGGCTCCGCTTCCCACTGGAGTAAAGTGGTGTCAGACGCCAAAAAGATCGTGGGCTACCCGAGCTCTTTCATGAGTCTACGTTGCCTGCTCAGCGATGAGCTCAGCAACATCGCCATGCAGGTCCGGAAGCTAGTGGGCACCAGGCTTAATACCGCCAGGTAAGGTCATGCTGTTAGCCGCCCCTGCTGAACTTTTTCCACGCCCCCTCATCACGCATACAGACCACACTTTACACAGCGCTATTCTTCACAAGTGCTATCCTTACTCTTTGAGGCAGTGGAGGAAACATCTCGAGTACATAACCGTCTGTGAGTTGCTGCCATCGGATTAAAGGTAAATAATAAACTGAAGTCAACTCCGTAGATAACTGTTCAAGAATCTCTCTATCTTTCTATATATTTTTCATACGACTTCACCATTTATAAACCAAGATTAATCAAGCTGCAAAAATATGCTGATGGTGATACAGCTTGTGAATGTCTCCCTTCCACTAACAATCAACAAAAGACACGTGGAAAAGAAAAATTACTGACAGCATCGTTGGGAAGGAGTCGAGGATGCATAGCTACCTTAACTACTGTTATTAGATTCTGTATAGTTTTCACTTTGAATTGACAACTCATGTTTTGTAATATTCAACGACACACACACACTTAAAAAAAAAAAAAATTCAGACTGAGCCTACCAGACACCACAATCTGTCTTGTTGCAAAAGACCTAGGGGCATATTTACGTTCCCTGGCGCATCCCTGCATATCAGCAGGGATGCGCCAGGGTAAATGCGTCACGCAAGTTTACCCTTGCGCCACGGCCGATGCGCCGCATTTACAATGCGGCGCATCGTGGCGCAAGGATAAGCAGATGCGTGACGCATCTGCCGGCGGAAGGTTGGCGCAGTGTTGAAGTTGTGTCGCAAGCGCGACGCAACTCCAGCACTGTTCCAACCTTTCCTATCCCTAACATGGTGCGTCAATCCTTACGCCTGCTTGAAGCAGGCGTAAGGATTTGACGCACCAGCGTCGGAAAAGTGACTGCGTGAAATCTTGTAGATTTCACTACGTCACTTTTCCGAGGCGTTCCTGCGCCGGAACGCCCCCTGCGCCGAGTACGCCCACATGAAACCTGACGCAGGTTTCATGTGGCGCAGGGGTTTACTACGTGACGCATCTCCCTAGATGCGTCACGTTGTAAATATAGCGCAACTCGGCGCATGGTTTGCGTCGCCGCTGCGTCACATGCGTGACGCAACGGCGGCGCAAAAGTGGCGCAAGGGGCTTGTAAATATGCCCCCTACTGTGTAGTCAAGAACTTACAGTGGCATTTGCAATGCAATAGGTCTCGCATTTACGCGAGTTTCAGCTATTTACATTGCAAATAACAATGCCTTTTATTTTTGTTTTTGTTTTTAAAACATAAATAAAAGGCATTGTCATTTACAATGCCAATAGCTTAAACTCGTGTAACTGCGAGACCTATTGCATTGCAAATGCTTGTGATCACATGAAACCGATGAGAAATCAGAGGACGCCCTCTGTTCACCCTTTCTTTACACCACCTTCTTCCCAGACAAACTGGTTCTGCAGGCAAGGGCATCCTTTCTAGTCAAAGTCGTGACGCTGTTCCACGTCGGTCAAATCATCACCTTGCCGGCGTTCTTTGCTCTACCTCACCCCTAGTAGGAGAGACTCCATCGCCTAGACCCTACAATAGCGTTAGCAGTGTACTTCAGTTTAATACAGTATTAATGCACAGCACACACGGATGTTTCTCTTGGAGCCTAAGCAGCAGGTATTATGATGATCCAACTCAATGGAATACATTGAAACATCCTTGTAAGGATGAAATGCTGAATTGGCCCTGACAGCACCCAATAGTTGACCTGTGTTTACGTACAAACCTCTGTGACAGGCACTTGCCTCACTGAGTCAGTTTGTCGACTAGTTTAATGACACTATGCTCCTGTTTTACTAATGGGGGAGTCTGACAGTCAGTCTTAAGCAAAGTATGTCTACATAGATGGATGGAGTGTGGTTGAGTGCTGCCCACACCCTGAGGCTCCAGAAGGGAAGGTGGCCAGTCCCACTCATAGCCATTCGTGGCCTCAGGTGATGAGTCTCAGCCCTGGGAAGCACCTGCTGTAGGCTGAGAGGAAGGACCAGAAGCCAGTGGCTGGTTCACCTCATGACACTTGAGGGGGTCAGAGAAGGTGAACTCCTGAAGCACTGCTGCACTGGGGGATGGGTGGAACCTATTCTCATCCCACTAAGTCAAGTTTTAGTCAACGCCAGGAGCCAAAAATGGCTACAATGGTATTGAGTGAGACAAGGTAAACCTGGAGACCATGTAGGGTCCTTGGGTACACAGCAGTGTGGAAGTCTGGGTGGTCCTTCTTTCAACCGAGTATATATGTCTATTTACTATACATGGACACATGCACCTGAACTCACCTGAGATCAGAAATGTGTGATTTAAAGTGGCAGCAAGGCTTGACTTGGCAGGGCCCGTCACTCACGAAGGCCACAAAGGCATTCTAATTGTGCTCTTTATTTTGCTCCCTTGGTCCAGGGAGCGTTTGTATCCACAGGGCTTCTCTAGCGCATCTTTCTCAGTTCTTGTTACATCTCTTCGCTACAACCTGTTAGCCCTCTGCTGCTGACAAGCAGTGCCTCAGGAGAAGTCGTGAACTTCAAATGGTCTCGATCACACTTTTTTAGGAGTTGTCCAGGCCTATTTCTGGTCCCAGTTGGAGCCTGCCTGGCACAGCGGTACTCTCCACACCCACAACAAATCCTTGTACTCCCTTCAGTAAATGGCGAGGCACTCACCCTCGTTGTAACTCAGCTGCTCATAATTAGCCTGTGTCAGAGCCCCTTTCAGAGGGCCACGGGGCAAACAGTGGGCCCAACTGCGGGGGTTGAGGCCTTTTACTCCTAATGTCCCAGGGCCCGGCCTACTATGGATTCTGAGCCATGCGGCCAAATTCCCTTTCAGCATTTGAGTCTCAGGAAGAGTGTGGTCTGAGCAGTCCAAGGGTCCCTCGGGGTAAGGCGGATACAGGGGAGTGAACAAAGCCTCACAACTGTGCAAGCAGCAGCAATAAATCATTGTCTGGCCAAATACGTTTATGAAAAAAGAGAAGTACTTTATTTACACAGCTAGCAACACAAACGTAAAATACGGCACAGATAACTACACAATCCCCCTGAGGCCAGGGCTCTAGTGTTTCCATGGTGGTTCCTTGTCCCACTTCCTCTTCATTCTAGCGATACTAGTTATTCCCCATTCACTATTGGCAACATCCAGGGAATGCCCCATAGTAGTCCAAGTCTCAAGAGTCCACTTTAAATCTGTTCTTAAGTCAAAAGTGTTCCAACGCTGACACAGTATTCTAGCCAGCAAGTTCCATGGCGCCCAACTGGGCCAAATTCAGTCTTACCCACACCTGCACGCTCGGAGGATCCAGGGTTCCTGAGCAGAGCGGGGCAGCAGCTGGTCTAGATGAGGCACTGCACATGACCCAGGCAGGCTGCACTCGCTGATCACCGTGCTTCTGCAGCGACCAGAGATTCCTCACTGCTCCTCGATAAATATAAATCTTTTTGGTCTCCCCATGACGGGGGAGAAATTACCTGTGCAGATCCCTCATCCGTGGGTAGATGCATGGCTGGTTCCCAGGGCATCCTCACTCTGATGATGCTCTAGGACAGTACACACTTCGGGCTAGTTCTGTTGACCCCCTCTGGCATACGGAGTCACCGTGTCCCTACTGTACCTACTTCTAGTCCATTTCCAGACAGCACATGTGATAAAGTCTTTGAAGGTTATGTTAGGGGTCTGCTTCTTTTGAAGTGCCCATTCCTCTGCCCTGTCTTCCTCATGAAAGCAGTCTGTCACAGCTTGTACTGACTGCAAACCTGACAACCCCAAAACACAGGCCTTGGGATGACTAGAGTTCACACCTGGATGTCAGCCACTGTCATATCTGCATCAAAAGGTAGTCCAGGGCTCCGAGTCCTACACTTTCTTTGTCTTACCTACCACATCTACTTCCTGAGATGTGCCCAGGTCCCTTCTTTGTGATCTCTCACTCAATCCATAGCACCCTTTGAAGTGTACAGGGAAGGCCTGGTCCTTCCCTCCCCAGTGTGTCCCACCCAGCTTACAGGAATGCAGCAACAACCATCTGTCTGGAGGGATCTCTCTACCTCCTCTCCTCATGTTTCACCACGCGGGTCTGGCTCTCCCAAAATGGAACCCAGGGCCATTCACAGGCACACATACATACAGTGCATGTAAACAGCATACACACACTGCACAGCATCCTTCCTGTACTGTACCACTCATAAGCACATGTATATCCAGGACATATCTTTAACATGCACCCACTGCACAGCACTACATCCGTTATGTATTGTGCCACTCATAGGCACACATACATCTGGCACATGCATTCAGCATGCCACACTGCACGGTCCTGCATAATCCCTGTATTGTACCCTTTCTAGGCAGCGATACAGTCAGCGCCTATACACCATTCATGCGCTGCGCAGCACTACACACCAAACTGATGTAGGCCAACGGGTGAGTTAAGACACAGCAGCAGAACTTTAACAAGCATTGGCATAGCCAATAGGTCTCGCCTTTGGGACCTTATAAGTGTTTAGCCATGCAACAGTTGATGTTGTTGCACCAAGGATATTGTGCTGCATAACTAAATACTTATAAGGTCCCAAAGGCGAGACCTATTGGCTATGCCAATGCTTGTTCTGCCACGAGTGATGCTCACTCATGGGAAGTTCTAGAACACTGTGAACTTACAGGCACGACTAGTACATGACATACAGCGCATGCATGCACAGAGTCTGACAGTAATGCTTTCCCTGCGGATGCTTGATTAAATATTCATGTTAAACAAGTCAAAAACACATCAGTATTATTAAAACAGCCCAAAAACATTTAATTTGATAGGATACTAGGAACTTGGGGAGAAGAATGTCATAGTCCAACTCACTAAATTAACATAAAAATATTCAATCAGTTCTAAAATGATATACAAACTACGTTGCTTTCAACTAAACACTAAAAAATAAAACAGTGGACATTTTTGACAGGATTATCGGTTATAATATTCTGTATAAGTCAGAGCGCAAATCAGCATATTTTTTTTAGAACCTATGTTGTTGAGTTGGGGGAAAGTGTGTTTGTGATGTCACATTCTCTGTTTTTTTAAATAATTCACCATTTATTTTATCATGTTTCCACTTTTTGAGTTTTTTCAACAGAATAGACAATGCTGATGTGTTTGCTTTAATATTTTTATATTTCAAAGTACAATATTTTTGTATAAGCTTCTTTTGAGAGGCAATGCTTGTAGACCTGCAAGTGTCTCATCTCATAAAAAGAGAAAATGATGCTTGCATATGTTCCTACTTAAAAGCATTTGCTCAAATCATTACGTTTTCCAGCGTTCAATGTGGTAGTCACTTGCTCAAAGAGCACATTACATACATGGGAACGAAGTTTACAAAGTTATCGGCGAGGGACATGCCAGGTCATATGAGGTACATTGAGGCCAGGTGTCTCGCTGGAACGCAGGTTGTCCTGACCCATGGACACGATTTCCAATTCAAAAGACCAACAACGACCCCACTACACTTCACCAGAACAAGACCCGTAAACAACAAATGTATTAATTTTTCATTGCACCAAAAACCAACTTTACCTTGAACTCGCACAGTAGGAATCAAGCCCACATCACAGGAAGAGTGGTTACTCACAACTCTTATTTCAGGCATGTGTATAAGTGTTTAGTTATCCAGCACAATATCCTTGGTGCAACAACATCAAGTGGTGCATGGCTAAACACTTATAAGGTCCCAAAGGCGAGACCTTTTGGCTATGCCAATGCTTGTTATTCTTTCAGTTTGCAATGGATTCTGTAACCCTCGCCCCACCTTCCTTTCTGGATGTATTTGCTATTTGCATAATGCAAACCTATCTGAAGGGCATCAGAGCGCTGTACAGGTTCAGAGGAGAGTGTGGGTTTAGATTTTACAAAGCCAAACTTAATGGATTTGCTCCATGGATGCAGGTTGTGACATGTATTTGTGCCAAACACTGAAATACATAGAGTGCAGCTTTCGCACCATGATGGCCAAAGCTTTCGCACCACGATGATGCAACACTTCTCCTCATTGGTGGCAAACAGGCCTTCTCATAAAGCATTTGAAGAAGGCTTTTCCAGTAACAGGCTCTGTGTGTTTCACGTATCCATGCATTGCATCACCTAATGGTAACAAGAATCCCACACGTCCAATTACAAAGACTTAGAGCATGGGAACAAATGTCAGCTGTTGAACGTAAACATACACAGGCTAATGCAACCCAGAAAGTATCAATCAGTGAAAGGCTATAAAGACTTTGTTAAAAAAAACCCTCAAAACTCATGTACTTCCTAGAAAGCAAAAGAAAACACATAAAAAATACTTAATGTATGTTTTATTTTCTCTCCGATTATGTGTGCCTTCTGCGATGCACACCTGACAAACAACCTACATTATACGACTCCTTCCGTCATGCCTGGCTTATAGCCAACAAAACTTTGCATTCTGGGACTTGTAGAATTGATTTTACTATTACAACTGTTTGAATGAGCATGGCAAGTTATTTTCCAAAAACTGTCAGAAGATTTCACACATGATATGGGCCTTGTGAGTTCAGTCCCCTGCGCGTTCTGTCCACGTGTTATCTGTGTGCATAGGTCCCAGATTGTAGGTGCATGGAAGCCTGCACGGTCTTACTCTATCTGCCCGTTCACATGCATCTTGCCTGCATGCACTAAACAAAAGCAGTGTTTGTTTCCAAAGGGTTCGTGAATGCGGCAGATGGAAGGCAGCACATTGAACATGCAGAGGATGTCAAGGAAGGAAACGGCTTGGAAGAAAAGGAGTGCGGGGGTGGTACCTGTTAAGGTTTAAGATCACAGATTTTTTGTATGGAGGCTGCATAGTGACATATTGATGCGGAATTGCCTAAGCAGTTATGACTCATCTCTGCCACAACCTCGGTCAGAGGCGCTCGCGCGTTGCAGAGCCGGGAGGACTCACAGATCGTTCAGAGATGCATTAAATGCGGTGATTAAAAGGAAGGGACAGCTTTGACAAGTCTCTGTAGAATCATCACCTTAAAGAGGAACGAATCTTGGTGTGGTTTACCCCATCAGTGAAAACGTCAACCGGTTTCCAATTATTACGTATTGTTGCGAAAATGGGGAAAACGTAATAAAGCGATAACTACAAATCGAAAATAATTTCGTTATGAAGATAAGCGTTTAAAACATAGAACCAGGTTAATTGAAAAGTAGAAGAAAATTGGGAAAAAAACAAAGTTAGGTTGCCAGGTTCAGGAACCTGAACGTAAGCTGACTGGGGTAGATGCGACAGAGAAAGAGGGAGAGAGCGCGCGAGAGAGACAAGCCCGGGAGTGGTGCGTGCATGCGCGCGCTTGGGAGAGCAGTCTGCTCATTTTCAAGCACTGCACTCGTGCTTATGGCGCGCCGCTGCTCGCTCCCGCAAGGTGGATGCCGCCACAAGCACGAGTGTGTGCTTGAAAATGAGCAGAGCAACGGCTAAAGGCCCTCCTATGCAGCGCATGCGCGTTGCATAGGCGAGACCTAAAAATGAGTGAGCTTGTAGGCCTCATCCCAGTGACACAGGTTAAAAGGACCTGTTCACTCCTACTGATCACTCCACGATATGCTGCCACCACCGCACTTGTGCTGCTTAACTACTGGTGAATGCTGAACGGATGTCAAACATTCACCCAGTACAGAGATCTGGGTCTAAAGCCATCATTTCTAGGTCGAGCCTAGCGCAGCGCGCATGCGCTGCTCTATGGGGAGGCCTCTTGGAATCACTCCAGACTTCCCCGAAACTTTTCCGTGTGTTTTTTCAACTTCCACACATTCTATTGGCCTTTGCGTGTGGCTTTCAAAAATGAAAGCACGCAATTGGCCAAAGGCGGGTGCATGTCCCACCTTTTCTCTAAATGTCACTCCCACGGCCTCCAGCTGCATTCCTACCTTGTCGTGGATCATGTTACAAATTAAACATAGCGCGGTCGCTTTCACTTTCGCGGCCGCGCATGCTTGTCTTCCACACTTGTCTGTGGTTCTTTTTCATGTTCACTCCTTTATTTGTTTCTCGCACTTTTTAATTTGTCACGCTATCTCCCATTGGTTTATTTGATTGCAAGCACGTTATTTAATTAAAAGTCGTCGTCTAAAAAGGTAGCGCACGCCTGCAAGGCAGGCATAGTCATGTCAGCTTAGCAGACCGCCGCACTTCCGGAGCATTACCGGTGTGTATACCATGGACACTATGCTTCCAATTCCGGAGCATTACCGGTGTGAATACCATGGCACACTACGCTTCCACTTCCGGAGCATTACTGGTGCGTATACCATGGCACACTAGGCTTTTACTGCCGGAGCATTACCCATGTGTATACCATGGACACGACACTTCCACTTCTGGAGCATTACCGGTGTGTATACCATGGCACACTATGCTTCCACTTCCGGAGCATTACCAGTGTGTATACCATGGACACTACGCTTCCACTTCCGGAGCATTACCGGTGTGTATACCATGGCACACTACGCTTCCACTTCCGGAGCATTACCAGTGTGTATACCATGGACACTACGCTTCCACTTCCGGAGCATTACCAGTGTGTATACCACCATGGCACACTACGCTTCTACTTTTGGAGCATTACCGGTGTGTTTACCATGGCACACTACGCTTCCGATTCCGGAGCATTACCCGTGTGTATACCATGGCACACTAAGCTTCCACTTCCGGAGCATTACCGGTGCGTATACCATGGCACACTAGGCTTTTACTGCCGGAGCATTACCCATGTGTATACCATGGACACGACGCTTCTACTTCCGGAGCATTACCGGTGTGTATACCATGGCACACTACGCTTCCACTTCCGGAGCATTACCAGTGTGTATACCATGGACACTACGCTTCCACTTCCGGAGCATTACCAGTGTGTATACCATGGCACACTAGGCTTTTACTTCTGGAGCATTACCCGTGTGTATACCATGGCACACTACGCTTCCACTTCCGGAGCATTACCCATGTGTATACCATGGCACCCTACGCTTCTACTTTTGGAGCATTACCGGTGTGTATACCATGGCCATTACGCTTCCACTTCCGGAACATTACCGGTGTGTTTACCATGGCACACTACATTTCCATTTTTGGAGCATTACCGTTGTGTTTATCAAGGCACATTACGTTGCCACTTCCGGAGCATTACCGGTGTGTTTACCATGGCACACTTTGCTTCTGAAGCATTACCAGTGTGCATACCATAGCACACTCCGCTTCCACGTCCGATTACTGGAAATGCTCCACTTCCAGAGCATTACCGGTGTGTTTACCATGGCACACTACACTTCCAGTTCCGGAGCATTACCGGTGTGTATACTATGGCATACTACGCTTCCACGTGCGGAGCATTACCGGTGTGTATACCATGGACACTATGCTTCCAATTCCGGAGCATTACCAGTGTATACCATGGTACACTAGACTTTGAATTCCGGAGTACTACCGGTGTGTATACCATGGCACACTACACTTCCACTTCTGGAGCATTACCGGTGTGTATACCATGGCACACTACGCTTCAACTTTTGGAGCATTACCGGTGTGTTTACCATGGCACACTACGCTTCCACTTCCGGAGCATTCCCGGTTTATACTATGGCACACTAGGCTTTTACTTCTGGCGTATTACCGGTGTGTTTACCATGGCACACTACGCTTCCACTTCCGGAGCATTCCCGGTTTATACTATGGCACACTAGGCTTTTACTTCCAGAGTATTACCGGTGTGGTTACCATGGCACACTACGCTTCTACTTTTGGAGCATTACCGGTGTGTTTACCATAGCACACTACGCTTCCACTTCAGATTACTAAAAATGCCTCACTTCCGGAGCATTACCGGTGTGTTTACCATGGCACACTACGCTTCCAGTTCCGGAGCATTACCGGTGTGTATACCATGGACACTATGCTTCCAATTCCGGAGCATTACCGGTGTACACCATGGTACAATAGGCTTTTACTTCCTGAGTATTACCGGTGTGCATACCATGGCACACTACGCTTCGACTTCCGGAGCATTACCGGTGTGTATACCATGGACACTACGCTTCCACTTCCGGAGCATTACCGGTGTGTGTACCATGCCACACAAGGCATTTACTTCTGGAGCATTACCCGTGTGTATACCATGGCACATTATGCTTCCACTTCCGGAGCATTACCGGTGTGTATACCATGGCACACTACGCTTCCACTTCCGGACATTACCGGTGTGTATACCATGGACACTATGCTTCCAATTCCGGAGCATTACCGGTGTATACCATGGTACACTAGGCTTTTACTTCCCGGGTATTACCGGTGTGTATACCATGGCACACTATGCTTCCTCTTCTGGAGCATTACCGGTGTGTATACCATGGACACTGTGCTTCCAATTCCGGAGCATTACCGGTGTGTATACCATGGCACACTACGCATCCACTTCCGGAGCATTACCGGTGCGTATACCATGGCACACTAGGCTTTTACTGCCAGAGCATTACCCATGTGTATACCATGGACACGACGCTTCCACTTCCGGAGCATTACCGGTGTGTATACCATGGCACACTACGCTTCCACTGCCGGAGCATTACCGGTGTGTATACCATGGACACTACGCTTCCACTTCCGGAACATTACCACTGTGTATACCATGGCACACTAGGCTTTTACTTCTGGAGCATTACCCGTGTGTATACCATAGCACACTACACTTCTACTTCCGCAGCATTACCCGTGTGTATACCATGGCACACTAGGCTTCCACTTCCGGAGCATTACCGGTGTGTATATCATGGCATCCTACGCTTCTACTTTTGGAGCATTACCGGTGTGTATACCATGGCCATTACGCTTCCACTTCCGGAACATTACCGGTGTGTTTACCATGGCACACTACATTTCCATTTCTGGAGCATTACCGTTGTGTTTATCATGGCACATTACGGTTCCACTTCCGGAGCATTACCGGTGTGTTTACCATGGCACACTATGCTTCTGAAGCATTACCGGTGTGCATACCATAGCACCTACGCTTCCACTTCCGATTACTGGAAATGCGCCACTTCCAGAGCATTACCGGTGTGTTTACCATGGCACACTACGCTTCCAGTTCCGGAGCATTACCGGTTTGTATACCATGGACACTATGCTTCCAATTCCGGAGCATTACCAGTGTATACCATGGTACACTAGACTTTGAATTCCGGAGTACTACCGGTGTGTATACCATTGCACACTACACTTCCACTTCTGGAGCATTACCGGTGTGTATACCATGGCACACTACGCTTCAACTTTTGGAGCATTACCGGTGTGTTTACCATGGCACACTACGCTTCCACTTCCGGAGCATTACCGGTTTATACCATGGCACACTAGGCTTTTACTTCCGGAGTATTACCGGTGTGTTTACCATGGCACACTATGCTTCCTATTCCGGAGCATTACCGGTGTGTATACCATGGACACTATGCTTTTACTTCCAGAGTATTGCCGGTGTGTTTACCATGGCACACTACGCTTCCACTTCGGGAGCATTACCGGTGTGTATACCATGGCACACTACGCTTCTACTTTTGGAGCATTACCGGTGTGTTTACCATAGCACACTACACTTCCACTTCCGATAACTAAAAATGCCTCACTTCCGGAGCATTACCGGTGTGTTTACCATGGCACACTACGCTTCCAGTCCCGGAGCATTACCGGTGTGTATATCACGGACACTATGCTTCCAATTCCGGAGCATTACCGGTGTATATCATGGTACAATAGGCTTTTACTTCCTGAGTATTACCGGTGTGTATACCATGGCACACTACGCTTCCACTTCCAGAGCATTACCGGTGTGTATACCATGGACACTACACTTCCACTTCCGGATTATTACCGGTGTGTATACCATGGCACACTAGGCATTTACTTCCGGAGCATTACCCGTGTGTATACCATGGCACATTATGCTTCCACTTCCGGAGCATTACCGGTGTGTATACCATGACACACTACGCCTCCACTTCCGGAGCATTACCGGTGTGTATACCATGGACACTATGCTTCCAATTCCGGAGCATTACCGGTGTATACCATGGTACACTAGGCTTTTACTTCCAGAGTATTACCGGTGTGTATACCATGGCACACTATGCTTCCACTTCTGGAGCATTACCGGTGTGTATACCATGGCACAGTACGCTTCTACTTTTGGAGCATTACCGGTGTGTATACCATGGACACTATGCTTCCAATTCCGGAGCATTACCGGTGTGTATACCATGGCACACTACGCTTCCACTTCCGGAGCATTACCGGTGTGTATACCATGGACACTATGCTTCCAATTCCGGAGCATTACCGGTGTATACCATGGTACAATAGACTTTTACTTCCTGAGTATTACCAGTGTGTATACCATGGAACACTACGCTTCCACTTCCGGAGCATTACCGGTGTGTATACCATGGACACTACGCTTCCACTTCCAGAGCATTACCGGTGTGTATACCATGGCACACTAGGCATTTACTTCTGGAGCATTTCCCGTGTGTATACCATGGCACACTATGCTTCCACTTCCGGAGCATTACCGGTGTGTATACCATGGCACACTACGCTTCCACTTCCGGAGCATTAACGGTGTGTATACCATGGACACTATGCTTCCAATTCCGGAGCATTACCGGTGTATACCATGGTACACTAGGCTTTTACTTCCGGAGTTTTACCAGTGTGTATACCATGGCACACTATGCTTCCACTTCTGGAGCATTACCGGTGTGTTTACCATGGACACTGTGCTTCCAATTCCGGAGCATTACCGGTGTGCATACCATGGCACACTATGCTTCCACTTCCGGAGCATTACCGGTGTGTATACCATGGCACACTAGGCTTTTACTGCCGGAGCATTACCCATGTGTATACTATGGATAAGACGCTTCCACTTCTGGAGCATTACCGGTGTGTAAACCATGGCACACTACGCTTCCACTTCCGGAGCATTACCGGTGTGTATACCATGGACACTACGCTTCCACTTCCAGAGCATTACCACTATGTATACCATGGCACACTAGGCTTTTACTTCTGGAGCATTACCCATGTGTATACCATAGCACACTACGCTTACACTTCCGGAGCATTACCCGTGTGTATACCATGGCACACTACGCTTCTACTTTTGGAGCATTACCGGTGTGTTTACCATAGCACACTACGCTTCCACTTCCGATTACTAAAAATGCCTCACTTCCAGAGCATTACCGGTGTGTTTACCATGGCACACTACGCTTCCAGTTCCGGAGCATTACCGGTGTGTATACCATGGACACTATGCTTCCAATTCCGGAGCATTACCGGTGTATACCATGGTACAATAGGCTTTCACTTCCTGAGTATTACCGGTGTGTATACCATGGCACACTACGCTTCCACTTCCGGAGCAGTACCGGTGTGTATACCATGGACACTACGCTTCCACTTCCGGAGCATTACCGGTGTGTATACCATGGCACACTATGCTTCCACTTCCGGAGCATTACCAGTGTGTATACCATGGACACTACGCTTCCACTTCCGGAGCATTACCGGTGTGTATACCATGGCACACTACGCTTCCACTTCCGGAGCATTACCAGTGTGTATACCATGGACACTACGCTTCCACTTCCGGAGCATTACCAGTGTGTATACCACCATGGCACACTACGCTTCTACTTTTGGAGCATTACCGGTGTGTTTACCATGGCACACTACGCTTCCGATTCCGGAGCATTACCCGTGTGTATACCATGGCACACTAAGCTTCCACTTCCGGAGCATTACCGGTGCGTATACCATGGCACACTAGGCTTTTACTGCCGGAGCATTACCCATGTGTATACCATGGACACGACGCTTCTACTTCCGGAGCATTACCGGTGTGTATACCATGGCACACTACGCTTCCACTTCCGGAGCATTACCAGTGTGTATACCATGGACACTACGCTTCCACTTCCGGAGCATTACCAGTGTGTATACCATGGCACACTAGGCTTTTACTTCTGGAGCATTACCCGTGTGTATACCATGGCACACTACGCTTCCACTTCCGGAGCATTACCCATGTGTATACCATGGCACCCTACGCTTCTACTTTTGGAGCATTACCGGTGTGTATACCATGGCCATTACGCTTCCACTTCCGGAACATTACCGGTGTGTTTACCATGGCACACTACATTTCCATTTTTGGAGCATTACCGTTGTGTTTATCAAGGCACATTACGTTGCCACTTCCGGAGCATTACCGGTGTGTTTACCATGGCACACTTTGCTTCTGAAGCATTACCAGTGTGCATACCATAGCACACTCCGCTTCCACGTCCGATTACTGGAAATGCTCCACTTCCAGAGCATTACCGGTGTGTTTACCAAGGCACACTACACTTCCAGTTCCGGAGCATTACCGGTGTGTATACTATGGCATACTACGCTTCCACGTGCGGAGCATTACCGGTGTGTATACCATGGACACTATGCTTCCAATTCCGGAGCATTACCAGTGTATACCATGGTACACTAGACTTTGAATTCCGGAGTACTACCGGTGTGTATACCATGGCACACTACACTTCCACTTCTGGAGCATTACCGGTGTGTATACCATGGCACACTACGCTTCAACTTTTGGAGCATTACCGGTGTGTTTACCATGGCACACTACGCTTCCACTTCCGGAGCATTCCCGGTTTATACTATGGCACACTAGGCTTTTACTTCTGGCGTATTACCGGTGTGTTTACCATGGCACACTACGCTTCCACTTCCGGAGCATTCCCGGTTTATACTATGGCACACTAGGCTTTTACTTCCAGAGTATTACCGGTGTGGTTACCATGGCACACTACGCTTCTACTTTTGGAGCATTACCGGTGTGTTTACCATAGCACACTACGCTTCCACTTCAGATTACTAAAAATGCCTCACTTCCGGAGCATTACCGGTGTGTTTACCATGGCACACTACGCTTCCAGTTCCGGAGCATTACCGGTGTGTATACCATGGACACTATGCTTCCAATTCCGGAGCATTACCGGTGTACACCATGGTACAATAGGCTTTTACTTCCTGAGTATTACCGGTGTGCATACCATGGCACACTACGCTTCGACTTCCGGAGCATTACCGGTGTGTATACCATGGACACTACGCTTCCACTTCCGGAGCATTACCGGTGTGTGTACCATGCCACACAAGGCATTTACTTCTGGAGCATTACCCGTGTGTATACCATGGCACATTATGCTTCCACTTCCGGAGCATTACCGGTGTGTATACCATGGCACACTACGCTTCCACTTCCGGACATTACCGGTGTGTATACCATGGACACTATGCTTCCAATTCCGGAGCATTACCGGTGTATACCATGGTACACTAGGCTTTTACTTCCGGGTATTACCGGTGTGTATACCATGGCACACTATGCTTCCTCTTCTGGAGCATTACCGGTGTGTATACCATGGACACTGTGCTTCCAATTCCGGAGCATTACCGGTGTGTATACCATGGCACACTACGCATCCACTTCCGGAGCATTACCGGTGCGTATACCATGGCACACTAGGCTTTTACTGCCAGAGCATTACCCATGTGTATACCATGGACACGACGCTTCCACTTCCGGAGCATTACCGGCGTGTATACCATGGCACACTACGCTTCCACTGCCGGAGCATTACCGGTGTGTATACCATGGACACTACGCTTCCACTTCCGGAACATTACCACTGTGTATACCATGGCACACTAGGCTTTTACTTCTGGAGCATTACCCGTGTGTATACCATAGCACACTACACTTCTACTTCCGCAGCATTACCCGTGTGTATACCATGGCACACTAGGCTTCCACTTCCGGAGCATTACCGGTGTGTATATCATGGCATCCTACGCTTCTACTTTTGGAGCATTACCGGTGTGTATACCATGGCCATTACGCTTCCACTTCCGGAACATTACCGGTGTGTTTACCATGGCACACTACATTTCCATTTCTGGAGCATTACCGTTGTGTTTATCATGGCACATTACGGTTCCACTTCCGGAGCATTACCGGTGTGTTTACCATGGCACACTATGCTTCTGAAGCATTACCGGTGTGCATACCATAGCACTACGCTTCCACTTCCGATTACTGGAAATGCGCCACTTCCAGAGCATTACCGGTGTGTTTACCATGGCACACTACGCTTCCAGTTCCGGAGCATTACCGGTTTGTATACCATGGACACTATGCTTCCAATTCCGGAGCATTACCAGTGTATACCATGGTACACTAGACTTTGAATTCCGGAGTACTACCGGTGTGTATACCATTGCACACTACACTTCCACTTCTGGAGCATTACCGGTGTGTATACCATGGCACACTACGCTTCAACTTTTGGAGCATTACCGGTGTGTTTACCATGGCACACTACGCTTCCACTTCCGGAGCATTACCGGTTTATACCATGGCACACTAGGCTTTTACTTCCGGAGTATTACCGGTGTGTTTACCATGGCACACTATGCTTCCTATTCCGGAGCATTACCGGTGTGTATACCATGGACACTATGCTTTTACTTCCAGAGTATTGCCGGTGTGTTTACCATGGCACACTACGCTTCCACTTCGGGAGCATTACCGGTGTGTATACCATGGCACACTACGCTTCTACTTTTGGAGCATTACCGGTGTGTTTACCATAGCACACTACACTTCCACTTCCGATAACTAAAAATGCCTCACTTCCGGAGCATTACCGGTGTGTTTACCATGGCACACTACGCTTCCAGTCCCGGAGCATTACCGGTGTGTATATCACGGACACTATGCTTCCAATTCCGGAGCATTACCGGTGTATATCATGGTACAATAGGCTTTTACTTCCTGAGTATTACCGGTGTGTATACCATGGCACACTACGCTTCCACTTCCAGAGCATTACCGGTGTGTATACCATGGACACTACACTTCCACTTCCGGATTATTACCGGTGTGTATACCATGGCACACTAGGCATTTACTTCCGGAGCATTACCCGTGTGTATACCATGGCACATTATGCTTCCACTTCCGGAGCATTACCGGTGTGTATACCATGACACACTACGCCTCCACTTCCGGAGCATTACCGGTGTGTATACCATGGACACTATGCTTCCAATTCTGGAGCATTACCGGTGTATACCATGGTACACTAGGCTTTTACTTCCAAAGTATTACCGGTGTGTATACCATGGCACACTATGCTTCCACTTCTGGAGCATTACCGGTGTGTATACCATGGCACAGTACGCTTCTACTTTTGGAGCATTACCGGTGTGTATACCATGGACACTATGCTTCCAATTCCGGAGCATTACCGGTGTGTATACCATGGCACACTACGCTTCCACTTCCGGAGCATTACCGGTGTGTATACCATGGACACTATGCTTCCAATTCCGGAGCATTACCGGTGTATACCATGGTACAATAGACTTTTACTTCCTGAGTATTACCAGTGTGTATACCATGGAACACTACGCTTCCACTTCCGGAGCATTACCGGTGTGTATACCATGGACACTACGCTTCCACTTCCAGAGCATTACCGGTGTGTATACCATGGCACACTAGGCATTTACTTCTGGAGCATTTCCGTGTGTATACCATGGCACACTATGCTTCCACTTCCGGAGCATTACCGGTGTGTATACCATGGCACACTACGCTTCCACTTCCGGAGCATTAACGGTGTGTATACCATGGACACTATGCTTCCAATTCCGGAGCATTACCGGTGTATACCATGGTACACTAGGCTTTTACTTCCGGAGTTTTACCAGTGTGTATACCATGGCACACTATGCTTCCACTTCTGGAGCATTACCGGTGTGTATACCATGGACACTGTGCTTCCAATTCCGGAGCATTACCGGTGTGCATACCATGGCACACTATGCTTCCACTTCCGGAGCATTACCGGTGTGTATACCATGGCACACTAGGCTTTTACTGCCGGAGCATTACCCATGTGTATACTATGGATAAGACGCTTCCACTTCTGGAGCATTACCGGTGTGTAAACCATGGCACACTACGCTTCCACTTCCGGAGCATTACCGGTGTGTATACCATGGACACTACGCTTCCACTTCCAGAGCATTACCACTATGTATACCATGGCACACTAGGCTTTTACTTCTGGAGCATTACCCGTGTGTATACCATAGCACACTACGCTTACACTTCCGGAGCATTACCCGTGTGTATACCATGGCACACTACGCTTCTACTTTTGGAGCATTACCGGTGTGTTTACCATAGCACACTACGCTTCCACTTCCGATTACTAAAAATGCCTCACTTCCAGAGCATTACCGGTGTGTTTACCATGGCACACTACGCTTCCAGTTCCGGAGCATTACCGGTGTGTATACCATGGACACTATGCTTCCAATTCCGGAGCATTACCGGTGTATACCATGGTACAATAGGCTTTCACTTCCTGAGTATTACCGGTGTGTATACCATGGCACACTACGCTTCCACTTCCGGAGCAGTACCGGTGTGTATACCATGGACACTACGCTTCCACTTCCGGAGCATTACCGGTGTATACCATGGTACACTAGGCTTTTACTTCCGGAGTATTACTGGTGTGTATACCATGGCACACTGCGCATCCGGAGCATTACCGGTGTGTATACCATAGCACACTACGCTTCCACTTCCGGAGCATTACCGGTGTGTATACCATGGACACTATGCTTCCAATTCCGGAACATTACCGGTGTGTATACCAAGGCACACCAGGCTTTTACTTCCGGAGCATTACCGTTGTCTATACCATGGCACACTACGCTTCCACTTCCGGAGCATTACCGGTGTGTATACCATAGACACTGCGCTTCCACTTCCGGAGCATTACCGGTGTGTATACCATGGCACACTATGCATTTACTTCCGGAGCATTACCCGTGTGTATACCATGGCACACTACGCTTCTACTTTTGGAGCATTGTCGGTGTGTTTACCATGGCACACTACGCTTCCAGTTCTAGAGCATTACCGGTGTATACCATGGCACACTAGGCTTTTTCTTCCGGAGTATTACCGGTGTGTTTACCATGGCACACTATGCTTCCAAAGCATTAATGGTGTGCATACCATAGCACACTACGCTTCCACTTCCGATTACTGAAAATGCTCCACTTCCGGAGCATTACCGGTGTGTTTACCATGGCACACTACGCTTCCAGTTCCGGAGCATTACCGGTGTATACCATGGTACACTAGGCTTTTACTTCCGGAGTATTACTGGTGTGTATACCATGGCACACTACGCTTCCGGAGCATTACCGGTGTGTATACCATAGCACACTACGCTTCCACTTCCGGAGCATTACCGGTGTGTATACCAAGGCACACTAGGCTTTTATTTCCGGAGCATTACCGGTGTGTATACCATGGCACACTACGCTTCCACTTCCGGAGCATTACCGTTGTCTATACCATGGCACACTACGCTTCCACTTCCGGAGCATTACCGGTGTGTATACCATGGCACACTAGGCTTTTACTTCCGGAGCATTACCCATGTGTATACCATGGACACTACGCTTCCACTTCTGGAGCATTACTGTGTGTATACCATGGCACTCTAGGCTTTTACTTCCGGAACATTACCCGTGAGTATACCATGGCACACTATGCTTCCACTTCCGGAGCATTACCAGTGTGTATACCATGACCGGCGAAGTACGTGGAAGTTGGTAAAAAGCAGCAATCCGTACACTCCTTGGGGCTGTTCATGTAATTAATCAAACAGGAGCGCAAGCCACTGTCTCCAGTCTCTCCAGCATCTTACACTTTCACCGTCAAAGTGCAAGATGCTGCTTAACGCTGCTGGAGGGAGTGGAGTCGGACAGTTTGACCACATACATATTCCACTCTAGTCTATTTGCTGTCGCAAGCATTGCAGCAGTCTGCTATGAACTGCTTTTCTCTGTGGCCAGTATTGAAAAGACTAATTGCATAGCAACAGCTGAATTATTGAATATGCATGTGATTGCACTTCTGCAGTACAGCCTGATTAAAAAAAAAAACAGACCGACGTGAATAGGTTCCTACTGTGTGAGAGGGTAATAATCGGGGCCACCGGAATTATGTGGCAGGGGAGGGCAAAATATGCAGCAGGGTTGAGTAAATTATGTGGCAAGAAAAGGCAAATTACGAGGCACAATGCCGCACATTTTGTGACGGTATTACTTCATTATTTTGCCATTTTGTAAACATGCTAACACTGTCTGAGCTTTGGATTCACCTCATTAGTACCAGTGTAACACCCAAATATAGCAATAAGCAGCAGATAGGTGATCAGTAAGGCTTTTTAAAGGGCTTTCAGCAGCGCTGCAAGGAAATGCATGGGTTCTCGGATTTCCACTTCCGGCAGTGCCACATACTACAGTCCGTGTTAAACTAGGATAGGCCCACGTGATGTGACATTACATTAAACAAATCTGTGCCTGGGCCACGGGGTGAACAACGAGGAGGAAAGATTGCGGTCTTTCTCCCCTGGTCTGTTTCCTGTTGTGAATAGATTCCATTTTGTGTGGGGCATCTGCTTTTGGTGAATACCATTCCTGTGGACGAGTGCCTTCTCTGGGTACTTAGGTCTTCACGATCTGGCTAGGGAGCAGGCTTATGCGTGGCCCTGTGGGACATTTTAAGTCATGACTATGGCCACTGCAAAATATTCTAAAGGAAAACATCACAAAGTTATTGAAACATATCTGTTAAGGAGCTTAAATAATCGTAGCACAATAAAAATAACTCAGCTCTTCAATAAAAATGCATTGAATGGAATCATGTTATGTGTTCTGGAGTATTAATGTTCTTACCAAATTAGTTATGACATTTAATTAAAAAACGTAATTTATGAATTTCAATTTTTTGTTATATAATGTTATAGCCTGCTTGCAGAGCGAACACATTCATATGAGTTACCATGCTACAAAATCACTACGGATAACAGAAATATTTGCAGTGCGCAACACAAATGCTTAAATAATAATACAATATTTGGGGGGAAAATGGGGCCCTGAGATGTACAGTGCCTTATAGGGTGCCCTACTGCCTTTTAATGTTTATTCCTTGCTATCTCGTGTCCAGCCTGAGAAATCACAATCATTTTTATTTTCTCAGTAGATTTCATTTCTAAAGGTATATCATTAAATAAAGAAATATGTGAGGTACTCAGCATTGTAATCTCAAAGTCTGTTATGATATATACACACATACATCCCACCAGCACACATCATATCACAACTCACCACTACATTCCACACCATGCCAGTGCCCTTACGTCACTACACTAAGCACAACTTGCACACAAACTTTACAGTACTAAACACAGCAGCTACATTGCTCTACAACATACCTTAAAAACATTGCCAATATCTCTGGCTAAACACTTATAAGGTCCCAAAGGCGAGACCTATTGGCTATGCCAATGCTTGTTTTCCTCCCCATGCCATTCCAGTTTAAATTCAACCATATGCAAATCAGTCTTGACCCTGCTCCCCCTGGGAACAGTCTAGCCCAAACTGCCAGGCCAGGTCCTCCATGGACCAAAAACAAGCATCCTAGGACAGGTTTCGGGGTTTCACCCCATATCAGCCAGGATATCTTGACTCCAGTGGCATGGAGAGCACGGGACCCACGTCTGGGCATACCCATCCCACTCGAGGTGACAAATGCAAAAAGAACAATTGATGGACAGAATGCTGAACAATGTCAAACATTTACCCCAGTACAGAAATCCATCATGTTTTTACTCCTCATGCCATTCCAGTTTAAACCCAGTCATATGCAAATCAGTATTGACCCTGCTCCCCATGGGAACAGTCCAGCCCGAACAAAAGGGAGTAATGAAGGAGAGAGAAAGTGGATTGCAGAAAACGAGAAAGTGAAGCCAAAACAAAGCAGTAAAAAGAGTGAAAGAGAATGGGATAAACAATGAGAGAGAGATTGTGAGAGACAGAAAGAGGGGAAAGAAGAGGCAGATGGAGGAAGAATGGAAGTGATAGGGTTTGCACACGTGGCTGGAGTTTACACTCTTAAAGACAAGCCTGACGTGTGGCCCAGCTCGTTCCATGAGTCCAGGCTTGCCCACCTCTAGCCAGCCTGTTAACTCTCTAAATTAAGTTACGTTGATTTACATCCATGTGAAGCCATTTACACACAGATCTTTACAGGGAGTGTGTTGGACGGAAAAGCCCTCTGTCTGGTAATGGACGTGCAACCCTGCCCTGACTGCTCAACTGTACTAATGCCTGGATCTTTAATACAGATTTTTTACTATCCTAGACAAACACGGATCAGGTTTGTGGTCCATGGCGTAGGCCAGTCTCACGGATGGCTGTCTTTTTTGGACTGGGCGGGGCACCCAAATGGCTACCCTCATAGTGGTGGGAGGCTGTCACTTTCACCAGGCGTTAAACACCATGAGCATGGTGGTGGCAGAATACAGTGTAGTGAGTGAATAGGTATTGTTTTACTTTCAGTTAAAGTTCAGCTTCTGTGTGCTTAACTCAACCTTGGCCTACATCGGTTTGGTATGTAGCGCTGCGCAGCGTATGAGTGGTGTATCTACACTGGGTGTGTGTATGCCTGTGAAGGGACAATACAAGGATAATGCATTACTGTGCAGTGCGTGCTGACTGCATGTGCTGGGTGTGTATGCGCCTATGAGGGGAACAATACATGGAGGATACAGTGCTGTGCAGTGCGTGCTGACTGCATGTGCTGGGTGTGTGTGCGCCTATGAGTGGTACAATACATGAAGGATACAGTGCTGTGCAGTGTGTGCATATTAAATGCATGTGCTGGATGTATGTGTGTATATGAGTGGTAAGTCTGCCTGAGTCCGGCCAGGACCTGCAAGACCAACCGCACAGTGTGCATAACATAACATGTGCATTTGTAAAGCGTACGTTCACCAAAAAGGGTATGTTGGCGCTGAATAACAGATGTTTATTGCATGCCAGGAGGCTGTGTGCTGCGGGAGGTAGAGCGCTTGTAGGGGGTTGGTTACAGGTCTTGGCCACAGGCCGTGTGCGGCATTGGGCTTCTTGCCTGTAAGGGGTTGGACACAGGCCGTGCACAGCATGGGGTTGCTTGCCTGCAAGGGGATGGACGCAGGCCGTGCATGGCATTGGGTTGCTTGCCTGCAAGGGGTTGGATGCAGGCCGTGCATAGCATGGGGTTGCTTGCCTGCAAGGGGCTGGACACAGGCCGGGCATGGCATGGGGTTTCTTGCCTGTAAGGGGATGGACGCAGGCCGTGTGTGGCATGGGGTTGCTTGCCTGCAAGGGGTTGGACACAGGCCGAGCAAGGCATGGGGTTGCTTGCCTGCAAGGGGTTGGACGCAGACCGCGCAAGGCATAGGTTTGCTTGCCTGCAAGGGGTTGGACGCAGACCGCGCAAGGCATACGGTTGCTTGCCTGCAAGGGGTTGAAGCAGGATGTGCACGGCATGGGGTTGTTTGCCTGCAAGGGGCTGGACCCAGGCTGTGTGTGGCATGGGGTTGCTTGCCTGCAAGGGGTTGGACGCAGGATGGGCACGGCATGGGGTTGTTTGCCTGCAAGGGGTTGAAGAAGGCCGTGCATGGCATGGGGTTTCTTGCCTGCAAGGGGTTGGGTGCAGGCCTTGCACGGCATGGGACTTCTTGCCTGTAAGGGGTTGGACGCAGGCCTTGCAATGGTTAATTCTGCAGACAGAAGAGGCCCATTATGAACTGCACTCCCCCTGTAACTGCTAAAGCTGGGGGTTCAAGACGGCCCTGGCTACCTGTCTGGGGATGATGTAGTTTGGGGGAGTCAATTGGCTGGAGGTAGGAATATGGAAAACAGGTGTATTTTAGCTCTCTCCTGAAGTGTGCAGGAATGGCAGAGCCTAGAGTGAAGGTGTTACTCACAGGGTAACTTACAGCGCTTTGTTGACTTTTGGCTAGGTTCATGCTATAGAAATACCATATAGATGCATACAGCTGGTTCTCATTTCTCGGGACAGAGGCAAGGAAGGCTCCTTTACACATTTTCTGTGTATGTTATCAACGATTTGAGAGTGTGGTCAGAGAATCCAACAGCACCTTTGAACTTCTGCCCAAGAGGGGACGTAGATGTTTTATTTCCAACTCGACTCGGGATGGCCAAAGTAAATATTCATTTTAGGGGTCAGTATACATACATTACTGAAAAGAGGACACTTTTACTGCAGAACAGGCTCTAATTTGTTATTGCTGTAGCACACAGAGCGCACACAGATCTAAAGCAGCTGAAAAGCCAGGTGCTCAGCCTGACAGCTTCCCTTGCTCCCTTTTTAGGGAGAGAAAACATCATTTAAGATGCAGGAGTCTGTGAAAAAGAGCATGCCAGTGCTTAATGTTGAGCCGGTGGTTTCCGGTGCTGAGCACCGGCACTATTGTCAACACCTCACTTATGACAGTCTGCCACATGGTGGCGCTGCTCATCTAATTTAGAGAGGAGGAGAACAGCGGTTGTTTATGAATACAATATACATCAAAAATGACTACTACCTGCCTCCCAGTCACTCCTTTAACTTTGGGGATCTGGAATAATCTTAACCGTCGCCCTTGCAGGTGAGAGAGATGGTTACTAGTTGTTTTGGTACCGCCATTGGCAGCGATGTCAGGGGCATGCGTGGTGCAAGCTGCAGTTGCTCCTGGTCAGGGCCCTGGCACTTTGTATTTTACAAATTAAGCACTGGAGCATGCCCTGATCTTTCTTGGAGGTAATCACATTAAACTACTGGGGGTTAACTAGATTAAACTAGGCAGATTAAACATGGGATTTAACTGGCAGCACTGCCTGACATGGGCCACAGAACATGAGTCAGGCTGGTGAGTAGCATATTGCACGCGAGCTCCACCTTGGGCACTGCTGTAAGGCTGGTGATAACATCAATAGGGGTCTGCTCAATTAACCCCACTATACCTGGGCATGAACAAGCGAGACAACAGAAGAAGGTCAAATGTGGGGACAAATTACGAAACAGAACCTCACCAGTGAAAACTCAAATTAATCACTGGTATAATTGCCTATTCATGACACAGTATGACTTATTTATTAATTCATAAACAAGCTTCATAACCTTTGCTCTCTTCACTTGGATCTAAGACAAATATTTATATTACCATACAAATAAGCTTACAAGGGTACATACACATAACAAAAAAACCTTAAACCAGGGGCATTCAACAGCCCTATGAATACATGAATACAAACAAATGCATAAAATCACAGAGAAGCGTAACAATTAGATACTCATTCTCGTTTCCAATTGGTTAAGGTATATATGGCTCTTTACCTAGTTGCGTATACAGTCCATCGTAGGAGGTAGTCTTTTGGACATTTTTCACACTGAGGACAAGTTTAGCCCCTGTTTCTTTGGTGTGTGTGTGTCCCCCAAATATTACTTTCCAAGAATCAGTTTCAGAGGGCTCCTCCAATAAAAGGTGTTGACGCGTTTCGGCCCTTTCAATATGAGCCTCTTCAGGACAATGGAAGAACAGAAGCTCTTATAAAAAGAGTCAAGAAGGTGCTCGGGGGATACAATTGAAGGTACCCAAAATGGTGTATTGATACGTCCCTCAGTTGAATGGAAAGAAGGCAGGTCACACCATCTACCTCTTGGAACCCTTGCCCAAAATTTCAGGGGCCTGCCCAAGTACAGATTATGTACTTGGGCGGGCACCAAGAGACCACCCACAGGTTACCAAATGCCTGGACCTAAAAAGATGGCGATGCATTGCGGCAGGCGGCCACCTGCCCTTCAATCTGCCCGTGTTCCGATCTTCAAAGCTCTGCACCGGTGGTCACTCGAGGCTTTACAAGTGTGCTGCCAGAACGGTTCAGCATCAGTCAGTGCGGCACAGTCTCAGTGGGGCAGCTGCGAGTAAAGGCTGGTGAGCAACATATTGCTCGCGAGCTAAACGTTGGGGACTGCTATAAAGGTTGGAGGGCAGCATATTGCTCACGAGCTGCACATTGGGGACTGCTGTAAAGGTTGATGAGTAACATATTGTTCGTCAGCTACTCTTTCGGGACTGCTGTAAACATTGGTAAGCAGCATATTGCTCACAAGCTACACATGGTCTGCTGTAACATGTTAGTGAGCAGCATATTGCTTGCGAGCTACACGTTGGGGAGTGCTGTAAAGGTTGGTATACGTAAACGCCTCTTTTTGAATGCTCACCCAGAACATTTGCTAACAAGATCTCAGTGCCAGTATATGGTACCAGGGAGTACCCAGGGCCTGCCAGTTAAAGTGTCCCACCAGGGTTGAGGCACTTATCCTGCCTCCCTGGATGTGTCAATGTGGAAACACGTCTCCCAGCCCGCCACTGCAGACTGGCACAGCACTTTTAAACTGCTCACTCAACTTTGCCATTTAAACTGATGGTAAAACCCACACCTCCCCTTTTAATATATAGAAGTCACCCCTACAGCAGGCCTATAGAGTCCTAAGGTAGGGTTCAGTATATTAAAAAGTAGGACATGTATTTTTATATGTTCTAGTAGTAAAAACCCCAAATTGTCATTTTTACTGTGGAAAGGCTAGCAGCCACTTTGACAAGTACAAGGTTACATGCAGACAACTCAGCTGTGCTAACTTCTGAATGGGACTACTAAAGTTGGTACTTTAAGGTATCAGAATAATCATTACATTAAACCAGACTAGATGCCCAAGTTGAATTTAATGCATCTTTTAAGTAAATGCATCTTTGAGCAAGTTTCCACTCTGTTGCCCAAGTTTTCCAGTGGCCTTGCGCAGATGCTGGCCACAAGACAGCCTTCTCCCCTCCTGGGGAAAAGTGTGAATGACTCCCAGAATGGAAACAATAGAGGCCTGCTGTAGGAAGAAGTGGTTCCTCTCCCTGGCAGAAAACCAGTTGCCAAACTGTTTTTACCATGGGTGTGAAGCCCCCAGGTAGCCACACCTCTAGATTGTGCTACCAACCTCCACACACTGAGAGAAGGGTTCAGCCATCTTGAGACTGGGCAGAATAGTGCACTCTGGGATAGCTAGATGGCACACATTGCAGGAAGTCATCATCAGGCGGCAGGGGACCTGGTAGCCCATTGGCTAGTAACCGCCACATCCCCTGAAGGCACTTTCTGGGAATAAATATGGCACCCCTGGCACCCAGACCTCAGATCACATCTGGACTGGAGAAAGGACCAAAGGTCTGCCTTGCTGTTCCCTTGGCCTGGCAAAAGAGGCTGAACTGACTGCCGGACTGCACCTGCTGATCCTTGGGATAACAAAGAGAGGACTGTGTCCGTGTGGCCCTGGACCAGGCCAAGAGAGAGTGCACCAAAGACTGGACCGCACCTGCTGATCCTTGGGCTAGAAAAGAGAAGGTTGTGCCTGCCGGCCCTGGACCAGGCAAAGAAAGGATGCACCGAAGACTGGACCGCGCTTGATGATCCTTGAGCTAGCAAAGAGAGGACTGTGCCTGTCGGCCCTGGACCAGGCAAAGAGAGGATGCACCGAAGACTGGACCGCGCCTGCTGATCCTTGAGCTAGCAAAGAGGATTGTGCCTGTGGGGCCCTGGACCAGGCAAAGAGCGGCTGAACCAAAGACTGGACTGCACCTGCTGATCCTTGGGCTACCAAAGAGAGGAGAGGACTGTGCCTGTGGGGCCCTGGACCAGGCAAAGAGAGGATGAACTGACCGCTGGACTGCAACTGCTGATCCTTGGGCTAGCAAAGAGAGGGCAGTGCCTGTGGTGTCTTGCTTGTGGAAAAGTCACTCTGAGCTCCAGACAAAAGAGGTGAGCTCCAAGAGTCAGTTGACTGACCTATTGTTACAGCACCAAGGCCACAAAAGATGGAGAAGCCCACCTTGGCATGTCAGTAGCCACAATCACTTGGTCCCCACTGACGTGACCCTGGAAGACCCGAACCCCGACACTCAAAAGTTGTACCCGAGTCTGCTGGACCTGGGAGAGTCCTCAGAGTGCAGATTGGTCACCCAAGACAAACACTAACCTGCACCAAAGGGAACCGCTGGTTTTGCTGTGACCGGAGACCAGTAGTCCAGGGACAACTGGGCTTCTGCTGGATACAATATGACTTCGAGTGACGTCGATCCCTATGGCCAAAGTGACTCCAGAAGTAATCCCAGGAAGCCCCTCACCCCCCTGTCAACTGAACGGCATAACATCCTCAGCATCTTACAGCATCTTTAGCATCCTGTATCCCTTGCATCAGAACCACTCCATTGAAGTCTATGGCGGTCCGCCCATAGAGCCTAGAACTGGACTTGAGACTGCTTTGGTGAAAAGGTAGGTGTTGTACACATCCATACTGGCCTCACTTACCTCCTCCTTGCCAGAGTTGGTCGACCAAAGAGGGCTGGAATAGCTGAACACAACTTTATAAAAGTTTTACAAAGTTTTCAAACTTTCTGCTTACCAATGCTTGTTGGAATTTTGCACACAAAACAGTGATTTACAGATTACTTAAATATCTATATCTCCGGAACCCTCGGGTGGATTTTGTTTGTCTTGTTTAAAAAAATCACAAAAATGAGATTTTTATAAATTGGTGTTATTTTTTTCTTTTATTTTTTTTTACAAATTAAGCACTGACATTGTGCTACTAATTATCAACCCTCAGAATATGACCTGCAAAAATATCCAGGACAGAACATCGAGAGGCAAAATATCAAAAAGTAAGAACATATAATCGGCAAAGAACACCCAGGGCTGAGTTTCTATTTAACAGACAGTGCTTTCTGGGATCTGTAGTCTTTGTTTACTTCAACTGCGCCTATTGGTAACGCATCTAATAATCAGAATCTGGAAAGGAAGGCCCATGATTGGAAAACGGAGAGCATATTTATGAGAGGCTTGAGTCACGTTTGCACCACCCAAAGTGGTACATGCGTGACGCAAGCCTCAGAGTCAGATTTATGAAACCATGCGAAGCCACCTTGCGTGGCTTTAAATGGCTCAAACAATCTGGAGTAAGGCAACGCAGCACAAATCGCTGCGTGGCCTTACTCTGCGCAACAGAGGCGTTCCATGGGCATTGTGGTGGGTGTTCCCAAACAACTCTTGTGGTTTTTGACGCATTCCCAGTTTACAAAACCCTGAAAACCTAGGAATGCACCAAAACCTTACGCCTCCCTAGGGGAGGCGCAACGAGGAGAAATGTCTTTATTTCTCCTCGTTTTTTCCTCTTTCTATGTGTGCTGCATTCTGCTGGGCACAGGGGCTTTTTTATAACCCCCTTGCGCTGCCGGTGCGTCACTTTTTGTGACGCTCCGGTGGCGCAGGAGCCTGCTCCATATTTACCAGGCAGCACTAAGCCACTTTTTGGGCTCAATGCTGCCTTGTAAATATCGTTCCCTTTACCCAATTTTCTGCTTTAAAGGGGCATGTAATGGGTGTTGCTGGGGGCGGTCCCCACAAAATCCATGGCTTTTTGACACTGTCCCAGATTTACGAGAAATCGTAACTCTGAGGCAGCGCCAAAAACTTACGCCTCACCGCGGGGAGGCGTAAGGGAAGCACAACGAGGAGAAATATCTTTATTTCTCCTCGTTTTTCCTTTTTCTAAGTGCGCTGCATTCTGCAGCATGCATAGAAAGAGGACAAAAGCCTCTTGTGATTGTTTTTGTGCAGGAAGGTTTGCCTTCCTGCAGAAAAATAATCATCCCCGCAATGCAGGCACCCTTGCACCATGGGGCAAGGACTTCTGCATTGGCGCACTGCAGCCCATTGTGCGCCGGCGCAGGAAAGGACAGAAACGTGCCGTACCTTGTAGATACGGTGCATTCCTGCCCTTTTCTTTTGCCGTAGGGCAGCGCAGCAGGAAGGCCTGCGGCACTGCCCTATGCCAAAAACTCATAAATGAGGCCCAGAGAAAGAGGGGAAAAGCCTCTCAGGATTGTTTTTCTGCAGGAAAGTGCCCCTTCTGACGCAAAACAATCCTGGCTGCAACACAGGCACCCTTGCAGTGCCTGCGTTGGCGCTAGGTTGTCAAAACGGCGCCAGCACTGGGGGAAAGGTCAGGAATGGGCCATATATCATAAATACAGTGCATTCCTGCCCTTTCCCTCTGGCGCAGCGCAGCGTCAGTTTTCCGTAAATGTGCCTCGCGGTGTCCTGCTGAAAAGGTGAGGTCTGGCATCCTTAGCAGTGGGCACTGCGCTTTGAGGCATGCTCGTCTGTCGTGGAAACTCTCCCGTTCTCCGCTGACAGTCCTCCCTGCTTGGTCTCACAGGGGGAGGCCGAAGAGAGCCAGCAGAGTGCCCACAGTACCAACCCTGCTGACAGACACACACACACACACACCACATGGTGTCCTTTGCCCTCCTTTCTCCAGCGCCTTTTCATGTTTCATTATCTGGGAGATTTCCCTATCTGAGGCCCTTCTGATCCTGCATTCATGACTTGTACTCGGACCCACACTGTACCAGGGCGAAGGCTGGTACAAAGCACACGAGGTGTCGGAGGGTGCGCCGGGACACGCTGGCGATGCTCGTGCCCTCAGGTATTGGCGCTGGGGCACATATTAACCAGCGCTGATGTCCGGGCCCCACACCCACACCAGGCCTTCCAGGAATCATTGATTCTGAGCACACAGTGACAGCGAGTGCCACCCTGGAGACGTTGGCACCCTCGGAGGGCTGAGGCTACCTCAAGCACAGGCTGGTAGGGGCGGATTGTAGGGTGACCAACTGGCATGGGTGCAAATTCAGGACGGTGAGTGTAAAAATTCAGGACGAAGGGTCAAACTTCAGGACAAAAATTCAGGACAGGAGGTCAAAATTCAGGGCAAAACTTCGGGACAAAAGGTAAGTTTTACAGACACATCAGAGGAGGTCGCGCAATAGTATATAAGTAAACCCATCTATATCCAAACATATTCCACCATTTGCAAACCTATCCATCATGTATCCTTCCATCTATCATTTCACTCATCAATCCCTCCATCCACCCTTTCATCCTATCCATCCGTACACTTATCCATCCATCCATCCATTCTTCCACCCATCCATCCATTCACTCATCCATCCAGCCATTTACCCTTTGAGCCATCCTTTCACTTACTCATCCTTCCACCCATTCACCCTTTCAGTCATCCATCCATCCTCCCTTTCTCTCTCCATCGACCCTTTCACTTAGCCATCCTTCCTTCCATCCATCCACCCACCCATCCATCGACTCATCCACTCATGAATCCACCCATTGACCCTATCACTCATCCATCCTTGCTCTCATCCATCCACGCTTTCACTCCTTCACTCATCTGTCCATCCTTTTGTCCATCTACCCTCCCTTTCAATCACTCATCCATCCTTACATCCACCCTTTAACTCATCCGTCCATCCATTCACACTTTCACTTATCAATTCATCAATCCATCCATCATTTCACTCATCCATCCACCCATCATCCACCCTTTCACTCATCCATCCATCCTTTCACTTATCCATCCTTCCTTTTACCCTTCCATCTACCCCTCCACCAATACATCCATCTATTTATCTTCTCTCATCCATCCTCTCATTATCCATCCATTCACCCTTTCATTTATCTATTCACCCTTTCACTAATCCATCCAGCCATCCACCCATCCCTTCACTTCACTTCCTCACTCGCCCACCTTTTCATATTAATTATGAGCTGAGCCTTTGTCTGCAGAGTTACAGACAGAAGAGGCCCATCAATAATTTCACCCTTGCTGTAGTTCCTAAAGCAAGGGGTGGGGTAGGGTTCAATATGCCCCTGCACATAGGCAAGCTGAAAAAGTGGAAGTCATGAGTCATGTATGATGCACAGTGCCTGGCCATGAGGTGACTGTGACATGGTGTTGGTTCCAGGGCTTTAAGTGGGATGAAAAAACTGGGGGGTCTCTCAAAAGGGGGTGTTCGATGTAATTAAGGGCGTGGCTTAAAACACTTAAGCTAAAAATCTATGCTTGGTATATAGTGTACCATCCGACTGGATTTTGCCTCTTCTGTCGTTGTATCCAGATATATAACACAACAAGTAACATTACACCTATAACTAGCCAGAACTATTGGCTTTGTCAATGGTTGTTAGTTGCATAAAATACAAAAGCAGCAACCATGGCTTCCTTGAATATAATATTGAAAATGCATCAGCTCTAAAATGATGACAGTGAAAGAACTCTAGCCCCTTCTTTTTAACTTCTTTCACCAGCTTCTTTTCTTGAACTGGATTCTCACGTAGCAGCATTGGCGTGTTTGCACATTTCTTGCATCTGACAGAATGCCCTGCCCTAGACCGTGGCTTGGGGGGGGCGGCACCACATGCTTTGCAGCCCAGACTGGCCCATTGTCATTCTGTATGTGGCAATCAGGGGATTGAGGCTACATGCAGGGGAACAGCGCTGTTCCCTGCAATGCCCAAAATTACGGACAAAAGGCGTCCGTAAAAGGGATCATCACGGACAACGGACGTGAGATACAAATTACTGATGGTTCGTGAAATTTATGGACGGTTGGTCACCCTAGCGGATTGAGCTTCAGCAGTGGGCACCGGGGACTGGCAGCCAATAACGAGGCAAGCGCTGTGCCAAGGGCATCGAACAGCCCTCTGTGCCCCAGCTCCACACACTCTGGACTCCGAGTAACATTTTTTGCTGAGAATCATCACAGCAGGTCCACGGGATGGAAAAAGGAAAGTCTAACAGACTTGACACTTCAGACAGTCCCAACAATTACACGTCCAAACACGGTCAGACTTCCAAGATATACTTCAAAGGCCAGGAGGTGTCAAGGTGAACTGGAGAGCCACCCCTGGGCTCCTGCTTGTCAGACGGGCGGGCTCTGGGGTTGGGCCCGAGGAAGACCCAAGAGGCAAGCCCTCCACGTCCACGAACCCTGTGGCCCCCAGAGCACCTCTGACCGGTGCTGCCCCGAGGTGCCCAAGGATGCGGGCACCGGTGCTCATTGCATACAGAGATGAGCCACAGTTGGGGCCCCACTGTGGGCCGTGTGCCACACCACCAGGAATCGGCGTCCTCCTGTGCTTAATTTGTAAAACAAAAAGTAATTGCCAGGGCCCTCGTCAGGAGGCCACTGCAGCTTGCACCACCCATTGCCGCTGCCAGCGCTACTAACACAACTACTAAACACCACACTCCTACAAGTGCGACAATTCAGACTGTTCAAGATCCCCAAAGCTATAAGAATGGCTTGGGCGACAGGTGTTAGTTGTTTTTAATGTATATTAAACAGTGCTTTAAATGGGGAAAAATAAGGTCAGGTACTCATTAAATTGAGCTAGGGGCGTGGCTAGTGGGTCGGGCTGGAGGCGGGGGAAACATGGTGATAGACATTGCTATCGAGTATTCATTTTGTCCTTACATTTCCGTTGATAGTTTCAAACTTCCCATATCTGCAGATTAACATCTGGATATGTTAACAGAGGGCGGTGTGAAGACCTGCTGGGAATAGGCCCTAAATCATACTCGAAGGAGCTTTGAAATGAATGCAAACCATCAACAGCACTATTCAGGCTAAAACTCAGTGTGCCTCAGAACAAGAGAGACTTTCGAATAGCAGCATTAAGAATGAGTTCTACACCAGTTGCAGGACATATCAAAACATGTGAGTAATGTATCAACATAAACAAAACGTGTTAACTCATTACACAAAATGAAGGCCAAACACAATATGTTAATCTTTCGTTGTTCTGCAATATTTGCAGCTTCTTACTATCATACTGTTCTTACTTGGTTGCATTTGGCACAATATCCATATATTCTAGAGTGCACACACACATTCACACAGAAACAAGCAGACATTCACACCCAAAAGCATTCCACGCATTTCTTTGAAACTACCTCCTGAGAGTGTCCCGATTCTCTTCCTCTCTGAGCTCACATTCAAATACACACACACACACGCAGACAGATACTCACAAAAAAGGTTCTCTTGGGATTAGTCCTGCGTTACTTCACAGCAAGGACAGTGTGAATGTGATTGACAGGCCCTGCTCTATCAAACACCGCAGGACGGTGAAATTTCCAACACCCGGGCATCCCTTGCATAACGCAAAGGAGCCGCTGCTGAATGGTTCCTTGGCAGTGGAAAAGTGCCATAACTCATGAGCGGTAAAAATAAGAAGTGCCGGTACTCAGAACCTGTGAGTACCGGCCCATTTAAAGCATGGATATTAAATTAATAAACAACTATTGTTCTGCTCATCCAGGGCTTTAAGTGGGATGAAAAAACTGCGGGGTCTCTCAAAGGGGCGTGGCCGATGAAGTTAAGGGCGTGTCTTAAAACGCTAAGCTAAAAATCTGTGCTTAGCATAGTGTGCCGCCTGACTGGCATTTTGTTGCTTCTGTGATTGAATCCAGATATATAATACAATAAGTGAGACTACCTACAGCAAGCTAGGGCTATGGGCTTTGTCAACGGCTATTAGTTGCATAAGATACATAAGCAACAACTATGGCTCCATTGTATAGAATATTGAAAATGCTTCTGTTCTGAAATGATGAGACTGTGAAAGAACTATAACCAGTCTCTTTGAAGTTACCTCAAAGGCAGTGAAGGGTGGTGCTGCTGCAGAGTTGAGATTTATTTTTCACCCTGAGGGCAAAAATGGAGAGCCCGATAGGGACCCATCTCAACACTTGCTTTTTAGAACTGCCGGTGCTGAGCACTGGCAAGACCCAGCCCACTTAAAGCCCTGTGCTCATCTCTAAATTCACAAGCAGCGCCACAATGTGGCAGACTGTCATAAGTGCTGGTGTTGACAATTAAGTGTCGGTGCGGAGCACCGGAAACCACCGGCTCAAATTAAGCACTGGCTACTCTGGCTGACATGATGCATGCAGGCGCCGCCTTCACAGGAAGGTATCACAAACTATTCCACAACAGAGAAGCACTGTGGCACCTGCCTGCAGCAGGCGAGAGCAGTGTACTTAACTTGGGAGAGGGGTGAATCTGGAGGGGACTAAAGAGCAAACTCCACAAGATGCACTCCAGTAATCCGACTGATTTTTTTTTTCCCCTCACTGGACCAAAGTCAGTGTAATTGCCGAAAGAGCCTGGCTCCAAAACCCTGTGGTATTCTTTCCTATTGGTACTCCGTAGTATGTGTCTTACGTACAGTATATGATTCTAGTGTACGAAGTATCAGGTTTTAGAAAACAAGCCGTGCGTTAAGAACCTTTGAACACCACCTCCCTAAGTAAGCCTTGGACTGCTCGACTTCACTACTCTGAGATTCAAGTGCTGAAGGGGCGTGCGTGGTGTTCGGGCTTGGGTATACTGGCATTGTTAAGCACTTCCTCACCACTGGTAAACTGCTCTTGTTGATACATTCAGAGCCCAGTGACTCATGAAAAAGATCTCAAACATGCGCTCCTATCGAGTGCTGAATAAAGTAATATGCATCGGAATGATGCAACTCATCCAATCAGAACACTGAGATCAACTGCTCTTGGGCGGGACAAACAAGTATAAGGAGGAAAGCCATCCAATCAAGAGCCGACAACTGAGATAAAAAAACAAAGCCATCCAGTCATGCGAAGAACCCAAGGCTCACAGAGTATTTGTGTGGTATTGGAAGCATTAGGTCCATAGCAGAGACCTAAAACAGGCCCGAATGCATGTCTCTTCAAGAAACATTATCAGCAAAGCCAATGGAATTATATCCCTCTGCAACCATTGCTATTTGTGCATAATTATGGATTTGCCCCATTTGCCATATAATCTATCATCTGCTGCATAATCTGCAGATTTTAACAAAAAACATTTGTTTCTAGTTCAAATGGATCAAAAGTTGCTAAAAATGTAGAAACATGTTCACACGCAGTCATTCTGTACTTCATTGTTAAAATGGTACTAATGAGGTGAAATATTTGCCCAGACAGTATTATCATGTATAAAAATTACAAAATAATGAATACTATAAAAAGGTGACACAGCCCAGATGCACCGAGAGAACCCTCTCAAGTGACCCTCACTGATCTCATGGGATCTTACCCTACCTACTAAGGAAGTTCTACTCCCTCCGTTTATCCGGGGGCACCGAAAACTTCGGGCCACTGTAGATACAACTTTCTTACTCGGTCCTGACGAAGCGCCCTGGATCTTCCCCTGAGACCACTAAAGCGCGAAACATGTTGACCAGAACATATGCCCACTAGGGACATATAGTTACTCAGCTACCAAGGGACATAATACCCCTTAAAGCAGCACCATACACTTTGTTTTAATAATGACAGAGGGATCACCTTAATAAAAATCAATCACTCTCCCTCCAGCCATTTTTTAATACACCTTCTAGGACTTCACTGCCACTTACACCCACGCACCCATACGGCTTCATCAAAAGATCTCCGAAAAAGAGACCCTTCGGGGGACCCGTAGGGCATTGCAGCGCCGGCCCGACGAGGAGCAAAGGCCCAATGATGAAGCATGACATCCTTCAGGGTGTGTGAGGGCATCAAGATGAGGACACACTGTCCCCACACAATTAGAGTAGTACACCACAAGAGTACCTATTACTTCCCTTCTCTCTCTACTTAGGAACGGTGACTCCCTTTTAGTATAAGTTTAACTTCGGGAGCACGGGTCACCGGACCTTTGAATAGCTCCTAGAGTCCCCCTCTTTTGATAAATAGCATGTTGTTTGATACCAAACATGACATATTTCGGCGGTACCTTAATGGAACTGCCAATCTCGAGGTGCCCGGTTGCCAGCCCATGTTATCCTATGGACCGCTGAACACTTATATTAGCCCTTAATGGAAAAGGATAATATAGGGTCATATAAGCTTGCACTTATATGTCCTCACCTTAAATATAATGCACCCTGCCTCCTGGGCTCAGGAGGCCTACTTTAGGGGGTGACTGGCATATATTAAAAATAGTACACTGACTTTGCCACACATGGTGAGGGCAGGGTCAAGTTCCAGCAGTTTGCACTGCTTCTGCAGTCTGCAGTGGCAGGACTGCTGTCATCTGTTTACTTGTGTCACTCAGGGTGGCGCAAACAGTGCTTCAGGCCCTTCTGACCCCTTTAACTCACAATTTCCTGGGTACCAGTCCTCGCCTCTTGGGGTTACCAATTCACATGTATCAGTTTTATGGCGAGAGCACTGGCGCCTGGGCAGCCGGCCCCAGTGCAATTTCAGATTCATAACCATCAGCATTGGGGCAAAAAGTGGGGGGTGACGATACAAAAAGGGCACCTTCCTAACTGGGCGAAGTAATTAGCATATTTAATTCACAATGACATCACATGAAGTGAAGTCACAATAACTAATGTCGTTCACTAATAATATTCCTTACAATTGAATGGCCTATTTGACAAAAACAAGTTAACTTATTCACACAGAAACGTTATCAGAACATTTTATTGTTTTTACTTTTTATAAATCCCATGTAGGTTTCCCACAGATCAATGTGCACTTAAGGTAAGAAATGTGTATTTTTAAACGGCGTTATGGAACTTGCTAGGACATCTTTAAACTGCGTTTAGAAAGTAGGCAGAATGTGCTGGGTGTGTTTTACGAATGAAACATAGTGTTATGGTAGGTTTGCTTTCAGCTGATGTACGGTGTCAGCTTCAAAGCACAAAAGCACTGCCCATTTGGAGCTCGTTAGCCCATGCTACCTTCACTGGTGTGAAGAGAGACCTCTATAACCTCTTAGATAAGAGAGTCAAAGAAAGTCCCACTGGGCCCCTCTCACAAACACAGGGGATGCTGCCTGCTGGGAGGAGGGTTTCAAAGCACCCCGAGGCCGGGTTACACAGGGTGTGTAATAGAAGCAGGTGCAGTGCTGGGTCTCAAGGTGACTCTTCTCAGCCTCCTTTGGGTCAGGGGAACGGAGTCTCCTCTTTACAAATGGTGGGAAAACTCTGTAAACTCGCGTCCACCGCCGACGTGTGCCCTGGTAACACCCTATATTACCTCTCAAAAAGAACGCATCTTTATCACCGTGAAGCTTCCACATACTCTGTAAATTTAAGGCCACCCTGGCTCCCAAGCAGCCTTTACATTTGCTGATTGCAGTTTTCAAGTGGCAGCCATCCTGTGAGAAGGCCTGTTTCTCATTTAACTCTGTGTCCCTCCCTGGGCTTCACAGCACAGGACACCCCCAGCCCTCCCTGGGCTTCACAGCACAGGACACCCCCAGCCCTCCCCTGGGCTTCACAGCACAGGACACCCCCAGCCCTCCCCTGGGCTTCACAGCACAGGACACCCCCAGCCCTCCCTGGGCTTCACAGCACAGGACACCCCCAGCCCTCCCCTGGGCTTCACAGCACAGGACACCCCCAGCCCTCCCCTGGGCTTCACAGCACAGGACACCCCCAGCCCTCCCCTGGGCTTCACAGCACAGGACACCCCCAGCCCTCCCCTGGGCTTCACAGCACAGGACACCCCCAGCCCTCCCTGGGCTTCACAGCACAGTACACCCCCAGCCCTCCCCTGGGCTTCACAGCACAGGACACCCCCAGCCCTCCCCAGGGCCTCACAGCACAGGACACCCCCAGCCCTCCCCTGGGCTTCACAGGACACCCCCAGCCCTCCCCTGGGCTTCACAACACAGGACACCCCCAGCCCTCCCCTGGGCTTCACAACACAGGACACCCCCAGCCCTCCCCTGGGCTTCACAGGACACCCCCAGCCCTCCCCTGGGCTTCACAGCACAGGACACCCCCAGCCCGACACCCCCAGCCCTCCCCTGGGCTTCACAGCACAGGACACCCCCAGCCCTCCCCTGGGCTTCACAGCACAGGACACCCCCAGCCCTCCCTGGGCTTCACAGCACAGGACACCCCCAGCCCTCCCTGGGCTTCCCTGGGCTTCACAGGACACCCCCAGCCCTCCCTGGGCTTCCCCTGGGCTTCACAGGACACCCCCAGCCCTCCCTGGGCTTCACAGCACAGGCACCCCCAGCCCTCCCCTGGGCTTCACAGCACAGGACACCCCCAGCCCTCCCCTGGGCTTCACAGCACAGGACACCCCCAGCCCTCCCCTGGGCTTCACAGCACAGGACACCCCCAGCCCTCCCCTGGGCTTCACAGCACAGGACACCCCCAGCCCTCCCTGGGCTTCACAGCACAGGACACCCTCAGCCCTCCCCTGGGCTTCACAGCACAGGACTCCCCAGCCCTCCCCTGGGCTTCACAGCACAGGACACCCCCAGCCCTCCCCTGGGCTTCACAGCACAGGACACCCCCAGCCCTCCCTGGGCTTCACAGCACAGGACACCCCCAGCCCTCCCCTGGGCTTCACAGCACAGGACACCCCCAGCCCTCCCCTGGGCTTCACAGCACAGGACACCCCCAGCCCTCCCCTGGGCTTCACAGCACAGGACACCCCCAGCCCTCCCCTGGGCCTCACAGCACAGGACACCCCCAGCCCTCCCCTGGGCTTCACAGCACAGGACACCCCCAGCCCTCCCCTGGGCTTCACAGGACACCCCCAGCCCACCCCTGGGCTTCACAGGACACCCCCAGCCCTCCCCTGGGCTTCACAACACAGGACACCCCCAGCCCTCCCCTGGGCTTCACAGGACACCCCCAGCCCTCCCCTGGGCTTCACAGCACAGGACACCCCCAGCCCGACACCCCCAGCCCTCCCCTGGGCTTCACAGCACAGGACACCCCAGCCCTCCCCTGGGCTTCACAGCACAGGACACCCCCAGCCCTCCCTGGGCTTCACAGCACAGGACACCCCCAGCCCTCCCTGGGCTTCCCTGGGCTTCACAGGACACCCCCAGCCCTCCCTGGGCTTCCCTGGGCTTCACAGGACACCCCCAGCCCTCCCTGGGCTTCACAGCACAGGACACCCCCAGCCCTCCCCTGGGCTTCACAGCACAGGACACCCCCAGCCCTCCCTGGGCTTCACAGCACAGGACACCCCCAGCCCTCCCCTGGGCTTCACAGGACACCCCCAGCCCTCCCCTGGGCTTCACAGCACAGGACACCCCCAGCCCTCCCCTGGGCTTCACAGCACAGGACACCCCCAGCCCTCCCCTGGGCCTCACAGCACAGGACACCCCCAGCCCTCCCCTGGGCTTCACAGCACAGGACACCCCCAGCCCTCCCCTGGGCTTCACAGGACACCCCCAGCCCTCCCCTGGGCTTCACAGGACACCCCCAGCCCTCCCCTGGGCTTCACAACACAGGACACCCCCAGCCCTCCCCTGGGCTTCACAGCACAGGACACCCCCAGCCCGACACCCCCAGCCCTCCCCTGGGCTTCACAGCACAGGACACCCCCAGCCCTCCCCTGGGCTTCACAGCACAGGACACCCCAGCCCTCCCTGGGCTTCACAGCACAGGACACCCCCAGCCCTCCCTGGGCTTCCCTGGGCTTCACAGGACACCCCCAGCCCTCCCTGGGCTTCACAGGACACCCCCAGCCCTCCCTGGGCTTCACAGCACAGGACACCCCCAGCCCTCCCCTGGGCTTCACAGCACAGGACACCCCCAGCCCTCCCTGGGCTTCACAGCACAGGACACCCCCAGCCCTCCCCTGGGCTTCACAGGACACCCCCAGCCCTCCCTGGGCTTCACAGCACAGGACACCCCCAGCCCTCCCCTGGGCTTCACAGCACAGGACACCCCCAGCCCTCCCCTGGGCCTCACAGCACAGGACATCCCCAGCCCTCCCCTGGGCTTCACAGCACAGGACACCCCCAGCCCTCCCCTGGGCTTCACAGGACACCCCCAGCCCTCCCTGGGCTTCACAGGACACCCCAGCCCTCCCCTGGGCTTCACAGCACAGGACACCCCCAGCCCTCCCCTGGGCTTCACAGCACAGGACACCCCCAGCCCGACACCCCCAGCCCTCCCCTGGGCTTCACAGCACAGGACACCCCCAGCCCTCCCCTGGGCTTCACAGCACAGGACACCCCCAGCCCTCCCTGGGCTTCACAGCACAGGACACCCCAGCCCTCCCTGGGCTTCCCCTGGGCTTCACAGGACACCCCCAGCCCTCCCTGGGCTTCCCCTGGGCTTCACAGGACACCCCCAGCCCTCCCTGGGCTTCACAGCACAGGACACCCCCAGCCCTCCCCTGGGCTTCACAGCACAGGACACCCCCAGCCCTCCATGGGCTTCACAGCACAGGACACCCCCAGCCCTCCCCTGGGCTTCACAGGACACCCCCAGCCCTCCCCTGGGCTTCACAGCACAGGACACCCCCAGCCCTCCCCTGGGCTTCACAGCACAGGACACCCCCAGCCCTCCCCTGGGCTTCACAGCACAGGACACCCCCAGCCCTCCCTGGGCTTCACAGGACACCCCCAGCCCTCCCCTGGGCTTCACAGGACACCCCCAGCCCTCCCCTGGGCTTCACAGCACAGGACACCCCCAGCCCTCCCCTGGGCTTCACAGCACAGGACACCCCCAGCCCTCCCCTGGGCCTCACAGCACAGGACACCCCCAACCCTCCCTGGGCTTCACAGCACAGGACACCCCCAGCCCTCCCCTGGGCTTCACAGGACACCCCAGCCCTCCCCTGGGCTTCACCGCACAGGACACCCCCAGCCCTCCCTGGGCTTCACAGCAAAGGACACCCCCAGCCCTCCCCTGGGCTTCACAGCACAGGACACCCCCAGCCCTCCCTGGGCTTCACAGCACAGGACACCCCCAGCCCTCCCCTGGGCTTCACAGGACACCCCCCCCCCTCCCCTGGGCTTCACAGCACAGGACACCCCCAGCCCTCCCCTGGGCTTCACAGCACAGGACACCCCCAGCCCTCCCCTGGGCTTCACAGCACAGGACACCCCCAGCCCTCCCTGGGCTTCACAGCACAGGACACCCCCAGCCCTCCCCTGGGCTTCACCGGACACCCCCAGCCCTCCCCTGGGCTTCACAGGACACCCCCAGCCCTCCCCTGGGCTTCACCGGACACCCCCAGCCCTCCCCTGGGCTTCACAGCACAGGACACCCCCAGCCCGACACCCCCAGCCCTCCCCTGGGCTTCACAGCACAGGACACCCCCAGCCCTCCCCTGGGCTTCACAGCACAGGACACCCCCAGCCCTCCCTGGGCTTCCCCTGGGCTTCACAGGACACCCCCAGCCCTCCCTGGGCTTCACAGGACACCCCCAGCCCTCCCTGGGCTTCACAGGACACCCCCAGCCCTCCCTGGGCTTCACAGCACAGGACACCCCCAGCCCTCCCCTGGGCTTCACAGCACAGGACACCCCCAGCCCTCCCTGGGCTTCACAGCACAGGACACCCCCAGCCCTCCCCTGGGCTTCACAGGACACCCCCAGCCCTACCCTGGGCTTCACAGCACAGGACACCCCCAGCCCTCCCCTGGGCTTCACAGCACAGGACACCCCCAGCCCTCCCCTGGGCCTCACAGCACAGGACACCCCCAGCCCTCCCCTGGGCTTCACAGCACAGGACACCCCCAGCCCTCCCCTGGGCTTCACAGGACACCCCCAGCCCTCCCTGGGCTTCACAGGACACCCCCAGCCCTCCCCTGGGCTTCACAACACTAGGACACCCCCAGCCCTCCCCTGGGCTTCACAGGACACCCCAGCCCTCCCCTGGGCTTCACAGCACAGGACACCCCCAGCCCTCCCTGGGCTTCACAGCACAGGACACCCCCAGCCCTCCCTGGGCTTCACAGCACAGGACACCCCCAGCCCTCCCTGGGCTTCCCTGGGCTTCACAGGACACCCCCAGCCCTCCCTGGGCTTCCCCTGGGCTTCACAGGACACCCCCAGCCCTCCCTGGGCTTCACAGCACAGGACACCCCCAGCCTCCCCTGGGCTTCACAGCACAGGACACCCCCAGCCCTCCCTGGGCTTCACAGCACAGGACACCCCCAGCCCTCCCCTGGGCTTCACAGGACACCCCAGCCCTCCCCTGGGCTTCACAGCACAGGACACCCCCAGCCCTCCCCTGGGCTTCACAGCACAGGACACCCCCAGCCCTCCCCTGGGCCTCACAGCACAGGACACCCCCAGCCCTCCCCTGGGCTTCACAGCACAGGACACCCCCAGCCCTCCCCTGGGCTTCACAGGACACCCCCAGCCCTCCCCTGGGCTTCACAGGACACCCCCAGCCCTCCCCTGGGCTTCACAGCACAGGACACCCCCAGCCCTCCCTGGGCTTCACAGCACAGGACACCCCCAGCCCGACACCCCCAGCCCTCCCCTGGGCTTCACAGCACAGGACACCCCCAGCCCTCCCCTGGGCTTCACAGCACAGGACACCCCCAGCCCTCCCTGGGCTTCACAGCACAGGACACCCCCAGCCCTCCCTGGGCTTCCCATGGGCTTCACAGGACACCCCCAGCCCTCCCTGGGCTTCCCTGGGCTTCACAGGACACCCCCAGCCCTCCCTGGGCTTCACAGCACAGGACACCCCCAGCCCTCCCCTGGGCTTCACAGCACAGGACACCCCCAGCCCTCCCCTGGGCTTCACAGCACAGGACACCCCCAGCCCTCCCTGGGCTTCACAGGACACCCCCAGCCCTCCCCTGGGCTTCACCGCACAGGACACCCCCAGCCCTCCCCTGGGCTTCACAGGACACCCCCCGCCATCCCTGGGCTTCACAGCACAGGACACCCCCAGCCCTCCCCTGGGCTTCACAGCACAGGACACCCCCAGCCCTCCCCTGGGCTTCACAGCACAGGACACCCCCAGCCCTCCCTGGGCTTCACAGCACAGGACACCCCCAGCCCCCCTGGGCTTCACAGCACAGGACACCCCCAGCCCTCCCCTGGGCTTCACCGGACACCCCCAGCCCTCCCCTGGGCTTCACAGGACACCCCCAGCCCTCCCCTGGGCTTCACCGGACACCCCAGCCCTCCCCTGGGCTTCACAGCACAGGACACCCCCAGCCCGACACCCCCAGCCCTCCCCTGGGCTTCACAGCACAGGACACCCCAGCCCTCCCCTGGGCTTCACAGCACAGGACACCCCCAGCCCTCCCTGGGCTTCACAGCACAGGACACCCCCAGCCCTCCCTGGGCTTCCCCTGGGCTTCACAGGACACCCCCAGCCCTCCCTGGGCTTCCCCTGGGCTTCACAGGACACCCCCAGCCCTCCCTGGGCTTCACAGCACAGGACACCCCCAGCCCTCCCCTGGGCTTCACAGCACAGGACACCCCCAGCCCGCCCTGGGCTTCACAGCACAGGACACCCCCAGCCCTCCCCTAGGCTTCACAGGACACCCCCAGCCCTCCCCTGGGCTTCACAGCACAGGACACCCCCAGCCCTCCCCTGGGCTTCACAACACAGGACACCCCCCAGCCCTCCCCTGGGCTTCACAGGACACCCCCAGCCCTCCCCTGGGCTTCACAGCACAGGACACCCCCAGCCCTCCCCTGGGCTTCACCGGACACCCCCAGCCCTCCCCTGGGCTTCACCGGACACCCCCAGCCCTCCCCTGGGCTTCACAGCACAGGACACCCCCCAGCCCTCCACTTCCAGCCAGAGGCACCTCGAGGACGGCACTAACAGTTCAGGGAAGTTCATGAACGGCAATCCACCAAAACGCATGGGGTAGCGGAAGTGACATCACACACACGTACACACGCTTACAAGTGCACATGCTTACACATACACACACTCTTTTACGTAAACTCACACTCACTGCAAGCTCGGACATAACATACATTTCAAAGCACATTTTTTTTACTTACCTTAACTGCCAGTGAATATCATACTCCAGCTAATTGTGCTCCATTTTATTGTTACTCTAATAGTGAATAATGTTTCATTATTCACTATTAGTGTAATAATAGGTTGAGAGAAAACAAAGCAAGTAGAGCCCCATCCGACGTCTATAATGACAAGCTGCCCCTGTGCTCCTGACACTGATGCTGCCCCCTCTCAGGTCAGGGGTCGCAAAGGCAGTGCCAGGGGTCGCAAGGTGCAACTGGGGGTCACAGCTGCGACCCCTGAATGAAGTCCATGGGGAAGGTTGTTTTTTTAATTTAAAAAAAATATATAAGATCAGTTTTTTGTATAATTAAATAAAGTATGGGAAACACAGATGCCCCGTAGATCCCGCCCAATTCGATGTCTGGTGTTGATGCATCATGTGAATAGTGCCCCCTACAGGGACACAGGGATAGCAGCACAAGTTGGCGGCCTCGGTTACAGCTGCTTTCGTGGAGGCTGACAAGGAACCCTGCATGTGCTGGAGTGGAAGCCCGTCTGGGAGTCTTGTGGGATGGGGCTTTCACCTCATGCCAGACCCAGAGATCTGCCCTGCAGTGGGGCACCGGCTGAAGCGGGAGAGGGTGGGGGAGGGGGGGCAGGTTAGTGAGGCTCTCCAGATCCACCAAATTCTGGTTTACCCAACTTGTGACCACAGGTTTGTCCTCTGGATGCACCATAAAGACGACCTATTGCTCCTCCGTTCTTCAAGCCCAGGAAGAAGCACACAGATGCTTCCTTCTGTGGAGTTCTGACATTAGGAACAGTTTTTGAGCCCTCGCTACCAAGAAGTATCTCCGTTTGGGAGAAGCCCTCCAGCTTCAGCACTCGAACACTTGGATCATAAACCCACAGTTCATTGAACAAAGCAACTACAGACTAGATCTATGTAGGAGTATCACATCACAACAAACTCCATCCGAGCCTGGCCTGCAAAGGTAACCTTCAGAACCAAACAGGAAGACACCTCCAGACTCAGAAAACTGCTGCAAAGCCACACCAATGGCTAAACGTGCACTTTACAAATGGCAGCCCAATGGACTATGAGGTTGGGCCCATGTTAAGCAGGATGAGAGGCTGGACCACATAGCCGGAATTCCATTGTTTTCCTTATATATTGTTTATGTTCCTGGAATTTTTATTGTACAATACACATGACTATATTGCATCATGTAATAAGCTTCACGATACGACTTCAGCATTTTTAGGTCTCGGCTCTAGAAGTCGCATGAGCTGTCTCGAAAAGAAACTTGTAGTATGCACTTTGTGTGCTTCAAGGCCGCCCATAGGCGTGTCATTTTCTGGCTCCATCGTCACTCTTTCTCCCCATTTGTCCATGGCATGCATTTGTTATGCCTCTTCCTGTGTTTACCCCTCCCTCCAGGGACCAAGTACACTATCCCTCCACTATCTCTCAATTTATGACCAATTAAGGAACTTCTTTTTCTTGGTTTACCAGTCCTCCTCAGGAGCACTGGTGTTTTAATTTGCTCCAAGCACCATTTTATTTGTTTCCAAATCCCGTGCCCATGCTGCTGCCTGGCTCCTGTTGCACCATGACTGCACCCCCAGGAGCTGCAGCCACCAATTTCTCCTCCTGTGCCAGGGACTGCAGCCTCCAGCGCCCCCTCTACTTGCCCACTGGTCTGTTCCACCATGGACGGGTTTGGCCGCTGCCCCCTCTCATCATCCCAGCACTGCGACTCCGCAGGGCAGCTGCCAACAAGGCAGCCACGACTTGCGGGTCACCATCCGCTCAATGCCAATGGGCCACAGCCCACTGAGTGGGGAGGAGAGGCAGATGGTTTTGTTGTTTAAGAAAGTGGCTTTTCTGATATACCGCCAAGATGGCCACTGCTCGCTCACAGGCTTTAGCCGTTCCAACAGTTTGAACACCGAGCTATGAAGAAAGACATCCTAAGGCAGCCATATCGGGGTCAGTCAAGAGAAAATGGAAGCGACCTTGTTCACGTTGCGCAGATTGTTGCGGCTTTTGCAAAGGGTGGTCATTATTTTCTTAAAGGACATGGACTGACGCTGCACTAGTCTTGTTAACAGTGGTCTCTGCAAAGTCTCTATATGCACATACTGTACAAACACAACCTTAAACTACAATGACAATGAGATGCAACCTTCTTATTCCGGCCTATCTTGTTTCCGGTCTGAAGCTGCTAAGTATCACGGAAAATGTCATTCTGACGCATTCTGGGAGGTGTAGTCTATATTCTGCTCATGGTGCTACAATTGAGGCATGATGAAAAGCTCAGTTTGAGGGGAGGGGATACAACGAGGGAGAGGAGGCTCAAGAGGGTGAGTACAGGCACACCAATGTTATGCACCTTCATGTTTTTGCTTGTGAGATTAGCTTAATGTACTACACTGAGAAGGAGGTCCTGAGGGCACATCTCCAGAGCACTAGAGTTATTACAGCACATCTGTGTAGTGCTTTAATCTTTCAAACTGTGCTTTCATATTATACCCTACACATCTGTGAACTTTGTATTTTTTAGTATATCTTTTATTAATTTTAGAGATGAAACCAATGGTTAAAAGCAGACATTGTACCCAAAAGTGACATTCCAATGTCAGTTAACATGATATTGGACACCATACCTATTCCCGGCAACCTTGACTTCCACCTATGAAACCCCCCTCTAGTCTGTCACCACAGTTTCGGCCTCCATCTCCATCATTATCAGACTAAACATTTTGTTGGGCGGTTCACGCAGGGAGACTTTCCAATTTGTGCCTATCATAGTGGTCATCACTGCAGAGTTCCCGCCAGAAGCTTCACACCTCACAATTCTGCAGGAACCTTCTTGCCTTTTACACTGTTTCTTCCACCATTACACACCAGTCCATATTTTTATCCCACTGTGCAAGGGATGGGCTGGTACCGTCCCAGATGCCCACAGTCTTACAAGATCCTGTCTGACTATCCTGCAGCCCCCAGGATGCTTGTTTCCAGTCCAGGGAGGACCTGTCTTGGCAGTTCAGTCTGGACTGTTCCCATGAGGCACAGGGTCAAGCCTGATTTGCATACGGCTGGGTCCAAACTGGAGTGGCGTAGTGGGCAAAAGAACGATGGATTTAACCCAGATCTCTTGACTGGGGGAGAATGTTTGAATCATTCAGCATTCCATCCATCATTTGTTGCAGTTACACTTTTCACCCTAAGTGGGACGGGTATGTCCAGACGTGGGTTCCTTGCTCACTGTGCCACTGGATTCAAGCTAGCCTGGCTGATGAAGGGTGACATACCCTGAAACTGGTTCCAGGATGCTTGTTTCCGCTCCAGGGAGGACCTGGCTTGGCAGTTCGGTCTGGACTGTTCCCATGAGGCACAGGCTCAAGACTGATTTGCATATGGCTGGGTCCAAACTGGGGTGGCTAGAGGGCAATGGATTTAACCCAGATCCCTTGACTGGGGGAGAATGTTTGAATCATTCAGCATTCCGTCCATCATTTGTTGCAGTTACACTATCCTGCAGCATCCTGGGCCTGCTGTTTCGCATTGTGGAGGGGGGTTGGCTGCTGACCATCGACCCAGCACCGCACCTCTGCAGGGCTGCTGCTAGCCACGACTTGCAGCTCACCATCATCCAGATGGCAAAGTGCTGCAGCTCACTGAGCAGGGAGAAGAGGCAGCTCTCATTGCGAACGTCTTCCCAAGCCAGCACGGGTAGCCGCTTTCCAGTGAAGGGTCGGGTCATGGTTTGGTAATCCAAGGTATAGCGATGCAAATCATGCAGGCGATTCTTAAGAGCCCGATACTCGCAAATCTGTGAGCCATCTTGGCAATCAGCCGCAATTGCTTCTTCCGAGCCATCGCTAAAGCAAAATGGGCATGGAAACACAATCAGAAAACACTAGGATAAGCCTGAGGCTGGGCGTTGAAATGTCCCTCTGTACAAAATAACCTGCCATATGGCTTTTGCTATGATCAGACACAAGTAACATTGTAGGTATGTGCACTTAAGTTCCCACCCAAAGCAGACGGTTTCTTGGTCATAGTGTAGTAGCTTTGCATGGTTCAAAGAATAAAGCGACTACAAAAGACTAACTGAGTAGCCATCTTGGAATGGGATAACAAGGGTATTGTATACTTTACTTCTAGAGAAGACAGTCCAATGATGTTTAATAGTCCACGAAGACACCCTAATAAAAGCTTGTCATTTTCAACAATCTAGAGATCGTCCCATTAGAACAGTTACCCCATCAACAGTTTCCAACATGGAATTTGCTATTCTCATACTCCTATGCATTTCCTGTTACGGCTGAATGCCATATTTGAGAAGCCACTGATGTGCGTGACAGAAAAGTATGCCCCTTCTGAACGCATACCCACTTCCCCGGTTCCACATTACAGTTTGTGAGAATATTCCGCATCGTGATATTCTGGAGTTTTAAACACTTTTGCTTTGGTTGATTCCCCGCTGCAACGCCCCTTTCGCCGTCTCTGTACTTAGGCACTCCCATTGCCGAGACCGATTGGCTATGCCAATGCTTGTTATATATCCGTTTCATTCAAATAAATAAGAGCATATATTACACAAGTATTTCAATTTTTCATGTTACTCATTCTCATTTGACTCGTTTGCAATGCCGATTTCTCGTGGTTCCGGCAAAAAAAAAAAAAAAGTTAACTCCTCATCAGTGAAAGTAGTCACCACTGTGGACAAGCGTGCATCGAAGGAAAAGGCTCCAGTGGCTAAGAACTGTGAAACAAATCATCATCACAGTAGTTTCAAATGCATATGCAGATAAATGATCAATCTTGAAGAAACCATTATTATAGACACCAGTCCTACGCTTAAAAAAAACATGTGAGGGTTGTTCTAGAATTCTTGTGTGTCCCACCTCTAATGTTCTATGACAGGGGTGAACACCATGTTCGGCCTAGGGTCCCGTCTTCTTGCTAAAGGATACCCCTGAAGAGCTTCTTTCTTGGTCTTTGTGGTCCATTTGCCCTTGGTGTATTGCTGCAGATGTGTTTCGACCGCCTGTGCCTATGAGGTTTCCCCAGGACAGGAGCTGGTGTAGACACTCTGCAGGGAGCAGAGAATCCTATTAAAAAATGAGGTAGAGGCTACACTGGGAGAGTAAAGAAAATATTACCACTTACTTCTACTTGAGGTGTGTTTCTGCCATACTCAACGGAAAAATTGGAGGCTGGAGTAAAAAACCCAAAAAAAACAAGTATTTAAAAATGTGTTTAGCCACTAAACGTTTCTGGTGCCCGTTAAGACATTGTGGAGTGAGGCATCCCTGAAACGTTTGGGCAGATTGGTCTTCTCACAGTGGATAAGGCACTAGGGTTGTACAGCTGTGGCCCAAAGAAAAGCTCAAGCAGGAATGTTATGTTCCTAACTGCTGTGAAAAACATACAGTGAATTCAAGAAAATGGGTGCTCACCTTATGGCTCCACAATGCTTGAGGATTTTCATTGGGATCGGGGTACTAAGACCAATGGGCTGAGCCGGCACTGAATGACCCCTTGGGTCCCAGTGACGGGGGCAGCACCTGCACTGAATGACCCATCCCCCCCAGTGAAGGGGGCATCCGCCTGCACTGAATGACCCATCCCCCCAGTGAAAGTGGACACCAGCCAGCACTGAATGACCCCTCGCCCCCAGTGAATGAGTACATCCGCCTGCACTGAGTGACCCTTCGCCCCCAGTGAATGAGGACATCCGTCTGCACTGAATGACCCCTTGGGTCCCAGTGACGGGGGCAGCCGACTGCACTGAGTGAGCCATCCCCCCCAGTGAAGGAGGACACCCGTCTGCACTGAATGACCCCTCGCCTCAGTGAAGGGGGACACCCGTCTCACTGAATGACCCCTCAGCCCCAGTGAAGGAGGACACCCGCCTGCACTAAGTGACCCCTCGCCTCAGTGAAGGGGGGGACACCCGCCTGCACTGAGTGACCCTTCACCCCCAGTGAAGGAGGACACCCGCCTGCGATGAATGACCCCTTGGGTCCCAGTGACGGGGGGCAGCCGCCTGCACTGAGTGACCCATCGCCCCCAGTGAAGGGGGCATCCGCCTGCACTGAATGACCCCTAGCCTCAGTGAAGGGGGGCCTCCGCCTGCACTGAATTACCCCTCACCCCCAGTGAAGGAGGACACCCGCCTGCACTGAATGACCCCTCAGCCCCAGTGAAGGAGGACACCCGCCTGCACTGAATTACCCCTCACCCCCAGTGAAGGAGGACACCCGCCTACACTGAGTGACCCCTCGACCCAGTGAAGGAGGACACCCGCCTGCACTGAGTGACCCCTCGCCTCAGTGAAGGGGGACACCCGTCTCACTGAATGACCCCTCAACCCCAGTGAAGGGGGGGCATCCGCCTGCACTGAATGACCCCTCACCCCCAGTGAAGGTGGACACCCGCCTGCACGGAGTGACCCCTCGCCCCCAGTGAAGGAGGACACCCGCCTGCACTGAATGACCCCTCGCCCCCAGTGAATGACATCCGCCTGCACTGAATGACCCCTCGCCCCCAGTGAATGACATCCGCCTGCACTGAGTGACCCCTCGCCCCCAGTGAAAGAGGACACCCGCCTGCACTGAATGACCCCTCGCCCCCAGTGAAAGAGGACACCCGCCTGCACTGAATGACCCCTCGCCCCCAGTGAAAGAGGACACCCGCCTGCACTGAATGACCCCTCACCCCCAGTGAAGGAGGACACCCGCCTGCACTGAGTGACCCCCACGCCCCCAGTGGAGGACACCCGCCTGCACTGAGTGACCCCTCGCCCCCCAGTGAAGGACATCAGCCTGCACTGAGTGGCCCCTCACCCCCAGTGAAGGTGGACACCCGCCTGCACTGAATGACCCCTCGCCACCAGTGAATGAGGACATCCGTCTGCACTGAATGACCCCTCGCCCCAGTGAAGGAGGACACCCGTCTGCACTGAATGACCCCTCGCCCCAGTGAAGGAGGATACCCACCTGCACTGAGTGACCCCTCGCCCCCAGTGAAGGACATCCGTCTGCACTGAATGACCCCTCGCCCCAGTGAAGGAGGACACCCGTCTGCACTGAATGACCCCTTGCCCCAGTGAAGGAGGATACCCACCTGCACTGAGTGACCCCTCGCCCCCAGTGAAGGACATCCGTCTGCACTGAATGACCCCTCGCCCCAGTGAAGGAGGACACCCGTCTGCACTGAATGACCCCTCGCCCCAGTGAAGGAGGATACCCACCTGCACTGAGTGACCCCTCGCCCCAAGTGAATGAGGATACCTGCCAGCACTGAATGACCCCTCACCTCCAGTGAAGGACACCCGCCTGCACTGAATGACTCCTCGCCCCTGTGAATGAGGACATCTGCCTGCACTGAGTGACCCCTCGCCCCCAGTGAAGGACACCCGCCTGCACTGAGTGACCCCTCGCCCCCAGTGAAGGACACCCGCCTGCACTGAGTGACCCCTCGCCCCCAGTGAAGGAGGACACCCGCCAGCACTGAATGACCCCTCGCCCCCAGTGAAGGAGGACACCCGCCTGCACTGAGTGACCCCTCACCCCCAGTGAAGGAGGACACCCGCCTGCACTGAGTGACCCCTCGTCCCCAGTGAAGGAGGACACCTGTCTGCACTGAATGACCCCTCACCCCCAGTGAATGAGGACATCCGCCTGCACTGAATGACCCCTCATCCCAGTGAAGGAGGACACCCGCCTGCACTGAATGACCCCTCGCCCCCAGTGAAGGAGGACATCTGCCTGCACTGAATGACCCCTCACCCCCAGTGAAGGAGGACACCCGCCTGCACTGAATGACCCCTAGCTCACAGTGGACACCCGCCTGCACTGAGTGACCCCTTGCCTCAGTGAAGGAGGACACCCGCCTGCACTGAATGAGCCCTCGCCACCAGTGAATGATGACATCCGTCTGCACTGAATGACCCCTCGCCCCAGTGAAGGAGGACACCCGTCTGCACTGAATGACCCCTCGCCCCAAGTGAATGAGGATACCCACCTGCACTGAGTGACCCCTCGCCCCCAGTGAATGAGGACATCCGCCTGCACTGAATGAGCCCTCGCCCCAGTGAAGGAGGACACCCGTCTGCACTGAATGACCCCTCGTCCCAGTGAAGGAGGACACCCGTCTGCACTGAATGACCCCTCGCCCCAGTGAAGGAGGACACCCGTCTGCACTGAATGACCCCCTCGCCCCCCGTGAATGAGGACACCCACCTGCACTGAGTGACCCCTCGCCCCCAGTGAATGAGAATACCCACCTGCACTGAGTGACCCCCTCGCCCCCAGTGAAGGGGGGCATCCGCCTGCACTGAGTGACCCCCTCGCCTCCAGTGAAGGGGGGCATCCGCCTGCACTGAGTGACCCCCTCGCCTCCAGTGAAGGGGGGCATCCGCCTGCACTGAGTGACCCCCTCGCCTCCAGTGAAGGGGGGCATCCGCCTGCACTGAATGACCCCTCACCCCAGTGAAGGAGGACACCCGCCTGCACTGAGTGACTACTCGCCTCAGTGAAGGAGGACACCTGCCTGCACTGAATAACCCCCTCGCCCCCAGTGAAGGACACCCGCCTGCACTGAATGACCCCTCACCCCCAGTGAATGAGGACACCCGCCTGCACTGAATGACCCCTCGCCCCCAGTGAAGGAGGACACCCGCCTGCACTGAATGACCCCTCACCCCCAGTGAAGGAGGACACCCGCCTGCACTGAATGACCCCTCGCCCCAGTGAAGGAGGACACCTGCCTGCACTGAATGACCCCTCACCCCCAGTGAAGGAGGACACCCGCCTGCACTGAGTGACCCCTCGCCCCCAGTGAAGGAGGACACCCGCCTGCACTGAATGACCCCTCGCCCCCAGTGAATGAGGACATCCGCCTGCACTGAATGACCCCTCACCTCCAGTGAAGGACACCCGCCTGCACTGAATGACTCCTCGCCCCTGTGAATGAGGACATCTGCCTGCACTGAGTGACCCCTCGCCCCCAGTGAAGGACACCCGCCTGCACTGAGTGACCCCTCGCCCCCAGTGAAGGACACCCGCCTGCACTGAGTGACCCCTCGCCCCCAGTGAAGGAGGACACCCGCCTGCACTGAGTGACCCCTCGTCCCCAGTGAAGGAGGACACCTGTCTGCACTGAATGACCCCTCACCCCCAGTGAATGAGGACATCCGCCTGCATTGAATGACCCCTCACCCCAGTGGAGGACACCCGCCTGCACTGAATGACCCCTCACCCCCAGTGAATGAGGACATCTGCCTGCACTGAATGACCCCTCACCCCCAGTGAAGGAGGACACCCGCCTGCACTGGATGACCCCTAGCTCACAGTGGACACCCGCCTGCACTGAGTGACCCCTCGCCCCCAGTGAAGGAGGACACCCGCCTGCACTGAGTGACCCCTAGCCCCCAGTGAAGGAGGACACCCGCCTGCACTGAATGACCCCTCACCACCAGTGAATGAGGACATCCGCCTGCACTGAATGACCCCTCGCCCCCAGTGAATGAGGACGCCCGCCTGCACTGAATGACCCCTAGCCCACAGAGAAGGACACCCGCCTGCACTGAGTGACCCCTCGCCCCCAGTGAAAGTGGACACCCGCCTGCACTCAGTGACCCCTCGCCCCCAGTGAAAGTGGACACCCGCCTGCACTGAATGACCCATCGCCCCAGTGAAGGAGGACACCCGCCTGCACTGAATGACCCATCGCCCCAGTGAAGGAGGACACCCGCCTGCACTGAGTGACCCCTCGCCCCCAGTGAAAGTGGACACCCGCCTGCACTGAATGACCCATCGCCCCCAGTGAAGGAGGACACCCGCCTGCACTGAATGACCCATCGCCCCAGTGAAGGAGGACACCCGCCTGCACAGAGTAACCCCTCCGCCCCAGTGAAGGGGGACACCCACCTGCATTGAATGACCCCTCCGCCCCAGTGAAGGGGGACACCCACCTGCATTGAATGACCCCTCCGCCCCAGTGAAGGGGGACACCCACCTGCATTGAATGACCCCTCACCCCCAGTGAAGGAGGACACCCGCCTGCACTGAATGACCCCCTCGCCCCCAGTGAAGGAGGACACCCGCCTGCACTGAGTGACCCCTCGCCCCCAGTGAAGGAGGTCACCCGCCTGCACCGAGTGACCCCTCGCCCCCAGTGAAGGGAGGACACCCGCCTGCACTGAGTGACCCATCGCCCCAGTGAATGAGGACATCTGCCTGCACTAAATGACCCCTCACCCCCAGTGAATGAGGATACCCACCTGCACTGAGTGACCCCTCGCCCCCAGTGAACGAGGACATCTGCCTGCACTGAATGACTCCTCAGCCCTAGTGAAGGAGGACATCCGTCTGCTCTGAATGACCCCTCACCCCCAGTGAAGGGGGGCATCCGCCTGCACTGACTGACCCCTCACCCCCAGTGAAGGGGGGCATCCATTGGGCTCGGCCTGCACTTAATTCCCCCTTGCCCTCATGACACAGAGGTGCTAACCCTCCCCTTCTCTCCGCGGGAGCTTGAAGTAGCACGTTTGAGACAGCAAGGCTGGACTGTCTAGCTGCAGTCAAGTGGGAAACCCGTTCACTGAAGGACCATGACCACAGCCAGATGTTACCGATATACAGGCCTCTGAGGTGAGACTCTGGATGCAAACCACAGGGTGTAAACAAACCATCTCCCAGCACCAGGCAGTGTCCAGGGTTTATGTGAGACCAAACTGGCAGATTCAGTTCACCTGGAAGGGGCCTGGTACCCCTCGAGACCAGCACCAGAGGCTACCTGCGACTTGAAACTTGGCCAGTCAGAAGATCTCCCCTTTTCACAGTTTGGTATAGAGGTAATTTTAGGTGGTGAGCAGTATGTTACAGATTGGCACAATCCCTGCAGCATTTGATATGGCCCACTGAGCTATCTCTCTTGACTGAGCAGCAGAGCAGACATGCCTTGGGCCCTTTATGTTGACTGGATTGCAAGTGATACATCGGAGAGCTGCATCTATAGCTATCCTAAAACAAACAGAATTCTTATTAAAAATTAAGACAAACCCTCACCCACCAACCCAGGTGGCATGCTTCACCTTTGGGCTGTCGCTTCTGCCCGACAGTTGTTTAACTGGGCGTAGGGGCTCCCTGAAGGGTGAGGGAGTACTTTATTGGAAGGGGTTGAATCCCACTTGGTCATGAGATGAGGCATCCTGAAACAGTGATTACAGATTCGTTTCTATCAACCTGTGATTCATTTAAATAAAAAGTTTCAAAAGGGATATTTAAAAAAAAAAAAAAGATAGGGATATCGAGGATAACTACTGTTCCTGTATTCCATGGGTCGACATGTTCCGGCCAATAGATATGGTTCCTAAGGCGGCTCAAGACCTTCTTCAGGACCGGGATCCTTACTAGTCGCCGTCACTCATGCACACCACGCAAGCACACAAATTCATGCGTAATGCATTTTATACTCGCTGTATTAGTCAAGATATTCTGGGGAGTACCGCAGGGAGACAGAGCACATGAGACATGCAATGAATTCACTTCACTCCATGCTGAATGATTTGTCCCAAGATTAAAATGTATATCGAGTACAAACTTAAGGCACTGCAACTGCGCGATGGTGGTAGTCACAGGTATACACTCGTGACCCCGTCATTCTCACTCTTACCCTGTTGTCACTAAATGGTAGGCGGCCCCATGGAGGCAAGAACACTGGGAAGTCCCTGTAGTCACACACAATCATGGGCTTAACAAGCATTGGCAACGCCTATAGGTCTCACCTATGCATGAGCTATTGGGTATGCCAATATGTTTTAGCCATGTTGTACACCAGCGGGGCTGCTGCTCAGCATGGCTAACAGTTAATGGCGTGGAGAGGAGTGGGAGTGTTGTGGAGTAGAGTGGAGGGACATAGAGTGGAGTTAAGAGTCAGAGTAGAGTGTCTTAGAGTGGAGTGTTGTGGCGTAGTGTGTCACAGAGTGGGGTAGAGTGGAGTGGCATGGAGTGTCAGAGTGGAGTAGAGTGGCCTACTGTGAAGTGGCTTAAAGTGGAGTGGCATAGAGTGTAGTAGAGTGGCGTAGTGTGGAGTGGCGCAGACTGGAGTGGCGTAGTGTGGAGTATGCATGGTATGGTAGCGCACTAACATTACAGACATTTTCAATTGAAATGACAATTACATTTTACTGATAAAACTATACAGCACACAAAGTGTGGAAATGGCATCACCAAATGTACTTATTTGTTTTGATCATATTAAAATATTTGTTTCCACCACACTTCTGAAATGCTCAAAAATGTGCTCCGTTTGTGCTTTTGAAAGTCTGATGTGTAGGAAGCTGGGTTTCTGTTGCAGTAACCCCCCCACTTTTTGCCAGACTACTGCTGCACTTTGGCTTGATGTGCCCTGGGTCCCTGCCAATCGGGTTCCCAGGGCCTGTGTTCTTTCCAAAAACTGTACCTTGTACTCCCAATTGGCACCTCTCTGGCCACATGTTAGTCCCTTGTAAAAGGTATTGTAAAGGGCACTGTTTTTTTTTTTTTTCTCTCTCTCTCTCCCGCGTGTTTTGGTGCAGAACAAAGTGAAGAGTCGACATGGCACACATCCTTGTGTGCCATGCCTGCAACCCACTGCCCTGGCATAGGTCAGCCACCCCACTAGCTGGGTGCACTATACCAGTGGTGAGGGTACAGGTGCATGAACCCTGTACCCCTACAGTGTCTAACCCAATTCTTAGACATTGTAAGTGCAGTAATGCCATTAAGAGTATATGGTGCTGGGAATGTCATTACAAACTCCACAGCACCATAATGGATTTACTAAAAACTGGGAGGTTTGGTATCAAACTTCTCAGCACATTAAACCCACACTGATGCCAGTGTGGGATTTAATGAAAAATGCACACAGAGGGCATCTTATAGATGCCCCCTGAAAAATGACCAGCCTCTGGTGGGTTTCCTGACTGGTACACACCAGCCTGCCACCACAAGACATGTTTATGGACCCCTGGGGTGGTAGCCTTCGCTCCCTGAGCCCAGAAACAAAGCCTTTCCTGGGCAGAGGTGGTCACACCTCCCCCAGACCAGGAAGAGTCATTTGTCGCAGGGGAGCTTCAAAGGCCCTGCCGCCTTTGTAACGCGACCCCCTCCCTCTCCTGCAATCAGGAGCAGGCCCGATTCCGGTCTCCCCTCCTTTTCGGCAGGAAGACAGGCGGGAAAAATTAGCACAGCCCAGAAGGTGTGCCCACCTCTGCCAACCCCACCCCTCAGGTGGGGGAGGCAAGGTGAAGCCCACTCTTCAGTGCCCGCCATCTTGCAGATGGCAGGCACTCTCCAATCAGGATTAGGGATTGTGCACACTCCCCCACGTGGGGTGCACACACCAAGGGTGTAGTCACCCTAAGGTCAGTAGCCTATTGGCTGCTGACCTTGAGACCCCTAAAACGTCCTCTAAATACAGTATTTAGGGGGCAGCCCTGAACCAAGAAGACAGATCCCCGCAACCTAAGAAGAAGGACGAAAGAAGACGCCCAGCAGAGGAGACTGCAGAGAAGCACTTACTTGGCCCTACCGGCCTGTCTGCAGTTTCCAGAGATCCTGCACCAAAAGTCACCTCGTCCTGCAGTCAGCGACCTCCAGAACCCCTGGGAGGACTGACTGCCTTAAAAAAAAAAGACCTGATCTCCTGTGAACAGCAGCTCTGTTAAAAAGAAACAGTCAAGAAAGAATCCGAGCCTGCTGACGACAAAGAAACCCAACGCCTGGAACAACCACTGCACCAGACGCCTACGGCCCGAGTCCAAGTGGCCTACCGGTCCCAGTGAGGTTCCCCAACGCTCCAGAGTCAGAGTCCACCATGGGTTGACCCCTCCAGGACTCCCCGACGTCGCCTGCAGCCTCTGCACGAAGCCCCCCCCCCCCCAAGCGTCAGTGGCCCGGTAAGGTGAAATCCGACCTCAAAAGACACCCCTGCATCCAGCCGCCCTGCGCCCTGGAGAAAAGAATCCGAGGTGCACCTACATCCCGAGCCCTCCAACTTACCTGCCCAGCTGTCCTCCCGGAAGTCTTCCTGGACCGAGCCTGCAGCTAAATACCAAAACCAGCAATCCCCATTGAAATCAACAGGGCACCAGATGCCAAAACAGCACCCTGCACCCAGCCGCCCCTGCGGGTGTACTTGGGTGCTAACTCGGATCCCCCTTTGCCCTGAGCCTAACACCAGGAGCTTTGCTCCCACAACCTTGTGGCCTGCTCGTGCGCAGCCACCAACCGGAGGCCCCCTATCCCCCATTGGATAACATTGTATTTGTATTTTACATTTGTAGAGCGCGTTATCACCTTCTGCTCTCTAAGCGCTATGAGAGAGAGCCATACCCTAGCACGTGAGGAGATGTAGTAGATTAGTATTTGTATTTGCCCATTGGGCCTCAGCACTCTGCACCCGGCCGCCCTAGTACTGCTGAGGGCGTTTCAAGAGTGCATCCTTGACCCTGGGGGAACCCTGGTTCTAACCCCAGAATATCAACTTGCAAAAACTTCTACTTACCTGCAAACCCTTAACTCAATTTCCTTCCATAGGATTGCATTGACTGCTTTCTTTTTTTTTCTCTCTTCTCTTCTGTCACATTTAGGGCTAGCTGTCTTTCAATTTACTATTGTGTGCCATGTATGCAACGTACTTGATGTCATGAGGTGTTGTACCTGGTTCAACCTGCTGCCATGGGTGTGATTTGTTATGCTCCATTTTCTTTGTTGCTGCAGAGCATGCCATATTCTGACAGCGTGTGTTGAGACTCTTGTCATGTGCCTATTGGATGAATGCGTTTGGGAGAGGGGGGCACAATGTTTCTTTTTAGGTCTCGCTCTGAAAACCAGCGCTTCAGCGCTGGCTCTGAGCGAGACATTTTGTAGTGTGGTTGCAGAAATGCAACCACTCTTTTTGGCTGGCATCGAGTGTGCGGTTACGCGCACAAGGACGACGGAGGTGCCATATGGCTTTCCTCTCTCGTCATGGTGCGCGCACATCGCTACACCATTTGCTCAGCCTGCTACAATCTCTCCTCCCTTCTCCCCCTCCCTTTTCGGCTTTGATGAAGCTCCTCTGCTGCTGGCATTCCCCCTCCCTTCTCGCCCAGCCCTTCTTGTCTAACTTTCTCTCTCTCTCGCCTGCCTCTGCTGCTGGCATTCCCCCTCCCTTCTCGCCCAGCCCTTCTTGTGTTCAATGTAAAGTGCCCGGCTTCTCCTTCAAATTAGGTGTGTGCAGTATCAAATGCCCGAAATGAATAAAGCATAACCGGATACGCACTGTGAACGAACGTGGGCATTTCAGGATGAGATGAAAGCACACATCTGACATGGGACTTAACAGTGGTTTGTTGGAAACAGTTCCAGCCTCTGACTGCCTAAAAGTATGTCACTTGCTGCAAAAAAAAAAACCTACAATAAATGCTTGTTTATTGCTCATTCTCCTGCCAAACTCTCAGCGAATTAACCTCTCTTTCTACCTCTACCTCACTGCCACTCTATCTCTCTACCTCTCTCTACACCTCTCTACCTCTCCCTCTCTACACCTCTCTCTCTCTCCACCTCTCTACCTCTCCACCTCTCTACCTCTCTACCTCTCCCTCTCTCCCTCTCTCTCTCTACCGCTCTGTCTACCTCTCTGTCTACCTCTCTCTGTCTACCTCTCTCTGTCTACCTCTCTCTGTCTACCTCTCTCTGTCTACCTCTCTCTGTCTACCTCTCTCTGTCTACCTCTCTCTGTCTACCTCTCTCTACGTCTACCTCTCTCTACGTCTACCTCTCTCTACGTCTACCTCTCTCTACGTCTACCTCTCTCTACGTCTACCTCTCTCTACGTCTACCTCTCTCTGTCTACCTCTCTCTGTCTACCTCTCTCTGTCTACCTCTCTCTGTCTACCTCTCTCTGTCTACCTCTCTCTGTCTACCTCTCTCTGTCTACCTCTCTCTGTCTACCTCTCTCTGTCTACCTCTCTCTGTCTACCTCTCTACCTCACTACCTCTATACCATCTCCTTCTACCTCTCTAACTCTCTACCTATCTCTCTACCTCTCTCTCTCTCTACCTCTCTCTCTACCTCTCTCTCTCTACCTCACTGCCACTCTACCTCTGCCTCTACCTCTACCTCTACCTCTACCCCTCTATCTCTACCTCTCTCTCTCTCTACCTCTCCCTCTTTCCACCTCTCTCTCTCTCTCTCTCTACCTCTCTCTATACCTCTCTCTCTACCTCTCTCTCTCTCTACCGCTCTCCCTCTCTCTCTACCTCACTACCACTCTACCATCTCCTTCTACCTCTCTCCCTCTCTCTCTACCTCACTACCACTCTACCATCTCCTTCTACCTCTCTCCCTCTCTCTCTACCTCTCTACCATCTCACTACCACTCTCCCTCTCTCTCTACCTCTCTACCATCTCACTACCACTCTACCATCTCACTACCACTCTACCATCTCACTACCACTCTACCATCTCACTACCACTCTACCATCTCACTACCACTCTACCATCTCACTACCACTCTACCATCTCACTACCACTCTACCATCTCACTACCACTCTACCATCTCACTACCACTCTACCATCTCACTACCACTCTACCATCTCACTACCACTCTACCATCTCCTTCTACCTCTCTACCCATCGCTCTACCCCTATCGCTCTACCCCTATCGCTCTACCCCTATCTCTCGACCCCTCTCTCTCGACCCCTCTCTCTCGACCCCTCTCTCTCGACCCCTCTCTCTCTACCCCTCTCTCTCGACCCCTCTCTCTCTACCCCTCTCTCGACCCCTCTCTCTCTCGACCCCTCTCTCTCGACCCCTCTCTCTCGACCCCTCTCTCTCGACCCCTCTCTCTCGACCCCTCTCTCTCGACCCCTCTCTCTCGACCCCTCTCTCTCGACCCCTCTCTCTCGACCCCTCTCTCTCGACCCCTCTCTCTCTCTACCTCTCTCTCTACCTCTCTCTCTACCTCTCTCTCTACCTCTCTCTCTACCTCTCTCTCTACCTCTCTCTCTACCTCTCTCTCTACCTCACTACCACTCTACCATCTCCTTCTACCACTCTAACTCTCTACCTATCTCTCTCTACCTCTCCCGCTACCTCTCCCTCTCTCTACCTCTCTCTCTACCTCTACCTCTACCTCTACCTCTACCTCTACCTCTACCTCTACCTCTACCTCTACCTCTCTCTACCTCTCTCTCTACCTCTCTCTCTACCTCTCTCTCTACCTCTCTCTCTACCTCTCTCTCTACCTATCTCTCTCTACCTCTCCCGCTACCTCTCCCTCTCTCTACCTCTCTCTCTACCTCTACCTCTACCTCTACCTCTACCTCTACCTCTACCTCTACCTCTACCTCTACCTCTACCTCTACCTCTACCTCTACCTCTCTCTACCTCTCTCTCTACCTCTACCTCTACCTCTCTCTCTACCTCTCTCTCTACCTCTCTCTCTCCTCTCTCTCTACCTCTCTCTACCTCTCTCTACCTCTCTCTACCTCTCTACCTCTCTACCTCTCTCTACCTCTCTCTACCTCTCTCTACCTCTCTCTATCTCTCTCTACCTCTCTCTACCTCTCTCTACCTCTCCCTCTCCCTCTCTCTACCTCTCCCTCTCCCTCTCTCTACCTCTCCCTCTCTCTACCTCTCCCTCTCTCTACCTCTCCCTCTCTCTACCTCTCCCTCTCTCTACCTCTCCCTCTCTATACATCTCTACCTCTCTCGCTCTACCTCTCGCTCTCTCTCCCTCTACCTCTCTCTCTCTACCTCGCTCTCTCTACCTCTCTCTCTACCACTCTACCTATCTCCCTCTACCTCTCTCTCTACCTCACTACCTCTCTCCCTCTACCTCTCTCTCTACCTCACTACCTCTCTTTCTACCTCTCTCTACCACTCTCTACCTCTCTACCTCTCTCTCTACACCTCTGTCCACCTCTCTCTACACCTCTGTCCACCTCTCTCTACACCTCTGTCCACCTCTGTCCACATCTGTCCACCTCTGTCCACCTCTGTCCACCTCTCTACACCTCTCTACACCTCTCTCTACCTCTGTCCACCTCTCTACACCTCTCTCTACCTCTCTCTACCTCTCTCTACCTCTCTCTACCTCTCTCTACCTCTCTCTACCTCTGTCCACCTCTCTCTACCTCTGTCCACCTCTCTCTACCTCTGTCCACCTCTCTCTACCTCTGTCCACCTCTCTCTACCTCTGTCCACCTCTCTCTACCTCTGTCCACCTCTCTCTACCTCTGTCCACCTCTCTCTACCTCTGTCCACCTCTCTCTACCTCTGTCCACCTCTCTCTACCTCTGTCCACCTCTCTCTACCTCTGTCCACCTCTCTCTACACCTCTGTCCACCTCTCTCTACACCTCTGTCCACCTCTCTCTACACCTCTGTCCACCTCTCTCTACACCTCTGTCCACCTCTCTCTACACCTCTGTCCACCTCTCTCTACACCTCTGTCCACCCCTCTCTACACCTCTGTCCACCCCTCTCTACACCTCTGTCCACCCCTCTCTACACCTCTGTCCACCCCTCTCTACACCTCTGTCCACCCCTCTCTACACCTCTGTCCACCCCTCTCTACACCTCTGTCCACCCCTCTCTACACCTCTGTCCACCCCTCTCTACACCTCTGTCCACCCCTCTCTACACCTCTGTCCACCTCTCTCTACACCTCTGTCCACCTCTCTCTACACCTCTGTCCACCTCTCTCTACACCTCTGTCCACCTCTCTCTACACCTCTGTCCACCTCTCTACACCTCTGTCCACCTCTCTACACCTCTGTCCACCTCTCTACACCTCTGTCCACCTCTCTACACCTCTGTCCACCTCTCTACACCTCTGTCCACCTCTCTACACCTCTCTACACCTCTGTCCACCTCTCTACACCTCTGTCCACCTCTCTACACCTCTGTCCACCTCTCTACACCTCTGTCCACCTCTCTACCTCTGTCCACCTCTCTACCTCTGTCCACCTCTCTACCTCTCTCTACCTCTGTCCACCTCTCTCTACCTCTGTCCACCTCTCTACCCCTCTCTACCTCTGTCCACCTCTCTACCCCTCTCTACCTCTGTCCACCTCTCTACCTCTCTCTACATCTCTACATCTGTCTAGCTCTCTCTACCTCTATACACCTCTCTACCTCTCTCTACCTCGCTACCGCTCTCTATACTTCTCTACCTCTCTCTCTATCTCTCTCTCCCTCTCTCTCTATACCTCTCTACCTCTCTCTCTCTCTACCTCTCTCTCTCTCTACCTCGCTCTCTCTCCTACCTCGCTCTCTCTCTACCTCGCTCTCTCTCTACCTCGCTCTCTCTCTACCTCGCTCTCTCTCTACCTCGCTCTCTCTCTACCACTCTACCTATCTCTCTCTCTACCTCTCTCTACCTCTCCCTCTCTACCTCACTGCCACTCTACCTCTGACTCTACCCCTGTATCTCTCTACCTCTCTCTCTACCTCTCCACCTCTCTCCCTCTCTACCTTTCTCTCTCTACCTCTACCTCTCTCTACCTCTCTCTTTCTACCTCTCTCTACCACTCTCTACCTCTACCTCTCTCTTTCTACCTCTCTCTACCACTCTCTACCTCTACATCTCTTTCTCTACCTCTACCTACCTCTCTACCTTTCTTTCTCTCTCTCTCTCTCTACCTCTCCCTCTACCTCTCCCTCTACCTCTCCCTCTACCTCTCTCTCTACCTCTCTCTCTACCTCTCTCTCTACCTCTCTCTCTACCTCTCTCTCTACCTCTCTCTCTACCTCTCTCTCTACCTCTCTCTCTACCTCTCTCTCTACCTCCCTCTCTACCTCTGTCCACCTCTCTACCTCTGTCCACCTCTCTACCTCTGTCCACCTCTCTACCTCTGTCCACCTCTCTACCTCTGTCCACCTCTCTACCTCTGTCCACCTCTCTACCTCTGTCCACCTCTCTACCTCTGTCCACCTCTCTACCTCTGTCCACCTCTCTACCTCTGTCCACCTCTCTACCTCTGTCCACCTCTCTACCTCTGTCCACCTCTCTACCTCTGTCCACCTCTCTACCTCTGTCCACCTCTCTACCTCTGTCCACCTCTCTACCTCTGTCCACCTCTCTACCTCTGTCCACCTCTCTACCTCTGTCCACCTCTCTACCTCTGTCCACCTCTCTACCTCTGTCCACCTCTCTACCTCTGTCCACCTCTCTACCTCTGTCCACCTCTCTACCTCTGTCCACCTCTCTACCTCTGTCCACCTCTCTACCTCTGTCCACCTCTCTACCTCTGTCCACCTCTCTACCTCTGTCCACCTCTCTACCTCTGTCCACCTCTCTACCTCTGTCCACCTCTCTACCTCTGTCCACCTCTCTACCTCTGTCCACCTCTCTACCTCTGTCCACCTCTCTACCTCTGTCCACCTCTCTACCTCTGTCCCCTCTCTACCTCTGTCCACCTCTCTACCTCTGTCCACCTCTCTACCTCTGTCCACCTCTCTACCTCTGTCCACCTCTCTACCTCTGTCCACCTCTCTACCTCTGTCCACCTCTCTACCTCTGTCTACCTCTGTCCACCTCTCTACCTCTCTCTACCGCTGTCCACCTCTCTACCTCTCTCTAACTCTGTCCACCTCTCTACCTCTCTCTAACTCTGTCCACCTCTCTACCTCTCTCTACCTCGGTCTAGCTCTCTCTCTACCTCTATACACCTCTCTACCTTGCTACCTCTCTCTATACTTCTCTACCTCTCTCTCTACCTCTCTCAAATATAGCTACAACATCTACGTATAATACGGTACGCTAAGTGGCAGCCGCAGCCTAAAATCACTTCTTGTCCTAAAAAAAAAAAACAATCATTACCATATCCAATATATCTCCCCTTTATGACCTTATAAGTATTTACTTCTGCAGCACAATATCCTTTCGTCAACAACATCAAATGTTGCACAGCTAAACACTTATAAGGTCCCAAAGGCGAGACCTATTGGCTATGCCAATGCTTGTTTAGGTCGAGCCTAGAGTTCATTTACAGACATCTAAATTTTGTTGGTACTATAAAAAAAAAAACCTTTCTTTCCCAAGATAGTCACACAAATCACTCTCACTTTGAAGTCAGAGAAAGAAAAGCAAACACCAAGCTCCCTCAGAAGACAGAGCCTGACATTTGACCTCTGTCTTTGAATGCACAGCAAATGTGACAAGATAGGAATAAGATTTAAAGGCCTGTTTACAGAAAGAGAGGACTCGTTGAAGAATACAAGGATCGATAGTGAGCAAGATTTGCGCCACGGGAGCGACAAGGACATGCCGGACAGTATAAAGCCAGCAAATACAAAGCCAGTAAATGTGGGTTACAAACTGCAAAGCCAATGGTAAGCAATGGTGGAATGCATTCCCTGGGAAGCTTTCAGAATAGCCACAAGAAGTCGTTTTGCAACCAGACAGCTACACTGACTGGTAGGCTGCGACCTAAAAATGACTTATTGAAATTAGAATCTCTCATAAAGGTTCATGGGAGACAAAAGGAACAGAAAATATCTCCTTTGAAAATGGTACTTGCGTCATCAAGGAGAACTGCCCTAGGTAAAACGAATGCGTGTGTCTCCTCCAAATGTTAGCACGTCTAACAGAAAGTACCTTTTTTAAAGGAAAACTTTTCTTGCCTGTGGCACAAACGTACAGCTGGAGTGCGTTGTACGTGATGCTCGTAATGTCATATGCCAAAATGCGTAAGGACGTCGGGGTGTAGGATGTGTCGGTGTCCACCCGTGTTGCTGCAACTATGGCAACAAGTTGTATCGACAAGTCAGGTAGTTAGACTATGAATAAAAACACTGAATGGGGAAAACGATTCTACACCAGATCGGCAAATTAAGCTGTTGGAGGTAGGGGCTGGCCCTGTTCATGCTTACAAGCAGGTGCCCAGGCCCAGCTCTACACCTACCTTAGTTGGCCCCCACAGCCAGCTTCAGGAACGGCGCTCCTACAGGACCTCTCCGTTCTGCTGCATCAGTCCTCCTTCTGCTGCATCCTCTGGTCTTTTACTCTACCTCCCTTTGTTCTTTGCTCTCTTCGAGCTTTTCTCTGATCTCTTTTCCCGCCCTTTTTGCTCCTGCCCCCGTCCGTTTTCTCTCACTCTACTTTTTGCCTTTTCTTTTAGCCTTTTCTTGCCTGATTTTCACTTGATTCTTCCCTCTTTTACACTCTTTGTGCTTTTTTCTGCCATCTTTTGGCCCTTTTTTGCTGCTGCTTCCACCCTTCACTTGCCGCCTTTTATCCCGCTCCTCGCTCCCTCCTCCTCCACCTTCCCCCCCTACTCCCGAGCCTCCTCCTGCCTCCCTCTCCATACCTGCTTCTGCTTTGCCTTCCTGCTTTTTCGCCAGCAACCTAAACTTTCACATCAATGACGAAGCCGACCCTCACTCCGCAAACATCCTCGACATCCTGAACATTGGTCTCTCCAAACTCGTCCACCACCCCAGGCTTATTGCAGGACACGCGCTCGACTATATTCACTTCCAGCAAATGCATCAAATACAGTCACACCACCGAACTCACATGGACCGACCACTCTATCATCCACTTCAGCATAACAACCACCACGCCCTCCCAGCGCAAACCAATACTGCCCTTCCCAGCTGGGACACCAATAGAAGATCTACCAAACAAGCCAGCTGGTACACCAATAACCTCAGGACAACCAAGCATCACTGCAAATACCTTGAGGAGAGATGATGCACCAGCAAAAACCCAGCTAACAGAATCATCTACAAAACTGCACTCAACCTCTACCACCACTAACTATGTGAGACCAAGAAACAAGCCCTGGCATCACACATTGAAGCCAACTCCAATGACAGTAAGAAGCTCTTCTGCATAGTCAAAGAATTCACCAACCCCACAGCAGCAACAAGCAACATCACCCCCTCTCAGGACCTATGCGACATCCTCGCAAAGTTCTTCCACGACAGAATCGCCAAAATCTACAGAAACTTCAACACCCAACCCGGAAGATTTTTTCAACGACCACACCTCCACACTTACGACCTATCCTAGGCTTACCACCTCACCACTCAGGACACCATCACCATCATGAAATCCATACACTCAGGGGCCCCATCCGACCAATGCCCCCCCCTCCCCCATCACATCTTCAACCTAGGAGCATCCAAGCTCTGCCACAAACTTACCACCCTGCTCAACACCTCACTGGATTCAACCACCTTCCCCGAAGCCTGGAAGCACACAAAAGTCAAACCCCTGTTGAAGAAACCCTCAGCAGACCCCAATGAATTCAGCAACTACAGACCCATCTCCCTGCTCCCTTTCACGGCCAATGTATTTGAAAAAGCCATCAACCAACAACACACCATCCACCTGGAACACAATCACCTTCTAGACCGCTCCCAATCTAGAATCCACAGCAACCACAGTACTGAGTTGCCACATTTTGAGAGGTAGCTATTTTGAGCAGCCCCATCCTCTCCTTCTCCCTTACTTCGTTTGTATAGTTACCCTAAGACACAACACAGCACTGCTAGGCAGACAGATTAGTGTGCACAAAGTAACTGTTTTACAACAGAGCACTAGGTCATCCCACTACTATTTTCTAAGCACTAGGATAATGTTTGGTGCCATACCTCAGCCGAGAAGTTCTGTAGCTTCTGGTTTTCAGTATGAAATCTTATTTTAACTTTAATACCTAATGAAGCCATATTGATTTCCTACGTAATAGCTATGAACTGACACCGACTGTATCATAATTACTGGGTCATACTATATCAGGTGCCAAACTTACCACCAATCCTGAAGTGAGTTTTAACGACTTCCAAGGTACCAGGGTGTAATAAGGAGCTCAAAGGAAGTAACTTGGATATCCAAGTGTATCGCTATTGTTTCTAGGACTGTGAGACCCCAGTCGTAAACAGTAACCACCACAGATACTGCCCATTAAACGCAGACTACTCAAGGCCCAAAGAAAAGGCAACTTTATAACAACATGCAACTTCACCAAGCCAGTCCTCACAATCAAGTTATACACCTACTAACAGGGCCTTTTCGGTACATACTTTCGGAATTGTGTGTTAAAAACAAAAATACCTTTACAAGTTTTAAATGTTTAGTGCTGCATATTAGGAACAGGTTCATTGTCTCAATTAACAGGCCTACCTTAGCCCACCCCTAAACATGCCAATATGGTCTCCAATACCGTATATCCATATTTCTCCAACTATGAAGGAGATATAGAACTGGTGGGGCGGGCGACTAAAGGTCAGCCTGAAATGATCTCAAAAACGTTTTGCGCATAACCTAAGGAATCATATGTTAATATTTTTTAAGACTGTCATTCAGGAAGGGAGTGGGGGGAGGGGGGTGCAGGACCATAAAGGATTATAGTCACAAGGGTCTTCAAAGGGGGATCTGTGAGAGTTGGGGCAACTAGACTTTTGAAAAAGCTGCAATTCTTTTGAATGGATTAAACCCAGATCAGTTGACTGGGGGTGAGTGTTTGATTTGCTCTAACACTCCGTCCATGATCCCCTTTGGTATCGCTTTGTTCGCCCTAAGTTGGCAGGGTATGCCCAGACGTGGGTCCCTTGCTCACTTTGCCACTAGATTCAAGATAGCCTGGCTGATGAGGGTTTTGAACCCGAAACATGTCCCAGGATGCTTGTTTCCGGTCCAGGGAAGACATGGCTTGGCAGTTCGGGCTGGACTGTTCCCATGAGGCACAGGGTCAGACTGATTTGCATATGGCCATGTCTGAACTGGGGTGGTGGAGTGAGCTAAAGAATGATGATGGATTAAACCCAGATCAGTTGACTGGGGGTGAGTGTTTGATTTGCTCTAACGCTCCGTCCATCATCCCCTTTGGTATCGCACATTTGTAAATGGCAGAATAGACTATTAGCAAACTGCAAGCTGCCTTGCGCAAGAGCAAGGGCCGTTGAACTCGCTGTAGAAAGTATAAATATAAGTACCAGAGGGTCTCTTCAAGGATCCTAAATGGAAAAAATTTGCTTTTCGAAGCTACCAACGGGCTGAAGACCATAAAACTGTGTGTCTGTCTCTTACACTTCATCATCCAACAAACTGCTACGCGCTGCGTCCCATAACACGATAATCTCACCTCAGTGGTCATCATGTACAACATTGAAACTCTTCCCACAAAGGATCAAAACAAAATCCTTCCTACTACATACCCTACATGGTTAGCGTGCTACTCATGTAGGCAAGTGCTTCCGCACCCACATAAGGGCAAATAAATGCTACATAAATGCTGCAATAAAATACAACTAATCTAGGGCAGAAATAAGATCCCAGATCCTTGAAAGATTCCCACCACTTACGTTGTACAGACCAAAGGCATATCTCAGCATGTCTAGTGCTCTAGGATTAGCACTCACACCTTTATCTACTAAACAGAACATCTGTTTTGGTCACATATTTACCCATGGTTTGGCAGCCAGCCTAATTTAGGAAGTATTAGCGGGTCTGTCGCAGAGTTCAAGTGTTATACAACTGAGAAAGGTATGATAAGGTGGTTCAGGGGAGAAGATGCACAATATAGACTAATGGTGCAAGTGCCAAACCCTGTCGGGCTACCTAGGTCAGCGGAAAGGCATCGGGGCAGAGTAAAAACCTTCAGATGCAGTCCGATTAAAAGGACGCGATCTAACCTAAGACATTATCCAGAATTTCCAATGTCTTTGGAGTGAGATATTGTGCTGAATGGTGTAGAAAGCCATAAGGACCAAAAGAATCAAGCCTCAGATCCCACCTGCAATGTGGTCATCCAAGGCCGTTGCCAGGAACACATATGTGCCCCTACCAGGCGTAATGACGCCCACAAGTGGATCCAGACGGTCATAGGAATCCTCCCCTGCAGCTGCAGCACAATCCCCATTCCCAAAACCTGAAGAAGTCTAAGATGCAACAGGAACTTGCAAACTCTGCTAAGGGGTTTTCAATGGAACAGATTCACCAAAGCGTGTTTAAGGGAACTGGAAGCTACGCTTTCTAGCAAACAAAGAAATAGCACCCAGTGTCTTTGACCTTTCGACTACCTACTACGAGAGTTTTTATGTGGAAAATGTGACAGGGAGAACCCAGGCTCTAGTTATTTCTGCCTCATGCCTGTGAGGTTTTTTAAAGAAAGCAGCAAAAAAGGTGCAAAGGTACCTGGTACTACACAATCTGTCTGCAGGTACCTATTCTGGGTCCCTCTTTTCTCCTAATCTACTAATTACACCCCTAAAGATAGTCTGTGGAGATCCATTTCAAAAGAGAACCTTAGGGAAAATGACACTGAATGTAGGGGGTACGTAGGGCTAGGGTCACCAAAAGCTTGCGACTGGGATTTCTCAGAGAGTCTGGTATAGGTCACTTCCAGGGCCATGTAGGCTTACGGATACTGCATGGGTCATCAACCTGCTCTGTACTGAGAGCTACTTCTGAACAATGAGAACCACGCAGAGCTACTAAAACATTATCACAGCTGCAAGAGTGACCACATCAGACAATATCACAATAGTACATGATTAACAGTAACGAGTATTCAAGTACACCAGACAGGATCACCACAAGCCATGTTACAAAAGAGTTGTTGGTATGAGCAGCCTAAATGTGAATAATGAATTAACAGCCATTGGAGCAAGTGGCTTCTGGCACCAAGGAAAGAGCATCAGCATTAAATGCCCCAACTCTCTATGAATAATCACTCAAACATCACATTGGAAATCAATCGTGTCGTCAATAAATGGCTTATCAGTTTCTGAAAATATGCATGTTGCCATCCAACAGGACGTTTTAATTTTGGGTAATCAAATTCACTTCCCCAAAGAATAGCTAGTTATGTTTCAGTTTTATTCCTTGAAATTCCATTTTTGACTTTTAGTAAATACAGGCTTGGTCACCAAACATCATATTTACAACAGCTTCACAGACAGACTCTGTCTCACAGGTTGATGTATTATCATCTCATGCCAAGGATGGCCACCTTAACAGCACGGATGCCAAAATATCCCAGGGCCAGCATTATGCCAGGTATATTTACAATATGCAAAAGAGGGCCACCCACATGCCAAGGGTGGCTACTCTTATGAACGAGGGGGGTCACAATTGGATATGGGTACTCAAAATATGTCAGGGATGGACAATATTATTCTGGGATGTAATAATTAGTATAGTAAGCCCAAAATATAGCACAGATAATCATTATGCCAGGGTAAGAATTACACAAGATGTGGCCAACAGTGTCCGGAATGGACACTATTCTGCCGGAAGTAACCCAGGTATGCCCGGAAAGGGGGCGCAAGATGCGCTTGGTATTCCCATATGTCTTCAATTTCTACCAGAAAGGGGAAGAAAGACACTTGTCTGCCACGGAAGGTTACCCCGATCATGCCTACCCACTCACAATAAAAAAAAGTTAAGCACACGTCTACAGATGCAGTTATGCACAAACTTGTGTGCACTCGGACACAGGTGTGCACATCCATGCACATCTCACACCCATGCCCCCACACCAAGTGAAACATTTGCCTGGGTCTACTTCGGCTCCGCAAACCAACGATAGGAGTTCACTCCTCCTTGGCATATAAGGAAGGCACCTTCCTAGAAATGGTCAATCAACTTGGGGGGCGAATGCAACCGACAGGCATTGTCTTGCGACCACCAAGAATAGGCTCCCTCCTCTCTGTTGCCCGGACTCTCACACACTTTACCACATAATCCTAGGCAGGTCTGACCAGTCAGCGCTTCCTTTTACATCTGGGAGCAGCAAGTTGATATCTGCAAACGGTTACTAGCCAAGTCAACTTGTTTCTTCTTGAATAAAGCACTGTGTTGTGCTTACCCCCAAGTCCCATGACATGTAATGGTCTTTAGAAATGTGCAGCGTTATGGATCACAACATATAAAGCCTGTGTGCCTGGAATACTTTCCAAGTATATATTTGTATAACTACGCACTTCAGTTTGGGTGCGAGATCAAGGAAACATTTCCCACGATATATTAAGAACCCAGCATCTGTGCTAAACCCCTAAGGAGTGAAAAAGAAATTGGTAGTGAACTTGCAGTCAGATTTCTGCCCCTCTTCACTCCCAAGCCCATCGCCCACTAGACAGTTGCTTTGCTTCCCTTGTCCCCCACCACAGGCTCTGTAAGTGGAGGAGTGCCCATGAACAGACTTGTCAATCAAGAGAGTGTGCTGTGCCATCATCCTGCCAGGTGAAGTGGCAGTGGCGTTAGGCATTGAATTCTGCTTTAAAATTAAATCCAAGTTCACAATCTATTCTCAATCTTTATAATCTTCTGTTTAACAAATGTAACTGTTTTACACACAACCTGTGAAATGCTGGCAGTGCACTGGAATACTGTTGAGTATGTGGGACCTGTTCGATGGTCCATAAAGAGTTTGATCAGTGCAGGCGCTCCGGAATGGGCAGAGGAAGGCACTTCTTTGCGGAGTATCACCCTCCACACTGCACTCTGAGGAGAAGGATCCGCATCTTCAAATACAGGACTGATCTTCAGTATTACTAGACCTCTGGTGGAATCCTTCCTAGATCAGTCATGTCCCCCTCCTGCACCCTGCTTCAGAGCTGTAATAGGACTCCACTTCTGGGACTTAGAGTTCTGTAGGTCACTGGGAGAGAGTAACTGAGGGGAGCGTCCATCTCATCGCTGATAAGGGTGCATAGATGCTGACTTGATGTTGGTTTTTATATTGCTCACCATCTTTCCTAGAGGCAAAAAACACAATTACATCTTTAGGAGACTGTACAGAAACACTTCCTCTAGACAAAATAAAGGAATACAGTTTAGGTGGATATAAAGGATTTTTTCCTGGAAAGAAACTGAATTCCAATGATAACCATGCTGTGTGGGAGAGGGTGAGGAGAAGGTAACAGAGTAATGCTGGTTGGGTTACCATAGAAAGATGGAGAACAGAAGAACTCTGCTTATGAGAGGGAGTGGGAAGCTTGGCATCTACTAAAGAGTCACATCACTGGATACTTCCGACGGTCAATGGTGGGCTCTGAAATGGTCTTTGAGTAAGCTGAAACCCCCCCCAGGAGGGCGTAAGCAGAGGGCTTGTCTAGTAATGAACTATGAGAACATCTACAGGAACTGCATCAGTCTCCACACTGATGCCAGCTACAGATTGATTTGCCACCTAGAGAGGGCAGATCAGTGTTTAGCTGTTTTAACAGATATTAATGCCGGACGTCACTGAAAGATACCAAGCTGTGGAAACAATCTTACAAAAGTTGCTTCTTTTGTAGCTTGGAGTCTTTAAAATTCACATAGCTGGGTGAGAGGAAAAGGAGCCCACCTAGACTGATTCCTAATGCATACTGTGTGCGATGGCTGCATAAAATTATTGTACAACATTAAAACCTCTACTTGAGGCGCCATGCTACTGCTACATACTGGGAATACATTCTAAACTGTTTTAATAATAATTGTGGGAGTGGAAACAAGATGGAGAAAGCAGACTGATCGATGTGGAAATCTGATATTACTAAAGGTCTCAATGATAAATGCAATAATAATAGAATCAGTGGTTCACTAGTGACTTTTCAAAAGTGAATTATTACTTTTAGTGTATAACAGATTACACAGTTGAATGCAAACAATGGTCATTGACACAAACTAGCCTCTCACTTGATACACATTTGTTTTTTAATCTAGTCTAGTGGTAAAAAACTTTTTTTACACGTCCATATACACATAAAATAAGGTAGCAAAAAGGTGCTCAGGATCCCTTTTGTTTACACAAGGTAAATACCAGTAAGTCAAAGAAAGTGTGTAAACAAAATATCAAAAGCCAGAAGACAAACAGAATATTAATGGGCTGTGTATTCTAATGAATCCAGTATCGCAGCAATAGCTGTGTTCTAATAAGGAAGTCTGTTCGCAATGATGCAGATGATGTTTTTGACCTGGTATGTAAATTATAAGGTCATCTTCAGGAGTCCACCATTTTGTTGTGGCATCATCTACTACATGCATCATCTTTCACAGGCTACTGACAATTTTGGGTATAGACATGTGAGATGCTGATGAAGATGCAGACACTTGCAAACATTCTACTTACAAATCTCTGTATTATTTTAGGTAAATCACATGTTTCTTTCCAGCGCTAACCTCATGAGAATGTTGTGAACTGTGGCTCCAGGTCATAGAGGTCATGTTTCTAGTCAGACATCGAAGTTTGTATGAGACACGGCTCTCCCAGTCTGAACAGTAGATGCCAAACCCTTTCTTTCAAAAAGGCTTTCCTTTTTTGGGGGCAATTTTACCATTATCTTCATTTTTCTTTTTTATTTTCCAGCTGTGGCAGGCTGAGTTGAACAAGGGTATGGATCCCCCTGGGAAGCTTTGGGAAGTCACAGAGAGGTCTTCTGAAGCAGGGCGTGTGTAGGCAGCCTCTTGACTTCAGAGAATCTACAGGATACAGCGCATGGACTCTTGGTCTAGGTCATGTACGTGGCTGGGCAGAGTAGAAGGATTACATGGAGATTGTATCTCAAGGACAAAGGAAGCAGATGTGTCTTTACAAATGAAACACCGGCAGCAGATGTGAAAGAAAGGCCGGCCTCAGCGCACCACCCAATCAGCACTTTGACTCTGTAAGGGACGGATAATCAAATAGCAGCCCATCATTGTAGCTGGAATGCACTATATGGTAGTGGTTATTCTTTGTGAACTGATAACAGAAATACTCGCAGGATTCGACTGGCGTTGAGAAAGCAAATAAGTGCATCCAATTGTGGCAAAGGAGCCCTTAATGTTGATAGATACGTCAACGGTTAACTTGCCACCATAGATTTGGTTGGGCATTAAGGAATCACCAATTGCATGAAACTAAGGTGTGTGGACCATAATGTGAAATAGACATTCAGCAGTAACACCTGGTGAGGGGGACGGCTTTGGATTGATGTTTATTAATTGTGAAGGATAATGAGGGCACAGTGTTCGCCTTTTTGAATCAAACTTTGTAAGATACTGGCAATCTTATCTTATGCAGATTTATAAAGCGCGTAGCTACCCGGGGGATTCCCAGTGCTAGGTGAGTCAAGTGTACATCTTTAATCATCTGGAGCTATAACCTGGATAAACTAATGAGGGTAAAGCCATATTGTGAGCATTTTTCTAAATTTAATCTTATTAGGTTCAGTTCTTCGTTCCATTGGCACAGAGTTCCATAGTTTGGGAGACAGACAGGAGAATGATCGTTCACCCTATCTAGATCTTTGGATGGGCAGGACCTTCAGGAGACCTGCATTAGAAGATCTTAAACTCCTATAAAGGATATAGGATGACAAAAGCGCACTAATCAAAGGGGGTCCCCTATGGTTAATACCCCTATAACTCGGGCCCGACCCTAGAGGGTATGCTACTCAAGCCAGTTGTCCTCATCTAATGACACTGTGGCAAGAGGAGTCTCCTTCGACTGTCTTCCTTTCTCATTCATCCAACCAATTGATCTGGACTTCCAAGTTTTAGGTTTACAACTCTTGCAAGCATTGCATGCTGTCAGCTTCTGGCTGGATGGCAAACAACAGGCACTTACCGCAGGCACCAGTGTTTTCCACTTTTCTTGAGTAAAAACAAAGGTTGACTTTAAAGCCCAGAAAGTCCTGGAGATCCGGCTGACATCTTCAATGTCTAGAACAGGCTCCTGACACCCACAGTATGTTGGTAAAAGATTATTCGTTTTTTTGTAAAAACATTTCTTTATTGAAGCATTTGACGCAGTTTAGGAATCATTTTTGGGTGCTAGTGCACCCAAAGATTATTCCTGAACTAACCACTAGATGGACGTATGAGAAACCTGAAAACCCACAAAAGACCCATGCGGCATCAAGCAGGACTATCAAAAAATCAAATATCAGCGAAAATGGCCAAAAACAGGAGTAGCAATGCAGCCCCAAGTATAATTAACAATACTGTCCCTTCTCACAGCCTTGGATCACCCAGGACTCCCTGGTCCATCTAGCTTCCATCCCGGTCTCTCCGCCAGCATCAAAAGTAGACTACCAAGCGTCACCTTCAAAATTCCTGAGCATCATACACCCACGCTCAACTGTTTTTACGTACCTGGCTGGCCAGGTTGAGACATGCCCACACCTGCCATCTGCTGCTGGTTTTGGCCCATGGAGATCTGCACCTGCTGCAAGTTTGGGCCACCAGTCATCATTCCACCAGAGCCAGGCTGGCCCCCAACACTGGGCCCTCCCGGGCCAGTGGGACGGCGGTTTGAAAGGCCCTTTCCAAAGGTCACTGCAGCCACTAACGCACTGGTGTCTGCAGGGTTAAACGTAGGCTTACTCTGGCGCAATCCTAGAGAATGAAAACAAAACCAAAAAAACAAATAAGACAACTAGCCATAGGCGTGCGATCACCCAGAGGAAAGAAACTGAAACAGCACCAGTATTGAAGACCTCCCTTGAGCAGAGACCGGTACAGCAGCAACCCCCGAACAAACCTCCGGGAATATGAAAAATACACAAACCCATGCACTATTTTCCACTTAAACAAGTGACTACATTGTTATTATAACCACCAATATCATTGTACAAACTCCAGACAACTTTGAAAACCATTGGCGACCATGGCATTATTTCCTCCACTTTATGTAGAATCTTATGTGCTGATAGATTCCAGAGGGAGGTGGCCTTCTCGGATACAGCTTGAAAATGCTGGGGCGGCGGTTGTGACCTCCTTTTCAGATAGGAAGTTCGAACAGATAGCGGAGATTAATGAAATAACCAGCACTAGAGACGAAGTGTTACAGGGACGCAGCTTTAGCTTCTCTGGCAGCAGATTCTCTGTGATCACTAGCATTAATGTGGCATCCAGCAATGAAAACCAACAAGGAAGTGTATCCAGAGGACAGTACATTAGAAGAGTGCTTTGAGAAAAGATCTGGGTTATGAAAATTAAAAAGAACCCAAGTGAGTGTAGAGTTGAACATGGCTTGTTGAAATACCAGAACTAGGCAACTAGTAATGAGCTCGAAAAAGGGTCCACTGGTCTGGGGAGATGAGCCTTAGATCACAAAGTGCTTCAGGCGGGGATTCCGTAACTGCCAGGTTCATATCCTTCTGGAAGACGATGAGTGGCCCGTGGCACAGAGAGAGGGGAGCAGAGTGAGAGGGGGGATCCTGGTTGCATTTCAACAGGTGGTGGGAGAAGAAAAACTAGGATGTGCTTTGCTATTAGCCTCAGCATAAAAGGCCTTTGTTGGCTTTTTCATGTCACTAAAGGCTATCTCGCTCTGTACGTTTTTTAAAGGCTGTAGTATTGAAATGTAATAAGTGAGTATTGCTTCCATGGGAAGGATATGCTTTTTTGTTAGCACCTGTGGGCAATCAAGGGGCTGGAAGCAAGCCCTTTTCTTGGGATCTAATGGCAGTCAGAGGTTGCTGCACAATAACTGGAAAATAAGGTTGTTTGTTTGTGTGCCTCTGATGTGCTTGGACCACAACACATTTAATAAATTGATGTCTAGGCAATTCCTAATTTTAGAAACGAAAATGGCTACATTGCAAGTAAATTAAATACTGTACACACTGAACACAGACATCAAAAGTCCTGAGCACATTCCGGGGTAGTATTGCAGCCCCAATAGCATTTCCAGCTCCTACGCTGTCTGCAGGTGCTATTTTTCCGTTTAACTTCGAACACTATGGCCTATGTTGTCCTACAGGTGACAGTTTCTGTAGACATGGGACTTCACAAGTGCATTCAAGATCTGCCAAAGGAGGAGAACCAAACACACTAAACCAATGTTACATAGCTTCACAATTGATAGGTCTTGCTCTTTTGGTCAACTGCACTGTTCCAGTTTCACGCTGTAGTTCAAAAAGGTGGTACAGATTGTGGGGGCCAGTGGTATGCTCAAAAGGACAGCCGCAGACAACGGTGAGCACGATCTTGTGCAGAACCACATGTGGAATCCAAAGGAGCAGAGAGCGGTGCCACGTTCTGTTTGTCTCACGATTGCATTTCGTCAGCTCACTGGAGTAAGGCAGCGAGTAACCAGTTTACCTCCAACTCCCAGGTATAAATTAGAGATGATGGTAAGAGGACAGAACCCTGACTCTATTGTGCAACTTACTATTCTAACAGCGTTTAAATGTATTTCTGTGACTTATTTTAAATGCAAAGTGTTTTTAAACGCCATATTTTCATTCAAATGTGTTTTCTGTGGGAATAAATAGGATGTAATAACAGGATATATAATGTAAAATCTCTGGGGCCTGAATGCTAGTAATTAAAAGTAAGAGGCTGCCTGATAAAGCCTCATCCCTGCAAGATCGCTTGTTGCGTTCTTAAAAAACACAGAATGGATTTTCAACAATCTAACACAACATTCCCAAACTACCAGGAAAAGCACATAATGTAGGCAGGTCTATGCGCTCTGCAAGTTAAAGTCTCAATACAAAGGACACCCTGCATCAGGAGGGTATGATACACACATTTAAATGTACTGGATATAATACCCGGGTACCATAAGATATTCAACGTCTCCAGCGCAAGGGAACAGGTCTAGTTGGGGAGTGTGGAGACCATGTGGCAGCCTCATCAAGTTCAGAGACCCTACTATAATAGCTCAGGACATGCTAGAGAACAGGTTCTGCTGGGATCCTCGTAAACATGTGGCTTCTAAAACAAGTTAGAGAGTTTCAGAGATCTTACCTCGATGGCACACGCTGTTCTAAGCCTCTGACTCTACAAACTAACCACGCAGGAGAGAACACCATAAATGGGGAAGTGAATTCTCCTCTCCACTCCACCATTCCAGTCTCAACTTTAAGGGTTTTAGAGATTGATTCTCTCAGGACAGCTCTGTTTTTGAAAGTAAGAAACACTCATTCTGCAAGCTTCCCTTCTTTCACTGGACCAACACCATCATTTGGTCTGCAATGGAAAAATGAAGATTTTTCAGAAATAGTTACAGCTGTAATTTGCAGCTTTCATATAAACTTCCTGCCATCTGCGGTTGGTCCTCTGATGGCATGTGCCTTACTCCATCTGCTTCACAGTTGCATATTTCAGGACTTCCAGCACAGCGAATGGGCAGAGAAAGAAGAGCAACTCCTGTGGCGAGTCTCTGATAAAGTCATACAACAGTTGTAGGCCAGACCCCAGCACTGCAAACATAGTTAAAATCATCAATCGCCCCTTCCCAGAAACCATCTGTCTACTTAATGCTCCTAAATGCACATAAAACACTTCTGACAAATGTGATCTCATATCTCACCTTATTCCAAATGCTCTCTTTATTATGGAGACTCAGCTCAGCACCACACTAACACATCTTAAACTCTTCTAAGACAGCTACAACATCGTCCACCACATACACTTCCACAAAACTGGTGGCAGCCTCGCCATCAGGAAAAAAAAAATCTTTCTTCTTTATCACCCTCTTGCACCACCCCTCCTACATTATCCAGTTTCACTCCACCATCTTTCATCTCATCTCCACCCGCCGGCAGATGACAAAAACCTTAACTTCTATAAACTTACCAACTCAACATCCTACTTTGACACTACCTAACTTGGTGACATCACCAGACCAGATTCATGAAGAATCTTAAGTGGACCTCTCCTTCTTTCTAAACCTCACCTCCTATATAACTGCAGCCATCCACAACCTTGACAACAACCTGGACCTCCTCCTCTTCACTTCTCCCGTTCTTACTCAACTACAACATCGCTCTATAAACTGGACCAACCACCTTGCCTATCTTTTCATACTGTCATGTTAAGACCCTACCAAAAAGGAGCAGAAATCCATGGCAATCACCTCCAGGAACTTGATAAACAATCATCCACATCAGCCGAAAGAGCAAATATGGTCTACTCAAAAAGCAGACAAATGATGTAGACATGTTCCAGAACAATTTTAAGTCCGTTCTCGAGGTCCTTTCTGAATGCCAAACATCCATTAGACCAAAAAAGATCAAAACAAATACCATCGCTCACTGGTAGGCACAAGACCTAAATGATAGCAAACTGCTATTCGGAAATCTTTAGAAGAAATACAGCCCCACACATTCCCCTAAAGAACTCCTTAAATCAAATTACACATTCCACCTCCAACGTCTCAAGCTGTAAAGGAAAATCGGACTGCTAAATGCTGCCCATCTCAGAAACACATAATAAAAACAAAGCACTGATCAATGCAGTAAAACAGACATAAACCTGGTACCACCCACGATCCCGCATTCTGACCAAAAATACAAAAACATAAAATCCCCCTTTATCATCAAGATCTCCATCCCATGCCACAATCTCTCAAATCTCCCTCAGAAATCCTCTGCTGCACCACCACGTCACATCTTTCAACTTCTCATTTCTGATGGCCTGCTCATTCCTCAAAGCCTCTTCATATTTCATTTACAAACATAGAGGCATATACTACCATGGTGAAGAAGCTGGAAAGGTTGCTTGGATACCTGCAGTCTAGAGTCCGATACCACCAGCATCTGGAAGGAGTTCATAAGTCTGGGGAAGGAGGTTAGGTCAGCTTAAACTGAATGCATCTTCTGTCCCCACTCGTCTTACTGAATGACCTTTTATAAATGTTCGTCCATGCTCCCGTAACCAGCTTTTCGGAGAACATTAGGAACATAATCATTGTGCTATGCAAGTATTTTTCTGGACCTTGAGATGAGGATTGCACAACAAATATCCACAGTAAAATAAAGGAAAATAGATTGGTCCCTAGATTCTCGTATCCACAGAACAGACCGTGTCAGAAGAGCATGGAAGTGATTTTCCACATCGGAAGTTAAAGAATCCTGTCTGGTGGCAGAGGAATATTCCAAGCTTGGTACCATTAGACGAGACTGTCAGAGTGCAGGAAACAAGCAATAGTCCCATCATCTTCTAGACTCACCACCACTCTCTGACTCCCGTTCTTCTTTGCTTATCTTCTCCAGAAGGCTACTGCACATCTTATTAAGGCTCTGGATCTGTTTCTAGAAACACAAGCAGTACAGATTTAAGGAGGCATCGAACCAAATGTGCTTCACTTAGCCTCTGGTATAAACTGCTGCCTAATGGACCAAGGGTCTGTACATTACAGCAAACACTGCGTTAAACTCAGGACTAGAGAGGCTTAACTAGCTGCTAACCTAAAGAGTGCTTTATCTCACTGGTCTCCCTGCACCTTGCACAGCTTCTAGTGAAGACTTCTCACTAAACCCAGATGCCAAAATGATGTGTCTGAGAACAGCCTCGACCGGGGTGCATGCAAATTTCTAGACTAAAATACTGGAATGCCACCTATACCAGCCTCCCAAATAAGGAACTATTCAGGCGCCAGAGAGTACAGACCCTGACGGCCTGGTTCATCTTTCGTCTTCAGTGCCGAGACTGCATCATGCAGGTCACAAAACTCTCCACTGACTGTCCAGCAAGGGAAGATCACAGTTCAAGAAGAATCACCCAGAAGCCACTTCATGATTGTACCCCAATATAATATTATGAACAGCCCACTGGAATCACATGAGATCCCTTAAATAAACTTGAGACACAGCCAGCCAAGCTTAAAGATGTGGAGACAGGGCCATTTGTAAAGGAGTAAACGAAGATCTGTCTCTTTAGAGAGGCTTTTGACGTCCCTAAGCCAGCTATACTCCTTAATCCATACGTCACCTAGAACCCTTCAACATGGTATGCACTTCCCACTCGGATACCCAAGAACAGCCAGTGTTTTCCTCTACCCCGTTTGGCCTGTTCAACAATAATTCATGGTGTTTTCAAACAAGTCGTTGCCATTTTGCAATCTATATGGAGGTCTAATGGTAGAACTTCTCAGGAGGATGTACAACACCGAGACAGCCAAAGAGTGATGGCTTTGAAATGCTTGAGTTAATCTGAATTACTGCGAATTATTGTGGGTGCACTCCATTCCATGTTTTTTTTTCAGGTTTCTGTGCATGTAAAGTCAGAAACCAATCATTACAGCCTTCGATCAACCATAAGAAAATCAGTCTTGGCCTGGCCCCCAAAAGAATGGTCCAATAAAAAGGCTATGCTTGCACAAACTAATTTGCATACTTTAGGCACAGGTCAAGGACTTGACTGTTTTCTCTGGTAGCCGTTACTTTAGCGCCTAGATACTGACAAGAGAATAGTGCACTATAGAGGTGTTTGTCACACCCTCGCTAACTCATAGAAAGTAGATAACTGCCACCACTCAAGTTTTCAGTTTTAAAGGCACAGTAGGAGTAGAATGGAAAAAAACTGTACTATAACCAACATTGCTGGCTGAGCCCCCTCCTTACGGGAAATGTAGCTTCTGAGTTTATTCTTTGTTTAATGCTAGTTTCCTACCAACTTCACAAAATGGAATAGATTTCATACAGTATGCAACGGTGTAATGGTCTACTTATTTTCAAGTAATATAGAAGAACGAATATTTAAAAACAGACGTTAAGGCAAAATTGGGATGTACGGCAACTTTAACAGTCTGAAAATATAAAACTATTTTTAGATTCAATAAAATCTATTTAATAGCCAGGATGCAGGGAAGGTGGCGCTTAATTAGGACAAGTGGGAACAGCGACAATGAACAGGCGAGGATGGCGAGCACCCCGAGCTATGTGCAGTGTTTGCAGACAAAATGAAGAGTTTGAGCTGAGCTGCGTGTATGCGCTTGTGTTTTAGAGACATTTCTCATGCAGGAGGCAAAGCCTTCCTTTGCAGCGCAGACACTTCGCTCAGTCCATGTCCTTGACACTGGTCAGGTGGGTGAAAAGAACAGCGGTGGGATTCTAGACGTCAATCTACTCTCTCCTGCCTGGAGGCTGCTGGAAGTTATCCTGCTTGAGTGCCCTGTTTGGCCCTGAACTTGACTGAATGGTCAGGTTCTCCAGGTTGATTACCTGTGCAGGGGACAGAACAAAGAATACACTAAATTGTGGTGGTACTGGGGCCAAGTGTCCCAGTGAAACACACTCATATGGACTGCTGGAGGTCTAATGGGGAGCAAAGCTGCACTCTAGGACTGTTCTCCTCTTGGACCAAAGCCTCTAGAGGACATATAATGTTAGACACAATGCATTTAAGTTCTGCTGTAAAAACATAATAAGCACTGCCTGGCCCCTTATGCCTTCAGGTCCTGTGCGGCAGAGGAAGTCCAGACAAGGAAAGACAAAGAAGGAAGAGCATTGACAAATCTGATCTGTACATCGGGTTCTGACAGCAAGTTTCCTCGAGTAGGGACACAAACATAACAGGTTCTGGGCCACTGAATGAACTTGCGTGATTGAGAAAAGTTTTATACAAAGCTCAAAGCCTTCTGAAGCAGTACAACCTTTCTATACAACACAACACCGCTGAAAGCACATTCTTCAACACACGCTCTAAATAAGTCTATCAAATCAAATGTCCCTCTGCATTTTCTCAGTCAGTTAAATCCCTGGCTAAGGTTGACGTTTTAGGGGCGGGGACTGCAGAAATCTTCATGGACAAAAAGAAAAAAACGAATCCTACCACAGCCGCTTCAGGGGTGAGACGAGCTGCCTCCGTGCTCAGTTGCTTCTCCTGTTCTTCCACCTCAGGGTCTGGCTTGGTCCTCAAGTGGTCTGGGACCACCTCGTGGCTGAAAACAGGGACACGTCCCTCCGTCAACCGCTGGAAGGAGAAGTGACATTGGAATCATCATCAGGCTCCGCATCAGATACTGCCACAGTTGATTCTCAACTCATTAAAGTCCATCCGCAAGTTACAGATGTTTGTAATTACAGGGAACACCATTAACTACAATGAGCCCTTGAAAACAAATTTTAATTAACTTCCTGCAACCATGAATCTGCTATAACACATTTCACTGCAGCAAATGTGGTCTTCTCTCATTCTTCCCAAATTCACTCTTACACTAGCCATACTTTCCTTCACTGTAACCCTAAAGCATAATATAGTCATTGCTGTACCTTAATTTGATTGTAACACTCACCCTAAACCTATTCCTAACAATCACCTTTATACTAGGAAGGACTCTAACCCACGCCATTATCAAACCTTTTTATCTCGCCTTCACTACAACGAACAGAACTCTCAAACTCATTTGATTAATGATTCATGTGATGTTTTCTTTGTAATGGCTGATGTCTGGACTTTCTGTAAAGATGGCCTCAGTTGTAGGAGCACTGTTATAACAATTCTAATTTAACCAGCTATTGTAAGGCGGGATAAAGACACCCCTGCCCTTGACAAATCTCCTTTCTCACTGTTGAGTCAATGAGTTAGTGCAGCAGCTTGCAGAAGAAGAAGCAATCATCTTGCAGCTGCCACTGACATTTAAGAGTCAACTGGTGTGGTTGGTGTTGCTAAGTCCCCAATCACCCTTTAAGACGCACAACTTTGCTGGGGCAATTCTTTTTTTTTAAATTCTTTGGCAATTCTTTTTTTTTTTTAATTCTTTTTATTGATGACAAAAGAAATCACATTACAGGAGTGCACAGAGATCGTATACATATTCAATAAGCATTACTTAGACCATATCATATATTATCTTGCTGTTCATTCCTACTCTATCCTACGCTAATCTATACCTCACTCACTCTGGGAGAAGAGGGAAGAGTTTGCCCCATATTTGTTCCCATTTCCTCGGGCAACCCCAAGTTTCATATAACGTCTTTTCTGTTAGCATACACCAGTCCATGTCTTTTTTCCAAGCATTTATTGTTGGCGCAACAGGGGCACCCCATAAATTTGCTATGTTTTGCTTAGCTACTACCATTTCCAGCGTCACCCAGGTCTTTTCCTTGCTTTGCAGATCGGTTGGTCCCCAGACATTGACGAGGCACCATTTTAGATCGAGCTCCATTCTTGTCCCTAGCACCTCTGCCATACAGTGAAGCACTTTTACCCAATACCCTTTGATGTGTTCACACTCCCAGATTATGTGAATAAACGTTCCCTCATGATTGCACAGTCTACTGCAGTTGGGATCTACCCTATACCCCATTTTAACTAGCGTGTGATCTGAGAGATCTATTCTGTGTAGGATCTTGAGTTGTATTAACTTAAACCAGGAGGAGATTGCCACTTCTTTCGGAGAGGCCAATGCCTCTAGTGCTGGGGCAATACTTAACTTTTATACATGGTAGAGTAACTCAAAGCAAGAATTGTGCCATGTGGTCTGCCCCTGCTTTTATCAACAATCGAGTTGTGGGTGTATTTTATGAGCAGAGGAATCTCTGCCTCCAGCAAAACCAGGGTACTTAGGTTTTGAAACAAATGTTCCATGTCTTGATGGCCATGGATACGGGGAGATGTCCGTGTCCTACAGAACTGCGGAGTTAACCATTTTTACGCATTAGCATGCGATTGCCTGCACGCATGGCCAACCACTTACCATGATCTCCTCATCGCGGTCTGGAGACAGGATAAGTGGGATGATGACCTGGTTCCTCAGCAATGGAGTCTTGTCATTCTTCAGCACCTTATTCAGAGTACTGAGCTGTCCAGAAAGCAAAGCAAAGCTGTCCAGCACTGTCGGCCTGTGGAAGGAGGGAGGGATCAGTATTAAGGGTTATGGGGTTCGGAATGGCTAAGTAAAACAAAGAGGGGCCCAGGCATGGAATGGCTATAGAAGGCAGGATATTAAATAACATCCAATCCAAATTCCAAAAGATGTATGAAAATAACTTAGCCTGTAGGTGTTAGCAAGGAGGACAGGAGGAAGGCAAAACAATGAACTATTCCAAGATCAAGCCCTTCCATCTATCCCATCAATCGCAGTCCTTACTATGTATAAGTTGATGAAATCTGTAGAGCGCTTAAACTGTAAGATATCTGGTGCTAGACAACTAAGCAAAAAAACAAATCAGTATGTGGTTTCAAAAGCTACGTTTTTAGCTTTTCACTGATACCTTATCGATCCCAGACAAGGGCCCCATGTTCCTCTGGCCTCCAATCCAGCAAATACTGTAAACAGTCCTGAATCAAGTCCCCTCACTGTGCTCTGCCTCCAAACACCAAGTAACATCAAAATAATTACAAATACATACTTACATGTTTGTAGACCAGTTTAACTAGATAGGCATCTCTCCACTAAGACCCACACTAAACTGTCTTTGATTCAGCTATGAGAGACAGCTCTAACAACCAAAAGGACGGGTATTCGTGTTAAAATTCACCCAATCACATGCCGGGCCAAGCACTCAATCATTTTATGGTGCCATGCAAAGCTTCTTAGATAAATAACTGCATTTATGTTCCACATGGAAGGATTTTCTCACTGAGTGTAGTGCATGGAGCACGGGCAGAATTTGGTTTAAAATACAAAGAAGTAATTCACCCTTGCTCCATCTTTTGACGGCGCAGGCTTCTACCAGAGTAGACTGGACAAAGCAGTGGGGCCTGCCTGGCCTAGCTACTATGGAGCAAATCTGTTTTTCTGCAAACACCATTTCAGTAGACTAAGGCCTGGGAAGACGGGTCGTGATGAAGTGGACAACATTTTAACCGCCAGTTCCTACATACAATGGTTACAGCATTTCTTATCTATTCTTATTACTTTGTATGTTCTATAAGGTGGGATTTTAATCTCGTATACGGTTTTGCATAATGTATCACTGATTGGTTCATCACAGTGTTACACTGGTCTCAGTTACAAAGGATTTCAATACATGAAAATAGAATGTCTTATTAATGTACAAAATGCCTCAATGCCTCTGCATTAGAATAAAGTCTATGTAGTCTTAAACAGATTATTCGGCTACTTAGAATATAAAACATTAGCCCCTTTAATGGATTTAGGGTTACTTCCCAACATAACCTTATAATCCTGAAAAACAGAATAAGAAGTGCCACTGGAAAAACTTTAACATCCCTGACCCCTCCAGTGGCTACAAGCAAGAACTTTAAAAGTTTTTATGCGTCTAAGGCCATAGGTTCCCAAGACTGTTTTCTGAAAATCCAGAGCCTGGTTTACGTGTTGAGCTGGAGTTGTAACAGGTGATGTATGGTGTTTATGAACCTTTCATGAATCTCTGAGTAGGCCAAACCATCAACAAATCTTTCTTTCTCCAAAGATGGTGCACAAATGTATTTAAATTTAAAGTGTTGCATAGACAGGAAATACAACCGTTTATGTCAAATATACCTGTACAACTAGAGGCAAAAGCACCAGTCTCTAGTGAATGACTTGACCCAAGTTAGGACTTCTAAGCAGCCACCTAAAGGTCTGGATATCCAATCTCTGGCGATTCACAAATCGTTTGCAAAGATGATCGCCAGATTCAGTGGCTTGGTTAGTTCAGGAAAGAGAAGGGAGCTAAAGTCATTAATGTGACAACTGACATGGACTGAATCTACACGCGAGAAATGCATGCTGATCAAGAGCAAGAAACAGAGAATAGAAACAGGCAAGTCTGTAAGCTCAGCTGCTTTCTGCCGTAGACCGTAATCATGCCTGGTACTTTCATGCCATCTCACCCACTGGCCTGCAGGATCTTACAGATTTCCTAGTAGTCCTGCAACAACTCTCCACTGCCCTTCGTTCCCACAGTTACCATTCATCAACACTATTTCCTCTTGTACAAATGGCAACATCTTAAAGGGAGTTAACAGGCTCAGCGAGGAGCTGGTCAGTAGGTTTTACCATTTAAGTGGATACAGGTACTGAAAGGTAATATAGGGGAAAATTGAGTGAATAGAAAAAGAGGAAGGAATGTCATCTTACTACACACCAGGAAAACAGCAAAGTGATGTGTGTCAGAAGTAGAGAACCAAGGAACAGGAGCACTACCTGCAACCTTCTGTTAAGAATCTTGGTTCTGGCAAGAGAATTGGGTCTACTCATACACTTAACTCAAGTCTTGTTTCTATGGGTAACACTCTTTGGCGCGGTCTCCTGCCATCTAGGAAGGTGTTCTATTCTCTACCTTGGGTTAGAGTCAGGCAGGTGTCTTTGGTCTGGTGGCACTGAAGCAGCACATGCCAACTGCCCTCCACTTTCAGGCCCAGGTGTAGCCGGCTGTGCTGTTTTGCTGTAAGCCTTCTTGGTGTTGCTCCTGGTTGCTGGTTGGGGTTCTGCGCAGAAAACTGGGCTGGGTTCATGCAAACATTTTGTCAGTATTGATTAGGTAGTGCTGTGGTTTAGTTCAGACATATTGTTGAGAATCCATAACTTTTCCTTTTAGTTTAGTTGTGTTCTAAGCCAGATATTTCCTTGGGAAGTTTACCTGTTTCATCATCGGTTTCTATTGTGACTTCCCTAATCCATTAAATAGAGGTATTACTTTTTCTTCTTTCTTTAAGAGCATAAAACAGAACTGCTTAGTCTTCTTGGTGCATTGCAACTCCGCTCTCAAGTCATTCCTCGCTCTAGAAGGCAACCAGTTTTCTTCATGCTTCTGCTCCAAGGATTCCAGCTGCTGTTCTTGATCTGTCAGAAGAAAAGCAATAGCTAAAATCCTCTCCAAGCTGAAGATTTCTTTCTTCTGCCGCCATTTTCCACTCTTCATCCAGTTTGCATTCTGGATTCAGAAATGGACATAGGATGAAGAATGCCTCATCTACAAATTAAAAGAAGTGAAGAAGGTCTCTGAAGACCTGCGCTTGACACCTTCTTTCCGAAGACTCCTTGGTTTGGAGGCGAGGACTCCATCCTTTTTGAAGAGTATTACTAACTACTATTAAAGGCCGGTGGAAGGACCCATGGCCAAGCAGTGAAGAAACTGAAAAAGTGCTAACTGTCCACCGCTGTGCCTGAAAGAGGTACATCAAAAAGCTGCTGCATCCTGTGCAATGTGTTTTTTCAAAGTCTGACATTTTTACGAATAACACTTTGCTGTCACTTTTTTCGATCCCTGGCCTGAACAAACAGCAATACACTACCTGTAAAGAAAATAGAGCAACACTACTGCATAACCAACATCTGTGTGGAATCCTACTGCAGTACAATAAAGGTGACAACTTAGCAGTACTTCTGCCTACAAAACCCAAGGAAATAATTGAGAGAGAGGGAGTTATGCAAGTGAAAGCGAGGCAGCTGTGTCATGCTATGCAAGAGCTGTCATTCTAAGGCTCAGCTTAGTTAAAGGAGCAACGATGATGTGCACTGCAAAGCCGAGATTAGCTGAAAGAACTGCAAAAGAAGGATAAAATACAAAGGTCACGTAGCTCCTGGAATGTTCAAGGTAGGCATACAAGAAGGCAAAGGGTGGCCAATGAATACCACTGTGACTTAGAAATCTCCCAAGCCAATTGACGTGAGCCTTCACTTTGAGATGCGAGCTCCCTGCTTCGGATGGACTGATTTCTGCGCAACATAAAATGAATAGTGATCAATTGAGGCAGGATGGGGTAAAATCAGTGCAATGGCGGCAATACAGGGGCTGGGCAGTACTTGCACTACCAAATACCCAGATTCTGATTTTCTGCTAGTGACATGGTAGAAAAGAAGGACTATTTGATGGTGTTTTGGCACCTACTACCTGCATTTCAGCCTTTAAAGTCTTTTGAACTTTCACACCGTCTAACAACCTACAAACCCAAGTAAAACTCTAGTAGCTAAGAGGAGGTCCGGGAACGCCTCATAGGAGACCAGAGATGTCTTCTGCAAGCCCCAAAGTATGCAAGGAGAAACTAACAGAAATAACCACACTGCTCAGCCTTGTCGTAGCTACCACAGGGCTGGGGATGAATGATTTGCCTTCAGGACAGAAGCTCCGCAGGGTTCGGGATACTGATAAGAGACTGTAGCGGCTGCAAGAGATCCCTGAGCTTGCTGTATGTCAACTGAGCTCCAGCTGCACCCCATTATGCCAGACTGAACACAAATCTCACTAACAAAGCAAACGTGTATGGTCACACAGCATACAATTAGCAGACTACAACTGCTTGGAGTGAGCCTGAGGATGGTGTGTTGCTGCAGTGGAGGGGTGTGACAAATTGCCATGACTTCACAACACTGTCTGCTAAAACACAGATAAAACAGAGTGATTTTGCAGGCCACCACATGTCTCACCAGGTAAGGTGCTCATCCTCGTTCTCCAGCTTGTAGATGAAGCTAGCAAGGGATTTCTTCAAGTCGCCGACCTGATTAATGAGGACATCGATGGAAGCCTCCAGCTGCTTCTCCTCTCGCTGCAGGAGACAAGAGGAAGGTTCATGAGGTGAGAAAAGGATGATTAGACCGCAAGATATGGAGCAAGGAAGAGGAAAGAAAAGAATGGGGACAAAAGAAAGATAAATAAGGAAAAAGATCACAGAGCAAAAGGACTGGATTGGAAGAAAGTAAAGTGAAGAGAAGGGGGGACCATGGAGGTGATAACAGAGAAAGAGGGAGAGCAGGGATAGAGAAAAGAGAAAGACAGGGTCGGGAGAGAGCAAGAAGCAAGAAAGGCGCAACAGAAATATGCATGAGAGCAAGAGGAAGGCAATTAGACAGACAACAAAGGGTACGAGGAAAGAAGATAAATTACATGGGCGAGAGCTAAAAAACAAAGGAGCTAAGAGGAGGGGTGAGAAATGTTAGAATAGTGAGAGGAATCGAAGAGGATGAGAAATGGGAATGAAAGACTATAAGGAAATGGAAGGATCAAGGTACAGACAAAGCCAGAAAATGGGTGACAAACATTTAACAACTGTGTGCAGTAACATGGCTTGATGCAGGAGCTCTGTTACGTTAAATCAATGACATCTGTGTGTTGTACCTGGTGCTACATCCCTACGGCCTCATAGCTCTGTCAGCTGCCCTCCTGCATCAGTCTGAGGATTCCACTGCAGAGCAGAGTCCGAGTCGTTAAAGAGAGACATGTTTTGAGTAATGTGTTTGGGTCAGTCCCTGGGCTTGGAGGCAAATGTTTATTCTCAGAGGTGTAACATTTCTGTGTTAGAGAGGAGTGGCACATGAACTTGGAAATATCAAGCACTGCACTCTGGTAGAGAGTGGGGGAGGTTGGAAGGAAGGAACAAGAGGCCTATGATGTACCTTCTATATATGTGGACCTAATGATTGAACTGCTGCCGCCTATGCAATAGTTGTCTATTTGTGAAGGAAGTGTACACTGCTCCAGTCCATGACATAAATACTCTGTGTTCAAGGACAATGGCACTGATGCGTTGATGCTATAGTCATTCTGTCCAGGGGAACCGTGCACAGCTGTTCCTGCCCTGCTCTGTGTGTAATGTAACCTTGCACTGCCAGACCAATGTGCATCTTACTGAAGCTCAATACCTTTAGTTCCCTATGGACAACAAACATGTACTATTTTAGTCCCACTAAAGGGTTGTTGGGTGTGTAAATGACCACAGGCATGTTAATATTGACACACTCATCACTCAATTAAGAAACCTTTTCATTACACAAAAGACAAAATGATAGGCATTGTCATTACTAACTTGTCTTCCTCTATGAAGTAGCCTGCAAGCGGCAATATAACAATACAAATGCCTCTGAGTAGCCATAATGGCTTATTTTAAAACAAATAACAACAGAACTACTCGTGAGAGTTCCTGAAGCCCACCTTGCTGTTTAAAGAGTCAAAGAACCATAGGCAGCATTTTTTCCATTGCTTAAAAAAATCTCGACAATCACGGATTACAATTTCTTATTATCAAACTATGGGTCACCTCATGGATTCATCTTGAGACCCTAGTACTTCCTTGTAAGTAAGAGTATGGGTTAAAAAGTTGAGAAGAATTGAGGCCTATATAGATATCTGTGCAACGGCATTATGTCACCTTAAAACCTGCCCGTTAAAATCTGCCCAAGCATCAAGAAGGAGGCAGTCCAGCCGCTTATGTGGATCTCACGGCTCGTGGGCCTTACAAAGGTCCTGGAAACCAGTCGTTTACATGCCAAGGTGACATCCTGGGAAATCGACTGTATTCATCCTGCCACAAGCTCAAGGGTCAGCATTCTAGAAAGCCCATAGACTAGAGGGAAATACAGCATAAAGATGAGGCCTAATGCAACTAGAAGCCTGCAGCCCAAAATAAAAGCTGCAGGATAGACCTAGGTACGGCTTGTCTGTGTCCTCCCGGGGAAAGCTAAGAGTATCTGAAACACTGTACACCTGTGCCACGAATTGAAGCCAAGAGGCACAAAAGCTAAAAAGAATGAGTAGGCTTGCAGAAACCAAGCAAACTTCTGTGAGGTAGTGTATAGGATTTATTGCTAATCACCACAATGTATACATGTACAATCTATCAAATACAGCCAGCAACCTCCCCTGCCTCACAGGTGTAGCAAGAGACGTCTTATTACTTTTATAATCAAGTAGCTCAGTCTTTACATATAGGATATTCTCCTTCGAGGTTATGGAAAACCCTCACACTTGGGATTCATAGGATCCATGTGTCAGGTTCTCTTCGGTAATATTTCCCATCCTAGAGGCTTGTGGGGAAAAAGAGTGTGGAGTAAGGCTGACACTCTTAATACCGCCTGCAACCCCGATGCTGTAGGAGATCTGGCCTTAAGTAGGGGACAGGTAGCCAAAGAACTCCCTGGCTGGACCTGAAGCAACAGCTAATTGGGTAGAGGAAGGTCTGACATGCCCCTGCACCTATACGGCCATTTCTGATTGGTCCCTAGCCTTCAGAAGGCCAACCTCCTTTAAAGACCAGACTCCTTTCCTTTCCATGGCTTTCTTCCGAGTCATTGTTGCAGGGCTGCAGATTTAGAGAGGAGACCTGAATGCAGGGATCGCAGAAAGGAATGCCATGAGTCCTTGTACTCATTTTCCTGAAGAGGAAACAACCTCCCTGGATCAGGGACATTAAAGTAATGCTTGGCAAGGCATAGGATGAAAAACAAACTGAAGGCCGTTGACCAATCAGGGTTAATGCCATCCAGGTATAGGTGGCCTACTGCAGGATACACAGACCATCCATCATGCGCCTAATGGGGCTAAGAAGACATCTGTGGACAGGCCCACACATTCACGATCGTTTTCTTTCACTGCAGAACTGAACTTCATAAACGCTTTCTTTGGCGGCTATCAGCTTTGCTGCTGGTAGTCCCCTGCCTTGGCTGGTCTGAATGCAAGAGACCTTGATCTCTGATGCGGAGCACAGCAGCTTTGGCCTCCAATGCTCGCTGGCCTATCCCCATCAGTGGGAGCTTTCCCTGATTATTGTGTAAAAGATTTTTTTGTGTTTTACCTTTTTGGGTGTTCACTGCAGTTAAAGTATTATATCTATTGGACCGTTTTGATGGTTTTGACTTGACTATAGGTTAATTGTATGTTTACTGTGATTGTTCCTCAATTCACTCAACCGATCAGTGCTATTTAAATCATATTTTATACTCCTCTCTGGCAGGCCTTTGCTCTATGAATCTCTTAACTGTACTGGATTTGCAATTGTTGTTTCCTGCATCTCCAAGAACTCCTGGCCTTGTACTTGCCAAGCTACCAAAAGGAGCTCAAAAGGTACTTCAAGAAGCATTCATATAGCCCACCCTGGCCTGTGATCCTTCTCATCAGACTAAAGTCAACAAATTAGAATTTTCAATGATCAAATGAAGAACTAAGAATGTCTCCTGCACTGTTCCCAGAGTTCACGGTTGTCGCTGCTCTTCTTCAACATGTATATATGTAGCTAATGACGGATAAGATCATACAACATGCACTGAATTTCCAGATATAGGCACACAATATCCAGTTAAACTTCCAGCTCAAGTAAGGTTCAGGAGGATGCAGCACCATCACAAACTGCCTATAGCACATACATTACTAGATGAAGGAGAGCCTCATATACCTGGACAGACCAAAGACAGAAGTCCAAGTTGCGGATGGCTCAATCAAGAAAACGCTCAATTTTCGAGACATTGAGAGAAGGGATTAACACCCTCACCCACACAAAAAGAGAAAAATCTATGAGTCTGGTTTAAGTTGGGTCTCCCGTCTCACAACTGCTATACAGAAAAATACCCTTCAATGCATAATGCAAAGAAGTAGCCTCCAGTGCCAGCCAACAAACTACTGGATTAGACTACTGCAAAATTGTCAATGCAAGGACACCAAAGTAAGAAACACAAAGTCCGCGTTTTCGCCCAGACTCCGCCCAGATTCAGCAGGAGCCGGCGGTCGGGACGCCGAGCTCACGGTTCCCGATTACCACCGATTACCGCCCTTTGTCCCCCGCTGCACACAGCCGGTAGCCAGCAGCCGCCCTCCTCTGGAGCAAAATCAGCTGTAAAACCCGCGAAACAGTGCGGTATAGAGCGGCGGCAGCAGAGGTGATTCCAGTGAGGAGGTGGAGTAGAGATCGGACCTCCAGACAGTGGTGCAACCAACCAAGCAGGCAAGCGGGCAGGTGCACTGGTGGGACCCAAGTGTGTCAAGTGTGCGAGTGCGAGAGCGCGGCCCCCCCCCTAGCAGGAGGCCACAGAGTGAAGTGCCCAGGAGAGTCTGCGGAGGCGGCCCAGCTATGCTGGGCGCGGCTTGCGACCTCCAGCGAGCCCTGCTCTCTCACTCCTCCCTCTCCCCCCTCCTACCGCTACCTACTGCTACCTTGTGACCGGAACCCAGCTGCTCCACGCAATTTTGAATCAATCCTCCACCCCCCCCCCCACCTAATTGTAGTCACACCCATTCTCCCCTCCTGGGGTAGTGTAACGGGGGATGCGGTCGGGGAAAGTCAGAAGCGCACCCCCGCCAAAGGACAAGGAGAAGGCTAAAGAGGCTGCAGCCAAAGATCTCCAAGGCATGAACTCCCCAGGCCCGTGCATTTCTGTCAAAGATGAAATACACCAGGGGCTAGAACCTGGAGCCTCAACAGACGCACCGCCAATAAATGTAACAACCGCAAGCAACTGGCCAAAAGCCACTTCAAAAACACCTACAGCGGCGACTCCAGCAGCGAAACGGGGTGGCAGCACCAAAGCCATCTCCACGGTCCCACTCAGGCACCACTCAGCACCCAACAGCAGCAGCAAACGGGCACTGATTTCGGACTTTCTAATAAAATCCACCTCAGTTAATCGACACTGTAGTGACTTCAGCGCCTCCAAAACAAGAGATGAAACCAGTACTAGCCCAGACCCAGAGAGCAAGGCCAATAAGTGCGCTCCCAGTGGGCAAAAACCTACGAACCAGGAGTGCGGGAGGAGAGGTTTCCAGTTACCTCAACGATTGGATGTCCCATACGAAGCAACCATAGCTGTTCCAAGCCTCCAACTCTTATCATCCAAAGCTCTCATCCCGCTCGAACTCAGACAAAAGCAAAATAACCAAGTCTTCGAGGCACAAATACACAACCCCCCTGTTTTTGTCGATCATCTCAATCATCAGACACTACTTTCACCTTCACCAGGAAATGACGGACCCCAAAGATTCAACGAAGGGACCCCTGCCAACGAGATGACCACAAACATCTCAAACTCAACTGGGAATTTAATAGGGAACCAGACAAAACCCCAGGGCGCCCAACACATCGTAGTTCAGGAGTTTGCCTTCCCCAATTCCATCAATAACAATCGCGACAAGCCTGGTCTCTCCTCGTTTTTGTTTGAAGTGCAAGCAGAACAACAGTGCCAGCCTCCCCGCCAGGCAAACCTACAGGAGGAGCAGTTCCCTTTCCCCGATACGCAGGGCTCGAACTTTTCATTGCAATCATCCCAAACAAGGGAACTACTCAGCAGGACCCCGGGTCTTCTACAAACCCCCCATTCAGTATGCTCAAAACACTGGACACACTATGACCAGGTATCTCCAACCGAACCAGGCAGTATCCCAGCTCCATCAGCCTGGCAGCTCTTGCTACAAAAAATGGACTCAATCGCCAAAGCAATGTCTTACCACGCTGACAAGCTGGATACCCAAGTGGATCTCCTAAACATCTTAGCAATCCACGTTCAGGGGGTAGAACGGAAATTGCATAGTTTCAACCAGATGGTCTCGAGGGTGCAGCGAGACCAGGAAACAACATATCAAACGTGCAACTGCCACTGCACCCAAATCATAGACAAACTAGCGGTGGTCCCCATCCTTCTGTCAGATCTTCTTGTCACAACCAGGGAAGCTTCAACTAAGAATGTCCCACAAACAGAGCAAGACTATGAGGCACTACGGGTGACGGACACTGAACTACCCCGCCCCGCGGGGGGGCATACCCCTAGTGGTGCGGTTTCCAACCTATAACAATCACAGACAGACCTTACAGCATCCAGTCCAGCAATAACCATTGCCAACTTAAACATTTCAGCCCCTCAACCAACTGACAATGGTAAGCAACCATTAGGTCAGCCATTTACAGCAACTAAGATATTAACCAAGCGGGAGAGAAAACGTCTAAGAAAAACAAGAAACAGAAGGCACTCCAGACAGGCAATCAACTTATTTCCCGTCAACACCGACCGGGGATTGAAACAGAGTGACCTCGACACGGCCTTCACTCCTCCGGACACAACTACAAACGAGGATCAATCGAACCCCTTATCCACCTTACCTACTTTTCCCAGCCGCCCAAATAACACCAAAAGGGAATTACCGCAGCTTGGGAAAGTATACAGCATATTTAAACCTCCAAGGATAGAGAAACACCTTTCATCCACCCAGGCAACTCAATCTGAGAACCCCCCAATGACACCAAAGAAAGTTACGAAAGAAACAAGTATAATTAGCCCACGTGCTGTACACTCAGTTACTGACAACGAGAGGAAAGAAAACTGCCATCCAGACATAATCCATAGCCTAAACCCGGGAAGCAACCAAGCAACCTGGATAAAGGTCAACAAACAATTAACACAAAACAATACAGATGCAATCTGGACCACTCCTTCGACAACCACAGAGCCAACACCGGCCGACAAAGCATCGGTAAGGGTCGCACACCTAGTGTCGCACCGGGACTCCTCTTTAAACATCAACAAATTGGACTTTATCCCCCACTACGTATCAAGGGGAAACCATGACATCTTAAACAGAAGCGTCCTGCTTAAACTCTTTAAAGCACTGCCCCCATTGAGCCATATAACCACCAGTGATATTGTTAGTATAGCGTTTAAACAGAATACGCACTTCATGGGCCAAGAAACAACCACAGCTTCGTTCTCAGCCACTTCTCATATTGAACAAATCTGGCAGCAGAGGGACCAATTTGCAAAGTGGGGCATTAAGCTAAAAAAGATCGACCCCCCTTGCTACCCCAACCTGCTCCAACCATTCAACCATCCAGAGGGCCTGTTAAAGGGAGCTAAAGGCCCAGACTACCAAATCCCTCAAAAGAGGAATGAGTGCACAACTAAGAAAATCACCAAAACCTTTGCTAACCCAGAAGCCATTAAGCCCCCCGGATTTCGGGATTTAATCTCGGCCGGATCACCCCTAGATATGGCATGAACCAACACCCACGTAGCCACCAACTTACTCCCAGGCTGCAACATCTGCTCCTGGAACGTGTTCGGCCTTAGTACCAAACTAGAAGATCCAGGCTTCATGGAATTGATCTCAAAGTATAAAATTTTCTCTTTCAGGAAACCTGGACGACAAAGCCTACATCTATAAATCGGATACAAGGAATTTCTGGGGCCGGCCAAAAAAGTCGCCAACCTAGGGAGAGCTAAAGGAGGCCTTTCAATTTTCATTTCAACCGATATTCCATGGCAAGTTTCAACTATAGACCTTGAGTTCTCTTGGTTACAATGCGTCAAACTTGAAGTTCCGCTCCTCACTTGTCTGCTCATTCTCAACATCTATATTCATCCAGTGTTCAAGCGAAAAAGGAGAAGAGTAGATCACTTACTAGTAACACTGGCAACATTAAAACTCGCCCATCAGGACGCGAACATCATCCTGTCAGGGGATTTTAATATGAACTTACTGCAAGACATCAAAGAGCGTATACGGGCACCGAAACAACGAGACACCCTTGGCAAGAGATGTGCGGCCAGTCTGGTAGGGCTGAAAATGAGTATGCTAAACGGGAGCAGCCCGACAGACAGCCCTGCAGCATACACTAGGATCACCCAAAAATCAGCTTCAACAATAGACTATACTTTCACGGATCACAACCTTTTCCCATTGATTACGAACTTCCAAATAATGGATAGGACTGAAAGCGACCACCAACCGCAATCGTTCACGTTGTCAAGTAACATAGATAACTCAGTGCCAGCCAGAGTATTATCTCAACAAACGCAAAGCTACAATTTAAAACGTCTTGCATGGAAAACGGATTCGATCAACGACATCATGGGAACATGCACCCACCTCCTGGAAAGATTCCAAATCGAACCCATAAACACACAGGCAGGGGAGGGCTTCACCCTAGAATTAAATCAAACATTTTGCAACCAGGCAACAGGCAAAAAAGACAGAAGACATCAAGGGGCCGATTGGTTCACAAAAAACTCAGGACCCAAAAACAACAATTGAACAAACACCTTAGAAGACTACACACGGGCACAGCATAACCAAAAAGTTCCAAACTCTTAATGGGTTAAAAACAAGGGTGTGTGCTGGCACCCTGCCTCTTTAACATCTACACTGCCACCCTTGATAAACAACTACGGTCAATTCAATCGGACTCCCCAAAATTGGGCAATGTCCCCACACCCATTTTACAATACGCGGATGACAGTGCTTCTTGCACAAACACCTGTAGGCTTGCAGTGACTCATCACCAAACTAGGAGCTTATACCATCACGGCCCAACTAACCATCAACCACCAAAAAAAAAAAAGTGATGTGTTTCGCCAGACGAGTCAAAACAAAGGCAGACCGTAAATTCATCTGGCACTTGGACGAGCAACCTCTGTCTCAGGTAGACTCATACAAATATCTAGGTTTTCAAATAGACCGCAACCTTAATTTTAAACCACAATTGGCACAAGGCCGTACCAGAGCTAAACAACTGCAGTTTGCCTTCAGAGTCCTAAAGAAAAACTTACAGATTGTTCTACAGGTCACTTGCTTAAAGCTATTTCAGCAAAATTCTTACCTTGGATTTCATACGGCTCAGAAATTATAAACCTCAAAGACGCCACCTCCCTAAACTCAGCACAATCAACTTTCTTTAAGGACCTGTTCTCGATCCCACCCCCCCCCCCCCGACACATTTCACAATCCCAGATCCGACTAGAGTATGGACTAAGAAATCAGATTCTTGACAGATAAGGGGCATTAGCCAAATATTACTGGAGAATGAGGGATGCAGAGAATAACACCCTCGCGCATCACTGCTGGGAGGAAATTGAAACCCAAGCCAGGCTAAATAACTCAACGTTCAAAGTTCTGAAGGATTCCCTCGCGGCATTGCAGCTAGAGGAGGCCTGGCTCACTCTCCCCACCTATTCCAGTTTCAAAACTGTAGTCAACAAGGCAATCAAACGGACCTCCTTACTAACAGACAAAACAGCCCTTTCAAAAAAACCTCATGCCTGGGCCGTGATCCAAGGCTATCAGCGGCTGAAACCCCAACCATAACTGTTAGACCACTTCTCCCAGCAGAAAAAGCACTACCTAACGTTACTGCGGCTGGGGTCATTTCCATCAAAAGACCCGACACCAAAATGGAAATACCCCTGGCAATCCAAGGAATGCCGCTTATGCGGAGGAGGGGACGAGTCTTTTCTACATTTACTATGCATCAGCCCCTACTTGGCAGAAGCCCGAAGAACGGTCCTCCGGGAAGCCTTTAGGAAGGAACAAATAAGGTCATGCAGAGTAGCTGTCATCCAATGCCTTGGAGGATTATCAATCCAACTGTCCTGTAGAGCCATAAAATTCCTGAAAACTGCAGCAACAGAACTGGAAAAAAAAGAAAACAATAACTAACTTAATAAGTTTTAGTAAACCGGTCTAGAAACTCACTTATGGTATGGCTTGTATGTTTTCTACTCATCTGTTCTTTTTTTTTTTTTTTTTATTTTAACCTAATAGCTGAGCACGTACTTTTGCGAGTTTTACTTTAAAATGTATGTAAAATTTCTTGTATGGTGGTTCTCCACCCTTTTATGATTTTATATGAAATCAAATAAAAGTATTTATCAATCAATCACAAAGCCCAGAGGCTCCAAAATCAAGCATCTAGACTCACTCTGAACCCGAAGAACTCAGACAGCGTCACTACAGATCTAAAAGAACTCAACTGGCTCCAAGCGGACTAAAGAATCAAAATTATAAAGCTATTCACCGATTACAAAGCCTTCTAAAGAAAGGACTTGGATAGTAACTTACTAATGGGTGGGGATGAGGCCTGGACTGCCAAGATGGCGGACACCCTCTTCTGAGTTCCGGTCTGGCTCCCGTGGGGAATGATCTTTTGGGTGCTGGTGTGCCCAAATTGAGGTCAATGCAGGGCTCCGAAAGTCCGCTAAGCCAAAGGGAGAGAGGGCGCAGTGTCTGCTCCGGTGGAGCAAAGGAAACAACGCTCCCGAGCAGCCTTGATGGAGGGCTGCACCAACAACAAAATGGCGGCTCGGGTGGAGGATCACGCCCTGTATATATATATTCAGTGGCCTGGGTGGTACACAACGTCCCCAAAAGCCAGGGTGAAGAGCTGCCAGGAGCCAAGGGTGCGAACTGACCAAGCGGCTCGCCGGGTGGGCCCACATTGTGCACACGAGGCGGGGGGAGGAGTCCGGCACCGCTATAGTGCCCGGACCGGTGATAGAGGCGGAGTGGGGGCATCACTGAGAGGCATGCAGGTTCCCTGCTGAGGTGCCGCTCAGAGTCTGGCAGCAGGGGTTGCACGGGGCTCCTGGGCTGGAGCCGAGACCCCCATCGGGGGAACCCCATGGAGTTGAATCTTTGCTGGGGCCACCGGGGATTTTACAGGGAGTCTGATAAGATTGCGGTGACTATGCCGAGATCCCCACTGGCATATTGGGGGGAGGCTGGTGCGGTCTTGCTGTGTCCATGACTCCAGGGACCTCACGTACTGACTTCTGCTTGCCTACAGAGGTGGCTCCATCGGGCCAACTCAGTATCCCCTGGGACTTGGAAGGCACTCGTGGGAGTGGGGAGTCCAGGGGGATGCGAAGGTGCTGCCCAGTCCTTAACCACCGGGGTCTGACTGCTTGTGCTGCCCAAACGGCTCTCTGGTCCAAGAGGGTCAGACCCCCACCTTGCGACTGTTCTGCGGATCGTGGACCCAGGTGAGGAAAGGGTGACCCTGTGAACCTACCTGGCTTGGGGCTTACCGACAGCGACCGGAACGATTGATCAACGCGACCGCAGGCACTATGGATCGTGATATGGGTGCCCAGGCCCAATCGACAAATACGCAGCCCCCGCTGGGAGGAAAGAAAGATGCCAAGGGAGGAGAGCCTTGTGCATCGAACCCACACAGTGGAGACAACATCTTAGTAATACTGCAGGCCATTCAGGACTCCAAGTCTGTGCTGGAGACCAAGATTGGGGAGGTCGGGTCAACGTATTCCTGTTGAAACAAGACTCTACCCTGAAGTGGCCTGCCTCTCACATTCTGCCATGGCTCTCCAGGACCGAGCAGAGAATGCTGAAAATAGGGCTTGATGTAACAATCTCTGGTTTGTCGGCTTCCCAGAGGGAGCAGAGGGCTCCGCACCGGAAACATTTCTGGAGCAGTGGATCCGATCATGGCTGGACAAGGATTGTCTGTCCCCTTGATTTATCACTGAAAGGGCCCAAAGGTCACTGGCTCAGAAACCTCCGCTGGGAGCACCACCCCGCACTATGATAGCCAAATTTTTGAGCTATAGAAACAGGGATGCGATTCTGAAAGCGACATGGGCGAAGGGTCAACTAATTTATGATGTTTCCCGACTACACTCGCCATGTCCAAGCAAAGCAGAAATTATACGGTCAAGTGAAGCAGAAACTGCGAAACATGAACATCTCTTGTATGCCCCTCTATCCTGCACTTTTGTGGGTGCTTCAAGATGAAGTCATATTTCTTTGATACTCCAAAGCAGGCTTGGGCCTGGCTCGCAGAGCAGCGACCCCTTTCCAACGCACCAGCCCCTGAGATGGCAGACTACTGCTCCCCTCGAATTCAGGGAGGTGGGGACTGGGGAGACCTGCTGAAGCGAGGCGGCGGCGGAAACGATCTCAATGGCAGAAATAAGGCATAATGCTACTGAGGCCTCCACGGAGTCGGAAGGGGAACTTTGGAAACAGAATTATGCCGATGCGCAACTGAGGAGCAGGGATCATCGCCTGAGTCGGGCCCTAGGACAGGAAAAGGCTCTGCTGATGACTATTCTGCATAACTAAACATTGCATGCCAGCAACATTGTATCCTACTGAAGTGCCTTTTGCATATCATTCCCCATGCAGAGCCATAGATGAGTTAACTGCCTCTACAGTCTAATTACACCAATCCAGAGTTAGTTCTGTGTTAATTTGGGAGTTTGAGCAACAGATGCTTCTTCTAGAGGGAAGTATAGGGTGGGGGAAGTTGGGGGGTTTGTTTTGGTTACTATGTATATTCTTGTTGCTCAGCTGCTCCCAGTACTAAGCTCACATTTTGCACATTCATGTTACAAACTTGGTAAGCCCCCACAACAGTCCTTACTTATATCATACCTTTAGCACCATAGGACCGTTTGCACCCTACACTGTACCACACCATCCCCGAGCATCACCACTTCCATGCGTACCCTCACGGTAATCACATGGAACATTAATGGGCTTCTGGACCGGATTAAGAGAGGGGCGTTAATGCAGTTCGCACACCAACATATTCCGGCAATCCTAATGCTCCAAGAGACTGACCTACAAGGTACCAGTTGCCCGCTCCTAGCCCGCCGGGGATACGACCGAATGTTCCATGCTGGGTATTCCTGAGGGGATGGCCATACTCCTTCACAAAACTCTGCCCCTAGTTGTCTCCTGGGTGACCAGAGATGCATACAGGTGTGTGGTCCTTGAAGGCTCCATGGAGTGTAACCCCTACAATCTGATGTGTATATACGCCCCCTGCCATGGCCTGGTCCACAATGGTGAGCCTCAGAGAGCTCATAATTGCCCTAACACAAAGGGCTCAACAATATCGTGACTGAAGAAGACTGGTACAGACCCACTGCAGCATCACAAAGGACAGTGAGGGGCTTGTCTGACTGGGTCACCGGACTGGGACTTAGCAATGTATGGAAAATATGGAATCTCAGACACTTTGGATATACACATGCGTCGGCAGCACACGGCTCGCTGTCCCGCATCGACTACCTGTTACTCCCAGCCCCTGACCTCATGCACACAACAGGGTCACACATATTACCTTGAGGGATCTCTGATCATGCTCCATTAACGGCACACTTCACCGCTCCCCAACAGGGGATAGGTCTGTGTGGCATCTTAATGCCTAGCTCCTCACTGATGAGCACTTCTCTGCATACTTGGCGGAAGAATTTAAGTTATTTCTAGACCTCAACAAGGGCACTGTAGACTCAGCTGGTGTGCTGTGGGGAGCCTGTAAGGCATCTAAGAGAAGAATTGCCAGCTCGAATGCTTGGGGCCAAGATCGCGAAACTTGACCGTTTACGGAGCTAGAAACATCCATACTATCCCAGGAACGTAGAGGACGAGGCCACCAAGTAAACAAGATCCAACGCCGCCTGGCCCTAGATAGGGCCTCCCTGCGCCAGCTATGCTTGTAGTTGCTGGATAGCCTCCACCCAGAAAGTCAATGAATGGGGTGACAAATCTGGCAAACTCCTCTACTGGCTAGCCACAAAGAACACAGAGTCCAGGGTGGTACCCAGAGTGATTGATGGGAATGGGGTGTTGGTGGAGACTTCTGCGGGGATCGCATCTGTCTTTGCATGCACAATACTATGAGGCTTTATATGTGGAACAAACCAGCCCGGTGTGTGAGACTGGGACTCCGCTCATCGCGGACATACCCCTACCTCGGCTGTCAACAGCCAACAGGGATGACCTTGAGCAGCCACTCTCGCTTGAGGAGGTGGGTGAGGCACTCTCAGACCTAAACTCTGGAAAAACCCCTGGACCATATGGCTATCTGGTGGAATATTACCATAAGCTCCACCCAGACATCCTTCCCTCTATTTTAGATATGTTCACGGAGGCGATCATCAAAAGGACAAAATCCGACAGCGACAGACCTAGCAATGCTGGTTGTCCTGCTAAAACTGGGCTGCCCACCAGACCGATGTGCCTCATATCACCCCATCTCCTTTATCAACAAGGAGGTCAAGCTCTATGCTAACCTATTAGCTAACTGCCTCCTAGAGGTATTACCCCACTTGTCCATCTGGACCAGTGCGGTTTCATCCCACACCGTAGCACAAGACACTGTATCAGAAGGGTTCACCTGGTGTTAGCTTGCATTTGGTTGATAGACGGCCCAGCAGCATTTCTGCTTATTGATTTAGAGAAACATTTGATACCCTGCACTGGTCGTTCCTGGAAGAAAACCTTAGAAAGATGGGCTTTGGTCTGGGATACCGGGCCAACATCAGGGTCTTGTATGCAGCCCACAGTCGCAAGTGAGAATAAAAGGAGCCTTATTTTATGGGGCGCTGATCCCAGAACCTCTCTGGGAGCTGATGAGAGGTGTATCGAGTGTGGAGGTCGGTGTTGCGTTGTACTGGATGGGACCACAGGATCACGCTGGAGACTGCTCTGTGGGTGGTCCGCTGGATGCCTCGCATAGCGAACGATTCCTTGGGTGGGACTGCATTGGGATATCGAGGCTTGGGAGATACATGGGACAGAGGCCACATTAAATCATTTCAGAAGCTTTAGTCAGAGTTCCACATGCATAATTCTCAGTTCTTTTGTTATTTACAACTTAGGCATGCTCTTTCCAAGTACCAAGATGAGCTGATGGAGGTCCCAGAATACAGCCCACTCGAGGGGCGAGTACTTATGGATTCCCTGGAAAAAAGGGGGAGGTCCCGGAATACAGCCCACTCGAGGGGCGAGTACTTTTGGGTCCACTGGGAAAAAAGGGGATTTCACAAATCTATAAAACCTTGGTTACACACTCTCCTGACCTGCTGGGACCCCTGATGGCGAAGTGTGAGGAGTGTGTAGGCCCCATGGATGAGATGGACTAGAGGGATGTCTGTATGGCACCCTGCACTCTGGCAGTCTCTGCACAACTTAAACTCGTACAGTTTAAATATCTCCATCAAGTTTACCTCACTCCCTACCATCTCTGGAAGGCCCAGGTACGCCCCTCACATACATGTAATAGATGCCCAGAGGGGATTTCTACCAAACGGTATGGGCCTGTCCTGTCATACATTATTGGTCAAGTATTCTCTCCACTCTTTCTGGAGTGGTTGGACTGCACATCAACGCAAACCCATGCTCGCTATACTGGGCATTTCAAAGCACATGGCGGGACCCCAGGGGGACATGACGCTGGTGGGTTTGGCACATTGCTGGCAAAAAATGGATATAGCCAGAAACTGTAACTCCCCTACTGCTCCTTTCATCACAGCTTGCAAGAAAAGTATTGACTGGTGTGTGAAGATGGAAGAGACAATATATACAGCACGAGGGTGTCCTTGCAAATATGAGAATGTTTGGAGCAAATGGTGGGCCTATCATGGTCTAGAAGGCTATGGCTGTCATGGACAGTGACCGCAGCATCATATTTTCTATTGGTGGGACTGTGGGTGGAGGCATGTATCCGTGCGAAGTACTGTATACAATGTGTTTACCTTGTGAGAGCAATCATTGTTGTACTAAACAACAATAAAACACAACTAATGCTCCATGATTCTATGTCAGGACCGGAGGCGAGGATTATGCTGTACTTTCTTCACTCTTATTCAGCAGCCACGTTAACAACAAACAAAGACTTCACTTTCCATGAAACTCTGGATGAAATCAACAATAAACTAAAGTAATGTCCAATCACAAGTCAGGAGCCCTTTGATAGTCTTCATCTTTGCTGCTGCCTCCTCTTTCTTTGCTGTTCCTGCAGCAGAGACAAGTGCCTCCGGCTCACTTTTATGCTATTCTTTGATGCTTATTATTACTTCTTGTGATATTTTTCGCTAAGTGGATTGTTGCAGTGTATTTGCTCTACAACGCAGACACGAGAACGCTTGTCACTCCTCAGCGGTCGTCCCTTAAGTGATTGCGCGTCTCAGCACTCGGGTCTACCGCGGCGTGGTCCTCCGAACACCACAGGGCGCCGTGGTGAACGTGTATTGTCTCCGGAGCCAGCCCGCTAATCCTCTGAGATCCATCAGCGTGGCCCGCCAGGAGCTCCGTATGTTACCCTGTGTTGCCCCATACGCCTGGAACAATACGCCCCTAACTGGAGTCTGTATAAAACAATGCGTGTATCGCTTTCTGAGGTTTGTGCTTCTTTCTAGCTAGACACCATCCCGGGGCTATTTTACCCCTGCAATCCACATGGGTGTTAGTGGTGTCCTGCAAGATCGACCATGTCATTGGTCCTTTGGGTCTACATATTCTGGCTGGGAGAACCCCACCTCATTTTTATACCCTCTAACGCTTACCTGGAAACTTCAACACCCGTCTATCCCACTTTTGGTTGCCCACTAAGTCACTGCCCACCATGAGCGACGTTGAAGAAACCTATACTGAGGAGGATGAGGTTACTTACCTCCCAATTGATGATGATTTTTGCGAGGTGATGGACGCCTTGATCCTCAGAGCAGTTACTCAGGCGGTAGCTCCCCTGGCACAGAAACTCCTGCAATATGCCAAGCGTTGCTTCAAACCCCTCCTTGGGAGGAATGATACCCTCAGGACCCTGTGCCCGGTACCACCAGGGACCCCTGACCAGCCTGCGCCTACACCCAAGCGTAAAAGGGATACATCCCCTGTTGTCGACTTGGACGCTTTTGACCGCTTAAGGCATTTATAGATCACTCTCAGCCCCTGGCTTTGGAGCCCCCTGTGTCGGGCCCTTCTGGGCTACTGCCCACCGGCGCAATCCCATTTGCTCCCTCGCCCAGTCCCTAGACCTAGAGTCCCACCCATGGAGTCCCTTGGCCACGCTACCTAGCGGTGCCATGTCAACTGTGGACTGACCCCTTCACCCTTCACCCTCCCTCCCCCGGACCCTCCAGTATGTTGGATCCAAATCTACTCCTACACCCCCGGTCGACCAGAATGAGTCCCTGCGGATAAGGTCACGACTTTTCTCGCAAGTTACCCTTAGATAAGGAGCCTTAAGATAAGAAGGTCTGCAACTGCCTCCGGGCGAAATGCCTCCACCCGTCGCTGGGCGATAAGGTGGCACTAACCCAGAAAATAGATGACTGCATGAACACCTTCTTTGGGAAGTACATTTGTGACCTGAAGAAGGGTATGGATAGGTCCTGGTGGGCTTACCAGGACAAGCTCCTTGATTTCTCTCGCCCACTAACTCACATTTTGGATATGGCTGAGGACATAAACGTGTCAGGCACCTTGATATCCCCCTAGGTACTTTCTGGGTGGGCCCAGAGGGCCATCATCATTTTAAGAAATGCGAACAGTGCCATCTCCACAGAGAGGCACCAGTCGCTTCTCATATTGACCCTAAGCTAGGGGACCTCGCCACCTCAGAAGCTGGCCCCATTGCACTGGGAGGTCTGTTTGGTAACCAGTTCATTCGGGAACTTGAAAAGTTTGTGGCAACATAACTTCTGGACAAGGCCCATTAAGCACATTTTTACGCCCTGTGTTTTCACTGGGGCAGGTCGAGGTAGGGTGCGCTAGGCCTGCTGTTTGCAATAGCCAGCTTCCGGTAAAGGCTACATAAACAGAAGGAGACTACCAGGACACCTTAAAATTTTGCAACATATACCTCACAAGAGGGTACTCGAACACAGGGGCTCGTGAAGTGGCAACAGAGGCGGTTGCAAACATGGTTCCAATTAAGGTGAGTGTTCAGCTCTTCCCACACCTGTGCCGGGGGGGGGGGGGAAGATTTCAGGGACCTGTCCACAATTGGGTGGCTCTCACCTCAGACTCTTGGGTACTCCAGACCGTACAAGGGCTTCATATAGAGTTTTATGGCTCTCTCCCAAAGGGAACCCCCTACTCCACTGTTCTTTTCAGACGCGGGTACCACATTGGTAGGCACGGAGGTGACAGAGTTGCTCCGCAAAGGTGGATAGTACAGACATCTTTTCATCCGGCAGGCTTTCTCAGCAACTTGTTTTTGGTGGACAAAACAGATGGCGGGCAATGCCAGGTCAACAATCTGAAGGAGTTTAATGAGTGGCTGGTCTGCCACCACTTCAAAATGGAAGGTATCTCTTTCAACACAATATTTGGATGGCGCGTCTCCACCTCAAGGATCCCTACTTGACTATTCCAATCTTCCCTCCCCACCGCCACTTCCTCCAATTCCAATGTCAGGAACAAACGACCGAGTTCACCACACTTCCCTTAGGCCTGTTGTCCGCCCCGTGGTGTTTCACTAAGGTCATGCGTCCGGTGGTGGAGTTTCCCAGGGCTCTGGCCATTCGGCTTATCGTCTACTTAGACGACCTTTCCTCATGGACCAGTGCCCACAGAAACGCTCTCTGCACCTGCAGATGACAGTCGTTCTCTTGGAGTCTCTCGGCTTCATTATCAACCAACAGAAGTCGACCCTTATTCCTACTCAGTTTCTGGTGTTCCCGCTAAGTGGATTGTCACTAGTCTGTAGTGGACTCGGTTCGGGACACACTAGGCCCTCCCCCAAGGAACATGAACAAAATCAAACATGAGCTACGCCGCGCTGCGGCCAAACCAGCCACCTCCTTTCGGCAAATCGCGAGGGTGGTGGGACTTCTGTCCTCCTCGATTCAGGCCATTTTCCCAGGCCCTCTTCACTATCTGGCCCTGCAACGCCTCAAAACCTTCCACCTCCGGAGGGCTCACCTATTCACATGTGGCTCCGCTTTTGGAGGAGGCTTGTGAAGAGATCCAATAGTGGTTTGCCCACATGGAGACAAGAAACTGATGAGCGATTTTCAGTTCGCTTCCAGACCTAGACATCGAATCCGACGCCAGCAGCATGGGCTGGGGTGTGAGATGTGAGGAATTCTCTACCGAAGAATGATGGCCATCTCACGAAATATCCCTTCATATCAATTACCTCAAAGTCTTGGCAGGCTCCTTCGCAGTCCGGCACTGGACCAGGAATCAAGTGAAATGCGGTGTCCTCCTCAAGATGGACAACGTAGCAGCAGTGCGTTATATAAACCATCTAGGTGGTACACGATTCAAAGCCCGCTCGGACCTGGCCAGGCACTTTTGGGACTACTGTCTCACGAATGACGTGTTCTGTGACGGCAGAGCACTTCCAGGGGCAATCCAACCAAGTGGCCAACTGGCACTCCCGGCATCGGAGTGCTTTCTCGAGTGCTTTTGCCTCGTTTTACAGTGTTTTCCCCTTGATTTTCCCATTGTTGCTCCTGCCTGCTGCCTGTTTTCCCGCCTCCCGCCTAGGCCCACCCCACTGCCTCTCGCACCCTTCCCTTCTCCCAGGACTACTTAATGGAGGCTGCAGTACGGCTGCGCAGCGGACATGCACCAGAGGTGCGCAAAAGTCTGACCTGACCACGCCCAGCTCCAGGACCCCTGGCTCTTCCACCCACTAAGGTACACCACTTTCGACCTACAAGCCCTGGACCCCGGACGCACTAACAAACCTGCTGAACCTCCACGCAGCAGCAAACAGCTCCAGCGCCTCAAGAACCTCACGGGTGATGTGCTGCGCTTTACAAACGTTTGATTGATTGATTGGCGGTTAATTCCTGATAGTTTAAATGCTTCAGCTGAAGTGTCATTCAGAGAGTCTCATGTGCTGTGAAAGCGAAGCCGGGCAGACATAAACAAGACTTCCTGCCAGGGTGCCTGCTTGGCTGAAAGAAATGCAAATGTATGCAACAAGTTAATCTGCAAATGTAAAGGGTAATCTGCAAACGTAAAGGATGCTTGGGAGCCGGTACTGGCTTCCATTGATTGAATCACTTGAAGCTTTGTGATGACAAAGATTTATTCTTTTTGAGTGATAGTGCAAGGAGTTAACACCTGAGCTGTAAAGTGCAAGCTTTTAATTGGAATTGCATTTATATAGCGCTTACAACTCCTGAAAAGGCGTCGAAGAGGCAGTTATGTAAAAAGAAAATTGCATTACGTACAGTCTGGGTATTATTAAAATCTATATAAACCTTTTAGCACATTTTGCAGCAGTCTATCGTATACTGTGTGCAAAGTACTGTTGTGTGGTTTGTGGCCTCATTATCTACGTTGCTAAGTTGTCTTAGGCCTGGCTGCCATGATGCCTTTTTGCGCACGTTACTCTGTGACTTTGTTTTTCCAGACTCTGCTTGTGCCCTGCTATATTGGAACTGTCTGCCTTTTACCTTTTCTCCTGTTCCCTGTGTGTTTCGTCTGCACAACATGTATAAGGTCGAAAAACAACGTCCCTTGTTCTTGCTGATCTGGTCAGCCCCTCGCACTTGGACATAACACAGAAATGCAGCTGCACTGGAGAAATTCGTGTGCTTTTAATACTGTGATCTCGCTGTTTGTGGCACTCGGAGAAAAACCTTTCCAGAGAGAAGAGCTGTGCTTGTCTGATGATGTAAACCTTGCATCTAGATATTGAGGTATGGGGGTCCGTCTGACAATGCCCAGAGGTCTTCTATTTTTATAATAAACTAGTTAATAGCACGGGGAGGGTGGTAAGGCCATTTAGCCCTATATCCACTGCTTTATGAAATGCTTTCCCCGTTTGTATTCTATGGAATTGTAACTATGCTTATTATTTTATCATTATGCTGATAGTACTGGCACGTGTACTGTATCTTAGAGCACGATAGTTGAAATAAACATTTTAAACTATACTGTGTCTCTTATTACACACGTTGTGGACAAGTATGAGTGAGTTATGAAAGGGTGTTCTTGCTCCCTCGAGTCCCGAGAGAGACCGTGTTCCGGGTTGTCTAATCATTGGTAGCATTGCTGCGAATGAGACGCTAAAGCTAGTCGGATTGAAATTGTGGGTACTAAGGTGCATGGTTGGTTCACCACTATACTCCGAGGTCCTATTATCCTGTGCATAGCTCTGTATATGTGCAGAACCCCAGTAACTGGGCAAAATCCGGGTCCGACAGACGTATTGGAAATGCAAAAATCCAAGGACCAAGAGAAAGGACATCGGATGCAAGACATCACAGGTTGCACGCAAGTGAAATATGCAAAGCGAAAAGAGAGTCTATAGGACACACTGAGTGTCGCCAACGGTAGGATGCCGAAGCCGATGAGGATGCGTTCACGGAGCATCCAGAGTCGACCTTGGTCGAGGAGGCCCCCAGGAAGTGCAGCCATTGCGTAGCAAACAGACCAAAAGTAATATACTAGCCGCTAAAGCGAGGATCAACGGAAAGCCGCTGGAAAAAATAGAATGAATAAAAGCTGGTATTACACCAAAGATAGTTTGAAAGGAGGTAACAAGGCCAGAGCCCACAACTTTAAAAAGTGCACAAGACCTTCTGTGCGTGATGCATTAAAAACACGGTGAATCAGTTCACCGAAATGTTGTGGGAGGTTTGTGTTCAAAGGGCCTGTATCTCACTGTGGGTACTAGCCACCTGGAGGATGAATGTCTCCCGTGCGGATGTGAGCATAACCTCCTGGTTCAATAATAGCGCCTTTATTCTGCTCAATTTATTGAAATCCGCCTTCAAAGTCGGAATGGAAGGCCAAATGGAACTATTATGTCGTGCGGGGGAGGAAAAAGCAAATTTTTGCAGCACACAACCCGGTGGGAAACAGTTACAATATAGGGGATGCCGGCCAGCATTCCACAGCAGTCCTGATTATTCAGAAGGAGATAGCTACCATTTGCAAGCACAGTGAAAGTAGGTGATATAGCAGGAGCAGGAATGCCCTTTAAAACACAAGCAAGATTAGGAGCCGAAACATTACAAGCCCCGTGCAATTTAATGTTTTTACAAATCAGGTAATGACCCACAGTAGAATCGCATGACTCTCCTGTGAGAAAAACTTCTTTTCCGTCCCTAAGGCATTTATACATGAAAGGCAGGGACCAAAGTTCATGCAGGAAGGCACTGCCTAAGGGCTGAAACCGGCCCACAGGATAATGTTTCATGCATGAACTGAACTCAAATAAAGAAAAAGGCAAGGCGATAACCCCGTGAACTAGCCCCATGAACTAGCCACACTGCAGAGTCCAACTCCGCCACAGAGAATGGTAATGGCTCTATCTTCTCGATATGCAAGAGAGTGTATGTTGCATCTTTCATGGACATGAATTGCTGTTTCTCAGTTAAATTAAACGGCACGAATAAGGCAGAGGTGTTCAAAAAATGCCAAGGAACTTTACCCATTTTAAGTGTCTGCAATGTCCATGCAAACTGCATTACTGAACGCAATTGATTTTGACCATGATATAACACAGATACATCATCTTGTACAATATCAACAACAGAGGAAACAATATTCTCTAATGTGTAAATGCGGGAAGACAGGGTATTAATACTATTGACAACAACAGCAAGCACTTTTTCTAAATTTGCTTGATCGATTTCCCGAAGACGGGAAGCAGCTTCAATTTGCGAAAGCTTCCAGAGTTCATTGTAAGTTTCATAAATTAATCTCTTAGGTCGAGGACCACGAGGCCCCAGAACAAAATCAGACAGATCAATGTTGCCTGATAGGAGGGATAAATGTTGTTTCACAGAATCTAATGAAGAGTGCTGCAACCACTGTTTACACAATTTACCAACAGAATATGTCGTAACAGTACGAGAGTCAGAAAACCTCGGATCTGGCCTATCCTGTTTGGAACCAGGAGCTGAGTCATGAAAACGCAGTTGGCAGGCATTTGATGCCGTGGGCCAAGCCAACCAGGGTGACTGAACAAACGTAGAGACATTAAACGAATTGTTCTGAAACAAAGCCTTCAAATTGGCAAGGGAAATATTGAAATGCAAGCTCTCGCTGGGAGTGGAAGACAATACGGGAATGGATGATGCATTTAATTGTTTGGAGGTAGCCAAACCCCAACACGTTGTTTGATAGATTGTATGATTCAAAAACAAGATTTGGGCTGGGATTAGGCAAGCACGGTGTAAGGCTTCCGTGCCGCGTGCCTGCCATGATTTGGTGCCCCTTATAGATTTTAAGTCAATGGTGTCCTGCCAGTGCTCATAACCACCCACGGCTAATGCGTTCAAAAAGGAACCCGAATATAGCAATTTGGTGTGGGTCAACATGATTTTCTGAGTGGACGAAGTGTTTAATTTAAAATAATAGGACCCAGGGTTCGATCTATCAAAGTCTGTAAAATAAGTAAACTTATTTCTAAGAGTTTGGGAGCTACCTGGCAAAGGGGTCGGACAATGTTCCCATTGGGTGTAATTAAAAGGACCCCGAAGAGTACTGGGTTTATGGAGAAAGTGGTTGCCCCAATGCTGGTAACAATATAAGTCAGCATAACTTGCAGAATTTAAATACAGATCTTCAGCATTAAAAGCAGCATAATATTTCAAATCAGTAAATAATGATTCAACGGCATGCACATCCCAATCGTCAGAATGAATATTATTTTTAACGACATCACCCATTGAAACACGGAGGACATTTGGTACATTAATAATCTCGGTTGGTCCATGAATTTGGAAATTTACTGCATCCCATATGATGCCATCAGCGACTGGGAAAGCTGAAATGTTCACAAATGTGTGGTCACGCTTCATGATGTGAGAGGAAGAATGCGGAGCCAAAGTTCCAGCGACACAGTTCACTGCAGAGCGTTCTGGTAAATAGTGACCATTGATGAGTAAGAAAAAAACTGTCACAAAGCCAATGGACATGAACAGAAAAATCAGGAATAGTACCAACCAGATGTATGTCCATGGTGGGATCAAAAAAATTGTCTCTGAACCAGGATACAAAAATACTGAAGCTGGACGGGATAAGTGATGAGGTGGAAGCCGAGTCAGAGGAATAACGGGTTGGGCTCAGTGGCGTTGTTGGTAGGTGAGCCACTGACTCGTTGGCGGGGTATGTATACTCAGTCTCCTCGTTGCAGGGGGAATCCGGGTAGTCGAGCAGGCGATCAGGCAAATCTACCATCTCAATGGCAACATCAGTGACCGTGTGGGCTGGAGGGCCACAAACAGGTGTCCTAGAAATGGCTGGACAGGAGACCGCTGGTGTTACGCTATTCAGGATCGGCCAGATGTTGCAGCTTGACATTGTCCACTGAGATGTATCTGTTGTCTTTGCGACCAGGAAGCGGTGGTAAGATGACTGTACGAGTACCCTTTAAGCCAAGGACTGGAACCGGTGCACGAAAAGAGGGGCCAAATTCTTTTTTGTTCTCCACCTCATCTCGGACCAGATCTCCAACCTTCGGAAGCCAGCCAGCAACCGGAATCTGCAGCGCAGCGTCTGTGGCTGAAGGTAAATGTTCGTTTGCAAGTTTGTCACGGGCTTCTTGTAAGTCCTGCAACATAGTAGAATGATTATCTACGTCAAAGATTGCGGATTGCGCCGTCATGTCTAGACCATCAAGGTCGGGCACAAACATTTGGATGCCAAAGAGCATTTTGTATGGGGTCTGCCCACCCAGAGGTCTTCTAGGGAGATTATTAAGTGCACGTTGTACGCTATACAAGTGGGCCAGCCAGTTCCTGCCAGTACCTAAGACTCTAGCTGTCAAGGATTGCTTTAAGTCACGGTTCATTCGTTCAACAATCGAATTGCCCTCAGGCCGATATGGAGACGAAAATTTCACCCGCACCCCCAGTGAACCCATCGCGTCCTTGTACGCCTTAGAGGCGAACGCCGGACCTTGGTCAGAATGGAAGGTGCCACAGGCAAAAATTCCCACAAAGACACGCAAATTCCTTATGACATTTCGAGCGTCAGCACTCCGTTGTGGCCAAACCCAGATGAAACGTGTGCACGAATCCACTGCAACCAGGATGTACTTGTATGCAGTGTCAGAAGAAAAGGGACCGCAGTGATCCAGGTAAACACACCCAAAAGGTCTGTTAGATATGCAGAGCGGTGTTTGTGGTGGTCGTGTAACCGTTGAAGGCTTAATTTGCTGACAAACGTCACAAGAAAGCACATAAGTACGGGTCTGTTTATATAAACCACGCCACCAGTAACGCTGCTGCAAGATGGAAACCGTTGCAGACACGCCAGCATGGGCCGAAGCCAAGCCTTCGTGTGCGGCCGTTATCAAGGAAGGTCTGTGGTCCGTTTTGGGAATCAGCCGATCACCAACGTCCGGAATTCTTACGTAAGGAACCTGTTCGGGATCTACTTGATAAGAGTACTTGGAAGGAAAACCCCGTGGGTAATTAGCACCTTCCTTTGTTGCAGCAATAGCTGCCAAAATATCATTATCTATTTTAGTCATGGATCTTGTAACGGCTGCTACTGAGCACGTGGCTACTGCTGATTTGGCAGCTTCATCTGCCAAACCGTTACCAACAGCGTGTGCGCCCACACGCTGGTGGCCAAGAGTATGAATCACCTGTGTGAGAGGCAGACGTTGTTTAAGATCTGCCACTCGAACCCAAAGCATCTTATGCTTAATTGTGCTGCCTTTTGCATCTCTATAGTCGTTTTGCGACCAAAAGAATAGATTGTCATTGAAAGATTGAACACAGTAGTAAGAATCGCATACAATAAGAGTCGTCACGTCTGGATTCGCGAACTCAAGTGCGAGCACCAAAGCACGCAGCTCAGCCAATTGTGCAGTACTGTCTCCTAGTGCCTGTGTGTGCACTACAGTCGATTTGAACTCACCGTTCACCATGGTACCTGCAACAATAGCACATGCTGCAGACTAAGCATGCTTGGAACCCGTGGCCAGTTGTGCTCAACCATCGGTATATATAATACATTCGTACTCCTCAAGCGGTAGCAAAGACAGAGGAGGAGGATGAACAAATTCATACTGTAAGAACTCCTGTGTCTGAAGAGAGGAATCAAAGATAAAAGTGACATCCGGAGACATCAGAGATGTAGCCCATTGTATCCAACGGGGGTGCAAAGCCTTAGAGTTCGGGACACTTGCTTTCGTCACTGCCTCATGGGCAGGATATGGTGTTACCACCAAAATGCGTTTTCCCTGTGCCAGTGCGCGTTCCTTCAGAATCGCCATTTGCACTGCAGTCAAAACTTTCTCCACAGAGGAAAAGCGCAACTCCGCTGAAGTGTAAAGATGCGACTTGTATGCAATCGGTACTGTGTCACCTTCGTTAAAGGTTAAGTAAGTGAAACCCACTGCCCCTGGAACAATTCTAATCACCAGGTTTGTGTGGTTATCACGAGTCAACAAGAATTTAGATTCAAGTAGATCTGACTGCAAAGACTGCAGTATCGAAGAATGCTCAGGAAGCCAGCATGACTTCGAAAAGTTGGGCTGTATCAAGGCATATAGAGGCTTGATACGCTGGGCATATTCGGGAATGTAAGTACGCCCGAAGTTCAGAAAACCCAGTAATGACTGAAGCTTCTTCAGGGTGGTTGGAGGCGCAAAAGTGCGCAGTTCTCCAAGAAATGGGGAGCTAAGCCCTTACCTTCATTGTTGAGCTCATAGCCCAAAAACAAAACGGTAAATTCAGCAATGTGAGATTTGGCAAAATTAAATTTGTAACCTAAAACCGCAAATTCAAGAATAATGCGGTCCACTCGGGAAAGATGCGGCCATAATTCGTCGTCTGTCAGATAGATGTCGACGTACGAACACGCATCTGGGTCTATGCTGTCCAACAAAGAGACAACACGAGCGGCGAAGACACCCGGGCTGTTCTTGTAGCCCATGGGCAAACGCCGAAATTTGAACTGTTTACCACCGGAAGTGAAAGCGCTCCATTGGCTGCACTCCGGGGACAAGTTGTGCGCGTAAAATCCATTGGATAGGTCAAGTGTCGTTTTATATTTTTTACGAACAAGACTGTTTACTAGCGCAGAACTGTGGGTATTTTGTACCGCAAAGGTCCGACAATGAGAGTTCAAATGTCGGTAATCCAAAACTAGGCAGTACGATCCATCGGGTTTAGAAACCGCGAAAAGGGGATTATTCATTGGTGATACGCATGTTTCAATTACTCCTTGATATTCTAACTGTGTCAGAATGTCGGAAACGGGACCTTTAGCTTCCCGCCGGATGGGATATTGGGGTTGTGGCTGCGACCGCAAGGGAATATCATGGGGGGGGGGGGAGAGTCTTCATCCCAACCCACGTGATTACGGTATAACGCCGGAGCCAGGGCCCCAGCCCATTCAGCTGCGAGAGCCTCCGCTTTGTCCTTGGGGACATGACGAGAAAAGCTCGGAAGGATTACCTCCTCCCCTCTATGCGCAGCAAGTACGAATGGGGGCGGCCAATCCGCCTCTGCCAACAAAATGTCGTAAGAAGAGGTTAGATTCTCCCAAAAAATCCCTTTAATAACACGCTCAATGTCACCTTCAATTTGAAGGACAATATTAAATAGTCTGTCAGGGAGTGCCACTCTGGTGTCAGCTGTCTCCACAGTAATGAATGTGTCAGTTGCTGTCGCCTCCACATGAGGACGTAGTGCCTCCCGCACTATGGTAACTTCCGCGGCGCTGTCTAGGAGCGTCACTGCCCACGTCCAATTCAGGAGTCTCGTTCTCACCGTCTGTGGCATACCTCGCTGTTAAAGCTGCAACTTTCTTCTTCTGAAACTGTGGGCGAGAACGTGGAAATTCTTCTGGTTTCCCTCGGACTTGTTGTCGAGGTTGGTCTCCTCCCTGTGAAGCCTCACGACCCCTGCCTCTATCCTGGCGTTCCCCTCCACCAGTCTGGGAGGTCGATGGTGCCTGTGAAGAACGAGGAGAACGCGGATCAGGGACTTGAAATTTCTCTGGAGATTTAATTCTCGCTCTGTCGCGCAAATCATAAGTGCGTTCAGAAGATACGGAAACCGGGGATGCGCCACGCGACCCTGGTTTTTTCTGTTGCTTACCGTTTCTTCAACCTCCAGCTCTTTTTAGTAAAGAACGGTTTCTCATCTTTCTCAGATTGAGTTTTTTGTTGTGGCTGTGATCGAGTTTGCTTTTTAGCAAAAGGCTCAACTCCCAGACTATTGCGGCCAATGGTTTTATAAGCCTGTGCAATAATTTTCGGTAATTCGCGTGGCCTGTCCGGTTTTGGGACTAAAGCCAAAGCATTAGCTACTTGAAAGTTAACTGCATCGCCCTTGACGTTCGCAAGGATCAGATCAGCCACTACATCGAACACTCCCACCAGTCTCATCCCCAATTCCACAGCCGCTTCAGGGCCATGCTCATCCTGCACTCGTTTAATTACAGAGGGGAGAACCGTCATGGAAGGAGTGCCGAAACACTTCGCATATACTGCTGCGAATACCTTGCCCCAGTTGTTGCATTCTGCCAACTCGGGAATTAAGTCTTTTGGCAAACTGATCGTTAAAATCCTGTGTTTGTCCACAGGAGAAGTATTTGGAAAAACTGCCTCCAGCTGGTCAAATTTTCTGCAAGCCAATAAGGCAAATCATCCTTATTTTGTGGGCGCTTGCCCATCACCGAATTAACCATAACGGGACTTATGGTTACACCGCCCGGTCCAGCTGGATGCACCGCAACTCCAGGAGGGGCTCCCTGAACGTTGCCTGTAACATACTGTACTAAAGCTCTGTGAACGCGTATCAAAGACGTATGTAATTCACGCAGTTCAGCAACCGCAAGCGTCAAATAACGCGCATGTGGGGTATACCCGGCCAAGTGGCCCCATCTATAGATAGGGGGCCTAAACGAACCGGGGTGACCGGATGTGGGAGGGCGCCATTAAACCAAATACGGTGTTGCCATGCCGTAAGTGGTACTTCAAGAGCCTGATAAGGCCGATAAGCATTGGGTAGGGCAGTGAGAGTGTACTCATGGAACAAATCGTCCGCTCCATCCACCGCCGGAAAAGTGACCCAAGAGTAAAACACCTCAAAGTGGTGAGCCGGGTCAGCCTGCACCACAAAGATGAGTGAGACACCCGCGTCTGGCACTCCATAAGCCAGTAAATGAGCCCGGAGCGCAGCGCGGCTATGTGCCGGTATATTTATATCCGCCATTAAGACCAGAAATGATCGAGAACCTAATATGAGGCAGCACAATATAGGGTTTACTTAAACACCTTTTAATAACTTCAAGCTTGAAAAAACCTATAAAAACGTCAATATAGGAGGTATCACCCTCACACACGTTTCCGGAAGCGTATGCGAAGGGTGTTGTGGACAAGCACTACTCAAGCGTCTCGCAGATAAGCAGCCCACTACGTTGGTGGCGCCATGTTGTAGGGATTCTGCACATATACAGAGCTATGCACAGGATAATAGGACCTCGGAGTATAGTGGTGAACCAACCATGCACCTTCGTACCCACAATCCCAATCCGACTAGCTTTAGCGTCTCATTCGCAGCAATGCTACCAATGATTAGACAACCCAGAACACAGTCTCTCTCAGGACTCGCGGGAGCAAGAACACCCTTTCATAACTCACTCATACTTGTCCACAACGTGCGTAATAAGAGACACAGTATAGTTTAAAATGTTTATTTCAACTATCGTGCTCTAAGATACAGTACACGTGCCAGTACTATCAGCATAATGATAAAATAATAAGCATAGTTACAATTCCATAGAATACAAACGGGGAAAGCATTTCATAAAGCAGTGGATATAGGGCTAAATGGCCTTACCACCCTCCCCGTGCTATTAACTAGTTTATTATAAAAATAGAAGACCTCTGGGCGTTGTCAGACGGACCCCCATACCTCAATATCTAGATGCAAGGTTTACATCATCAGACAAGCACAGCTGTTCTCTCTGGAAAGGTTTTTCTCCGAGTGCCACAAACAGCGAGATCACAATATTAAAAGCACACGAATTTCTCCAGTGCAGCTGCATTTCTGTGTTATGTCCAAGTGCGAGGGGCTGACCAGATCAGCAAGAACAAGGGATGTTGTTTTTCGACCTTGTACATGTTGTGCAGACGAAACCCACAGGGAACAGGAGAAAAGGTGAAAGGCAAAAAGGCAGACAGTTCCAATATAGCAGGGCACAAGCAGAGTCTGGAAAAACAAAGTCACAGAGTAACGTGCGCAAAAAGGCATCATGGCAGCCAGGCCCAAGACAACTTAGCAACGTAGACAATGAGGCCACAAACCACACGACAGTACTACAGAATGAAAACTTTTTTTTTCTTCATTTAAACTGCATGTTATTTTATATGTAGATACCCAATGGTGAAAGACCAAAAAAACGTGCAGAATATTTTATTTTTTTAGCCACACCGTTGACCCCGCCCCCACTGCATGCAGTATCAGTTCCCATACTTTTTTTTTAATTCACTTCGACCGCTGCACAAGGTGCATAGTGGTGGCACAAGATCACACTTGAGGTAGAGGTGGTACAGCAATGGGGATGAGTCCTGTACGGGTTTGGGTGGGATGGGGTAATGGGTCCAGGTCAGGGATAAACCTCACTGTCTTTGGGCTGCTGTTCGCTCAGGTCTGGAGAAAGTGTAATATAACATTTCTATGATCTAACCTCAAGAATAGTTGCAACCAGGGAGGGGGGCAGGTAACAGCTCCTGTATTCCAAACCGTAAAAGAGTCATGATGAGAGAAGGTTTGTTGGTAAGATGGCTATGCAACGCAGAATTATAACAAGTACTAATGAAATTTTGTTTCAAAGTAGAAAACATTTCTGGGGAAGCAATGCTAGTGCATTGTTGTAGGAAGGTGGAATCTTGACTGCATGGTTGCCCCCACTTTTTTAGTGGTGTTTTGCTGGTTTTCGACTTAGTTGGACTGGGACCTTGCTATTCAGGGCCCCAGTTTATCTGCTTTCTCTTTAAAATGGATTCCCTGTACCTTAGGTACACCACAGATTGGATTCTGGGGTGCCCTTATAAGTCCCTAGTATATGGTATACTATGTACCCAGGGCATATGTACCCCAGAGGCCTACCAGGGGCTGAAGCATGCATTATGCAACCCCTGGGCAGCCTTCCAAAATGACACCACAGGACTGCTACAGCAGCCCGAGTGAGGTGGTGCCTGCACCCCTTACTGAGATATAGGTTCACTATATCTCACCCTATCACTGCACATATAAACCTATCAGTCACCCCTATGGCAGGCCTTATCAACCCTGAAGGCAGGGTGCTTGGTTTTGTGTGAGAGGGTGCCCATGCATGAGGAGAGCCCCTCTGCAGCCTTCGGAATCTATTCTCCGGGGTTGTCTGTGATGCAGCCTGACCATATACTCTTAAGTGCTTTATAACCAAACGGTAAATGCTAACTTTGGGATGGCTGCACGGAAACATGTCGGGTTTGGTGTCAAACACCTTGGAATCAAACCCCCACACCAGTAACTGGTGTGGGAGTAGGATCCCACCCTTCTAGAGGGAGAGACATGACAGCACCGGTATACCCGGTACCAGCTAACAGAGCCCTGGCATCACAAAATGGATGCTGCAGCCACAGACACGAGTCTGGCCTCCTGCTGCTGACCGAAACTCCTGTGGAACAATATATATTCATATATGATCCTAGTGCGCAATCGCGATAGGAGGGTTATAATGATGTCATAGAGAAAGGGACCAAAAACACCAGAGGTTTTTTTGAACATATATGTGTGTATTATTCACAAAGTATACAAAAATTATACAAAAACATGAAATGATCTGTGCAAGAGTGTCCCAAGTGTAACATGAACCTAACAATTGAGTGACATAATGTGACACTGTTGTAAAGTCATCCTGTGCCCTGGGCACCCCCCAACTTTTTGCTGACTGGAACTGGTGGTAACTGACTGACTGACCCTGGGCTCTGTTTAACCAGGCCCAGTGCCATGCTGAAACACTTCGATAACAGTAAAGCACCTACATACACTAGGGTACACTTTGGGTTGGGGTACCCCTGTAATTGGCATGACCTACCCCATAAGCCCCTAGTATATAATAGGGCAGGGGATTGAAACTACCTAGAAGTCCCCAGTATCCTGGGGCATGGCAGTTTAGAGGCCAGCAGCCTTTTTGCACTTGCATGTGTGCACTGCTGAAGCCTGTGGTCAGTTTAAAAGCAGCTCTGTGTGCCAGGACTGCTCTTAAACATGTAAATTGTGGCCAAACTCGACTTTGGGGCACTTAAAACTGGTCAACCTAAAATGTTTTGGCATAATAATGACCCCCAGGGTCTCCCCTAGGTATCCCAGGGGTGGGGGGTCAGGTATCTATAAGGTAGACCCTTATAAAATGAGTTTATATATGCCCTGGGTTAAGTGAAATTCACATTTCACTCTCCCCATTGTTTAAAGTGCTGCCCAAATTCGACTTTGATGCTGGGGGCACTGGGCATGGAGGATCTGCAATATTTTTACAGATTCAACACCCCTAGGGTCTCCCCTAGGTGACCTATGGGGTGGGGGTCCTGTGAAAATAAGCCAAGTACTTATAAAATATGTTTTTGTAAGTCCTGGTGCTGGAAAAATGGCCCATGTCATTTTTCCCAGTGCAAACCCCCTGCCCCATAGGTTAACATGGGGGAAAGTTATTAAACAATAACTTCCGATAGGAGAGGGATAAAGATTCCATTCAAAGACTCACTAGAATGGTATTGATAAATCCTACAATATGATGTTATTGAATTTTTCACAAAGTGAACAGACAAGAAGTTATAACACTTTCTGGGTTTTAGTTCCAAATCCAGCCTTCTAGTGCTCTGCCCTGATTGGTCAGAGTTAAGGGGATTAGCCAGCCTGCCTGAAGAGGTGATAAAGATCCCCTGGGGCCAGCCAGATGGACTGGGAGGGCAGTGAGCTGTTCTGCAGGAATGCCAGGCCAGGGGGAGGGGTCGTAAACAATGAGCTTCAAAGGGGCAGAGCCCAGAGCAGTGTCAATAACAGCTTTGAACCCCCACCTCAGCCAGATGGCAGGATTAAGGAAGATATGTGCAGATGTAGGGAGGAGAGGCTAGGTTAATTAGCCAACTCAGTGGGAGTGTTTAGCCAGCTCTTACCTCCTTGCTGGAAAATCAGCCATTATGGATTTGGAAGCTTTGTTGCACCCTGGGATATAATAATGCCACACTCTGCAGGAAGGAGTCACTCAAGTGGGAGGTTACCCTACTCCTATTGGTGAAGCTTGACCTCCTGGATGACCCAGAGACTGTGGAATAAGTATCTGAGAGAGGCCCAGCCCCTCAGATCTGCTGCTTGAAACTGAAGAAAGCAAGACTGGCCCTGCTGAAAACTTCTGCTGTGCAAAGACTTCTAAGGCCTGACCTCTGGAGACTGCACCACCTGAAACTACAGCTTTGTGGACTAACTGTGCTGACTAAAAGAAGTCAAGAGTGGACTCCCTGCAAGCTACAGGTTAACAGAGCTCATCTGGACCCTCACCGCCAAGAATCACCAACCTGGGGAGCTACCAGTGGATTTGTAAGGGTGACGTCCAGTGCATTGTGGGAATTGAAGTCCTCAACTTTCAAGGACCATCTTGGAGCTTCCAGACCCTTAGAGTAAGTTTGAGACACTTTGGGACCCTTTGAGGAACTTCAGGAAGAAGTTCAGGAAGTTTGGAGGAACTTTGAAAAAAAGCTCCATAGGGGGACCGACTCATCCTGGTCAGCCAAGCCGCCTGCCTTCAACCACGAGCCGGCCAAGCCCACCAGGTTCGTCCCGCTAAAACCTCCATCGCATCGACTTCCAGAGATTGACCGGGACTAGCGAAAATCTGAAGCCGGCGAACCCTCACCGGATCCGGCTACATGAGGAGCATCGAGGGACCCCATGAGAAAAAGCTCCAGAAAAGCTTCTAAGTCCGCTCGTAAGAAAGTCGACCGGGAACAACCTCGAGCGCCAATCCGCCTGCCTTCCATCGCGTGTCGGCCTGGATTGTTGGATTGCCCCGCTAAAGCGATCTTGAAAAAGTTTCTAAGTCCGCTCCAGGGAAGTTCACCGGGAGATCGTCGAAAGGCTATCCGGCGGAGCCGCACCGGATCCGGACTGACGGAGAGCGTCGAGGGGCCTCGAGGAGAAAAGCTCCAGAAAAGTTTCTAAGTGCGAAGGTAAAAACATTGACCGGGACCTTCCGCGTGGGGTATCCGCTCAGGGCTCCATCGCGGTCGGCCTTAAACTTTGACTTTGGCCCGGTCTATCGCGAGCATATGTCCCAATATGGTGCTATATGCTTCTAAGTGCTATATTTTATTTAAACTTTGAAAATTCATATCTCCGGTTCCCTACATTGGATTTTTGTCGTTTTGGTGTCATTTTAAAGATAAAAATAATATCTATTTTTATAAATTGGTGTTGGATTTTTATTATGTGTTGGGTCTTAATTATTTACTGAATTGGTGTTTTTAAATGCTTTACATACCTGTCTTTGAAGTTAAGCCTGTATGCTCGCAGCCACGTTACCAAGGGTTGAGCATAGGAATAATTTTCTAAGACCTATGCTGAGTACTATCAAGTGTTTGTGGTCTTATTACTAGTGGCAGACCTACATTTGCCCCTACCAATATCCCACTTTCCAACATTTGGTGCTCAGCGGTGTGGATGTGGACTTGTGTTTAAAAAATACACCTTTCAGTGAATGAATTAAGATTATAAAAATCCTCTAAATTGCCTTAGAACAAAATGTTTAGTTTGATTTTTGGAATTTGGACTAAACTGTTTTTAATCCATTGTTTTAATTTTTCCAAATTGTTCTAAGTCTATTGTGCCTCGTGTTGTGACCCAAAACTAGGGAACCATGGAGTTGGACCTGGCTAAACTGTCCCAGTGTAAGTTGACTGAGCTTAGGGAACAGTGTAGGCTTAGGGGGCTGCCTGCTTCCAAGAGGTATAGGAAGGCAGGGTTGTTTCAGTTTAATCAAGCCCATGACCAGGCAGCTGAGGGGAATCAAGGGGGGATAGAGGGTGTCCCCCCCTACCTCCCCCAAGAGAGGGAGGAGGTTGAGGATGATGCCTCTTCCATTATAACTAGTGTAAGCCAACAGAATCCTGATGGTGGGAGTGGGGAAGGGTCCCTTACTCAGGAACCACTATGGTCCCTTCCAGAGAGACAGCTTCAGGCTCAATTAGCTTTGATAGCTTTAGAGCAAAGGAAACTGGATTTGGCTGAGAAGAGGTGGGAGAAGGCGGAGAAGAGAAATGGTGGTAGCGAAAGCGAAGAAGATGCTGAGATGTCCAGGGGTGGCAGATTTGAACCTAAACTTCCAAAGGGTATTGTGCCCAAGTACACTGAGGGGGATGACATTGACAAATGGCTTGCAGCTTTTGAGAGGGCCCTTAAGATGAGTAGGGTCCACTCTAGGTATTGGGGTGCACTCCTGTTGGAGTTGATTCCAGTAGCTGGGAGGGATAGGCTCCTGACCCTGAAGGGAGAGGATGCAGAATCATACCAGCAGATGAAAGCCTGCTTAGTCAAGAGGTTTGGTCTGACTCCCGAGCAGTACAGGGTGAAGTTTAGGAACACCCAGAAATTGAATTCCAAGTCTTGGATAGACTTTGTGGATGTTTCAGTGAAGGCACTGGAAGGCTGGATTTGTGGTAACAAAGTGAGCACTTATGAGGGATTGTATAATTTGTTTTTGAAAGAACACATTTTGACTCATTGTGCAGAAGAGAAGTTACGCCAGTATCTAGTGGACTCTAAGCTGACAGACCCCAGAGAGTTGGGGGAGTCAGCTGATGAGTGGGTGAGAACCCGGGTTTCCATTCAGCACCAGGGGGTGACCAGAAGAAAGGAGGACAGGTCCCTCCCCAAGGGAAAGCCCAGGGAAATGAAGGTCAAAAACCTAAGGAGTCCTCCAAAGACCCACAAAAACCTGCACAAGGAGGGGGGGCCCCGAGCCAACCCAAATCCAAAGGGAGGTGGATTCAGGGAAAGAATGGTAAATTCTTTGATCCCTCAAAAGTGGGTAAGTGCTTTGACTGTAACCAGCCAGGGCACAAGCAGGGAGATGATGTCTGCAGCAAGAAGCTCCCCCCTAAGGGGCCATCCCCAGGGATTGCCAGTGTGAGTGTAGGGGTGGAGAGTGGTACACCAGAAGGGGGTATTCCAGTAGGGGCAGCAACCTTAGTGTCCCTGGGTGGGGTGAATATTGCAACCCTTGATGCCTTACCTCCAAACATGGATAAGTACAGGCAGAGACCTAAAGTGAATGGGACTGAGGTTGAGGCTATCAGAGACACTGGGGCTAGTGTAACTATGGTCCTGGCTGAGCTGGTGCCTCCAGAGAGGGTGATACCTGGTGAGTTTCACCAGGTGACTTATGCAGACAGCACTACCAAAATCCATCCCATGGCTGTGGTGGATTTGAAATGGGGAGGTGTGACAGGCCCTATGAAGGTAGCTGTGTCAAAGGTGCTCCCAGTCCAGTGTTTACTGGGCAATGACCTTGAAGCCTCTGCTTGGTCAGAGGTGGAGAGAGGACTCCATATGAAAATATTGGAGCTCCCTGAGTGGGTATGTGCTGTGACTAGGTCACAGACTAGCCAGAAGGGAGGGGCTGGACACTGGGACCCCGGAACAAAGGGCCAAGCATCCATGGACAAGGGTACTGGGCCTGGTGAGCCAGCCCAGGGAACTCCAGAGGTGCAGGCAGAATCCAACCCTGCTGGGGAGGAGCTGGCCCCTGAGGGAGGGACACCATCCCTGCCAGAGCTGGCAGATTTGGCAGAACTGACAGGAGCAGGTGGACCCTCCAGAGAGGAGTTCAGTCAGGGACAGCGTGACTGTCCCACCCTTGAGAGCTTGAGGCGGATTGCCTCTAAGCAAGAGGAAGGGGATGACAGTGGGTTTCATAGAATCTACTGGGAAGATGGACTGCTCTATACTGAGGCCAGAAACCTCAAGGAGGGGGCCACCAGGAGGTTGGTGGTGCCCCAGAGGTACAGAGAGTTCATCCTGACTTTGGGTCATGATATCCCCTTGGCAGGACATTTGGGACAGACAAAGACATGGAACCGGTTGGTGAACCATTTCTACTGGCCCCATATGTCTGAAAAGGTAAAGGAGTTTTGCAGCTCCTGTGTCACCTGTCAGGCCAGTGGCAAGGCAGGGGGCAAGACAAAGGCTCCCCTAGTACCACTGCCAGTGGTTGGGGTTCCTTTTGAAAGGGTGGGGATGGACATTGTTGGTCCCCTGGACCCACCTACTGCATCAGGGAATAGGTATATCTTAGTGGTAGTTGACCATGCCACTAGATACCCTGAAGCCATACCTCTGAGAACCATTGATGCTCCTGCGGTGGCTAGAGCACTACTTGGTGTGTTCACCAGAGTGGGTTTTCCAAAAGAGGTGGTGTCAGATAGGAGCACGAACTTCCTGTCAAGCTATCTGACTGCTATGTGGGATGAGTGTGGTGTCAACTACAAGTTCACCACCCCCTATCACCCACAAGCAAATGGTCTTGTTGAGAGATTCAACAAAACCCTGAAGGGCATGATAAATGGGTTGTCAGAGAAACTCAGGAGGAGATGGGATGTTCTCCTCCCATGCTTACTGTTTGCCTACAGGGAGGTGCCACAAAAAGGGGTTGGTTTCAGTCCCTTTGAGTTGGTGTTTGGACACCCTGTGAGGGGGCCATTGAGCCTGCTAAGAGAGTCTCTAGAGAAGCCTCTTAAAGAAGCTAAGGACAATGTGCTTGATTATGTGCTAGGCCTGAGATCTAGAATGGCAGAGTACATGTACAAGGCAAACAGGAAACTGGAGGCCAGCCAGGAGCTCATGAAGCACTGGTATGATCAGACGGCTACTATGCCTGAGTATACTCCAGGACAATTGGTGTGGGTGTTGGAGCCTGTGGCCCCCAGGGCCCTCCATGACAAGTGGAGTGGGCCCTATCCAATCTTAGAAAAGAAGGGTGAGGTTACCCATTTGGTTGACCTTGGCACCCCCAGGAACCCTCATAGGGTCCTGCATGTGAATAGATTGAAACCCCACCATGACAGGGCAGACATGACCATGTTACTGGTCACTGATGAGGGTGTGGAGGAGGAAACTGAGCCTGTGCCCGACCTCCTCTCCACTAATGTGCAAGATGGGTCAGTGGAGGGGTTGTACTCTCTCCCAAGTTGACAGACCAGCAGCACAGAGACTGTAAGCAAGTGCTGGAGCAGTTTTCTGGCCTGTTCTCCTTGACCCCAGGCATCACTGAGTGGTGTGTGCATCACATTGACACTGGTGACAGCCTGCCTGTCAAGAATAAACTGTACAGGACATCTGACCATGTCAGAGCCAGCATTAAAGCTGAGGTTGCTAAGATGCTGGACTTGGGGGTAATTGAACCGTCTGAGAGTCCATGGGCCAGTCCAGTGGTGCTGGTACCTAAACCTAATCCTCAGGGGGACCCAAGGAGTTAAGGTTCTGTGTGGACTACAGAGGATTGAATGCAGTCACAAAGACTGACGCTCACCCTATACCTAGAGCTGATGAGCTCATTGATAGGTTAGGGGCTGCTAAGTACCCGAGTACTTTTGACTTGACTTCAGGTTACTGGCAGATTGCCCTCACTGATGGAGCAAAGGAGAGGTCAGCATTCTCCACCCCAGAGGGACATTATCAGTTCAAGGTAATGCCCTTTGGCTTAAAGAATGCACCTGCCACCTTCCAAAGGTTGGTGAACAGGGTCTTGTCTGGGTTGGAACAGTTCAGTGCAGCTTACCTGGATGATATAGCTGTATACAGTTCTACCTGGGGGGATCACTTAGGCCACCTAAGGGAAGTGCTTCAGGCCATGCAGCAGGCAGGCCTGACTATTAAGGCAAGCAAGTGCCAAATAGGGCAGAGTTCTGTGGTGTACCTGGGCCACCTGGTAGGTGGGGGCCATGTACAGCCTCTCCAAGCTAAAATCCAAACTATTTTGGATTGGACAGCACCTGTTACCCAGACTCAGGTCAGGGCATCCTTGGACTGACAGGGTACTATAGAAGGTTTGTTCAAAATTATGGGACCATTGTGGGGCCCCTAACAGAACTGACTTCTAAAAAGAGGCCCAAGAAGGTGATTTGGACCCCAGAGTGTCAGAAGGCTTTTGACACTCTGAAAGCTGCTATGTGTTCAGCACCAGTGTTACTGGCCCCTGACTACACAAAAGAATTTGTAGTTCAGACAGATGCTTCAGAGCAAGGGATTGGGGCAGTGTTGTCACAGCTAAATGAAGGGGGCCTTGATCAGCCAGTTGCCTTTATTAGCAGGAGGCTTCTTCCCAGAGAGCAGAGATGGAGTGCCATTGAGAGAGAGGCTTTTGCTGTGGTGTGGTCACTGAAAAAGTTGAGACCATATTTGTTTGGGACTCACTTTCGTGTTCAAACTGACCACAGGCCTCTCAGATGGCTCATGCAGATGAGGGGGGAGAATCCCAAGCCGTTAAGGTGGTCATTTCCCTACAGGGAATGGACTTTACAGTGGAACACAGACCTGGGGTTGCCCATGCCAATGCAGATGGACTTTCCAGGTTTTTCCACTTAGCTGAGGAGGACTACCAGGGTGTAGGTTAGTAACCCCTCACCTTTCGTTTGGGGGGGGAGGGGCTATGTTGTAAAGTCATCCTGTGCCCTGGGCACCCCCCAACTTTTTGCTGACTGGAACTGGTGGTAACTGACTGACTGACCCTGGGCTCTGTTTAACCAGGCCCAGGGCCAGTGCCATGCTGAAACACTTCGATAACAGTAAAGCACCTACATACACTAGGGTACACTTTGGGTTGGGGTACCCCTGTAATTGGCATGACCTACCCCATAAGCCCCTAGTATATAATAGGGCAGGGGATTGAAACTACCTAGAAGTCCCCAGTATCCTGGGGCATGGCAGTTTAGAGGCCAGCAGCCTTTTTGCACTTGCATGTGTGCACTGCTGAAGCCTGTGGTCAGTTTAAAAGCAGCTCTGTGTGCCAGGACTGCTCTTAAACATGTAAATTGTGGCCAAACTCGACTGTGGGGTTTGGGGCACTTAAAACTGGTCAACCTAAAATGTTTTGGCATAATAATGACCCCCAGGGTCTCCCTAGGTATCCCAGGCGTGGGGGTCAGGTATCTATAAGGTAGACCCTTATAAAATGAGTTTATATATGCCCTGGGTTAAGTGAAATTCACATTTCACTCTCCCCATTGTTTAAAGTGCTGCCCAAATTCGACTTTGATGCTGGGGGCACTGGGCATGGAGGATCTGCAATATTTTTACAGATTCAACACCCCTAGGGTCTCCCCTAGGTGACCTATGGGGTGGGGGTCCTGTGAAAATAAGCCAAGTACTTATAAAATATGTTTTTGTAAGTCCTGGTGCTGGAAAAATGGCCCATGTCATTTTTCCCAGTGCAAACCCCCTACCTCATAGGTTAACATGGGGGAAAGTTATTAAACAATAACTTCTGATAGGAGAGGGATAAAGATTCCATTCAAAGACTCACTAGAATGGTATTGATAAATCCTACAATATGATGTTATTGAATTTTTCCCAAAGTGAACAGACAAGAAGTTATAACACTTTCTGGGTTTTAGTTCCAAATCCAGCCTTCCAGTGCTCTGCCCGGATTGGTCAGAGTTAAGGGGATTAGCCAGCCTGCCTGAAGAGGTGATAAAGATCTCCTGGGGCCAACCAGATGGACTGGGAGGGCAGTGAGCTGTTCTGCAGGAATGCCAGGCCAGGGGGAGGGGTCGTAAACAATGAGCTTCAAAGGGGCAGAGCCCAGAGCAGTGTCATTAACAGCTTTGAACCCCCACCTCAGCCAGATGGCAGGATTAAGGAAGATATGTGCAGATGTAGGGAGGAGAGGCTAGGTTAATTAGCCAACTCAGTGGGAGTGTTTAGCCAGCTCTTACCTCCTTGCTGGAAAATCAGCCATTATGGATTTGGAAGCTTTGTTGCACTCTGGGATAGAATAATGCCACACTCTGCAGGAAGGAGTCACTCAAGTGGGAGGTTACCCTACTCCTATTGGTGAAGCTTGACCTCCTGGATGACCCAGAGACTGTGGAATAAGTATCTGAGAGAGGCCCAGCCCCTCAGATCTGCTGCTTGAAACTGAAGAAAGCAAGACTGGCCCTGCTGAAAACTTCTGCTGTGCAAAGACTTCTAAGGCTCTGGATACTGAACCACCTGAAACTACAGCTTTGTGGACTAACTGTGCTGAGTAAAAGAAGTCAAGAGTGGACTCCCTGCAAGCTACAGGTTAACAGAGCTCATCTGGACCCTCACCGCCAAGAATCACCAACCTGGGGAGCTACCAGTGGATTTGTAAGGGTGACGTCCAGTGCATTGTGGGAATTGAAGTCCTCAACTTTCAAGGACCATCTTGGAGCAAGTTTGAGACACTTTGGGACCCTTTGAGGAACTTCAGGAAGAAGTTCAGGAAGTTTGGGGAACTTTGGAGGAACTTTGAAAAAAAGCTCCATAGGGGGACCGACTCATCCTGGTCAGCCAAGCCGCCTGCCTTCAACCGCGAGCCGGCCAAGCCCACCAGGTTCGTCCCGCTAAAACCTCCATCGCATCGACTTCCAGAGATTGACCGGGACTAGCGAAAATCTGAAGCCGGCGAACCCTCACCGGATCCGGCTACATGAGGAGCATCGAGGGACCCCACGAGAAAAAGCTCCAGAAAAGCTTCTAAGTCCGCTCGTAAGAAAGTCGACCGGGAACAACCGCGAGCGCCAATCCGCCTGCCTTCCATCGCGTGTCGGCCTGGATTGTTGGATTGCCCCACTAAAGCGATCTTGAAAAAGTTTCTAAGTCCGCTCCAGGGAAGTTCACCGGGAGATCGTCGAAAGGCTATCCGGCGGAGCCGCACCGGATCCGGACTGACGGAGAGCGTCGAGGGGCCTCGAGGAGAAAAGCTCCAGAAAAGTTTCTAAGTGCGAAGGTAAAAACATTGACCGGGACCTTCCGCGTGGGGTATCCGCTCAGGGCTCCATCGCGGTCGGCCTTAAACTTTGACTTTGGCCCGGTCTATCGCGAGCATATGTCCCAATATGGTGCTATATGCTTCTAAGTGCTATATTTTATTTAAACCTTGAAAATTCATATCTCCGGTTCCCTACATTGGATTTTTGTCGTTTTGGTGTCATTTTAAAGATAAAAATAATTCCTATTTTTATAAATTGGTGTTGGATTTTTATTATGTGTTGGGTCTTAATTATTTACTGAATTGGTGTTTTTAAATGCTTTACATACCTGTCTTTGAAGTTAAGCCTGTCTGCTCGCAGCCACGTTACCAAGGGTTGAGCATAGGAATAATTTTCTAAGACCTATGCTGAGTCCTATCAAGTGTTTGTGGTCTTATTACTAGTGGCAGACCTACATTTGCCCCTACCAATAACCCACTTTCCAACAGACACTATTTACAAGGTTTCACAAATTTTTGCCGTAAGCGACCATGTCTGAAATATTCATACAATAAACAGCAACTATATACAGTGATAAGTGCTGTGTCAATGGTTCGCTTTCTTCAATGCTGTCGACGGCGTTTCGACCCTCTTTTGAATGTGGGGTCTCATCAGGACCTACGATAATGGGGACATCTGGATTGTGGATCGCACAGCTCTAGTGCGTGAGTGCCAACCGTGGGTATAGTAAAAGGAAAAAATACTCACAGGGAGACCCGGCCGGGTTCCCTGTGAAGGGTGAGAGCCGGCGAACACGATAAGGTGAGATAATGTAGGTCAGGATCAACGCGGATTTCAGGGCGTAGTCACAGGATCGTGACATATGCAAGAGGTGGGCCAGGATACAGTAGGGTGTCCGCTTGGCAAGGGTGTTTGGAGACAATTCCTAATGCAGGATGTAGTAACGTGGAGCACGAAGGATGTGTGCTTTCAGCAAGTCCGCGTCAGTCTGCTTGCCGGTGGTTGATAACCCGGCCGGGTCTCCCTGCGAGTATTTTTTCGGCAAAAATTTGTGAAACCTTGTAAATAGTGTCACATTAAGTCACTCAATTGTTAGGTTCATGTTACACTTGGGACACTCTTGCACAGATCATTTCATGTTTTTGTATAATTTTTGTATACTTTGTGAATAATACACACATATATGTTCAAAAAAACCTTTGGTGTTTTTGGTCCCTTTCTCTATGACATCATTTTAACCCTCCTATCGCGATTGCGCACTAGCATATATGAATATATATCGTTCCACAGGAACCATTGTTTTCTTGTTATAATCAGTTACCCTGGTTCCGTAGTGAGTAGGGTTCCCTTGTTTTTCCCTTTCGGCTGACCGAAACTCCGGCAGGGGAGGCCTGGACAATAGGTTTCCTGTCACAGGAAGGTGTTACCATGTCCCAGACAGGCTTTAGTGTATTGGGGCTGGGTGGGTGCACTCTCAGAGTGCTTTGAAGTCCTGCACTGGGGGCACATTTGGTGTCCCTGTGCATAGTCCAGTTCAAACTGGTTGCAGGGGCTACCAGCCCCTGCTCTGGCGCGAAATTGGACAAAGGATATGGGTGTAGCCACCCCTCTTTCCAAACCCTCCCATAGGTGGGTCCCCAGAGTATGTCCAACCCCTTCCTTGGGTATAAGAAAGGAACCCCTGGCAACAGGACTTTAGATTTCCCTGGACGAAACTCGGATACTGAATCCTGGACCTTCGACGATCTGTTCAACGCCAGATGACTGAAGAATCTCCCTTGGAGTAAAGGAGTTACTCCCCTGCTTGGCAGGCACCAAAGACGCATCTGCCCGGTCTGCATCTCCGAAGCTCCCGCCGGACGCCGAAGACTTTGCAACACAGGAGGTGGGTTTCCAGACTTCCCAGAGGCTGACCCGAGTCGCCAGCAAAGCTGAGACCCGTAGCCCTCGTGGGTACAGTGGAACCGGAACCCCTGGACACCGAGCACATTTGCAAGTGCATATGCTTCTCGTCAATCCCCGAGGCTGTGCTTTGGGTTACTTGTAGCCCTGACCCAGAGCAGTGAATCCACCGAAGATTGCTGGCCTACCCACTCCGAGTGACCCGTCATTTTGTGATTCCGCTCGAGGTCCCTTCGCGATCCCTTGTCCGTCGACTTGTGGGTCCCTGAGTAGGGTAACTTTACTTTTATTGGGCTTTCCTGGTTGCTCCAGGCGTGCCTTGACTCTCCATCGCTTGGGGAGTACCCAGGACCTTGCTGGTCCGCACCGAAGCATCTTTCCTCTTCCTGCGTGGGTTGCTGTTGCCAAGGCTTGTTGTGTCCAATCCGGGCACCGACGCTGCAGCACTCGACATCCTTCGTGGGACAGCTCGAATCCAGCTCCTGGTCGTCGTCGACGCCGCCTCCTGGTCCTCGTGGCTGAAGAGTCAAGCTTCACCTCTTTGCACCTGAAACACCCGACATCGGTGGGCATTCGACTATCGTGCCCCCTGGTCACTGGCAAGTGACCCAGACTCTGTCCCCTCTGCTTTCAGGTTCTTCACATCTTCGATCCAGGCTTGGATCTCTTCGGACACTTCTCATCTTCCCGGCAGCAGCACTTTTCAGCAAGCTGCCATTGAAAACGACGACGCGACCCGACACCATTTGACACCTATGCACCCGGCTTCCCTGGGTGAGGTAACACGAGTACTCCGGTGTTCCCGTGGGTGTTGGCCCTAGAACCATCTAAGTCCAAAAGGGTTTGTTCCTAGTCCACTCCTAAGTGTCCCTAAACTTTAAAACTCTAACCGCGACTTTCCCCATAAAAGCTAACGGAGTTCGCGGCTGTGTTCACACACTGCACACGTCCCCCGTGGGTCCCCTGTGTCACTACCTTGGGTGGTTCCTTGGGGTCCCAGCGATTCTACAGGCTCTAGGCCTTGTGTCTAGTCCAGTCGTGGTTCTTATACCACTTTCTTAATATATGGCTTGGTTCGCCCCTAGGGCCTATCGTATATTGCTAATTTACTGTGATATTTAAAGTGTAACATATGTGCTTTGACCTCTAGCCTCATAAAGAGACTAGTAGGGTGTGTTTAGAAATAAATACATATATTTTATATATATACCTGGTGTGGTCTCCTTTCATTTAGCCATTCAAGAGATTATAGACTGGTAAAACAAACAGCTTTACACTCCTTCAAGACTTAGCCTGAAGGCTGCTCTCCATAGCTACCACTAGGATAGCTTTCAAATAAGGTTGTCTTAAACCTATCATCAATAAAGGGGTTGTTTGGACTGGTGCAAGGTGCCCACTATAACTAGTGGACAGCATATACCAGGCCAACTTCTCACAATTGTGCTTGGCATGTTCAGGTTTTTATCCCACCCTTGTCGCTAGACTGTATTTACAAATCAATGCAGAAATATTCCAAGTTAAGAAACTAAGGGCCACATGCATCAAACTTAGGAATTGGTGGGCTTGAATCCGCATTTAGCAACATAATGGGATGTGGTATTGAGGCTATTGTGGTTGGTGTTTTTTTGACATTTTTTCGGAAGATGACAAGAATAATATTCTAGCATGAGTAAATTAGTATGCTGGAGAGTCATCATTGAAATACCTATTAAGTTTTATGTTCACATATTGATCACAAAGGGTGACAATTAGTGTCATAAAAATTGTTTTACAGGAAAACTGTTCTATATGAAGATGCTAATGTTTGTTTTTGCAGAATACGGACAACATAAGTGTCCTCTTTCATGAAACAGGGCTATTAATAGCATATAGTCCCTCTGTGACACGGTGGTTAGCTGGTACGAGAGGCCTTGGCTGCTACCGGGTAAATATACATTCGTGGGTGTAATAATATACAGGACGAATGCAGTAAGATGAAGTCTGCACTGGCTGGAAGTGCCTTTAATGAACCTTCTTTTTGTTTAAACAGTCACTGCGTGTTCACAATAAGGGTCCAGAAAAGGTGGACAAAGTCCTCGTGCCCTGAAGAAATTGGCACTACAATTTACAGGCAATGAAACATGTCGGCCCAACATTACATGGTCTGCAAACATGCAGTATGTTTTTATTTTGAATAAGCCCTCGAGTTGAGAATAAAAGTGGCTCCCTGGTGACTGAGTGGCTTATCTCAATTTTATTCACACGGGGTTGATTTGTGTTATTGTATACACATATTCACTGGGTTTCTGGACACCGATTACGTTTATTTTTGTTTACGAGGTAGCGACCAGTGATGAGAAACGTGGGCATAACTGGTGATAATTAACCAGTAAGCTCCTCTGGTGATGCGCACGTGAGGTGCTACCTTGTGTTTTCACAATTTTTTTCACATTTATGTGTTATATATACCTGTTAAAGTATAGGGTATGTTATGTGAACACAGTGACTGTTGACTCATGGGTCGGTTCTTTTATAATTAAATACAGGGCGAGTATGAGTTGGGACAATACCTATAAAATATGAAGGGTTGCTGTCGAGGAAGAAAATAAACTTCCATTCCCACTCATGAAGTCAATAGGATTTGTTGGCCCGATCAGATTAGGTCTTTGTTGTTATTTATCAAGACAATGTCAGCCTGCCAAGGAATAAAGTGTCAAGCTTGGAAGACTAGAGTTTTAAAGAGTTGGGTTGTTCTATGATGAGGGGGGTCATCACTTGAAGAGAGTCAAGTGTCAAAGAGTCAGCTTTCAAGCACATCATTTTCACACAGCTCCAAAGCCTCCATTAAACACAAGACCTCAGGACACAATTTTAAATAACCCACCACAACAAATCCATTTGGAAGAAAAGGAAGCATATATTACTAATCTACTAACTCTAATCTTGGGTTACGAAGTAGTATGCTACTCACCGCAAAAGCCCTTCCGGGTAGTAAACTCTACATAAATTCAATTTAAAATTACAATAAAATTAAATTGACACATCTGCATCATCCTAAAGACAGTTCATTCCCATCGATGGACGTCAATATGATCACAGTGTCAAAGAGACTGACTCCACTATCTGGGGGAGCTGAGCCTGAGAGGCATCTCTAACCCTGGCCTGCACTGGGCAGAAGGCCCGACACCCTCAGCCGCTGGCAGGTGTACAGGAGCAGCGGTGGAACTCACCTCTAGACCAGCTTCATCTCACCTGCATGCTCCACAGTGCTCAGGCCCTTACCTGACCTGCATGCTTACGGGTTCTCCGGTCCTCACCTGCATGCTCCATGATAGTGGTCTGGCCCTCACCTGCATACCCCCTGCTCCTCCGGCCCTCACCTGCATGCTCCCGGGTGCTGTAGGGTTCTCTATCGCTCTCCCTCCAGGTACTCTCTCTGCCGTTAGCTTCTCTAGTGCTCACGGTAACATAGAAGACGGACAAGCCGCACTTCGCCACGAAGCAGTTCCTGCGACGGCCATGTTGAAATGTCCTGGCACCTCTTGCATTCCGTGCGAGTTCTAGGTGCCAGTGCTGTGTTTGAACTCGGCACGGGTCATATCTAGACGAAGCTGATATTTATCGGAAAAACGAATACTGCTGTACTGTTACTGTCCTTTATGCACCCTACCCTTTGTATCAGGACAGTCTTGTGTCTGAATGCTGTTGTATGGCTGCGATGCTACAAAACTGCACACTCATTGAAAGTAACGTCGTAGGGATAACGGGGAGTCAATAGGCTGTACGGAGATGAGGTTGACGCCTCTGAAAAAAGTGTTGTAGAGAGTGACGAAGACCATTGTTTCCGAATGGTTACCGCGTAACAACCTCCTCACAGTCTGTATAATGGAAGCAAACGAAGGACTTTATGATTGTATCTGTGCTCGCGGCAGCCATAATGGAATGGTCTAGGCCTGGCCTTATTTCCTCTTGCGCACGCTCTGAGGGATAAAGAAAGATAGGTGTGCTCCTTCCTCTTTCATGTATCCGCGTAAGACTCTCTCTGATGTCCCTATGCCGCCTTTGTATCTGCCCACGAGGGGTGAATACGACTGGAAGGTCTGGACCACTGTCTGTCGGATCAACTAGACTACTTCCGGGTCAAGAGAGCAAGTCCTGGGTTAGAAGTGAAAGAGCGGCGGAGGTACGAAGTGCACGGGACTCCAGAGAGAGAAGTGCAGCTGGTGGTGCTCCGAGGCGGGCAGGTCATGTGAGAGCCTGCAGGGAAGAGGCGCAGTGTCCCCGAGGAATGGCCAGCTAGGGGAGGGCAGAGAGCTGGGTGTCCTGCAGGTGAAACACACTACAGTAAAAGGCAGCTGACCTCAGCCAGGGGAAATAGAGGGTTGCGCCTGGGAACCCCACAGTGGTTTGGGGGTTTTGGCACAGCCCACCCAGGAAAGGGCCCCACTTGGACCCAGAGAGAAGGCACAGGCGCTCCTGAGGGAATTGACAGTGGCCCTGAGAGGGCTGACCCTGAGTGAGACAGTCACAGAAAGTGGAGTCCTGTAGTCCCAAGAGAGGGGGCTGTGATCAGCGCGCTAGAGTGAGTGAGAGAGCCGCGGGTCATCCAGAGACAAGCCACCTCCAGCAGAGACTGTAAGAGACAGTCTAAGGAGACGAGGAGCCCAGGGAGAGACAGACGCACCACTGAGGCCAGAGACGACTGCTTGTCAAGGGAAGAGGCCCTGATAAGGGGGCAGCAGAGCGGAGGAGCAAACTACGGACGTGACAGACAACTGCTGGTGCACGGGGAGAGAGGAAGGGCGGTTCTTGGTGTCCAGGCTCGTGACCAGCTGACTTGGAGTGCTATAACTTAACTACATATATCCCAAGCTTGAGCAGCTCAGATAACTGTCATCAGCCAGTGGGATCCGTACAGTCTGCCCTGATCTCAATGCAGGGTTCAGTCTTCTGTTAGGAAAGAGTTAAACCGATCTAAAACCTCAATCACCACAGAAAAAGGTGCACGAGTATTACTCTATGAACATTAGTTCGAAATTAAAGGTGAGCTTAAGTTCCACCATCCAGACAAGAAAGCAGACTGTTGCAAACGAGGGATAGAATATCACCCATCCGTCGCACCGTGACCCAAAGAGGGAGGAAACCCCACCAGAGAAATCCATCGACACTTTCCTGTGACCATTACACAAGAGACCCCTGCCTGCTCCAAAGAGGGATTTCCAGTCATTAAAGATGGGAGCTCTGTTCTGAAACCAATCCTTGTTTCTATCCGAACATTGGGTGGCCGAAGCCCTCTCCAGGTATAGGCACTGACATTGGAGAGAAACGACCGGGGTCCATCCCTGGGACTGACTCGGTGCCTTTCAGAACACAGGGTGACCTCAACCTCCCCAAGGTGTAATACTGTGAGACTCGAGACCAGTTCTCTGCGCAGAGAGGTACCCCGCTGCACACTGAGAGGGGATGAAGCGTTGGACATGGAGGAGAGAGGACCAGAGGCGGAGGTACATTTAAGGCGCACAGTACTCTTTCTTTTATTGCATTCCCTTGTTATTGTTGCCAGTGCGTTGATCACAGTCAGCTGTCCAGCATGATGTCATTATTGTTCGACAGTCATTAAAAGTTGACGGTACCGTATGTTTAAACAGTGCAACAGCATGTTTTCTTATCTGCGAGGTACTTACCGAGGGAAGCCATGGATCTTGTATTAAATCCTTGATGAGTCAACCCTTCCAGCCCAAAGTATAGAATATTAGGAGTGCACCTGAGGCTTTCCACATGTGTTTCGTTGTTCCTTTAAAAATTGTAATATTGGCACTCCAGTGATCATGTATTAAATGACGACACTTGAGGGGTTTCCTCATCATCAGCACATATTCTTTGCCCTTTGGAGACATGCTGCCAACCGAACCTCGAGCGGCAAGTAGCAACTACTATCTTGCTACTTTTTGTGAGCCATTTTCAGCCACCACTGATTTGCACACGACTTGCCCCAGACTATAATTGGAGGTGAGAGGAGTTCTGCTTCTTTCCTATGTTCTGAAACTTTGGGGGCCATCACCCAGTGTCAAACGCGAGGCTGCATGTGCTTCCATCTGATCTGGGTGTTTGGTACTTGATAGAAACTTCGGTCTACAACACCTACTTGACTCTCCGTATAGATTAGTCGAGGCCCAGTTCATGGGAGGTGGTGTTAACGTTTAGTCAGATACCTTATTTAACGGTTAGTTATTACATACAATAAAGATAAGTGCCCAGTTACTACTTGTTCTTTGAAAAGGAATAATGGTTTAGGGAAACCTAAACACTTCAATGGTTATTACTTTAAAAACCAATAACATTTTAATCAACAGTAAAAGACTAATAGTGAATGTTTGATGTCTCCAGTCGTAATCGTTCAAGATACAAAAAAAAAAAAAACGAGTTTAAGATTAGGGCTTAGTTTTGCATTTCTCAGACTGGTTCTTCGTTTGTTCTTTTCACTGAAACAGTTCTAACAGACTAAAATTGTTCAGAACACTGTTGCAACTCTAAATTCTAGGTCTGCATAATAGAGCATGTATGACCTCTCGTCATATCCCTTTGCATTGGCTCCCAGTTTCGAAGAAGACATTTTAAAGAGTTTTACGTTTTTGTATTTGTCATCAGGCAGCGGAGAGCAGAGGTCCAGCTAACTTAAAGAAAATTCATGGTGTTACATTCATCCAAACTGCTTTGATCGGACTACGTGTTGGTCCTTGTATTAGGCGGAAGAGAATAGGTTATGCCTTTTCTTTCCATGCAGCGCCAGGGTGGAACACACTGCTGATACCTCTACGGGGGAACCATTTAACTTTTAGATAATCTCTTCAGATGTGGCTTTTTCTTGCTAATGTGCTGGTCTTGCTCTTTCAGTAGTTTTTCACTTTTTAGTTCCCAAGGGGTAATAGAGCGCTTAATACCCAGTTTCATTCGTTAGGTAGGCAAGTGCTATCCTATGAGAGACCCACCTCCTTGATTAACCGGGAACTGTCCTGGGTGCTGAAGATTTTTAACATGGAAGTTTATGAAGATGCTGTTGGGGGTCCGATGGCTCGCAGTTACTGGGATGAAGATACTAATGGCATGGGCTGAACAGGGTCTGTTATTTGCACCTCTCTTCTAGGGTGAGAGGTTTTCTTCTTCCATATTTTCCTAAATGAGTAAAATTGTCAAATTAAACTTAATTTATCTTGCTTTTTGACGGCAATAATTTATAGTACACCTGGAGTACGACAGCCATTTTAGAGCCAAATGGTTCTGGTCAGAGGAGCACCTCTTGCTAATATGATAGATATCTTGAGAAGTACTGCTCACAATTGAAAAGGTCAATTGCCCTTTGACTGCTGGGTTTTAATATCGGATTTTATAGGCTAATGTAACCACCATTTATGTTTTAGGCCATCTTAAACTTAATTTGGATGTCTTTAAAACTGTTGGGCACAGTTGGAAAATGCCTGCACCACCAGCCTACTGGTAGCCCTGGCTGTCATTTGCTTAACAAGGTCCTTCAACCTTGTCATCCCTGTATTTTGGGGTCCCTCCGTTATCTCCTCACAGTTGTAATAGCGCTAGATTTCGATGGATTTTTCATTTTGCTGCAGGGCTTCTGGCTCTCCCCAGCCTTCAGGAGCAGTATAATACGAACCTCAATGGGTCAAAGTCAAATTTAGACTACATGGTACTATTGTCAAGATCAGGATTCTGTTGTGCAAGGCTGACGGCTTACTGTTCCTCAGCGCAGCAGATTTGATTAAAGGGGTCCCAAGTGTGGCTCAGGTCTCCTTATTCATCAGCATACAGACTAGTCCTCCCTTGATAGTCTCTATACTATACTTTACTCTCTCTGCAATCCATTTTTCTACCTGCTTTCCATTCTTCCTGTGTTTCAGGTCTCTGATCTAACTGAGAGGCAGCGTGGGTGCTAAATAAAGTGCAAATAAATAAATTCAGAGCCACTATTTAATACTCTTTCATCGATATTCCCTTTAAATTGCAGGCAAAACAGCATTGTCTTCATCAAATTATGTCCTAAGTTTAATGGCTCCTATTTACAAAAATGTTGTGAAGCATTGCCATTTCTGTAAATAAGACACCTGGTGGCATAATCTTTCACCCTCCATCATCTGCGAAGCATGAAAACTCTTTAAAGGTTCACTACAGAGTGATTTGATTGTACTCTCATCCCGCAGCCCAGCTGCTTAATATGATTCTTCTCGACTTACAACATTGCCACCATGAGGAGCCCTTATGAGTTGTACATTTTCACAGATGATTGTTTAGACCATGGGTACTCGCAAACATTTCCTTAGGGGCCACAAGCTATGGTCTATGGTGTGCCAGAGGGCCGCATTAATGGCAGCATGGTGGGGGTGGGGCTTTGTGGGGGGGTTAAGGTGGGTGTTGGGGAAGTGAATCACGTACATGGTGTGGTCAGTGAGTCATGGAGTTATTTTAAGGGTTTCATTCCATACTGCCCTCTAAATTAAGCGCCCTAGTATCTAGAACAGTCCTAGATTTGACAATACTGTGTTATTATCTATCTGAATTGCTACCCTCTACTGCACCTTGGGGTAAGACCTTCTGCTTGCTATCACTACCTTGGGAGGCGCAAGTGTAACAAGAATTGGCAAAGCCAATAGGTCTTGCCTATGTGAGAGCTATTGGCTTTGGCAATGTGTTTTAGCCATGTTGTACACCAGTATGGCTGCTATTTATCATGGCTAAACATTAGTGGCTTGCGGTTGGGTGGGGTAGATTGGTGTTTGGTAGACTGGGGCAGATTGCAATGGGGTAGATTGGAGTAGCATGGAGTGAGGTAGATTGGGATAGCGTGGAGTGGGGTAGATTGTAGTGGGGTATATTGGGGTAGAGGGATGGATTGGGGTAGATTGTAGTGGTGTAGAGTGAGAACGATTGAGTGAGGTACATTGGAGTGGGGTAGATGGTAGTGGAGTGGAGCAGATTGAAGTGGAATGGGGTGGCATAGATTGGAGTGGGGTAGATTGGAGTAGATTTGGGTGGATTGCGGTAGAGAGGAGTGCGGTAGATCAGGGTAGATTGGGATAGAGGGGAGTGAGGTATAATGGGGTAGAGTGGGGTAAATTGGGTGGATTAGAGTAGGGTAGATTGGAGTGGGGTAGATTGGAGTGGGGTAGATTGGAGTGGGGTAGATTGGAGTGGGGTAGATTGGAGTGGGGTAGATTGGAGTGGGGTAGATTGGAGTGGGGTAGATTGGAGTGGAGTGGAGTAGATTGGAGTGGAGTAGATTTGGCTAGACTGGAACCGGGTCGATTGGGGTGGAGTGGGTTAGATTGGAATGGAGTGTGGTAGAGTGGAGCTGGGTAGATTGGGGTAGATTGGAGTGGGCTGGAGTAGAGTAGAGTGGGGTAGATTTGGTGAATTGGAGTATGGTGGAGTGGGGGAGATTTGGTGAATTGGAGTATGGTGGAGTGGGGGAGATTTGGTGAATTGGAGTGGGGGAGATTTGGTGAATTGGAGTATGGTGGAGTGGGGGAGATTTGGTGAATTGGAGTATGGTGGAGTGGGGGAGATTTGGTGAATTGGAGTATGGTGGAGTGGGGGAGATTTGGTGAATTGGAGTATGGTGGAGTGGGGGAGATTTGGTGAATTGGAGTATGGTGGAGTGGGGAGATTTGGTGAATTGGAGTATGGTGGAGTGGGGAGATTTGGTGAATTGGAGTATGGTGGAGTGGGGGAGATTTGGTGAATTGGAGTATGGTGGAGTGGGGGAGATTGGGGTAGTGTGGAGTAGGGTACATTGGAGTGGAGTAGAGTGGGGGTAGATTAGGGTGGAGTGGGGTACACTGGAGTGGAGTGATTGGGTGGATTAGAATATGGTAGAATGGAGGGGGGTAGAATGGAATGGAGTGGAGGAGTGTGGAGTGGAGTGGCGAGCCGTGTTGTAGAGTGTCTTACAGTGAGGTGTTGTGTATTCACATGGCATGGAGTGGCATGGCATAGAGCGGGAGGGCATAAAGTGGAGCAGAGTGTTGTACAGTGAAGTGGTGTAGAGTGTTGTAGAGAGGAGTAGTGTAAAGTAGAGAGTGGCGTAGTGTGGAGTACGCATGGTGTGATAGCGCACTGCCATTACAGACACATTTCCAATTAAAATGGCCATTACATTTGCACAGACATACAGTTTTACTGCGCACAAATGATAATCTGCGGAAACGTCATCAGCAAGTGTATTGATTTGTTTTGATCGTATTAAAATATTTGTTTCCAACACACTTCAGAATTACAAAAAAACTGTGCTTAATTTCTACTGTTCTCATTCTGATGTATTCTGAAATATCAGCACAGTTCATTTTTTGATCGAGCCTGGCAGCGCATGCGCTGCTCAGCGAGACTGCTGTATTGGAGTATAGAATAGAAGCCCTGCCCACTCTCCGCCCATATTTTTCATTGGTTTGTGTCATTGTCCTTTGTAAATGCTGGCTTCTAATTCTTTAATAGGCTTGTTAGTCCCTCCTTAGTACCGCCTTGTCTTCATTCGTAACCTCCCATGAGGAGTGGCTCTTTTACTTCGGTTGTTACACGGTACGTCTTCTTTAGTCTTTAATCACTATTTTCTTTAAATAGTTTCTCCTACTGCAGGCACGACATGCTTTCTGTTTGTGAAGAGCGCTGCTTTTACTTTAAGTGTGCCTTTAATTGTTTGTGAATGCCGCCGCTTTCACTTTGAGCGGTGCCGCTTTCACTTTAAGCGCGCCTTTAATTGTTTCAGAACGATGCTTTCACCCACAAACGGGTATTTTCATTTCTCCTCTCTAAGGAGCGGCCGTCTTTTCCAAGACATGGCTTCTCCAGACAACCTTATTTTTAACAGAGAAATTTGCAGAGATAGTCTCTTGGTCTCTCTCCTCTCTAAACAGGAGGGCAAACTAGCAAACACGGGCCACTGAGACGCTGCCCTCCCCCGCCTTCTCTCTCTCCACATCCACAGAAGTTGACCTGAGCCCATTTGAAAGGGAGTGTGTAAACACATTGGTTAATTTGTTTCTCGTTTGGAAGAGAGACACGCTACCAGCAGGAGGAAGAGGTGGCAGATGAGGGCGAAATAGTTTCTAGTTGTGTTGTGAAAAAGGAGAGGTTTAGCTGTAAAGATTGCTATCGCTCTCCTAAACTGCATATGGGTCCATATGGGTGTTGTTTGGGCCATCGATATTCAGTGAATGTCCATAAATCACAGGATGGGAAGCTTCCCACCGAGACATGACCCTACTTTACAAGCTTCAAATAAGTTTAGTATTTACAAACCCACATATGGTGTTTTGTATGTACATTTTAGTCTCTCTGAAATCAAAAGTTACTGTGTGATAGAAACAAAATGAAACGTGATGCATGTTTAAGTAAACAAGCAGATACCTTTAGCAAAGGCACAAATGCAAAGTGGAATGAGAAGACTAAGAGTATCTGCTTGTATTTTTAAACTCACATTTCGCAGATCATTTGTGCAAATTGAAAGGCAGCGATACTTTAACGTGATCTACAATGAAAATGCTGTTAGTGTTTAGCAAACGAAAGAGAAAGACGTTTTATCCGTGACTTTGTGCAGGTTGTACGACAGCGTGTCTCTGTTTGCTAAACTATTACAGTATTTTCATTCTACATCACCTTATATCTGATGAAAAAGTACTCGCTTGTTTCTTTAAACTTTCATGCTTATGGGTGCGTTTGTGTACTTTGAAAGGCTGCGTGTTTCTCTTCTAATTGTTTTTTGGGAATGTGCTTTACGGGGCATCTGAAAAGCAGCGTGTCTTTTCGTCCTTATTTACATTTTTAAATTGCAAACCTTGCTTATGTAGGCATAATGTTGCCTATATATGCAAAATCTGCAATTTAAAAATGTAAATAAGTATGAAAAGACACTCTACTTTTCAGATGCCCTAAAACACATTACCAAAAAAACAATTTGAAGAGAGACACGCAGCCTTTCAACTGGCACCATTCATTTAGCCATTGAGGGACTTGATTGGCGCTATAGAAACAAGCATTTGCAATGCAATAGGTCTTGCGTTTGCGAGAGTTTAGTTATTTGCATTGTAAATGGCAATGGCTTTTATTTATTTTTTAAAAACAAAAGCATAAATAAAAGGCATTATCATTTAACAATGCCAAATAGCTCAAAGTTTCGCAAATGCGAGACCTATTGCATTGCAAATGCTTGTTGTTGTGTGCTAGAAAATATAACATCCTACAGCCTGTCCTCTGGCATGGGTACTCAACAGGATAGATTGTCATATAAATTCTCTTACTTTGAAGTAAGCGAAAGAAAAGTAAACACCAAGTTCCCTCGGAATACAAAGGCTGACTTTAGAACTCTGTCTTCGAATGCACAGCAAATGAGACTAGATAAGAACAAGAATTAAAGGCCTGTTTACAGATAGCAAGTACTCACAGGAGAGACAAAATCAAGCTGGACAGCCTAAAACAACAAGCAAGCGACTGAGCCAGCTAGGAAAGATGCACTCTGTAGAGTAGCTCAATAAAAAGAAAAAAATAGGTCCCAAAAGTGCGAGCAGTGTAAGAACACTAGGGGGGGTCACATGCAAGAAGAGGGAAGTGCCGACTGCAGATCTGACCAGCAGGAAGCACGCAATTGAGAGTGGCTTTGAAGCCCACCAATGGTAAGTAATGGGAGGGCTCCTAGCCTACTAACAGTAAACAAAATATCTCGAAAAGGCAGCACATGCGCTGTCTACGCGAGACCTAAAAAGGAAGTAACTTGATTATTGAATTGAAATGAAATAGAATTGCACAATGTGAAACCAGAAAATCTAGGATCAATCCCGGCTTCCCCACTTGACCCAACTGTTTGATCCTAGGCAATTGCCTAATTTCGCTTTACCTCCTTTTTTTCTTCATTGACATATAGGAGCATCTTGAAATACATGAGTTCAGGATATGGGCTGTACAAACCTCTTGTGGTTGCCCATGTATAATAACCCAGGCCTCACAGAGGGTTCCACGTGGCAACTGACTTGCCTCTTAGTTCACTAAAGGCATTTTTGTCAGGGTGTGAGTAGGCATGAATATTACTACTCATTTAAATAAAATACTTCTGAATGGACTATTCTGATGTACTAACGTGTAACACTTCTGCATGTTAATGAAATGGACTTTTTGAATTTTTAGGGGACTTTATAATATTTTTACACCATTGTTGCAAGATGATATAAAAAAATGAATGTGTTCCTAAAGTTAAGTTTTGCAGGGCTACTTATTTGCTTCTTTTCTTTTACTTCAGTTAGCCTGTAAATAAACAATTTCCCATTTATTTAACACATTTTTGAATGCTTGTGCTTTCTGAAGTAAACAGCAGCCCAGTGCAGCCATTCAACTGTGGGCCACATGTGAAGGTCAGGTGGGCCGCGCTTTAAGTACCACGGGTTTTGACGATACTTAAGGGTCCTACATAGAACTGGAAGGGCCTTCATTGAACCAAAAGGCCATGTGCAGACTGCTCATTGCTTCCACTTAGAAGATTTTAGTTTATCCATTTTTTTAAGCCATTAGCATACAAACAACGGAAGGAGTGCTTCAGTAGAGAGCAATGAGGGTTGCAATAGTGCCGTGAAATTCCAGGATATATTTTGGGGGAGTGAGGGGGCGGGGCTAGAATGATTGCTGTGCCAAGCGCTAGTCAATTCTTTGGTGATTTACTGCAAGCACTTGAGGTTGTCATTGCGATTAGTCTTCACTGAACATTGAGTGTTGACGTGCTTGCGCTGGTAGTACCCACAGCTTCTTCACCTCCCAAGATAACATTCAATGCATAGGTTTGTATAGAAGATAGGTGTCAATCAATCGATCAGGATTGGCAAGGTGCGGCTAATCACCCTATAGGGTATCCAGGCGCCTGCAGGTCCCGTTGTCATGGATAAGGCAGGATTAGCAATGTATCACATAGTCAAGCTGGTTGATGCATAGAGGAGAGCTGGACTGGCTCCCGTGTAGCTTCCCTCTTGGCTTTCACTGGTTCAACTCAAAGAGCTGCATTGTTTGTATTGTATTCTGTTCCTCCTGATACAAGGAACAACACGTAGTCCGATCGAAGCAGTTTGGGTGAATGGATCCCCATGAATTTCGAATATAAGTAAGCTGGACCTTTACGCTGCACAGCCCGATGACCGATACAAAGACTCTTACAAATGTCTTCTTCGAAACTGGGAGGCAATGCAAAAAGATACAATGTGGGGTCATACATGTTCTACAATGTTGACCTAGGCAGCGGCCTGGCCACAGAGAACCTCAGACTGTCAGGGAATGGCCTCAGTGAAAGGAACAGGTATCCCAGGTGGCCAGAAGTGGAGCTGGGCACCTTAAGTCTAAAGAGCCGCGCCCCCATCCCAAAGCTAGTCATGGGACACCGATGAACCGTCTCAACCACCACACCTGGCATATTATTTAAAAAGTAAGAATAAAGATGCACACTGTCCCCCCCCCCATGGAGTTTTCGTCATCTAATTGAAAAGTATGGGAAAGCACCTGACCCCCACATCTACTATCAGCACTAGCTTCAGTGTAAGTAGTAGCATCAGTTGACTGGGCTCCTAACACTTCTTGCTCGGCATCAGTACATGTCACTCTGCACCGGCTGTCCCTTAAAGTTCTGAGCCCCACAGCTCAGCTGTACACTGTAAACAAGGTCACCGGGTGACGCACACCATGCGCAGGTAGGTAGTGGGACTGTTGGCTGGGTAGCAGTGGCCTTTATGTCCTTCAGCTTCAGTATAGGATGAACATGAAGACTACCTGGCATATGTAATTTCTTTGTGTTCCAAACATATGGGTGCTAAGCTCAACTCTTCTGTGGTTGTGCTGCAAGGACTGTCCGATCTATGATATACTCCAATATCCTCCTGTCGCCCACTGAGACCTGCTGCTCCTGGCACTCTACAAGCTCCAGTAGGTAGGCCAGATAACTGGGATAAGCAGAGTAAGGAGGTCGGAGGGCTGCTGAGGATCACACCATATGCCATTACAATATGCATCACTGTGTGATGCCAGTTACAGAGTAGGGCCAATAAATCTCTTTACTGCCCAGGCCCTTTAATACTCATTTTCCACTCAGTGATATTATTCAGAATGTGTTAATTTTAGTGAGATGCCATATTATTTTAATAACTTCACCACTTTGACAAGTATCACTTCCTAGGATGTCATTATATTCAACACATCCTGCATCCCACAAGAGAGCAAAGAATAATAACAGAGAAGCTCTCTTAGAATCACTGGCAAAAGATGATTCATCCAAATTGACATGTTACTACTTTTACACCCTCTTTGAATTAAGTAAAAAAGCTCATTAATAAACGATGGAACATACTAAATAGTGGTTGACTGAACGTAGAGAGACCATGATATGCCTTCAAACGTAATAGTAACTTACGGGGCCTGTTAGTTTATACTAGACCTGCAAGAACAAAACCAACAGAGCGTCTGACCACATGCTGGGGCCTTCCTCTGACATTACCTTTGTGGTTCATGTAGCGTGTGCCATCTAACCACCCCCACCAAAGAAGTATATCTGGGACCAGAAGGAAAGTGGATACTATTGAAACGCACTAATTGTAATACAAAAAACTGCATTTACCTTATCCAGTGTCTTTGTTGTTTGCCGTATGTGGTATGAGAACCAGACCAATAAAAACTTAAATCAACAAACACAGAAGTAATGTGAGATGCGACCAGATCATGACAAAAATGAGTGCCCATTTTCTAACAGAATGACACACCCCGAATGATATTCAGTGGGTTATTTTGGAGACCAAACAAAATAGAGTTGATGTTGAGAGAAAACTGTTCGAAAAAGAACAACGCTGGATTTTCCATTTAAATTACTACATCAATGACTCCAATGATAAGATTCCATGGGGCAAGCTGACGCAGACTCTGACTCAAGTCAAAATCAAAGTCCTATTCTGACGCAGGGATAACTTTAAAAGAGTATACTCTTATGTCCTTTTACTGAACTCAGTAATTAATATATCCATAGAACTGTGAGAATTGGGAGCACATTCCAATTTGAGCGGAAATAATCCTTCTTCCATACCATTTTTTAATAGTCCTCAGGGGTATAATCCAGTCAACACCAATGGATGATGATACTTGCAACGTGTCTAATTTGGGTTGGGTTAAGACCATTCTGTGAATCCCCTCCTAATTATTATGGTGTAATGAGAACATGATGGCATGTAAACACACTGTAACTTTTCATCCTCCTTTGCAAATTGCAAACATTTTACATCGTTTACCACTTTTATATCGCACCAAGATTAAAGCATACTTAACAGTCTTTTCCCTGAAGCTCCTCATTGGTTTACCTGTACCAATTTTGATGATCGTTGACCCTAATACAGACTTCTTTTACATAATAAAAGAGTGATGCATTACTACCGTATAAGATGGCGACTGCTGGTGCACACGCATATCACGCTACGTAATGACGTCACCGCATATGCAACTCCCTTCGACTAAGCCTGGGCGGAGTTCCGCGAAGTGCAAAAAAAACTCCGCCGTACTACGCGGAGCTCCGCAAGCGGCAGAGTTTCTTTAGATAAATGCCGTTCGTAGTGATTTTCAGTGCCAGGTGCTTGTCCGCACTGTGCAATCATCGCGAACGGCGCCATGCACAGTGCAAGCGGGGGCTGCTTCCTTTCTGGCGCTCGAGTAGATTTCTACTCGAGCGGCAGCTTTCTCAACACCAACGGACGGTTTCTCAACGCGAGCGGTTGCGAGCATACGCGACCACTCGTAATGAAAAATCTGACCGCCCGCTTTGAGAAATCTTGCCGGGAGGTTGATTTTCCACGCTCGTCAACTTGATGTTGACGATCGCAAACGAGGAAAAATCTCGCCGGGAGGTGGATTTTCCTTGCTCGCGCTCGCCAACTTGACGTTGATGAATCGAGTGAGGGGGGGGAAAAAACTCAGCTCCGCGTAGTTTTTCGGAGCTCCGCATAACGCCGAGTGCAGAAAACTCCGCAAACTCAGCGAGCGGAGTTCACCGCTCAGACTTACCTTTGACCTCAACAGTCCTGTATTTAGCGACTAGGACTCCCAGCGTTCAACATTTTTCAGAGACATGGAAGACGGGTAGGCATAACGGCCAGGTCATAACTTCCGGGAAATAAGTACCGGTCTTGCGAGAGAGTTTCACACCAAGAAGATTAGATGAGGGTCTTGTATTAAAATATTCTCTCCTTCTTTAGATGACCGGGCAATAGTCTGATCTCCACATACTCTACGGGGCCCGTTAATTAGAGCACAAGGGCGAGAATTTAACGTGACGATGAAGGTTAATGAATAATGAATCACTTCTTAGGAGAGTGGTTATACCGTTCGTGACATCACAGTTATTACTCTGCATGAGTATGGATCACGTATTTCAATATGTTGGTTGTATTGCGTACTACCAATTTGCTTATGAGCATTCAGGAATTAACATGATAGCAGAAACTGCTTTTCCATTTATTTGATGTTTGTCATGTCTGTTTTCTTATTATCAATATAGCTACGTGCTGGTTTTGTTAGACTGCGTCACTAGTGTAGTTGATGTGACTACAATCCTATTGCAAGGGATGCAAGTCTAGGTGACAATAATTATTATTGTTGGTTTTGCACTGAAGTGGAGTTTCACTTGCCTTATTACTAGCAAAGGAACCCTACCACAATAGAAGATTAGGTAGTAGATGTATTGTACTGAAGAATTGCCATAGATCCTTTTGGGCATATAAGGCATGAAACATGTTGACCGATTTACTAAATAAAAATCTTTACACCAACTACTATCCAGTTATTTAGGGAGAATATAAGAAATATTATTTCCCTCCAATTTCTCCATTCTGTTTTTAACCTTGTCATTAACCCCACAAACCAATAAAAGTGACTAGCAGGGGTTCACAGTTAATTTTAAACACTTCTCACCAATCTTCTTAGTGTCCTTCAACATTGAAGGATTCAAATTTTAGGCTTGCAACCCGATTGGAGACTAAAAGATCTCAGGCAAAGAGCCCCCTAGAGGGGCCCGTTGGGCACTGCAGTGCCGGCCTAACTAGGAGCATGGCCCGAGGATGAAGCATGCCACCTCTGGGTGGGTGAGAGCTTGTGCTCCATGTGGCCAACACTTTCAGTGAGTTAGTGGTATTTGGTTACTTAATATACTATCTAAGACCCTTGACGGAACGAGATACTTCAATTTTATTTTTATAGCCAGGGGAGTGTATACTGGACCGGAATCTGTCTCAGTCCTCTTCATTTTAAGATAAATTCCAGACATCAGATAGAAAGGGTATTTTCAGTCGCATTAAGATGTTCCTCCATGAGCATGTTTTTAGGAGGTGTTTGAAGGGAGAGAAAAACGTGGCCTTGTACATATGTTCTGAAAAGCATTCATTCTTTCATTTATTTTATGTATTGTTCTCAGCATCTGCCAAAACATAATACATTTTGGAACATAAAAACAGGATTAAAAGAAACAATAATTCACATGATTAAAATCCTATTAAAAATAAGAAGCAGCATAGAAAGCCCGGTCATGGCAACTACTCTTTTTCAGCTGGCATAATAATATAAAAACATAAAATAATAGATTCTAAAATGGTGCAGGTTTAAAATCAGTTATTTTTAGGTCTGCGAAGCATGCAGTAGTCGAGTATGGACTTGAAGCTCCGCCTATATTTTTTATTGGCTTGTCATTGTCCCTTGTAAATGCTGGCTTCTGATTCGTTAATAGGCTTGTTAGTCCCTCCTTAGTACTGCCTTGTCTTCATTTGTAACCTCCCATGAGAACTGGCCCTTTTACTTCAGTTGTTACACAGTATGTCTTATTTAGTCTGTAAGCACTATTTTCTTTAATGCGTTTCTACTACTGCTGGCATGACCTACTTTCCTGCAACTTTTAGCGTGTCATGCACGTTTTCACTTTCCAAGCAGCCCAGGACAATGGCGGTCGAGGTCTCGCATTTACAAGAGTTTGAGCTATTGGTTTTGTAAATAACAATGCCTTTTATTTATGTGTTAATTATCAAAACAGATAAATAAAAGGGATTGTCATTCACAATGCCAATAGCTTAAACTCTCGCAAATGCGAGACCTATTGCATTGCAAATGCTTGTTACACTTCCCACTCATAATTCAGCAACTCCAGATATACATAGAAACTGCACAAAAGATCTCTGGATGGTCTGTCCTATAACAGACAGTTAAGGAATCCATCGAATTTGAAATGTTGTAGGTGGGAAATTAGGGGTAAACCATTTTCATGCGCACTCTCTTGACATTAGGACAGAATAACATAAAATGGGACATAGTTTCAATATCCCAACTGGCACAATCGCACCATTTGTTGATCCCAACGACTTTGCTCCATTTGGCAACATAGGGCTTCAGTAGAAGGGTCCCCAGGTGGAATTTTATGTATAATGAGCGCCTTACTTCGGGGTAAATGTCATCCAGATAAGGTTCAAAGCCAACAACAGATTTGTGCTTTAGAAATCTAGGTACCAGGGTCCCACTCCTACAAGAATCGTATATAATTTGGTTTTTAAATTGCCAATAAGCCTCCTGGTTATCGTTTCCCCATTAATCGCCGTGGGATCCTCACAATTTATATCGAGTTTCAGAGTGCTGCGAACAGGATTTAACCAGAGCATCGTGGACAGTCCCGGGTAATGGGCTACCTCCCTTATGGCATACAAATAAATGCCCGCTAGTCTGTTTCTTTGTAGGTGAATCCAATAAGTTATTGGAGCTAAGGCAATGATATCGGAAATAGGTTTAATGCCCAGTTCCAATTGTAGCACTGCTAGAGGCGTTCCCTGGCCCGACAGCCATATTGCTCTTAGAAACCTGTTTTCAATTTTCTAGAGTATTGAAGAATCTGTATAACCCCAGATTTCTGCTCCATATTTTGCTACTGTAACTGCCTTTGCTCTATAAACATGAAGTAGTGAACTCAATGAATGACCCCCCCCCCCCATTCTTTTTCTTAGATCAAATAATGGCAGCTGCTGCCTGCTGTACAATTGCAGCTGCTTTCCCTGTGCTGTTTGCAAGTCCATTTAGTGCCATACCGTATCCCAAAATAGTCAAATTAGTTTACCTGTTCCAAGATCTTACTGTTCACCGAAAAACAGCATTTTAGCTCAATCCTTGGCATTAATATCATGAATTCATTTTTGGGAAACATTTATGGTCAAATGCTTCTTTGCACAGTAGTCAAGGAAGCACTTAATCTGTGCATAGAAAGCGCAGTAAGAGAAAGCAAAACGGCGTTGTCTGCATATAATAAAGTGGAAATATGCGACTTACCAAGCCTTGGGCAATCTAAGTTCAGACGATCCAGGTAAAGTCCAACATCGTTCAAAAATAATGAATAGAGCAGGGGTGCCAGCACACATCCTTGCCGCACACCAGTAGTTACAGGTAAACTCTCTGTACATTCTCCCATAGACCCATAACTCACTTGAGCAAATGTGTCTCTATGCAAGTTCTGCAATACTATAGTCAGAAACTGGTGCAGACCCTGCTGTTGTAATGCTAGACAAAGTAAGTCCCTATCTACTGAATCAAAATCTGAATTCACATCCATGAACGTTTTTTTTATTTTAATTTTTACTTATTGATTTTGTCTTAAAGTTCCATACCATATAACAACCATTACATACAGCATGACGGTGCGACTTTGACATTTTACATTCTCCTACCACTTATTATGCAGTGTTACAACATCTATATGTCCTCCCTACTCCATATTGTGATGCTCATTAGACTCTTGACCCTCTCCATCTTCTGCATGTGTGTCGGGCTGCGATTGCAGGTATTGGACCAATAGACCCCAAAAATCTTTTGGCTTTGAGGACACCGGTAGCTCCTCCGCATACATTCCCAATTGTTCTTTACAGTATACCATGTCAGTTATCCAACATTGCTTTTTTGGAGCTCGTCTGCTACCCAACTCATAACAATACGTCTTTTGGCCAGTAAAAGGGCAACAGCTGATAATCTACGGTTGGACAGCCTCTGGCCCTTCACCAGGCCCAGTAGACAAATTTGTGGAGTGTTGGGGATCAGTTCTGATAGCATAGTGTCCATAGTGTCTGTCACCTCCTTCCAGTATTGCCATACCGGAGGGCATGCCCATGCAAAAAGTCTGTCTGAGGGTCCCCACATCATATACATTTGGCGTCTCCCCGCAATCCATATTTGTGTAACTGTATCGGTGTACAGTATATTTGTTGCAAAAACTTTAAATGGATTATTCGAAGATTACAGTTTGGTGTTAACATCTTCGTAAGTATACATCAAAAACCCCAGTCGTCTGTGGACAGGGGCATGTCAAGCAGGGTATACCATCTCTCTAAGGCCTGTTCAGATTCCCTATATTGCTCATGTTGAGCTGCAATGCAGAATTTGGTTATGAGCTGCCTGCGCGAGGGTGCCGTCAGCAGTGTTTGTAATGAGTAAAGTGTTGGGGGCTCCCGAGGGAAGGATGGGTAAAGGGTTTTAATGGCTAGCTGTAAGCGTAAGTATGGAAAAAGCAGTGGTGGGGTTTGAGGGATGTTGGAAAAGAGATCTGAAGAATTAACAAATAGTCCCTCTCTGAACATATCAACCATGGGATGGAAGCCGATTTTGGCCAGCATCTCTTGTGCTTTCTGTTCTTGCGTTACAGATATATCTGGATGGTGTTAATGAGGGAGGACGAGGGCGTAGTGCGGAGTTTTATGAGCATGTTGCCCCATTTTGCTCCATGCTATAATTGTGCTCTGAGCCGCGTTTATTACAGAACGAGGGATGCCTGGTTTCTTCTGTGGTATAAGGGGTGACAGCGATATCGGGTCACTTCACCTGATTCTACAGCGAAGTGAGGAACATGGTCGTGTGGGTGTTGCCAGTAGTGCGCAAAATGCGCTTGAGCGCAAATGTAATAAAGATAGATATCCGGGGCTCCGAAGCCACCTTGGGCATGCAGATGTGTAAGCTCTTTCCAACTGACCCTTGGCTGCTGGCCCGCCCACGTGAGTGTAATTAAATGAGAATGCAGTTTCAGGAAAAAGCAATGTGGCAGGGTAATGGGTATGTGGAGGAATAAATATAAGAAGCACGGTAGCACTATCATTTTCTGAATCACTATTTGATCGGCCAGGGGTAGAGGCAATCGGATCCATCGGGCCACCTGATCTTCTAATTTGGACAGTGCTCTCCCATAGTTCTTGTGAACCACCAGTTCCTGGTCGTCATGCACCCAGATCCCCAGGTATTTAACCGGGTCTGTGCACCAGAGTAGGGTAAATTCTAAGGTGAATTGTTGCGTGCATGGTGTCACTACGGATTTGGGCCAGTTTATACTTAAACTGGAGTATCGTTCATAGCAAATATATTCCCGTATCAATGGCGTTGGGTTATCTGCTGGGTTGCGCACATAAAGGACCTTATCGTCCGTGTAAAGGGTGATGCTAATGGGCCACAATCGAAACCTCAGTGCTATGTACGCGTGCTGTTGGCATATTTTACATGCCATAGGCTCTAGAGCCAGAGTGAACAGCGTTGGAGATAGGGGGCATCCCTGCCGTGTCCCTCTATAAATGCGTAATGGGTCTGCCGTGTTAACATTTATACGAAGTCTCGCAGCTGGTTCAGTGTACAGTAGTTGAATCCAGCGAAGGAAGGTGTGGGGAATCCCCAGTTTACGCAGGACAGCAAACATGAATCCCTATTCCACCGAATCGAATGCCTTGGCAGCGTCTAGCAGTGCAGCTGCTTCAGGCAGATTGGGGTCCAGCTGATGGTAAAGAGCAAAAATAGTGCGCAAATTGTGTGTTGTATTGTGGGCAGGAATAAATCTGATTGATCAGGCAAGGCTAGGTGTTGTGTTAGGGGCTGTAGCCTGGTAGCGAGTATTTTCGCCAGAATTTTAGTGTCAGTGTTGATAAGTGAGAGTGGTCTGTATGATTCGCAGTGATCCAGACTTTTATCCATTTAAGTAGTGTTACCAACAATGCCTCCTGGAGAGTTGGGTGGAGCATGCCGTGCTCATATGCTTCTGCATACATTCCGAATAGATGAGGAACTAGCAAGTCACCAAATTCCTTGTAAATTTCTCCTAGCAAGCCGTCCATCCCCAGGGCCTTGCTGCTTGGCAGGAAGCGAATCGCGTCCCAAACCTCATCCTCCATGATAGGCTGCATAAAATATTCTCTATGCCCTTCAGAGAGCCAGGTCATGGCAATGTCTTTCAAATATTCTTCAATCTCGTCGGAAGCAATCTAGCGCATAGAGCATGATCGTGAATAATAAACTGTAAACACGCGTAATATAGATGGTGTGTCGTACCATGCCCTACCCTGAGCGTCTGTTATTTGCACTATTTGTGTGGGTGTCCGTGTTGTTTGAAGTTTAGTTGCAAGCGTGCGGCCAGGTCGGCCGCCCTCACCATAGGTCCGTACTATGTGTCTATGTGATAGAAAACGAACCTCCCGATCCGCCATCTCCTGATAGGAAGACATCTTTTCCCTAAACGTGGCTAGGAGTGTCGTGTCTAGAGTTTGCTCGTGTGCTCTCTCTCTAACGCCTGGATAGTGCTTTTGAGCACAGATAGTTGCTGGCGAATGTCATGTAGAACACCTGCTTGTTTACTGATACAGACCCCACACAGCGTCGCCTTAAAGGCCTCCCTCAACGTTCGGGTACTTGCCACAGTGCTTGTGTTATGATCAAAGTATTCAACAAAGGCATGTTGTATTTCAGCCCTGAAGACCCGCTCCAGCATTGCAGCTGTCTGGAAGCTCCACATGAACTGTTGGGGTGTGTGAGTGGGCAACACCAGTCGGACGGGGGCATGAATCAGACCAAGTCTTCGGCATATGGTCTATTATCTTCGTCCAGTTACTAACCTCTCGGGTGGTCAACCAGTAATCTGTGCTGGACCATGAGTTGTGTGGGTGAGGAATATGTGCCCTCCCGACCGTCCGGGTGTCCGTCTCCAAAGGTCCACCAGATTCTGTTCTTCCATGCCTCCCCTAAGTACCTTGGCTGCTTGTTTACCGGAGCGGTCGGTATGGTTAGATCTGTCTAAGGTTGAGTCAATACAGGTGTTAAAGTCTCCCCACCCACACCACCGCTGAAGGTGGCATTTCATGGAGTCGTGCCCAGCTCTGCTCATAGAATTCAGGGCCATCAGTATTCAGTCCATGAACGGTAATCAACGTCAGGATGGTACCACTAATGTTTCCCTGCATGATAACATAGCAGCCTTGTGTGTCAGTTTGCGTGTGTAATACTATGAATGGGGTTCCTTTTTAGGTCGAGCCTAGAGTCAGCGCGCAAACGCTGCTCTGCGAAACTTGTTGTAGTGGGGTACAGACTAGAAGCTCGCCCACTCTCCGCCCATGTTTGTCATTGGCTTGTGTCATTGTCCTTCGTAAATGCTGGCTTCTGATTGGTAAATAGGCTTGTTAGTCCCTCCTCCGTACTGCCTTGTCTTCGATAGTAACCTCCTATGGCGACTGCCCCCTTTACTTCGGTTGTTACACGGGATGCTTTATTTAGTCTGCAAGCACTATTTTCTTTGAGTTTCTCTTGCTTGCAGGCAGGACGAAGTGCTTTGCTACATTCAGCGTGCCATGCTTGCTTACTGCCATGTTTGCCCACCCCACCACCGTTCTGAGATCGCTGCTTTTTTTTAATTTTCACTTGTGCGCACACCACTCGTGGGACGCTGTTGTTACACGCACCTTTCTAAAGTTCCTCGTTTATTTATTTTTTCGCTCCCCTGCCGCAGACGTTTCAAAAGTCCCTTTGTTTCCTATTTCTTTACATGCTAAAAGCGGCCGCCAGCCATTTCCTTTCGTTTTCATTACTTTTGTTACAATCTCGACACCGGCGCGGGTTCCACAATTACATCAAAAGTAAGAAATAGAAAAACAGTGCTTTTCTATTTCTTTACTTTTGATGCAATCGTGGCACCCGCGCCGGTGCTGAGATTGTAAGAAAAGTAATGAAAACGAAAGGAAATGGCGGGCGGCCGCTTTTAGCACGTAAAGAAATAGGAAACAAGTATTTGCTATGCAATAGGTCTCGCATTTACACAAGTTTAAGCTATTACATTGCAAATGCTTGTTGGAGTTTGCTTCTCCTGTGCAATCCAAGCCTCCACACAGTCGGTGTCTAAGTGAATCTTTTACCTCTCACGACCCCTTTCTTTGAAAGAAATGTTCGCTGCGGCCGAACTGTCCGTCACTTCCGACATGTCTGAATGGGAGTAGCTGGATCTTGAACTGGATTGGTCCGCATGTTGCCAGTTACAGTTTGAGTACCAATTCATAGAGACTCGGCGCATCTAGTTAGGATATCGTCAAGTGTAACTCCTAGACTGTCACTTAATCCTCAAGTCCAGCTCATCAACAGATAATTAATCTCTTTACACAAAATTAAGCATTCAAGTGAAATGTGTATGTTAAGGGCAATAATATGATATTAATTATTTAAAATACATCTGCATTGCGAGCATTTTCACATCTTTTAATAATACGATATTAATTATTTAAAATACATCGGCATTGCGAGCATTTTCACATTTTTAAATAATCTTTTAAAGTTTAAATTTTGGAATTCCATGACAATGCCTTTTATTTATGTTTTCAAAAACAACATATAAATAAAAGGCATTGTCATTTACAATGCCAATAGCTTAAACTCTCGCAAATGCGAGACCTATTGCATTGCAAATGCTTGTTTAACTATTAAAAGCACTCCTCTGGCATAGGACGAGTAGGAGGAGGCTATACGGCACCCACATTCAATTCCGTGTGTCGAGTGAGGTGCGTTTCCTGTAGTAGTGCAACCTGCACTTCGTGGTGGTCTAAATATGCCAAAACCTTTTGGGTCTTTTGAGGATTATTCAGTCCTCTGATGTTCCAGGTAAGTAAGGTTAGAGACCTAGGTGTCTGTCATGGTACATACTGGTGCACAGTTTTAGGGAGTAGGACAGGGCAAAGCCCGCAATATTAATCAGTGCAGCTGTTGTGTCTAGTCGATTAGTGTCTTTCAAATTAACTCCAACAGAAACCCTCCCCCCCGCCCACTCCAACACCCCAATTGTGCCGGAGACATTACCTTTTCCTAGACAAACCCCTCCAAAAATCCGCACCCCATATCCCCTTTAAACAACTTGAGTCTATGGAAAGAGCGTGGTGCACACATGGGAGCGGAAACAGCCAGCGGGAGCACCCCGCAGTATGACATTTGCAGAGGGGGCCCCCAAGCAGTAATAAGCTGTGCGCCAGTGATGTAGGGTAAGTGAGAGGACCATATCATGCCACTCGTGCATAAAAGGATCACTGATGTCAGATCTGACTTATCCTGACGGGTAAGGTGCAATGCAGAAAGATCAAACACTGAAAGTCGTCTTACATCCATGCACAGCAGTCCGTAAACAAGCAGTCAAGTGCATGCATGGTTGCAGTATTTAATAGAACAATGCTGAGCAATGTAACGCTAACCAGGTTAATCCAAGCTGGAGGAGGATGCCAGTTCGCCAGTGTCCCCTCTAGGAGATTTCCGCTGATTACCTTCCCTTTCTTGCTACTGCAGAAACTGTTGTAAACTTTTAGGATACCCAAAGATCTTTGGCTTGCTGTCTATGATTATCTTCAGTTGAGCTGGATAGAGCATAGCATAGGTAATGTTCATTTCCTGTAGCTTCCTCTTTACTGGCAGGAATTTCTTACGTGCCTCCTGAACCTGTGACGTGAAGTCCGGGTAAATGTAGATTTCTGCGCACTCATATTTGAGAGTCTGCAATTCTCTGGAGCGACGCAATGCCGCATTACGGTCCCTGTAATTCAAGATCCTCGCTATAATGGGGCGAGGCCTCGCCCTCGGTGGCGGCCGGTGCACAAGCGATCTGTGAGCTCGCTCCACCACAAATATGTCCTAAAATGAATCTCGCCCCAGTAGATCGGCCAGCAGCTTTTCTACGAATTGCTCCATGTTGCCTGTAATCGTTGATTCAGCAACACCGGTAATTCTGAGGTTATTACGCCTTGAGCGTGCCTCCAAATCCTCGGCTTTGGTGTGGAGTGACTCCATCGCCCTCTCCAGCCATTTTTGGGACTCTACGGCAGGGCCCTGTGCATCTTCGGTATTGGACACTCTGCGCTGCACCATATCTAGGCGTTCTGTGTGTTTGTCCATTCTCTCTGATAGTCAATCTACTCAATATGCAAGAGCGTCTAACTTCCCATTAATCGCTGTTAGTGACCAGCATTGCGGAAAGGATCTGGCGTAAATCATCCCCAGTCCTGGACTCTAGGGGCTCCGCATCTGTACCCATCGCCGCATGGTCATCTCTGTGCTGCCCCTGGGACTTGCGCTGTTCCAAGTGTAACTTTGGCTTTGTTTTGTCTGTTTTCTCCACAGTCCTGCTGGTGTGCTACTGGGGGGTGTAAGAAAAATGAAGATGCCCACATTTGGTGATCCACAGGTCTACAGCAGATGAGGCGGTAGTGCCCCAACCCAGCAGCTTGAAGAGTGATTGATGGGTTTAGTACATTTGGACATGTGTGGGCACAAATAGGGCCTGTCGGTAGTGCTTTTTTCACCTCTTCAGTGCGGACAACCTGCCTCAGCGCAAGTCTATAGGAGGACCCGCAGCGCAGTCTGCACGTCTCCGGCCGTGGGCTCACCGCAGCCCGGCACATATGAAAAGTGGTCTCTGGAGCCCAGTTGATTGCTATTGTTAGCTTTGCAGGGGAACCACACAGGCGCCCATCGATGGCCCCAGCAGATGCAATCCGGTCGGCCCGGGTGTCAGCACATGGCAGGGCGAATGTAGGGCGAAGAAACCGGCACCGCAGGCCATAAGCAGGCCACCAGGCTTCTCTAAACCGCTATGGCACGCAGGGACAAGCCTTCATAGCTGTCTCCCAGACGAGGATCGCCGCCTCACCACACAAACCAGTGCGCGGTCCCTCCAGTGCCGATGCTGATCTAGGCCCAGTAGCAGCAGGTAGGTCTGAAGGGTGGGTACTACCACCACCCCGGCTGCACGGGCTTCCAAAAAGAGAGGAGTCAGTCTGGGCCGCCGGCCCACCGCAGCAATAGCCCAGCCCTCCACAGGATCCCGCAGCAGGCCCCCGGCTAGCGTCCGCACTCACCGGCCCAGGGCAGTGGGTTCACGGATCTGAGGCCCGACACGTCCGTCTCGATCACCGGGCGTCACAGGGCCAACAGAGGCTCCATCTGTCGTGGCACGAGGCCGCACTCTCGCATGCACCGGCTCAGGGAAGATCGCTGCGCACGCAGCGGCCGGCGTCTCCTCCTCTGCGTCGTAACGCGACCCCGGTCGTGCAGGCCATGCCTGCCTCTCCCCAGCCGACACAGTTACAGGCCGCCTCTTCCGCACAGTATCGGGTCCATTGGCACAGATTTCAGCTTTCAGCGTGCTAGACTCGATCAGGCACACCAGTTCAGGTAACATAGAGCATGGCAGGCTATGGATGGTGCAGGATACCGTAGGATAGATGTGACGGCCGAAGGAGCACTCTTAAGAAGTGGCCATCTTCGGGCCAGGCAAGCTCTGCCCCTTCCCCCCCCCCATCAATGTACGTTAAAAACAATGGGACCTTCCTTTGTCTGGTATATTTTACACATGTAGAATGTAAACTCATGGCCAGCTCCAACGTGCCAATGCTCCTTCTGAAGCCTGCTTGATTGTCTGCTAATATTCATCCCAATTTTGAATGTGGTTGAAAGTTAACCTCCCATAGATCTCGCTCGCCCCATCTAATAGTGAAATTGGGTGGTAATTGGAAGGGTACATTCTAATACCTTTCTTAAACAGTGGAAGAATTATCGTCCCATGGCATAACTTAGACGTATATCCAGATCTCAACACAGCATTAAAAACCTTAGTAAAAATTGGGACTCATAATAAAAGATCAGCCTTGTATAAATCTATGGGAACAAAATCTGGGCCCGGGGCTTTGTTAGGCTTTTGTTGCAGTATGGCTACTTTAACATCTGATTTGGTGAAATACTATCCATCCGCTCCCAGGAGTGGTTGCTTAAGTATAGATGTAACCTATTGGGAACAGCTCTTCTCCCTAGTAGAGGAATAAAGACTAGAATCTTGCATAACCCATTCCTGCACCCCTATGCACATAACCTTCTTATCCCTGCACTGGTTATATCCCCATGTAATGAGTGACCAGAGTTCCTAGGAATTCTTTTCTTTGGCGGTGTAAGACAGTGTCCCAGATCTTGAGTCTCATTTCAAACTTATTCCTCCAGGTCAATTCTTTATAGTCCCTTCTTATTCATATGAGTGCAGTCCGAGGGTGCGTTGTCGTGGTGCCTCTCCAAGCCATATTATAGCTCCTTCTTTCTTATCCAACATTCATGGTCAAATTAATTGCCAATGTGATTATTAACACTCACATATTCCACACTCATAGTAGTCGTCCTAAAGGGTGAAATCTCCTCAATGGTTTATTCAAATAGGGCCAGTACCCTTTTGTCATCCGGCTCTCTGTCCTCTTTCATTAATAACTCCTCAACGCTAGACTGGATTACATTTCTCAAATCCTGTGCATAATAATTGTTTTTCAGGATTCCACCTGACGGCCCTTCTAAAACCTCCTCCTCCTCCCTTGAATGCTCTTTCGGGTGATGAAGCTTCAAATTTAAGTTCGTCATAAGGGGATGCAACAAGTGGGCTATGGTCGCTGTGTGGGCAGGGTACAACCCACATGTCCCTCGCCGCCAGCCAGGATTTGATATTAACTAAAATAAAATCAATAATGGAAGATCGTCTGTTACCCTGGAAGGTCTCATTTGCAGGGGTGTCAGAAGGGGTACAGCATTCAGATGTCTTATGCCACAAGACAAGAAAATCAACCTGAGCCTTCCAATATCATTCCAGACTGTGGGAGCATTACCTGCAAACGATCTACACATGGAGCACTTCTTGAAATGTAGGGTACCAAGAGATTTTTATTTTTGGATCACTGGTTTTGTGAGCCTCCAGTCCTGGATAACTTTTGTGAAAGTTAACTGGGAATGTTGAAGTATAAGGTTTTACATGTGAGTCCAGCAGTTCTCATAGTGCATCTAGAGTTTATAGGTAGCCAATTAAAGAAAGCAAGAGCTGGAGCATTATGTTGACATCTTTGTGTTTGTCAGAAATCTCATAGTAATCTGTAGGCCAGCTCTAAGTTGGCCAGGCTGTTTTTAGGTCTCCACTTAACACAGCTTTAGCTGTCACTTGGCAGGCATAATGTTTCCTGTACGTTACCTACACTTACAGCGGGCTTTGAGTCAGCCCTTGCTCATGATTGGATGGCTTTGTTGTCCATCTCGGTTGTCTGCTCTTGATTCAGTTGTGTTTGCACAGTCCAGGAACATTTTAGTCTCTCTCTGTACTGACTGGATGAGTTGTATTCTTCCACTGCAGGCATAAGGGGACTATTTTATTTTACAGTGGTCACTCCATAGGAGTGCTTGTGTTTCCTCTCTCGGCTCTGCTCTTCTCATTTGTATGAGTAAGCAGAGTCAGTGGAGCTGGAGAGCAGACAGGGTTTTCCCGCCTTCCATCAAACAGAAGTCTTGCTGCCAAATTATTAAGAAGTTGGCCAATCCACATTTTAAATCGCAGTCCTTGTACCATTCTGGCAGCGAGCTCCCAGTGCTTCCTGAAGCAGCTGTTCCTATCATTGCTTTGAGGTCATGGAATGTGACAAGCCTCTGGTGGACTGTCTTCAGGTGCTCCTAGTTTCAAAGCAGGAATCTAGAAAGCCCTTGAAAGCAGCAGCAGGCACTAATGGAAAATAATAAATGCATTAAAAATAGGCTGCCATCCGTGGGGACCCTTTGCAGGTGGCATTACGAACATGGCTGAACATCTCTCCCTGTACTGCTTGCCACATACGGCATTACTGAGGTTGTTTATTAACTGGATCATGGTTATAATTTATTACAATAAAATATCAATATGTGGATTTTAAGTAAGTCATAATCAGATGATTGTTATCAGCGAGAATCTTGAGATTCTGTTTACTGTCCCATTTCACAAAAGTTAGCAGTGACTCTCTATGTATGACCTATGCTTGACATCATTGCCCCCCCTTTGAACTGAAGCGCGTGAGAAGCCTTGAGTTGCAACAAGACGCAAAAGGTGCAGTAGTCCGGGCTAAAACAAAACCAAACAAATGAAAGCAGACACTTCGTGTCCTGGCCAGACACCATCTGATTCCTCCATGATCCTTTATATTAGTACTGATAACACTGTCTTATTGCTACCCAGCTGAATGAAAACACTTTTATAGATTCTGCAAGCATGAAATTGTTGCTTGAACATGAAATACCTTGAAAAACAAGAGGCGTTTGGCAAAACAGGAACAGTTAGTTTAATTAAACAGTGCGGGTGGGAGAACAGCTACAGGCATAGGGTCTGAGAACTGTCTCAATTTATAATCGTTCTGCCATAGACTTTTATACAGTTCATTGGGTGTAATAAAGAGGTCCCACCAGTCCTTTTTTGGAAAGGAATGCGGACCGCTGTCTTTGTGACCATAATATATTGTTTTGGAGCAAGAATCCAGGTAGGCCTCGACCTTGCATGGACAAAATGCAGCCAGTAGAAAATGAGTCCAGATGTCCAGCATAGGGAGTGCGTGATCACTGCGTGTGCTGTGTCCTGATTGGCTGAGTGTTCCTAACTTTATGCGCCTATCTGTGGGATTGATCTGAGATTTTCTGTTGGCTACGTGCTACCCCACCTGTGATCTGTCAATCAGTGACCTCTGGACGGGGTCTCAGGGCCTACCTAACTATGCATTTCGAGGTTGATGTGGAGTTCACAATGGGCGAATTCATCAAAGATGCAATTTCGTTTCTGTATATGAATGTATTATTATTCACATTGACTTTTTTTCAATATTAACGTGCTGAACGGACCCCCAGATGCTAATGTGTGACCATGTGTTTAAACCAAGACTTCTTGACTGGATGCATTACTCTTCTCTATTCGACTCAACTCTACTCTACTGAGCCACCAGACAGACTAGGCTTTGAATCACCTAGAGGTGAGTCAGAATGTACAGTTTTCAGTCATTCATTCTTTCAGTGTTACATTTCTGTGTTAACAGTGAAGATTTGTGGAACCACCGTGCAGTTCATTCCAATGGGACAGCGGCTGTTGGAAGGTCATGTCTAGAAAGAGAATCCCTAGAAAAGCAACACATCAATCATGCAGACATGCAAGATGTACACAAGTTACTGGATGCCATATAGAAATAACATTCTAAGGCTGCAACCTCCTGTATTGCACTTTGGTGAAGTAATGCCTATTGTGCTCAGGCTAGCTCATTGTAGAAAACATTTTAAGACCTCACTCCATTTATACATTTATTTTATGCGAGTATGAGATCCGAGCAATAAAAGTACACGGATGGGATGTCCCGGGTACCACTGCTTCTTTGCTAGGATTCCCATAAAGCTCCAGTGTCAAGCGGCATGAATTGTGCACTCAATACTAAGTGGCTGAACTCTGGTTACTCTTTATCATGCAGCTCAAGTCAGGAGTGTGTTTGTGGGCACAGCATTTTGTCAGAGAAGTTTTTGAAACCAGGTGACATCACTAATATCACTGTCCCACAACATGCTTTAACATCAGGCCAGTCATCCATGGTCCCATCCAAGGAACGGTAAGTAGAAAATGTAGGATCCCAACCAGCATGGGGGCTGAATCATTAAGACCCTGATGGTCTGACCATGAATGCTGCTGACGATTAATGAGAACCCAGTTGTCACTGGGTCAAAATGGTGCTGAGATCTCTTCATTTGTGTCAATAAAACTTGCTCTGTCACCCCCAGACGCATTCCTGGCCTTGTCCCTCTCCGCATCCTCTCACGTAGGTCAGCAAGCGCCATGTCCAGGGTTGGATTACCATGGTGCGTTGGAGATTACATCTTCAACACAACACAGCAGTCTGACAAAGGCCCACAGTAGACCCATAACTTGTAGCAGAAGACAATCCGCCAGAGGCAGGTATAGGATTCAGAAGGTGACAACCTTTTCCTGCTGCAGTTTTCACATCCTAGAGCAGCAGTACCAGTGGGGTTACATTTTTGCTTGGACAAGCTTCCCAAGAAGCGACCATCCCACACCTGCTACCAAAATGACTCGTACCTTCCAGAAGAGACTTGGCATGGTTTATTACCTTACCTCCTGTCACTTCCCTTGCTGCCACTACTATTACTGTCACGAATGCTGCTGCTCTACATTTACTCTGTCCTCTTCCATCACTTTACTCACCTGATTGTCTCTCTTAAGTACTTCCTATTCTCTTTAAGCCACTCCCTTCCCAGTTGCTCGCCTTCCTTTCACTTCCATTAATGTCACTCTCATTGGTATCGCTCTCATTGCTGTCACCTGCTGAAGGAGGCTGGTTTAGTATATGGTGCTCACTTATTTAAGTGTAGCACCCTGCACTAATCCAGACAACTCTTCTGGTGATATTAGTGGTCTTAGACAACCACAGAAAACTCTGTGTGGTTGCTGTGGAGAGCAGCCTTCAGGCTTAGTCCAGAAGGGGTGTAACACAGCTTGTTTTACCAGTGCTTAATCTTATGGTATAGGTTAAGTGAAAAAGAACCACACAGTTTAGTTATAAAAATATGTATTTATTATAAACACTCACCAACACATTGCAATATCTCCTACCCGGAGATATAAGCACAATGCACACAATACTTTGATAATAGAACACGTAAGTAGCACAAATACACAGTGGTCTTCAGGAGGAGACCAAACTATATACTAAAATAGTGGCATTCGAACCACGACCTAAGTCAAGAATGGACCCAGAAGACGTAGAAGTGTTGGGGTCCCAAGGAACTACCCAAGGTGAGTATCTAGGAACCCCATGGAGATCGTGTGCAGTGTGGGAACACGACTGCGTGCTCAATACAAGTCAATGGGTACGTTGTGGTTGCAGTTTTAAAGAAAAAGGACCCTTCCCAGCGGACCCTAAAGACACCCTATGGAAGATGGAAGGTTGGAGAGTCACCACACCCGTGGATACCCCAAGAACCAGGATACCTACATCAGGGAAGCCGGGTGCATAGGTGCTAAGTGAAGTCGGAAACCGCCATAGACCACAATGGAAGACCTCAGAAAAGATGCCGCTGGCGAAGAAGGCGCAGGAGTCCGGTGGAACCCAAAGATGGATTCAAGTTGAGAGGTACCTGCAAGCAGAGGGGACAGAGTCTATGCCACTCAGGCGTGACCAGGAGGCACAAAAGACGAATGTCCACCGATGTCAGGGATGCAGGAGTGTTGACGGTGCCCTTGAAGTTGTAGCTGTGCGGACCAGGCAACGCTGTGGAAGACCAGGAGCGGTTAATGAGCTGTCCCACGTTGGATGTCGAGAGCCAGGGGACAGTGTCCGTCATGTGCACCAACAAGCCTTGGCAACGGCAACCTACGTAGTCGTCGAAAAAGGTGCAGTGTCAGGACCATCAAGGTCTAAGTGACTCACCACGAGCAGGTAAGGCAGAGCAGGCCCCGAGCAATCAGGGGAGCCCACTGGAGCCAAAGGAGTCCCTCGAGAGGACCCACAGGCCGGAGGCACAGGAGTCACAAGAGGACCTCATGCAGCTCACCAAAGGATGAACTCCCACGGAGCAAAGGATGCAGTACAGACGAAGATCTTGTCTGCAGGAGATGCTTGAGGCTGGAGCTTGCTTGGAGTCCGAAGATCTCTGGAGGAGAGTCAGCAAGCCTTGGCAACGGCAAGTTGACGTGGTGTACAGGGGTACTACTCCAGCGGTTCCGACGAGTGATACTGGCTTCAAACTTGCTGTGAAGACAGTGCAGGCCTTGAGGGAGTTGCAGAACCGCAACCTGTGTTGCTGAACCTTTCGGAGTCCGTAGGAGCTCAGGAACAGCAGACCGGTCAGCTTTGTTGCGGTGCCTATAGATGCAGGGGAGTGACTCCTTCACTGCGAGGGAGATTTCTTCGGGTGTCTTGGATGTCCACAGGCCTTGTGATTAACCTGTATCGAGCACAGGCACAGACGTTTCAGAAGACTGGCAGGACGACGAGACCAGGAGCATCATGAGTCTTCCCAGTTGCAGTCTCGGTTCCCAAAGCGAAGTCCAGCGAATTCCAAAGTGCCCAGAGGTTGAAGATGAAGTGGTTTTGGATCTGAATCTTGTCCCACGACGAATCTAGGGACCCACCCGCAGGTAAGCTCTTGAGTACCCTAAGGAAAGGAATGGGACGATTCAGGGGTCCCTCCCAGAGGAGGGGCTGGACAGTGGGGAAGATACTCCTATGCCCTTTGTCCAGTTTCGCGCCAGAGCGGGAACCAATTGCTCCCTGAACTAGTTTTAACTGGAGTATGCAAGGAGGGCACCAAATGTGCCCTTCAAAGCAGTCTAGTGGCGCTGGCAAGCGACCCCCACCCTGTCCCAATACACTAAGACCTGTCTGGGAGGTGGTCACACATCCCTGTGACAGGAAACCTATTGTCCTGCCTTCCCCTGGTCGAGCTTGGCTCTGCAGCAGGAAGGCAGATCGTGTCTCTGGTCGGCAGCAGCCATAATTTGCTGTCCGGGTCTAGAAGACTGGTACCGGGAGCACTGAGGGCCTCCTGGAGGAGCTTTAAAGTGAATGGAATCATACCTCCAGCACCATTTATGTATGATTCCAGCATGTTTGATACCAAACACAACAGGGTTCGTTACAGCCAGTTTAGAGAGAGCCATTGCGTAATGATGCATGGCCACTCTATATATCGTAATGGCTGATTCACTTAAAACCTGGGAAAATGGACTCCGAAGATTGTAGGGGTGTCCTGCTGATGCAGGGGCACCCTCACACTTATAACGAGCACCCTGCCTTCAGGATTGAAAGGCCTTCCTTAGGGGTGACTTATAAGTTTTAAGTGTACTGACCTCAGATACAAGGAAACTTTATATCTGTCGTAAGTGGTGCTAGCACAAGCTTACACAGGCTGCAATGACAGGCCTGCATTCACAATTTAAGTGGCCTCCTATGGGTGGCATAATACATGCTGCAGCCCATGGGAGACCCCTGGTGTACCTATGCCCTGGGTACCTTAGTACCATCTACTAGGGACTTACAAGGGTACACCAGTAGCCAATCTGGAGTGTACTGAAGTACTCACTATGACAATTTAGGGTAGAAGCACAAAGCACAGAGACTGGGGTCCTGATTATCAGGATCCCAGTCAGACTAGTCAGTAAAACATAATGACACCAGCAAAAAAAAGTGGGGGTGACCATGAAAGCAGATCCTACACCTCCTTTACTGTAACTTACTTGCTCCTTTGCATTACTGTAACCTGTATTGTCACTGTCACTCCCATTACTGTCACTTCATTGCAATCACTGCACGCACTACCCCTTCCTTTATCACTGTCTTTCCTCTCTCTCCCCTTCCTGTTACTCTTTTCCGTCACTGCCCTGTCTTACCTCTTACTGCCGTACTTCTTACTCTCACTGCCATCAGTGTCAGCGCTGCTAATTTCACTTCCATTACACTGTCCCTCCCCTTACTGCCACTTCCCTTACTCTACCTTCAAATCATGCCCCTCATTGCTATCGTACAAGCCTTTCACTCTCATTACTGTCACTCCTGCCGCTAGCACTCTTATTACGCTTCCTTCCACACTGTCACTCCCACTAGTGTTCCTACTGCTACTGTCCCTCTCCTTACTGTCACTCCTGCCGCTATCGCTCTTATTACTCTTCCTTCCATACTGTCACTCTCACTTGTGTTCCTACTGTCCTTCCCCTTACTGTCCCTCCCCTTTCATTCACTCCCGCTGCTATCACTCTTATTACTCTTCCATACTGTCACTCCCACTAGTGTTCCTACTGCTACTGTCCCTCTCCTTACTGTCACTCCCTTTTCATTCACTCCTGCCGCTATCGCTCTTATTACTCTTCCTTCCATATTGTCACTCACTCGTGTTCCTACTGTCCTTCCCCTTACTGTCCCTCCCCTTTCATTCACTCCCGCCGCTATTACTCTTATTACTCTTCCATACTGTCACTCCCACTAGTGTTCCTACTGCTACTGTCCCTCTCCTTACTGTCCCTCCCTTTTCATTCACTCCCGCCGCTATCGCTCTTATTACTCTTCCTTCCATACTGTCACTCTCACTTGTGTTCCTACTGTCCTTCCCCTTACTGTCCCTCCCCTTTCATTCACTCCCGCCGCTATTACTCTTATTACTCTTCCATACTGTCACTCCCACTAGTGTTCCTGCTGCTACTGTCCCTCCCTTTTCATTCACTCCCGCCGCTATCGCTCTTATTACTCTTCCTTCCATACTGTCACTCTCACTTGTGTTCCTACTGTCCTTCCCCTTACTGTCCCTCCCCTTTCATTCACTCCCGCCGCTATTACTCTTATTACTCTTCCATACTGTCACTCCCACTAGTGTTCCTACTGCTACTGTCCCTCTCCTTACTGTCCCTCCCTTTTCATTCACTCCCGCCGCTATCGCTCTTATTACTCTTCCTTCCATACTGTCACTCTCACTTGTGTTCCTACTGTCCTTCCCCTTACTGTCCCTCCCCTTTCATTCACTCCCGCCGCTATTACTCTTATTACTCTTCCATACTGTCACTCCCACTAGTGTTCCTGCTGCTACTGTCCCTCCCTTTTCATTCACTCCCGCCGCTATCGCTCTTATTACTCTTCCTTCCATACTGTCACTCTCACTTGTGTTCCTACTGTCCTTCCCCTTACTGTCCCTCCCCTTTCATTCACTCCCGCCGCTATTACTCTTATTACTCTTCCATACTGTCACTCCCACTAGTGTTCCTACTGCTACTGTCCCTCTCTTTACTGTCCCTCCCCTTTCATTCACTCCCGCTGCTATCACTCTTATTACTCTTCCTTCCATACTGTCACTCTCACTTGTGTTCCTACTGTCCTTCCCCTTACTGTCCCTCCCCTTTCATTCACTCCCGCTGCTATCACTCTTATTACTCTTCCATACTGTCACTCCCACTAGTGTTCCTACTGCTACTGTCCCTCTCCTTACTGTCACTCCCTTTTCATTCACTCCCGCCGCTATCGCTCTTATTACTCTTCCTTCCATACTGTCACTCTCACTTGTGTTCCTACTGTCCTTCCCCTTACTGTCCCTCCCCTTTCATTCACTCCCGCTGCTATCACTCTTATTACTCTTCCATACTGTCACTCCCACTACTGTTCCTGCTGCTACTGTCCCTCTCCTTACTGTCCCTCCCTTTTCATTCACTCCCGCCGCTATCGCTCTTATTTCTCTTCCTTCCATACTGTCACTCTCACTTGTGTTCCTACTGTCCTTCCCCTTACTGTCCCTCCCCTTTCATTCACTCCCGCCGCTATTACTCTTATTACTCTTCCATACTGTCACTCCCACTAGTGTTCCTACTGCTACTGTCCCTCTCCTTACTGTCCCTCCCTTTTCATTCACTCCCGCCGCTATCGCTCTTATTACTCTTCCTTCCATACTGTCACTCTCACTTGTGTTCCTACTGTCCTTCCCCTTACTGTCCCTCCCCTTTCATTCACTCCCGCTGCTATCACTCTTATTACTCTTCCTTCCATACTGTCACTCTCACTTGTGTTCCTACTGTCCTTCCCCTTACTGTCCCTCCCCTTTCATTCACTCCCGCTGCTATCACTCTTATTACTCTTCCATACTGTCACTCCCACTAGTGTTCCTACTGCTACTGTCCCTCACCTTACTGTCACTCCCTTTTCATTCACTCCCGCCGCTATCGCTCTTATTACTCTTCCTTCCATACTGTCACTCTCACTTGTGTTCCTACTGTCCTTCCCCTTACTGTCCCTCCCCTTTCATTCACTCCCGCTGCTATCACTCTTATTACTCTTCCATACTGTCACTCCCACTAGTGTTCCTGCTGCTACTGTCCCTCCCTTTTCATTCACTCCCGCCGCTATCGCTCTTATTACTCTTCCTTCCATACTGTCACTCTCACTTGTGTTCCTACTGTCCTTCCCCTTACTGTCCCTCCCCTTTCATTCACTCCCGCTGCTATCACTCGTTACTCTTCCATACTGTCACTCCCACTAGTGTTCCTGCTGCTACTACCCTCTCCTATCACTGCTTGCAAAGAAGATCAAAAGTCAAAGAAAAATCACCAAACGTAGCTATAAAATTAATTTGGACACGGTCCTAAAATTACATTAAAGATGAACGGCTGCCCCATAACCTTCATCATAGACAGTGGTAAGTCGATTAACATCATGCCAGTAGAAAGGTTCCAACAGCCTATCGCCTGTGCCACGCCTTACCCCTTCAAACACGAAGGTATGCACGTGGGCTGCTTCTAAACCATTACAGAGTCAAGGGTCCTTTACAGCAACCATGCGACATAAAACCACGTCCGTGAAAGCGCCAATTCATATCCTTCAGGGAACTTCATCTAGTTTATGCCTACTTAGCTCTGCCACTGCTGCTGACCGAGGACTCTTTCTCAACTACAACATCCGTGGTCAGTCTGAAATCATGAGTCCGTTCCCGTCGTTACATGGCCCAGGAAGACTTAAGAAAATGAAAGTGCAGCTTCATATCTAGGAGGACATTCGCCCTGTTGCCCAGTGGCACCGCAAAGTTTCTTTTAACCTACAAGAAGCCGTTGAGAAAGAACTAGAAACACTGTTGAAGCATGACATCATTGAATGCTCCACCGATCCTACGCCGTGGGTTTTGCCCATAGTTGTGGTGCCAAAAAAGGACAGTGAATGTGCAGTGCGCATTTGTGTTGATCTGCTCCAGGCCAACAAAGCAATTGAGAGAGAAAGACATCCTGGTACCCACATAGCAGACATGATCATGCAGCTGAACGGAGCCAAAGTCTTCTCCCATCTTGGCTTGAACAAAGGATACCATCAACTTGAGCTGGAAGAGAACTGTAGGTACATTTCTACTTTTTTGACTCATGTTGGTTTGTTCAGATACAAAAGACTGAGTTTTGAAGTATCTTCGGCGGCGGAGATATTTCAGGATGTTATTCGCCGCTTAATTCAACCTGTCACACATACTTTCAATTACAGCGATGACATACTGGTATTTGGGACAACACAAAAGGAGCATGACCAGGCTCTTACACAAGTGTGCCAATTACTTGCTGATGCAGGTTTCACTCTTAATGCAGCAAAGTCTGAGTTTCACAAAACCAAACTTACTTTTTCTTTGGGCACATATTCTTTGATGAAGGAATGACTCCTGACCCGGATACAGTGCAAGTTTTGCCATCTGCTTGCCCCCCACAAGATGTAAACATACTGCGATCCTTCTTAGGCATGGCCAGCTTGCTATAGTGAGTGCCCCATTGAGCGACTTAACAAAACCGAGTGTCCCATTCCAGTGATCTCCAGAATGCGACCAAAGTTTCAAAGAAATAAAACATGAGAATGCAACTGAAATGGCGTATTTTGACCAGATTTTACATTCTGAGGTCACAGTAGATGTGAGCCCGGTGGGGCTGGGAGCAATCTTTGCTCAACACAATGGCCATCCAAATGCCCAGAGGCTCATTGTGGTCTATGCCAGTAGAAGCCTGTCTGAAACAGAACGTGCCTACTCTCAGCCAGAGAAGGAGAATCTGGCTGTAGTGTGGGCCTGCAAACATTTTCATGTATTTTTATATGAGAAACGTTTCACCAGCAACAGTTGCTCCTTTAGGGCGGAGGAGTGTCACCCCACCTGCTGCGTGCACAGCAGGCAGCAAATGTAAATTAATAACATGACAGTCATGATGACATTACCATGATTTAAGACTGTGCCGCTGTTTCAGCTCGAGTGCGAGGGAGGGGGCGTGGCTATTCCTGCTGATTAACAGCAGGATCAGGGATGACATGACTTGCCTAAAAGCTTAAAGTGCACATGTCGGATTGGTCAGGTCTCTTGCCATGGCCAGTCCAAAATGCGCACTTCTGATTACACTAATCTGAGCTGTTTTAAACAGCCGGTCAGATTGCAGACACAGGCCCGCAGTGTCAAAAGGAGCACTGGGTTAGCCTTGCCCACCCAATCCTGGCGCTTCTGTAATGCTGATTCTTTTTTCTCTTTTTACTTAACCAAGACTCCCGGCTGTGAGCGACGGCGGCTGTGCGGCCCGGACACTTACTAAGGTGTCAACGATATAGGTGGACTTGTCTGAACTGTGGTGCAAACGGGTTCAGTCTTTGATACAAATCTTGTCCACACCTGAAGAAGGATTTTCTCATGGTGGCTGGTGGAATTACAGGAATTAACGTATGACGCATGAAATTTAAATGCCCTGAAGAAGTTCACATGTAGTGAACGAAACGCCTTGGCTGTTTGCTGTAACGTCTGCAGTTTTGTTTCTTTTATAAACAAGTGAAATAAAGAAGATATGGGATGTATACAGCCTGGAACTGGACATTTTTAAATGAACATTGGTTTTCTGTTGCACCGCTATTCGTGTTTTTTTTGATTGGTTAGGTTCATTGGTTGTGCGCAGACTGCAGTCGGGATGGGCACCCTCATAGAGACTGGAGTGGAATCGCACATGCTGAGGTATGGCCAAATCCTGCTTAGTGTGGTATTTGACATAGGTCATCCTGACAGAAGCTGGCACACGGCACACCAGTGTAGCAGCAACCGTCATTGTCCTTTCACAGTATGGCATTCAGTGAGAGTCAGTGGGCCCAGCCAGCCATTGGCCAGTCAAAGATTGGAATTTGCAAACGCCATAGATGGTGCAAACAGTATTGCAATAGCAACACTCTCAGTGGCGTGTCACAGTAGAGAGAGAAGAGTGCAAATCATAGCTTGCACAGCGGGAGATAGGGCACATGCATAAGAATAACTGAAGCAAAGAGAAAAGCAGAAGAATAGCGACCAAGGAAGACTGAAGCAGGGAGAGAGTGTGGCACACAGATGGAGAAACAGATGGAATAAAATATTGAGAGGAGAGGCGTTGAGCGAGAAAAAGAGGGAGTCGGAGAGAAAGCTATTTCAAAGATATTAATTACACAAATAAAATACATTTGCAATTTACAATTTAGATTGATATTGAAAAAGAGGAAGATGGACATGAAAATTAAGTTACAGAGAATGTGAAGCAACACCCCAGCAAACATAAATGACTAGTCACGGAGACTGAAACAGCGCAGCACACGCATACATGAAAAACAAACAGAGACTCGCAGAGGAAAAGCCATCGAGGGAGCCAGAGAAAAAGAGGGGGGTAAACAAATCTGATGGAGCAGTGAGATGTATCCATGAGAGAAACGGCAAGGAAAAAGAGCATAGAAACTGAGAGCGAAAGAGAGATTCATAAAGCAAGGTAGAGGGAAAGAATGGACAAGAGAGCAGGTACAGAGAAAGGGAGAGACACAAGTGAGAGAGAGAGCGTGGAAAAGAATGAGACCGAAATGGGCAGTGAAGGACAGATGATGACGGTAATGTTTTACATATTTTGTGGTCATTCGTGGAACAGTAGTGTCAATTGCATGTAATGCTTGAACTGGCACAATATTTGTAATTCTTCGCTTTTTTATTACATTGTTGTTATTGTTGTCTGGTGCTGTAGCTTGTACAGCTGGAGCAACTTGTCTCTATCGATCCCTGCAATCACTTCACTCAGCTGTGCATGTACTCACCCGCTGATCCAGCCAACCATCATGTATTCAACCATCATACATGCACTCACCCTCTCATTCATCCAGTCATTCACTCATCCATCCAGTTACTATGCACTGTTACCAGCTCATTCTTCCACCCTACCAGTGTCTCATTCTCCCATTCACCCACTAACTTACCCACACAACCACATACATAAACCTATCAGTCAATGATGAAGCACATACACTTAGGAAGTAGCCAGATTTATTGGTTTTGCCAAGGCATGTTTTACTTCGGTGACCATGAAATACAATTCAAAAAGGGTGCTATTGACAGTTGCTGAATCGCCCATACAATTCTCCTGGAGGGTGTAGTTGTGGTATTTTCCTTATTTTTTATATCCCAACACTGCCTTTTCAAAACCGCTCTATGACCAACTTTAAAAGCAGCTCCTTTTTAAAATGTACTTAATGTTGACAGCTGCATTCAAGCTGTCTGGTTAGTGACATTGTGTCTGCAAACAAAGTGCAATTGGCACCTCCAGCTTTGTGTTGTATTTGCTTTTACGCCCCATCACTTTCAAATGTCACTATCCGCCACTGTGTTTCACTATCATCAGAGACCACCAGGCATTGCTCACTATTTTTGGAAACCCGAAAGGTAAGATGCCCCCCTAGCATCAAGAGGTGAGGAATGTGACTGCAAGAGTACAACTATGCGATTGTACACAAGCTGGGGAAAGACCAAAACCATACAGATTACTTCTCACAAGTGCCGCTACCTTGCCACAGTTCGACATCCTAAGCGGCTGAAGAGTTTCTCAACTTCATTGTGAGGTCCAGCACGCCAGCAGCTCTATCCATTGAACAGGTTATTGCTGCTACCAATGAAGATAAAGACGTGCTCATCCTCAAAGACATCATTGCAACGCAATCTTGGAAGTAAGGTATTCGACCCTTTGCTGATGATGTTGCATTTCAAAATTTTCGTGATCCATCACCTGAGAGGGTATCCTATTGAGGGGCTCGAGAATCGTCATACTTGAGAGCCTGAGAGAGCAAGTCATTGAGCTGGCCCAGGAAGGGCATTTTTGCCACCACAAGAGCCCTAAAAGATTGAGAGTGGCCCCTTCGCCTAGAAGAACGAGTTGAAAAAGAGCTGAAGGTGTGCCACCTTTGTAACTGTTTATCCCCCACGGTGACGCAGCATCCACTGACAATGTCTGACCTTCCTGCGCATGCCAGGGAGAGAGTTGCAGTTGATTTCTTTGGGCTTTTAGGAAATGGACATCATCTCATGGTAGCCATTGATGAATATTCTCGTTTTCCTTTGACGGAAGACTTATCAACAACCCATGACAGTCATTGAGCGGCTTGATGACATCTTTGCAGCATATCGCATCCCCCTGTTCCCAAATCGGACTATGACTCGCCTTTCATTAGCAAAGAATTCAAGGAGTTTATTGTTCGACTCAATGTCAAGCATCAAAAGAGTACACCCCTCTGGCCCCAGAACAATGGTGTTGTTGAATAATTTATGGGCACCCTCAAGAAGGTAATTCTGTGAGCATTGATGGAGGGAATCGATCTAAACCAAGCCATGTGTCAAGCCCTTTGTGCCTATCGATCAAATCCTCACTCCTCAACTGGTGAGAGTCCTGCCACTTTGTTATTTGGGAGAGCAATCGAAACCAAACTACCACAATGGACATTGGACCGTTCAATGAATGCCAATAAGTTTTGTGTCACAGACACTTTTCGAAGGTGCAAAATGAAAACCATATGCTGCCCAGGAAATAGTCTTCGATAAAGGGGACTGGGTACTGGTCAAACGGAAGCGGAAAACAGACACTCCATTTGCTGTCGACCCTTTGAGTGTTGTCATGTGCAAAGGACACACGCTGACAGCACATCGTCCCGGAAAGTCCATCACACAGGACTTGTCACACTTTAAACACCTACCTCAATGTTCGTCAGCTCCTGAGATCGCGAACGAGGCGACCCCGCCTTAATGTCCAGATCAAACATCCGAGCCTATTTTATCTCTGCCTAATCGAGGTGCATCTCAACTACTTCATACCACCCGATCTGGCTGACCAGTGCCTCTGCGACTCATTGAGGAAATATGATGCAATTGTTATCTGTACATTTTATTTAACAAAGGGGGATATGTGTTTTTGATATTATGCCTGCTAGACCCTTGCGGTTCTAGGCGGACTCTAAACAGGAATGACGTAATCTTCTGGAAGGTGTTAAGGTGTGGTTCTGAAAGTTATGATGCAATGCGTGCAGAGTGTGATAATATGTTGAAGAATAAAGGTGTCTGTTACAGAGTTCTGTGTCTGGTGTGTTCATTTGCATGCTCCCCGACTGGGGAGGACGCTACAGCAGAGAACAATGAAAAAAAGAAAGTGAGCTGCAGAGTGAATGTGCAAGAAACCAGTACTTCTGTATGGGCATATTGCAATAGAATCAAGGAGTTGATCCACAGCACTAGGCCTCACTGACATTCCCAATCAGCTGTTGTGCACACTCCAGCCGTGGGAAAACTGGAAGAATAGATGACGCACAGGTGCGTTAAGGAGCGAAGATACTTCATTCATCTTTAGAAACAGATTAGACTCCAACTGCTAAACAGGAGTGCTATACTCCGTACATTCAAGAATGCAGAGAAACATGTGGTCACATGTTTGCATCTGAAGGAGAAGGAAACAGACACCACACACCTCACCTTTTTATAATAATAAAGCAACAACCCTTAAGAATACTCCCAGAAAGAACAACAAAATAAATAAGGAAATGCAAACGGTGGGAAACTGATTCAAAGAATATAAGCAAGACTGTGAGACAGATAATATAGAAAACTATGTGCAGTAAGACTGAAAAGTACACATAGTCTCTGAGAACTTGGTCTATTACTGTTCCTCTCAACTCTACCAGAGCCAGCAGTTTTACTATGACTCGATGCTGTATCCTAGGAACCTGAGCAGACCCTCTGTCCACAGGCCAAGGAAGCTCTTTAGACACAACCACCCTGCAGAGTTTCCATATCCTACTGAAAGACGTTTTAACTGCACTCTTGAAAAGTGTTTATAGGTCGAGCCTGGGCAGCGCATGCGCTGCTCTGCGAGGCATGCTGTATTCAGGTATGGACTTGAAGCTCTGCCCATTTTCCGCCCATCTTTTCAATTGGCTCCTGTTACTGTCCTTTCTAAATCGTTGCTTTTGAATCATGAATAGGCTTAGTAGTCCCTCCTTAGTACCGCCTTGTCTGCATTTGTAGCCTCCCATAAGGACTAGACTTTTTACTTGTGTTACAGTCTGTTTTATCTACAGTCTGTTAGCACTATTTTCTTTAATGATTTGCCCTATTTGCAGGCACGAAGTGCTTTCCTCCGGGCGCCGTGCTACTGTTTCAGCACTGCGCCCGCTTTTACATTTTTATTAGGCCAAATGTTTTTTTTTTTTAATTCTTTTTTTTTAAATTTAAAGCGCCTGATACCGCGCTTTCACTTTAATTGCAGCCGCGCACCTTTCTTTAAACGAGCTGCGTCTAAAGTAAGGGGCGTGGCCACACTTAAAGTGAAAGCGCAGCATGGGGCGCTATTCAAAAAAAGAATTTGCAATTCAATAGGTCTCGCATTTGCGAGAGTTTAAGTTATTGGCATTGTAAATGAAAATGCCTTTAATTTATCTGTTTAAAAAACAACACATAAATAAAAGGCATTGTCGTTTACAATGCCAATAGCTCAAACACTTGTAAATGCGAAACCTATTGCATTGCAAATGCTTGCTTTAATATTGTTTTGCAAACAAAAATCAAACGGTTCACTGTTAAGCAGTGAGCAAATCCTCAGAGCAATATACAAATAAATCATACACCACGCAGCACATAACGGTCTAAGTACATGTATATCTACAGTCAAAATACCATGAAAATGTCTGAGATACGTCTGGCTATAGGTCGAGCAAAAGCCCGAGGCAGTGACACTCAGTAGGAATGCACATCGTACACCAGCTGGTCAAACCACCATCAACTAACATATCATATTATAATGCTGTTGGTACAGGTGTGGCTAGGGGCACCTGATCTGTGACTGGTGACCTCAGGAGTGTCCGTAGTGCTAAACAGACTGTAAGCGGGCCCTGTGTATCTCTAAGGTGTGATCTAGCAGGCATCAGCTCCCAGTATCCCTTTGATTGCCACTGGCAATAAAAGGAATACTGAAGACAACATCCAAGGACAGGAGTAGGACGCTAGCCCCAATCCATTGACACCCTCTGCTTGGCAGGTTGAAGCATTATAGCTGTGAGATGCCAAACCCCAGCAGGCCATTACATAGCCCAGAAAAGCAATTAATGAAGACCACTGCAGGGAGAAGCCAATGATGGAGTCAATGGTGTCAAAAACATACAAGCAGAATCTAGCAACAGCAGAGCATCCCCAAGCCATATGTAAAAAGTCATCAGCTCGGGCGCCGCCAGGCATGCAACTGGGGCAGCTAACCAGTCCCATACTATGTAAGGAATCAGACTGTGGTATATTCTGTGTAAAAACTTGATGTGAATCAGTCGCAGACAAGAGTCTGGGCACAGCTCTTCCCTCTGGGAACAGCAGTAGCACCATTGATCCTCGATAAGAGAGGAATTCAGGTCAGTCATCCAGAGGGACATCACTCTTGTGATGCACGCAATACCTTTATCTTACATGTTAAGATATAGTCATGATATAAGCTTACAGGAGGAAGGAGGGGCAATCACTTCCTTGAGAGCATGCAATTTAGGGGGGCAGCCCCGAAGGTGGTAATAGAGGAGAATGTCAAGGGGCGAGCCGAGGGGAGGGGGTCCTCTTTAATGGCCAGAGAGGCATGAGATGAGGTGCATGCGGGCGACTTGAAGACATACACCGTTATCCTTAGTGAGAGGCAGCGCTGGATTGCACCTGACGGGCGTCCCACTTGCATGCAAAACATTCAATTTAGCTGTGTTTCAGAGACGATTCCAAGCCCAAATTGTGCAGTCTACGGTGTTAATTTCTGCCCTAGGGTGCCGCACACACAAACAGAGGGCAGTGTCCAGAGGACAAGGCGCAGTGTTCTCCACCTCCGTGGCAGAGTGTGGTTGAAATGGTGTAGGGTGGCACCTGTAATACACAAAATGGGCCGGAGCGCAGTTATAGTTCATCTCCAGGTGCGGAGCGCAGATCCCACCCTGATCAGAAGGTATTGTGGGGATTTCCCATGCTGCTCTGGACTTCATTAAAGGAGCTCCTGGTTAGTAGGAATCACCATCACTATCCCCATCTTGGCAATAGCAATCCTGGCTGTCATAAATAATTCAATCGGCGTTCAGACAGGCACCCGCTCCTCCAGCCTATCAATAATCCTGCCATAGTTCTCCTGCCAGATTTCCTCAATATCTTGGCTGATCCAGATACCCAACTACTTGGACCATACTGCATTAACTTGTAGAAGAGGTGAGTGGAAATATGATAGATTTCAACCAATTAATGATGATCCCAGTGAGGGCACCAAACCTGATGAATTTATGAAGTACAAGCAGGAGTTGACCTCAGGTCATTTATGTACAGCGTCACATGGTCCACCTACATCTATATCCGGAGCCTATGGGTAGTGTAATTTAAGCCACAGCTGGGATAGTGCTGCTGTAGTTTGTTAGCCAGAGGCTCCATAACAATGGTGAACAGTACCGCAGATAGAGGGACCCCTGCTTAGTGCCTCTAGCAATTGGAAATGAAGGGGTCATGGTGCAGTTGATACGCAGGCACGCTTCAGGACGTGGGTATAGCAATTGAATCCAAAGAGTAAGTGGAGTACTGAAACCTATCTGCCACAGCAACATGAATAGGTACTTCCACCACAGAGAATCAAATGCTATAGTAGCATCAAGAAAGAGAGCAACAGCTCTCAGTTTGGGGTTCAATGAGTGGAGTAGAGCAAAATTATTGAAAAGATTGATAACTCGCCTTGTTCAGTAAATTAGACTAAGGTTTTGTGGCCACCTATGCACAGATCTTGACCCAGTTTCCAATACAGACATTGAAGTCTTTGACTGCATACCTGATGCCAATATTTTTTCCCTCACAACCATCCTTTCAAGTTGCCTCTTCTTCACTCATCCTCCAGAGAAACATTCACCCAACTGTTGTTTCACCCCAACCAACTAGGAATCTGTCTAGAATTAGGCTTCTGTTCTCTGAATAATTCAAAGGGAGAACGACTAGTGGTGGCATGAGGAGCCAAACAACCAGACGATCTTGTTCCTCTTTCTTCCAATGTAGACCAGAGGACTTAGATAACTGTTAGCTCCCCTTGATGGTTTTGTTGAAACTCTTCACCATCCCTTTGGTCTCTAGGTGATAGAAAGATGATTTCTTGTGGGTAATGTCTTACACGTGAAAAACTGCTCCAGCTCACAATAACAAAATTTAAAATTTTTATCAGCCAGGATGCTGTTAGGAACACCTTAATTGCTGAAAAGGCCCTCTAGAAACCTTATTATTGCTTCTGACAAATTGGCACTCGCACCCAAAGTCTGGCCATCTGGAAAACATATCTGCCACCATAAACTGGTAGCTAGTAGAATTATGCACCCTTAACGGCCCTACCTAGGCAATAGCTATTTCCTGCCAGGGACCATCCGGTAAATCTCTAAAAGCCATTGGAATGGTCTTTATTTTGTGCATTTTGTCATTCTCTCTACACTTGTAACACTCTCTAATACTTCTTTCTATCTCTAATCAAAATCAGAGCAAATTCCCACCTTGGTTTTTAATCTTCCTAAAAGGCCCTCTTTGGCAATGTCATTCTTTGTTTTGTTTTTGTCCCTGCAAACTAAGCTATCGCCTCTGAAGACCAATTCATCATGTATGGATAACTCCTTTTTGACCACCCAATACGGCTGGAAAACCCTGACCAAGTATCTCCTCTCCGACACCCCTCAATGAGGAACTGGAGTCATGAAACTAAAGCCCCTGTGAGAGAGCACCTCCAGTCACAGGGCAAACACTTTCTTCCGACCTTACCTATTCCGCCACATAAACACTTCCATCAACCTCTACCTTCACAAGTCTCAAGAGACAGTATGCTGTGCTGTTATTGGCTGGTGCAATATATTCAGCTTCAAATGTATACTTCCGTAATTCCACAACCCACTTCCTGATCCTGGCCGACACTATGTCCAAACCTTCCCATGAGAAAATCTCTTGCAAATGCTTGGGATTAGTCCAAACTGAGAGACCACTGCCCCAGAGAAAGTATCTGAATTTTTTGATGGTCTAACAAACCGTCAAAGCCGTCTTCTTGATGATGGAGTAGTTGGTTTACGCACCCTTCAGGGGTTAAAAGGGGGACACCATTTTTCTTTCTTCTCCCTTGTCAACTTGCAAGAGCACAGCTCTGAGACCCTTACTGCTCGCATCTGTGATAACCCTTGTCTCCTTACCCAGAACAAATGCCTATAAATCCAGAGCCCAATTATATTTTCTCCCTTCCCCTTCTCTTCATTCAACATCAGTGCCGCGTCTTTAATGTTTTCCAGAATCATACACACTGTCTCATTATATTCTCTTCAGATCGAACGAATCACCAGAAAATTGTCTAAGAACCAAAACACCCCTTGCATATTACTTAAGAATGATTTCATGCATCTGTGAAAAATAGAGGGGGCTGAAACCAGGTTAAATAGCATCTTGAAAGATGCAAAAGCCCACTTGACGATTACAAAAAAAAAGTGAGATCTTTGGAAACAGGATGCAATCTGATCTGATGGTAATCATATGCAAGGTCCCTTGCATCTGCTAGCGTGGACATAATCTCATTTATGTTTGGTAATGGGTACCTTTCAACAATAAACTCTTTGTTCATTGCCCTTAGATCAACACGTAGTTGTATTGTTCCACTGCCCTTCCTAACCATAACTCCAGGGGCCAACCATTCAGTCACCTCCACATGTCTGATCACCCCCGCTGGCTCCAATCTCTCCAACTCCTTTGCGTGGCATTCTGAATCCTCAAAGGCATTCTTCTAGTTTAGGCAGTACTGGATGCTGCTCCTGCTTTAAGTCTGATGTGATGAACGTGTTTCCTCACACAACCCAAATCCTTGATGAAAAGGTAGGGGAACATATTGGCATTATTGGCACAGTCCTCTAACATATGACGTACGTAGACCAAATCTTTTTGATTGGGCCAACCCACAATGTTACTTCTGAGAGCCACATAGATTTTCCCAGGCATCACCCGGCTCTGGTACTCAATGGTGCCCATGAAATACCCTGCATTCTGATCTCTCTTTTTTAATGTTTTTATTGGTTTCCAAAAGAAAGCTTAGTTACATTGTTTTTGCATTTATGATCAATCGGTCACAGATGTAATCATAGTAATTTATATAAGTTATATTATTCATCAATATGTTGGCATATGAATATGCTGTTTACATATATAATTTTCATAACAACATTGCCTTCACACATCTCGTGCACTGGGTAAATTGCTATGTAAACCATTAATGTACAAGAAAAAATACACCTTTTATTATTAACTTGTGAGGCTCAGTCATTGGATTGCTCCAATTGTCGCTATTAGTATGTGCTCTTCTGGGGGAGAGCAATCTAGATCATGTCCTAGTCCCATCTGAAAATAGAGCAGGAGGGGAGAAGGAGGGGGTGGAAAAAAGGAAAAAAAGGGGCAGGGGGGAGAGCAGGACATCCCCCATCATCAATTAGATAATTTTCCTTATGCTTACTGGTCAGGTTTGTTTACAAATGCACTGACATATTCCATCTAGTATTCTGCAGTGGGTTTCTTGCACATCCTTCTGCGTTACTCAGCTCGCAAGACCGAGCCTTCGGCCACCTCCCACTTCTCTACCTCCCTCTTTCACCTACCATGAGAGGGTACTACTGTGGCTGCCAGTGCATCGCTATGGGTCTGCAAGCAACTACCATCATAGGGGGGGGGGGCGATAGAGACCCAGAAAGCAGATTTCAGGACTATAGAGAATACCTTTTCCTACCATCCTTTTCATCTTCCCAATGACCCAAGTCCAGATACTATTAATTCCTGGTCCATACCACACCATATGTAGAAAGTCAGCATCAATTGTGTGGCACTGGGGACACACTTTCTCGTCCGTGCCAGCAATATTATTCAAACTGTGAGGTGCAAGGTTCCACGTTTTAATCCCTTGGCTGCCACAGCCACCAGGCTCATGTCTATGAGGTGCCGAACCTAAAGCTTTACAAAAAAGATTCCCGCTAGCCTATTTAATTTTTACAAGAAATAAATCTTAAATAATTATTCACCCACCAATTGCTTCAAAACGTTTGTTTATTTCATTTCAGCACCACCTTATGCTGAAAGAAGGATCTAAACACCCCCTCAGAAATTTTGCAAATCTTAGAGTAAGAGACAAACATCATCCTCACCTGTATTTCCTTTATGACCACATCATCAGTGAGGTTACCTGGAATCTTCTCTGCCACTTTGAAGGCAACCTCCTCACAAACATCCTTCACAGTGCTCCTTGGGGGCCTTATCCATTCTTCTACACATTTGTGAAAATGCCCTTTACAACCACACTTATTGCATACCACATGCATGGCTGGACACTCCCTGAGATTGGCCATTTACCAAATAACACATATCTACAATTCCACCCTTTGAATTTCCCCACTGGCTTAGAAAACTATTCCTGCACACTCCACTCACTTCATTCTTCACCACACTTTCTTCAATTCATCATCACAACTCATCCTTTGTTTAACTCTCTTTGAAGTAGAAACAATCTCCAATAAAGGGCCAAAGTTCCCCACAAATCCTGTCACTCTTGCAGTTCAAAAGGAATTGATCCCATATAGATTCCCTCAACCAAAGTTCCAGACTTGCACGATGACACTAATAACCTCAAGAGCTGAAATGTACACTTCCACAGACGCATTATTCTTCTGTCTTCTGCATCCAAAATGATACCTCTTCAACATGGTACTCACACTCCGTAGGCAATGTTGATCATGTTTTTTGATGGCCACTTCAAATTCATTTAGACCCTACGCATTGTCTCGGTTCAATTCAGGTAAATTCTCTAAGACTTCCTGTTCCTCAATTACCAGAGTGTGCAACAACAATGCAAGCTTTCTCTCGGCACCCAGACTTGTACCACAGTCTTGAATAGTTGTGGAAGTCTTTTTCCCCCCCCCATATAGCCCACTTAATAGAAGGCTCCTCTGGATAAGCTAAGAAAAACAGAGGCGGTTCCACATTCTGCATAGTAGCCACTGAGAACTTCGCTTCTCTTTAGATACTCATAATCATTGTGATGTCTGTTCACCAGATACTTGAACTAAATGAGCCGGTCACCCCTACCAGTTGTAATCACTCAGCTGCATACACAAACACCCTTAGCTGCGGGAATATCCAAGAAGGTAAAGTGATGATGGATGCAACGCTGGTGCAAAAGCAACAATAAGTGAGATAAAACTATACGAAACTGAGAGCTCATATCATGTGAATGGCCGGACGCCACGTTTCTTAGCGTTTCTACTTTTAAAAAAAGGGATACCCTTCGCTATTTTAAATACTTGGCTCCAACTACGCAACAAAATGTCTTACTTAATTCTTATTTGCACATTGTGAACTGTATTTGAATTTGAATCTGACCTAGTTTTAACTTTTTACTTTGTGTATATTACGTGTTTTTAGCTGAGCGAAACCTACCTTCAGCAGCACTTGCACTTTCCCTCAGGGCGGGTAACTGGGGCTACTGGGATTGCTACACTTCCGGTAGTCCCGGAAATACCAAAAGGGGAGTGTCGGCGGTCTAGATGCCGAGCATCGAGGGAGGTAAAAGCACGGCCGCAGCGGGGTCACAGAGATAGCTTATATCTTTTGAATGGCCGGACGCCACATTTCTTAGCGTTTCTACTTTTAAAAAAAGGGATACCCTCCGCTATTTTAAATACTTTGCTCCAACTACGCAACAAATTGTCTTACTTAATTCTTATTTGCACATTGTGAACTGTATTTGAATTTGAATCTGACCTAGTTTTAACTTTTTACTTTGTGTATAGTGCGTGTTTTTAGCTGAGCGAAACCTACCTTCAGCAGCACTTGCACTTTCCCTCAGGGCGGGTAACGGGGCTACTGGGATTGCTAACTTTCCAGTAGTCCCGGAAATACCAAAAGGGGAGGGTCGGCAGTCTAGATGCCGAGCATCGGGGGCGGCACAGCGGGCACGCCATAGGAGCGCCAAAGGCAAGCCCGTTTGCGCCCATCTGTGCCCGTCCGCGCCTGGCCCGTGTCTAGTGCCAGACACTCTGCCAGTTTCAGCCCCCAATATACTTTGAAGCATTCTTACACCAGGGACCAGCTGCTAGACGTCAATAATATAAGTAAGTGCGGTCTGAAACCTCGCCTTAGCTCTGACCCGTTTGCTGTATCTATTCACTGCCCAGACTGCAATCTTCATATCTGCCCCACTAAACCACAATTGCTGTCACCCAGCCCAACCCCCGTCGCGAGAGGGCCAAGCAGGACCAGATCAATTATCTGTACTTTAATTAATGCACGCTCTCTATGTAAGCACGCTTCTGAATTTGCCATTTTTTATGGACTCTCAAGCTGTTGACTTAGCTTTCATTACTGAGACCTGGGCTGACGCCTCATCAGGCCCAGACTTAGCTATTGCCGTTCCAACTGGGTACACAATTTTCAAACAAGACTGGGTTGGAAAAAGGGGCGGTGGGCTGGCCATAATATACCGTAGTAGCTGGAAAGGGACATTTACTACCCAAAATAATTTGTCAACCCTGGAATCCCTACTGTTTAAGATCTCAATAGACAACCACTATACTTTTAATGGCCTATTATTTTATCGTCGTCCTGGCCCCAGGGTAGACTTTCTAAACACTGTGGGTCAGTCCTTGGATGTGATATGTCAGTCGCAGGATTTCACACTCTTGGGTGACTTCAATCTACATCTTGAAAACCCTTTAGATAGGGATGCAGTACATTTTATCGATATCATGAATAGCCTAGGACTTACTCAGCAAGTAATTGGTAGCACCCACTCTGCAGGGCACCTGCTGGACGGAGTATTTTCCAATAATAATCTTCTACAATGTCTACCGTCTCTCCCGCTTACCTGGTCTGATCACAAAGCTGTCATGTTCTCCCTTTCTCTTAATCATTTGGGATCAGAGAATTTAAGAAATAAACATCCTAGACGGTTCCGACCATGGAATAAAATTGCAACTGAAACCCTAGAAAGCTCCTTGGCCCAGAATCCCCCTAAGATTAATAATGACCCCAACACAGCGGCAGTCGCCTTCAAGCAGTGGCTCCGCAGCTCAATTGATCATGTTTTACCTGAAAAGTCCACCACTAATCAGATGCTCTGAACCCTGGTATACTGAACATCTTAGACTTCAAAAACAAAACTGCCGCCGTCTTGAAAGGAAATGGAGATCTCGCTATGATATTAGTGACAGAATGGGCTATAAGCAATCCTTGCTAGACAATAAAAAATTTATGCATGATGAGAAGACCCGCTATTTCACCACAGCCATAACAGCAGCAAAAAACTCACTCAATTTTACATTGCCTTGTGGGGTAACCCAAGGCTCATCATTGAGCCCCACCCTTTTTAACATCTACGTTGCCCCCCTGGCGCAGCTGATTAGATCTCTGGGCTTCTCAGCAATTTCCTATGCTGCCGATGCCCAAATTGTGGTATCAGTGACAGGCTCGCCTTCGGACACAGCTTCACAGTTCTATACGTGCCTCCATGCAAGTTGGTGATTGGATGGCCACCAATTGTCTGAAGTTAAATTCCAATAAAACTGAAGTTCTAATCTTTGGCAGCAACACCACTTTTTGGTCCCCAGCTTTCTGGCCATCGGCACTGGGCTCTTTGCCCATCCCCTCAAATAAAGTAAAAAACTTAGGAGTCACCTTTGATTCCAAGCTCGTATTCGAAGGCCATGTGAACCAGGTCACCTCTTTATCCTTTTACACATTAAAACTACTCAGAAAAATCCTTCCATTCATTCCTGTCAATCTACGCAAGCTGGTGATCTCTGCTCTGGTTTTGTCCAGAGCCGATTACTGCAACGGTCTTTTTATCAACCTCGGGACTAAATGCTTAACTAAACTACAGATTGTACAAAATGCCGCTGAGCGCATCCTGCTGGACAGCCCCAAGCACAAATCTGCCACGGCTGCGCTAAAAGAGTTACACTGGTTACCAGTGAAGAGACGTATTGAGTTCAAAGCCCTTTGCATAGCATTCAAAGCAACCCATGACATAGGACCAGCCTTTTTCAAGCAGAACGTCCGACGGTACATTCCTACGCGTTATCTACGCTCAGCTCAGTCCCACAATTTGGTGATTGGGGCGGTAGAAGCTTTCTGGTTGGTACGACCAGACTCTGGAACTCTCTTCCCCAGAGGTTAAAAGACTAAACTCATCTGTTGGCTTTCAGGAAAGAGCTAAAAACATGGCTGTTTAATCTCGAACTCTGAACTAAGACCCTACGGCATATTTTACCTGAAGAGCTAGCGCCTTGACACCTTAGGGTAATTGTATTGCGCTATATAAATCTTTTTCATTTCAGAGCGTGGGTAACCAGTTTAGCAAAAATGTACCAGCTATGCTGCTAAGGAAGGTGAAGCCCAAACGTGTAAGATGGACACCACACAATGTGCGGTCGAGTAATGTCCCCTATTTCTACAAGCGATGGCCTTTTCTAGCTGGCGTACCTTCTGAAGGGGTGCTGAGCTCCTTCTGCCAGTCAGCCCGGACGTCATCACGGTGCACCTCTGCTGCTTATGCAGTGGAAAGCCCAAGCAGTCCCGTCCCGCAAAGAGTAGTTGAAGAGCATCACCTGTTCCTACAGGCGATCGGTCCTTCCCCTCTAGCGTTGTTTTCTAAAGCACAAAGGGTAACTCTTGCCTGACAACGCTGACATAGTTTCAACGCTCCTTCTGCTTCATATGTCTCCAGGCTGCTTGTTGATACCCCCTTCCGGGGCCAGAGTGGGCTTTCATTCCATCAGGCATTTCCTCGGTGGGTTGGAGACATTGGAAGCTGGTTTTGAAAGCTCAGGGCTGCTGCTGGAGTCTGTGATGTTCTGCAGATTCCAGAGGTTATTTGTAGCAGGCACAGGGATGCTTCAGCGAGTGGGAGGGAGGGAGGTGAAGAGAGACATGAGAGCCGGAGAACAGGGAGAGGGATGAATACAAAACAAAAGAATAAGCAGGAGAGGAAAGAAGTGGGTTGGTTTGAGCGTTTTTGCCAGGGCTTCTTTTGTTTCCCCTGTCTGGCCATGCAGCTGCCCTTTCCAAGTGCCAGAAATTTGGAACACAGATGCATTGCCACACTAAGCCAGTGACACAGGGCTCCTTGCCCACCACAAAGTCTCCCAGTCCAACGTTGATTGCTAGCCACTCTTAAAGACTTCCCCACATGATGACACCGGCATCAGCATCATCCTACAATGCCCCTGAGAAGAGCCCAAGCACCGGGCTTAGAACAAGCAGCAATGACAGGCAACACAGTGCGATATGTTGAGGTGGCCCCAGCAATGATCCCGCCCCCGTCTGCAGTGAAGAATAGATGACACATTTAAATTCAGGAGTCCTAATAATGTAATCCCCTCAGCCACAGACCAAACAGGAGCTCCATATGCAGGAAATTCCAGAAGGCAGGGAAAGGAGGCCACACAGGCACCTAAAATCTGTAGAAAGAGAGAAGGAAACAGTTGCAACAAACTGTCATTCCTAAAGCGCAAGGTGGGTAGTGAGTTTCAAGAGGCTAGCTGAAAAAGGGATGAACAAAACATTTGATTATGGTATTATTTGTAATTTTACATTACAAATAATAAAAGCAGGCGGGTGGATTTTCAGCATTTGCCCTGCTTTCTGCCTTTTACTATAATACCTGCACTGTAGATAGTGACTTCTTCCACAATACTACATAACTATATAAGGCTTTAACAACCTCCCTTAAAACTCCATTATAAGGATAACTTCAGGCCTTTGCGGGCTTTTAGTAAATAATTCAAGGCTTTGACACAGGTAACAATGTGTAATGTGTTCATGTTGAGGAATGTGGTGCCTTTTGTATTGCTGTAGTTGTGTGTAAGTTTTTGTTCAATGCCTCTTCTCTTATGCACAGGTGGAGGAAGCAGGACAGGTGTACTTACTCATGAAAAAGGATTACCGCATTTCTCGCAATGTCCGTCTGGCCTGGTTTCTATCCAACTTACACCAGGTCATCTTTCCAGTCCCAGAGGCAGAGCTGGTGAGTAGCTGCATTGCTGAATTGGCACTGGTCACGCAAGAAAAGGGATTTGTATTTTTGCACACTTTCTTATTTGTTCTTTCATCTTTAGTGGATTTATCAACTGTAATACCTTCTCAATGTCCACAGTGAGGCAGAAACTTTCCATACATTGAACTCTTTATTTTGCCAAAATGGCTGAACTTTTTCCTAAGGTTCTTCACAAGATAGCTAGTGGGCCTTTTTCAAATAAACTTTCACATTAGAATACGCATTTTCTGCATATCCAAGACTTCACCTCGATTACAGAGGCCCTAACAAATGCTTAACTAGAATATGTGAATGAAGGTTGGGTCTTGGTGGCATCTTGTTGGCCAAGGAGAGAACCGTACCTGGGAATACTTCCAACTCTGAATGACAGGGAGAGAGAATGTCCGAAGACTGGTCAGTTGGAAGGATCACGGCTTGTTATCATCTGTGAGTGGGACTTATGAGAGAGGAGGAACCGAGCAGAACATTCTAAATGAATAAGAGTTTGTCATAAAGAGCAAGAGTGAGAGAGTTGAGAGATTGTGAAAGGCCAGTAGCATGAAGTGTGGAACTAAGATGAGCAAGGAAGAGATTGCACCTCCAGAGTTGTTTTAGAGCAGATGATTCTGGTTGGGAGCTAGGTAAGCAGGTAGCGCTGCCACAGGCAAGGAGTAGTTAAATCATGTCATGTAGCATGTAGTGGTGGCAGCACATAGCCCAGGATGGCAGTTTCTGACAATAATAAAGACAGCAGCCCCAACACTGTTGGGTGAGAGAGGTTTATATATAGCAGCTGACTTGGCTTCTTATGGCACGTATGAAGACCTAGGTACAATTGAACCTTCAGCAAGTGTTCCTCAGGAAAACTCCCCAGTGCTAAATTCCGAAAGTGCATATTTTGCTCACAGTTTTCACCTTCTACTGAAAGGCACCACTTTGCCTTGGAAGCAACACTACTATACATGATGGAGCCCTCTGTGCCGCAACCATCTCATATTGCCTCTGAGGCCAGTCCACTGTAGGTAAAGCATGAATGAGTTCATGCCTGCAGCAGTACTGGTTCCAGATCACTAGCATTCACGCTTAGTTCCCATCTATAGGCTTATCCATGTGTCAGCTGTTTAGTGGATGCTAACTTAATTGGTGTGTAAAAAAGAGATCTGAGAGCCCACCTCCTAAAATACTCCACGTATGACCTATACAGGTCTGGGTTAAAGGCCTACACTGCCTCACCTACAAATCCCCGGCAGACAAAGACCTAATCGATGCAGCAGAATTATCTCTTCCTTCCACCCTCAACAGGCCACAATGATTGTGACATTGCCTAAAATTCACCTTCCCACTATCCAGATACTTAGCAATGGGAGGACTACAAGCCATCATGCTCTCAATTGTCCCCTGGCTCTGATTCCTTTTACACAACCTTTCAAACCTTTCTACTCTCCAGTTCTAAGGACAGTTACCCAATGCCACAATGTGATTACCATGTGCAGCCTCTGCATACTACAGTGGTGTACCTTATCTGTGATAATTCATCATCGACTAAACGAGTAAGCCGTTAGTCACACTGTGCACCCTCTACCACAGAACATCTGCCTTTAGCACTTAAACTTCACTCACCTTAAAAGCATGCTAATATGGATGACCATTCGAAGCAGGCCAGTCTGGTTTCTCCTTCGCCCTTTTTACTATCCTCTTGCACTGCTTACCATCAATGCCCCCACTTTCTCCCACTGCTCAAGTACATTTGTGAATAATTGGCTTAGTGTTAGAAGAATGAACCACAAGACTTCTGCCATGTGTGACACTGCACTTGTTAAGTAATCTGCAGATGTGAAAGAAAAATGGCAAGGTGTTCCCCCCTGAAGTGTCTCGTAAGGGCCTTTCCACATGGGAGGAATTGTAGTGTGAGGGCAAAGTTTGGTGGAGACCATACTCTACAAGGTTGTAGCTGTCAGGCTTAACAGGCATATTGGCTGTAACTTGTAGTCCTCATAAGTGTAGAATGGTGTGCTCAAGGGTTTAAAGCAGGCACAGGACAAAAAATCACTTATGATATAGAAGTCTCAATCACGAATACCTGAACTTTCTCAGAGGTGGTTTGAGGTGCTTGTGGTGGTAACACACTTCTTCAGGTGTGGCTACACCCTCTAGGTTTTGACTCTCTGTTTTATTCCCACTTTCTCTAGCCAGTAGCTACACATCACTGTTGTGAGTCTTATGCTTTCTCTCTTCTAGGTGCAGTCTGATAATGAATTGGACGTGCTCAGCATTCTGCCCCATGGTTGGCAACCAGAGGACATGGTGAAGCCGAAGGCGTACCTGCTGGTTCCTTCCACTCGTGTCACGTTTCTGGCCCGGCAGTACCGGTTCGTCATTGAACTCGACTTAAGCCCGTCCACTGGGATTGTGGTATGTTGACACTGTGTGTTTTTTTGTCCATAGAGGATTTTAAGCAGTGTACCCTGCTTTTATATTCAAACTTATGTTTGTACATCAGTTTCTTCTCCTAACAAGACCTAAGGGATATGGGTGGGTGTTGAAAGCTCTGACATGATGGTGTTTGTGGCTTCTAGGAGTTGGGATAGTTTTCAGTGAAAGTTATAGATTCTGCCTAGAAACCCATTTCAACCTGATTTTCTTTTTCCTCTGGTTCTCACAGGATGACTCCACAGGAGAGATCATATTCGACGAGGTCTTCCATGCGCTGTCTCGATGTTTGGTTGGGTTGCTGAGGCCATTTCGAATTCCTGGCTCAGATATTCTGTACCACCCAGAGATCTTCGTCACAATACAAGCATATACTTCCATCATCGGGCTGCAGTCTCATCAGGTAAGCACCTTTTGGAGAGGATATTCTTGGCATTCGAGTGAGACCTCTCATAGCACGCTTGCATTGACTCTGACTTCATAGGTCAGCTGCAGGGAAGAAAGCTGCCATACCCGAATACTGTAGAACATAGCGCAAGTCATCTTTTAGTGTTGGAATTTGGTATGCGCTTGAAGGCGAACTAAAGACACGCACCGCACATGTTCTGTGGGGTGAAGTCATTCTCTGAGAGAGTTGGATATTGTTGAGAACATTTATCATCAACAACGGATCTCCCACAGATTTATTATCTAGTGAACTATCAGAAGTATCTCCGGTGTAGAGTTTGATGATCTTACTGCATGCCACAAGAACACCATCAGGGACTCGACCAGCACCGACAACATTCTCTGCACCGCCGAACACATGCACTTCCAGATCCACACGGACCCCAACACCATCCTTAGAGGCACCCTCGTCTACAGACCCCCTGGACCCCGACCCCAGTTCAGCGACTCCATCGCCGACTTCATCAGCACGCACGCCCTGACCTCCACCGACTACATCCTCCTCGGAGACCTGAACTTTCACCTGGAGAACAACAACGACAGCAACTCCACCACCCTGATCGACAACCTCGCCAACCTCGGACTGAGACAGCTCGTCACAACGCCAACCCATTCCGCCGGCCACACGCTCGACCCCGTCTTCTCCTCAAGCTCCCACGTCTCCTTCAGCCACACCACCGAACTCCTCTGGACCGACCACCGCTGCATCCACTTCACCTTCCAGAAACCCACCACACACCACCGCACCCAACAGATCCCACGCCGCTGCTGGAGCAAAGTCACCGAAGACCAACTACAGGCAAACCTCGCTCTCAGCCCACCCACCGACCCCTCCAACACTGACGACGCTGCCCGCAACCTCAGACGATGGATAGACGACTGCGCCAACACCCTCGCCCCGCTGAAAAAACCCACCTACAGAGACACCAGCAAAAGAGCCAGCTGGTTCACCCCGGAACTCCTAGCATCCAAGCGTACCTGCCGGAAACTAGAGAAGAAATGGCACAGTGAAAAGACACCGGACAGCCACGCAGCCCACAAAGACGCCATCCGCAACCACCATCACCTCATCAGGGCCGCCAAGAGGATCTCCTTCAAAGACCGCCTCGACAACAACGCACACAACAGCAAGGAGCTCTTCAACATCGTGAAGGAACTCTCCAACCCCAGCTCCAACACCAATGACATCCCGCCGTCGCAAGCCCTGTGCGATTCCCTCGCCACCTTCTTCCACCGCAAGATCGCCGACATCCACGACAGCTTCAACACCCAGACAGCCCCAACAGACACCGACACACCAGACCCGCCACACACACCATCGACCACGACTCCTTGCCAGCCTGGGCCAACGTGAACATCGATGACACCATCAAGACCATGAGCACAATCCACCCCGGCTCCCCGTCAGACCCTTTCCCGCACCACATCTTCAACAAAGCCAGCAGCTCCATCGCACCCCACCTGCGCAACGTCATCAATCTCTCCTTCGAGACCGCGACCTTCCCAGAGAGCTGGAAACACGCCGAGATCAACACCCTACTCAAAAAACCCAAGGCGGACCCGAGAGACCTCAAGAACTTCCGGCCCATCTCCCTGCTTCCATTCCCAGCCAAGGTCATCGAGAAGACAGACAGCTAACCCGATACCTCGAAGAAAACAGCATCCTGGACCCATCCCAGTCAGGGTTCCGCAGCAACCACAGCACCGAGACTGCCCTCATCGCCGCCGCCGCCGACATCAGGACTCTGCTGGACAACGGTGAGACCGCAGCCCTCATCCTGCTGGACCTCTCCGCCGCCTTCGACACTGTCTGCCACCGCACTCTACGCGCACGCCTCCACGACGCAGGGAGCCGAGACAAGGCCCTGGAATGGACCACCTCCTTCCTCTCCGGCAGAACCCAGAGAGTCCGCTCCCCCCATTCCGATCCGAAGCCTCCGAGATCATCTGCGGCGTACCCCAGGGATCATCCCTCAGCCCGACACTGTTCAACATCTACATGGCCCCGCTCGCACGCATCGCCAGACAGCACGACCTCAACATAATCTCCTACGCCGACGACACTCAACTGATCCTCTCCCTCACCAAGGACCCCCTCGCCGCCAAATCCAACCTCCATGAAGGAATGAAGGCCGTCGCTGATTGGATGAAGATCAGCCGACTAAAGCTGAACACGGACAAGACGGAGGTCCTCATCCTCGGCTCCAACCCTTCAGCCTGGGACGACTCCTGGTGGCCAACGACACTGGGGGCAGCCCCGACACCCACCGACCACGCATGCAACCTGGGAGTCATCCTCGACTCAACGCTCTCCATGGCCAAGCAAGTCAACGCAGTCTCCTCCTCCTGCTTCAACACCCTCCGCATGCTCCGCAAGATCTACAGGTGGATCCCGACAGATACAAGAAGAACAGTCACCCAGGCCCTCGTCAGTAGCAGACTCGACTATGGAAACGCCCTCTATGCGGGAGCCCCGCCAAGCTCATCAAGCGACTGCAACGCATTCAAAACGCCTCTGCACGCCTGATCCTCGACGTACCACGCCACAGCCACATCACCCCCCACCTGAGAAACCTGCACTGGCTCCCCGTCGACAGGAGAATCTCCTTCAAACTCCTCATCCACGCACACAAGGCACTCCACAAGACCGGCCCAGCCTACCTCAACAGACGACTCTTCTTCTACGTCCCCAACCGCCAGCTCCGCTCCGCCGACCTCTCCCTCGCCACCGTCCCTTGCATTCGAAGAACAACCACCGGCGGCAGATCCTTCTCCCACCTCGCCGCCAAGACCTGGAACATCCTTCCACTCAGCCTACGACAGACCCAAGACCTGCTGACCTTCAGGAGGCTACTCAAGACCTGGCTGTTCGACCAGTAGCGGCACCCCCCCCCCCCCCTTTTTCTTTTTCCCCAGCGCCTTGAGACCCTCGCGGGTAAGTAGTGCGCTCTACAAATTCATTGATTGATTGATTGATTGCCCATTCTCTGGAGTTTATGGACAATCAGTGGTTACTGCTCCATATATTATGTGGGTAGTGTTGTTTAGCATTCACACCCCGTGGCCATTATATTGATGCTGTCCAGTTCCATAGCCAGGTTACACATTTAGGCACTTGACTCTCTCAGGGTGAGGATGTGCCAAAGCTTACCCCAGGAGGTGGAGGGGGTTAGAAACTTGGATAAAGCATGATGCCGTAAGTAACACTCATTAACATCTGTGGCCTGTGTGTGCTGCACTCTAGGAAAAGAAATGGACTTAATTGAACAGGTTAATAGCTCAGTTGAAATTACGATAAACTGAGAAACATATGGTGCTACTCCCAAATGCTATTAGTGCACCCAAGCGCTAGGTGCAGGAGTTCTGATAACCCTGGACCTGTGGTCAATATTATCCTATGTTAATTGGTTCAGGTTTACTCGGGGAAGCTCTTGATTCCTTGGGTTTTAGCAGAAGCTTCATTCGGGGATCGAAAAGGTGGGCAGGGGATACAGATGGAGGGACTCTGGAACCAACTCTGTTCCTTGGATACCGCTAAAGTATCTGTTCTTGAAATTTAAGGTGTAAACTTCAAGAATAGATTAGGGGATAAAATGTGTCAACTGCAAGAATGGGACAGAGAATTAGAGGTTTCAACCACATAAATAAATGTATCCCAAAAACTCCCCACCCAAACAACTAGCACCCCACCCACCAAAGTGATGCATCCGGTGATTCTGATGGTGGTATCCTGGTGGCTCCCTTAACCAACAATTGTTGGCCAGTAAGTGATAGAGTGTAAAAGTTTTAAGTCATTGGTGTCCAGCCATTAGGGTTGCTCCCAATGGATCTGGACTCCACATGAAAGTCACTGGTTCAATAAGCGCCAAACATTTTCACATCAAAATTGTGATATCTCTATTACTGTAAGGGCTTGGGAAATAATATCAACCTTTCTGGAACTGAGGCAACCTCCTCTATCCCACGGAATCAGGGCGTATCCTGGGGTTTCCAGAACATGGGCTAGTTATCCTACGGGTATGTGATGAGCTGGGATGGTACTATTTTACTTTTATCAACCAACATCCTTGGCAAGATAGCCGCCGAGTAGGAGCTCTTCCGTGGAGCTCCCGGGTTGGGGATTACCAAATCGGTAGATATCCCCTCGTTAACCCGGCCATCCACCTCTAAATAACCTACATCTGACACCCTACGATACTGGACCTTCTATTGCATCGTGACTTACCCGCTGGAACGACCTCCAGGGATCCGACGTGCCTCGCCTCGTCTACCTCGCCGTTCTCCTCCAGGATCGAGCTCTACGAGTCTAGCTTGCAGCGCCTCCCCCGCCTCAGACGGCTTACCTGCTGGGACGATCTCCAGGGATCCGACGTGCCTCGCCTCGTCTGCCTCGCCGCTCCCCGCCAGGATCGAGCTCTACGAGTCGGGCGGGCAGCGCCTCCTCCACCTCTGATGGGTCGGTGCTGTCCCTGGGGTGAGCTTGTTTTTCGCTTCGTCTCCTTTCCTCCACGATGTCGCAGTATGGGCATTTAAGCGGCTAACCCTTGTTCCCCCAGTGCGGCTCCTAACTGGTGTCGGTGCTGTTTCAGCCTTTGGACACGCTGCTCTCATGAGGGACTGATCTTCCCTGGGGTGAGCGTATTTCACTTGGTCTCCTTTCCTCCACGATGTCACTGAATGGGCCTTGATGTTGGCGAAGCCTAGATCCCCCCCAGTGTGGCTACTAACTGGTGTCGGTGCTGTTTGACCCTTTGACACGCTGCTTTCCTGCGAAACTGATCTTCACTGGGGTGAGCATATTTCGTTTTGTCTCCTTTTCCTCCACGATGTTGCCGAATGGGCCTTGAAGTAGCGAAGCCCTGATCCCCCAGTGTGGCTACTAACTGATGTTGTCTGGCCGTGTGGGGCGCCCTCCGTCCGAACTGCTGCTGGACCTCTGGAGCCTGATCTGCACCCTGCAACCGCGCAGCCCGTGGCTTACTCCAGACCTCTAGTCGATGCTTCGCCCTGCTGACGATCAACCCGCTGAGTGCGCCTCAAAATGGCGCAGCCCGAGTTTCCACAGGGGCGCCCCCTGTTCTAACTGCTGCCGGATCTCGTTAACCGGTTCTGCGCCCTGCCATCGCGCAACCCGCAGCTTGCTCTGGTTCTCTTGCAGCCGTTTTGAACTACCGTCGAGCTTCCCGCCGAATGCGCTTTGAAATACTGAGGCCCAGCTCAAATCTTCCCGCAACCTCTGTTTTTGTAGCCCTCTGCCGTGCTCGGCATAATCTGGCCTCCGGGTGGCGGCCTCGTTCCTGGTGCCGGCATTGCTCGGGAGGCTGCTTCGCCCTCCCGACGTGTTTCCCTCTGCATGATCTCCCTGCGGCCTCTCAGTGGTGGCTCTCTGGCCGTGCACAGTGTTGGCTCATTGCCGGCTTGCGACCTCGATCTTGGTGCCGACATTGATAGCCATAACTGAGCTGTCCCGAGCCCCCATAAAATACCAGAATGGTGCCCCAAGATGGCTGCTAAGTAGGTGCTCTTCCCTGGAATTCTAGTATCACGAGCCCTCCCTTCACCTCTGGAGGCGGATCTCCAGCTGGTCGTTGTCTTCGTTAGCCTCCAGCTAACGGCCTCAGCCATGTTACCAACGCCGACGTCCTTGACTGTTCTTGTTTCCCGCTCATGGCCAGACCTCCTGGGGAGGTTAAACTTTGTTTCTTCGGGGCCGCTCGACTTCTAGACTGGTCTGGAGCTGAAACAGTCTCACGAGGCCACGTTTTCAAATCCAAGGGTCTAGCTGCTGCCCTTTGAGGCTCCACAGAAGCCCACTGTAGGAAAGTGGCTCTGTATATACTGTACCCAAGTAAGGTTCAGGGTGTACAGAGTCCACAGTCCCCCAGAGGGTTGACAGAGGCTAAAGTTAGATATAACCTTACTCTCCAAAGTGGTAGCTTGGTCGAGCAGTAAGGCAGTATCAGAGGACAGTGTAAAGCATTTGTTGTACACACTCAGTCAGCAAATGAAGCCACACACTCAAGAACTGAACTCTAGGCCAATGGTTTGTATATAAAAAATATATGCTTGTTTTATTTTAGAACCAACAATAGGATCAAAATATACTTTCTCAGTATGAGATGCTTTGGTTATTCACCTTACAGATAGGCAGTAGACTTTTTTTGATAGTGGTTATCACAGATGGTGCAAGAGGCAACACAGGGTCAAATTCAATGCAACATTGAGCTCAATGGAAAATTATGCTTAATTACAATTGATTACTTTGCAGAGCACTTTTCTAACCACAGGACTGGATCCTGGATTCAGTCCTGGGACACTTCCTGTAAACAGGTAAGAAAAAGCGTTTTGGTTATTGTAGTGATTTTTGAAGAATATTACTATATTTCAAAAGCTGACACTTAGAAACTTTTCTGGGTAAAATTACCAATGTTATCCTATGAAAGGAAATACAGTGTGCAAGCAAAGTATGTTTACGTTACTTTTGTAATCCAGTGCTGGACTCCTAGGTTCAGCACTGGGACATTTACTTAAAACAGGTAAGTAATTACGTTTTTGTAGTTTGTTCGATTTTTAAAGAATATTTGTAAAATACAGAAATCGACACTTAGAAGAAATTTCACAGAAAACCAGTCAATGGATCCCTATGAAGGAAAAGTGAGTTAACGGTAAGTAACGTTGCGATTACTTTTTAGGGCCAGTGTTGGGCACTCGGGTCCAGCACTGAGGCCCCTCCTAATACTAGGTGAGTATTTTCGTTTTCGTGACTCGGTTGATTTTTGGTGAATATTCTAAAGTTTCAGAACTCCACACTTAGAAGAAATTTCGCAGAAAACCAGTCAATGGAACCCTATGGAAGAAAAGTGAGTTATCGGATTTCGGGTAAGTACTTGACTGGCAGGGTTAAGGTTCTGGGTAAGACTCAGGGGTCCCCAGGATCAGGTAAGTACAGTTTTTACACCCTCAGCGGCACAGGGGCGGCCGGGTGCAGAGTGAGAAGGCCCAATGTTATCCTATGGCAGGCGGGGGGCCCCGGGTTGGTGGCTGCTGGCAAGCAGGCCACGCGACTGTGGGAGCTGGGCTCCTGGTCACTTGCTCAGGGCAAGTAGGGAAGTAGGTTAGGATAGAGGTTGCACTTCCAGGGGCACTCGGGCGGCTGGGTGCAGGGTGCTTTTGAGCCGTCGGGCGCTCAATGTTAAACAATAGAGGTCGTGAAAGGTGAAGAAAGGCTGCAGGCTCGGGGACGGTGATTCTTCAGGGACGACCAACACTTCAGGAGGTAAGTTGGGGTCTTGGAGGATAGGTAGACACCCAGGAGTTGGGCACAGGGGGCCGTGGGCGCCGGGTGCAGGGGTGTCTTTGAGGTCGGGAAATCTTACCCCCTGCTGGTCGCGGTTGGAGGGGTCCCTTGTCCTGAGGCTGCAGGCGTCGTCTGGGTCGTCGAGGAGGGTCCTTGGCCACTGGATTCCAGGTCAGAATCGCCGGGGGTCGTCCTCGAGGTCTTTGGTCACTCAGGCACAGGCTGGACTCGGCGGGTGCAGAGTGTGCAGGTTTCGCGGCTCCGTGCCAGGGCCGGGTCTTTGGTAGGTTTTCTTTTGAGCAGTACCACTGCTCGTGGGAGTCCCTGGGTCGAAGGCTGTAGCACAGAAGTCAGGTCCTCCGGGGTTTGTGAGGTTGCTGAGGCCGGGATTCCGCAGGAGCAGGTTCAGAGGTCGACAGGCCGGTAGGGCTGGGGCCAAGTCAGTTGTTGTCGCCTCCTTTTTAGCAGCTGCACGGCTGGTCTTCTTGCTTCGTCTTCTCTTCTTGTTTTTCGGATTTGGGAACTCCGGAAGGAAGGTTCATGGAGCCCCTAAATACTAAATTTAGGGGTGGTTACAGGTAGGTAAGGGCAGGGACCAATGGGTCCCTTCCCTGGGGTGGGTACACCCCTATTCTGTTCCTCTTCAGTGGGAGGGGGCAGGAGCCTGTCCCTGGTTGGCCAGGTCCCCCATCCTCAAGATGGCGGGGACTCGAGTTTGTACTTCACCTCGCCTCCCCCACCTTAGGGGTGGAGTTGGCAGAGGTGGGCACAACCCATTTCCTGCTTCTGGTTTCCCGCCGGTTCTCCCGCCAGGAGTGGGGGTAGAACCAGTGGGGACCAGTTTGCTGGAAGCAGCAAATGGTCTGGGGAAACTCCAAAGGCGGCAGGCCTTTGAAGCTCCCCCTGCCCATCCTGGGGGAGGAGGCTTTGGCACCTCGTCCCGGGATGTCCATTGTTTCAGGCCCCTGAGAGCAGAGGCTCTCGACCCAGGGTCCAGAAACATGTCTGGTGGTGGCAGCCTGGGCAGCCACTCAGTCCGGACACTGGAGGTCGGGTTGGTTTCAGGGGGCATCTCTAAGATGCCCTCTGGAGTGCGTTTTACATTAAATCCCACACTGGCATCAGTGGGGGTTTAATGTGCTGAGAAGTTTGATACCAAACTTCTTAGTCTTCAGTGGGGCCATTATGGTGCTGTGGAGTTCGTAATGACAGACTCCCAGCACCATATACTCTTAATGGCAGCACTGCACTTACAATGCCCAAGAATGGACTTGGGCACTGTAGGGGCACAGGGCTCATGCCTCTATGCCCTCACCACTGGCATAGTGCACCCAGCTAGAGGGGTGGCTGACCTAGGCCAGGGCAGTGGCTTGTAGGCATGGCACACAGGGATGTGAGCCATGTCGACTCTTCACTTTTGTTGTGCACCAAGACACGCAGCCTGCAAAGGCAGTGTGTGTGTGTAAAGGTGCAGGGTCCCTAAGGGTGGCACAACAAGTGCTGCAGCCCTTAGGGGCCTTCCCTGGTCACAGTGCCCTGGGTACCCATGGTACCATTTACCAGGGGCTGACCTGTGGCCAGGGATGTCAATTGGGTGTAGGTATCAATGCAATTTTAGGGAAGGAACACAGGCCCTGGGTGCCTGGTTGGCAGGAGCCCAGGGCACACTCAGTCAAAGTACATCAGCCATTCAGCAAAAAGTGGGGGCATACCATGTAAGAAAGATGGCACTTTCTCACACCCACCACCTGAAGAAAGGATGCGCTTCAGAGATCACAAATGCTGATCACCTTGACCCTGTAAGCACCACTGTTAATTTTGCTGTACAACGCGCTTAATTTCAATTTCATACCACACAGCCATAGCAGAGTCTATAAAACAATTGCTGTGCACATACTCCAGAGGGTATCAATGCCCTCGTAAGAGTCTATCCGAATACCTTGTACCACGTGAAAATAACATTCAGGCAGTCAAACACTGGTATCTTTTTTTACAGCTACCACAGATGCCCTAGAGAACTCTAGAGTTTCTCTAGTTTTGCAATTTTTATTGTTCTCTTATTTTGTTGTTCTTTACTGTTTATTATACTGTTTTATCACCCTTCTTTCCTACTAGCATTGACTCTCCTCCCTCCCTAATTATTTCACCTTACAGGAATCACTCCCCTTTTCTTGTATCTTTATAATCCTTCCTTCTCTTCCTACTAGCTTTGACTCCCATCTCTCCCTAATTATTCACCTTACAGGAATCACTCCCCTTTTCTTGTATCTTTATAATCCTTCTTTCTCTTGCTTCTTCCCCCTGTCCCATCATGCGTTCGAACTTGTCCAGGTTTCAAAATATTGATGTTCTCCTATTTTGATATTTTTAACGGTTTATTACTCTGACTAATTCACCTCTCATCTCCCCTAGCATAGACTCTCCTCTCTATATCTATCTAGCCACCAGTTTTTCACTCCCCTTTCTGATTGTATCTATATATCTTCCCTCCTATTTCTTTCCCCCTTGCCCCATCGTTCGTCCGATCATGTCCCCCCCCCCTTGTCCCTCCCCCTCCCCACCCCCCCCCCCCCAAATCTCCTCCTCACTCCCCTCGATCCTGCACTCTCCAGACATGGCCCCAACTCATGGGACATTTCATACCCGTCTAATCTTTCCAAAAATGCCAAGAAAAATTTTAAACATAAATTATTGATTCGTCACCCTGAAACACTAATAGTTGATACCTACCACAGCCTCTCCTCTCCTAAGAAAACAAAGTTTATTTTTTACTCCAAACGACCCACCAAATGGAAACACACTTTCCTTATCCACCTTACAATCTCTAAATTAAGCAAAATTCCATATGGATTCAAAATGTCAACTACCTCATCCCCAGCCTTCCTCGGGGAAATTGACATTTCCATATACAAAACTGGTAACATGCTTATTCAAGCTTCTGAATACCATCTCAACATTTTTGACAACCATTTCAGTTCCTTGTCCTACCAACTCTCCCAACTTGTTCTTAACCCTTCTTCAACCCAACTGCCTGACGCCCATATGTCGTCTCCATCCTCCCCGGTTCAGTCCCTCTCTCCCCTACACGTGACAACCGCACTCTCCGTCGTTGACGTGGCCCTAATGCCCCGTGTTGGACCCCCCCCACTCCCCCTAGAACGTTGGTTCTCTCCCCTACTCTTTCCATTAATTGCTACCCGCCTTGCGACTCTTCCCCTAACGCTTCCCCTACTCACTGCCACCTTCCCGAAACTCATCCGGTACTCTCATCTTTGTCCAATCCTTCGTCCCTTCCTCCCACTCCTATCATCGATCTCTCTCCTCCTGCCCCTTCCACCTTACCTAACTCTCCCCTTAACTCTCTACACTCTGCCCTGCCCCGTCTGGTGATATCCGCTGCCCTCTCAGCTATGTCTTATTCACCATCTTCTCCTCTCACCTTCGACCGACTCCCCACTGACCCCACCACTATCCCAGAATCTTCCATTAACTCTCCCCCTTCTCACATTCCCCCCTTGAAACTACCTCTATTCCGACCTTGAGATCTCACACTCCAATTCCTACTCTTTCCACTCACCGATCCACTCCAGCCCCTATCTTCCTCCCTTCCTCTTCCTCTACCCTACTACTACCTACCGGCTCCCCCCCCCCGGGGATATCCCACTGTAATCTCCCCTACGCCTAACTCTCCATCGCCTAATAGCATCCTTCCCACTCAATCCGAAGTGGCTTATCCCTGCACCCCTCACTCTCTCTTGTCCTCCCCCTCCACTTTGCCTGACCCCATGACTGACCTGTCCTTCTCTACGCAGAATCCTTTGTTCAACAGCCAGAACACTGTTCAGACTCCCTCCCCCGGCCTCACTCATCGGGCTTCCTTCCCCTGTTAACACGGAACCCACCTCATCCCCCCCTCCTTTTCAACTGATTTCGCCCTTAAACTTATAGCACAGACACTAAACAACATTGAATGCAATCTCTCAGCCATGACGACTGAACTTTCACAACTCGGAGAGGACTACAACGCCCTCAACTCCAGGACCTACCCCAATCACACTGTTTCCTTTTGCTCCCACAGCATCTCCCAACACAACCGTTGGCGAACTATCCCCCTTTGCAGTCGAACTCATAGGCCACTCCGTGCTGTTAGCTACCTCTCCACTTCTGACCTAATTAACCTATGTAACTCCTACCTACCTAAGCCTTTGATTACTGATCACCCCCTCCCTTATGCCAACATCCCAGTGATCGTGGGCATTAACAGAATCCCTTCCTCACCCATCTCTCCTCGACCTCAACTTACCACCATCTACTCTTGTAAACCTATTAAAGACAACCTTAATCCCCTTTCCTGCATGCTTGTTAACTGCCGATCGGCTGCCCGTCATGCAACAGAAATATCAGAAACCATCCTCAGCGAGACTATTGACCTCGCCTTCCTTACTGAAACCTGGCTCAATGACCACTCGACGGCTATTCTTGATTTACTCCCCCCCCCTCTCCCCCCCCCGGCTACTCCATCATTAGGAAAGACCGACCCGACAGAAAAGGGGGTGGACTAGCAATAGTCTACAAAAATTAACTTCAACTCACCCTTTTAAAGAACACGGACCACTTAACTTTTGAATACCTTGGCGTTGAACTCTCTGTTCCTGGCTCTTCTCCGATTAGACTACATAACATCTACCACCCTCCGGGTGAACCTCTTCTCTTCGCTGATGAATTATCTGACCTTCTCCCACACTCCTCACTTTCTAACTCGAAAAATCTCTTCTTAGGAGACTTCAACATCCACTGGAATAATGTTGAGGATGCCACTGTCATGCGCCTCATCAACCTTCTAGAGATGAACGACCTGAAGCAACTATGTCACAATTCAACCCATACCAAAGGGGCCACACTAGACGCCATCATTTCCAACACTGATTTGGCCTCCATTTCTAACATTATCCCCATCGACTGGTCTGACCATCACCTCATTCTGTTTAAGATAGCAACCAGTGCCCTACTCCCCCCTACAACAAATACCAAACCCATGAAGTGGACCAGAAACCTTAAACAAATCCCCCCCGGTGATCTTGAGTCTAAACTCCAAGCATAACTTCATCTCACTCCTCTCCTATAATGCTAACGAACTCACTGAACATTTCAATAAGACCATAAATGACGTCCTGGATCAAGTTGCCCCTCTTAAACTTAAACAACAAAGAAAAATTCCACCCAAATCTTGGTTCAGTCCGGAACTCAATAACGAAAGACGACTACTTAGACTGGCAGAAAGAACATGGAGACTACACCCCTCTCCCTCTTATCTTGCCAACCTCAGATCTGCTAGATCAACTTATAAGAAGCACATTTTCAATGAAAAGGCAACCTTTTTTAGAGCTCAACTTGATCGTGCCAAAAATAGGCCCAGAGAACTGTTTAACATTGTTAGAAAACAAACATCAACTGCTCCCCCTGAGCTAACGGCTTCAACTGAGAGATGTGAGGAAATTGCTAACTTCCTCTCGGCCAAAATCGCCAAAATCGAGCAATCCTTCCATCCAATTCTGGTCCCGCCCAGCCCCCTATATGCCTTAGACATCGCCATAGACCTACCACCCTTGTCGACTCCGCCCCTTCCACCCAATCCTCCTACTCGCCTACCCATTCCAACTTTTCCCGATGACAACCTTACTAACTTACAACTAAAAAAGAATGCCTCCATCCTATGACCGAACTCGGTCTTTAATATCATTGCTAAACTTAAGCTGACCTCACACACTAAAGACCCTCTCCCTTCTATCCTTGTTCAAGATCTTAACCACATCATTGCCCCTTATTGGACTAATATCATCAATACCTCCCTTTCCACTGGATGTGTCCCCGATGCCCTCCAACTCGGACAAATCACTCCCATTCTTAAAAACCTCACTGCTGACCCTAATGATCTTAATAATCTCCGCCCTATCTCTAACCTCCCACTTCTTTCTAAAGCCCTTGAAAAATGTGCATTGCTCCAATTTGACAAGCACGTATGCAATTTCAACTTACTTGATTCTTTACAATCCGGCTTCAGAAAAGGCTGCAGTACAGAAACCGCCATGCTAAACATTGTGGAGGACATCCACAGTTCCCTAGATAATGGTGAGTCCTGCCTTCTTATACTCCTCGACCTCTCTGCAGCCTTTGATACAGTTTTGATATAGTTTACTGGTATAGAGGCTTCCTCAGTGTTGGAGGCAATGATAAAAGAACCAAGTATTATTTGTGACTTATAGTACTGAACAGTCTGGTAGTCAAGGCAGGATGAATTAGCAAACCAGAGGTTCTGCAGTATTTAATATTTGTGGAATGCTTATCTAATCCTGGAAGAGCCTTCTGGCTCTGTTGCTGGTCATATTTCACCAGCTTCTGAGTAGAGCATCCCCAGTCAGGCCTGTCCTGACTGGCCCAGATGCTATGTCTATTGGTCTGGATCTGCTCCTATTGCCACAGAAGATGGCAACTACACATGTGGGCTGTCCCAAAGGCCACTAATGTATATTGAAATCAGTAGGCCGTTAGATAGCTGTGCTGTCAACCCAGACCTGAAAATGACATGGAACACTTTCAGTGGGCTCATGTGAATGTTGTGTTTACTTGAGAAATAACAGGACATTCTAAAACAAAATTAAGGAATGGACAGCATAGGCTTTTCCAAGCCATGCTGTGCACTTTTGGTGCAACACTTGTGCCTCCCTGGACATTTCTTATTGCCCCATGGGACGACTGCTACAACAGCTTGAAGACCACTGTGTCAGAGTCTGAAGAGGTGGGTGTGCTTCTGAAATTGATTGCTATTTGCCTTGCAAGCCCTAGACTGTGTTGTGTTTTTTTTGTCTCTGCCTCTGTAACAGACCTTAAATCTGTGCTGCGATTGGTGAAGTACGGAGGTTTTAGAAATGGTGGTCTCTAGTTGGCAGGCTTTTACCCTGTCCAAGTAGGGACCCTTCTTCCTAGTCAGGATAAGGGGGATACTCTTCTAAAATAACCCCTGCTCACCCCCTTGGTAGCTTAGCACGAGCAGTCAGGCTTATCTCAGAGGCAGTGTGTAAAGCATTTGCACATAACCACCAGTAATACAGTGAAAACATTACAAAAGGACACCATACCAGTTTTAGAAAAAGATCCAACATTTCATCTGTGCAAAACAAGAACAAAAACGATAAGAATCCATCATACAGTTCTTAGAAAGATCAATAAGTAAAAATAGACTTAAAATACAATTCCTTGAAGTCGATAGCTCCATCCAGAGCTATCACAGCGTCGTGAACAACAAATCCAAACAGTTCTGGCTGACCGCAGCGTCACGGGCCGGCTACGGTGTCGGAAAGACCTGCTAAACAGTACCTTTAGAAATGCAGGGCGACTGCGACCTCTCGTTGAGTTCCGATGAGCCGTCGTCAGCAAGCGTCCGTTCCGGAGTCGGTGCAGGAGTCGTCAGGCCCTTGAAGTCGCACATGTTGCAGATCTCACTCTTCGCGGTTGAAGTCTGGAGCGCCAGCGTCTGCAGGCATCGGGGCTGCGGTGTGAAGTGCAGCGGTGCAGCGTGCGGTGCCCGCAGGTTTCTGTGCAGGTAGCGGCTCGGTGACGGTCGTCCTGCGGCGTCGGTGAGACCAGGACTGCGGTGCTGGTAGGTCACAGTGCAAGCAGCAGTATCGCCGTTGCTGAAGCGCTGTTGGCTGACGAACCGGAGTCGATGGCGCCGGTGTTGGTAAGCCATGGTTGTGGTGCAGGATGAGGGCGGTGTGTTGTGTAACCTACGAGCTGTGCCCTCGAACTAAGGTGCAAGCAGCGGCGTCTGTCGGCATGGAGCGGCGTCATCGGGGATACATGGGCAGAGGCGTGAAGCGAGGCGGTGCGAAGTACGGTGCCCACAGGTCATGGTGCAAGCAGCGGCTCTGTGGCGTCGTCGGTGAGACCAGGGTTGCGGTGCGAAGTGCGTCGGTAGCCTCGGCGGTGGCCTCTGCAGTGCCTTCAGGACACAGAGCCGGCAGCGGCGTAGATAACTACGCCGGGTTGCTTTTTCTTCTGTTGCAGCACGAAACACACAGTTCCAAGTGCTGGTTGAAGGTGAACTTGAAGTCTTTGCTGTTCTTGAGACTTCTTGAACAGGGGGCAAGCTCTACCTCAAGCCCTTGGAGAAACTCACACAAAGAAGTTGCAGAAAGTTCAGTCCAGTCCTTTCTCTGCCCAAGACAGAAGCAGCTACTGCAGGCCAACACAGCAAAGCACACAGCAAAGTGGTAATTCCTCCTCACAGCTTCGCCAGCTCTTCTTCTTGGCAGGTATTGATCCAAAAGAGTTCTAAAGTTATTGGGTCTGGGCCCCAATATTTATACCACATTTCCCTTTGTTCTCTTGTGGCAGAGAATCTCTGTGCTTAGTCCAAACCAGTTCTGTCCTCTCTGGCCCAGCTTCCTGGCAGGATGTGGAGACAGCATTGTGTAAGGCAGGCCAGGCCTATTCAGGTGCAAGGTAATCTCCTCCCACTACTCTAAATGCAGCCCAGGTCTATTCAGCCCAGCCCGACTCATCCAGGAAAGGCAGGACACACCTCATCCCCCTCGGCTGTCTACAGTGAATGCACATCCCCAGCCCCTGTCACTCCAAAGCCAGCCATTCAATCTACAACCCAGCAAAGGCACACAGGATGGTTAAGCAAGAAAATGCCTACTTTATAAAAGTAAGACACACAACTGATGGACGGAATGCAGAACAAATCAAAACCTTCACCCCCAGTCACGAGATCTGGGTTAAGCCCATCATTCTTTTGCTCACCATGCCACTCCAATTTAGACCTGGCCATATGCAAATCCGTCTTGACCCTGTGCCTCATGGGAACAGTCCAGCCCGAACTGCCAAGCCAGGTCCTCCCTGGACCAGAAACAAGCATCCTGGGACCGGTTTCGGGGTTTCAGCCCTCATCAGCCAGGATAGCTTGAAGCCAGTGGAACAGTGAGCCCGGGACCCACGTCTGGGCATACCTGGCGCACTTAGGGCGAGAAAGCAAAAGACACACAATTGATGGACGCAATGCGGAACAAATCAAAACATTCACCCCCAGTCAAGAGATCTGGGTTAAGTCCATCATTCTTTTGCTCCCTATGCCACCCCAGTTTAGACCTGGCCATATGCAAATCAGTCTTGACCCTGTGCCTCATGGGAACAGTCCATTTGCATTTGTCACCCAGAGTGGGATGGGTATGCCCAGATGTGGGTCCCGTGCTCTCCATGCCACTGGAGTCAAGCTATCCTGGCTGATGAAGGGTGAAACCCCGAAACCGGTCCTAGAATGCTTGTTTCCAGTCCAGAAATGACCGGGCCTAGCAGTTCGAGCTGGACTGTTCCCATTGGGCGCAGGGTCAAGACTGATTTGCATATTGCTGGGTTCAAACTGGAATGGCATGGTGAGCAAAAAAACGATGGAGTTAGGCCCAGATCTCTGTACTGGGGTGAATGTATGACATTGTTCTGCATTCTGTCCATCAATTGTTCTTTTTACTTTCTAAAAGTGGCATTTTCTAACCCCTAATTTAAAAACTATCTTTACTAAAAGATGCATTATTAAATTCCGAGTTGCAAACTTACATGGAGCCCAAACTCCATGTAAGATGTTACAAATTATCTCCCATTCTCTCCTATGGGACAAAACTAAATACACTGTATTTCACTATCAGGACATGTCACACACACCAGTACATGTCCTACCTTTCACATACACTGCACCCTGCCCCTGGGGGTACCTTGGGGCTGCCTGAGGGGTGCCTTGCATGTAAGAAAAGGGAAGGTTTGGGGCCTGGCAAGTGGGTGCACTTGCCGGGTCAACATGGCACTCACTACTGCGCGCAGACACTGCAGTGGCAGGTCTGAGAACCGTTTGAAGGGCTGCTTGTGTATGTGGCACAACCAGTGCTGCAGGCCGGCTAGCAGCATTTCATTTACAGGCCCTGGGCACACACAGTGCACTGTACTAGGGACTTAAAGGTAAATCAAATAAGCCAACTATGGAAACCCCAATCCATAAACACAATTTACAGTAGGAGCACTTTAACACTGATCAGCAGTGGGAAAAAAGCGCAGGACACTAAACCAGCAAAAACAGAGTCAAAACCAGGAGGTCAGAAAGCAAAAAGACTTGGGGAAACATGCCAAAAGATGCCAGGTCTAACAGGAAGCCTCTGGATGAGATCCCTGTCCTTGGCACTTCAGGTGCCACCAACTGAAGAGTTGCACTTCCGCTTCTTTGTGCTCCTCTTGTTCTTGTTTTGTGTAATCTTAAGACACCAAGCCTCCAGAGATACTCTGTGAACCGTAGCTGATGTGCAGCATGCAGGGGGCCGGAACTCATTCTAGGGGCCATGGACAAGCCAAGATTACTGTTCCTCAACTGTGGGGCTGAGGGTGTTTGCCTATGATGTCTCACCATCTGGTCTCCTATGACTCCACAAACTGGGCCTAGTACAGCCCTTTCTGCTCTTGACTCATTGGTAATAATGGTGAGCAGTCACAGCCTTAACAGAGTAGTGTGGGGGTGCTCTAACATCGCTTAACAACATAATAGCTGACTGTCCAAACCAATGCTTGTCTTTACAAGAAAGAATAGTACAGTAATAAACATTAGAATCAATACTGCACTCTACCTATCGACAGAAAGCAATTTAGTGTTTCTGGTTGTGACTCCGGCAGTGTTGCACCTCTTCCTGCTTCCTGTCTTCTCGCTCCTCTTCATCCCTGTTTCAGGCTCTCCTCTGGTTCTGGGTGGGCTCTCTCCCTTCTGTAAGGTATGCAGTAGTAAAATGCAGTTTCAATCCCCTCCAAATATGAAGGGACTCAATCTCAGTTCAAATGTTCTTGCTATGTGGTAGTGGAAACAGTCCTGTTGAGTCATCCGTGCTGCCTGACCTTCTGATGCACCTGTGCACTCTCGGCGTGCGAGGGGACGGTGGCCAGTAGGTCTCGTGTGCTCGGTCCTCGGGCACTAGGGCCACATATGGAAGTGTGCCCGTCAAGAGCAAAGATGGCAGTTCTGGCTTGACTTGGTCACAGTTGGACCAACGATGAGTGTCCCTGACTCCAGAGTATCAGCGATGGACCCACGCTGGAGCTGGCAGGTCCTTGCTGGGGATACAACTGGGTGAGGAGACACTTTGGTAGTTGCAGCCCTTCACGGGCTGTGATCCACAGGAAATTGAGGCCACGCACAGGCTGATTTTTTCTGGACAGTTGTGGCCACACACAGGCCAGTCGCCATACTTGGCAGTTGCAGCCAAGCACAGGCTGATCATGATCCTTTGCAGTTGCGTCCACACCCAGGCCAATTCAGGCCCACCATCACAGCCTGACTGGGTTTCAGCAATGGTGATCAAAAGGTTGGGGTTTCCTCCAGGAACAAGCACTGATAAATAGAAGGCCCACGGATGCTGCGGTCCAGCAGATTGCTTTCCTGGGTTCTCTTGTGGAGTCCTCACAGACATAGGGGATGCAGTGCACCCCTGATTCTACTAGACAGACCCTTCTCTTGCAGGCTCCTTCCCTTTCTAAGCAGGCATGCAGGCTTCTAGATGCGCCAGAACAGATCGACAGCTCTTCAAGCAAGAGATCCAGGTTTCAGGTGGCATCCCTTCAACTCTGGGAGACCGGCATTCAAGCCACCAGTTCTCGTTACACAGCAGTCCTCTGGATATTCTGCGGAGCATTCCCTTCCTTGGCCGTAGAGGTCTTGGAACGGAAACAAAAAGTGCGGTAGTGACGTCCCACTTTTATACGCAACTGGTGGACGCGAGATGTGGGTCCACTTTCTGAAACTGTGGAACTGGTTTGGGATGGTTCACCTTTTAAGTGTCCTCTTTAGGCTGCTCTCAAGATACAGCCTTTGTGTTGAGTGACACTTCTCACAGCAAGGTAGTCTCCAGTCTGGAGCACCTTTAAGTTCAAGAAAAGGTTTATTGAAAAGAGAATTACTATGATCATAAAAAGAACAATACTTCGTATATAGTCTGGAGCACCTTTATCTAAGGCATTGAGCGGTGTGAGGTTTCTGCAACTGGCTGTTAGCAGCCCAACTGAAGAAGTAATCGGGGGAAGGACAAAAGCCTTTCATAAAGGTTTTCTCACCTTCCACAACACAGTGTGCAGTCCAACCTCTCAACCCTCACTCCTACCATCCACCAAATAGCAAAATTCAGAAAGACTAATCGGCAGCTCCTTGCTAAGCCATAGGCCCTCTTGACCATCGAAAGGAGCACTGTCTCCATTACCCTCACTCCAGTGTCTAGGTCTCCTCCTTCCATCTTCAGGAATGTGAGCAATACACTCACTGACTGTGACCTCATCTCCATCTCGTGCAGAGCTAGGCCAGGGTTACCCAAAATGAATTCCACTAGTCTCTACTACTCTGGCTCACTCGCACCACCATGCACGCATCGTATAGGCTACACACATTAACATGCTTATTATGCACTTGGGATGTTGTGCTAGGAACTGGTGACATGCTTACAAGTGGAACTTTACAAAAGTGGACAGTAGGCCTACAGTCCAGTGACGCAGATAAAAGGGCAGGGTCACACTCTAGATTCTCAAAACTGCCACCAGTGCTCTAAGTGCTAAACCCGTGATGGAGACACTACTCCACCATCAGTCATTGAGGGCAGGCTTGGTGTGACCCTCAAGGTCACAGTACAGGTGCAGCACATATACATGTCAGGGGCAGGCCTACGCCTCTGTGCTCATTCTAGGTTAGCAGGATTGCGGGGCCGTAAATCACCATATACATGCAGTTTGGCACTTGGGGCAGGAGAACAGGCCTGTACACCATGCAGGGGGCATTCCCGTCCCAACACAGGGTGCTGAGCAGACAGTGTGGTCCATCTTATGGAAGCCATCTTAGAATCTTGTGATAGGATCTGATATGGAATCCTGTTGCAGGTATCTAGCCGTGACTCCCACTGCGGAAGGCTTGCAAAAGGCTATGTCCCCCATGCTGTCAAATAGTTCCTGGCTTAAATGTGGCTCTCTCCTCTTGTCGCTATCCTGCTTAAGGGCAGAGAGTCTTTTGTGACACACCTATTTACATTCTTGTCTCTTTGCTGCTCAGGTGCTGGTCCAGGGATGTCAACTGGAGGAAGGGAAGCTGGAAGTGTTCTTCCAACAAGTCTACTCACAACTGAGTACTTTCGAGAGCAAGGTGGCAGAGATGTTGCAGCAGCAGTACGAACCTCAGACCCTGGTAAGGTAGCGAGGAATGAGGCTGAATGAGGAACTTGTGTGTGCAAGAGAAATAAGAGTGCACAGTAGTGGGTGGTAGGAACGTGTGAAGGAGACATGAAAGGAGTGAGCAGTGGCCAGAAGAGGTTTGATAAAATCTGATTCAGTTTGGAATATTTATAGTTATGAACACCTCGGTGATGTAGCCTGTGGGCTGAACCAATGCATGGTATTTTCCCCTTGGTAACTCTGAGTCATGAAGGCCTACATGGGGTACTGTTCTGAAAAGACAGGCAAAGCTGGCAAGTCCGTGTGCCCTCCCCCTGGAAGATACCAAGCATGCTGCAGATCACTGGGCACCTAAAGTGGGTGAAGAGCCCGTCTAGACTGAGTTAGCTGGTATGTAGCATCCCATGTCTTCATTTGGTGGTGTAAACTTTGTACAAACCCACAGGACCAGACATTATTATACAGGGCTCGGGGGGATGTCAGTGCAGCAAAATGTAACATAGAGCCAACAGGATTTAAAACGCCAATGCCCTCTACTAGGAGGAATTGAGGGATCTCACAATGCTGTTCTATACTGCAATCTAGTTCCCAATGATTCGTCTGCAGTTCATTTTGGCACAGTTCATATTTAAAATAAAGGAAGTACAGTAAATAGGTTGTGTTCAGTTGGAGTTCTTTCATATCCTGAAAAGGTATTTAAAGCCATTCTTGATGTCTCAATGTGAGCTTCTCCTGCAGGTAATGTACATTGGTACCTGTGAGGTTTACGATGCCTGCATCTCCTGCTGAACCGTCGTCACACGACCGAGCTGTACGAAAATATCTTTCCAAACGCACTGTGTGCTGGACAATGTGCTAAGTGCTCATCGTGGCTAATCAGTCAGTGGAAAAACACTTAAAGTCCATTCCGCCTTCACCCACTCATCAAAGTAATATGAACTTCACACACACATTAAAAACACAGAGAGAAGCATTGAACCCCTCTCCAAGCCTTAAATGTCTCACCGACCATTTCCACAACGAGCTTCAAAAAAATCAGGAGAGATGATTTTGCAAGACCCTATGCAGTGAGACCTTTCTTGACCCTCTTAAAAGATATTAGAGGGGTCATTAGGGAGAAGATTTCATCGTAATAGAACTTTGTATGGAATGCAGAAGCCATAGTGTATTGACTTTAACTACTCCAGATTACCTGCCTTTAACATAAATTAAAGTCTGAATCATTTACGAAGCAGGCGGAGGCAGTTTGATTGTTTGTCGGCTATTGGTTGTTCGATTGGGGAGATGTTACTGATTGCCAGGATGCTGCCAGGTGTTAACAACTGCCAGTGTCCCTTTGCCCTCTATGCATATTGGGGTCAAGTCCGTAATGGATCAGCGGATAATTAATAGTGGTTAGCACCACCCGCAGAGGGCAGTAAATCTGAATTAAGTCTGTGGACATTTAACAACGATTTACAAACATGCAGTATGACACATCTAAGTCATTCTGTTTTCATCAGTATGAATAAATATTGGAGTATACTTAGTTCCTTTAGTTATAAAATTGAAAGAAGAACTTTACATTATTACAAGTCCATGACAGCAGAGCACTCACCAGCTCAGCAGAGAACCAGACAGAACAGTGCAGGGTCCTGTTACTAGAGATCACTCCATTCCACAGGAATTTCAGGGAAAAACAGCAAAATGCTACTATAGGATTGAGTGTGCAGCTCATGGGTAGGATGTATCATTATGCATTTGTGTAATGGACGCCACCAAGGGCTTGTTTCAAGGTTGCTCTGGGATTATGTGATGTAATGGAATGTGAAAGCATTGTGATGCATTGTAGAAGTTTGTTAAACTTAAGCTCGGTGTTAGAAATGGGGGTCTCTAGTTGGCAAGGGCTTGCACCTCTGTCCAAGTAGGGACCCTTCTTCCTAGTCCGGGTAAGGGTGTTGCACTCATGAAGTAACCCCTGCTCACCCTCGTGGTAGCTTGGCACGAGCAGTCAGGCTTAATTCAGAGGCAGTGTGTAAAGCATTTGCACATAACCAACAGTAATACAGTGTAAGCACTACAAAAGGACACCACACCAGTTTAGAAAAATAACCAATATTTTTATATACTCAAGACAAGACCAATTACGACAAAAATCCACAATACTATACTTTACAAATGAATGCTTGATAAGGTAACTTCTTCTTTGCAGGAATAACACAAAAGCAAAGTTCGTGCGAGCCGGTAGCCCCGTCCGGGTCTACCGCGATGCTGAAATACACAGAGTCTAACAGTTCCAGCCGACCGCGTCGCTACGGGCCAGCAGAGTCGTGAACAGACTCGGTCACAGTACCTTTCTCGTTGTGGCTGGTACGGAGTGTACGAGCCGGTCGGCGTTCATCGCGGTTGCGGTGCAAGACGGAGCGATGCAAGGTGCGGTGTCCCTCGATGCGGTGCAGGCAGCGGCTCGATGAGCGTCGTGCAGACGGAGTCGGTGAGTCCAAGGCGTGCGGTGCAGGGCGAGACGGTGTACGATGCCGTGCTGACAGGTTGCGATGCAGGCGACCAAGCCGGAGTGCGGGAGCTGGCGTCGGACAGCGGTGCGAGTCGGAGCGGTGCGTCGCAAACGTGCGAGCGGTACCCCAAATGCGATGCGGTCACGACTGTTGAGCCAGTTGCAGCGACCGCGTCGGTTGGGTCCGGCTGGTTCAGTGAAGCGATGCGAACTGCGGTGCCCACAGGTCACGGTGCAAGCAGCGGCTCGGTGTTGACGGCGTCGGACGTCGCCTACGGTGAGACCAGGGTTGCGATGTGAAGCGGGGCGATGCGGTCTGCGGTGCAAACAGGTCACCGGTCAGGGATGGATTCGGTTGACGGAGTCGGTTGCAGTTCCCTTCCTCTGTGGCAACTGAAACAGCGTTCCAGAAGCGGTACCCAGAGGCTTGTGAAGTCTTTGCAGTCCCTGAGACTTCTTAACAGGAGGCTAGCTCGGTTTCAGGCCCTTGGAGATACTCAGCACAAGTTTGTAGAAAGTTCAGTCCAGTCCTTTCACTGCCCAAGACAGAAGCAGCAACTGCAGGCCAACCCAACAAAGCAGTCACTCAGCAAAGGGGCAGTACTCCTCCTAGCAGCTCTCCAGCTCTTCTTCTTGACATGTTCCTTGATTCCAGCGAGATCTAAATTCATGGGGTCAGGGCCCCAATATTTATATCCCAAATTCCTTTGTTCTCTGAAGGCAGAGAGGCCTTTGCCTAGTCCAAACCAGTTCTGGAGCACTTTGTTGACAAGTCTCCGTCCTTTCTTTCAGAGAGTAGGCCAGGGACATCAGACGCACCACAGGAGGTGGAGCCAGCATTGTGGAGGGAAGGCACGGTCCTATTCAGGGCCCAGGTGCAACTCCTCCCACCCATCTACATGTAGATCTTGCTATTCAGCCCTGTGCTGACTCACCCTGTCTCCTGGCATCCCCCAGCCCCTGTCACTCACACTCCAGACAAGGAATTCACAACCTAGCAGAGGCAGGCTTGGATGGTTAGACAAGAAAATACCCACTTTCTAAAAGTGGTATTTTCAAACACAGAATGTTAAAACCAACTTCACTAAAAGATGCATTTTATCATTCTGAGTCCAGGCATACTAAACTCGAATTTCTACCATGTTCCCTGGGTCAGTTAGGATTATAAGCTGTAATAATCAAAACTGCCCATTCTGGCCTATGGGGAACAGGTAGCCTTGCAATAGTGAAAAACGAAATAGGCTGTAATTCGCTATCAGGACATGCCACACACACCAGGGCATGTCCTACCTTTCGCATACAATGCACCCTGCCTACAGGGGTACCTTGGGCCTACCTTAGGGGTGACTAATTTGTAGAAAAGGGAAGGTTTAGGGACTCACAAGTGTGTGCACTTGCCAAGTCGACATGGCAGCCCCAGGCTGCGCACAGGCTCTGCAATGGCAGGCCAGAGTTACACTTTACGGGCTGTCTGCGTGGGTGGCACAATCCAGTGCTGCAGCCCACCAACAGCATTTGATCTATAGGCCCTGGCACGCGCAGTGCACTTTACAAGGGACTGACACATAAACCAAATAGGCCAATCATGGAAACACCAATCCATAACACATTTTATACAGGAGCACTTGCACTTTCCCACTGGACAGCAGTGAGGAAAGTGCGCAGAATCATTACACCATCAAAAACAGAGTCAAAAACGGGAGGTCAGAAAGCAAAAAGTCAGGGGAAACACGCCAAAAGATGCCAAGTCTAACACATGTCCCCTCCAGCTGAAAGTAGGGAGAACTACCCAACCCCATTGGAGTTCTCTTCACTAAGGCGGAAGAACCTGGACAGACCATCTGCGTTGGCGTGTTCTGTACCAGGACGGTGTTCCACCGTAAAGTCCATTCCCTGTAGGGAGATGGACCACCTCAGCAGTTTTGGATTCTCACCCCTCATTTGCATCAACCATCTGAGGGGCCTGTGGTCTGTCTGAACCCGGAAGGGAGTCCCAAACGGGTATGGTCTCAGCTTCTTCAGTGCCCAGACCACAGCAAAAGCTTCCCTTTCTATGGCACTCCACCTCTGTTCCCTGGGAAGTAGTCTCCTGCTAAGGAAGACTACAGGCTGATCCAGGCCCTCTTCGTTCAGTTGTGAGAGCACCGCTCCCACACCATGCTCTGAAGCGTCAATCTGCACGACAAATTCCTTGGAGAAGTCAGGTGCCTTGAGCACGGGCGCCGTGCACATGGCTGCCTTCAGGGCATCAAAAGCTTTCTGGCAGGACTCAGTCCAGATCACTTTCCTGGGCTGCTTCTTAGAAGTCAGCTCTGTTAAGGGGGCAACGATGGTGCCATAGCCCTTAACAAATCTCCTATAGTAGCCGGTGAGACCTAAGAAGGCTCTCACCTCTGTCTGGGTCTTGGGGGCTCCCAAGCCAGAATGGTGTCAATTTTGGGTTGTAGGGGCGCCACCTGGCCGCTTCCTACCTGGTGTCCCAAGTACACCACAGAACCCTGCCCGATCTGGCACTTACTGGCCTTGATCGTGAGGCCTGCACCTTGCAGAGCCCTCAACACTTTCTCAAGGTGCTGTAAATGTTCTTCCCAGCTGGAACTGAACACAGCAATGTCATCCAGGTAGGCGGCACTGAAATCCTCCAGCCCAGCCAACACCTGATTGACCAACCTCTGAAAGGTGGCAGGGGCATTCTTCAACCCAAAGGGCATCACCCGGAATTGGTAATGACCTTCTGGGGTTGAGAATGCTGATCTCTCCTTGGCCCCATCGGTTAAGGCAATCTGCCAGTACCCAGACGTCAAATCAAACGTGCTGAGGAACCGGGCAGCTCCCAACCGATCAATGAGCTCATCAGCTCTGGGGATGGGGTGCGCGTCAGTCCTGGTGACGGCATTGAGCCCACGGTAGTCCACACAAAACCGGAGTTCTGGAGTGGCACCGGGCGCAGCAGCCTTTGGGACCAAGACCACTGGGCTGGCCCAAGGACTGTTGGAGGGCTCAATCACCCCCAACGCCAACATCTTAGAGACCTCCTCCTTGATGCTGGCTCTGACCCGGTCAGTCAACCTGTAAATCTTGTGCTTCACAGGAGGGCTGTCACCAGTGTCCACGTCATGGGTGCACCAGTGAGTAACACCGGGGGTCAGAGAGAACAGTGGGGCGAACTGTCCCAATAACTGGTGACAGTCCCCTGCTGCTCCTGAGTCAGAGTAGGGGAGAGGATCACACCTTCTACTGACCCATCATGCTCCTTGGTAGACAGGAGGTCAGGGAGAGGCTCACTCTCCTCTTCCACCCCATCATCTGTCGCCAAGAGCATACTCACTTCGGACCTCTCGAAGTGGGGCTTGAGGCGGTTCACGTGAAGGACCCCAAAGGGTTCCTTGGAGCCTGCAAATCCACCAGGTAGGTGACGTCACTTTTGCGCTCCACCACCTCATATGGCCCAGTCCACTTGTCCTGCAAGGCACAAGGTGCCACTGGGGCCATGACCCACACTTTTTGCCCAGGTTGAAATTCGACCAGAGTGGCATTCTGGTCATACCATCTCTTCATTTCTTCCTGGCTTGCTTCTAGGTTCGCCTGAGCGAGTTTCCTGAAGCGGGCAGTTTGGTTTCTAAAGGCCAGCATGTAGCTAAATACATCCTGGGGAGTTTTCCTGGGAGCCGCCTCCCAGCCTTCCTTTACCAAACTCAGAGGTCCTCTGACAGGGTGGCCATACAGGAGCTCAAAGGGGCTGTACCCAAGAGACTTCTGAGGCACCTCCCTGTATGCAAAGAGTAGGCATGGCAAGAGGACGTCCCACTTACGCCTCATGGGTTCTGTTAGACCATTGATCATGCCTTTCAAGGTCTGGTTGAATCTTTCCACCAGACCGTTTCCTTGTGGGTGGTAAGGAGTGGTGAACTTGTAGGTTACACCACACTCCTTCCACAGGGATGTCATATACTTGGATATGAAATTGGTCCCCCTATCAGAAACCACCTCTCTGGGGAATCCCACACGGGAAAAGATCCCCATTAACGCCCGGCCCACCACTGGTGCCGCCGTTGTCCTGAGAGGGATTGCCTCCGGGTGGCATGGTCCACCAAGACCAGGATGTACCTGTTGCCCATGGCTGTCTTGGGATCCAGTGGCCCCACAATATCCATCCCTACCCTTTCAAAGGGTGTTCCAACAACAGGAAAAGGTTGGAGAGGAGCTTTGACCTTCCTCCCACTCTTACCACTTGCCTGGCAAGTTTGGCAAGACCTACAGTGTGCATCTGACTGCCTTCGCATTTGGGGCCAAAAGAAGTGGGTGACAAGCCTGTCAAAGGTCTTGTCCTGCCCCAAATGTCCTGCCAAAGGCACGTCATGAGCCAGACCCAGTAGGAAGGTCCTGAAGCGCTGGGGTACCACCAGCACACGGGCTGACCCAGGCTCAGCAACCTTAGGCTCACTGTATAGGAGACCATTCTCCCAGTAGATCAGATGTGACCCGGACTGATTACCAGCTGCCTGGTCTGCAGCCTGCCGCCGCAGACCCTCCAGAGTAGGGCACTCGTTCTGCTCCCTGCAGAACTCCTCCCTGGTGGGACCCCCTTCTTGCTGCCAATGGGTCAGCTCAGAGATGTCTCCCAGTTCGGCTACCTGCTCCCCTGTAGGCACCGGGGCGTCCCTCTCGAGGTCCGCCTCCTCCCGGTCCGTGGGAACATCAGGGGCCGGTTTCCTGCACCCCCGGCCCTTTCTCTTGGCAGGGACGTGGGCCACTGTTTCAGGCTCCAAGTCCTCTTGACTACCCTTCCTGGCTGCCATTGACCGAGTAGACGCGCATGCCCACTCTGGCAACCCAAGCATCTCCAAGTGAGACCTGAGCTCAACATCCTTCCACAAGGACTGCTCCAGGTCGTTTCCTAGCAGACAATCCACAGGCATGGTAGGGCTCACAACCACCCTCAAGGGACCTGAGACCCCCCCCCCATTCAAAGGGAACCTGCGCCACCATACATTGGCGCTCTGAGTTGTCTACAGCAACTACTTGGTGGAATGCTCCTGGGACTACTTGCTTCTCAGACACCAGGTGACACCGGACTGAGGTCACACTGGCTCCAGTATCTCTGAGAGCCTCTACCCTGTTCCCATTAATGGTCACCCAGGTGCTATATTTCTTTGTGTTAGGGGGCACCTGGTTTCCTGGGACCATCTCACTGTCCCCTAGTGAGACGAGGGTCATTTCTGCGGGATCCCCACCCTCCTGTGGGCACCCCTCCTCCCCAAGCACTACACTAGCCAACACTTTGGACTGTCCACCGGTGGGTGGCTGTGTCCCCTTTGGGCACTTGGGGTCCCCCTTAAAGTGACCTACCTGGTCACATGCATAACACTTGCGGGGGCCGGTCTCAACAGGCTTCCCTGTAGAGACCCCTTTCTTCTTATCACCGGGGGCTGGGAACCTTTACCCTGGGTACTAGTTTGGGGCCCTTTAGAGAACTCCTGTGTTTTACCCTTGTCCCCCCACTCTTCTGCTGGGGACCCTGCCCACCTTTGGCTGAGTCGCCCCCAAACGCTTTCTTGTGGACCCTGGTACTCACCCAGCGGTCTGCCTCCATAGCAAGCTTCCTGGGGTCAGTTAGCTTACTATCCACTAGGTGCTGGCGCAGATCTGCAAAACATAGACTAGACAAGTGCTCCCATGCAATCAAGTTGTAGAGCCCCTGAAAATCTGTCACATTACTGCCCTTTACCCTGCCATCCAGAGACCCGCAGAACACATCCACACATTCCAACCAAGTGTTGGCATCAGACTTCTTACTGGACCTGAACTGATCCCTGTACTTTTCAGGAGTAAGACCATACTTAGTGAGAAGGGCATCCTTCATGTCAGCATAGGTGAGGTGATACCCCTTACCCAAAGCTATCAGAGCATCCCTTGCTTCTTCAGGGAAAAGTGGCCAAAATCCTGCTCCCCAATTTTCCTCAGGGACCCCATTCATGTGTATGGCTGCCTCATAACCCTGAAACCACCTTTGAATGTCATCCCCCTTCTTGAACTCCTTGCCTACATTCTTGGGAATGTGCACAATCCTGTCTGGACGAATTGCTGCCACCATCTGAGCCTGACTTACTCCTAAGTTCTAGCTCCTTCAGTTCTCTCTCATGCTCTAAGAGCATCTTCTTCTCCTCCATGGCCAATCTCCTCTCCTCCCTCTTCTCCTCCCGCTCACTCTCCAGCCTGAGCTTCTGCAGCTCAAACTGCCTTGCCTCCCGCCTGTCCTCCAGCTCCTCTGGGGACAGACTGCTGCTGCCTGACCTGGCGGGTTCCCCCCACCCAAAAGCACATCCACCCTGGAAATAGGCTCCTCCACCTCCTCACTGAGATTACCAGGCTGCCCACTGGCATGTCTGGCTGCTACCCAGGCCCTCAGCGCCTTCTGTAGCTCCTCCTTCCTTGTGAGGCCTTTAATTTGGACTTTCAGGTTTTTACAAATCGCTCGTAGCTCCTTTACGGCATAGGATTCCAACCTATCCTCCTCAAAGATAACTTCCAGAGATGCAACTGATGATGCAGTTGATTCAGGCATGATGAAAGTAGTGAGTTGAAAACTGGCAAGATCAAAAATAGGCCAAAGAAGAAGAGACAGTATGTGGTACGTAATGGTCTGCGATATGGTTGTAGTGCACATCAATCACTGAAAGTCAAGTGCAAACACAAGTCCTATCCTCACCGCTGACAACCAATGTTAGAAATGGGGGTCTCTAGTTGGCAAGGGCTTGCACCTCTGTCCAAGTAGGGACCCTTCTTCCTAGTCAGGGTAAGGGTGTTGCACTCGTGAAGTAACCCCTGCTCACCCTCGTGGTAGCTTTGCACGAGCAGTCAGGCTTAATTCAGAGGCAGTGTGTAAAGCATTTGCACATAACCAACAGTAATACAGTGTAAGCACTACAAAAGGACACCACACCAGTTTAGAAAAATAACCAATATTTTTATATACTCAAGACAAGACCAATTACGACAAAAATCCACAATACTATACTTTACAAATGAATGCTTGATAAGGTAACTTCTTCTTTGCAGGAATAACACAAAAGCAAAGTTTGTGCGAGCCGGTAGCCCCGTCCGGGTCTACCGCGATGCTGAAATACACAGAGTCTAACAGTTCCAGCCGACCGCGTCGCTACGGGCCAGCAGAGTCGTGAACAGACTCGGTCACAGTACCTTTCTCGTTGTGGCTGGTACGGAGTGTACGAGCCGGTCGGCGTTCGCCGCGGTTGCGGTGCAAGACTGAGCGATGCAAGGTGCGGTGTCCCTCGATGCGGTGCAGGCAGCGGCTCGATGAGCGTCGTGCAGACTGAGTCAGTGAGTCCAAGGCGTGCAGGGCGAGACAGTGTACGATGCGGTGCTGACAGGTTGCGATGCAGGCGACCAAGCCGGAGTGCGGGAGCTGGCGTCGGACAGCGGTGCGAGTCGGAGCGGTGCGTCGCAAACGTGCGAGCGGTGCCCCAAATGCGATGCGGTCACGACTGTTGAGCCAGTTGCAGCGACCGCGTCGGTCGGGTCCGGCTGGGTCAGTGAAGCGATGCGAACTGCGGTGCCCACAGGTCACGGTGCAAGCAGCGGCTCGGTGTTGACGGCGTCGGACGTCGCCTACGGTGAGACCAGGGTTGCGATGCGAAGCGGGGCGATGCAGTCTGCGGTGCAAACAGGTCACCGGTCAGGGATGGATTCGGTTGACGGAGTCGGTTGCAGTTCCCTTCCTCTGTGGCAACTGAAACACCGTTCCAGAAGCGGTACCCAGAGGCTTGTGAAGTCTTTGCAGTCCCTGAGACTTCTTAACAGGAGGCCAGCTCGGTTTCAGGCCCTTGGAGATACTCAGCACAAGTTTGTAGAACGTTCAGTCCAGTCCTTTCACTGCCCAAGACAGAAGCAGCAACTGCAGGCCAACCCAACAAAGCAGTCACTCAGCAAAGGGGCAGTACTCCTCCTAGCAGCTCTCCAGCTCTTCTTCTTGACAGGTTCCTTGATTCCAGCGAGATCTAAATTCATGGGGTCAGGGCCCCAATATTTATATCCCAAATTCCTTTGTTCTCTGAAGGCAGAGAAGCCTTTGCCTAGTCCAAACCAGTTCTGGAGCACTTTGTTGACAAGTCTCCGTCCTTTCTTTCAAGGAGTAGGCCAGGGACATCAGACGCACCACAGGAGGTGGAGCCAGCATTGTGGAGGGAAGGCACGGTCCTATTCAGGGCCCAGGTGCAACTCCTCCCACCCATCTACATGTAGATCTTGCTATTCAGCCCTGTGCTGACTCACCCTGTCTCCTGGCATCCCCCAGCCCCTGTCACTCACACTCCAGACAAGGAATACACATCCTAGCAGAGGCAGGCTTGGATGGTTAGACAAGAAAATACCCACTTTCTAAAAGTGGTATTTTCAAACACAGAATGTTAAAACCAACTTCACTAAAAGATGCATTTTATCATTCTGAGTCCAGGCATACTAAACTCGAATTTCTACCATGTTCCCTGGGTCAGTTAGGATTATAAGCTGTAATAATCAAAACTGCCCATTCTGGCCTATGGGGAACAGGTAGCCTTGCAATAGTGAAAAACGAAATAGGCTGTAATTCACTATCAGGACATGCCACACACACCAGGGCATGTCCTACCTTTCGCATACAATGCACCCTGCCCACAGGGGTACCTTGGGCCTACCTTAGGGGTGACTAATATGTAGAAAAGGGAAGGTTTAGGGACTTGCAAGTGTGTGCACTTGCCAAGTCGACATGGCAGCCCCAGGCTGCACACAGGCTCTGCAATGGCAGGCCAGAGTTACACTTTACGGGCTGTTTGCGTGGGTGGCACAATCCAGTGCTGCAGCCCACCAACAGCATTTGATCTATAGGCCCTGGCACGCGCAGTGCACTTTACAAGGGACTGACACATAAACCAAATAGGCCAATCATGGAAACACCAATCCATAACACATTTTATACAGGAGCACTTGCACTTTCCCACTGGACAGCAGTGAGGAAAGTGCGCAGAATCATTACACCATCAAAAACAGAGTCAAAAACGGGAGGTCAGAAAGCAAAAAGTCAGGGGAAACACGCCAAAAGATGCCAAGTCTAACACACGGGCACTTGATGTATGACCAGGCTGGGTGAAGCATGTCCTCTTGTGCACAGGTAAACGTTAAAGCCAGTTCCTTTATGCATAGCCTTTGTTTTTATTCAATCACATAGCGAAGTAGGACTGCCTGGGCTTTGAGTTTGTCTCGATAGATGAACTTCATCAAACCAAACTTTTATAATGCCAGGTACAACCAGGCGAGCTCTTGTAACTAATATCTGCATTAGGACCTGATATTTTGTTATCCGTCTCTGAATTATACTATGTTCTATAGACTCAAACTAAATAACATTCCAGTGATCATCTACCTAATTCTCTTCATGAAAATGTTACAAATATTCCTGTGTACCTCGTGTTTTACAAAGTAATGTGCTTTCTTAAGCAGCAGATCTAGCAGAATGATCCCTGGTCTCTTGTTATTTCTCTGGTTAGCATTGCAATGGTATAGGTTAGGTAGTCTATATGAGTACGTTTTAAAAATATGAACAATTACGGTACTTCTAGTAGTTACAGAGGAAGATGACGAAGTTCACAATTGTGATAGGTATACTATTGCATTATATGTAGGCAGGAATGCTAATGAAGTTGTTAAATGAAGATGTTCTTTATAATCTGGGCATAAGCTAAGATATTGATCAGTAGTGATGTGTGGCCTTTAATGTAAACATCTCATATTCTACTTCAATAGACAGCAGTTTTATTCTGGGGTTGATTCGTATCATTAGGTATATTGATGGGCAGGAGTACATTGGGACTGATTTGGGGTAAAGCATGTTAAAGTGTGGCAGTATTTTTAGCTAAGAAGTTATTACAACAGAGCAACGGCTTCCTACGTTTTGGAGCGACAGGCCAACTGCGGAGAGAGTGACCAGCCAGCGCAGGTGTCTACAGTGGGTAAAAGGAAAGCACGTGGGCGCCTGCATGGAGCTAGGAATATAAAAAAAGATGTCCAACAAGCAGCTGAGAACTGCATGACTAATGAAATAGCTGATTCACTTGAGGAGGTGGAATTCATTCTAAAGATTGGGAAGCTCTTTGAAAGGACAGGATCTAGCCCAAAGGTGGCTAATATTTCAGGAGGTGGAATAAATTGGGCACCAAAGAAGTAACAAAAATGACCAAGAAAGAAGAGTTAATAGCCTCCCACACTGAGGAGTGCACAAGCTCTGGTCCATCCTCATCGAGCCTGTAGGAGTCTGCACATTCTGAGCCATTGCCTTATGTTGCAGCTGTAAGGTTAGAGGAGAGCCACCATCCGAAACGTAACCCTGACTTATGTTCAAACAGATATGACCCTCTTGTAAAAGGCGAGCAAACTAAGAGTGCTTCAGGTGAAGGGACAGGTCCGCCTGTTAGTATCTCGAAAGGAACTTGCATAAAGGACTTGGCTGTTGATTGTAACAAGGTGTAACTGGAAGTAATCACCAGAGGGGGGAAATTAGAGAGTTGTGTGCCATAATTGCAACACTCTCAAATAATATCAAGAATATGCATTTAATGGGAGCCAGGAATATTAGAGAGAGCACTAAGGTGTCGCCAAGGAAGTTTACAGATCTCCCAAAGGGATCCACACACTATGCAGAGAATGGTAACTGTCAGGCTCCACCACCGAAAAAGGAATGTAGGGGGCAGCTGGAAGGGGTGATGTTAACTGGCACCATAGCGCCAAACAAATGCTTTAAAAATAGTCGCCCACTGTCACCTCCCTGCCATTTGCAGCTTACAAGAGAGAAGTAGCTGATAGGTAGTTCCTACAGGAATAATTAGTCCAATTATTTGCCTCACCAGAGTGAACTGGATGCAAAGGGGATAAAGGCGGGTTGTACGTGTCCTCATATGGCAGTTGTAATGACTTGTATGTTTTTATTTTTTTATTTTGTTTATTGGCATTTCAATACAACCGTCAAACAAAAACAACACAACATCATAGTCAGTTGAGCATAGCAATAACACAGGTGGTATACAAATAGTATTCGGTGTTTGAAAGCGAAATGAATAGACCTCTTGCAACATCTTGTCAAGGACAATGCAGTATAATCTACGATAACATTTGATACAGAGGGATCTAGGAGCCGGGGTATCTCCTGTGTGGGGGGACAACAGGCAGTTTGATATATAATTGGGTGCTGATCTCTGGCTTGCTTAGGCATCTCTAGTACTGTTTCTGCCCTGTGCGATCCCTGACCCTTGAGCTCCTGAGACGGCTGCAACGCATCCAGAACGCCTCTGCACGTCTTATCCTCGACATCCCCCGACGCAGCCACATCACTCCCCACCTGAGAGACCTGCACTGGCTCCCTGTCAACAAGAGGATAACCTTCAAGCTCCTCACCCACGCACACAAAGCACTCCACAACTCCGGACCAGCCTACCTCAACAGACGACTCAGCTTCTACACCCCCACCCGCCAGCTCCGCTCGACCAGCCTCGCCCTCTCCACAGTCCCCCGCATCCGGAAAACGAACGGCAGCGGCAGATCCTTCTCCCACCTCGCCGCCAAGACCTGGAACACCCTCCCCACCAACCTCCGACAGACCCAAGACCTACTGGCCTTCAGAAGACTCCTCAAGACCTGGTTCTTCGATCAGTAGCAGCACCACCCCCCTCTTCCCCCAGCGCCTTGAGACCCTCGCGGGTATGTAGTGCGCTTTATAAGTGACATGATTGATTGATTGATTGATTGACCCTTGAGTGTATGATTACACTACTGGGGGACTAATCTGTCCTGGAGATCTTTCCCTCTCAACTCGTTGCGAGCGTGCCCATTCCAGAAACGGGTCCCATATGTCTTTTGGCCTAGATGCGGGTGGCATTAGTTCCCAGAATGTTGTTAATTGGGTGTGACTGAAAGTGACATCACGCAACCAAGCCTCCTTCGTAGGGACCCTCCTCCTTCCCCAGTGTATAGCTACCCTAGACATCGCAAAGAGCAATAGCATGGCATGCAATTTCCGGGTCTCAACAGGCGTGTCTCTTACGTAGCCCAGTAAACCAATAAGTAGCTCAGGATCGACTGGTGTGCCAATTATATCATGAATTGTATTAAAAATCGTGGCCCAGTATGATGCCGGGGGGGGCAACTCCACGCCACGTTTATGAACGTTGCCAGGGCGTAACTGCATCTCCAGCATCGGTCGTCTGCCTTGATCCCCATTCAGTGTAACCGAGAAGGGGATCTGTAAAAGCGATGGATGAACTTAAAATGGATCAAACGCAATTTGTATTCGGGCGATAGTACCGTAAGTTGACCACAACAGTAAGTCCATTGGTCATCTGTTACCTGAGTCTGTAAATCCGAGTTCCAACCCTGAAAGGCTTTTGGCCTAGTTATGGGAGTGGTGTTCTGCATGTTGCTGTATAAGCATGTTATGAGCTTCCAGGGGGAGGCTGTCTGAATAATGTTTTCAAGTGCCATCAGTGTGGGCGGGGGGGGTAGGGGTGGGGGCGGGGAAGGTTGCGTGTATTTGCTTGCAAGTTGCCCTGAGTTTATAATATAGGAAAAGCTCTGAAAATGTCCCATCCCTCCCCTCCGTGATCTCCGGTGGCGCTCTGAATACGTCCTCAGGATACAGATCCGCAAAGGTGCACAGTCCTAAATTCCTGGTTATGGATCTACTGGTGCCTTCCGCCATGGTGAGGATCATGGGATTGTGCGCCAGGGGAATGGATTGGGCGTATAGAATCTTCAGTTTGGCTCTATCACGTAGTTTATCTCATGCCCATCTCAGGGTTTCGACCGTGTTAATTCCATCCCCCGACCGTCTATAGGTCTGGTACACGGCCACTTGGAGGGGTACCAGCACCGCCACATCTAACTGAACCGCCACATGCGGCTGAAACTGGGTGGGGTGTAATCGGAAATGCAGGAAGTGAGCCTGTGCACAAAAGGCGTACAGCTGAAAGTCCGGGGCGCCCAGCCCGCCCTGAGTCAGTGGCAGTGTCAGGAGTTCCCACGAGGCCCGTGCCTGTCTACCTGCCCACACCATGGATATTAATAAAGAGCGAATTTTGCTAAAGAATACTTGAGTGAGGTGGATCGGGATGTTAACAAACAAATATAAAAATTTTGGTAGGACCACCATCTTGGCCACCGCGATCCTACCGGCCAAGGTTAGAGGTAGCTTTGCCCATGCGTCAACCTTTTCTTCCAACCATGTGATGGCTCGCCCAAAGTTCATAGTCCAGATCTCTTGCTCATCCCGACTAAGCCAGATGCCCAGGTATTTTACCGGGCCATTAGCCCATTGAAGAGGGTAATCAATGGGGAATGGGGTGGTAGTGTCTGTGAGTGGGAAAAGGGTGGACTTTGCCCAGTTTATTGAAATGCCAGATATTCCTCCAAATTTTATTAATTCACTGAGAATAGGTGCAGTGTTTACCGCAGGATCGTTACTATATAGGGTAATATCATCCGCATAAAGCGAAATCCGTAGTCCCCTAGTGCTGAAACCAAATCCCCTAGCAGCATGATGTTGCCTTATCCTTGCCGCCAATGGCTCCATCGCAATAGCGAAGAGGAGGTGGGAGAGAGGACAATCCTGTCTCGTACCTCGCGTAATGGGATCTACCGCATGCCATTTAGGCGGATCCTTGCGGATGGCTCCGTGTATAGTAGACGTATCGGACCCAGAAAAAGAGGGCTGAAACCCATTCTCACCAGAACGGCGAATAAATATGTCCACTCCAGCGAATCAAACGCTTTTGTGGCGTCTAGAAAGGCAGCAATCGCTTGCGTGTTGGGATGTAGATAGTGCAATACAGTGAAAAAAGTGCAAAGATTGTGTGCCGTAGATCTCTCCGGTATAAAACCTGACTGGTCTGGACGTGCAATTAGTGGAAGCAATGGCTGCAGTCTGTTGGCGAGTAATTTCGCAAAAATTTTGACATCAACATTAATAAGTGAGAGGGGTCTGTACGAGTCTACGTCATCACTGGGTTTCCCGGGCTTTGGCAATGTAATAATGATGGCTTCCCGCATGGAAGGCGGTAGGATCCCGGTGGACTGCGCCTCTTCATATACTGCGGTAAGGTGTGGAGCTAGTTCTGCAGCATAGGTTTTATAGAACGCAGTGGTCAGGCCATCTGAGCCAGGGGCTTTATCTGAGGGGAGACCACGAATCACTTGGATGACGTCTTCAGCTGAAAACGGAACATCCATATATTCCCTATGACCCTTACTCAGCCAGAGTAGCTCTAGGGACTCTAAGAAAGGCTGCAAGCCTTCCGGGACTGCCTGGTGCATGGTCATGTATAAGTTGGCGTAGAAGTGTGTAAATCTGTCTAGGATTGCTTGCGGGCCTCTGATCAGGGTCTGGTTATCATCCCGAATTTCAGTAACGTACGCAGCACTGCGCGGTGCCCGAAGCATGTTCGCAAGGGTTTTACCTGGCCTTTCCCCTTCCCCGTATCATCTAGCCTGCGTGTATTTGCCCATAAACTTCACCTCTCACTTTGCCTCTTCCTCAAACTCCAGCAGCTTTTCTTTTAGTTGAGCTAGATAGACGGGATCATCAGTAGTATAGAATTGTGTCTCAAGCTCCCTGATGCGTGCCTCAAGGGAGGCAAGTGTGCCCCTGACTGCCTTCAGCAGCCTGGCCTGACATGCAATACATTTGCCCCTTATTACCAATTTAAATGCTTCCCACAGGGATGCCTGTGACGTGACCGAGCCCATGTTAAGAGTAAAGTATTCATCAATGTCTCCCCGTATTTCCTCCTCGAAAGCCTCATCAAGTAAGGCGTTTGGGGGAAGCCTCCAGCTAAACATTCTGTTGGGTGTGTTAGGTATGGCATTCGCAGTAGGCAAGGAGCGTGGTCCGACAGTGATCCGGGAAGGTGACAGACCTCCTGTGTCCACGTCGCCACATCTCCCGACACCAGCCAATAGTCAAACCTAGACCAGGCCCTGTGGTGTTCAGAGATGCAAGTCCCTTCCATTATGTTTCGGTTATGGCTTTTCCAAATATCAGTTAAATTACCATCTGAGAAAATGGCGTTCAGTGTGGAGCTGGAGTTAGGATGAAGGGAACGGGACAGGCCCTTTCTATCCACTGTATCGTTGAGTACAGCATTAAAATCACCCCCCCCCCCCAAATTACAGTGTCACAGCCAGTGGATTTGATTTTTGCCCATATGGTTTGAAAGAACTCAGGCTTGTCAGTATTGGGACCATATATTGCTGCTAGTGTAATCAATACTCCACCGAGCGACCCCAGCAATATAACATATCTCCCTTCGGGATCGAGATGTGATTCACATAACTTCCAATCTAGACCCTGTCGCACGAGCACAGCTATGCCCCGCGCGTAGTTAGAGTATATAGAAGAATAGATGTGCCCCCAACGTTTATGTTTGAGCCTAGCACAGGGATTACATTTCAGGTGGGTCTCTTGCAGAAAGCAAATATCTATATGGTGTCTGATTAGGTATGTATGGACTAGTCTGGTCTTCCTATGGTCGTTGAGCCCACGGATGTTCCAAGTTAGTAAGTTCAGTGTCGACATGGCGTGCCTGTTGGTGACGGGTGTGATGCCGCAGGCCGAACCTCTTGTGCCCTGCACCCCCGAAAAACAGTCCATTGTTTAGTAGTTGTTTTTATGTCCCCATCACCTTTCATGATCTGCGTATGTCTCATGTTTGACCTGTGTCGTCGCTTCCTGAATCTGTGGTTGTGTAACATAGCACTGACTAAAACCGTAACAATAAACTTTCCCACCCTCCCACACCAACACCCCAATCAGGTTGTGTGTTACTTTCCCACCCTAGCAACAAATACAACATTATGCTACCGAATCAGATCAGAAGCGGTAACCGGGAACTCTCCCTGGGGGGCGTGGGGTCTCTGGCATACTACCCTGCCAGGGGCGGGCTGGCCAAACTATTTGCGGAGAGCCTCTAATTTATGATCAAATGTTAGGGATTACTTTCGCGCCGCGGCTGCAGCCAAAGTACAGTGTACCTTCCCAGCATCCTGCGCAGCCGAACTGTGCAAAACCTCCACAAGTTCATGTTCATAGCAGACCAGAGTTTAAACCTTTGTTGCAGAAACAGAAAAGTTAGTTAGTCATTGTCACTCAATCCGGCTTCCGTTGTGTGCTCAGCAGGCGATCTATTTGCATTCTTCTTCCCGCCCACATGGTTGGCATACTTCATTGCAGACTTGGCATCTGTGAACAGATGAACAGACCCTTCATAGGTCACCATAAACTTCGCAGGATATAGTAAGGCGTAGGGGATCTTGGCTTGCAATAGGATGCGCTTCGCAGGTAGGAACTACCTTTGGGCCGCCTGCACCGCTGGGGTGAAATCTGGATAGAACGAAATGGTATTTCCTTTCTGGTTGATGGACCCTCGCTCGCTTGCAAGTCTTAATATAGTGTCTCGGTCCTGGTACTTTAAAATCCGAACAAGTATTTTCCTGGGTGTTGCTCCGATAGGCGGCTTGGGGACCAGCGTACGGTGTGCTCTCTCGACCGTGAATACTGCAGATAGACCAGGGCAAAAGAGTTCGCGTAGTAGGTCGTCTACATAGGCCTCCATTTTGGATATAGCGGTTGTCTCGGGGAATCCCAGTTATCCGAAGGTTGTTTCTCCGAGATCTGGCCTCTAAATCTTCGTTCTTTGCCCTGATCAGACCAAGTACCTTATCCATTTGCAGTAGTTGCTCTTTAGTTTCAACTTGGAACTCATGGTTGTCAGAGCTTCGGTTTTCTAACCAATCTAGCCGCGTCTTGTGCGTGTCTACTTTCTTTTTGACTGCATCTAGTTGAGAGGTAAGGACATCCAGCTTAGTGTCTATTGTTTTCAGGCTGGATCTCATTTCCAGCAGTAAAGCGCGGAGATACTCCCCCCTGTTCCTCCGATTGAGTAGTAGCGGGACGATCGGCGTCCCCCTCCAATTCAGACTCCGTTAACCTTGTGTGCCTTTTAGTTTAGAAAGTACGTTTTGGTTGTTTCGCATCCTGTTTGCCCATGGTGTTGTGGGAGCGTGGGAACCGCTCCCTCAGAGAATCTTTGTGCTGCAGGCCCAGAGTTCTAAACTGCCGCAGTGACCAGCCCCCAAGGCCTAGTCCCGTCCGGACCAATGCGCCCCAACACAGGATTAGGTCCGCAGTGCAGCGATTTGCGACTCGCAAGTTCAATCGCATTCAGGTGTAATGTTTATGCACTTTCAGTCTGTGGGGTGTTAGCTACATGCGTGGCCACTCCTGCCCCCGTGTGGGTCTGATGATCAAGCCAGCGGTACAGTGCGGTGTAAGCTCACTCGAGGCCGCAGCAGCCTCCGATGTTGCGTTGCTTTTTTTTAAAAAAGCTCTTCGGCAGGCCCGGACTTCCAAGCACGACACGCGATCCGCATGGGGCAGCTTCAAGAGACCACACCGGTCCCGTACCCTGGCGGCGCCTCGCCGCCGGTTCAGGAGCGCCCCAAGGGGATTTAACGCTGAGGGGGTCCGACGCTCACATTATTTCCTCCTGCAGGGCGGTGTAATGTTGCGGCGTCCCCGCCTACTCATTCTGGGCTGCGCCCGCGAGGATGCCCTCTCTCAAGATGGCGGCACAACCCCTACTCTTCCCAGGGTGCCCAGCCCTGGGAAGAGCCCGTGGGCCCAAAGGGCCCGGCAGCACCACGATGATGCGGGCCCTTCGTCCGTCTCCGCAATTCAGGCAACAGGATCATGCGGCCAGAATACCGTCCGGCCGCCGGCAGAGAGCTCCGCTCGCTTAGTCTCCCTGGTACGGGGTTGAATCGTGGCGGGTAGGCTGCCCCTCTAAAAGCTCCCGGATCGGCTTTGGTGCAGTTTACAGCCATGGGCGGCAGCACGCCCGCATCACAGCCCCTTAGGCGATGCCCAGAGGCAATTTAGGCACCGCGGTGGCTCTCCAACTGTACGGATTTATACAGGATTATGCCTCGGCCGCGGAGCTCGCTTAACAAGCGACCATCTCGCAGCGCGGTTAGACCACACCCCATAATGACTTATATGGTTAATGTACCTAGATTAACCATACGGGTGCCAGTGTGGACAATGAATCATTAAAGAACAAAGTGATTCACTGGATAAGATACTACCAACTCTGCTATTCAGTGATAAGATCAGATCTTCTAGCTGTCAAACGAAACTCCCCACCCAGTCAGCAGTATGACTATATAGCTCTAGAATTGGCCAGAGAGGAACTGGTGAAGGGATTGATGGGTTTGGACCAATGCAATGCGCCTCCAATTGGTTCCGGGGTCCAATTCAAGCTTAATCTGCTGGGGCAAGGCGTTCACCTACCAGGCTGAATGCAAAGCATCATGACTCACAGGCCCATAACAAGGGGTCGGAGCACAAATTACACTGGTTTATGGCATGAGCTTGGATCTCACTGAGATCGACTGACTCCCTAAAGTGCATCGGCTAACTGAGGGGGAGGCTGTAGCATCTGAGGAAGGGGAAATTACCGGTGCAACGCTTGGACACTGCAGGAGAGTGGAGAGACAACATGCACACAGTGAGGCAATTAGCACTATTATTTTGATGGGGTTTGGTGGTGCAGGAGGCGTCGCTATTCCTGCTAGACAGGTTACCCTGGAATGTAGCGGGTTTCAAGTCCAAGTTGAGTGATCCAGAATGGGGAGATTTTATAGACCATTATCATATGTGTTTTTTCAAGAAACATGTACAGTAGCGCCGGTACACAGATCAGGCTTTTACGATTATAGCATAGTTGCCAGACCTTTAGCGGCTGACCGCCCTTCTGGTGGTCTAGCAATATGGATAAAAAACACATGAAATGCAAAATCAGACATTTAGGTATAAAATATTGGCCTTGCACATTTTCTCTTATAATGGATTATTTGAGGTGAAATGATTTAATATTTATAACTGCATCATTAGCAGAAACACTAGCTGCCACAGTACATGCTCTGGATGAATATATGGAGCAGGATCTTGGGGGCTGCACTTTTCACCTAGAAGGTGATTTTAATATAAAATCTGAGCCTTTGAATATCGTACAAACACTTGGGCAAGAGGACGATTGATGTATGGAGCATACCTGTGCTACAGACACCACCATTAAACAAGCATTGGCAAAGCTAATAGGTCTTGCCTATGCAAGAGCTATTGGCTTTGCCAATGTACTTTAGCCATGTTGTATACCAGCTTAGCTGCTGCTAAGCATGGCTAAACGTTCGTGGCATAGACGAGAGTGGAGTGGGGTGGGATGGGGTGGAGGGTTGTGGAATGGCATCGAGTGGGGTGGCGTGGAGGGTTGTGAGTGGCATAGAGTGGAGTGGCGTGTAGGGTTATGAAGTGGCTTAGAGTGGAGAGGAGTGTCGTGGAGTAGTGTGTTGTGGAGTGGCGTGAATTGTCATGAAGTGTTGTATCATACATTGAAGTGGATTGTCGTAGAGTGGCATGCAATAAAATGTTGTAATGGAGTGGAGTCTGCATGGTGTGGTAGTGTACTGCTATTACAGACAACAAATTTTCAATTAAAATGACCATTACATTGGCACAGACATACAGTTCTACTAATAAAACTATACAGCGCATAAACAATGTGTGGAAATTGCACCATCTAGTGTATTGATTTGTTTTGATCGTATCAAACTATTGATTTACAGCACACATCAGAAATACAAAAAAGTAATTCATTTGTGCTTTCCTAATTCTGATGTATTCTGAAATATTTGCGCAGTCCATTTACAGACATTTAAATTTTGTGTGAAAGAAAAAAGCCTTTCCTTTCACACCCCCACGTTGTCAGATAAATCCTCTCACTTTGAAGTTAGAGAAAGAAAAGTAAACACCAAGCTACTTTGGAAGACAGCCTGAAATGTGACCTGTCTTTGAATGCACAGCAAATGTGACTAGATAAGGCTATGTTCCACGGGAGGGACTAAGACATGCTGGACAGCCTAACACAAAGCCGGCAAATAGAAAGCAAGGAAAATTGGGTTTACAAACCACAAAGCCAATGATAATCAATGGGTGGAATGCATTCTTAGGTTAGCTTTCAGAATGTCCCAAGATGTTGTTAACCTCACAACTGCACGATATGGCAGTCTTCAACCTAAGAAGTGGACTATAGCAGCACTACAAATTGCATCTTTAACATAGGCTCATTGTCTTCGGACTTGCAATGGCCGCTCTACCTCTGACTTGGGTGCTGCATATACTTTTGGAAGGGGAATATCCAAAAGCAAAATTGACTACGTTACTTGATCTTAGGCTGCATATGTGGGTGATATGGCTGTAATAAGTAGATGTGACAGTGATTATAATGCCCTGATGCTCACATTAAGGAATTTTCCTTTAATTGACTGTTCCATAGCAAGCTCTACACACGCGGCACCAATATTTTATTCTAATACCAGATAACCTGTTAAGTGGCCCTCTATTATGATTAGAAAGAATAAATTATGTAAGATATATTCTCTAGTGGTTGATGTTCTTGTCTCATACACAGGTACTTCCATGGAGGAAATCCCAGAGAAAGTACTTCATTACTAGTTTGAAGGTTGAACTTTCCAAACCAAAAGAAACTCTTTGGTTTGATAAATCATGAAGACAGGCAAAATCAACACTGGTGACTACCATTAAAAGTGGGAACAGAGAAAGTGTTAGCGGGAAGAAGTATAAACTTACCCAGAAATTAGCCAGGAGTAGTTAGGGGCAGTGACTTGGTCATTGCCATGAAAATAAAGGCTAGCAAGGCTGTTTGGCACCCTACTAGCACATGGAAACCATAAAACAATCCGGGATGAAGGCTTTTATATCCAACCTCCGGTTTGAATGCAACTCTTTAAAGATCTTTACACTCGAGGGAATCGGACAGGAAAGCCGGCAGAGAATTTTTATGGTCTGAGTAAGTCACATGGTGTTTCACCTGTCTCCTCTGTGGAGAACACTTTAGCGGCCTGTGACACCCTGGAAGTTCGTAAGACACCAGGCGATCTCTATCGATCAGAGCCTGTTGTCTGGGGCTTTCCATTGAACGGCTTAGCAAATGCATTGGTCAAAGGAGCTAAGATACCCGATTCATGGTGAGGCGCAGAAAATATACCGATTTTATAAGAATGATCCTGCCAAATATAGGTCTATAAGCCTGATCAATAATGCTCAAAAGCTATTTAGAAGGCACGTATTGGCTAAAGTTCAAGATTGGGTGGAGGAAAATGGTGTGGTATCACATCTTCAGGCAGGATTTAGAAACTTGCAAGAGTACTATTGACCAAGCTTTTCTCTTTATTTTAATTCTCTGGAAGGTAGTAACCTTGAGCAAACGTCACCTGTACGTAATGTTCATCGACCTAAGGGCAGCCTTTGATCTGTTACCATGCGTGAAAAAATGGGCAGCACTTGGAGACATAGGAACGCTAACAAATGTATTAGATTTAATTATACTTTTCTACATTAATTGCTATGCTCAAGTGAGATGGGTCAGGAAAGGGGAACTGATGGATCCTATTAATATCTAGAAGGGGGTCCAACAGGGATGTGTTCTCGCCCTTACTTCATTCACATTATATATAAATGGGGAGATTGACACTCTTCATATTTGCAATAATGATTCCCCCAAATTGGCTGGCTAGAAAGTCCCTCATTTACTTTTCGTGGATGCCACATTATTAATCTCCAAGACCCCAATGGGCATATAAAATTTGATAAATAGATACTCTTCCCCCAAATTTATGGCTTTTCATCCACATAGCTTGTTTAGGGGGAAAGCGATCTTGGGGACTACTGAATTGGAGCAAGTTGAGGTCTTTGACTATTTCGGGTTACGGTTAGGGAACACCCTGTCATGGGTCCCTCAAATTACTAAAAGCAAAATAACATTGCAGCACATGTGTGCTGGGATCTCAAAGACTCAAATCATCACCTAATATTGCTGGCACTAGAAATGTAACATGCAAGAGGGTAAGGCTCTGGTCTGTATGGTGCAGAGTTTTTTTGGGGGGCTGACAACATCACGTCTGACCAAAGCTGAAAATAGGTTCATGTGATTAAAACTCAATATGCCCCAAAGTGCTCCACTTACACCATCCTGCTTGGATTTGGGCCTTAGGATAATTGCCAATATTGCACACATGAAACCACTAACCTAGTGGGTAACAAATCTTTCAGTCTACAAGGTAGCCATTGCTGAGCTGAAAGGGCTAGATAAGTCTTGTAAAATGAAAATGGTTTCTTCATTTGGAGTGCTGGTTGTAGAAGATGCATCCGCCTGGGACAACTCTAAGTCGATTACTAGGTAAAACAAGGTATTGGCTTTATGCGCAAGGAAGATGGTTAGGGGAATCTTCATTGGGCAGTGCAACAGAAAGATTACTTAACATCAAATGCAGTCTTGAATTCGAGGAGTTTATGGATCGTATTGAACAGCCTACGTGAACAGTTTGTGGAATTCAGATATGGGGTTTTACTAGTCAGTAACTTTTGCAGTGCATGATGAGCATCCCCTAAAAGGATCACGGCTCTGACAATCCTGCAAAGTAAGGCCTGAAACAGAAGCACATTTTTTGGTTTCTGTGCTTGACAGCGCATGTTCGATCTCGATTAGACATGTTGTATATACTTTGTGGGCTTCAGCCCGCCCATAGGCTTCCCATTTGCTGGCTCCATCATGCTCTCCTATTCTTTCTCCCCATTTGCTCATAGCATGCATGCGTCATACCCCTTCCTGTGTTTAGCCCTCCCCGAGAGCATGGACCAATTACTACTATCCACCCACAGCTCCCATTTTAGCAACTGTTTACGACTACTTTTTTCTTTGTTAAAGAGCACTTAACACACGCTTGTATTTTGACTTGCTCTGAGCTCCGTTTCCGTAAACTGGCCTGTAAATCTTGTTCTAATCTCATAACATTTGCTGTGCATTCAAATACCGAGGTCAAATGTCAAGCTCTATTTTCCGAGGGTGCCTGTCACTTTTCTTTCTCTGACTTCAACTTGAGAGGATTTGCGGACCATGGACATTGTTTTGTATTATTTGTCTTGCTTATTCTGGCTCTATAAGGCGGTCCCGCCATCTTTCAACATTTTTACTTACTCGGTTACGTACACTCAAACGCTATTGTGGATGACTGGTCCTGCTGTATAACAAGACTTTGAAAGCGGAGTCGCCGTCCTCATTTTCATGTATTTACATACACTTAAAAATGAAACACAGGTCCTGTAGATAAATGCTTTGATGGATTACGTAACCGCTGTATACAAAGTTTTTGAAGGCGGACTCACCGGTCTTGTTTCCATTAGTTTATATGCACTTAAACTGAAACCGGGGTCCTGTGAAATATGGACACTGTATATACTTATTAGCGATTCCTTATCTTTCAGTTTCCCTTAACCAAAAGTGGGCACCTGCACTTAGCTGTGCTTTAGCTTCACGTGCCGCTAAAGTTCCCAATATTTTGGAACTATGTTCACCGACTGACTGATATCGGCTTTTGTTGTGTTGCTTGACCTTCCCCCGTGCTGTCTTGCTTGTCCCACCCCTGCTGCCAGACAAAAATGCGCTAGGACACGGCCAGTGCTTGCCACGTCATAGCGCTTTTTTCAAGGACTTTCTGCCATGCTGAAAGAGCAGCCGTGCTGCTACACAACATGGCTAAAAGACATTGACAACGCCAATAACTCTGGCATTGCTGAAACCTATTGGCTTTGCCAATGTTTGTTTATTCTTCTGTCCAGTCTACCATTATTTAAGGAAGACTCTGATAATTCCAATTTGCCGCTCCCTGGGCATGAGGCATTATGCAGATGTAATTTGAATTTTTAGATAATACAATACAGAGCAGATCGTATTTTTGGTGTCAAAATATTGATATTTCGCCTTGCAGTTAAGATATAAATCAGTTTAAGAGGTTTTAGATTTTTATCAATGAAATTGGTGTTCTTTTTATGCTATTCATTTTAACTTTGTATTGGTATGATGCAATGTTGAATTAAATGTATTGTATGTGTGTTTTATGGTGGCTTTGTCCCCTGAAGTAATCATTGCTACTGCTACTATTGCTACTACTACTAGTCTCATATTAAATCTTTAACAAGATGTGAATTCTCACTGTTGATCTAGCATTTAGGAACATCCACTCTCTAATGTGAGCATCATCTGTTTGTGAATTGCCTGATCGGAGCATGTTTCAGTGCAGTAGGATACTGCTGATGTTTCCCCTTTTTAGGTCTTGCCTAGGCAGCGCATGCGCTGTCTCGAAGAGACATCTTGTCTCTAGGATATGGGCTTCAAAAAACACCCATCTTTTTCATTGGTTCCTCCTACTGTCCTTTAGAAATGCTGGCTTTTCATTGATGAATACACTTAGTAGTCCCTCCTTTTGTACCGCCCTGGAGACTGCCCCTGCTACATGAATCCTTTCACTATGGGCCATATGTTTTCCTTAGGTACGCTACTTTGTCTTTCACTTTGTCCTCCCTGCGTCCTCGCTGCTGCTCCCAGTTCAGTTAATCTCCAGTTCCCAGAACAACACCTCCCTCTCCTCGCAGCTTGTTTGTATTCTGAACAGCTGCTCTTTGCTCCCTCTCATTGGCTGCAGCTGCCTCCTCCTCCCTAAGCCCTCCCCCCGTTAATGATGTGAGGAGGATGCTGGAAATGAGTGTTCGAGGCATGTGAGCTGCAGAGCTCACACTGTGCATTAGATCGCCATCTGGTGTTGGGCTCGGATGCTTGCACTTTGTTGTTGTCTTCGAAGAAGTCTTTGTAGTCATGTGATAGGTGACTCCTCCTTTGGACAATAGTGCGCATGGGCATCGACTCCATCCTCAGATTGTTTTTTTCCGCCATCGGGTTCGGATGCAATTTCGACACTCCGGTTCGAAACTTGTTTTTTTGCAACGTTTTTCACTTTTCAACACCTGATACCGACATCGACATCTCGACGTCCCTTCCTCGATCTCCTTTCCAGCCGTCGACGCGGGCCGTTGGGCCCATCGACGCCGTAAGGCCTACTGCCCATGGAAAGGACGCCATTCCGAAAATGCCCCCAATGTGGAGCAAAGTTTCCTCACAGTGACCACCACCAGGTCTGTAATCGGTGCCTCTCACCAGACCATAACGAGGCCACTTGTCCGGCCTGCGCCTCCTTCCGCTCCAAGAAGACAATCCGCGATCGTCGAGCCCGAAGGCACATCATGGCGCAAAGGTCCGCTCCGGAACCCGTCAACATCTTCGATGAGGGTCCCGATGTTCCGGAAGAAGACTCCGAAGACCTCGCTATCCTCTCCGAGGTAGAGGACTCCGACGGTTCCATCCCTCCAGGGCAGCGTACTACTGCCCCTGCCCCAACCCTCCCTGCAAAATCGAAGGCACCGGTCAGCACTTCGCCTACGGGCCCCAGTCGAGACCGTAAACGTGCTTCGGACGCCCCGCCTCCGGGCTCGGCACCGAAGAAGAAAACAAAGCCTTCTAGTTCCTCGGCACAAACCAAACCACATGTGCCCGTTACACCGGCACCTTCGGCGCTGAAACACAAAGACCACCCGGCGCCGAATCCAGTCCGGTCCCCAAATCCGCCTCCAAGCACGCGGATCCCTCGGCACCGAAACCGAAGCTACTCGACACACCCCCTGAACTAAAGCCGGTCGAGCCTGTAGCTAAGCCGAAGGACGCCTCGACGCCTTCTAAAGCAAAGGAACATTTTAAAGAAGCCATCACCACGTTCGGAACCGAAAAAGTCGGCGCCGAAAACTAATATTCAAGGGGAGGAACTGTTTACACCGGATCCCATCGATCCTAATCAACACAAGCTTTATATCAATCCTAAAACAGGGCACATTTCCTCTGTGCCACGTCACAAGCCTGTCCCTCCAAAGAAGAAGGACTCTTCCACTTCCCCGATGCCTCCTTCTTCCCCTATACCTCTCTCTAACACCCCTCCTCTCCACATCCCTATAACACCTCCTCAACCTGCGGATTCTCCCCCACATGAGTATGAGGACAACATGGGGTACGGGGATGACCCTCATTTATTTCTGGATCCAGATAATCCACCACAGGATGACTGGGGTTATAATGACCCCGCAGACCCTACAGACCTCCCCAGCCCTCCACCTTATCCCACAAAACCATCTCCACCAGATGATCACATAGGTTTTGGGCAACTCATACATAGGGCGGCCGTTTTTCATGGGGTGCATATTCACACCGACCAACCAGAAGAAGACTTTCTTCTAGACACTTTTGAACGGTCTCAAAAAACTGTTCAAACTTTGCCCATGATCAAGGGTGTCATTAAACACGCACCTGAAATTTTTAACGACCCAGTCAGAGCCAGGATCCTTAATCCTAGAGTGGATAAAAGTATAGACCTGCCCCCGATGACCCCACCTACATCAAAGGTCAGCTCCCCCTTGACTCACTGGTCGTTTCTAATGCCAGAAAACGCGCCAATTCCCAAACTTCAGGGGATGCTCCGCCCCCTGATAAAGAATCCAAATTGTTAGATTCCTCTGGCAAACGCGTAGCTGCGCAAGCCACCAACATCTGGCGCATCGCTAACACCCAAGCTCTACTAGCTAGGTACGACAGGGCACACTACGATCAGCTAGAAACCCTCCTTCAACATCTACCTGATCAATACAAAACACAAGCCACTGACCTCATTCAGGAAGGCAAACTTATTTCAAATGCCTCCATTAAGTGCGCCTTAGACGCAGCCGACACCGCCGCTAGGTCAGTTAACACTAGCGTGCTTATCAGACGACACGCCTGGCTTCGCATTTCAGGTTTTAAGCCAGAAGTCCAGACTACCATACTGAACCAGCCATTTAACCAAAACCAACTATTTGGTCCCGCTGTCGACACAGCACTAGAAAAGATGAAGAAGGATACTGACACTGCCAAATCAATAGGAGCATTGCAGTCCCCGCAGCAACGTGGCTCCTTTCGCCGCTCCTTTTACAGAGGGGGCTCCAGGAATACCACCGCAGACAGTTCCTCTTCCTATCGAACAAACACCCAAACCTCTCCTAATAGAGGATACTTTAGGGGTGGTTACAGAGGCAACAACTCTAAGGGCAGAGGTCGAGGTAATAATAACAACACCCGTACCTCCACCACTCCCAAACAGTGACTTTCCTCCACTTCCCCCGACCACAACACCCCTGTCGGGGGAAGGCTATCACAGTTCCTGCCTGTCTGGAACTCCATTACAACAGACAGGTGGGTGAGACAGATTATCCAACATGGCTACTGCCTGGAGCTAACAGCTACCCCCCACCATACCACCCAGGCAGCGTCCAATGTCCACAGACCATCTTACACTTTTACAACAAGAGGTACTTTCCCTGCTTCAAAAGCACGCCATAGAGCCAGTGCCTCTGGTACAGCAGGGCACAGGGGTTTACTCCCTGTACTTCCTCATTCCCAAGAAGGACGGCACTCTGAGGCCTATTTTAGACCTCAGACCTCTCAATCAATACATACACTCAGATCATTTTCACATGATCACTCTCCAACAAGTGCTTCCCTTACTACAACAACAAGACTTCCTTGACACATTAGACCTCAAGGACGCCTACTTCCACATTCCCATACATCCTGCTCACAGGAAGTATCTAAGGTTCGTTCTCAATGGGCAGCACTACCAGTTCAAAGTACTCCCATTCGGAGTCACCACTGCTCCAAGAGTGTTTACCAAATGCCTTGCAGTAGTAGCAGCGCATCTACGAAGACAACAAATACATGTCTTCCCATACCTGGACGACTGGCTTATCAAATCCAAATCATTCAACCAGTGTGTCCAACACACCCACCAAACAATACAAACATTACACAACTTGGGGTTCACAATAAACTATACCAAGTCCCACCTTCAGCCCTCCCATGTCCTTCAATATCTGGGAGCCACAATAAACACTTCCACTGCTCTAGCTTACCCCAGCCCAGCCAGGATAGCCAGTATACAAACCCTTGTCCCCAGGTTTCAAATGCAACACTCTCTTCCAGCCAGAGTGTTTATGCAGCTAATCGGCATGTTGGCATCCTGCATTTTTATCGTCCCTCATGCAAAACTTCAAATGCGTCCTCTACAAGAGTGCCTAGCGCGCCAATGGAACCAGGCTCATGGACATCTTACAGATCTGGTGTTGGTGGACAGCCGCACACATCGCTCTCTGCAGTGGTGGAACACCAACAATTTGTCCAAGGGGCGGCCGTTCCTAGAGCCGGTTCCACAAGTAGTACTAACCACGGACGCATCCCTTACAGGATGGGGAGCACACCTGTTACATCATACAACACAAGGCAAGTGGACCACTCAGCAGAAGCTGCTCCACATCAACCACCTAGAGTTACTAGCTATATTCCTAGCTCTCAAGTCCTTTCAACTCCACGTACAAAACAAAGCTGTCCTGATCCGAACAGACAACATCACAGCTATGTACTATATACAAAAACAGGGGGGACACACTCTCCACAACTGTCCCAACTAGCACAGGACATTTGGAGGTGGGCCATTCCACAAAACATATACCTTCTAGCAGAACACCTACCAGGGGTTCACAATCAGATTGCAGATCTGTTAAGTCGACAGACACAACAGATTCACGAGTGGGAACTACATCCACAAGTTCTTCTACCTTTCTTCCAGATGTGGGGCCAGCCAGACTTAGATCTGTTCGCCACACACCAAAACGCCAAATGCCCAACCTTCGCCGCCAGGTTTCCACACCCGCAGTCCAAGGGCAATGCGATATGGATGAACTGGTCCGGCAGATTTGTGTACGCTTTTCCACCGCTCCCACTCATCCCACTTGTAGTACGCAAGCTTCGACAACAGTCTCTCAAAATGATACTAGTAGCCCCTACATGGGCACGCCAACCGTGGTTCACCACACTACTGGAGCTATCAGTAGTCCCATACCAAAGACTACACCTCTCCCCAACAATGCTAACGCAGAGCCATGGAGAGATAATGCACCCAGATCCATCTCAGCTGAACCTTGCAATTTGGCTCCTGAAGTCCTAGAATTCGGTTACCTTAACCTACCCCCAGACTGCATGGACGTTATAAAATAAGCTAGACGCCCAACTACCAGAGCCTGCTATGCAGCTAAATGGAAAAGATTCGCTATTTACTGCACTAATAATAACATCCAACCATTACAAGCCTCTACGCAAAACATCATTTGCTATTTGCTACATTTGCAAAGATGTAATCTTGCATACTCATCCATACGTCTGCACCTCGCAGCCCTCGCTGCTTACTTACAAAACAGACAACACTTATCACTATTCAAAGTTCCCGCCATTAAAGCCTTTATGGAAGGCCTTAAGCGGATCATACCTCCCAGATTACCACCTTCCCCAGTGTGGAATCTTAATATAGTACTTACCAGGCTCATGGGTCCACCTTTCGAACCCTTACATAAATGTGAACTTCAATTCCTTACATGGAAAGTTGCGTTTCTAATTGCAATCACTTCTCTCAGGAGAGTCAGTGAGCTACAAGCTCTAACTATACAAGAGCCGTTCTTACAAATGCATCATAAAAAGGTAGTTCTCAGAACAAACCCAAAATTCCTTCCCAAAGTCATTTCGCCTTTCCACCTTAACCAATCAGTAGAACTACCTGTGTTCTTCCAAAACCCAGATTCCGTGGCAGAAAGAGCTCTCCACACCCTAGATGTCAAAAGAGCCCTTATGTATTACATTGACAGAACCAAATCCTTTCGCAAAACCAAACAATTGTTTGTGGCTTTCTCTCCACCACACAAAGGTAATCCCATCTCAAAAGCCGGGGTTGCAAGGTGGATTGTTAAATGTATCCAAATCTGCTACCAAAAAGCCAAACGCACATTATCAGTTCCCCCTAGAGCGCACTCAACACGCAAACTAGGGGCCTCCATGGCATTCTTAGGGAACATTCCCCTAGAAGACATATGTAAGGCAGCCACGTGGTCTACAACACACACCTTCACTAAACACTATTGTGTTGATGTGCAAGCCAAGCAACAAGCTTCCGTGGGCCAAGCTGTCCTTAAAACCCTTTTTCAAACTACTGCAACACATACAGGTGACCACCGCTAGGGGAGATACTGCTGTACAGTCTATGCACAGTGTGAGCTCTGCAGCTCACATGCCTCGAACGGAAAATGCTACTTACCAGTATGCATCTGTTCTTGGCATGTAGAGCTGCAGATCCTCACACGCCCACCCACCTCCCGGGACCTGTATGTGCTCCAGTCCTATCTTAATTAGATACACACACATGGACATCTCTTTTCTTTTCTACTAACTCCATCACTCCCCAATATGGCGAAAAACAATCTGAGGATGGAGTCGATGCCCATGCGCACTATTGTCCAAAGGAGGAGTCACCTATCACATGACTACAAAGACTTCTTCGAAGACAACAACAAAGTGCAAGCATCCGAGCCCAACACCAGATGGCGATCTAATGCACAGTGTGAGGATCTGCAGCCAAGAACAGATGCATACTGGTAAGTAGCATTTTCCTTATCAAATATTGCCTTGTAGTAGGTGTTACAGTAGTTCACGTTTGCTGGGTGATTGTTTCTGTTTTTTGGTGCTTTGCAAACATCCTTGAACTTTGAGCTAAGCGAGCAGTCATCTTGAAACCGTAAGGATTATGGAGGCTTCGGTTTCATTTAAGAGTCACTTTTGTTTCATGAGACACGGACCGCAGAATCCAGCTTCCAACTTCCAAGACAGACGCTAGAAGTTACTTTCCTGGTAACCTGCATAAAAATCAGATGGTTTCTGTCGATTGTGCATTCTTTTATTGTGTCGCAAATTCCTGACATCTCGGGCAATGTCCTGTGTTTATTCACTCACAATCTTGGCTAATAAGTTAGCCGCGGCACACTGAGTACAAATAATTCATTCAGGAGCACAGAATGGGACAGCTGAACCACAGGACACACCATCCCGAGCAATGAATTCCTGACACAGAGGCTGACCTTGGCTGCTGCTGGTGTCCTTGCTTACAGACTTATCCAGCGCCTGTGGAGCTCCTAGGAATGCAGGTTTGCTTTGTACCATATACATTTAATTTACATGCGGATGGAGTTGGCACACAGGGAAGTGTGCATTTGGGCAATCTGTATGTACTTCATGTGCAGTTCACAATGTATGAATGTATGCAAGTATGTGCACTGCCCTGTGCTATGCGCAGTGTGTATACACCACCTAAAATTAAAAGGAATTAAATATTGTCCTGTCTTCAAAGGAACTACATGTGTCTGTTTCAATACTTGAGCACTTTCATTGAATACTTGCTTCAGTGTACTAAGAACACCTGAACCTGTGAAAATATGTTCATTTAAAGGGGCCAGTTGTTGAAATTATAAAGTAGCAGTGTATTTAGCCACTCCTGCTCCAGCAACGATTACCAATGTTAGGATTTTTAGAATATGCTTTTTGGGGTTTGTCATTGTGACATCATTCGTAGGACGGCCCCTTAAAACCATTTATGCACTCTCTTCCGGTGGAATCAAGGATCAGTTTCAAAGCGCTTTATATCGTTCACTAGGCATTTTGAAACAGAGCTTTTGCCCACTTTTAAAGGTACGCTTTCTTCCACGCCAAGGACCTTCAGCCCGCTATCTCTCATCTGATTAGCCAATGCCTTTTAAAGTGGCAGAATTATGGTGGACGATCATCAGCAGAGCAGGGTCCTAAACTCTGGAACGCTCGGGAACCTTTCTAGGTGGAGAACCAAACGATCTCCTTGTCAAACTTCTCCAAACTGATCTATTCAATTGGTCTTTCAACTGAAGAGCTCTTTCTGGGCCGGCCAGCGGAGAATGCTATATTGGGAGGACCCTCTGCACCTAACTAGACTCTAACTTACTCCTGTTACTTTATTCTATTTCACCGTTCTATCTTAGAGCTCTGATGTTACCATAATCTTAAACTCAGCACTCTAAAAACCTTTATAATTAAATGTGAGACTCTGCTGCTTTATCATGACATTGTCTGTGTAAGAGGTTGTTTTTGTGTGCACACATACATGCAAAGAATATTTGTTAGAAGCGGAGGGACATTACACATTATATATGGTGCTTATCATGTGGCCCTCAACCTAATATGCGGTGTCTATTGCAGTGTTGTTTTGTAAGGATAATGGACCTTGTGCCCTTACAGATGACCTAGCCAGTTGCGTGTCGGAGCGTTTCTAGTGCACAGTAGACCTACTTACCTATTGATATTTTATTTTTAATATTCTGTCCTTGATATTGAATCCCATAGCCACTGTGGTTTCGATATTCGGGCGCTCACCCATCACAGGCATCCTAATCACCGAGATATAGTAGCAACATTAATTTGGGCTAATAGCAGGGGTTTTAAACACTTTCACAAATGGGGTGGTCCATAAGAATTAGATGGCTTGACCTCAGCATCTACCTTATGAAAACAAGAGCCAACAAAATATACATCAGCAGAAGCGGACAGTACGCCCTCGCATACAAGCATGCGTTATTTAATCAGTCTACAGAGTGCATCTTTTCGCTCCCCCCACCTCAAAAACCTGCAAGCAATTCTCCTATCATTCCTTTTTCTTTTTTGCATTTTCATATAGCACAAATAAAGGTATCCAAGCGCTTTACGTGAGCACTAGTTCATTACAGAAATCTGCCCAGTGGGGGATAATGTGCTGCAAATCTAAACACTTATAAGGTCCCAAAGGCGATACCTATTGGCTATGCCAATCTTTGCATTATTTTATAGCCTCTACAGCCGAGGAGGGAGCCATAGGAGTCAGATTTCAGTTACACATCACAAGTCCTTATTTAAAATGGAGCCAGGGTAATGCAGTTACATTTTTTTTTAAGACTGCAATACAACACAGTGAACGATGTCAGTCCATGAACTCCAATAAAGCAAGGTTCATGCACTTCTCAAACAATTGTGCTTCTAAATTCAGTGCATTGTTTTCAGCGTGAGGTGTTCAATCTCTCGTCTTATTGTGATCAGCATTGCTTGCCCCTCACACACATTCTTCAGGCTGTTCATTTCTTTAGTGATGCAGTCGCACACAAAAGGTTGTAGTGCTGTTCACTTGCATCAAGGCACTTGCCTTTCTGTTTGTGCGTTAAAAAGCCTTGGAATGTGTCTATAAATGTTTCCAGGGGCAAGCATGTATTCCTGAACCAGACTACATGACCCACTGTATAGTAATTGTATAGCTCTTCACTCCCAGGCGGCACAGCACTCAGGATTATATACTGCATAGCTAAACACTTATAAGGTCCCAAAGGCCACTGCAAACCAAAACACAGGGGTTGAAGACATTGGCATTTACAAAACCAATAGCTCTACCTCTCCTAAATGCGAGACCTATTGCATTGCAAATGCTTGTTTATGCAGCAGTTGTGGTCTACGAAGCTTATATTGAAGAGAACGAGACAGACATGAAAAGTTTGAGGTTTTACTCCCCTCTGCGGTCAGAGGCTTGAGTCTCTGCACCAGGCGTCTTGGTTTCTCCCTGCATTAGTGTCCCATTTACCCCAAAGACCTCAGCAGCTTGGCCGAGTTACAGAAGATTGTGACATTACTTATCTCGCTGCCAGGTCAGCCTCGGTGTCTTGTAATACTGTAGAGACAGATAGAAGAGAGGCCGGTTCTGAGGAACACCACTCGCCTGCTTGGAAAATTGTCCCTGGTTTTTGAGAAAACTACAATTCTAAACTACCTACAGTAGGCTTCTTTAGCTGCATAACACATTGAGGTGGCTCCAAGACATCTGCTCCATCACATTTCTTAATTGGTCTTTTTCAGTTACTGGAAGATCCTCTAGACATGGAGACCCCGTCTGAAGACCCCCCTGAAGACCGGAAGAGAGGTGTGTCTATAGTAACAGCGGACATCGGGTTGGTCAGCATGATCCGACAGGGTATTCTGGCGCTGCAGCTGCTTCCAGCAAACTCGAGCGCAGGTCAGTCATGTTATGAACCCTTTGACATTTGTCCCACTTGGAATTGGTGAGGTGGGTAGAGGAGGTCTGAGCTATCATAGTAACCAGCTTCTCTTTGCAGGCATCATCATCATCACGGATGGGGTGACGAGTGTTCCGGATGTGGCGGTGTGCGAGACATTGCTTAGCCAGCTGCGCAGTGGCACTGTGGCATGTTCTTTTGTGCAGGTGAGGTGAAGCTTGCAGCAAAACAGATTGGGAGTGGGCCTAGTTAGAGGAGCAGATGCTCAGGAAATCCAGTTACACAAGGGGATCCCTGTTTTAATACAGTTTTTTCTTTGGCATGGCCAAACGTGATTTTTATCCTGGCGTTTGCTCATGGGGTGGGTTTTAGCATGATTGGACTTCAGCAAGACAAGTATTTGTTTTTTTTATGGCTTCTATTACATGCAGTTGTTAACTGCTTTAGAATCTGTTCTGTGGTTGCTATAGATAATATTGGGGGTAGAGACGGTTAAGGGACATTAGGGATCTTTCAGTAAACACTACATTTAATAGATGGACGAGAGCCCGAAAATGTAAAATCCTGTACTTCGTAATATTCGCTTGAATTGGAGTCACTGCAGATTCTGACATCCAGTACCTATCCTTCTTCCACCTCTGGCTCTCTCTGCTTTGATGCTCCCTCCATCTTTCCCCATTATCTGAAACTCCAAGAGGGGCGCTGCTCTCCAGTACTTGCATCATCCCCTTGTGTCGAACTGGCCTCCTGTACCTGTAGTGCTAGTGAGAGTCTGTTCCTAAACTTTGAGTATATTGGCGTTTTAGTGATCTTTCGATGTGTTTTTGTCCTACAACACACTGCATGGATGTTATTGTGTTGTCAGAGTCCGTAATGCTGTGCCCCTCCTCCCCAACAGTGATGCTCTTCCATTATTAGATTATTATGAGTTTCAAAGGCAGTGCCCCTCCAAACTGACAGGCTTTTTCTTTTTTTGTACAGGTCGGCGCAGTCTTCTCGTATGATTGCACCTTCGGCCATGTGCCAAATGTAGAGCTGATGAAGTTTATTGCAATGGCCACATTTGGGTCCTACCTGTCCACATGCCCCCAGGTGGAGCCCAGTAACCTGTATCTGAATGTCTATCACAAGGCCTTCCTGCTTTACTCCTTCCTGCGGACTGGCGAGTCGATGAACCCCGAGTACTACTGTGGTGAGGAGGTGTTCTGTGGCCTGTGTGATGTTTGTGCCGCTGCAGAAATTCCTTCCTTCCACCTCACAGTGAAGACTATGCTGAGTGGAGGTGTTTGGAAGGAACAAAAGTCCTCTCTTGCCATAGTTTAAGAGTTTACTTCTAAAGCTGTGTTATACTTTCTGTACACCTCGGTCTGTGCCTCTTTGCTGTTTGTGTTGGTGAATTCCTTGGTCTCTATGAGATTAGTGAGTATTAGACATCAAGAGCACCTTCATTCTCCAGCCATAGTGTCACATAACCAATGAGAGCATGTAGGAAACTCTTCCTTTCCATTCTTCCAGTTTTCTTTCCATCTGCATGCAGAGACATTGCCTGGCCCTTACCTTTATAATTACTTATGCTTTATTATTACTTCACACTATTTGACCGAAACTTCTGGGACTTTTTTTCCAATTAATGTTCTGTTTTAATTTGCATGGCTTCTGCTTTACACTTTTTGAAGCAACTGTTAACATTGCATGCGTTTTTCGTTGTTATTTCCTTGTCTCTAACCCACCCACCTCAGCTGTGCTCTCATGAAAGAAATTCCATCGAAAACTGGTATCTGCCTCATTCAATCCTGAATTTTGAATGTCTACCTAAACCTAACCCTGCCCCCTAAAGACCCAAGGTATCCTCCTTTGCAATGACCACCTCAACGCAGATACCAGCATAGCTCAACTTGATGGTTCTTGAAGTCTTCTATCACCCATGCATAATCACAGGCTCTCAAAGTTACATATACATTGCATTCACAACTCTTTATCAAATGATATTTCCTTCTCTTGAGCCTGAATGCCTCTCCCCTACACACCCCATAGTTTAAGTCATGGAAGTTGTCTATGTAGACGTAGGGAATGCTGTCTTCACCGGTCTCACTGGCTCCACTTTGGCCCTGCTCTCCACACTTCCTTCCTTCTTATTGCATCCCCAAGCATTATCCATATTCCAATTCAAGTGTGTCACCACTGAAGGACCAAAACTGGCTTCCTCTCACAGCCATGATTTAAATCAAACTTCCCTACATTAAGTTACATGTAGTTGGAAAATATCGTGAAGAAAAGTGCCAGTCTCTGGGGAGAATGAGCCTTAAAAGGTGCCAGGTTGGCACTCGCAATGCGATTCCCCTGGCGTTTGTCCTTTCCATAGTAATGGACCTTCTATTTGAGACCATGCATGCCGCAGACCTGCAGCACAGCTCATGGAAAGTAGTTTTTCCTCGTGGCTATAAGTTCGGCCAGAAGGGCGAGCAAGCTTCAAGCGCTGAGTTTGTAGGAACTGTATTTGCTTTTCCATTGTAACAAAGTTTCCTTAAGATCTCATTCTTCTTTTTGGCCCAAAATTGTATCAGATTTTCATATCACCAGTCTCACTCCAGCTTTCTATCCAGAGCATACATCTCTAACAGAAAGATATCTTCATGTCCTAGAAGAGAAGGCTTTAAAATACTACTTGCCCAAAACTAAAGCCATGTGGCAAACTAAAGAACTTTTGTAAACTGCAAGATGAATACTCTCAGGACTGAAACACCATTGTATGACACTATTTATTAAATCCACAAGCAAAGGCAAATAGTGTCATACTATGGTGTTTGAGCCCAATACGCAACGTTGTTAATTAGGCTAATTAGATGAGTTTTTTTTATAATACAATATTGAAAGTAATGCCTCTTATAGACCTGTTTTTTTTCTGTAAAATCCAGATTTCCTGGAATCCCTAATGTACGCAGAGATATTCTACTTTTTATGGATTAAGAGCGCGTATCTCTGACTGAGAACTATGATTACAGGTAAGTAACCATTCCTTCTCTCATAGGGGATTTCCATGTTTAGTCATAAAGGTTAAATAGTCCCACCCATCTGCGGGGACCCTGGATCACTTTATCCAATATACCTTCTTAAGTGCTGCTGAAGTTTGCCTTTCTTCAGGAAGGCCTTGAAAAGTCACTTAGTCATAATGCAGCCAAGGACAAGGGTACAGTGGCCAGAATTCTTCATCTTGGAGTAGCAAAAGAACAGGTTGCACTGAAATATGCGCCCAGTAACTGAATAATTTGTAAGGGCACAGAAAAAGAACCTTCACAAACCATTTTGCTATGTGAGAAACCGAGATGAAGAAGTGCAAGGCAGTGTAGTCCATGGGCTGCCATTATAATCAGAAGAAAAAAAGAGGCTGTGTCTTTAAGAGCATTGAGATCTCCAATATCCCATCATGCTCAGTGAGAGGCAGTTACCTCAGTTCTTTTTTCCGGCTCCTTCTGACAGGACCCTTGGAGTTGAACTCAACCTTTCTAGGTTTATTCTTCAGTATAGAACTTTAAAATACAGTATTTTTTGCTTCACTCGACATCTTTTGTCTCTCTCTGTTGAGTGAGGTTTTTTTCCTGACTGGAAAAAAGGCCTTTTTCTCAGTTAAAATGTCATCGCTCTTTGACAAATGTCCTCGCCATGGCAGGAAAAAGGCTAAAACAGACCCCACGATGTCTGTATTATTTGTCTACCATCTTCTCACCGTCCTGCCTCCTGTGATATCTGCAAGACCTTCTCCAGGCGAACTTTGTTTGACAGGGAGAAGATTGGCCTGCAGGAAAGAGAAGAATGAAGAAGACTGCAAGAAGCCAGTGGGACATCAGAGCGAGGGGGAGGTAATTCTTCCACTAAAGCTCTCCCCTCAGCCTCCAGTGGTTGTGGGAGGTCTGAGAGGCGTTTTGCAGGCAGAAAACGCTATTGGTCCCGATCGACGTCGAGGCGTTTGACGTTGTGAGGAGGTACAACACCGACCTGCTCGCCATCATTGACTGGCTTGACGTCACACAAACGTCGACGCTCGACGTCTAGAACCACTCCAGCGACATCGCAAATGACCTTGCACCAACAACCGTCGTTGAGACATGCATCGACGTCAAGGGATTCCGACTCGCCGTCACCAAGAAGTGTGCGGTCGACATCGAGAGCAAAGCGACGACAAGATTGGTTGAAGTCGAGAAGCCGATCCACATCACAAGCGAGTCGACGTAGAGAAGATCCTCGATGTTGAGGAGACAGCGACATTCCAAGAGAAGGAGAATCTACTCTTCATCTGATTCTCACTCCAGATCTCCATCTCTGGTAGAGATAGCCTCTTCTCCCATCCCGGTATCTCCTCAACTGGATCCATCGGCTCCACCAGCGTGCTCGCTTCTGGCTCTACCTGCGCCTCCTCCTTGTAAGAAACTGGCTCTAAATATACTGCACCAAAGTGAGGTACAGTGTGTATAGAGTCCAAGAGTCCCCAAAGGTAGGCAGAGGTTAAAGTTAGATAAAACCTTACTCTCTTTTTGTGGTCGTGTGGTCGAGCAGTAAGGCAGTATCAGAGGACAGTGTTAAGCATTTGATGTACACACTCAGCAAATGAATTCACACACTCAAGAACTAAACTCTAGGCCAATTGTTTTTGTATAAAAAATATACTGTTTTATTTCTAGAACCAAGCAAGCCTGGCACAGGTAAGCATAAAATACTTTGCAGTAATAAGTTACTTGATTGAAATATAGTTCGAAAATGCAGTAGAAATTGTACTTGGTTTGATTTACAGATAATGCAGTAGTATGCAACACTCAGCAAATACAGTACATTGGAATGAATGGGCTTTTTCAACAAATTGCAGGTAAGTTACTTTTACGTTACTTTTTCTAACTCCGTGTTGGATGCCTGGATTCAGCACTGGGACATTTCCTGAAAACAGGTGAGTAAATGCGTTTTTGTTATTTGTACGATTTTTAAAGAATATTTTCAGATTTCAAAACTCCACACTTAGAAACTTTTTGGAGCAGTACATTGAAATGAATAGGCTTCGTCAGTAAATTGCAGGTAAGTTACTTTTCACGTTACTTTTCTAACTCAGTGCTGGATACCTAGATTCAGCACTGGGACATTTCCTGCAAACAGGTGAGAAAACACGTTTTGGTTATTTGTACGATTTTTAAAGAATATCTTTAGTTTTCAAAACTCCACAGTCGTTTTTTGGAAGAAAAATTGTCAATGTTATCCTATGGAGGAAAAACAGGTTATCGGTTTACAGGTAAGTAATCGTCTGTGGGAGTTAAGTTTCTGGGGTTAGACTCAGGGGTCCCCCAGGGTCAGTGATGCACTTTTGTTTCACCCTCAGCGGCACTAGGGCGGCTGGGTGCAGAGTGTTGATGCCCAATGTTATCCTATGGAGGATAGGGGGCCTCCGGTTGGTGGCTGCTGGCAAGCAGGCCACACGGCTGTGGGAGCAAAGCTCCTAGGGTTTAGGTCAGGGCAAATTGGGAAACAAGCCAGCACAAAAGGTGCACCCTCAGCGGCGCTGGGGCGGCCGGGTGCAGAGTGCTGTTTTGGCGTCGGGTGCCCTGTTGTTTTCAATGGGGATTTTCGGTTTTGGTTTTTAGCTGCAGGCTCGGTCCAGGATGACTTCCGGGAGGAACCAACAGCTGGGCAGGTAAGTTGGAGGGCTCTGGGACGTAGGTGCACCCCGGGTTCTTTTCTCCAGGGCGCAGGGCGGCTGGATGCAGGGGTGTCTTTTGAGGTAGGATTTCACCTTACTGGGCCACTCGTGGTTGGGGGGGCCTCTGTGCAGAGGCTGCAGGCGACGTCGGGGAGTCCTGGAGGGGTCAACCCACAGTGGACTCGGACTCTGGGGCGCTGGGGGACCTCGCTGGAACCGGTGGGCCACTCGAACTCGGGCCGTAGGCGACGGGTGCAGTGGTGTTTCCAGGCGTCGAGTTTCTTTGTCCTCGGCAGGCTCCGAGTCTTGCTTTGGAGTTTCTTTTGAACAGAACTTCTGTTCACAGGAGATCCGGTCTTTGTTGAAGGCAGCCAGTCCTCCCAGGGGTTCTGGAGGTCGCTGACTGCAGGACAAGGCAACTTTTGGCGCAGGAGCTCTGAAAACTGCAGACGGGCTGGTAGGGCTGGGGCCAAGTCAGTTGTTCTCTGCAGTCTTCTCTGCTGGGCGTCTTCTTTCGTCCTTCTTCGTAGGTTGCGGGAATCTGAGTTCTTGGTTCAGGGCTGCCCCCTAAATACTGTATTTAGGGGGCGTTTTAGGGGTCTTGAGGTCAGTAGCCAATGGGCTATTGACTTTAGGGTGACTACACCCTTGGTGTGCTCACCCCACGTGGGGGAGTGAGCACAATCCCTAGTCCTGATTGGGGAGTGCCTGCCATCTGCAAGATGGCGAGCACTGGAGAGTGGGCTTCACCTCGCCTCCCCCACCTGAGGGGTGGAGTTGGCAGAGGTGGGCCCACCTCCTGGGCTGGCTAGTTTTTCCCGCCTGTCTTCCTGCCGAAAGGGAGGGGAGACAGGAAGAGGGCCTGCTCCTGATAGCAGGAGAGGCTGGGGGTCGCATTACAAAGGCTGCCAGGCCTTTGAAGCTCCCCTGCCACAGATGGCTCTTCCTGGCCTGGGGGAGGTATAAACACCTCCGCCCAGGAAAGGCTTTGTTTCTGGGCTCAGGGAGCGTAGGCTCCGTCCTAGGGGTCCAGAAACATGTCTCGTGGTGGCAGGCTGGTGTGTACCAGTCAGGGAACCCACCAGAGGCTGGTCGTTTTTCAGGGGGCATCTCAAAGATGCCCTCTGTGTGCATTTTTCATTAAATCCCACACTGGCATCAGTGTGGGTTTAATGTGCTGAGAAGTTTGATAACAAACTTCCCAGTCTTCAGTGTAGCCATTATGGTACTGTGGAGTTCGCAATGACAAACTCCCAGCACCATATACTCTTAATGGCAGCACTGCACTTGCAATGCCCAAGAATGGACTTGGGCACTGTAGGGGTACAGGGCTCATGCACCTGTACCCTCACCACTGGCATAGTGCACCCAGCTGGAGGGGTGACCAACCAAGGCCAGGGCAGTGGGTTGTTTAGGCAGGGCACACCGGGATGTGTGACCTGTCGACTCTTCACTTTGTTCTGCACCAAGACACGCAGCCTGCAAAGGCAGTGTGTGTGTGTGTGTGTGAAAAGGTGCAGTGCCTCTAAGAGTGGCACAATAAGTGCTGCAGCCCTTAGAGGTCTTCCCTGGTCACAGGGCCCTGGGTACCTGTGGTACCATTTACCAGGGGCTGACCTGTGGCCAGAGATGCCAATTGGGCTAGTTTTGGGGAAAGAACACAGGCCCTGGGAACCTGATTGGCAGGGACCCAGGGCACACCAAGAAAAAGTGCATCAGTAGTCTGGCAAAAAGTGGGGGGGGGTTACTGCAACAGAAACCCACTTCCTTACACTCCTAAGCTTGCACCTCAACTTCCACCTTTACCAGCTATACCGACACCTGTCATTCCACCTCCTGTGGTACCTCAGATTCCTGCTACACCAGCACCTAGGAGGTCTCGATCACGCCATCGATCTCGCCATGGACACTCACGTTCCTCTACTGCATCACACCATTCAAGGTCGCATCGCCGATCTCATCGCAGCTCAAGATCACGTTCCCACCACCATCGCCAGCGGGATACGTCCCCTTCGACCAGAGGATACTTTCCGACCTTGTCGGACTCGCCTCAACCTCTATTCTCACCAATTGATGACATCAACACCTTTCAAGAGGTTCTGGTTCGAGGCGCAGCAAAATTGAACATGCCTATGGTGGTCCCCACGCCATTGACTTCGGTTATATTCGAAACTCTTCATCAACGCAGGGCCTCAAGACCCTTGCTTCCCGCTAGTGCTGGGTCTTTTTTAGCCAGCCATGGAGTTGTTCCTCATACAGCTGCGGCAAAATCAGCACCCTCCAGACTCAAGAAGAAATACCGTCCACCGGAGCAAGATCCGCTGTTTGTATGTGCCGACCCTCCACCTGATTCAGTGGTGTTATTAGCTGCACGAAAATCTCATGTCACATCACCATCTGCTAGGAGAGTGAAATATTGGACTTATGATGCAAAGTTCTTTAATATGGCGGCTACGGCTATGAAAGTAGCCAGCGCCACAGCTCTCCTAGGAAGGTACGATCGTGCCTTGTTGGGATTCCATTCTCCACTTCGCGGATCACCTCTCAAAAAAACACCGGGAGGATTTTCTAGAAATTGTCCAGGTGGGAGCGATGGTCTCCAATCAGATCATCAGCGCAGCGGCAGACTTAGATTTTAGCCACCCATAATTACTGTCACGTAGTCTCCCTACGGAGACATGCATGGCTTAGTCTAACATCTCTCAAGCCTGACGCTCAGCTGTATCTTCAGAATTTGCCCTTTTCTGGCTCCACTCTCTTCGGCACACACGCCGATGATGAAATGGCGAGAATGAAGACAGAGATGGATACTCTGAAAGCTGTCGCTTTAGAGAAACCTAAAGACCAGCGACGTCCATTCTGACCCTACCACTGTTGTTTCTCGTCACAGAGGGTTCAAACCCCTCAATGGCAGTCCGGAAGATCACACCAGTATCAACGGCCCTACCAGTCACAACTCAAGCAACAGAGTAGACGTACCTCTCAACCAGCTAACCAGGGAGGTCGACAACCCTTGGCATCAAAACCCTGAATCCTCTCTTCCCCCTCTTCCGTTACCCACTCCGGTAGGGGGAAGCATTGCAAATTACCTGGCAGAGTGGCAAAGAATTACATGCGACGCCTGGGTTTTGAATATTGTCAAACTTGGCCATCGTCTCAGATTCACTGCCCCACCATCCATTCCACCAAGGGTGTCCACGTCTCGAGATTTTACAAGAGGAAGTCAACACGCTATGCCAAAAGAAGGCAGTGGAATCGGTCCCTCGAAACCAACAAGGCCAAGGAATTTACTCCAGGTATTTCCTCATGCCAAAAAAAGGGCAGACGAGTTCAGGCATATTCTCGACCTTCGAATCGCAAACAAGTGGATCCTAAAGGAAAGGTTCAGGATGCTGTTACGTCAAATTGACCCTCAACTTCAACGGGGGGACTGGCTTTGTTCAATAGACCTTCACATGCTTATTTCCGCATTCCCATCGCAAGGTCACATCGGAAATTCCTCAGATTTGTCGTGGGGCAGAACCATTATCAATATGCGGTTTTTCCATTCGGCCTCAAATCAGCACCCAGGACTTTTACCAAATGCGTGGCAGCTCATCTAAGAAAACACAGAATCTTTGTCTATCCCTATCTGGACGATTTGCTGATCAAGGCTTCCACTTTCACAGAAGCCCAAGAGCATTTCCAGTGGACCTTCGATCTGCTCCATCGGCTGGTCTTCACATCAATTTTCAAAAGTCCACGTCAACCCCAGTCCAGACGTTGCATTACTTAGGGGTTACCATCAACATACTACAGGAAAAGGTGTGTCCTTATTGGAACTACGCTTATCCATTCTCCAGAAATGCCAGAACCTCCGGAGGACAGTCCGTCCAACAGTCCGCATAGTCAAAAAAAGTTTTTTCAAAGTTTAAACTTTCTCTGCCATCATGCATTAATAAACCCTCCGTTTACAACTCTCATTTCTGCAGGGCAATTTAAACCAGCAACAGGAGGGAGGGATGTTGGTGCTAATTAAAGCTGGGTGGGGGTGTTAATGTAAAACTCTCCCAGTCCTCATGGGAGGTTACAAAAAGAGACAAGGTGGTACTAAGGAGGGACTACTAAGCCTATTGACGAATCAAAAGCCATCATTTACAAAGGACAGGAAGAGAAGCCAATTGTAAAGATGGGCGGAACATGGACGGAGCTTAATGCACATATACTGAATACTGCAAGCGCTGCCCTAAGCGAGACTTAAAAAGGTCTGAAAACTGTCCTTGATGAATGAAACCTTTTGAGGTTTCCCTAACATGGTGGGTCTACCTCCTGACCTCCCTATGTTTTAGGGACTGATATGGGTGCAGTCCGGCTAAAACCTGGTGTCGAGCTTAGAACTTCAGGCCATTTACAGGACTTGTAAACGAGCCAAGACCTTTGCCTCAGTGTGGACACATTTTGAAGACCACGCCCAAGATGTACCAAACGTCATCCTAATTCCTGCAGCTGCCTGGAAGATGAACAGTCTTAGTTAACGCTGCCTCTCTACCTAACAAGCCCATCCGTCCCCTCTCACCGACTACCCTTCCTGCATTGCACCCCCCCTTTCCATATCCCCACTCCCTAGTCAAATTTGCCTTCTCCTTGAGCATTCTAACATCATCTTAATACCTCATACCCACTTTGTCCCTCTTCTTGAGCCTCTGGTTAACCCACGCCTTAAACTATCACTTCAGTTGTGGAGTATATTCACAACAAACCCCTGACTATCCATTTCCCACCTCACCTACTAACAGATAAACCACTGCCATAACGAATGACCCTGAGGACATTGACCATTGCTTGACTTGCATCTAAACCCAAAACACATGTGTAGGAAAGCACCTCTTTTTGTATGATCACCCCCCATCCTAGTCCCCTCCCTCAAGTTTTTGGACTGATGCTGCTGGTTTTTCAACCCTCTTATGCTCTGGCCCTGCTGTCCAAGCCCCACTGCATGTGCTGTGACTCCCAAAGCACGTTTACAATTGGCTAATACCCGATTGACTCATTTAACTTACTTATAAGTCCCTAGTATATGGTACAAGAGATACCCAGGGCTAGTAAGTTACATTTCACTAGTGGACTGCAGCGCCAAATTGTCACCACTATAGTGACAAGGTGAAAACGTGACTCTAGTCCTGCCACTGGAGCTTAGCTGGGCATCTTTAAACCTGCCAACGCAACGTGGCAAATTAAACCCTTTTGCCAGGGCAAAGACTTTTTTAAAAATATTAGTAAGACATCCCTATTGAAGACCCCGGTAGCCCACCAGGCAGGATGCTTAATATTAGAAAGGAGAGTATTTTTTATTTAGCATGCCCTGTCGGTGAAAACATGAAATCGCTGTTTTCATTGTGGCAAGGTCGGTAGTCCCATTGACTAACTTGGAGTTACACTAGTCACCACGCCAAGTGCTGACTTCCCTTTGGGACAACCAAAGGTATTACTCCAAGGTATCAAATTAATTGTTATATTAAACTTAAACTTGTTGCTGAGATCAGATTGAAGATAGCTTTTAATAGAAAGGTGACTTTAGGTAGTCGCCACTTTGTTGCCCAACAAAGTGGTGACTTTTCTCTTTATCTGCAGCAGTTGTTTCCCAAAGCAACATGCTGCCCCCTGTTAGGAAGTGTGAAGCGCTCCCACGAACAAGGAACAAAGAGGCTTGATGAAGGAAGAAGGTGTAACCTCCTCCAGCAGGATGACTAGTGGGTGGTGGCCACAGATGGTCCAGCTTCAAAGCGGCTACCCCCTCATTGAAGCAAAGGATGATCACACCTTCGCCTGCCTGCTCCTTTGTGTAGGCAGACAGGCTGGCATCTTCTCCAGAGGGGGAAAACCTGTTGCAGGACTGGTTTTCCAGGATGAGTGTCTCATGCAGTGTACACCCCAGGGGTGTGTCAGGGTTCCTCCTAGGGGAAGAAGGCTTGCTCCGTCTTGTTTTAGGATAGAAAGGGGTATCCTGGGATTTTCGGAAGGCCAAACTCCCACGAAGTGACAAAGTGGGAAGGGTAGCCTCTTGGGAACTATGTCCCATTGGCTAGTGAGTGTTTCCCTCCCACAAATGGGAAGATGGCATAAAAGTGGCTCCCCAGATCCACAGTCCTCAGATCACTGCTGGACTAGCAAGAAGACAGAAGGTCTGCCCTACTGCTTCCTGGGCCCAGCAAAGAAGAGGCTGCACCAAGGAAGGAACTGCGCCTGCTAAACTCAAGGGACTGGCAAAGATGACTGTTTCTACTATGCCGACTCGTGGAAGAAGAGCTTCACTTGTGCCCAGAACTGAAGGAAGACTGCCATGCTGATCCCTGAACCTAGTAAAGAACAGCTACACCAAAGACCGGACTGCCTCTTCTGAACCCAAAGGACTCTCAAAGAGGTCTGTCCCTGCAGTGTCCACTTGTAGAACAAGCATTTGCAATGCAATAGGTCTCGCATTTACACGAGTTTGATCTATTGGCATTGTAAATGACAATGCCTTTTATTTTATGTTTTGGTTTTTAAAACGTAAATAAAAGGCATTGTCATTTCCAATGCCAATAGCTTAAACTAGCGTAAATGCGAGACCTATTCCATTGCAAATGCTTGTTTATACAGCACCTCTTTTATCAACAATTCATCCAACCAATGTGCTGCTGATACACAAATCACCTCTTCCCCACTCTCATGAAACACTGCTGCATCATACCTACCGTGCGCTGAATGCCACCGCACTCCCTCCCGTTCAGCGCTACGACACTTGCCTCACATTCCATCATCTACTGCGTCATTTGCCGGTTCTAACAACAAAAAGTTCCCAGCTCACACCGATTCAAAGTTAGTCAAATAAACAAGCCACACGTGACGCAAAGCCGTGGCAGACCCTTTGCCGATGTTAACTAGTTCTGCATTCAGGCATTAAACTGGTACTAATGAGGTAAGAATACCAAGGTCACCAATGAACTGCGGAAGGGTTCCTGTGTGCAGCATTAAACTAACTCTGAAAAATGTCATTCAAACACCGTGGTCAAAATGTTGTCCTTTATTATTCATGGATACCCCGGTTACTCAATAAGTACTGCCCCAAAGCAGCAGCTATTTGAAGCAGGCACACAGCCCCGAATGTTTTCATTTCCGAGATCGGATGCCTTTAACCTTACAGTGCCTCCTAATTAGACCCCTACATCCAAAACATGTAATTAACAATACTGCTTTACAGAGCTATTTGGTAATGGAAAGAGCTGTTTCTAGAGGTTCAACGACAAGACATCTAAACCCAAACTGACGACCTGTATCTGAAAGAGACACGTTAGTGACAGATTCCTTACCTTAGAATATCCCCAGGCGTCAGGCTGGATCCGGAAAGTTTTTGCGTAGCAGTACCCTTGCGCGTCGGTAGGCGGCGTCGTGCGGCTCCGCGTCCGTCGTCGGCGTCGTGATCGCCGGGATGACGTCGCGGGCAGTACTTAGACGCCGCCCCTGCGCGCTGACGTCAGTTCTTCTTTTTCCGCGCCAGTAAGCGCAGATCCGGGAAGAGCAGTGCCCTAGTCACTTTTTGACTACCCTTTTTTGTGAATTTTTTCACTGTTTCTTCTACGAGTCTTCACGACTCCTAAGGTGTTGTAGGGATGCCCGGCTTTAAGCCCTGCGAGGTCTGTGCCCGCATGATGTCCATCACGGACCCGCATCTCGAGTGTCTCTTCTGTCTCGGCCGAGACCACGACACGAAGTCGTGCCCTGACTGCCGGAAACTTCATCCGAAGGCTTTGCGAGAGCGGTCTCGAAAGCTGCTCGAGGTCCGGCAGTCGGCTCCGCGCCGCACCAAGCCCCGGTCACGGGAGAGGTCGAGGGGACGGTCGCGGAGCCCCCATCGTTCGTCGGAATCCAAGTCTTCGCGCTCCTCCGGTAAGTCGAAGCACAAGAAGTCTAAGCGGCGTCATCGCTCTAAGACTTCGCCTCGCCGGTCTCGCGACTCGGCTGAGGCCCCTGTCGGCACCGTCCCCGCGGCCCCGGACGTGCCTGTCGAGTCACCCCCGCATTACCCGTCCTTCCCGGGTTCGGGGACGACTCCGGCCCAAGTACAGGAGTTCCTGTCGGCCATGGCCCGCCTCTTCGGGCCTCAAGGTCCCTCCGGTGCGCCTTCGGGCCCCGCGGGCCCTGATGGGGTTGCTCCGGCGTCGCCGTCGACTCCGGTCCCGGCGTCGCCTGTCCCACCAGCCTTCATCCCGGCCTCGGCTCCGGCCCCGGCCTCGATCCCGGCTCCGGTGGTGCCGCAACCCCCATCGACGCCGGTTGACCTAACCACGCCTCCGCCGACGCCGATGTCCCCGGTGCCGTTCCTGACGCCGTCCGGGGCTCCAGACGGCGTCGTTCCCCGGCTCTCTCCGGCTCCGGACATCGAGCCGGACCGACGTCGCCCGACGCCGGTTCCGGCGCCGATGAGACCTTGGGTCCCTAATGTCCCTCCTCCTCCATATTATGAACCTGAGGAGGACCAGGAGAGCTGGGAGGGGTCTGAGGACCCTCTCACACAACAGTGCGAGTTTGACCCGGACTGGGTTGAGGAACTTGGGGATGTCAGTGGTCTAGACACCTCCCCTGACTCTGGCATGCTGTCTCCTCCCGTGGCTACGGAGGAGGGGGCTAATTTTGCAACGGTGTTGCGTAGAGCTGCTGGAGCCTTGAATCTCCAGTTGCCTACTGTGGCCGTCAGGACTAACCTCCTGACAGAAGTGCTTCAGCCGGCGGCCTCCTCTTCGGAGACTGTGCTGCCGTTCAATGATGCACTCACTGACGTTCTTTTGGGTTCCTGGTCCAAGCCCACCACAGGGGCTCCTGTGGATAGGAACGTGGCCCGACGCCATCGCCCTGCTCCGGGCGACCCCCTGTTTCTCTCCCAACACCCCACCCCTGAGAGCTTGGTTGTCCAAGCCTCTGCCTCCCAAACCGCCTTCCCTCCCGCCCCTCCGGATAGGGAATCCAAGCGCCTGGACCACTTTGGGAAGAAGGCTTTCTCTTCCTCCAGTGCTGGCTTGCGGTCCGTCAACACCGCTTGCCTCTTGGGCCGATATACCCACTCCCTGTGGGATTCGGTGGCGACTGTTTTGCCGCAGTGTTCTGAGGAGGTCCAGACACTGCTTACCCGCGCCATTGCGGAAGGGCGAGATGCGGCTAAATACACCATACGTTGTGGCCTTGATACCGCCGACTCGCTGGGCAGATCGCTTGCAACGACGGTGGCGCTGCGTCGCCACGCCTGGCTGAGGACCACTGGTTTTTCGGGTGATGTCCAGAATACACTCATGGACATGCCCTTTGATGGAGTCTGTCTTTTTGGTTCAAAAGCAGACCATGCGCTGGAGCGTTTCAAGGACTCGCGGGCTACTGCCAAGTCCCTGGGCCTTGCTGTTGTGCGCCCTCCGCTCACATCTGCTTTTCGCCCCTTTTGTGGCCACGGGAGGGGCGCCCAGTCACGTCAGCAGCCCGGCCAACGGCCCGCGCTGCAAGCGCCTTCGCGTTGGCCGAGGACGTGGATACCGCCGTGGCGGTTCGAGCAACCAGCGTGCGGGTCAGGCCACCACCTCCAACCCGTCCGCGGCCTCCAAGCCCTCCTAGTCCCTCCTTTCAGGTGCACGGCACGCCAGTAGGGGGCAGGGTCCGCCATCACGTTCACCACTGGCGTCCCATCACCTCGGACAGGTGGGTCTTGGACATTGTCCGAAGGGGCTACTCCCTCCCCTTCGAGACCACCCCCCAGCCATGCCACCTCAATTCCACCGCATGTCAGGGGATCACTTGGTGCTTCTGCAGAAGGAAGTCACGGCCCTCTTGGCCAAGAGGGCCATCGAGCATGTTCCGACCCCAGAAGTAGGACGTGGTTGCTACTCCCACTACTTTCTGGTGCCCAAAAGGACAAGGAGGACATGCGTCCTATCTTGGACCTCCGGAACGTCAATCGCTTCCTCCGGAAGGAGAAGTTCAAGATGCTCACCCTAGCTCAGGTCTTGACTGCCCTGGAGACTGGTTGGTAGCGTTGGACTTGCAGGACGCTTATTTCCACATCCCCGTCCTGCCGGCCCACCGGCGTTACCTACGGTTCACGGTAGGCCTCGAGCATTTTCAGTTCACCGTGCTCCCCTTTGGCCTTACCAGTGCCCCTCGGGTGTTCCACGAAAGTGATGGCGGTGGTCGCAGCTCATCTGCGCCGAGCTGGGGTTTCAGTCTTCCCCTACCTCGACGACTGGCTGCTGAAGGCGGGCTCGTCCCAGGCAGTCGTCTCCCACCTCCAGACTACGGCCGAACTCCTGCACTCGCTGGGGTTCTCCATCAATGTGCCGAAGTCGCATCTGATTCCTTCTCCACAGCTCCTTTTCATCGGAGCAGTTCTGGACACGACGCAGTTTCGGGCCTATCCTCCCGAACGGCGAGTCCGGGATATTCAGACTATGATTCCGATCTTTCAGCCTTTATCCTGGGTTTCGGTACGGATGACCCTGAGGCTGCTGGGCCTCATGGCCTCCTGCATCCTGCTGGTCAATCATGCCAGATGGCATATGCGGGCTCTGCAGTGGGACCTGAAGTTCCAGTGGGCGCAGCACCGGGGCAACCTGTCCGATCACGTCCAGATCTCGGAGGGGACTGCAAAACAGTTGCAGTGGTGGCTCACGGACCGGCAATGGGTCATGGGCAGATCCCTCGCCCTTCCCCAGCCAGAGCACACAGTTGTGACGGACGCGTCCCTTCTGGGATGGGGCGGTCACATGGGAGAGGCGGAGATCAAAGGCCTCTGGTCTCCGGCGGAGTCCCGGCTCCATATCAACCTTCTGGAGCTCCGGGCGATCCGACTTGCACTCAAGGCATTCCTTCCCTCTGTCAAAGGGAAGGTTGTGCAGGTGTTCACAGACAACACCACCGCCATGTGGTACTGCAACAAACAGGGCGGGGTGGGGTCGTGGACCCTCTGTCAGGAGGCTCTGCGCCTCTGGACATGGCTGGAACATCAGGGCATGTTCCTGATGGTTCAACACCTGGCAGGTTCCCTGAACGCCAGGGCGGACGAACTCAGCCGCAGGTGCATGATGGATCACGAATGGCGTCTTCACTCGGAAGTGGCGCAAGGACTGTTTCTACAATGGGGAGAGCCTTGGTTAGATCTTTTCGCCACCGAAGAGAACGCGCAATGTCATCTGTTCTGCGTGTTGGAATTTCTAAGGCGGCACTCGCTCGGCGACGCTTATCGTCGCGAGTGGAGTTGCGGTCTGTTGTACGCCTTTCCGCCTATACCACTTCTACCCAGAGTGTTGAAGAAGATTCGGCACGACCGGGCCCAAGTCATCCTTGTGGCTCCGGACTGGGCTCGAAGAGTTTGGTATCCCGAGCTACTCAGTATGAGCGTAGATCCCCGATCCGTCTGCCTCTTCGGGAGGATCTTCTGTCGCAGCAGCAGGGGACGGTCCTCCACCCGAACCTGTCCAGCCTCCACCTGCTTGCGTGGAGATTGAGCGGCGGCAGTTGATTCCTTTCGACTTGCCTCCCGAAGTTTGTGATGTGATTCTGGCAGCCAGGCGTCCCTCCACTAAGGTGGTATACGCCTGCAGGTGGAACAAATTTGTGGCATGGTGCACAGCAAAGGCTGTGAACCCCCTTTCTTCCCCTCTTTCTGAGGTCCTTCTGTTCCTTCTTTCTCTGGCCCAACAGGGTTCTGCCCTGGGTACCATCAAGGGTTATCTCTGTGCTATCTCGGCCTTCCTCAGGCTCCCTGATCAGCCCTCCCTTTTCAAGTCCCCTGTTGTTAACAGGTTCTTAAAAGGCATTACACACCTCTTCCCTCCTGTTCCGTTTGTGATGCCTCAGTGGGACTTGAACTTGGTTCTTACCTTTTTAATGTGCGCTCCCTTTGAGCCTCTACATAACTGTCCTCTTCGTCTTCTGACTCTGAAGACAGCCTTTCTGGTGGCCATCACCTCCGCTCGGCGGGTGAGTGAGCTCCAGGCTCTATCATGCAAACCTCCCTTTCTGTCTGTCCATCCAGACAAGGTTGTTCTTAGGACGCGTCCGTCCTTCTTGCCAAAGGTGGTTACTGCCTTCCACATTGGGCAGACCATCACTTTGCCTACCTTCTTTCCGCCTCCGCATCCTTCCAGGGAGGAAGAGAGGCTCCACCGTCTGGACCCAAAACGTGCGCTCTCCTTCTATATCGACCGCACAAAACACTTCCGGGTGGATGACCAGCTCTTTGTTGGCTACGTGGGCGCCAAAAAAGGTCGGGCGGTGCACAAACGGACCATCTCCCGCTGGGTTACCTTGTGCATCAAGGCCTGCTATTCTTTGGCTAAGAAGGAGCCTCCTGTTGGGCTGCGTGCCCATTCCACCAGGGCAACGGCTGCTACCACGGCTTTGGGCTGCGGTGTTCCGCTGCAGGTTATCTGTCAGGCAGCTACGTGGGCCTCGCTGCACACGTTTACAAAGCATTACTGCCTTGACAGTCAGGTCCGGAGGGACGGCTTCTTTGGCCGTTCTGTCCTCCGGGACTTCCTTGTCTGATCTTTGTTCGCAGACCCACCACCGGGGTTGGTATTGCTGGGGTATCTATTCTAAGATAAGGAATCTGTCACTAACGTGTCTCTTTCAGGTGCACAAGTTACTAACTTGTGTAACGATATATCTGTAAGAGACAGTAGTTAGTGACAGATTCCTACCGCCCCACCCATCCTCCCCGTTCTGCGAACTGATTTCTAGGGTTAAGGACATCCCTTTCAGGGCCCTAGTATTTTTCAGACACCTATGTCAGCTTCTTGCATGGTTCTGCGTTCCTGGCGCGGAAAGTCGTGTACAGAACTGACGTCAGCGCGCAGGGGCGGCGTCTAAGTACTGCCCGCGACGTCATCCCGGCGATCACGACGCCGACGACGGACGCGGAGCCGCACGACGCCGCCTACCGACGCGCAAGGGTACTGCTATGCAAAAACTTTCCGGATCCAGCCTGACGCCTGGGGATATTCTAAGGTAAGGAATCTGTCACTAACTACTGTCTCTTACAGATATATCGTTACACAAGTTAGTAACTTGTGCTTCAAAACCTAACTGGGCTCGCAGAGAGGTACTCGTTTTATAACATTAAGTGTGCGCAACTAGCTTTGCTCACTACTGAGTGCAACACTGTATGTGGCACATATATTTACCCTCGGACTTCGAAAGGACGGTGTTAGTAAAACAGCGTCCCCGTAGTTCCAAGCAGGATAGAATTATTGTTCCTCAGGAAATATCCCCTCCTCGGGGTCTTGCTGAGATCCCGTGACACCCTGAAGAAGGAGGCAAGTGGCGGCTTGAAGCACTAGAATTGGCTGGGACAACAATAACTATTTATTCAAAAACAGCGGTCGACCTCAAAGCTGGGGAACAGGGTTCGCGTCTCGGCAACGACGCTCAACATCCTGTATTTCTGGGAAAATCACTTAATCTCCCTGTGTCTACCAAAATGAATGGTCCTTCTGTAACGAAACTGGTGCTCATGTAAAGCGCTATGATACCTGATATCCTCGGGACTAGTTCGCGCTATATAAAACTCTTTAAAAATATTTACATATATTTTTGACCTAATGAACAGGGCGGACACCAACAAACGCCGAGGATGCTGTACAGCAAACTGATGGTCATCACTAAAATGAAGCATAAAATGCATATTACGAACGCCAAGAATGCTCCCTGAAAAGCGCGAGCGCCGAGAATGCTGTACAGCAAACTGATGGTCATCACTAAAATGAAGCATAAAATGCATATTACGAACGCCAAGAATGCTCCCTGAAAAGCGCGAGCAAAATATGCAGTCAGGGTGGGCGTCGAGCAAAATATGCAGTCAGGGTGGGCAGGGCCTAATGGAGACAGGGCAGACACCAACCCCGCTTCCAGAGAAGCCGGACACAAAACCGACGACAATAGTTCTCGCCAAGGCGAAGCAGCGCATGCGCGCTGCAACGCAGGCGAGACCTAAAAAGGATCCACTTGTACCAGGACCGAAGTGAATCCAAATGATAGGTGACTAGCCCCTTGTTTAGCAGCAGGGACACAAACACTGAAGCAAGCCTGCACTTGTGAGAGCCCGGCTGCCCAGGATAATCGCCCACCCCTGGATCCCAAAGTGCCTACTGGGATACTGAGTCCTGACCTGCCGAGGTGTCCCCTATTCCACGGGACCCTTGGCCGTTATCAAAGTGGACCCGGGTCCTCCTGCAAGAAAGGTAAGAAGGAACCTAATTGAGAGGAATGAGTTGGTTGATTTATCAAATGCGTACATAATTTATAGTTTAGTTATCGAATTTTGTAAATTAATGTTGCAATAATATGATATAACAAGCATTTGCAATGCAATAGGTCTCGCATTTACGCAAGTTTGAGCTATTGACATTGCAATTAAGAATGCCTTTTATTTTTGTTTTTGTTTTTAAAACAGAAATAAAAAGCATCGTCATTTACAATGCCAATAGCTTAAACTTGTGTAAATGCGAGACCTATTGCATTGCAAATGCTTGTTTCCTGGTTGACTTATCCAACCGAGTAGAACTCCTGAAGCTTCCCGCGTCCCAGTTCCTTTGACAACACCCCCCCTCCCTGAAAGGTGACTTTCATCTTGCAATTGCGCTTTCCGGTCTCATCTGTTTTAGGCCTTTTCAGGTATCCGTACTGTTTACATACCAGAAAGGAGGGGGGTGGGGGCTACCGAGAGGAATGCAAGAGGGAGGAAGGGCGTGAAGACGAGGAAGGGGCTCAGGAGAAACAAGGGGCAGGGCGGATAGAAATAGAATAGTGGGTGGAATGCAGGGGCAGAAGAAACCTGACAGAATGCTTATACTGCCTGGAAAAGGAACAAGTATAAACAAGTGAAACAAGAGACTAATTGCTCAACTTTGGAAGAGCTGGATCGCTGCAATTTCTTTTGTAATGAACTAATAAAGATCTGTTGGTATGAATGGTACCCAGGGCACGCCAAAGCTCCACTAGGAAATCAATTAATGCAAGTGCTGCCGCGGGGGAGAAAATCAAACATCTCTATCACGCAGTCTTCACGAGGTCCTTATTCCGGCCATTAGTGTAGTGAAAGCACACACGTGAAGGGTGGCCGTGCGCTTCCGGCCACCCATTCGCCCGAGCACTGGGGCTGCGGTGTCAGCTTGCGTCTAGAGAGGACGTGCATGGTGGTCATAAGGAAGTTTCGGAATCACCGAGGGGTCGCGTCGGCGGGTGGCAAGCGAGTAGGCGACGGAGTCAGGGTAGGGTGGGGGATGAAGAAGTGAGCCAGCTGGTTCGTCACTTTATTGGTGAGAGAATCATTTTACTGATCATCTCGTAATAAGGCTGCGAGCGGGTTAGTAATTCTGGCCAACCGTTGCGTATGTTCTGATTGCAAGGTCATCTTTACACGATAGTTGTGTACCTGCTGTGGTTTGTAACACGCACTTTCACGCGTGTACAAATAAATAACAAGGCACAGAGAGGCAAGAATAACAAATTAAAGTACGGCGTCCTAGGAGTGGTGCCTGCTTGCGCGTGCGGCTGCAGGAACAAAACCAGCATTTGCAGGGGAGGCCAGCACTCACCGGTATCATCCTGGGTCCGTACCGCATTGATGCTGGCTGCGGGCCGGCGGCTCCGGTGCCGAGGCAGAGCTGGGAAGGGAGCGGTGGGCTAACTCGCCCTGTCTCGTTCGGTCTTGGGTCCTGCTGGCGGATGGGTTTGTATTCCGTTCTCCTACCCTCGCCGCTTCCGTCTCTCCCGGGTGGTAGAGGCTGGCTCGCGAGCAGCTCCCGTGGTTCAGGTTTGGGGCGGGGTCAGCAGGAGGTTCCCACACTGCGTGCGGGCGACGAGGCATGAACGGGGGAACACAAACTAAAAAACTAAACAGTGGTGCGCGCGCACCACAGAGGAGCGGGGGGAGGGAGCGCGGCAGCGAGGCGAACGCGCGCTGCTGCGCGTGCTTATTACGCGCACCAAGACACCAAAAGGCCATGGGAGGAGCATTGCTCCTCCCATGGCCTATTGGTGTCTATTACGCGCACCAAGCGCGTAATAGACACCAATAGGCCATGTGCGGAGCAATGCGCCCGCCTATAGCCAATTGCGTGCAGTCTTTTATAAAAAAGACGCACGCAAAGGCCAATGGGGTAGCACAAAAGGAATCGCACACGCACGAGCGTGTGCGATTCCTAGGTCAGTGCTGAATCCCCGTTTTTCACCCACTAAATGTCTCGCGCTGCGCGAGCACTGCTGCGCAGTGCAACGCTAGGCGCGAGACCTAAAAACGAATGTATATATCACAGCATGGAGGATCTGTGGGTCCAACAGATCAAACGATTTGATCTGATTGGCTGCCACCACATCAACAAAATTGTGGTGGCAGCCATTTTGGGACTGCCACCACACCAGGCCTAGGGGCAGGATACCCTGCCCCCTAGGCCTGGTGGGGGGAGGGGAGACCTGGAGGACTCATAGACCCCCCCCCCCCTCGAGCCTAAAACCTTCTTTTATTATTAGTTCCCCGATTCATGGCTCCCATTAAAAAGAAAAATTTAAAAAATCACCCGAGGGGCTCCCACCCATTTCCAAACTGAGCCCCCAAGGTGGGCCAGGGTTCACCCAGCTTTCTTTTTAGGTCTCGGAGGAGACCTTTAGGAATCGGTTCACTTTTTGGGCCAAAAACGTGCACGCTTTGCATTGCTTTCAATGGCAACGCGTGCACGTTTGGCGATTCCCTTGCAGGTGCGAGCTTTGAAACCATCTGTTTGTAATTAACTTGCAAACAGATGGTGCCCCTGCTCGCTCCCGCAAGGGAAACGCGCCACTGAAACCCCTTTGAGCGCCTCGCATCTAATCTTTCACCTCGCACATGACAGAGTCGTGCCCCGCTCTCTCCTTGCACAGTGTATCAATGTTACTAAGAAAAAGAGAAACTTACTGAACCAGAGCGTGCAGTGTCTCGTTCCAGCGAACAGGTATACACAATGAATGAGAAAGGCACGTGGGAACGAAGCAGGCAATAAAGGAACTAAAGTGTCCCAACCGCCAAAGCAGCCTCACACATAGAACAAGATTATTGTTCTCACAGATCAGAGCACAGAGGTAAACATCGCTTTGTCTTCTGAGAATAGAGGCATTCACAAGGGCGCCGCATTTTCAAAATTGCAGACAGAGAAACGGAAAACTGGACTTCGTTGTGGCACAGGGAACAGGAGAGTTCACGCTCACGCAGAAGAAACACGACTATGGAACCTGTACATCGTGTATGCAAAAAGCAGACACAAACACAAGGAACAGAGCAAAGATAAACTATGGGAAGTGAGAACCACAGCAGTTCAGTCAAAGTTAGCAGAGAGTAACAGGCAGCACCCCTCTCAACGAGCACCGAAACACACACAGGTCCACTGTCTATAGGTGGCAGAGAAACTCACAGATACCTTAACGCTTCATTGTCACCGAGAAGAGACTTCCTGGGGAACAATCGCAGTTTATTCACTCGGTTTTACACGCACGTTCAGCTAGAGGCGCATTATCAGAGACTGGGAGCACGTGTCTCGCTCTAACTCAGCAAAAACGGAGCATCACGTGGTTCACAGCGCTCACACACAAGAATGAGTGTCTCATTAAAAAAACGCAGGGGTGACTAATTTACACAATTCATATCCAACCGCGACTCACTGCGAGAAGAAGCGCCGTCGCTACAACACTCTAAGTGACCACGCGCGCTCTACGGAGACCTGTCTCAGCTGACCAGAGCAGGCTACAGCGCCCCATTGAGGGCTATGTATCCACGAGGACCTGAGGAGACGAGGCTGAGTCGCGACCCGTTTTGCAATTATCAACAAGAAAAGAAGGGCGTCAAGGAACGCGGATAGTCGAGCTCACAGTGAGCAATACTGAAGTACGGAAGTCCTTCAGGCCGAGATGGAGGTGTTTTGCAATTCTCTTCGTGTAACAGTTGATGCTACAAGCACAGAGCCACCCCAGTCTAAAACAGGCACCACACCCATCCGCGCAGTAGCCTTTGAAGATACGGACTTTCCAATCTACCTAGTGTCACCGGTCACGTCAGCAGAGCCTTTGCGGTTGGAACCTCTAAACATTGGAACGCCCTGCCACTCTCCATCCGCCTATCGGAGTCAGAACATACTTTTCGACGGTCCTTGAAAACCTGTTTTTTCAAGAGCACCTAGTCCTATCTTACATTTTCTGTTCCTACCAGTTCTGCCGCCTACAGTTCAGCCTCCGCGCCGGGACACCCCCGTTGGGGGTAGCTGTGCGCTCTACAAATCCTATAAATACATAAAATAAACGTTGAATTTTGGAACTAGGCTCTGCTGAAGTCCTGAAACACTGGCACAGCTCTCAGTTTCAAGAACTGTACCCCGAATCTACTTACATCTTACACAACCATTACCACACATTGAACCACTAGTAAATCTGTACACCTCCAACCGCTTTTCAGATTTCAGTTTCTACTACCCAGTACCTGCAAAAAGCAAAATCCACCTTAAGCCATTCTGTACTACTTCTCACAATTAAGCACCATCAATTACATCAGATTTATGCATCGCCTTAACTTTTCATTCTGACGCCCCACCGTACCGTGCTCTCACCCATGTACTAATTCAAATCTATGCCACCCTCCTCCAGCCACAATTACTTTCTCAAGCCAGTCCCAGTGCACCTCCTGGCCTATCAACATCACTAAATCCTGTGACTTCCAATATGGTAAAGATCGGTGGAAGGCATATACATCTTTGAATGTATGTTAGGTTACCAAGTACTTGCATAACAAAGCTTTCACCAACAACGTTGTTTCTTGGCACGTTATGCAAACTATGGTGTGTAGTTGTGATTCAGTCACTGAAGGTTTCTTACTGGAAGAATTTATTCCCGAATGCACAGGTTTGTGGTCTGGAGTGTGTGAGTTTTCCAATGAAAGTGTTTAATGAGAGTTGGTGGTTCTTAGCAACCTAGCAAAACCAAAGGGGATGATGGACGGAGTGTTGAACATTGCAAGCACTCACCCCCAGTCAACTGATCTGGGTTTAATCCATCATCATTCTTTAGCTCACTCCACCACCCCAGTTCAGACATGGCCATATGCAAATCAGTCTGACCCTGTGCCTCAAGGGAACAGTCCAGCCCGAACTGCCAAGCCATGTCTTCCCTGGACCGGAAACGAGCATCCTGGGACCGGTTTCTGGCTTACAGCCGTCATCAGCCAGGCTATCTTGAATCCAGTGGCAAAGTGAGCAAGGGACCCACGTCTGGGCATACCCTGCCAACTTAGGGCGAACATAGCAAAACCAAAGGGGATGATGGACGGAGTGTTGAACATTGCAAGCACTCACCCCCAGTCAACTGATCTGGGTTTAATCCATCATCATTCTTTAGCTCACTCCACCACCCCAGTTCAGACATGGCCATATGCAAATCAGTCTGACCCTGTGCCTTGTTTTCCAGTCCAGGGAGGACCTGGCTTGGCAGTTCGGGCTGGACTGTTCCCATGAGGCACAGGGTCAAGACTGATTTGCATATGGCTGGGTTCAAACTGGAATGGCATGGTGAGCAAAAAAATGATGAATTTAGGCCCAGATCTCTGTACTGGGGTGAATGTATGACATTGTTCTGCATTCTGTCCATCAACTGTTGTTTTTGCATTTGTCACCCTGAGTGGGACGGGTATGCCCAGACGTGGGTCCCGTGCTCTCCATGCCACTGGAATCAAGCTATCCTGGCTGAAGAGGGGTGAAACCCCGAAACCGGTCCTAGGATGCTTGTTTCCAGTCCAGGGAGGACCTGGCTTGGCAGTTCGGGCTGGACTGTTCCCATGAGGCACAGGGTCAAGACTGATTTGCATATGGCTGGGTTCAAACTGGAATGGCATGGTGAGCAAAAAAATGATGGATTTAGGCCCAGATCTCTGTACTGGGGTGAATGTATGACATTGTTCTGCATTCTGTCCATCAACTGTTGTTTTTGCATCGGTTCTTAGCAACCGCCTACAGTAACCCATGGGAGTTTGTTGCGTGTCATCTGTCCATGATGGTTCACAGTGGAGGTTTTGGTCGTGTGGCCCACAGCTTTGCTTGTATCACGTGACACAAGACCTGTTCAAATGTACCTCTTGCAGCAATTGGGAATTGTATTCTTCCAACTGCAATGTTCAGCAGGAGTGAGTGGCAATACAGTAGAAGACTTATTAGCTGATCTAGTCTGGGAGGTAATTATCCTGGGGATGGGTTAGCTTCTAGTGCTATTGCCTTGTGGCCGGAGTCTCTTTTGTCAGGTCGATAGGTACTTCTAGACTATCTCTTAAGGTCCAGTCCTTAACCTTACTCCCAGATCCAGTGTTTTCCAGTTTCTGGATTGGGATCTACCAGAGTGGCCAATTAATACGCGCAAGACCCTTACACGCTTGTCTTGGATGTTTTGAATTTTGTGTATTATTTATCTTCTGTATTGGGAATTACTGCCTTTGAAGGTGTATTTCAAAGGACTTCTATGCTGTCAAATGTACATGTGGTTGGTCTTCAAGGAGTCAACACAAAGGTAGTGAAGATGAGGTATTAAAGGATTCCTGTCCTCCTCAGAGTTCTGCCGACCCTAGCCTGCATGGAGGGTTCTTAAATCTCTAATTTGGTAGTTAGTCATTTATGCCATCAGTGTTGTTTCTTATTATTATTACTGTCACTTTCCAAGTGCTGGAATTGTAGAAACTGAAGGGGAGTAGATGGCTGCAGTGTCTGTCTAAGCGTGTTGTGTTGAAGGCCTTAATTGTCTTCTGTGTTGGGGTATTGTTAAGTGTAGCGTTTGCCGGAATGGATGCGAGATGCTGACGGCCAGCTCAAGATCTGCTGAACTGATGTGTTGTTTTTAGGGAACTCCGGGGCAATGGGTATGAGAGGGACAGGTATTTGTGTTATGATACAGCTGTTGCCTAGTTTGCGTTTCATGCACTGGATCGTTCAGTGAGACAGCTGCATACTGAAGAAAAAAGGTATGGTCTTAAGTAGGGTGAAATATTGTCAGGGCCAATCGAATTATGCAATTTTGCAGCCGTGGGGTTTTTCTTGATAATTACGGATTTGCTGCATTTGCCACAGTACATCATCTACTGCATAAGCTGCAGATTTTAACAAAACACATTTTTTTTTTTTTTAGCCGAAGCAGATCAAAAGGTACTAAAAACATGGCAACACGTGTTGCAGCACAGTAGAAGGCCCTTTGCAAAAGTTGACCGGTTACCTTTCTGTTGCTTATTGCTGTATTTGGGTGTTAAACTGGTGCTAATGAGGTGAACCCTTGCAGAGACAGTTAACTTGTGTAACAAGCATTGGCATAGCCAATAGGTCTCGCCTTTGGGACCTTATAAGTGGTTATCCAGCACAATATCCTTGGTGCAACAACATCAACTGTTGCATGGCTAAACACTTATAAGGTTCCAAAGGCGAGACCTATTGGCTATGCCAATGCTTGTTTATGTGGCGAGGGTGCGCAGACCCACTCTAATCCTTTTTTAGGCCCTGGGGACTCCATCCCTCGGGCCACTTTAATTATAATTGGGAAGGTGTCACTTGCCCCCGCTCACTGAGCCTTAATAAGGCCCTACTGATGCCATGCCCTGGGGCCGATGTTTATAATTAGGTAAGGAGGGGTGCGTGTGGTCCCTGCCTTAATGAGGACCTGGAGACCCCCCCCCACCCCTCCGAGGGGCCGATATACTTAATTAGGGGAGGAGGCATGTGCCTCCTCCCACCTCTTAGAGGCCTGTGGCTGGAAGTTAAAATTTATTTGGGGGGGAGGGGGGTTGTGCGGCTCCCCCTCCACTAGCCAGTTCATCCCTGGGGACCCCGATCTCCCAGGGCGCAATGTGAGCTGCGTCCAGGGGACTCTATCCCCCGGGACACTGCTATTTGCTGCCCGGGAGAGTGTGAGCAATCCATGGCTGCATTCTCCTGGGCAGGAAACGCAACTTTGCTCCCCGGCTGGAGCAAGGAAAAAGCTGGCTCCTGCCAGCACCACAGTGGGTGCTCTCTGGTGAGCCAGCCAGGGCCACAGGGGCCCTGGGGCTCCTCCCAGGGCCTCAACATCGGATTATGTTGTGGGTGCTCCAAGTGGGAGCCGGAGACCCACTTTAAAAAAAATAAATGCAATAAATAAATAAGCAGCAGGAGCCACTCGTATTCACTGCTCCGTGCAAGGAGTGCCCCATAATGCCCTAATGCTTTTTTCAATAATATTTTATTGGTCTGCTTTATACATATATATGTTGATGTGCTGACCTCTGAATAAAGCCAATAGGCCCATTGATTTTTATATTTTGGTATTTTGACCCCGTGACAAACCCAGTAGATCTTCCTTACTGAAAATGACACTCTTTATATTATTACATGATATAGTTAACCGTGCGCAGGAGTGGGGTTTTGCATGGTGATGGATATCTTGTTTTATGTTGAAAAAACCCAATAGGAATACACTGAAAAAACAAAGGTTAAAGTGACGTTATAGTTAGGAACTGTAATATTATGTTACTTTACATAAAAAAAAAAAACCTTAGTAATATTAAATGAACAACATCACTGAATTCACCAGTTTTAGCTATCTCAAGTAACTATAACTCGTGCCCTAAACTAACTAGAACTCACATCCTCACCATGCACTCCAAAATACCTTGCATATTGCATCACTTATGACCTGTTCTATGACATCATTGATCACAACACTGGAACATGTGAAATTACATCATTGATGACAACTCTGTGCATGGGGGGGTTTGGTGGTCAATTGCCGCCTATGCACAGGCATGTCCGTATGGGGCTTCCGAGCAATGACGGGGCAACGTGGCCAGACTTGGCAAGTTACACTCCCGTTCCTCGCCCTGACAACCTACCCTGTGCATAGGTAGTAGGCGTATTAAATTATACAGGAGACTAGTACAGTTTGTACCACAGAACTTTGAGCTCCAGACCTGCTGTTGTTCGGGAGCAGCAGGCCCTGCTACAAATACAAACCATTAGTCCACAGACTATTCACGCTATTATGGGAAAAGCACCCGTGAAGCGTGATGAAATGGCTTTCTGGAATGCTCTCAAGACCAGCCAGTTAGCAGTGTATCCGTACACTACCCCCTCCCCCCAAGATAAACGCAGAATATTGACTATGTGTCTTCCTCTTGGGATGGTGCCTCCAGAAGAGGAGTGTAACCACTGGAGAAGCTTCTTTACATGCATTTATTACAATACGCATGGAATGCCTTCATTGGCAATCCTTCCTGGTGTACTAAAACAGGTACAAAACGAGCATTGAGCTGCACCAGCTCTGGATTCAGGAATGAAGTTAATGGGGAACTTTTCTGCAGTCTCTTCTATCATTATAAGTAACATAAAGGGAGAGGATTCAGTTCTGGGTATGCGTCAGAGACTGGAAGCAGTTCCGCTTCAAGATCGGGGACAGGAACTGCCAAAAATAATTGCAGAAGTTTATACCTCTGTAGGTAGAGATACCTTATGAACTCTACCCGTTAAGCCACCTTAAAAACCAAAAAACTATACTGAAGGTTCAGTTAAGGAGAAATTTGCAATGGAAGGGAAGAAAAAACAAAAAAAAATATGGACTGGATCATTTGTGTCTCTGGGATCTGGCAGGGGTGGTTATAACTTAAGAGACTGCGAGAAAATTAAAAGACCGGTGTCAGTATTCTGATAGCACTTCTTCACATTCTTTTCATGGTACTGAAGGTAAAAGAACTGAAAGGGGAGCCGGTCTGAGTATCGAAGAAAAGAATACAGTAGAAAAGTGAAGGAGGGCGTGAGACTGATGTCGGGGTAAAGAGAGAAGAGAAAGTATTGGACTCAAAAACCCCAGTAAAAAAGACGAAAGTGCAGAACTTTGTAAATAACATGCCAATCAGCTACGTGTCCTCCTTTGATACAGGACTTGGGCAAGAGCGCTTCTAGACAGTGCCGCAAAAGTCTCGAAAGTACATCAGACACTTCGGAGGTTTCTGGATGCAAATTCTGCAAAATTGATTAATCTATACAGATCGAGACTCCAGATTAACATTTAAATCCTCCTGATAGGGTTCGCAACTTGAACATACAAATTGAAGGGCTATAATCAAAGCAGTGTTCTGGACACAATTATCTGATGACTATGACATCATCTTAGTTGAAGAAGACTGGCCTCCAGCCTTCATTAGAGAAACAACCCGGAGGGAGGATGTCATAAGAGTAGCCTTCTCTACATAGTACCTGAAGATATCAGGAACATCTGTGCCAGCGAATGGACTTTGAGACAAGCTGCGGCCTTCTCCAGTAACCAAGCGGGGTGGGACAAACACTCTAGTCCACGTTATTCCCTACGGAGTGAACCACAAGCACAATATCCCTTTAAGTCAGAAGCAAAATGTGGTATTAAAGCAAAACTAGATCGGCTGCAGTATCAAGGCATTATAGCACCTTGCCTCTCACCTATGAACACCCCCCTTTCTCCCGTCTCTAAGCCAGACCGCTCCTATAGAATAGTCTTAGACTATAGAAATTTCGATTTGCACACCCGAATATATTCAGCACAGCACAGGTTTAATGACAAACCTGGTGCGGAGAAAATATGAAACAACCCTGTGCATTTCTAATGGGTTTTTCAGTCAAAACATAGGTCTGAAAGTGAGAATCTAACTTCTTCCAGTTTCCACGGAGTGCAATTTTTATTCTGACGTTAGCCTATTGGCTATAAGAATAGTACTAGTTCCTGAACTTCTTTCAGTTTCCATGGAGTGCAAGTTTCATTCTGACGTTTGCCTATTGGCTATAAGAATAGTACTGGCTTGTTTTCAGCATGAATTGTGGCAATCTTATAACCAGATTCCCATATATTGATGATATCTACCTAACTGACAATGATTTGAATCTACACTTGATCAGGGTAGACAGAGTGGTGACCACATTAACATCACATGGTTACAAAATTTATTTCAAGAAATGTAAGATTGCCTACCTGACGTTGACCTTTCTGGGATATGAATTATCCAGTTAGGGCAAGGGTCTAGCTCCGGACGTCCTCCAGAAATTTGCCACCTGCAACTTCCCGACACGCTGAAAAAGTTGCAATTCCTGTTGGAATTTCTTAACTTCGATCTCACATTTCCTCACCCGACAGAGAGTGAAGCCTCTGTCTGACCTGATTTCTCCCATGTTTTCATCGATACAGTAGTCAGAAGCACACACTGATGTCTTGTGTGCTGTGCATGCTGACATACTGGAGACTAAATATTAACAAACTAGGGACAACCAAACCAACCTGATTATCAGAGTCCTACCCAGTCACTATGGTTATACCTATGTGACCTACAATGAAGGACAAACCGTTTGCTAACAAGTCACACTAGTATTCCTTGGCAAAAGCACATTTTGCTTCTATTGAAAAAATATTGCCAGCAGTACAGACATCGATTTTGAAAGAGCGCCCTTTGGCGCAGGGAAAACAGATTATTATTTCTCCCGTACCAGCATTTGAGACGGCCACAAAGGCAAGCTTTGCTAATGCTTGTGCCCTACACCCAGGATGGGTACAGTGGGCCTCTTCTTTAAGTACAGTGGATGTAAAGTTTCAATGTGATCCACGAAGAGGCTTTCTCCCAACTATCGCCTTCGTCTCATCCATTTTAAATATTTGCATAGGCTGTATCGCACTCCGGTTCAGCTACATAGGCTGGGACTTACTCCCCACGATAGATGCATGCGGTGCTCCGCCCCTGCCGCGGATTTTACTCACCTTGCGTGGTTGTGCCCCAGGGTATCGGACTTCTGGCTAGCAGTGTGTGCCGCTATATCTGAGATCACGGCTGCGCTGGTTCGGCCTGACCCCCCGTTGTGCCTGCTGGGCTTTGTTAAATTCTGCCCGGATGCATCGCGCCGCCTGATCGCGATGCTGCTCGTCCTCGCCCGGCGCAGGGTGGCTATGTGTTAAGGCCGTAGACCGGCGCCTCAATTCTCCCACTGGCTTGAGGATGCTTCGAGATGTCAGACTTTACTATCTGAATTTTGGGACTTAATGCCTGCTAGATCCCGCCCAGCTGATATATGGGGCCCCCTGGTGTCGTACCTCCACTCCCGTCCTCAGACGAGTCGGGCGGCCTCTCCGGCGCTCCCCGCCGGCACTATGCCCGCGGCGGGCGCCGGTGCTGGACCGTGATTGCCCTATTCCCTAACACCATCTTTCCCCCCCGACTGGGACTGCTCCTCTCCCTGTTGCGCTATTCTTTGCAAAATGTTGTTCACAGTGCCATAGTCATGCAGTACGGAAGAACGAGTCTATCTGAATGTGATTGCCTTCTGATGTATAATTCAGTGAACTACGGGTTATGTATGATGCTCTAAATCGATCAAGTTTGTATTTTGTCTATGCAGAATTTGATAATAAAGGTTTTGAAAAAACAAAAAAAAAAAACCACAAAAAAAAAAAGTTTCAATGTGATCCTTCTCTTCATACACAAGCTTTTCTCCAATATGAACTGGATACTGTTCCAACTCCAGGCACTTAACCTGTTGAGTTTTATTAAATTATTATTTAGCATGGGAACTGGCAGAGGTGAACGGTGCCACGCTTGGGATGTGCCAGCTGCGATTGACACTGGAGTCCATACAGGAATGGCAAAGAAGCCATCCCTAGAAATGGACATCATACATGCAGCTGTAATATATAGTCCACCAAAGAGCAGCAGGGAAGAGAACTTTTTAATGGGCGTTCTATCATCTGACTATAGGAATGACATAATACAACCAACTATAGTGCATGCTCTGAAGGGTCCACCGAGTGTCATTGGCAACCCACAGGAATGGGCTTTAAGCACCCAGCACTGGTGTATGCTGTGGCCCTGGAGTAGCCTGGTGCAGGCTAAAGGCTTGGGCATTATAACAGCAGGTGTTGCATATGCTTTGAGGAGTAAATCCAGGAGTGGGTTGGTGTGAGTAGGTGGACAGTTGCTGATACGAGGATGGATTGATGACTAACCCTGTAGAAAGATGTAGTTTGATTAGGAACATGAGTTGGAAGAGATCAGGAAGAACGGGGGAGGGGATGTCACTCAAGGGCCGAACCTGGCCTTAAGACAAAACAGAGAAGATGCCACAGGGATGACCCTCTTAATCTCCCTGCCTTTTACCGGGGTACCCGAACTAGATCCCTGGGAGGAGAGGCTAAGTAGGCTGAACTTGTACATCAAATAGATCAGCACCCACTATTTATTGTTATATCGAACCTTATCTTTTCTAATCAGAACAAGATGAATCAATTACAACTTTCAATTTTGTAGCAATATTACACCCATGTTCCATAAATTCATTAAAAGTCGTTCAAGCTTGTTGTGTGTTGATAAATTCTTTTATTGAAAATGCGCAAAATATTCACACCAGCGTAGCCAACGCGTTTCGTCCCTTCTCCCGAGACTTCTTCAGGGCTTTGTCCTCTCCTATAGGTGTTTCACAGTCATCCGTTCACATTCATTGGTCCAAAGGATCCTTAATTACAAAAATGAAGATCTTGGTTTTGTTAAAACACGATTGATCAGATTCAGCATGTTTGTGGTTTTAGCCCATGTTGGCAAATAAACCTAGTAAGCGATTCACTGAGCGCGTTCACCGTCTCCGGGTTGGGAGTTCAAACGTTTTAAGTAGGTTGAACTATCAAGGACAAAGTGTGAGCTTTCTGCAGAAAGAGAATCCAAACTACTCTGGAATATGGACTTTGGTAGTTTGGGAGGGGAACATTCGTGGGGAAACCACGCTTCCAGATATTTCATCTATAGTGGACTAAAAGAGGGAACACTGCAGCCCAGAGCATTGATCCCCCAAAGTTTAACCTACAGGAAAGGACCTCCGCCCACTGGAAACATTTAGGGCCATTCAGGCAAATCTGATGATTTTATCAAGAAAGAAGTGGGTGACATTTACAAAATACTCCTGGAGAATTCCTTTGTGTGGGTATGGCTATTGTACAAGCTTAAGACGTGTTTCACAACAGTTTGTAATACGAAATGTAATCCAGTGATACGAGATGTAAAAAGGAATCTTAGAAAGGAATTTTCACTGTCATTAAAGGGCCCCTTAGCTTTTGTCACAGTGGTAGTACTTCCCAAACTGGTGTGTATTCCTTACAGTTTCTTATTATAGATGAAACAAAACATTTTTAAACTTTGATGTGGCCCCGAGAGGCTGTGTTTATGGTGGTGCTATACTGCACATTAAGTGGGGTATCCTGCAAAGACACAGAGGAAGCGCGCAGTCAAGATATCCATTATTTTACCATATTTTGGGTTGCTTAACTCTGTCGTATTGAGAGATGGTTTAAACCTGGGTGTAAATTGCTGTTTGAGAAGATTTAGGTTGAGGGAACTACGATCTTTGTGCTTGGGCAATTTCTCATCTACACAATGTTTATGAGAAGGAGAGATTAGCTTGGATCAAACTGAATCGAAAATTTGATTATGTATTAAACCTATAATGAAACCTAAATAACTGAAAATTGGGAGCTTGACATTGATTCTAATTTCCCACTGTTTCTCTGAGTAGTTGCACTGAGGGGCCTTCAGGTTTCCTGTCTGGTGGAAATTTCTGAGTAATTTAAGAGGGCAGGTTCATGGATGTTGGGAGACTGACTAAGATTGTGGGATTTGAATGGAATATTTTAGAAGCATAGGGTTTTGTGTGGTGCGTATTACACTGCCTATGTATCAAAAAGGAAAGCCAGTAAAAGTTATCATGTTATGATGCACACCGCTTTTATAGGGTCATGTATTCCATGTTAATAACAGGACTTATAGGAGAAATGGAAGGTGGGCAAGCAACGACCACTGCGCTCGATGTAGTGAATATACCAGAAGGATGTAAATTAAGGATCCAGTTGAAATTCCTTTGCCAATGTGTTTCACCTACCAGTTGAATAAAATTAAGATGATCCTCTCAATGGAAAGCCCACGATTGTGTGAGTGGAACAGCACTGTAAGCAAATTCAGAGTTGCACAAGAAAATAGAACAGAAGGTCAGGAATCCATGTGCCACATTACAAAACTTTGGAGCTCGCTGCTGCAAGCACTCATACACTCCTCCACCATCCCTTCTATTGTAGGGTTTGAAAACTTGTTCAACACTTTGGTTGGTTGTGGGTAAACATTCTTTGTATAACCATCTCCCATCTTCAAAGCTTGCTATATTTCTGTTTCTTGGCCTCTCCTCCTTACGGTTCTGTTTGTTTGCATCTTCTCTTATGTTGTTTGTAACATGCTTTGCTAATACCAAACCAGCTTCATGCTCATAAATATAGTTCCAGATAATTAAGTACAAACTGCAACTGACTTCTTTGCTGTGCTCTGATATTTTCAGTGTCCCAGCACAAACTGTTCAATGAGCACTTGGTGTCTGCTAGCAGTAACCCAGCGCTTGCGATAAGGAGGAAGAAGCATACAGAGAAAGAAGTTCATGCGGACCTGGTGAGCGTGGTGTCCGTCCGCCTGCGGGAGGGCTATTGTATCCGCGACATATCCATCTCTAAAGGTGAGCCATGGCACCCTTATCTTCACCGCACCTACTCGGGAACCTGCATGCCTACTTACGCGCTCTACCCACTCACTCCCTTTCACATTGTGTAGTTACAAACACTTATGCATGCTTACCCGAATAGGTACCTCTTAACAATGGCTAAGTTAACAGAAAAGTTCTCTTCAAGTTAATTTTATTCTGGTAATTATGATTCATATATTGTTTCTCACACCATTATTCTAACCTCTTGTTGCCAAAGTACATACTGTTGAGCAGACGTTAACTCTTTGGTGTTCAATTTTCCGCATTACGACAAGGTGCCTGTATGGATGTTAAAATATGCTTTTTACTCATTCACCTCTTATCTCTTACCTAAGACGAGTGCAGCATCCTGCATCTTAAGGGACAGGACCAGATTCAGTGTGTTTTCACTTTGAGGACATACTTCTGATTGATACATCTTTCTGCAAATTGTGCAGTTTCTGAATATTGTCCAAGAAGTAGACTGAAAAAGGTTGCCCCAAAATAGCGGCGCTGTGTGACTTCAGTCGCGACACCGCTCGCCTGTGATGTAATATTGGGGTATATAAGGCGTCAACCAGTTGGCTGGTGATCGAAGTGAGTCTGAAGCTCTTCCTAGTTCTTCACTAATTAAATTCCTCAACCTTTTCCCTAGTGACTAGATCAGATTCTCCTTCTAAGATTTCAAGAATTAAGCCCTGTCACAGATGCTGTGAGATATCGTTATCAGACTCATATGACTTGTACATATCTCTGCCTGCATCTCCGATTCCTTAATGTACCCTAATGCCATTAAGAAGTTTGAGGCTAAGCTATTTTTGGCCAAGGGATACACCACGGTGTATCCCTTCTTTTTAGGTAAGACCCCCAACAGGAAATGATCTTCAAAAAGATCATCCACAAAAATAATATTGGAAGGAGAAATGCTCTTCTAAGAAACTATCATTATCCCAGGACTAATCGGTGGCCCGATGCCAAATTCTTCTTCATTGCCAGAGCTGATCCGACACTAAGAATAGATGAACCCAGAACATGTTACTCCTATTGGACAACGCTGTGCATGTTGAAGCCATGCTAGGTGTTTTGGGACAGCTTGGTTACCCTCTGTGCCAATCCATAAGCATGCGTCTGCACCTATTGGCTTCGCAGTGACCGGACGCACCATTTCTTGTTGTGTTATCGTTTGCCTCAAGATCTGCTATGCCTTGGCCAAGAAAGACCCTCCAGATAACCTACGTGTTCACTCCACCCACTAGGGCTGTGGCAGCTCACGCAGTTCTCAGAAGAGGTGTCCTTGTAATAGACATCTGCCAGGTGACCACATGGTCATGACTCATTCTTGCATGCTTTTGCTGAACATTACTGCCTCATATCCAAAGTATGCAGTTACAGGTATTTTGCCATAGCTGGGGAGGAGACAATGCAGGGTGCATATGTGTGTCAGTATTTATGGAAAGACTCATTCACAAGTTGGTGGTATGAGAATTTTTTCTTGACAGCCTTCTATACATTTGAAAAAAGAACATTCTGATTTTCTCAGGAAAAGAAGCAACTTTGTTAATGCAGAAAAAATATGGAGGCACATACCTCTTCTTCCTGAGGACTGAGTTATCGGACAGCATTGTGCTCTGTAGAATTAGCCTCTCCTTCTGAAAAGAATTATCTAAGCTCTTTCACTGAATTGCCGATTTAGGATGAGTGGAACCCGCTTTTATTTGGGATATCCCCTCGATTACTTGGGGATATGTTATTGTTACTATAATGATGACTGCTATATACGCCCTCTTGTGGGGCTGTGGGTTCTGGCCCACTTAGGTGAAACTTCTGGCAAAAAGCCTGCGTCCAGCAGGATGAAACATGGGTGTTAGTTTTGACGGGCCTCACTTTTGATTTGTGGCTTTAAAAGGTTTGGCCTTCTTGTTTTCTGCAGCTGTGTCTCTTCTGATAAATCCTGTGAAAGGCAGGTGTGCCCCTATCAGGCTTTTACATTCCAGCTCACAGGCCCTGCTCCCAGTTCTGCCACTCTTGCTGTTGGTTCATCTCCAATCACATATTGATCCTGGGGAAGCTGGATATTATTTTAGGCTTTGCAGTTTTAGTTACTTTCTCTGCAACCTCTTTTATTTTAGTTTCTCTGTGGTGCTGTTACACGCATGTTTGATTCCCAGCACCATGAAACCTCTGCTGTAAGTGCTTTAGAAGTTAATAAATAAATATTATGGGTCTGGAAGTGTAAGTCCTAGAATTGTGCAGGGAAAATGAGTAGGCGGAGCAGAACTACATTGGTGTAGAACTGTAGATGGTGGGCAGGAATGTCTTTAGTAAGAGAAACACTTTGAAAGGGGTAAATAAAGCCCACTAACATGCAACCCTAGAAGGGTTGCACAGGAAGGGATTCTGGTAATTAGAATGGAAAGTCAGCACCATTGAGCCTTCTCTTACTGCCATATAAATAACAGAAAATACACAGAACCTTCATATGGAAGAATTCGTGCCGTAGGTACACCAACACAATACAAGGTACAATATTTACTCAAAGACAGAACTATTCCTTATGGGAACAAACGGACCCAAATCAGATTTCTGATACTGGAGAACAACAACAAGAGGCAAAATGTATCAAAAGCATACAGAGAACTCTGAAGCACGGAAGATCAGACTGGGTAGGGAACTAAAGAAAGCCACAGGACATAGACCAACGAGGGAAAGCATTAGAAAATGCAGTCTAAGCCAAGGAAACACCTGATCCAAGCGAAGAACATACCCAGCTAGTAAGAGGAAACGTAAGATACATGCAGTGCCAAGCTGGCATAGGGATCACAGAGAAACTCTGTCCCTAGCGAGCATCAAATGAGAGCTTGCTTGGTCTAGAAAAGGGGCAGAAACGGTTTCTACCCAGTAGGCCCAGGATCCCAGGCTTTGATAGCTGCACATGTAGCTCAGGACAGCACTGTGCAATACCTGGAAACACAGGAACTGTGGTTTAAGTATAAATTTATCTGGTACCAAGGTATTTCCTGAAAGAAAGATATGAAATCAGTGCCAGTACTTAAACAGTGTGTACAAGGTATGCTATCGTGAGGGAAAAACGAAAGAAACTGTTCTAATTTTACTACCTTAAGCACTGCTAGCAAATAGGTGACACACATTAGACTTGCATAGTAAATGTGGTTCACTCCAGATCATTTGTAAATAATTTGGTACTTGCCATTGAAGGAGACTGTCACGAGAATGATTTGATTCTATAATCTAGTACTCCCTTAGTTCCTCCCTTCTGAGGGCAGCAACATTTTTTATGCTTAAAAGTTCTTCATAATTTTCAGCGACCCTCTGATCGCAAGATGATTCTTGTAGACCCATCTCTAGATATAATTCTGTTATGTTGCTGTCCTTGCAAGGGAAATGTTAAGGTCATACTAGAGAATCCCTTTCTCAGCATGAAGGTTGCATTCTTAATCATTTATTCAGTTTCTGACTAGATGCTGAAGTGTTGATCTCTAAGAACTTGACCGGTCCTAGAAGAACAGAATAAAAAAAAGCTAAGATAGAAGTGATAGCTTTTCATCTTTGTGTAGCAATGTGGGAGTCCACTCACTGTTTAACCCTCCCACTCACTGTAAACAAAGTTCTACGATTTTACGCATCTGTCTTGCTTTGCATTCAGCAGTTGGCTGCATGCCATTGGGCATTTACTGCTGACCATAGGCCGTAGGCTGCTGAGCATAGTCTCCTGTCCATTGCTAGCTGGTCGTTGGCTGCTTACCATTGTTTGGTGGTAGGTTTTTGTTTTCTGACAATTGTGTGGCTTGACATCTGCTGGACCATTTGAGCTGCAGGCCTTTAGGCACAGGAAGCAGGCCATGGGGCGTGCGACGCAGAGCACTGGATGTTGACCTCTGAGCTTTTTTTTTTGCTGCTGAGGAACCTGCCTAGATTGTTTTACGGGAAATGAATTATGTCCCCCATCCAACACAACAGAGGAACATATTGCTGGGTGATTGCTTAGCTAGGTTGAATCATTTGTTTCTGCTGTGTTCAGGTGACTGACTGTCCCTAAACAGTTTTGAGTGTGTTGAAATAGAGTTCTTCTTTGCTCTGCATGCTACAGTTGACCGATGACCATTGGCCATTTTCTAGTAACTATTGCCTGCTGAGCATTTAGTGGGAGGCTGTTTGCTGGTGACAGTTGGGTAGTTAATTGTGTGTTGACTGCTGACTATTAGTTGCTGATAATTGAGAGGAACTCTGTTGGTTTCTGATCATCGGGGTGTTTGACATTGACTGTAGTCCATTAGGCATTGGCCGTAGACAATTGGGTGTTGGCTGCAGACCATTGAGAATCCATCCCAGACCTTTGGGCATGTTTCCTTTGGATGCTGATCATTGGGCACTTGCCTTTGGTTGCTGATCATTGGGCACTTGCCTTTGGTTGCTGATCATTGGGCACTTGCCTTTGGTTGCTGATCATTGGGCACTTGCCTTTGGTTGCTGATCATTGGGCACTTGCCTTTGGTTGCTGATCATTGGGCACTTGCCTTTGGATGCTGATCATTGGGCACTTGCCTTTGGATGCTGATCATTGGGCACTTGCCTTTGGATGCTGATCATTGGGCACTTGCCTTTGGATGCTGATCATCGGGCACTTGCCTTTGGTTGCTGATCATCGGGCACTTGCCTTTGGTTGCTGACAGTAGCCTTTAGCTGCTAGCATTGGTCAGTGTCTGGGGAGGGGGGTCATTGATCTTTACTTACGAGCCACTGAGTGAGATGAGACTCTCTCTACTCCTCTCATTCCTTGCCCCTCTTGTTTAGGTAGTGCTTTCCTGGATGTGAAGCTGGTTCTGCTGTGGAAGCACAACATGAGGATTGAGTATGTGGCAGCGGCTCCTTGGCCTCTTGACTCTTCCAAGCGCACCACCTTAGTGGAAGTCACCATGGAGGGGAGCTACGACATTCTGCATGACATCAGCTGTACCATGAGAAAACCAATTACAAGCCTCTATCGCACTTCGGTCATCCGCCGCTTTTGGAACACACTGCAAAGGTAATATACCTCTTCTTTTCTCTGACCATCTCTTTCCTTTCACCTCCTTTCCTTACCCCCACATCCCTTTTTTTCTTCCCCCTCATGTTCTGTCTTCCTCTTTCTTTCCCTCTCCTTCTCCACACATCACTGACTTCCCTCTTTCTTTTCCTCCCCAACTTTCCTCCCACCCTTGTAATTTCCACTCCTTATCCATGCTCTCCTTCCCATCACAATCTCTCCTCATCCTGCTAGTAAAATTTAGGTGTTTTAAGACAATTTGTCCGTACACACAAAACACAGATCATAAAACAAAGCAAGCTGGTACATTAATTAATTAAATATTTTATTTTTTAAACGTGAGTTAATATTTCTTGCAGCATTCGAAACCCCAACAGTATTGCCCAAAAATAAATATGCTCCATAAACAGACTGTTTTTTCTTTTCCATTGAAGGAGGTCTGGAGTTGATCATTATTAGTTCACTCAATAAAACTGGACAAAGGAGCAAATCTTGAGTGATCTCTTTGGGTGCTCTTGAGCTACAGTCCGAAATCAGCCAGCTGGCTAAGGGGAAACATGGTTACTTTACCCTAGGTCAGGGCACCAGTTGCCCCACACGCATTGGCATAATTCTTCTACAATGCTTGTGAAAAACATATGGAGTGAATAATTTGAAGCTGTTAATCTACTTTTTACCTTATCGCTATACTCATACGTTTTCTGTCTACATAAATATATTTTATTACTCTCAAGCGACGTTTGCAGTGAAATTTTCTTTAATTTCTCTCTCCTTTCCTTTGCCATTTCTTTGGAATCCCCTCTTCCAGCATTCTTTCCTCATACCTCTTCTGCTTCCTTATCAAGTTCTCCCACAGATTGTCCTCTTCTATCATCTTCTTTATCGGACCCCCGCTTATAATTTTTTATTCTTTCTTTATTTTGGGTGAGGCCACAAGCCAGTGTGAGTAACCTGAGCGTAAATCACATCATACTCTTATTTTTCCCCTAGATGTATCTCAGTACTCCCCTGCCCCCGCTCTTACTTGTTTTCGTTCATGCCACTTAGCCATCTGATCCTTCCCTCTCCTGTTTTCATCCTTATCTTCCATGTTTGTTTTGTTGCATTTGTTTGCAGTACCAGGCCATGTTGCCAAAATTGAGCCGTCTTCAGCACGGACAGTAATCCAATACCTCCTCTTGTTAGTACATTTACTGCCGACAGAATAGTGCAGAAACACAGGTCACTCCCCAGTCGGAATGACATATTTTCTCTGGATTCATAACAGATCCTATTGAGAGTGCATCAGACCTGGAAGTCTTGATAATTGAGCCGTTTGTAACTTGATCAAGAAAAATGCATCGCATGATCGGAAATTATTCTGATACATAAGGAAGTAAATAAATGCTTAGTGACAATAGCTAATGAGTTCCTGTATTATCTGTAGAGCCTTACAAGTTTCCATCATGGGGTGAGGAGTTATTTTAAATTTTTGTTGCATAGACAGAAGTTAAATATCCTGTAGGAGATGCATGCGTATGTATTGACTCCATGATGTCTGGTTTGAGCGATTGATCTCCCCTTGTTATTGTCTCCAGATATTCACATCAGGGAATCGTTGTTACCTGTAGGTAAATGTTTCATAGTGACGTTTGCTGGACGGTCATAAATTCGTAGCTGCCAAGTATTTGACATGAACACTCTTTGTTTTCAGCATTAATCAGACAGATCAGATGCTTGTTCACCTGCAGTCATTTGATAGTGTACCGGAGCATTACACGATCCCAGAGAGCACAAAAAATGGAGTCCCCCTCTTCTACCTGCCCCCAGGCTCCACCACACCGGTGAGTTAGCACTTGTAAAATTTCCTGCCCTTGTTTGTCATGCTTTTTAGCTGTCTCACTACTCAATTGTGCTCCTCATCATTTCTCCTCATGTCCTTCCTGCACCCAGTGCTTCCCACCCTTTTGTTTTCTCTCCCTTTGTTGCTTTCTCTCGTTCTGTTTCTTTGTGTTCACCATTCGTCTCGTTTCGGCTCTTCCTTCAGTTGCTCAACTTGACTTCTGCCCCTGCTCCTCTCTCCTGTGTTTCCTACTCTCCTTTATTTTGCACTGTGCTCACTTGAGCTCCTCTTTCTCTACATTCCTGCATGTACTCCTTGCTTTCCTGTGCTTTTTCTTCTGTTTTCCTCTTTCCTCTATTCCTCATGCCTCTAGTTTACTTTCCTGTATGCTTTGTTTTGCAATTCTTGTGCTAACCTCAGTTGCTTATTCTCTTATATTTGTTCCTCTCAAAGTCTCTATCTCTATCCTCTCCATTCACTCATTTGCCCCCAGTTCTCTCTTCCTTTCTGATGATGGTAAGCACCAGGATGCCCTTAATGAGTGATAGTGCTCGCTTTGCGCTTGCAGGTTATAGAACTGGGGTGGAGGGGTGATAAGAGAGAAATGGTGGGTTTTAAATCCTTGTCAAAGTCAAAATGATCATCAGTCAAACTGAGCCTTAACAGGAGAGTGTTCCAGGCTTAAGCAGCCTACAAAGTAAAGGAGCAACTTCTTGCACAGGCGTACTAGGCTTTAGAAAGGTTGAGCAAGCCCTAAGAGGACGAACAAAGAGCTTGAAAAGTCTTGAAGTGAATAAATCGTGATTGGACATAACAATGACCAGAGCTAAAGAAGGCCCGGTGAACCAGACAGAAAGCCTTGAACTTTATTTTCTTGAGAATATGAATCTAGAGCAATGAGGCGTAAAAGCGGATAGATCAGAACGACGGGGGAGTTGAGAGATAAGCCCTACCGCTGTGTTCTGAATTCTATACCGCTTAACAAGAGTAGAAGCTGGAAGATCAAGATAAAGAGAATTGCAATAGTCATGCTGAAAAAGGATAACTGCTTGAACTAAAATTTGCCGGGTAGAGAGCGTGAGGAAAGATAAGATTTTGCCAAGCATCTGCAAGTAATGGAAACAAGAAGATGAAACTTTGGCTATCTGAGGAGACCGCGACAGCGATTGAGTGAAATGAAAGTTTAGATTCCTGATTGATTTGGACCAGAAGGGGAAAAGGAGAGAGTTCATACAGCCACGAATGTTCAGACCAGATGTAAACATCTTTGCCGACCACTAATATCTCTGTCATCCGTGTTAATTTTTCAAAGAATTTTCGCGTTCCAGAATCAAAGTGAATAAGAAGTTGAGGATCATCGGCATATGTCATGAAGGAAAATCCATAGAATCAGATAAGCATGCCAGATGAGTTGCATATACATTAAACAATGCCGGACTAAGAGAGGAGCCTTGAACACCACGAGCATGAGGCAGAAAAGAAGCCTTGAAAGATAGAAGAGGGATGGCTTGTGACTGATACGCTAGATAGGAGGTAGTCCAAGACAGGTCTTGGTCAGTGACATCAATCTGAGAAAGTTGAGAAAGAAGACTATGATATGAACCCATGTTGAAAGCAGCCAGTAGGGCTAAAAGAATCAATGCAGCAGTACCTCTTTGTTTCACAATGAGTCCGAGTTCATCAAGGATGGATACCAAGTTGGATTTAGTATTGTAAGGTGGATGAAAATCCGACTGTAGGACTCCAATATGCAATTGCTTTCTACGAATAAAGTTAGTTGACAGTAAATTTCTTGAGGATTTTGATGCTGGACAATGGAAGAAGAGATGCAGAGCAAAGATGTTTATAATGGTGGGGTCGGAAGAATGTTTTTCCAGCAATGGGATAGCAAGGGCTTTCTTCCAGATGAGGTGGAACTAGATAGAGCCCCTCTAACATTGGGTAGATGATGTTGGAGAAGGAATAAAATGTATATCCCAGACAGTGGTCAGTGGGAGAGCTGGATTTAATACTAGAAAGAAGTTGGCTTCTTGCCTTCTGAGTAAGTGGTGTAAAAGCGTTGAGTGGCATCAAGCATTGAATAGACAGCTGAATTGGATGAGAGGTTCTGGTGGATATTGTTACATTTATCATACAAAACTGAGACAAATCATTTCAAAGATATTGTGAGGGAATTAATGGTTCAGAGCTGCACCTAGAATCCGCAAGAGAATAGAGCTGACAGGTTTGAAAAAAATAGTGAAGTACAGAGAATTTGTGAACCAAGAGTTCAACTGAGAACCCACTATGTCCATAGAGGTATCAATGGAGGCACAGTAGTTGAGGAGAGTTGTAGAAAATGAGTGATTTAGTTTAAACCATGGACGTATGACTGTGCAACGTACAAGAGAAGAACTCAAATGCCTAAAAGGAGCGAGGAACCAAGTGAAATATATGGTAGAGTGAGAAGATCAGACTATAGGACTGGCACAAAGGAAAGATGCATGATTGGGGAAGGCCAAGATCAGATGAAGTGTGTGACTGGCAACATGGGGAGGGCAGTTACTAACTGAAAGAAAAGGCGGAATGAGATTCAGTGAAATTAGATAAATTAGTGCTAACACACACATTAAATCACCTATGATGAGCTGAGACTGTCCTAGTAGTAGATGGGTTAAATAACCCAAAGCGTCTGCAAGGAAACGAGGCGCAGAACGAGGCAGGCGATACACCATTAAGCAGAAAAGAGAAGACGAAGGAGACCGAATGACCTTGAGTCCTAAGAGCTCAGCATGCGCAAATGGGTCTAAGCGCATAAGAGAAACTACTGTAGATTGTTTATTGATGAGTCATCCCACCCCCAGTTCGATCCAAACTGGGTGAAGAAGTGAGAGTTAAATGGGGGTGAGTGGTGGAAAGGCAGCCAAGGCAAAGTCTATGGGCAGACACTGGAGGGGTCCTTTGCTCCAAGATGAATAAAGCATCGAGAGTATGGTGTGGAGTGGATAGCTTAGAGACATCCACATTAATTGAGTTAGAAACTACATGCATAGCAAGATTACGCAAGGAGAAAACTGAGGGAGGTATTAATGAGGAGTTCTGCACAATCAGATCCTTTGGACTTGATGTTGTCAGTGCAAGTTAAAGCCTTGTCAAGAAAACTAACATACACAGGCAGAATGTGCTCATTAGTGCAGAGTGGAACATTTTGACTAAGGGAGAAAGGGCACGGCACAATGAGAGATGACAAAGATGAGGTATTCCGGCAGTGGCGACAATGCTGGCGACATAAGTGAAGGAGGAATTTATGAGAATATATTTATCTGTGGTGTGCTAACCTTGAGTTGTGAAGTGAAACCAATAGCGTAGTGGGTGGATGGACGCAGACGTAAAATGCTGTTGGTAAGAGTGGCATGTGACCTTGCACGCTACACGGAGGCAAAAGGTTCCCCTAAGAAGGCGGTTATAAAAAAGAGAGAAAAGACTATTGAGAGAAACATTGGAGGTGAGTGCGAGGTAGGCCTGAAGCCTCCAGACTAAGTGCTTTTTATTTCCACCCAGGTATAATCCTGTTGCTTCTTCTGTCCTTTTGCCCCCATTACCCTTATTGTGTCTATCCCCTTTATTCTTTCTCTACTCTTATCCTGCACTCTTCCTTCTGTTGCACTTGTCCCCTCCTTTCCCTGCCCCTTTCATCTCCTCATCCTCTCCCTTCTTTTTTCCTATCATTCCTTTTCTTCTTTCCCCTTCTGTTCTCTTTTATTATGTTAGTCTCTCGCCTATTTGCTTTTCTTTCCTGTTTCCCTCTCTTCCTTATGGTACTCTCTTTTAAGGTCCTGTTGCTCCTGTGTTTGTCTCTCCTCCACTATGTCATCTCTCCCTCCTCTTTTCCTTTCTATCCCTCTCTACCATTTTCTCCCCTCTGTTCACCTTTCTGTTCTTTTTTTCTAACCTCTTTTCTTTTTCTCCCTTTGTTAGTTTTTCCTCTGCTCCTTCTGTTTCCTCCGTTTGCCCTTTGCTCCCTTATCTCCTATACTCCCGTCTCATTTGATTCCACTTTTCCCTTTATTTTCTCTTCTCTCCCTTGTTTCTCCTCTCTCCTTTGTTTGTCCTCTCTTTGTCCTCTCTCCTTTGTTTGCCTGCTTCTCCTGTTTTTCCACATTTCCCTTGTTCCCCTATCCCCTTTGTTAGCCACTCTATTTCATTTCCCGCTCTCTTTATTTTCCCTCCCTTTCCCCCTCCCCTTCCTTACCTGCCTTCTTCCTCCTCCCTTTCTTTCTCCTCCCTTTCTTCCCCCTTTCTTCCCCCTCTCTATCTTTCCCCCCTCTTCTTCTTTCCCTCTTACCCTTTGTTTACCTCTTTTCTTTCATTTGAATTTCCACTTTCTTGCCCTTTTTCCCTTTATTCACCTTAAGGTCCTCACTCCCACTTTTATTTCTCTCCCCCCCCCATAGGCTCCTTTGTCCCCACTTCTGTCCCTTTCTCCTCCTTTTATGCCCCTCTCTCATCTTTCCTTTCCCTCTCACCCTCCATTCTCCTCTCACCATTAGTACTCCTTTTTTTACTCTTTGCGCCTCTCTCCCCTTTGTTCTATTCTGTCCCCTTCCTACGTCTCTCTCCTCCACCATAAACCATTCTATTGCTCTTCCTCTGTTTCCCTGTGTCCTTCCCACCCAGATCTTCTCATTTCATTGTGTCCTATTCTCTCATGCTGGCCCTCTGTTTCTTTCTCTTCTTTCCACTTTCCTCAGCTGTTCCTCTACTTTCATCTTTCATCTAACTCATCTGACGCCACTCCTTCTCTCACCTTCTCTCATCTTCTTTTCTTGCTTCTCTCTGACACTCATTCTGCCTCTTGTAAAATGGTTCTCATTAGTGCTAACTTAGTAATTCTGCTCTTGCTTCTACTTAGGTCCTGTCTCTGCAGCACAGCAGTTCCGACTCCACTCACTCCCAGTTTGCCTCCTACTGGAAGCCAGTTCTGTCCATGGATGCCAACTTCTGGCAGCGGTGGCTGCACACGCACCGCATAGGGCTACTTCTGGAGCATGACATGTAAGGATGAAGGGAGATTATTGGAAGAATTTCTTGAAATAAGCATTATGTACCTCTCTCAACTCATCCTTGCTTCATAATTCACTCGAGCCATCACACCACCATCTCTATTCCTCCACACTGCTGCTGTGAGTTGTAATTGTCAGCTAACTGCTTTTCACCTTAATTCATATTTTTTAGTCTTTATGAAAAACTGACCCCAAAATATGACAATTAAACTATTTTCCTATTCTTTCAGGCTTATTTTTGCAACCTGGAGTCCTGCATGATAATCAGGCTCTGCACGTTCTAAGTTGATTAATGGGGGAACCCTCCTGACAGTGGCAGTGCCTTGTTCAATGGTTGCCATCTCAGTTACAAGTTGAAGGCTAGTGATGGCAGACCAAACATTTCTTTGAAGAATGTAAAAGAGTCTAGATTTCGGATGGGAACATGAAAAAGATTTCTTTGATGGAAAACTGTGACTGCTGATCAATATTTTCTAACGTACAATCCTAACATTGTGAATATCCCTAGCCCCAGACTAGACACAGATTTTTCTTAGAATTGCTCCAGCAGATGGCATTTTGCGACTCTGCAGTGACTTCGTCCCACCCAAGAAGTGATGCCAGAGCCACATACATCTGCCACCCTTGCAAGTTGACGTCCATCCCTTTCTTTCCGTGCTCTTAAACATGGTTCTGGATCTCATTCCCAAACTTTTGTCTCACCTTTGACTAATTTCTTTATCAAACATTTTTTACAATGTGCAAAATGTCCCCTGCCAAATGTTCTAGGGTTTACACCTTGTAGGGATTTTGACATGGGGATTTCTGTGATAGACCCTCATGAGGTATGTCTCTGGTGTCTAGGGTTCTCACAAAACTCCAAGTCTTGCAGTGACTGCACTTGGATGATCCCAAAGCCAATCCCAAACCATGAAGCAAAACTCTATGTTGCCAAACACTGTCTGAAGGCGCATAAGACATGGTTCTGGTTGAAGTTGAGTACACAGGCAAGGTCCCTTTCTTGAGGCCATTCCTGTGAAAAAACTTCCTTGCACTTAACTTCTTGAGGTAAGTCTAAATCAAAGAAAAATCAAAGAGGAAGACGTGGGAGTCTCCTACGTACTGCCACTTTCAAATAGAGAAGTTATGGGGACCTCAATGTGCCTCTTAGTCTTGTCGGTCCCAATCTCTTACCAAGGAACTGATTCCACTGCTTATCCCGATGCACTCCCAAGTTGCCCAATACATCAGCGATGCTGCATCAGGTAGAAGCTTTCAAAGAATGATTTTTGTGAATTTTCAGCTCTATTCCTGCTCCCTTTGGCGTGCCTTTCGGCGCCAAGGATCCGAGGATGCTTCTAGTCGGATTATCGTTGGTGCATCCGTCCTCAACAGCGCCTGTGCTTCCTGACCTCGCAGGGCAAACACCGAACCTGGCTACAAATCCGGCACCATAAACCACGCTGGTCCCTGCCATGTATTTTCTGGTGCTGATGGAGGCCTTCATCTTATTTGAGATCTTCGTCCTCGCAACTTCTTCCTGGAAGTTAAAGATGCTCACATTGGTCCAGGTTCTATCTGCTCTAGACCCAGGAGGCTGGATGGTAGTGCTGGACCTGCAGGACACCTATTTTAATATCTCCATCCTGCAGTCTTTCAGGCTTTAACCTGCGGTTCAAGGCCTCACTAGTGCCCCTTGGGTGTTCACGAAAGTGATGGCAATGGTTGCAGCGCATCTTCAGAGGTCAAGTATATCCGTCTTCCCCTACCTCGACGACTGGCTGTTGAAGGCAGGCTTTCCAAAGTCAATCATAGACCTCCTCCAGACTTCGACAAACCTCCTAACATATTTAGGGTTCTCGATCAGCTCACCAAAGTCACACCTGACTCCTTCAAAGAGATTTCCTGTTCATTGGAACTGTTCTGGATACGGTGCAGTTTCGACCCTTCCCTCTGATTCACCAAGTGCAGGACATTCGGGCTATGGTACTGATTTCTCAGCCTTTGTACTGGCTCACCATTTGAGTGGCTCTGAAACTTCTCTGCCTCCTGCATCCTGCTGGTGGAATATGCCAGAAGGTACATGTGGCCTGTGTGGTGGGATCTGAAGTCTCAGTGGGCTCAGCAACTAAGGAACGCATCAAATTCCATCCAGGCTTTGGAGGAGACTTCAAAAGACCTGCAGTGGTGGCTGATTAACCTCACTTGGACCAGCGTTGGACCCCTATTTTAATCCCCAGCAAGAGCTGATGGCGGTGACAGATACATCATTGCTAGGGTGGGAAGGTCACCTGGGATAGGTGGAAATCGGAGGATTCTGGTTTCCAGCGGAGACCCGACTTCACATCAACTTGTTGGAGTCGCAGACAATTTGCTTGGCATTAAAGGTTTTACAAAAGGAGGCTGATTTATGTCCTCACGGGCAACACCACCGCCATGTGGTATTGTAACATGTAGGGCCGGGTGGGGTCTTGGGTCTTGTGCCAGGAGGCTCTGTGCCTCTGGACCTGGCTGAGCTGTCAAGGCAATTCCCTGGTTGTGAACCACCTAGTGGCAACTTTAAACACCAGGGAGGACAAACTCAGCTGCCGACGCCTAGGTTATCATGAATGACAGTTACACCTGGAGGTGGAGCAGGGCGTCTTCCAGTAGTGGGGAAAACCCATTACTAGAAGACTCGATATCTTCACCACCGCCGAGAACATGCAGTGTCATCACTTTTGCACACTGGAGTTTCCAAGAAGACTCTCTTTGGAGTCTCAATTCCCCTAGAGTGGTCTTCCTCACTCCTATATGCCTTCCTGCCTCTACCTTTCCTGACCCGAATTTTAAAGAAGATCAGGAGCGACTGGGTTCAAGTCATCCTAGTGGCTCTGGATTGGCTTAGAAGGGTGTGGTACTCCGAACGTCTAGGCATGAGCATCTGCCCTCTGAGCAGGCTGCAGCTTAGGGAGGATCTTCTGTCACAGCAGGAGTGTGGGGTCCTGGACGAGACCTGTGTAATCTACACATCCATGTGTGGAGAATAAGTGGCAACAGTTAACTGCTTTTGACCTCCCTCCCAAGGTCATGGATGCCACTCTAACAGCAAGGAACCCATCTACCAAATCTATGTGATAGAAACTTCTAGCCACAGACTCCTTACCTTAGAATAATCCCCAGACATCAGACTGGATCCAGAAACTTTTTGAGCAATACCTCTGCGTGCCAGTAGGTGGTGTCGTTCAGCTCCGCGTCGTCGGAACTGATGTGTGCTGTGCTTATGTAGGCGCCATCCAAGGGAGATGACATCAGTTCTTTTCTTTGCGCGCCAGTCATCGCAGATCCGGGGAGAGCTACCTCCTTTCATTTTTGACTGACATTTTTTCAACGTTTTGTCGAGACTCTTTTTTCAAGACTTCTCCCAGTGTGTCAGGGATGTCCCCCCTCCTGCATCATCCTCCTCCAAGAAACCAGTGGGGTTTAAGCCCTGTGGTTCCTGTCACAGACTGATGTCTGTAACAGACCCCCATCTTATTTGCCTTTGGTGCTTGTAGCCGGACCATGACTCCAAGACTTGTGAGGGCTGCTGCGCCAGGAACCCTTAAGGCACTTAGGGAGTGCTCTTTGAAGATCCTAGTCGCCTGACGCCGGTTGCCTCCATGAGGCTCCAGGTCCTGGGTCCCTTTGTGGAGTCTCTCGTCTTCGTGCTCGAAGTCATCGGGTAAGTCCCACAAGAAGTCCAAGAAATCAAAGAAGTTGAAGCACTCTTAGACTTCACCATGCTGGTCCAAATTTTCACACGAGGTGCGGGAACGACGTCACTCTAGGCACTGCTCCCACGCGGAGCCTGCCTGTGGGTCTGCTCCGCACATCCCCGAGTTTCCTGGAGCGACCCCTCGGCCCCTAACTCCGTGAGTTCTATGAGGCCATGCACCTAATTTATGGGGCCTATGGGTTCGATGGGTACCCCCACTGGCGGGTCTGCCCTCTGCGCCAGTCGGGCCCCCTGGAACCGGTGCTGGATCTGGAACGGCTCGGATTGTGAGACCACAAACTTCCTTGGAGCCCGTTCCAGTGACGTTGTTCTCGTCACCACCAACACCCGACAGTGATGTTGACCCCATCATCATGCCCGACTCCGAATCTGGCGCCTGCTGGAACTCGACCTCTGAGATGGAGTCAGGGCCTGCCTTTTTCCGCAGGCCTGAAGAGAAGTATGACTGGGGAGGATCTGAGGATTCTTATGGCTACAGCCCCCTTTAGGAGGGCAATGAAGACTGGTATGAGGAATTGGTGGATGCCAGTGCTCTGGACACCTCACCAGACACTGGCCTGGTCTCTCCTCCTAGTGTGGCTACGGAGGAAGGGGCCTCCGCTATGGTGGGGAGGAGGGCGGCTGCGGTCCTGGACCTTCAGCTACCCTCTGTGGCAGTGAAGAGGAATGTCTTGACAGAGGTGATTCAGCCAGGAATCACTCCTCTCAGAACCCCTTTTCCCTTTTAAATAAAGCCATCACATATGTCCTACTCGGTGCCTGGGCCAACCCCTGCACAGGGGCGCCTGTGCACAGGACAATTACCCACCGCCATCACCCTGCTCCTGGGGAACCAGCTTTTCTCACCCAGCACCCCACCGAACCTGGTCATCCAGGCTTCCACCTCTAAAGTTAGCTCTGGTGCATTCCCTACCACACCACTGGATAGAGAATCCAAGATGCTGGACTCCTTTATCAAGAGTATGTTCTCTTCCTCCAGCCTTACACTGCTGAAGGAGGGTCCAGCCATTCTGTCATAGGCTATTGCAGAGGGTAGAGGTGCAGCAAAGTTCACAATTCGCTGCAGACTGGATATGACCAACTCGCTAGGCAGAGCGATTGCGTCGTCAGTGGCACTCAAGATGCCAATTCTGGCTGAGGTCTGCTGGTGTTCGGGGGATAGCCAGGCCTCTTCGGCAACAAGGCAGATTCAACACTGAAGTGCTTTAAAAACAGCCGAGCCACGACCAGGTCCTAGGGCTTCATCATGGCCCCTCGCCAACCCCATTCTGCTTTTCACCCCTTCCGTGGTCCAATATTTATTTTTTATTAAATTTATTAAGATTCAGTTCATTATAGACACCAGACAGGTCACACGTGTTTCAGGGTCAATAACCTCTTTTTCAAGGCAAATATATATTTCAATTCTTCAGTGCATTTAGTCCGTCAAGTTAATTCCTCGTTTCAAAGAATCACCCTTGTACAGTATCACGAGTGCTCAGTGTGTGTGTGTGATGGTTCTTTTCACAGGAGGATTGACAAATAACTATTGGAGTACATCATCTTTAGACTTTGATTCCGAATTACATGGAACCACATCCTTTTAAAGAAGATTAAAATGTTGTATGAATGTGTTGATGAATGAGTTCATGAGGAAGCCCTCTTCCCTTCTCCTACATTATTTTCTTCTCTAGATTCGTTATTTCCTTTTCAGGATCTTCCAGTCTATTTGTTGTCCCTGTGTTTTTTAACTCATAAGGCTAATTATTGGTTCTTCGATTGTTGCCTTTAAAGAATCCCGCCGTATTAATTTGGGACGATAATGAGATGTAGTTAACTTCAAGAAATTCTGAGATTGACTTTTCTGTGGGAGCAATAGATGATGGATGGCGAGAGAGAACATGATAGAGATGCATGCTTAGTCTGAGATTAGTACAGGTTCAATTATGGGAACAGAAGTATTTGAGATGTGGGCACCATCTACCAAAATTTAGTCAGTCCTGGAAAATTAACAACATGAACTTGACTAGAAAGTGAAGTCTTTCCAATGCTACATTATAGAGCCTCCATATATCTTTAAGGTTATATCTTTAAGGTTATGTGATCTGCAGGGGTTAGGCATTTGTTTATGGGATCTGTATGATCTGAATTTACAAGTTGAGATTCTATCCAGAATGCCATCACAAGGAAGGCTATACTCTTTCCCCCCTCCCTAATAATGCCTATCACTTGAGGTATTTCTGAGAGCTTTTTATTAAGTTGTATCCAAAAATCTGGCTTATCAGTCTTTGGGTTATAAATGTTTAGTGAATATATCTGTCATCCGTTTGAAATGTCACCAGAAACCATCAGCCTTCAGAATCGTGTTCTGTCATGATAATCTTAATGCCTGAGTTCTCCGAGATCAATGTTATTGGATCATTTTCGTTTTAAATAGCTGGGGTGTAGGCAAAGTCATCTATCGTTCTGTATTGCTTTACCTGTACCAATTATTGTCTCTTGTAGGAATATCAGGTCACCTCTTAATTTATGACACTAGTCTGAGATCTTTCACCATTGTACACGGTGATTCGAACCCTTGTTATTTATAAGGAGAATCTTAATGTTGGGTATGCATGTATCATTATTTTCATTAGCTGTGGTGACATTGGGTAGCTGTTAGGTTATAAGAACAGAAACGTCAGTGGTGGCCCTTTTGAAAGATGAACAATCTGTTGTGTCTAAGGTCTTTGTTGTGGCAGCACGTGTGTAAAACTTTATTTCATTCTGTCTCTACCTTCACAGCTGGGACTGGCTATCAAAGAGCAAAATAGACCAGCAAAGAGAATAGGGAAGGTAGCAAATAACAGAATAAAGTACAAGTAAGCAAATCTTCCAAAACCCTAAGCCCACCCTTTAAATCTCATCCCTCTCTGCCCTCCACAGACGCTGCAAAGGTATGGCGAAACAGTGGAGGCCACTAGAGGCCAACAAGCAGAAATCATTGCAGGTCACCTAATCAGGGGATACAAATCGCTGAATATATAGTTTAGCTTTGTCACTAACAAATATGCTTCTTAGAACATCTTGAAAAAGTGAGCGGATTAAAAAGCAAATCAAGCCTTCATTAAAATCGTAATGCATCAAAAAGCTCTGTCAACTTTCTTGTTCATCAATGAATTAAAAAAATTATCCAAATTGCTCCATGCGCCCGTGTGCTGCTCGGTGCGGTGGGCAATGGGGGAGCAGGGCTCCCGCAGATGGCGGCTCTCTGCTGATATTCTGGAGGACCAGGTTGGGAAAGAGGCAATTTCGAACGCGTTAACAGGGTATATGTCCCTTAATTGGGGCACTGCAAGCAATAGAGCCCACTAGTGGGATGCGATGAAGGCGGTGGTCAGGGGGCCGGCAATGGGGCTGACATATGGCGTTCAGAGGCAACTACAGTCTGAGCTACAGGATAGGGAAAAAATGTTAGCTGATCTCCAGTCAGGGCCGCAGGGGCAAGATGACACCCAGGAACGAGAGCGTGTATTACGGGAACAGGTTGCAGATACTTGGGACAGGTTGGATAAGTATACTCTTACGAAATATCGCCAGCGGCTGCATGCAGAGGGAGATGAATCTGGTCGGTTATTAGCCTGGATATTGCGTAAAAGCAGGCCCCTCCCCTCCCCCCCCCCACCCACCCTTGGTTACCAGTCTTCGCGCCCAGACGGGCGAGCTGGTCTATACTCTGGCAGCTATGCTGGAGGTGTTCCAGCAACACCTGCAGACAGTGTACAGGGCAGACCCCCTGGTACGTGCAGACCATTATATCCCCTATTTGGAGGGCCTACAGTTGAGGCAGGTATCTGAAGAAGTTAAGACGGATCTGGATGCGCAGATCACCGAGGAGGAGCTGATGGAGGCGATAGCGGACATACCTAGGGCCAAGGCACCGGGAGGGGACGGGTTGCCCATTGAGTATTATCAAGCATATTCAGCAGTACTGGTCCGGCCTTTGTTGCAAACTTTTAATGAGTCATTTGAGAGTAGAATATTGCCCACTACGATGCGTGAGGGTGAAATTTGTCTGTTTCCAAAGCTGGGTGGCCATGTACAGGACCCGGCGGCATACCGACCCCTGATGATGATTAATTCAGATATAAAAATCTTATGTAAAGTACTGGCCAAACGGTTGGGACTGCACATGGCCCATTTAGTCCACGAGGACCAGTGCAGCTTTATCCCGGGCCGTAGTACGTCAATGAACATAAGACGGCTGGCGCATGTATTGCATGAGACACAGGAGGCCTCTGAGGAGATGGCGTTGGTGTCTATCGACCTTGAAAAGGCGTTTGACACGGTGGATTGGGGTTACTTGCTGGAAATTCTTGGAAAGCTGGGGATTGGACCACGTTTTCGTAGATGGGTTAAAATACTATATACAAGCCCAGCAGGATGTGTGCGAATGGGTCAAACCAGGTCGGTGCAGTGGTTGTTGGGGCGGGGCACGCGGCAGGGGTGCCCATTGTTGCCACTGCTGTTCGCCTTGGCCTTTGAGCCCATGGCGATATGGGCAAGACAGGAACTGGGCCGCTGGGGCATACAAATTGGGCATAGTACGCACCTTATCTCACTCTATGCGGATGATGCGCTGTACTATGTTACGTCTCCCCGTGAGGCCATACCGCAATTACTGAGGTTGATGGAACAGTTTGCGACTTATTCAGGGCTGCGCATAAACAGGCGTAAATCACTGGCGTTCCCCCTAGCAGGACTGCGAGAGAGTGAGGCTGGGGAGTTGCCTAGCCTGGGACTGAGATGGGAGACGGACCATTTTAGATACCTAGGGGTGCAGGTGACTCATGGGGATGCTAAGCTGATCCAGCTGATTATATGAACAAGGTGGTTGAGTCGCTGAGGCGCTCCGTGGAATTCTGGAATACACTGCCACTGTCCTTAATGGGTTGAATAGCGGTGGCAAAGAAGGTGATGCTGCTGAGATATCTATATGCTCTGCAGAATGCGTTGTGCCCGATTCCTGCGAAAGTGTTTCAGCAATTGTATTCTCTCCTGGAGACCCTGTTTTGGGCAGGAAAGCGTTGTAGGGTTGCGCTGCAGGTGCTCCAGAAACTGTATGAGGAGGGTGGACTAGGGGTACCCAGATTTGATCTTTATTATGCAGCGCATCTTCAGCATGCTGTGCAGTGGTTGGATGAGGGTGATCATTGGGAAAAGCGTTTACTAGCCGGACGAGTGCAGCCAGAGGATCTCCCTATGATTTTGATGGAGGGTGCTGGGGTGAGCGCGGAGCTGCCATATGTGGTTAGGCAAACGGCCTGCTTGTGGCAGAAAGTTGCGGAACGAGTGCTGGGGCGGGCTCCCTTCCACCCGGATTTGTCCTTCTGGCAGTTAGTCCCTGTGCGCAGGATGGTGGAAAACATGTCTTTCCAGGGAAGGAGAGAGGGTGGCTGCATGGTATTGGCAGATTTATATATAAATGACACCTACTTTACGTTTGAGCAGGCGTGTGAAGGGTTCAGTCTGGGAGAGGGGCAATATCTTCAATATGCTGGCCTGATGGAAGTGGATAAGGTGACATGGCCCACGTATCCGGATATGCCCCGGACCACTGAGACCTTGGACATATTGCTAACATGTGGAGATGGGCGCAGATTGGTGTCTTTGTTGTATAAGGCCATGAGGGCGGACTCGGGATCTTTGTCTCTTAGGGCATGAGATGCTTGGAACGAGGATTTGCAGGTGCCGTTGCTGGAGAGGGACTGGGTGAGAGTATGTACGCTAACGCGTAAAGTGTCTTGCAATGCCCGGTTGAAGTTGCTGCACTATAACTTCTTGCAACGGGTGTATATGACCCCGGTGAGGCTCCATCGTATCGACGCCTCCTGTTCGCATGAATGTCCTAGATGTCATGGAGCCCATACTGGGTTCATGCATTTGGCGTGGGAATGCCCAGAAGTTCATCAGTATTGGCTTGATGTAGTAGCAGGGCTCCGTGGAGGGGTGGGAATAGCGCTGGAAGCTACACCTGAGCAGTGCCTCCTAGGGCTGGTACCGCAACGCAAGAAGAGGAAAATGGCCAACAAGCTACTACAGTTGGCGCTGGTGTTGGCCAAATGGAGGGTTGCCATCTATTGGATGGATGAGCGTGCCTCCTCTTTTGTGAATTGGATGAGAGAGGTGGGAGAGTGGTCTTTGGCGGAGGAACTGCATATGAAAGCCTGCCGCAGGGACGAAAAGGTGGGAGAGGACATAGCAAGTTGGAGATAGTTATGCAGAGAATTGTTGAATCCACCTGGGCCAGGCAGTGAACAGATTGGTGAGTCTGATGGTGACAATAGTATGTAAACGTTGGTGCTTGTGTCAACCCTTAATGTATATGATGCTGAATCTGCTGCTAAGTCATGATAAGTGGAAAGTGTATTCAACTGTGTTATGTGCTCGGGACTCTAATGCGTGAAATGAAAATAAGTTGATGGATATTGTCTCGAAGGATTCTGTATATGACCGCTCAGTTTGATATGAAAATTTACAAATACATTTTATTAAAAAAAAAAAGAATTATCCAAATTGCTTCTTAAAAGAAATCAAGATTAGTTGCATCAGTAAACAAGCATTTGCAATGCAATAGGTCTCGCATTTACGCGAGTTTAAGCTATTGGCATTGTAAATGACAATGCCATTTATTTATGTTTTAAAAAAAAAAATAAAAGGCATTATTTGCAATGTCAATAGCTGAAACTCGCGTAAATGCGAGACCTATTGCATTGCAAATGCTTGTTTCTCTCTTGCTCTAGGTCAAAAGTCTGTGGATGAAAATAAATCTCGGTTCCCAGAAAGTAGTGCCGACTCCCAGCACCCTCCCCCGGCACAAACTAAGCTCTTCCGTGGGGTATGACACAGTGGAATAAACCAGCTCTGCTGATAAGAGCTGAAGGATTCATAGGTTTAATCAAAAACTTTGCAGGAACCTCACGCAGTGTGTGTGTTGTTTTGGAAGAGCAGTCCGACCAGTTCCTTTCAAGATGTCATCAAGTGGAAAATGTTCGAGGCGCAGCCACTTTAAGAATTCAACTCATCTGGCTTTACGCACCGTCTCCCGAGGTGCTCCCGCCTCGAAGCAACCCTCCTGGCTCGACGTGCTGCAAATCTAACAATGACTTTTAAGTCATAATTGTGTATAATTGGACCATCAATAGTAAAATGTCAATCACGCATCCCCGCCACCCAATAATTTTAAGATTTCCCTCGAGCTAGAAACTAAAGGTGAAAAGGAGAGGCAACAAAAGCAAGAGAGAGGGGAGGAGGGGCGGCAGCGAGTGAGAGGGAGGAAGAGAAAACAGATATGGTTAAAGAGAGAAATGGAGAAAAATATCATGGAAAAACTAGAAATGGTACAGAAAACGAAAAGGATAAAGGAAGAAAGGATTGAGGAGAGGTAGAGAGTGTCAAGAACTAGACCCTGATTGAATTATACAAACAAAATTAAAAATCTGAAGAAGATCCCACATTGACAGCACACAGGAACAAGACAAGGTACCCTGACTGCTTCAAGCCCGCTTCAGACTACAGACAGTATGACAACACAGGCACCGCGTCTGCAGGCAAGAGCCAAGGGTTCACGCGCACAGCACAACCACAGCAGACGCAAAACAAATTTAGAGACGTTCCAAGCATTAACTTCGTCCAGGGAGGCCAATTGTTTATGTGACACAAGCGCCCCGCGCCCCCTTTACAATCTCGGAGCTCCCTTTCAATTTACAGTTTTCAATTTGCAGTTTGAGAGGCTCCGGCCGCCTCCGGATCATGATTTCTGCGCCCAGGCGGGGAGTTTCTTAGATGTTGTTCTGACTGTCAAAAAGGCAAATCATTTTCTCAACTTTCTGCTGAAGGTCACGGGAGGAGTTTCCAAACTTCGAACAATGAAACGAAGGGGAGCATTGTCCGGATTGTAAGTGTGAGTGGTGATTTCAAGCAGGGTACAGGGTTGGATTGGGATTAGAAATCGTCCCGGGCACACCAAAAGAGAGGAGCGGGGGCGAGCGAGCGCGGCAGCTTGCTTCAGCTGACCAGACGCTCGTGCGTCATGGCCTTTGCACGCACTGCAGGCATGTGTTTCCACTATCGCGCCCGCGTCTGGGCACGATAATGGGAAACAGATGTCGGCCCTGCGCGCGTAACCGCAGGAAAAGGCCATGACGCACGAGCGTCTGGTCAGCTTTTGAAACCCCCTAACAATAAGTCTCGCGCTGCGCGAGCAGTGCTTCGCACTGCAACACTAGGCGCGAGACTTAAAAACTAATAGCCCCAAAATATTGTCTTTGAGCAACTTAGATCAGCTTAAGAATCAGTATGAATGATGAGGAAAATATCTAGAGCACAGTTGGAGTACAGTTTACAGTTGATTCTAAAGGATGCATATTTTAAGGCATATTAGGAATATGAGAATATATGGGTTGAGGTCCTGTTATGTGAACATTTCTGAGTGCAATTTTCTAAATGAAAGTGTCCAAGGTATCAGGATCTTCAAATAGATCGGTTGTTTTGTCCTTGTGTATGATCTTGAAGCATGCTAGACTGGTGAAGGAGACTTGTACCGAGAGCTCCCTAAGGGGTTTCATTTTGGCTAGAAATGCTTTTCGTCGTTTAACAGGGTCTTAGGATATGCCAATTTTGGATCCATTCCATCTCGCATGTTGATTTTATTCCTCGTGTGCAAGCATCATTTTAAAGTGTCTATTTCGTAGGAGCTTGAAGATGACGAATCAGTGTAGAAACATTGTTTGGATTTCACTGTCTGTACTCTGTCTCCTTTCAACTTATACATTTTTGTCAAACTTTAGCCCCAAGGTTGGAGGTGTCTAGGTTTCAAGAAATATCAAGTTTCGTTCCCCCCTAGGAATACCAGAAATTCCTGTGTTGCCTCATTTGTTCCAGTCTTCCTGTTTTGTGACTTCTCTTTTGATTGAGATGACTTTCTTCACTAATTTGTCTCTTTCGTTTTGATCTTAGTGCATTTTCCTCCAAATTACTTATTCTCAACTCCGTCTCTGCGAATCTTTTTCCAGTCTCGGAGATCTTTTCTCATGCTGACACATTTGTTTTGCATCATGTCTGTATTAATCTTTGTGGATTGTGCTAGAACATACAGTGTTGAAATAAAAGTCTTTGAAGGATCTTTTCTATGAAGGTGGCAGTATCGTCTTTGCTCTTGATAGGTTCCAGCACTGGCGGTTCTTGTTCCGGCATTGTCCAGGCTTTATCTCTTTTGCATCAGTCATTTCCTTTCCCCTGGTTTCTGCCTTCATGTACTCTGTGCATGACAGGTCGAGGCTGATGACTGATTTTGGTTTGTACGACTCAGCATGTGATGCCATGAGGCAAAGTTTGATTTTGAAGGAAAATCGTTGTTCATGTTCATGATGGATCACCAGGAATTTGCCAGTAACCGATTGTCAAACCATGGTTATCTCATTATTCTATCTTGACAAGTTGACTCCATGATAAACCAGCCTTGAAAGATTGAGATGCCACAGATTCGGAGCAAGTAACTAGAAACCACACATCCCAGATCTCATGTTGTGATGGTGCCTATTTTATTTAAAGGCAACCAGGCTAAGATCAGCATTGAACAGATCAACCCCTTGTTATTTAGAATAGCAGGAGAAATTCAGCACCGATCGATATTGTTTCGAACCACTTCTTTTAGATCCTCGCGACTCCTTGAAGTAAGGGTGAGCGCTCTCAGCAAACATATATGCAGCCTGATACCATTTGTTATCATGTGAGTATTATTTATGCTGCACCTTTTTATGCAAGGACATTGGCAAGGTCCTGCAGTAGGAATGCAGCAATGTCAGTATAGCTCCTGGTTATTTATTGTGAACTGTTTGCTAATGATCTGTCTGGTAATGAGCTGTCTGGTGAACAGCCAGTTACAGTCTGACTTCATGTAGGCCTGTTTGTTTGAAAGCGCTAGTCACAGTATCCCACCAGCGCATGATCTTTAGCGATTGAAAGCAGCCGGTGGTAAGTTATGCTCGAATAGGTCGCAGTTGTGCGGCGCTGGGAGGATGGAAGTTAGGAGCACTGTTTGAATGGTGATTGCTGTCAGATGCAAGCGGAGTGAGCTTAGTTTCAGGGTAGTTCACAGTACCTCAGTGCTTCAGGACATGGTTGAAATCCCTCACTTTGCAAAAAGAGAGCGAGAGAGGATCATCGCAGTTAGTCACGAAGGCTAGGTTGTTCATCAGTTCCCATGGCGTCCTCTTGAGATTCGAGGGCTCCGGTGTCAGCTAGATTTATAAATTCACGTCTTCTTGTTGGAATGTGCAAGATGGCTTAATCCATGGTATTGGCTATAGGAAGACATTATTTGGGGTTGCGCTATGTCCTGTGATTTTCAGACCTGACTTGGTTGTAAAAACAGTGGATTGTGGCAATGTGACATGGCGCTGTGGTAGGAAGTTGCCATTTCCTCAAGTGGCATCCACACTCCTCCCCACTCCCTTCCTATTTCTGACTTAAGATGATTAATGGCAAAGAACTTTACATCTTTTACATTTCCTTTTGGCAACTCTATAAAGGTGTTCTGTAATATGTTTGTAATCTTTATTATTATCACCCTTAGAGGTTCTACAGTTTTTATTTTAATTTTGTACCCCTTTCATGTACCTTTAAACATTTACATTTGATTACATTAATTGCAAAAGTTGTTAAGCAAGTCAAGAATTCTTCTTTCACATCTACCATCCATTTCTACAATAATGGCCCGATCAATAGTGAGTACAACCTTTCAGGCAATGGGGAAGGAGCGCAAGAATCAAACAAAGAGATTGTTAGATGGCGCTTTTTGAGGCAGAAGCAGCAACAGACCAGGAGCGGCGTGGTTCTGCCAAAACATTAGTGCAAGTGAAAGACCAACAAAAAGTAACCACTGAGGCAAAAGGACACCCTCTATGACCTGAAGGTGTCTCTCCAATTCTTGATTATAGAGGCATGTTTCTGCGAGAGAGCGAGCAAATAGAAAATGTGGATAAGTCTCTAGTTGTAAACTTATGCAGCAGGGAATTGTCCAATGTCAAAGTAGAAGTTCTGAAAATCGTAACAAAGATTCAGTGGTTTGTGTGTAAACCCCGTGTCGTGCACTGTACGGCGGCGGGAGGAAATTGGACTCTGGAGCGTACTCGCTATCAGGAAATGACAAGAAATATCGGAACCTCATAACGTTTCACACTCGACTGAACGGTAGTCGGTGTGTACTTAATCCTGTAATTAGGAGATAGCAACACGGGAGCCATTTGCTCAAATTGAAGGAGGACATAAGATTATATGACCAGCCGGGTCGGAAGTAGAACCGGCGGAGAGGTGAGAAGAATTAAGAGAAGTGGCGAGCCTGATAGCCCTGAAGAAGTCGCGGGGTAATCCCCTATTGACGAAACACGTGTTGGCTGGGCATTGTGAATTAAAGACAAAGAACTGAACACAACAAATTACTCTTTCTTGTGCAACGATTGGAGTTGCAATGTTTTGTTGATGAATGCATGTGCTAAGGATTGTTAGTTACCTTGGGAACGACCTCTGGGTCAAAGCTTGGAGGGTTTAGGGTGATTCCCCTCCCTTTGACCACCGCTAATGATTATAGCCTTTGTCACCGAAATAATACATAAATTTATGAGCGCCAGGAGTATCCTAGTACAAATAACACCCCAGTAGGACATTAAGCTTTAAATAAATGTTGGAAATTTAGCCATTTTTCTCCAAACATTGCCTCAGGAGTTCTATACAAATGCACAAATTTGTGTCTCAAATACACAATCTCAGTTTTGGTTTACATATTATTTCAACCAAGTAAAAGTTTCTAATTTCATTAGTCTGGGTCGCACACAGGAGAGCTGCTTACAGCTTTCTGTTCATCATCCACCACGCTGAGTGTCCTGTTTCTTCACATATTCAAAAGTACAATTAAGTGCTTGTAATCAATGCATTGCATCAAAGATATTAATGATTCATAGTAGAACGCTTCCATTCAGTTCTCATTAAATATGTTAAATCAGCCTTTTCACTAATTCCATTTGAAAATTCAGAACTTAAACATTTAATCCACCAGCCTTCCATGCATAGAAATAATATTTGCATGTTTTAACCTCTTATTGTGTTTTAACTAATTTACATATTTGGAATCTAAGCTGTGAAATTTAGTATAATTTTTCCGTGGAGTGTTTAGACATGCTGCCTTTCTACAGTATTAATTGCTTTCTGGCTTTTAATTTATTTTTGTTTCTTTTCTGCAGGCCGGTCCCAAAGCACCTTCACACCCCCGGCAGCAATGGACGCTGCAGCACCATCCAGTGCCGCATCTCCCACTCCGCACTCACCTCATTACTCCGAGACTGGAGCAGTTTCGTGCTGGTGGAAGGATATTCTTATGTCAAACTTATATACAGGTAAAACGCTGTACTGGTTTCATAGTACAGTGCCTTGCCAGTGCTAGTAGCATTTTGCAGTTTCTCACCAGAGGCCACCCTTTGTCAAGGACGCTTAACCCAAGGCTACAGCTACCAGTCTTTGTCACTAATACTAGCCCATTTGCATGCTGGGAATTGAGGCCATATGTGGCTCCATGTGCCTTGATTGAAAATGTAGCAGAGACTGATCAGCCTACCAGCAAGGGCAAACACCAGTGGGTATTACCGACAACCAGTCTGTCCCTTCAGAGACCTAGAGAAGGTCCTTGACATGTCAAAGAGTGAATTAGACAATGGGGGTTTTAGTTAATCAGTTGCTGTGCAGGAGTATTAGTGCTGAATTACAGTATCTGCCTGTGATTCTGGCTAATAATGCTTAGCTTTTGCAGGAATTAGAGAACTGGGATATGGGTTTTCTGAATTCTTGTGAGTCCTGAAGTCTCATCAGGGATGGTTCCTATCTCCCACCCCCTCCATGAGTCTCTGCCACTTTGGCACAAGGTTCCTTATAGGATTCCCTGGAGCAGTAGTCTGAGGTAGCCTCAGTCTAGTCTGAGGTTTGCTTTGAATTTGTGACGATCTCCTATTTGATGCTTTTCTCAGTGAGACCTCCAAGTTCCAGATACTGCACCACCCTTGAGTCTGTACCTTTAGCCAGAATAACTTCTTCAATCCTTAGATCTCTGATAGATGGTGAGCTTTATGGATTTTTCCTGATGCTCTGCAGTGACCAGCCAGTTCATAAAAAAGCCCTTGTAGGGAGGTACATTATGGAAGTCTTGACTGGAACTGTCTATCCATGCGCATCCTCGAGCGCTGCTGTGGGATGGAGCTTCAGTAAGTCCTTGGTCCTCTGATGTGGCATAGTCTCTCCTGTGAGATCTGTCGCTATGATGCTACATTGTCCCAATTGTAGGGTTTGAAGCTCCATTCATGTTTTTTCTTAATATAGTGGGGTTGATGTCCAGCACTTCAAGTGAAAGCTGGTGCTTTCATGTGTTGTTGCCCTCACGTGACCCTGTAATGTTCGGGTGTGGTATGACTTCTTCCGTGCAACCCTAATACTCCCCTGGTGGGGTTCTTCATGTGTGTCTTTGTGGCATTTGTGTGGAATGATCCTTTGTGTGAATCTCTAGAGCTGTGGGTTAGTGCAATCCCTGAACTGAGCGTATAAGGCTTTTCTGTTGTTGTAATCATTTTTTTCCTGCTCTTGTTTGGTGTGACCCCTCTTGTGAAAACCTAATACTTACTGTGAGTTCTCGCTTTAATCTTTGGGGCTTTGATCTAGCATGGCCTAACCTGTATCTCAGTAAAGTTTGTTGTGTGTCGTAATTCCTGGGAGTCCTTGAGATTTGTTGTTGTGCTTTCTCTGAGTGTCTGATGATCCGGCTGCTCATATAAATCCATGGAACTTCGGAACAGCTTGACTCCTTATTAGAGTTCCTAAAGCTCTGGTGTGCAGTGGCTTCCACATAAATCTATGTTGCGTTGGCATGGTGTGGTCCCGGAGTTCTGGGTCTAAATGTTTGGTATGGTATAATTCTTCATAAGCCATCCCTTGGAATTCCATTCTGATATTGTGTTCCCATCGTGAGAACCTACCGAGTTCTGGTGTTGTATTCCTCTTGTGTTCTGTGGCCTCTCTCTCAAACACCAACTCTGTTTGTATGGCCCCTTGTGATTCCTTTAAAATCTTGTCAGTCCCTTAAACTCTGGTGATATATTATGGCTTTTATGTCTGTGTTCAGTGCTCACTTTCTATAGCCCCTGTGAGAGGTACTTGGGCGCTGCATTGGTTGACCCGGAAGCTCTGTTGTGGCCTTCATCCTATTTCCTAATTTGCTGATTTAGTACAGTACCTCAACGGAGTCTGTAGAGCTTTGTTGTGGTCTGCCCCCTCATGTGCTTCTCTGTTGGGTTGGTGTGGTATGGTGCCTTGTGTTGTGCGTTATGGCCTTGCACAATTTGAGAACTACCATATGTTTGGCTCTCAGGATTTCTTAGTGGTAATATTCTCTCCTGTAAGTTTTGTAGCTGTAGTTGAGACCATTGTGGAGAGGGTTCCTCTCTGAGTTATTGAGCGATGGCTAGGGGTGATCCTTCTGGGTTTTTCAGTTTTGGGGTGAACTAGATAAAGGGGAGCATGGCATGGACAATCCTTGGGACTCTTTCAGGAATCTGTGGAATAATTGTTAATATATGTTAATTGCATAGCTGATAGTGTCCCTCATTTTTGAATGATTGAATGTCCCTCACTTTCATTGATTGAATGTCCCTCACTTTCATTGATTGTTTCCGTCACTTTTCATTGATAGTGTGGCCACTGCTAATCAATTATTATTTACCCCACTTTTCAATGACTGACTATCTCCCACTTTCAATAGGTGTCCACAACTTTCATGGATTGTTTTCATTGATAATGTGCTTCCTGGAAATATTGTATTCACACGATTCAATCATTGTTTCCCCTTACTTTTCAGTAATTTCATGTCCCCCACTTTTCCGTGAGTGCATACCCCCCAACTTTACAATGATTGTCCCCAACTTTTATTTGTGCGCTTCACTTATTAGTGATGTTTTCCATTTTTGAATGATTGTCCTTCCCTTTCCATTGATTGCCCCCCTTGTTTAATTGTGTCCCCCACTTTTCAGTGAATGTGCCCTTTTTTTTTTTTTTTTACCTTATGCGCCCCCCCCCCCCCACCCTTTCGTGTTCTATGAGTGTCCTTACTAGTCATTGATTGAATGTCCCTCACTCTTCTCTGCACAGTTCTTCGGATCAGCTGCCTTCTTCGTTCTACATTGTCAGGCTGATTTCCAAAGCCCCCTGTATGGTGCTGCGGCTTGGATTCCCCATTGGCACACCAGCACAGGCAAGGAACAAGGTAAGTCTGCGCCCACATTCTGTGCTATCCTGCAGCTAAGAGAGAGCATACTGTTCAGGAGGCCATAAGGCTGAGGGGGCCACAGCGCTCCGACTGGGGGGATTGAGGTAGTTTCTCATTGCTATCCTGGGGTCCATCCAGCTATGGATCTGTAAATTGGACCAAGGACACCATTTCATAGTCACTCATGAGCTTAGAACTCCACAATCCGCCAACTGCATCCCATGAACTTATTTCCAACACTGATGCCTGAGCCCCCACAGAAGAGAAGCCACCACCATAAAGTCGGGAACACAAACCACTCATTTCCTTACAGAAACAATAGATGAAGACTTTTCACTTAACCGTGAACATGCATTGGCAAATTCAGCGAATTTGACAGTTCGAAACTCCTTGTCCATTGTTCAGGTGGGGTGGCTTTAGCCACAGGGGGCAGCGTCCCTCAAAGTCCTCTTGTGGTCCTGCAAAAGTCCAGTCACCACTGGACTTCAGGTCACCAGGCACAACAAAACCATCCTGCCCATTTGAGGCACATCAGAGCGTATTACACTTGAGAGAGAAAAAAGAGAGATTAAATCAAACTTTGCTCTTTCAAGCTGGTTCAGAAACTGAAGGGTCAGGCACACAGTAGACTCTTTGGTCAGTGTGCGTATGCTCAGTACTAATTGTATGTGTTTCTCTGGGTAGAGTCGTCAGTTCCCCGTGTAGGTCGTCCTATCCTGCAGCCCATGGCACTTGGAGTGAGGCGACAGAGTGTTCTGTGTCATCTAGTTATTGATGCAAATTGTCTGTAAGCTTCTATTTGTCCGTGGGTAGTTTAAAGTGGGATGAGCGTGGTGATGGGCACAGTGTGGCCTAGGTCCATCTCTAGAATTACTGGTGCATGATCCAATATCCCTCCCTCCAATATCTTACAGTCTCTCAGCAGAACGAGTGTTGGGTGGTTCAGGAGAAAGTAGTCAATTCTTGAGCACATCCTCTGCACACTGGAAAGAGAGTGGGACGCTGCGGGTCTGTCAAGCCATTAATCCTAGATGATATCTATCAATATTACTCAACCTTTGGAGCTTACTTTATCAACTAGACCTAGCCTGCCACATAGAGCTCTAAGGCTAGGTTCCAGTATCTTCCCACCACTACCTTTGTACAATCAAATTCTGTGAGAATTCTAGAGAGGGTCGAGAAAAAGTTGGCCATGTTGTGGTTAGATTTATAGATGGAACCCATTACCAAAGTCGTATCCATTGTTTTTAGTTTGGCAAACACATACCTACCCGTCTTTTGCCAAAGTTTTCTGTGTGGTGTATTAGTGCTTTTTTTATAAGTTGGCAACACCACACTTTTTGGGCGAAGACGATGCACTGGATGTTGTCTACTAGTACTTCTACTGCTAATCACTCTACCAACCCAGTCCCTTTCTAATTTGTCTGACTCTATTTGTGATAAATGTGTCACCTGTAGTAAGGCAATATCAGGGTATTTTGTGGCTATATGAGCGAGTGCCGCCTTCCATTTGATATAGTGAGGCAGACCGTTTGTTTAATGATAGCATGCAAGGGGGCACCAGAGAGCCATGCAGCAACATGGCCGCTGCCTAATGTGGCTGTGCTGGCCAAGATAATCTGGCAAGATCCCCATGCTGGAGGGTTCGTGGCCTTCAACCACCTAGCTGCTGCAGCGTGGGAGGGCATCTTTGACCAGCCAGTAGATCGGAATTCAGCTTCGGAGCAGCGTCCTTGTGGAGAGATGGGATGATGTGGCCTGCTTAGGCCCGGTGGCCCTCCAGTAGATCCCACCTACATGCAGAGCCCTGGATTTCACCTACCCGCGGCCCGCTAGAGCCTGGCCTCGCTCTGAAGCCCCTTGCTGAGGCTAGTCAGCAGTCGGGCTGGTGATCGTGCAACTGATAAAGGACAGCAATCACTGCCCCGGTGGCCATCCTACTTGGACTGAGGGACAGTGACCCATTTGTCGCTTGTTTGGGCGCACCCGCTGATGAGTCCATGTGGACGGTACCCGACGGTTCTGGGAATCACTGGCCCCAGGGGAAACTCCATCGAGCCGTGGTCGGCACATAGGACGCCGGAACTGAAGAACTATGCCCGGTGGCAAGAGACACTCGGGCAACACTACAGGCTCCTGGGTCTGCTCGTGTCCCTCTCGATACTACAGTGGTGTGGTGGGACCTGGCCTGTGTGCACTGAAGCTGCCAAGTCTACCTCACTGGACCCCTCACCCCCTCACTTGCTAGACCTTCTGCCTTATGTTTGCAATGGGCAAGCATGACCGTAAACAGCCAAAGCTCACCTTCCAGGCCAGACGAGACGTGGGTGCGACAGACGCGAATTCTGAAGCTCAGCAGCGAGGGGTCACTGGCGAGATCTCTTCTCTTCCCTCCTTGATCAGGACACTAAAGTAATGTTTGTGGACTTAAAAAAATAGCCTCCATGCAATAGACGCAAAAATCGACATGCTCGCCAAATATGAAGGAGCGATTGGAAAAGCATGGTAGACACATTGACCAACTTCAGACGTGAGTATCGGAGGTGGAACATGCCCACCAATGAACACCTCTTGAGGTTGGAAAAAGTTCAAGAGATCATAAAAAATAAAAATGAGGATTTGAATGCCAGGTCCCAGCGGAATATTCTACGAATACTTGGGGTTCCAGAGTCAACCAATATGGACAGAATGGATACCTATGTTGAGGACATGCTACACTCCTTGTTTGGTGAGGTCCTGTCCCCAGTGTTTGCATTTGAGTCAGCCCACCGATCACTGGGCCCTCATCCCCTGCTTGTGGCCCCTGCGCGCTCGATAGTGATATGCCTTCTTAACTACAAAGACATCATCTTGAAACTGGCTTGGGAGTGCCGAGATGTCCAATATCCGGGAAATACGATTTTGCTTTATCCGGATTTCAAGCTATTAGTGACAGCAGCCCGCCTTTAATTTCTCCCAGCTAAACACCTACTTCACAAGGCTGAGGTGCAATACTCATTGATTTATCCTGTAAAATTGCACGCTGAAGCTCACAGCTTTACTGATCCTAAGGTGGCTCTGAAATTTTCTTGCAAGATCGTTCTCTCCTGGGAGGCCTGCTCTAATTCATCGAAAGCCACCGCAGGTGGTAATTTTAGTGACAATGACTGACTTGGACCCTGCTCAACCACCGCCGAGTGATGAGGAAACCTGGAATACTGCGGATTTGCCTGCCGTCTGTGCCCTGTCGGATCCCGGCTGGAACCCTGGCGCCCTACCTGATTATTGGCCACGTTGCCCTCTGTTTTTTGCTTACTATCTCTCTTGGCCACCCAGCCTGCTATTGCTAGGCTGTACGCTAGGCCTCCTGGCAACCTGAGGGATGTAGTCCTATATTTTCTTCGATTGTTTCTGTGTTTGGGAGGGAGGGAGGTTGCCTATTGATGGTTCAACCAGTTGTGGAGGAGGGTTGAAGTCGGTGGAGGGAGGCGGGACTTAGTTGTTGCTTTCATTATTTCTATGTTCCTGCAGAACATACACACACACCTGCAAAATTTGACCCATTTGTTGCTCCCCATCATGCCCAGCGCACCCAGCATAGACCGCACAGCCAGACTTTACAATCGCTTACACTGAGATGAATACCCTTAAGTGTCTTACCTGGAACATTAGCGGATTAAATGATCAGCGTAAAGCTAGCTGGTGTTTGCTTATCTTCGCCAACATTGCATTGACATTTGTTACCTGCAGGAACTTCACCTAACTAGCACCTTAAATCCTCATCTGCGTGCTGGCTGAATCGCCCAAACACACATAGCGGTTTACTCTAGCTATACACAAGAGGTCTCCATTCTCATGCGCAAAAGTCTGCAGTGGCGTACAAAAACATCCATATGTGATAAACAAGGCAAATATGTAGTTTTACATTGCACACTTATGGGCTGACCATTCACTCTGGCCTCTGTCACCAATGTTGACTGTCCCGCTCTCTTTATAGAACTATGGCAATGGATCTGCAGCAACTGTCCTGTGGGGGGGGGACTTTAATGTTGTACTCGACCATAACCTAGACCGATGCAGAAGCATGAGACGGCCACACCCAGGAGCAGCTGCTCAATTATACTTCACAATGGAAGACCTGTGGAGACGCACACATGCTCCCAGGACAGAGATGGTACTTGTATGGGTACCACACACAACACCTGGTCCAGGATTGACTACTTGCTGGCAAAGAAAGCTGTTGTCCCTGGTTGAGGACCATTGAGTACCTCCCCAGGGCACTCTCTGATCATTCACCGGTCCTCCTTGAACTCACCCTCCCCTGTACTCCTGTACGGGCACTCTGCTGGTGACTCCCCGCTAATGCCTTCCGAGACCGGATATTTCATAATGAGATCTGATCAAGTATTATAGAATATTTCTCCCATAACGCCCAATCAGTGACCTTGGCTTCCACATTATGGGAGGCTTTCAAAGTCTTCATTCAAGGCATGTGTATAACCAAGGAGGCTGGGGATTGAGAGCGATATGAATGTTGCTTGCCAGTCTCTAATCCCATATTCGCGCCCTCATTCTCGCCTTCTTTGCATCAGGAGAAGCAAACATCTTCCCTCCATCAGGCTAAAGCTCAGCGTATACAATCGGAAGGCAATTTGAGAAACACATTATCTTGGCAAAGAGGATTGTTACTATGAGGAGGGAGACCGAGCGGGAAACTGCTGGCTAAACTGGTCTGCCGACCCTGGGCCAGTGATTACGTCACAGAATTACTCGATGACCAGCAAATCCCGCATTCTGATCCAGAGGGCCTCAAATGTACCATGACAACCTTCTATGCCGACCTCTGTAACTCAAAGATAGCCCATGGCCCAGCACAACTGGACGAGTATTTGGATTCTGTTCAACTCCTTTGGCTGGAGAACGCCCACCGGCAGAATCTCGAAGTACCGTTTTCAGTTGCCAATATAGTGCAGGCGATACAAGGTATGCCCGGTGACAGGGCACCAGGACTAGATGCCCTGACGTTTGCCTTTTTCAAAGAGTATGCCCAGATCCTTGCCCCTCACTTCCTGGCTGTGTACGATGAGGCTCTATGGCTGGCTAGCATACCCCCCACGTTGTACAAGGCAGATGTCACCATTTTGAAACCTGGGAAGCCTCACAACCAGTGCAACCCCTATCACCCTCCATCACTGATCAATGTGGACAATAAAATCCTCGCTCCTCTCCTCCTCAGCGCCACTAAGACATTCAGTTCCTTGGAATGGCCCTCCTTATTCCAGCTGCTGAGGCGATTGGGATTCATCCTCCACTTTATCAGCTTGATCAAACTCATTTCACGTCGCGCTGTGCTAGGCTGCGCATCAATGACGACTGTACGGCTCCCTACCTGATTATCTAGGGGAACTAGACAAGGTTGCCCCTTCTCACTTATCCTTTTTAGGTCTCGCCTGAGCCAGCGCATGCGCTGCTCTTTAGGTCTCGCCTGAGCCAGCGCATGCGCTGCTCTGCGAAACATTTAGTTAGTGGGTTTTCAAAGTGCTACCAGAGGCTTTTGCTGGCCTCAAGCTTGCGGTTACGCACGCGTGCACGCGCGCAGCCGCCGCCATCTGCCTTTCTTTCATGGCTCATTAAGCCTTACAGCATGCTCCTCCACCCCCCGCGCGCGCGCCTCGCTCTGCCTCTCTGTCTTGCTCGCCCCTCCCCCACCACAGAGCGCGTCTCGCGGCCGCGCGTCTTAAACCAAACCACTCTGGACTACTAGTGAAGATATTGCTGCTTTAAGAGATGTCTACATTATTTCTGACGTTTTTCACAATAGCAGGTTTGTGTTCACTGGAAAGGTCACTGAATTGGCACAGTATAGCGCCTGCTGCTGCAATGCATGAGAAATAGCGCTCACGGTATGTCTCACCCATTTATGCCTTGTTTGTTTGTGCCTTCTTCACTGCAGAGCAGCAGAAACGGCTTAATAGCCTGGCAGGTATGAAGTAGATGTCGGCTACACAGGGTTTGCTTGTGCTTGTATGGGGTGTATTGTGATAGTCTCCTAGTATACCTTTAGCAAACACTGTCAGATAGGACTGCAATGACGTAAGAAATCCGACGCCCGGGGCGCTTTCTCCTCACAAAGGCAGTCAAAGAATTGAATTTCTCTTGACCATCATGAAAAATGTTCAAGGTTATTTCTGTGGCTCCTTCTAATTGTCAGCATGCTAGGAGCTGTAACATCAAACTCCCCCTCCCCTTCCCCCCGGATGGGAAACTACGCATCGTTTTCCTGCTCTGGTAACGGTTTTCCAACAGAATATCTTGGATTTGGCTAAAAATAGGAGCAGGGAAACATGCCAGCCATGTTTCCCCATCAGGTCCTTATTCTGATGTTAAAAGCACTTTCTACAGTTTCTTTTCGTTTTTTCTTCTGTGCACAAACACAGCTCCCCTTGCCGTCCCAGTGGCATCGCTTAGTGTGTTCATGCAGTTATGTTACATGTACCACGTATTGGAGATCTCGAGAACAAAAGAAAATGGGCATATTTGAAAACTGGATTCTGTTCTTTGATAATTGAAATCTAAAATGGGTTGTGGACACTTTGATAGGGCACATTGGTGGAGTAGGTTAACGTTATTGGCTACGAGGGGCTTTGCAATACATGAAGTCTGAAGTTCCTGTGTTGCAGGGTAACATATTGAAGCTGCTACATGCATCGAGTGGGTTTAATAATCCTGCTAAAGGGATAAATGGGTAACCTCCCAAAAGTATAATCTCAATGCTGCATCCTCCTGAGGCTGATAAAATGAGTAACAGTGTGATATGTAACATTAAACCAATCTTCAACACTCTAAGCCACTTCAGTTTGTGGTTTATTCTGAATGCATCCTAAACAAGCATTGGCATAGCCAATAGGTCTCGCCTTTGGGACCTTATAAGTGTTTAGCCATGCAACACTTGATGTTGTTGCACCAAGGATACTGTGCTGGATAACTAAACACTTATAAGGTCCCAAAGGCGAGACCTATTGGCTATGCCAATGCTTGTTGCTATTGCGATGGAATCCTTGGCGGCCCGCTTATGCCAACATACTTTTCACAGATGACTCGCCTTCCATACCAGACGTATCTTAGTCTCCATGTATGCGGATGATGTTACCCTATGTCTGCGGGAATCTCAAGCTAAGATATCTCCAGTGATTCGCAAAGTCTTCTGTTTTTGCGGCCTTACTGGCATCCATATAAACTGTTTCAAATCATTTATCTTTCCTACTGTGATGTTCTGGTTCACTCCCGACTACCCACTACAGTGGACTGATGGTCCAGTTCACTTTCTAGGTATATGCATTAGCAAAGATATTCATAAAATTTGGAAAACTAGCTATGACACGCTGATGATGTGGCTTGAGGATCAAGTTCCGGCCTGTACTCACTTACCACTATCCATGGCAGAGAGAATTGCCATTGCCACGATGCTCATCCTTCCAAAATTCCTTTAACTGTACATCAACATTCCTATAACCCTTCTGACACACTTCTTCCGTAAACTCTGTGTGCAACTTACCTTTGAGGAGGATGGACTATGTGCCTCAGACATGTAACTTTACTACTACTGCGCACAAGCGCAATTTGCACATTTCTGGTTACACCCAGCTGTCTTCCAGCCACAATTGGCCATTGAGTTGACTAATGTGACCCCCTGCCAGTTGGCTGCTGCGTTATATTTGCCTGCTCGCCGCCCCTGCTTAAATAGACACTGTAACCTGCACAGCTTGGGACAGGCTGCGCCTACGTGCCCTCTTAAATAACCATACACGCTAAAAAATCCACGGAGTGGTCACCCACATCTCCAGACGGCAGCAGATGAAGGAGTGTGCCCTTAATTGGCCCAGTTACGACTCCTTACGCTAAGTGATTTAAACCCGGACAGGCCATTCCTTTCAGTGCAACACATCTTAGCACTCCCACAGCATAGCCCACTTGACGTTTTCACATTCTTCAGATTCGGTGCCTTCAATGAGAATTTCCTTGCAGTCCCTACTCTTTCATGCATTGGACGTGTTACAGATTAACCCATCTCCTCGGAAACTGATCACATGCTTATTCGTGACCCTGCAAGACAAGTTTGCCATATGCACCCCCAAGGCCTTCTAGCCGACAGATGCCCTGCTGGCCACAGAGATGCATGATCTGCTGAACCCAGTGGCTTCCTGTAACTGTGTTATGATGTATTGTGCTATAATTTATAACTGCTGGCAGTCTTACTGCATTGTCACTTAATCTCCTTGTTTCCTTAGCGCTGATACTATTATTAGGCTGGGGCAGTGCTGTCATGACTCTAATGGGTTGTCAAATGTATATATGGTGGGCTAATGTGGAGTGCGGGCGCTGGAAGGTGAAGTCAGGAACAGTAGTCTGCTAGTGCAACAGAAATGTAACTTTGTATGGTATGACTAGGTGAAGCCCAAAAACTGGCATAATAAACTTTTCATCATTTAAGAGCACCTTCTATTGATGCCAGGTCAGGTGGCTTAGTGGTCTAATGTGTCCACTGTCTTGACCTGTGTTCGACCTCACAGTCACACGTTCAAAACCTGGTGGGTCCACCCAGTCTTTCATCCTTCTGAGGTCAATAAACTGAGTACCATTGAGTTGGGTAACAAACTTCTGTTATTCTGTGCCAAGATACTCTTGGGTGAGTGTGCGCTTTACAAATACACGTTATGTTATGATTAACTATCAACAGGTGTGGAATAACTGAGAAGATCGGCCACATGCCGCTGGCCAACAGAGCACTTTAATCTAGTCCACCACGGCGAGTCCTGTATGGATACATACTGTAACCGCCTTTTGACATCAAACAATTGCAATCAGATATGGGATGATAGTAACTAAGTCCATCCCAGCAGATCTCTGATCCATGTTTTCCTCCAACCTACGCCTGGATCATAAACATTAAACTTAAACAAAATATCTCAGAATGGACAACTCAGTGCAGTAACCAGCTAAGTAGGCTATGAACATAAGAAATACCATAAATTGATCTGCAAAGCTGCTCAAAGCTGCCACTGAAAACAATAAACTTCGCGCCTGTTTCTCACAGCTCTTCATCCATCATAATGCTAAGCGATGCATCCCATGGCCCGATAACCGCACCTCGTGGTCCTCACGTTTGACATGGAAACACTTCCCACTTAGGATCAAAACAAAGACCACACCCTTCCAACCACTCACCACACATAGTGTAGGGTGCTACCCATGTAAGCAGTCTCTTCAGCACCCCATATAGGGGGGATAGTAAGCACTATATAAATGTTGCAATACAATACAACTAACCTCTTTATATGGGCGAGCTTTCCTCCAAGCACCCAGCCCACCCAACACCTATTGGACAACTAGGTCTTAATAATGACAGTCCCTGGGGTTTGTTCTTCTCACAGGTAGCATCAACCATGCGTAAAATAAGAGTTCCGGCACAGCAGAAGTATGCCTCAAAATCAGACCATTATAGAGTCCCCATTGAGCAAAATTTAGTCTCTCACGATTCTGCCTTCCTGCCAGGATTACGTATCCTAATGGACAGACATTACCTGGCAATTTTCTGTAAGTGAGGCTACTCTCTCACCTCCTGACCTGTCCTCCACTGGTTTCCGGTGAGACCTTGAGTGGTGATGGAGACTTGGCGGCGTCTCTGAGATGCGTCTTGAAAGGGTTCCTTAGGTCTCTGTTCTCCCATTTTTTTCAAAGCAGTCTTCAGGCTCCGTCTTGGAGATGATGTTAGCTGTGGTGTCCCTGTCGTCTGAGGGGCTGAGCATCTCTTTCGGTTGATTTGATCGGGGCTTCTGGTGGTCGAGTTGTATCCATATACATGGTATCCAGTAAAGCCAGAAATTGTTCCAAATCATCCTGTTCATTCTCTATTTGTGACATGAATCATGAGCAACACTGTGAACGGTTCCAATAAACCCTATTAATTGTCCAATTTTTGGTGCATTCACTCTTCCATGATGCAGAAATACTTGAGAGCACTGTCCTCTTAGAGTTCCTGCTGGTGTACTTACGACCTCTGTCCCCACTACTTCATGATGATTGAGTAGGAGGCAACCACCTCTGTTGGGGCAGAATTTCATGCTGCGTTGTTTAATGTTGCATGGCACTCTCCATAGTACTCTCTATCAGGTTCATCCCTTGTTAATGCCGCAGTCAGAGCATGCACTTCTGTCTCTCAATAATCATTATTCGTCTTAGCTCCACTGATGCAGGCGCAGTGTTGATGGCCATCACCTCACCCGTTCTTCACTGTATTCCGCGTCCGTGAAGAGTCGCCCAGGACCACTGAAGCCTTGCGTATCGCCCTGGTAGCACACAGGCTAGGAGCTAGGACTACAGGCCTATTCATTGTTGTGGCCAAAGTATAAAAGCTGTGCCTGCCTTGATCGTACCACTCACATCTTTGCTTCTGCCCTCTAACCTGTTGGGCCTGACCGCCTCACAGTGGCCAATTGATGTTTGGGTGCATTATTCAGGGCACAACGTGTGGCTACCATACTACAGAGCTCCCCATCTGGATCCTGAGCAGGATCTCCGAAGCAGGACGTTTTCCACTAGTAGTTTGCTTTCCTGGATCTGGGTAGTGTCAGGCCTCCCAGCCTGTTCGCCATAGGTCTACAGGACTGTCTCATCATAGGCACCATCCCCCCAGTAGAACATGTCTCAGTGCCCCTTGCACACCGGCAGCACCTCCCTTCGACCTTGAGGTGCCTTGAGGCCCAGGGACAGAGGATTTTGAAATTAGGTGTTGGGTGGGAGGAGCATCTCAACGGGACCCGGCCCGTTGAGATGCTCCCCCCGTGGATGTGACCAGGCTCCTCCCCCTCATTGTTGACTATTGAGTTCTGAGCTCTTTGGCCCCACACTACCTCCCTGAGGAGCCTTGGACTCCTCGCTACCCTGAGAGTCGAGCACAAGAAGGGTTGTTGTTTACCCAGTTTGCAGAATCATTGTAGGATGGACCGTACGGCACCAGTGGATAACTAACTCTCACCACCTGACTGCCCTGTGGCTCACTGAGCTGGGTCTGACATGCATGTATTGGTTTGTTATATTGAATGCATCCATATGGCGTTTGTAGAAGATTTTCCCCGCAGAGACAGCTTTAGGTATCTCTCCCATGACTGATAAGGGCTCATTGAAATCAATCTAAATGTAGTACGGTGCCGGAACCTACAGGCCTGTGACACTAATATTAAATAATCTACTCTTTGACTGAACAGTTATATTAATTCATATCCTCAGTCCACAGCGTTTCAAATGCGCGTCTAGAATTCTCAATATCTGAGGGCCCAAAAATCATCCTCATTTCTACTTTTGGTGATCGGTGAGCAACTGCAAAAAGCAAGCACATTTTCAGCATCTCTGGGCTTATACACTTCGTGGTTTTAACCTTTCATACAATTGGGTGTAATAATTGAATCGTCTGTTCAGTGAATGTCTCAATCCATGCTCTTCTTATTCTTTTCTTCGGTCTGATTTGTTTGCAAGTAGGAACAGCATGACTGAGTAAGTTGTCTGAGAGCAAATGAACAAATGATATAGACATTTTCTAGAATTGACATTTGAAAATTAAAAATTGTCGACAGAGTAAGCCGATTAATCCTCAAATCTTCCAAATATTACAGGTCATCTAGTAAGTTCACAGGGAACTTGTATAACCGCAAGCCTTCCTTGCCTGACCCTACATGCAATCCTATGTGCTCCCTGCTCTTATTCCCTTTTCTTCTTAACTTGCATTGATGTGTCTTTTTTTTTTTTGTCCTCTTTGCATCTGTTTAACTGTTCGCAGGTAACCCCTCTGCTCCCTCTTTTCTCTTTGTTGCCTGCTGCTCCCAAACTCAATCCCCTGATTTGTCTTCTCCATTTATGCATCACTCTGCTTCTCATCTCTGTGCTCATGATGTTAGTGGATCGGGCCTCAGCATCAGGATGATCCATCTTTTCCACTCCCCTCTCTTAAACTTTAGTCAGTGGCTTCTGCTGGGACTTATTTCAAACTCCTCGGTCTATAGAACTCAAACTTACTTGCAGGTCTAACCTTTGTTATTTATGGAGATGGTCCTTCTCATTCATTGCCTCCTTCCTTTCCTCCCGTGTTCAGATTGTGGAGGTCCTTCGGATACAGATACTGAAGCTGCGCTTCCCCCACCGTGTTCAAAGTAAGGAGGCCACACCAAAGGTCAAGAGGAAAGTGTTTGGGAGCAGCTCTCCCTCCAAGTCCCCTCCACTGCCCGGTACTCCTCCTGCCTTCTCAGATCGACCTTGCCTTGTTGTGCTGCAGAAACCGTTGGAAAAACTACTGATCAGGTTGGTTTTATCAAATGTATAATAAGCAAGTTCGAACTTGGGTTGGTCGTGAAGTGCTTGAAACCTACAGTGTTTGTCCAGGTTCTTGGAATGACGTGTTGCACGGAAGCCTCTTGGAGGCACTTTTTTTAGAGTAAGTGGGAAGTTAATGCCATGTGTCCCCCTCCATCTAAAGAATCGGCTCCTGAGTGACTGGTGAGGAGAAGGCTCCCCATGGTGGTTGAGGGCTTGTTAGCTGCTTTGTGTTATTCCCACCTTGTCAATGTTCTGCCACTGAACCTTACTGTTATTTATCCACAACAATGAGCGCCTTGGGTTAACTCCTTCCATAGAACCAACAAGTAACTAATGAAGGTAAAGCCAGCAGTTCAAGGCAGTCATAATATGGTGCACCAAGGAAAGAGAACAAGTAAGCAGAACACTGAAACACAGCAGCCAAATGCCGCATTGTAGTCGGCGGGGAGAACATGGATGGATGCAGAAGGTTTAGGAGGTTAGACATAACGGAGAACTAGAAGGGGAGAATAAATTGAAATAAGGCGGAAACCTTGAGGCGGAGTGACCTCGCTAGAGGCAGCACATAGGATTTCTTTGACTCTGCTAGACGAGTCAGTTACAGCAGGAGCGCCTGGTAAAGGGCTCCATATTCTGCCTTCCTACCTACTCGCGCACGCTGGCCTCACTGTTTCTGTGTGCACTCGCTGTCTTCTTTCCAAGATAAACGCCTGTTTTTAGACTTACTCAATTTTAAAAAGGAAATAAGCACATTTGTTTTTTTAAAATACGCACACTGTGTACTTACAGTTTTACAGGGTTGCTCAGAGGGGGGCCTCCCCGGTCCACCACGCATTGTTCCGTTTGAGTGGAGGGAGTGTTGCACTACCCGGAAGTGACGTGCAGTTACCAGGTCAGCTGTTTAGCTGCCTGGAACTACAAATTCACATGCCCTGGCCGACGCGCAGCGGGCGCGCCACCGGCGCGCCGAAGGCGCGCCTAAGGCAAGCCCGTCTGCGCCCGTCCGCGCCTGGTCGCCGCCAGGAGCCAGAAACCCTGCTGGTACCTCTTTAAATCCAGCAATTAGTCCCAAGCAGCGCATCAGCTTCACCAGTCAAGAGCTAACGTCCATTAGGAATCACATACGAGCTCCCGTGATGCACATTAAAGCGAACTCCTGTACCCACAAATTCCCTAAATCAGTGGAAGGTCCCCTTGCATGCACTAACTGCAGATTCCAGAGTATCTCACCCACACCATCGACTGTCCTTAACAATCCCCGCAGATCAGGTGAAAATAAGGTAAGCTGGGACTGTTTTTTGGCAAATGTCCATTCACTCCCTAAACACGCCATTAACATTTGGGACTTGCTTTCTTCTTCTCCAGACATTGGATTTATAACGGAAACATGGATGAAACCATCTTCATCCCCAGCAATTGCCATGGCAATCCCAGACGGATATCGTATTTTGAAATTAGATAGACCACGCAGGGTAGGAGGAGGGGTAACCATTATTCACAAAGACTCGATCAAAGCTACTTTATTAGATCATCTTAGCAATGATAAAATTGAAATTCTGGCATTCAGATTAGATCTTCACGCACAGTTGAGCTGGAAGGGAGCTCTTGTATACCGCCCCCCGGGACCACTACTCGATTCCATCACCCTCTTATTAGACCTGATTGCCCCACATCTAATATCCTCCAATAAATTTCTTTTACTTGGTGACTTTAATGTTCATAGTGAGAATCCAGAAGATCCCAAGGCCTCTGCTCTCCTGTCCGAGCTCGCGTCATTAGGACTCACAAAAATCAACGAGGTGCCGACGCATATTGCAGGTCATGCTTTAGACCTGGTTTTTTCTAACTCCCCTCACATACTGTATAAATCTACCACCCCTCTGACCTGGTCGGATCATTCCACCATTGCATTTGATCTAGAGGGCCCCGCCGCCTACAAATGCACGGAAAAACCCATTACGCGAGCCCATAGACAGTGGCACAAATTGACACCTACACTTTTTAGAGAAACCTTTATCCCTCCATACTTTTCATCTTCAGACACGGTAGAGAAACGATTAGCGGATTTTCAGGACGCATTACTAATCACTTTAGATGAACTAACCCCCCTGAAAAGCTCATCAGTGGCCCCAAGCGTCCTCAGACTCCATGGTCAGACCTTCGATCCGAAAAAGTCGATGCAAAAAGATAGAGCGTCAATGGCGCAGATCCCAGACACCTTCTGATAAAGTAAAATATAAAATTGCCATAGACTCCTACCATAAAAACATCAAAGCTGCTCGAAAAAAACATATAGCAGACCAGCTAGCACAAGCAAATAACACCTCTAAAGCTCTTTTCCAAGTACTTAACTCCTTCATTAATCCCAAAGCTTGCATTCAGGAAGATGCACCAACCCAGTTACTCTGTGATAACATTGTGGACTTTCTTACACAAAAGATTGATAACCTCTACAATAAAATTACTACTACTGTCACTAGCACTAGGGATGAACCAACTGCAGAATTACCCTCTGACTCATATAATTCTCTCACTTTGAAAGAATTTCCTCTGTTCACTATTAAAAGTACAGAAAATGTATTACAATCTATCAAATCTGGATCCCCTAAAGATTTAATTCCATCTAAAATCTCCAGAGGTCTAGCAGCAGAGTTGGCTGCACCCCTGTGTTCCATTTTAAATAGTTCAATTAAAGAAGGCAAGCTTCCCTCTGAGTGGAAAGCTGCCCAGATAATGCCTATTAGGAAAAACACCAAACTGCCCCCTGATGTAATTTCCAACTATCGTCCCATTTCACTTCTCCCTCTATATAGTAAAATACTGGAAAAACATATCAATACTCATCTTTCCACCTTTATAGAATCATCAGACTGTCTTGACCATTCGCAGTCGGGATTCCGTCCTAAGTACAGTACCGAATCAGCTCTGGTCAATGTCATGGATGATATTCGAATGCATGCGGATGCTGGTCGAGCAGTGATTCTTATACTGCTCGACCTCTCCGCAGCATTCGACACCATCTCACATCAGATTTTGTTGGAGAGATTACGGGCTATAGGAATACAGGACAATGCACTAGACTGGTTAACTGACTTTTAAAGGGAAGAACACAAACAGTTAACCTTGGCCCCTTCAAATCTCAGACAAGTATGGTAACAAAGGGTGTGCCTCAAGGCTCTTGTCTCAGCCCTTCATTATTTAATATATATGTAGCCCCACTCGCAGCACTCTTAAGAAAGATTGGATTTACTCCCATCTCTTACGCGGACGACACACAGCTCCTTCTCTCTTTCGATAAAAACACACCCAACATCAAGAGCATTTTTGCAAATGGCATGAAAACTATTACATCATGGATGAGTAATAACTTTCTGCAGTTAAATGCAGATAAAACTGAAATAATGCTATTCAAAGACGCAGTGACCAGATGGTCACCGTGCTGGTGGCCAGAAGAGCTGGGACCAGCACCATCCCCTAAAGTAGTGGTTAAGAATCTGGGCGTGCTAATTGATAGCAAACTTAATTTGGATGACCATATTGCTACTACTAAACGGACATGCTTCCATGTTCTCAGCCTGCTCCGTAAGGTTTTTCACCTTCTCCCTTCTTCAACACGAAAAACCTTGATACATGCAATGGTCCTTAGCCGACTGGACTTCAGCAGTGCTTTGCTGATCTCCGCTAAGACAACTGCCTTGAGCAGTTTACAAGTGGTCCAGAATACGGCGGCCCGTTTGGTAACCAGTGCCCCCCCCCGAACTCCCTCAGGTCCCCTGCTACATAAATTACACTGGCTGCCTATACGTAAAAGAATAGAATTCAAAATTGGTTGTTTGGTTTTCAAAGGCCTTAACAAAATGGGACCTAAATATCTAGCAGACAAACTGGTTAGATATACACCTTCGCGCACCCTTCGATCAACAGATAAGGGCTTTCTTACTGTCCCGCGCATAAAACAAACTAGGCTAGGAGGCAAAGCATTCTCCTACATAGCCCCACAATTATGGAACCAGCTACCTCTGGATATCCGCCAATGCACTAATTACCTAACTTTCAGGAAAAAACTTAAAACTTCACTTTTTTAGTTTCTCGTGCCTCTCTAGCCGCCATTAGCGCGGAGATACCCCATCCGGGGTGATTCATGCGCTTTATAAATGACATAAATAAAATTAATAAATTGAAATGAGCCAAGAATTGCGTGACAAGTCCTTGTAGAGCAAAGTGGCATACTGGGGGTTGAGAGATGTAAGGAGAGGAAGAAGGGACCATGGAAGTACAAGGGGAAGAATCTGAAGGGGTATAAAGGAAGACCGAGGAAGAAAGAATAATAATGAGAGCCACGAGCTGAGAACTCAGAATGATGGACTTCGATTAGAAAGGAGCAAGAGGGTTTGCAATGAGAGAAAGGGCAGGCATAATGTAGAATATGAAGCTATACAGAGATGAAGGGTGTGAAAAGCAAGTCTGTAGTATCAGGTGATGAGGGGGTTAAAGGAGAGCAAGTAAAGGAGATAGTAATCTAGAGGTCAGCGAAGGAGATTAGCTCAGATTTTAAACACTTGTGTTATTTTCTTCATGAGCTAAAATGTCTCTCATTGCCCTGATTGCACCTTCCCGCATACCTTCTCTCAGCACAATCCACTTTCTATTTCCAATGCTTAGTGCTAGAACTGCAAACCCTATTAATGCAGATAGTGGTCCTACCAAAACATTTTCTTTAACTTGAGACTAGACTAGAAATGCTAAATCTTACATCGCTGTCCTGGTGGTTATGACCTTCTCACAGGTTTTGTTGAGGGCACCTATTAAGGGGCTTCTTTGGAAACTATTCACAGATGTTTCTGCACCCCAAATATGCCAGGAGCTCTCTCAGACCTCCTTACTGCCTTCAGGTGCTACCCTTTCGTTTACATTCCATTATGCGAGAGCTTACCTCTGGGCTCAGTGTGGACACCATTATCTCAGCGAACTAAGTGCTACATCTCAGCTCAATGTTAGAGCGGAGACATCTTACCTACAAGTTGGCCATCACTGCAGACACAACAATTGCACACGTTGTGCTTTAAGCCACATAACAATTCAGGAAATAAGCTGCATGATCATAACGTGTAAAAAGGGAGTAAATATACGGTCTTCAGTAAGCTACTCTTCTGCATCTTAGGATCATCATTCATAGCCATAAGTGCTTCAATATTTCCCTGTTGCATGCGTGGACTCTGAACTCCTTTCTGTATAGTTATTTTCAGTGGAAACAACTTTGCAGAATGTCTTTATCCGTGGGTTTATGTGTAGTTGTATATAATGGAAATCTAGCAGAGATGTTTTTCTTTTCCTGAATGTCCATAATATTGCTTTAAATTGCCTATTTGGAGCTGAAATACAGCATCTGACATGTAAAACCCTTTTAAAACATTGCTTAAATGAAGGTAAAAATGCATCCTGATAGGCTTATATTAAGACTAGAGAGAAAGTGCCCTAATCCTGGGAAGGCTCCCCTACCTGCAAGGCATTGTACTGACAGTTGCTGCCCAGAGCCAGTTCCAGTTTCTGGCTCATTAGAGAAGAATCTCTAAACAACTGAGCCGAGTCACACCTCTTATTTTCAACATCTATTGTTGAGTAGAGTGATTTTCTTTTCCTGTTTCTGACTTATTTTCAGACGAAATGCAATCCCTTTTCACCAAATGCCCTTCATGTGGAACAAAGGCAGCACTTACAGATGCCCATAAGATAATCTGCATTGTCTGCCTGACCTTCTTTCACTTTGTAAAAGTTGACGGCAGTTGTAAAAAAAAAAGTGTAAGAGAACACAAAGCATCAAGCTCAGGGCCATTATGCAGGACATGAGGTCAGAGTAAGAGGAAAAAAAGAAAAGGCTATGAAGATCAGTTTCCCAGTGCACTCTTTAAGTGTGCCACCTTTTGAAGAGTCCGTCAGAGGGTGATCTAAAGAAAAGAGGTCCAGTGGCGAGCTTCAGCACCATTGTTGACATCCTAGAACGTTGACCCTGAAACCTTTGACGTCCCTGTCTAGAGGATCTGCTCCATGTTTTCTGTCAAAGTATGAATCAACAAGACTTCGACATCGAGACATTCAAAATGGACGGCGATAAGCACACATTTGCCATCAAAGGAAACATCATGGCCATTTCACATTGACCTACTTGCCATCAACAGCAAGCCCAGATCGGCATCAATACTTTCTCTGTGGGCGCCAAAGAAACCTAGATCGACATCTGTCCATTTTCCATTGATGTCACAGAGGTCTCGAGTGTCCTTATCTCCAGCGACTTAGAAGGTGTGGACACGGTCTCCATCTCTTCAATTTGGGCATTCCTCTTCATCACACTCTAACAGAGTGTCACCTGTTGAGCAGTCACAGCCTTCTCCAAATAAAAGGAGAAGATATTGCTGTTGCTCCTTTTGGTCACCCTAGAATGGTTACGAAACCAGATCCAGCTCCACTTCCACATCTCCTGCTGAGACATTTGATGATCTGGTCCAGATGCCTCTGAAACCTCTGCATCTCTCACCGCCAAGAAATTCCTCCAAAGCAACCCTTGTGTCTCAGCTGAGAAAATGGATGCCTTCCAAACACAGAATCGAGATATCCTTACTCTGACTCAGCATGTTCCTGGTATATTCCAACATCACCAGCTCATTCTCAGTCCAGGGTGTCTCCCGTGGACAATATTTTAACATTCCAGCAGGTACTCGCCACAGGAACGGCAAAACCGAATATCCTTTTGGAAACACCGCAACCAACAGTGTCAGTCAAACTGGAGAACCTTCAACCAAACGCAGCGCCCAAACCAATTATGCCGAGGATATTGCAGAAGGAAGAGAAATGTATGGTTCCAGCGACAGTCAAGGCAGTGACACCTCGCCTTTCAAAGAAATGCAAACCATCCCAGCAATACCCAGACTACCTCGGTGCGGATCCTAAGCTAAATTCAGTTATAGTCACTGCAGTCAGCTGAAAGCATGCATCCGCGCCTTAGCCAGCTACTCCACCTGTAAGAGACAGCAAGAGGTTGGACGCAACAGGAGGGAAAATGTGTGGCACGGCCTCCACACACTTAAAGAATGCCAGCTCTACAACTCTCCTGGGCATAGAGAGATGTGGGGCGGCATAAAATATTTTGTCTCTGACTTAGAAAAACATTGGTAACATGATTTTATGGATATTCTTAAGCAAGGATAACTATCTCCAACCAGGTAAGTAGTACAGCCGTAGACTCTGATGAGCTTGCCTCAAACAGCTATTGCAACAGAATTTCCTTGAGAAGAACTTCATGGCTACCATCCTGAAAGCCTGATGCGCAGCTGTAAATTGTGAACATGCCTTTTTCAGGTTTGGCACTCTTCAGACAACATAACGAAGAAGAGATGATTTGTATGAAGAATGAGTCAGAAACCCTAAAAGCAGGTTGGCTGGAAAAACAAAATAAGGGATTTAGCTAACAATACAGGTCCAAGGAGAGACAATACGTTAATTAGCGTGTTCAATTCCTGAGTGGTCGTATCAGCCTCATCAACACCAGAGGCAATCGCAAAATCAGCCATACCTTAAGAGGTATAAAAACAGAAGACCACTCCCCCAAAGAACAAAAGCTTCCAAAGGCAGGAACTCATCTGGAAGCCAATAATGATGGCCTAGCACCCCCACTACAGTTACACAGTCCTGTAGGAGAAGTGGGGACACCTTACCTGGAAGAGTGGAAACTAATAACCTCAGTGTGAGCGTGGGGGGAGTGCGGGCCGGATACACAGACGCGGAGGCTGGATATAGTGTGCAATCTTTAGTGTTTTTATTGATAACCACGGACTGTCTTGGAACTGTAGGTACAAATAACACAATCTGTGTCCTTTCTGTATTTCCTCTCCTTCTTGTGGGCCTCCTCTGGTCGTCTCAGTGGTTCGTCTCCTCCCGGGATGGTCTTGATGCAGTGGTGGGCTTGCGGAGGCTCATAAAAGGGGGGAGAAACAAGAAGGAGCCGTCAGCTGTAGTCCTTATAAGGTGCAGTGCCTAGTGCTAACCGTCACCACACCCGGTCGTGTCACGTGTTTAAACACACTGGACAAGGAAGGGAGGTGCAGTAAATGAAAAGGGGAGAGGAGCTGGAGTGGGGAAAACGGTGATATCCTAGAGGCAAGGGTTGAGGTTTAAAGGTGTGTTGGTCTCAGGTGCCAAGAACGGGATGTGCGGATAGGCAACTCAGTGCTCGTGTCTTCTAGTGCTATACACCCCGGTGCTCCCTAACCCACCCCTGGTATGCTTTCCCCTCCCGCCTCCCCTGTTCCCACTTCCCCGTTCTCTCCTTCTGGAGGACTCACCGGCTCTGCCGCAACTCTCCAGAGTTGCGGCCGCTCTCCAGCGTCCTCCGGTGGGCTCCACCAGTCCTCGCTCCACTCTTCCTCTCCTTCTGGGCCGTCCGCTTCCTCTCCTCGACTCGCGCTGGTCTCCGTCTCTTCTCTGCTCTGGCTCTCCGGCTCGTCCTCCTCGCTCTCTGTAGATCCACCGCATTCTGTCTGCCCTCGGGTTCCTTTTACCGGCCTCGGGTTTCCAGTTCCGGGGTCAGTCCCGCCCCCTTCCGCCGACTCCCACCTCGTAACTGGCTCCTGTAAGGACACATGACAAGGGGGCGTGGTTACCCTCAACGGTGTCGGACGGTAGTCCTCGCGGTTTCGTGGGAATCTCGAAATGGCTTGACCGGGGCGTTCGTGAAGAAAAGGTACCGTACAGTCATTGTTGGGAAACGCCTCACATCCCCTTTCCCTAGCTGTCCTTCTTGTAGGGGTTGTCTCCACCGGGTATCGTGACAGAAAGTCCACGTTTGTTTGTTCTGCACCCTTCCGGTGTTTTGTAGTGAACCTATATGGTTGCAGGGACAAAAACCACCGAAGCACTCTTTCATTGTTGCCCTTGTTACGAGCCAACCATTCCAGTGGGGCATGGTCGGTATAGAGGGTGAACTCTCGTCCCTCTAAGTAATAGCGTAGTGACTCAATGGCCCACTTTATAGCGAGGGCCTCTTTCTCGATCACTGCGTAGTTCTTTTCTCGGGGGTACAGTTTTCTACTGATGTACAGGATTGGTTTCTCTTCTCCCTCAGAGGTATGTTGTGAAAGAATTGCTCCCAAACCCTGGTCTGATGCATTGGTTTGCAAGATGAAGGGAAGTGTATAATCAGGGCTGGTGAGTACGGTGTCTGTCGTTAGCGCGGCTTTCAGCGTCTCAAAAACCCTGGTCAGTCCTGGGGTGGGTTGTTTTAACAGGGCTTCGGTTTTCACGCTTTTCTGTAATAAATCTGTGAGAGGGGCTGCGGTTTGAGAAAAATTAGGCATGAACATCCGGTAGTAGCCTAATAGGCCTAAAAAGGCCCTGAGGTCTTTTTTTGACTGGGGGAATGGTACTTGGGTGATAGCGGCTATTTTGTTGTTTTGGGGTCGGATGACACCCTCCCCCAAAAGAAAACCCAGATATCTGACCGTTTGGGCTGCCAAGTGACTTTTGGCCGGGTTTATCTTAAGGTTATGACAGCCCAAGGCGTGAATCACATTATAGAGGTGGGTGAGATGCTGTTCCCATGTCTCGCTATATATAATGATGTCGTCAAGATAAGCCCCTGCGTATTTCTCATGGGGTCGTAACACCAGATTCATAGTTCGGTGAAAGGTCGCTGGGGCCCCGTGTAGCCCAAAGGGCAACACTGTGAACTGATATAGGCCGTCCGGAGTAGAAAAAGCTGTTTTCTCCCTGTCTTGTTCCCGTAAGGGGATTTGCCAGTACCCTTTACAGAGGTCAAGGGTACTGATGTATCTGGCATTCCCTATGCGCTCAATCATTTCGTCGACCCTCGGGAGAGGATAGGCGTCGAAGTCGGAGATCCTGTTGACTTCGCAGAAATCAATGCAGAAACGGACTGTGCCGTTAGGTTTCGGCACTAGTACTATAGGGGAGTTCCAGTCGCTCTTGGAGGGCTCGATTATCCCCATGTTCAACATCTGCTTCACCTCTTCCCTGATTACGGTCCTACGGGCTTCGGGTATACGGTAGGGACGAAGTCGCACTTTCTTACCAGGTTGGGTTTTGATGGCATGTTCTGTTACTGTTGTCCTCCCTGGGGTCAGGGAGAAGATCCCCTGTAGGGGACAGAGAGCGTCTAGGAGGGATCCTTTGAGGTCCATGGGTAAGTCCTGATCTATACTCTGTTCCATCAGGAGGCTCTTCTCGTTCTCTTGTCCTAACAGGACAGGGAGAGGTCTTATCCACTTCTTTAGTAGATTCACGTGGTATATTTGTGAGGTAGCTCTGGTCAGATCTATTTCTACTCGGTAGGTCACTGGGGTCACTTTGTCCAATATGGTATAGGGACCCTGCCATTGGCCTAACATTTTCAGGTCTGAAGAAGGCATCATAAGAAGTACTGGATCCCCCACTGCGAATGTTCTCTCTTTTGTTCCTTTGTCGTATTGTTTTTTCTGGGCTGTCTGAGCCTCCTCCAGATTCTGTCGGACTATGGCACGGACTTGCCCCAAGTGTGTTTTGAGCTTGTCTACATATTCGAGGAGTGGTCTGCTTTGGTTTGGTTCTGCTTCCCATGTTTCTTTAGCCGTATCTAGAAACGTACGAGGTTGATGACCGTATAAGAGTTCAAACGGAGAATACCCGTGCTCTTTTGGACCTTACACCGAATGGCAAACAGAGCTAGGGGCAACATTTCTTCCCACTTTCGGGTTTCCAGGGATAGAAGTTTTTTTAGGGTTGTCTTCAGGGTGGCGTTATAGCGCTCAACCAATCCATCTGTTTGCCGATGGTACGCTGCAGTGCGTATTTGTTTGATGCCTAGGTGACTACACACCTGCTTCATCAGTTTAGAGACAAAGGGTGTCCCTTGATCTGTGAGGATCTCCGTGGGAAAGCCTACGCGGGAAAACTCCATTATCATGGCTTTAGCTATGTCTGAGGTGTTGGGGTGTCTTAGGGGTATTGCCTCCGGAAAACGGGTGGCATAGTCCACGAGAACTAGGACGTAGCGGCAGCCGCTTCTGGAGGGCAACAGGGGTCCTATTATGTCCATCCCTATCCTTTGAAAGGGTTCCGCAATAACGGGAAGAGGCTGTAGTGGTACTCGGGAGGGTTTGTATCTACTGTTCTTCTGACATATCGGACAACTCCAACAATATGTACGGATTTGTTGATGGATGCCTGGCCAGTAGAATTTCTCGAATGGCTTGTTCGGTCTTCTCATCACTGAAATGGCCCCCCAGTAGATGAGTGTGGGCGAGGTATAATACTTTCTCACGAAAGGGGCCGGGTATGAGGAGCTGTGCGGGGTGGGTAGGACTACCTTTTCTATACAACAGTCCGTTTCTTTTAAAGAAATAGGGACCTACTTGAAGGGGGTCCTCGTTCCCTAGGGCTCTGCTCCAGGCTTCCTGTAGGACGGGGTCCTCTCTCTGTGTAGCGTGGAAATCCCTATCGGTCTCCCAGGGGTGCTCCTCTACCCAGACGGGGTATGCCGCATTGCTCTTCCTTTTCTCATCTCTTCTCTGTTTACGACTCTTCCTTGTTTTGGACGGGGGCCACTCAGGGTCCTCTTCTTGAGAAAAAGGGGCTTCTCTCCACCAGTCTTTTGCGTCTGGAGTGGTCCCTTTTATTAGATTGGTCAGTTGTGAATAGTCATTCCCCAAGATGATTTGTTCAGGAAGCCGGGGAATGAGACCAACTTTTAGGGAGGAGCCCGGGTCGGTTGGGTGTTGTATACGAACCTGCGTTGTGGGATATTGTTTTGTATCCCCATGAACGCACTGTATGGCCACGGTTCCATTAACCGTTCCTGATGCTTGGTCAAGGTCTTGGGGTCTTAAAACGCTGTGGAGACACCCCGTGTCTGCTAGGGCGGTTAAGGGTTGTCCGTTCACCAACACCTTACACCGATAAGGAGGTAGGGTTCTCCCATGTTGGGAACAATAATAATTGCGGGCTATTCCGACCTCCATCGGTTCCTCCTTTTGAGGACAAAAACGTGCTATATGTCCTAGACCCCCACAGTTGTAACATTGAGGTCCGGGTGGTGGTGCCCTAAAGAAGGGTGTTCCAGGCACTATGGTAATAGGGTCCGGTTTCCTAAGTATCGGGGTTCGGGGTGGGCGATGTGGTCCGCTGGTTCCGCCTCTCCAGGGAACTTACTCACGTCCCTTCTGTATTTCATGTGCCCGACTGAAGGCACTGGCGATTTCAACCGCGGTTTCCAGAGTAAGGTGGGTGTGTTGGCGTACCCATCTCTGAATGGGCGGGTGTAGGGAGGACAAATACTGTTCCAAGTAGATTTTGGACATGATTTCCTCTTTAGTGGTCGTGGAGGGCTTCAACCATCGGTCAGTTAAGTCTTTCACGCGGAAATATAGTGCTCTTGGCGTCTCCTGGGGTCCCTCTTTCAACTGACGCAGCCGTATGCGATAGGTCTCATCGTCTACCCCTAGTCGTTCAAGGATACACTGTTTTATGTCTGCATAAGGGTTGAGGCCTTGTAGGTTGGCGGCTTGGTATGCGGCTTGGAGGTCGCCTGAGAGTAAGGGTCCCAGGTATTGCCCCCATTTATCGGCGGGCCATGCGGCTGCCATGGCCATCCTTTCGAAATTACAGAAGAAGTAATCCGGGTCTTCTCCGCTCACGTATTACTGTAATACAAGGGACGGAAGGGTGGTGGTCCCTCTCTGCTGGCTGAGTGCCTTGGCAAGCTTCCCTAGGGCCGTTTCCTGGGTTTGACTCTGTCCGGCAAGCGTTTGTTGCATCTTGTCGCGATCTTCTTCCACGACCGTAAGGAACCTCTCCATGGCCTTGCCTAGGCTCTCTTGACTGTCCGCCATCTTTCTAATCGCAGCCTCCATGTCTCCGGCAGATCCCACTTCTGACACCACCTGTGAGCGTGGGGGGAGTGCGGGCCGGATACACAGACGCGGAGGCTGGATATAGTGTGCAATCTTTAGTGTTTTTATTGATAACCACGGACTGTCTTGGAACTGTAGGTACAAATAACACAGTCTGTGTCCTTTCTGTATTTCCTCTCCTTCTTGTGGGCCTCCTCTGGTCGTCTCGGTGGTTCGTCTCCTCCCGGGATGGTCTTGATGCGGTGGTGGGCTTGCGGAGGCTCATAAAAGGGGGGAGAAACAAGAAGGAGCCGTCAGCTGTAGTCCTTATAAGGTGCAGTGCCTAGTGCTAACCGTCACCACACCCGGTCGTGACACGTGTTTAAACACACTGGACAAGGAAGGGAGGTGCAGTAAATGAAAAGGGGAGAGGAGCTGGAGTGGGGAAAACAGTGATATCCTAGAGGCAAGGGTTGAGGTTTAAAGGTGTGTTGGTCTCAGGTGCCAAGAACGGGATGTGCGGATAGGCAACTCAGTGCTCGTGTCTTCTAGTGCTATACACCCCGGCGCTCCCTAACCCACCCCTGGTATGCTTTCCCCTCCTGCCTCCCCTGTTCCCACTTCCCCGTTCTCTCCTTCTGGAGGACTCACCGGCTCCGCCGCAACTCTCCAGAGTTGCGGCCGCTCTCCAGCGTCCTCCGGTGGGCTCCACCAGTCCTCGCTCCACTCTTCCACTCCTGGGCCGTCCGCTTCCTCTCCTCGACTCGCGCTGGTCTCCGTCTCTTCTCTGCTCTGGCTCTCCGGCTCGTCCTCCTCGCTCTCTGTAGATCCGCCGCATTCTGTCTGCCCTTGGGTTCTTTTTACCGGCCTCGGGTTTCTAGTTCCGGGGTCAGTCCCGCCCCCTTCCGCCGACTCCCACCTCGTAACTGGCTCCTGTAAGGACACATGACAAGGGGGCGTGGTTACCCTCAACGGCGTCGGACAGTAGTCCTCACGGTTTCGTGGGAATCTCGAAATGGCTTGACCGGGGCGTTCGTGAAGAAAAGGTACCGTACAGTCATTGTTGGGAAACGCCTCACTCAGGCAAATTAGTTCAGAACATCATACAACGAGGATATTAAATTTGTTTCAGGGCAATTGCACCTCCCCCTACCCCCTCAAAACCAACATCAGCTGTTAAGTGCTAGAAATAGTTCCATCGACCAGCAGAGTAAAGAAGTTTACTCCAGGTATTTTCTGGTCCTAAAGAAAATCCAGACGAGGCACTATAGACTGATTTTATATCACCAGATAGAGATTCAGGATTCTGGCTCTTCATCAAATCTACCCGCTCATAAAGAAAAACAATTGGCTATGCTCCATATACATTTAGGACACTTACTTTCTCATTGTTGTATCATAGCATCACAGGAAAGTTCTGAGATTTCTGGTGGTAGGCAAACACTATTAATATGCCGTGCTACGTTTTGGCCTAAAATTGGGCCAACAAATCATGCCAAAGTTCTCAAAGTGCATGGTAATAGTGGCAGCCCATCTAAGGAGGAAGGTGATATTTGTTTATCCCTACCTCGACGACTGGCTAATAAAAGACTCTCAGCTGAATGCAGTAGAGGACTTCAAAACCACAGCCAGGCTGCTTTTTAAGTTGGGTCTTCAAATCAACATGGACAAGTCAATACTGAAGCCAGTGCAAAGTCTTACATATCTAGGAGCAAAGGTAGACATGTTAATTGGAAGCGTGTATCCTTCAGAGAAAAGTGTTATCCATACCGAGAAAATGCATGGAGCTGAGACATGCCAACAATCCAACAGCTTTCCAAGTTGCCTCACCTAGGCTCCATGTCCTCCTGCATATACAGCGCAAGACTATTAGTGAAACCCCCCCCTTCAATCCGGAAAAATTTCAGATGTGCAACTGTCCATGCTGCTGCAAGAGGTGAATGCATTGCTTTCCAAGGGTACCAACAAGAGTGTACTGGACTTGAATAGAGGAGAAGATTGTTATTCTTGCTATATTCTTGTCCCGAAGTAGGATGGGGGTCTCAGGCCTATTTTGGACCTTTGGCCTCTGAATGCCTTCCTGCGGAAGGACAAATTCAAAATGGTCACTTTGGCCCAAATCCTGTCTGCTTAGGACCCAGGTGACTGGATGAGGTGACCTTGGACCTTCGGGACATGTGTTATTGCATACCTCTCCTACAGTCCCACAGATGTTATTTGCACTTCAAGGTAGGCCAGGAGCATATTCAGTTTGTTGGCTCCCTTTTGGCGTCACCAGCGCCTTTTGGCTGTTCACAAAAGTGATAGCGGAGTTTGCTTCCCTCCTTTGGAGGTCAGGTATACCAGCCTTCCCCTAACTTGACGACTGGCTGTTGAACGTTGGCTCACAAGTGAGTCGTAGACCACCTCCAGACAATCACGAACATCATAACATCATTGGGGTTCACTGTCAATGAGCCGAAGTTGCATCTGATACCTTCGCTGGGGCGTCTGTTGATTGAAGCTATCCAGGAGACAGTACAATTCCAGGCCTTCCCTCCACTCCAAGTCAAGTCCAAGACATTCTGGCTGTGATCTCGATTTTTCAGCCTTGGCCTGGATCACGTTTAGAGCAGGACTGTTGCTTCTTGGCTCCGTATCCTCAACAGTCTCCTTGTAAGCTGCGCCAGGTGGCACTTGTAGGCTCTGCAATGGAATCTAAAGTCCCAGTAGGCCCAGCATCCAAGAAATCTTCCAGATGTCATCCAGATCTTGGAGGAGACAACTCACGATATACAGTGATGGTGAGTTAACTGTAAATGAGTTCTGCGGCAGGCCTTTCTCTCCTCCCCACCCAGAGCTGACAGTAGTGAAGGATGCATTCCTGCTGGGCTGGGGAAGTTATCTGAGGGAGTGGGAGATCAAGGCACTCTGATCTCCATTGAAAACCCGGCTCCACTGCAGTCGTTGCAAATTGTGGGCTGTTTGTCTTGCTCTGACGTACTTCCTGCTACCCAGTTCCGGTGCCATGCGGTACTGCAGCAAGTAGGATGAAATGAAGTCTTGGGTCCTGTGCTAGGAGGCTCTGTGCTTCTGAGGATGGTTAGAGCACCAGAGCATCTCGCGAACCAACTGGCAGGATCCATGAATGCAATTGATTACGAGCTGAGCAGGCAGCGTCTGGCAGATCATATCTGCTATGCATCTTAGGGATGTACCCTAAGTCTACAGGTTTAGACCCCCCTAGGCCTATAACACAAGAACGTAGTGCTATGTATGAGGAAGTTTACTGCAGACCTGCACTCTGCCATGTTTCATGGAGGGAGAAGTGCTTTCTGGTTATCACAGCAGTGCCTCTCCCAGTAACACAGTGGTATTCAGGAAACGCATCTTTCGTACCTAAAATGTCACATTCAAGCATCTGTATTAATAATGACACAATGTACGTTTAAAAACATTTATTGTAGTATTCTGTGACTTAGTACATGTACTGTGACCACAAGACATATGAAGCAGATTGCTATTAGTAGGGTTGCTATGAGAGTGAACATGACAAACATTTCTATCATGGTTCTCAGAACTAGGTTTCCTAATTCCTTTACTCACTCTTATCTCTACTTTGAGAGCATGAAAAATAAACCAACTTTGCCTGCAGAGGCAGTGTTATAATGGTCGCCCTGCATACCTGCACAGAGAGTGCCTCTGTGTTATCAGACCTTCAGCCGGCAGGGCAAGGAGGAGGGAGCCTTCTTGTTAGCAGAGTTCAGCCAAACTTGGCTTCCAACCCATTGTCCCAACCTTGGTCCAGAAAGGGCAGTAGCCGGTAATCTGCCTTGGTTCTGGACAGCTTGGGTGCAGAGACCTCTTTCAACTGAATGGTCAAATCTCAGTCTTTATGTAATAAACTGACCACTGCGTAATCTAACTGATTTTGAATGACAAGCGAGGCAGAAACGCAGTGGAAAAATCCAGCCAGAAACAGTATTTTTTACCTGCATCACCTCTGTGCACATATCATTGTTATATCTCATGTGCACCAGATGAGTACCAGATGACCCTGTTTAGGGCATCTTGGCCAGACTGATTTCTTCTATTCTACTGATAAACTAGCGAGAAAATGTTGTTCAAGCTGAATGTGCCTTCATATTATGAAAACATGTAAAAATCTTTTAAAGCTGACAAAGGGGAATAACTAAAGTCAGGTTAACACATTTCAAAATGGGGTCTGTTTCAGGAATCTATATCAACAAGTCACAACTACATCACAAGCTGATGCAGGGCATCCTCCAACAGTGGGGAGAACCCTGGCTAAAACATTTTGCTACCGTCAACAACACGCAATTTTGACAGTTTTGTAAGTCGGAGTTTCTGCAAAATCATTACGAGATATGTTCCTGCTGGAATGGAACATGGCACTCATGTATGCCTTCCAGCCCCTGCATCTCTTACTCCAAGTTATGAAAAAGATAAAGAATGACTGGGCCAAAGTCATTCTAGTGGCTCTGGATTGGGCCAGGCGAGTGTGGTACCCAGAACTTGTGGGCATGAGCATTCGTACTCCAATCAAGGTGCCACTTCATGAGTCTCTTCTGTCACAGCAACAGGACAGGGTTCTTCCCCCCAATATGTGCAATCAACATTTACAGGTGTGGAGATTGAGCGGTGGCAAATTATTGCTTTATATCTGCCTCATGAAGTAGTGGATGTCATCCTTACCGCCAGACACCCTTCCACGAAATCCATCTACGCCGGGCACTGGGACAGATTAGTTGCCGGGTGTGTCACTCTTAAGATTGATCCCTTGCAAGCAAAACTGTCAGATGTCATTTTGTTTGTGTTCGCTTTGGTACAGCAAGGCCTTGCAATGGGCATCATTAAAGGTTATTTGTCTGCCCTTTCGCCTTTCTATGTTTATGAGACCAACCATCTTTGTTTAACTCAGCTGTTGTGATGAGATTTATTAAATGTTTCAAATAAATGTTCCTTCCCTAGTCGTCTGTGATGCCCTAGTGGGACCTTAACTTGGTCTTGATGTTTCTCGTTTGTACACACTTCATAGCTGCTCGCTGTGTCTCCTCACTTTAAAAAACATCTTTCTTATTGTGATTACGTCAGCTCGTCGTGTGAGTAAACTTCAGGCACTTTCAGTGCATCCAGTCTATACCATTTTTTCCCCAGAGAAGTTGGTGCTGAGTACTTGAGTGGCATTCTTTGCAAAATGTGTGATTTCCTTCCACTTTGGGCAATCCATCACTCTGTCAGCATTCTTTGCTCCCCCTCACCCCATTAAATAATAGATGTTCCATTGGCTGAACCCCAATAGGGGTTTGAGCTTTTACATTGATCGTACGAAGGAACATACGTGTTTTGTAGGGTTCTCTAGGGTGCAAAAAGGGTGGGCTGTGCAGAAGAGGACCCTGGTTAGGTGGATAATCTTCTACATCAAGATCTGCTGCGCAGTGGCCAGGAAGTAGCTTCCACAATGTTTGAGAGCCCATTCCACCAGGGCTAAAAGCTCTTACCGCTGCACTGCTCTTGGAGTGCCTGTCCTTGTCATCTGCCAAGCTGAGACTTGGGCATCTGTGCACACGTTACAAAGCACCTCTGCCTTGACAGCCAGGTCTTGCCGGAGGGGCACTTTGCCTTCTTGGTCCTCCAGAACTTTTGGTCTGAGTCCACTCCACAGATCCTTCACCTAGTAGATTAATGATTTCGTATTTATTCGAAGGTGAGAAATCTGCAGTTGGAAGTATCTGCCAGAAGAACATGTTGCTTACCTTCAGCAAAATGTCTTTCTAGCAGATTCCTCATTGCTCTCCCACCTCCCGGTCTGTTAATTGGCCTCTTTTTTGCATCTCAAAAGCTCCCAAGTTATTATTCAGTACACTAATACCAACAATTTATGACCCTCCGTGTTTGAGGGCATGGAACGTGTAGGAAAGTGGGTTTCTGTTGCAGTAACCCCCCCACTTTTTGCCAGACTACTGATGCACTTTCACTTGTTGTGCCCTGGGTCCCTGCCAATCAGGTTCCCAGGGCCTGTGTTCTTTCCCCAAAAGTAACCCAATTGGCATCTCTGGCCACAGGTCAGTCCCTGGTAAATGGTACCACAGGTACCCAGGGCACTGTGTCCAGGGAAGACCTCTAAGGGCTGCAGCACTTATTGTGCCACCCTTAGAGGCCCTGTACCTCTACACGCACACACACACTGCCTTTGCAGGCTGCGTGTTTTGGTGCAGAACAAAGTGAAGTCGACATGGCACACACCTCTGTGTGCCATGCCTACAACCCACTGCCCTGGCATAGATCAGTCACCCCTCTAGCTGGGTGCACTATACCAGTGGTGAGGGTACAGGTGCATGAGCCCTGTACTCCTACAGTGTCTATGTCCATTCTTAGACATTGTAAATGCAGTGCTGCCATTAAGAGTATATGGTGCTGGGAGCTTGTCATTACGAACTCCACAGCACCATAATGGCTACACTGAAAACTGAGAAGTTTGGTACCAAACTTCTCAGCACATTAAACCCACACTGATGCCAGTGTGGGATTTAATGAAAAATGCACACAGAGGGCATCTTAGAGATGCCCCCCTGAAAACTAACCTACCACTAGTGTCCAGGCTGAGTGGCTGCTTTCAGCTGCCACCACCAGACATGTTTCTGGACCCCTGGGTCAAGAGCCTGCTGCTCTCTGGGGCCTGAAACAATGCACATCCTGGGACGAGGTGCCAAGCCTCCTACCCCAGGATGGGCAGGGTTCACGAAGGGAAGCTTCAAAGGCTTGCCGCCTTTGTGAGCTTCCCCAGGCCACTTGCTGCTTTCAGCAACTGGTTCTCACTGGTTCTGACCCCCACTTTGGGCGGGAGAACCGGCGGGAAAAACAAGTGAGGAAGAGAGGTGTGCCCACCTCTGCCAACTCCACCCCTCAGGTGCGGGAGGCGAGGTGAAGCACAACTCTCAGTCCACGCCATCTTGAAGATGGGGGACTCAGCCAATCAGGGACAGGCTCATGCCCCCCTCGCACTGGAGGGTGGCATAATAGGGGGTGTACCCACCCCAGGGAAGGGATCCATTGGTCCCTGCCTTTTATCTACCTGTAATGCCCCTAAATCTAGTATTTAGGGGCACCCCTGAACCTTGCTTCCTCAGACAAGAAGAAGAAGAAGGACCGAACAGCTGTGCAGCAGCTAACAAGAGGAAGACGCCCACTGACTTGGCCCAAGCCCTACCGGCCTGCCTCCCCCTCGAACCTGCTCCTGCGAAATCCCGGTGTGTCCTGCAGCCAGCAACCTCGAAAACCCCGTAGGACGTGCCTGCCTTCAAGCACAAAGACTTTGTCTCCCGTGAACACCGGATTTGTTCATCTGCAACCTCTAGCTCCGGCCGGACACCGTGGATCCGCCCCTCTCTTCACCCGCCGTCCACGGCCCGAGCTCGAGTGGGCAAACACCACGAGGAGGTCACCCCGGCGATCCTGACCCGAGATCCGGCGACCCCTGACCTGCCTCAAGCCTCCATCCGACGCCTGCAGCCTAATTCCAGAAGGTCCCCCAACCGCGACCAGGAGCTGGTAAGAAGATCCGACCCCAAAAGGCACCCCTGCACCCGACGCCCCACGGCCTTGTGTGCCCAAACCGACGGTGCCTAACCAACCCCTAACTTCCCAACTTATCTCTCGAAGTGGTGGTTGCACCCAGAAGACCTTTGTCCCAAAGACTGCAGTGCCTTTGCAAACCGGAGGTTCCCCATTGAAACCAACATGGCGCCCGACGTCGAAACAGCACCCTGCACCTGGCCGCCCTAGTGCCGTTGAGGGTGCACCTTAGGTGCTACTTTGTTTCCCCATTTGCCCTGAGCTAAAGTCCAGGAGCTTTGCTCCCACAACCCAGTGGCCTGTTAGCCAGCAGCCACCAACCGGAGGCCCCCTATCCCCCATTGGATAACATTGGGCCTCAGCACTCTGCACCCGGCCGCCCTAGTGCCGCTGAGGGTGTAACGAGAGTGCATCCTTGACCCTGGGGGAACCCTTGTTCTAACCCCAGAAGCTCAACTCCAACGACCGATTACTTACTGGGTAACCGTTAACTTCATTTCTCTCCATAAGAACCTATTGACTGTTTGTGTGGAGTTGAATTGTATGGAAACCTGAAAAATAACAATTGTGCAAAACTGACTTTACTTACCTTTTCTCTAGGAAATGTCCCAGTATGATATCTAGGCATATCACACTGAGTAGAAAAAGTAATCTAAAAAGTAATGCCAAAAGTAACGTAAAAGTAACTTACCTGTAATTTTCATTGCAAGACCGATACAAAGTATATGTACAGCATTCCACAGTATTGTATTACCAGTAATTCAAACTGTAACTACTTCAAAGTACATTTACAATTGCATTTCAAACTGTATATTTACTGCAAAGTATTTATCAACTTACCTGTGCCAGGCTTGCTTGGTTCTAGGAAATAAAATAACTAAAAGAATATTTTTATACAAAAACAATTGGTCTGAAGTTCAGACTTTGAGTGTGTGAATTCATTTGCTGACTGTGTACAACAAATGCTTAACACTGTCCTCTGATACTGCCTTACTGCTCGACCTCACTACCACAAATAGAGAGTGAGGTGCTATCTAACTTTACCTCTGCCTACCTTTGGGGATCCACTGGACTCTGTGCACACTATACCTCACTTTGGTATAGTATATACAGAGCCAGCTTCCTACATTGCGGTGGGATATTCAAGTTTGCATTTGTTGGACTACTTGGTTATCACCTGATCACACAACAGAACTCTTAAATTGTCTTTAGAATTCTGATTTTTTCAAATTGCATTTTTTGCAAAATTACTTAAAGTCTTGTTAGGGCCTTGGTTAAGTCCCTGTAGAATTTCAGAAAAATAAAAAGTCACTGTAGCTAGGGTTAGAGAGGTTAGAAGTTTTTTTAACAATGTCTCCACTATGACGTCCACTGGGGGTGACCAAAAGAAAGGGGTTACAAAGCCTCCCCAGAAGAAAGACAGTGAGCCTCTAAAAGATAAAAGTAAGGAGTCCCAGGTAGCCCCCCAAAAATCTGACCAGGAGGGAGGGCCCAAAGACACCTCACAAACTAAAACTGGGTACCAAGTTAAGAATTGGGATCCCAACAGGGTATGGTGTCACAACTGCCAAAAGGCAGGACACCACACCAAGGACCCTAGCTGTCCTAAAAAAATTACAGCCCCTAGTGTAGCTCCAGGGGTTGCCAGTGTAGCTTTAGAGGGTGATTCCTCAGATGAGGAAGCCCTCATAACCTTCAACTGGAAAATGGGCCCAAAAGGTGAGTTGGAGATTCCAGAGGGGAGTAGACACTTCCACCACCTACTGGTGAATGGAATCCCAGCCCTTGCCCTGAGAGATACCTGTGCCAGTCACACTGTGGTGCATGACAGGTTGGTTCTCTCAAACCGGTATGTCCCAGGGGAAACAAAGAGTAAGGACTGTCCCAGGGGGTGTCACTGTTAGGCCTGTGGCTGTAGTGCTCCTAGAAATAGCTGGGTCCCTTAGATGGAGAAAGGTGGTAGTCAGTAAAGACCTCCCCCTTGATTGGCTCCTTGGGAATGACAACCCAGAGGTTGGTCTGAGCCAAAGAGAGGTACTGGTCCAATGCCAGACCTCACCCAAGAAACCTGGGGGGCTTAACCTGCAGTTAGTGCAGCTAAGCCCCAAAATAAAAAGTAGAAACAGTGTAGGAAAGGTGTGCAACTGTTAGCCACAGTTCCAGTGGGCCAGGGAGATTCTATCCCAGTAAGGGAGAACTCCAAAATTGGCACTGGTAAAGTCCCTCCTAGCCAACAAAAAGCCCTGACTACTCCGGCAACTGTCCAGCCTGAATTGGTGGCTCCTCAGCTGGCAGAACAGAGGGTGGAAGAAGGGTGTTCACTACCAAGTGTAGTGACCCCCCACCCTAAAACAGCAGACAGACCCCCCCAGATCCAAATAAGCCTGTAAGTTAGCTACTTCACCTACCAGTGAAGAGCTAAAGGTGTGGTTCTGGGCACTGACAGCTGTCAGTAGCCTCTGCTGGGTGTTAGCCTTCATGGCAGCATTGTCCTTGGCATGGTGGCCTAGCCCCTGCCAAATAGCAAGTTAGGCCCCCTGACCCTATTGGTCATGGTGGGGTTGCTCAAGCTGTGGGTGACCTCTGTGGGTAAGCTGGGGTTTTCCCTAGCTAAGTTAGAATTTGCAGAGGGAGGCACCTCTGAACCCAAACCAAAAAGATGGGGTGAAGACACTAAAGAGCTAGGAAAGGAGCATTGGGAATTAGGTCCTGAAACTGTTGAGGTAGGCCAGCTCCCCAAAGGGACTGACCTGGACAGAAGGATGTAAGGCAGAGTAGGCCCTGCAACTTTCAAACCACTTCCTCTACTCTTCCTCGCCTGAAAGACTAGGAAGACTCTCCCAGCTTTGGCTGAGTCTCCTGGCCTTTGGGCTTGCTTGTGTAGGAAAGTGGGTTTCTGTTGCAGTAACCCCCCCCCCCACTTTTTGCCAGACTATTGATGCACTTCCACTTGATGTGCCCTGGGTCCCGGCCAATCAGGTTCCCAGGGCCTGTGTTCTTTCCCCAAAACGAACCCAATTGGCATCTCTGGCCACAGGTCAACCCCTGGTAAATGGTACCACAGGTACCCAGGGCACTGTGACCAGGGAAGACCTCTAAGGGCTGCAGCACTTATTGTGCCACCCTTAGAGGCCCTGTACCTCTACACACACACACTGCCTTTGCAGGCTGCGTGTTTTGGTGCAGAACAAAGTGAAGAGTCGACATGGCACACACCTCTGTGTGCCATGCCTACAACCCACTGCCCTGGCATAGATCAGTCACCCCTCTAGCTGGGTGCACTATACCAGTGGTGAGGGTACAGGTGCATGAGTCCTGTACCCCTACAGTGTCTAAGTCCATTCTTAGACATTGTAAGTGCAGTGCTGCCATTAAGAGTATATGGTGCTGGGAGTTTGTCATTACGAACTCCACAGCACCATAATGGCTACACTGAAAACTGAGAAGTTTGGTGCCAAACTTCTCAGCACATTAATCCCACACTGGGGGCGCTAGAGGGCGCACAGCGAGATGGCTGCGTTGTAGCGCAGCTCTGCCGGACGGAGCCCATAACGCTTAATAATCCTGCTGTTCCCGTCGAGAGGACCGACTAAAAACGCTTCGGCCAGGTTGATGATTGCCCCTGGCTGCAGTGGAGCTGCGGTCGATGCCTGCGGCTGCCCGAAATAAAGAGAAAATCGGAATTCAGGCTTCGGGCCTGCGATCCCAAGATGGCGGCGCCGATCGTCTAGGGCCTGGGAACAGAAAGTGCGTGTAGCAGCGGCGTCCGATATCAGAGCCAGTGAAGGATCCTAGAGCTGGCACCCGGGAACCGCGGTGATTTGGCGGCAATTGCGAGCTGAGAACATTATTGTGCAGCCCCGATGAGTGCTTTGGCTGGTGTGACGCGGAAGCCGCACCTCTGCATCGGAAAGATCCTGCGCAGGGAAGGGGCCGAGGCGCGCTGACGACGGCATGGGCCCCAGGGATTGCACCCTGCGACTATTGCTGCCGCTGGAAGATACGGGAGCTGTGCACCCGGACCGGGTGCGGACTGCGTGGGGGCTGTGCTGCTACTGTCGCCTGGACTGGGGCTCATTAACCCTGCAGTTGCGGCCGGGGCTTGTCTGGGAGGTGGCGGCTGCCGTAACATTGTGTGTGCGGCTACCCTGATTTGGCGAAGGCTGTCTCCGCCCGATTTGACTGTGTTGTAGGCACAGTAGGCGTAACCTGCTGGCACATCAACATGAAGCTATCTGGTGGTAATTGTGGTGGATACACGGATCGGCTCCAGCGTCTGCTATCCAACACATCGTGCACAGAGGGCGAAATCGGTTGCACGCTGTGTCCGCTGCCCGCTAAGTGACAAGACAACGCTGGCACTTGCACTTGGGAGTTGCGAAGTGGTGTTGAGTTGGGGGTCTAAATTAGCTCCAGGTGTACCCATCGCGACTACTATTCGCCCCTTGCGACCCCTCGCCGCGTCTCACTGCAGCCCGGAACGACCTGCGGGATCTGTGGCAAACATTGGAAGACTAGTACTAAGCGAACTCGCACGAGGAAGCTCCACGTAATGATATACAAATCAGTGGCTGAAGTGGACCTATTAGCTGACTGCTGATACTACCCTGTCCCTGTCATAGTCTTTTCTAATCGCACTCTTGTTGGCTGGTACGGTGTACTCTTGCGGAGATCGCGTGACAGTGAACGGGTGCCATTTCCTCCTGATCTCAGGCCGCCTGACGCGCACTACGCCAAATTGCGTCCATAGAAATAAAGATGGGGAAAACGGAGCGAAATCAACCCCGCCTGATATTTGAGCCCCGCAAATCCAGCAAATCGAGACAACAAGCTGCGTCGGACTCAAAAGTTGACGCCCCTTCAGACAGCCTGGCTGCTATCGAAAAGACACACCTAGCTGTACAGAACAGCTTGCAATCTATCGATGGCAAGATAGATAACCTGTATCTCAGAATGGACCACATGTCCTCTAAATTAGACAAGCATGCCCTGCACCTGGGAGAAGCAGAAACTCGCATAGCTGATGCCGAGGATGGACTACAGCAAACATCTGCGAAAACTCTTGCCACGGAGAAGGTGCTGGCCGTGATTCAGGCCAAGAATGAAGATTTAGAGGCCAGATCCCGGCGTAACAACGTGCGAATAGCTGGTCTGCCAGAATCCACCAATACTGGCCGCCTCGAAACCTACATTGAGACCTTGCTGCAGACGGTCTTCAGAGCTGAGAACTTCTCCAGAATGTTGATCGTGGAACGTGCGCATCGCTCACTGGCTGCCCGTCCACCACCGGGTGCTCCCCCGCGTCCTATCATTGCGCGACTGCTGAATTATAGAGACCGGGACACAGTCTTACGACTGGCCAGAGAGAAAGGAAATATAACTCATGAAGGGAACTCTCTGGCTTTTTACCCTGATTTCACTGCGGCAGTGCAGGCGGCCAGGAAGGAATATCAATCGACTAAAAAAAACTTCTCATGGCAGAAAAAATCCCATATGCAATGCTATATCCCGCACGCCTTCGTATAGACCTTGACGGAAAATCGAATATTTTCATTACCCCAAAAGCGGCGCTGGACTAAGCGAAGACTCTCAAGAAGAAAAATCGAGCGATCTCTAACTCACCAAACGAGGACGACGCCTCGCAACAAGGCGCGGAATGACTGCTGGAATATCTATATGTGGGACATAAACCTTAGCTATGCACTTTGCTTATCACTCCCTTCTCATGAACTGCGCACTGGCGTAGTGGATTGTCCTCAGGCAGCGGCCTCTTTTTAGCTGTCGACTTGAACTCTGGCCATGCAGATAAGATTTTGATATTATCTATGTGAAATGGTATATATGTCTGTTGGTTAATGTTGTTGGTAACTGGGCGGGAACATCGTCCATCCACTTCTCCGTCCACCTCCCGTCCACTCTGGGAGAATAACTGTGCCCCGGCGTTCCCCGATGGGTGATACCCGCAACTGTTGGTATAACATGTTTTGCCTTAGGGTAATGTTTTGGGGGGTTCGTGTTCATGTTCTAGGTCATGGCTTTGGCAAATTGGGACTGCTAAAGTTAGTGGGGGGTTTCTATGTTCCTCAGTGGGGATCGTTTTTATGCGATTGCACCAACATACTGATTACGTTTTTCACATGCTGTTATAACTGTACACGCCTGACTCACAATATGACGCTGCTTAAGAAGAACCATATGGCTCATGGGCGATAGATGCACATGTCTGACATGGAACATTCGTGGGCTCAACTCCCCCAAAAAGATCAGACAAGTATTTGCCTATTTGGATAGACAAGCGATCCAGATAGCTCTCCTACAGGAGACGCACCTGACCATATCGACAGAGGCTAAAATTGCGCTCAAATGGGCCGGATATAAACTAGCCTCATCTTATTCAACATACGCTAGAGGAGTCCTTATCCTGGTAAAAAGGGGCATTCCATTTACACCTATCAAAACATATATAGATGACGAGGGGCGTTGAGCTATGGAACATGGCAAAATAGGAATGTCGTTGATCACTGTTGTTAACGTGTATGATCCTGTAGTAGATGAACCACAAGTATTTATCCGAATGCTCAACATTTTACGTACATGGCCTGACGCAGCCATTCTGTGGGGTGGAGATCTAAATACGCATTTGGATCCCAGTAAGGATAAATCAAGTCCACATGTATCTCGCACCCTTAAGGTGGCCCAATGTATCAGATGCCATGCTAGAATTAGGTTTGGTGGATGCCTGGCGGATACCCAATGCCGAAATATGTGGGGGTACGCATGCCACGCCAGCGTACAACAGCTGGTCCCGCTTGGACTATTGGCTTCTGAGCGAGGGGGCAAATGAATGGGTCACAGATGTTGCGCCTCTTCCTCGCACATTATCTGATCATAACCCAGTAAGGCTAGTCCTCACTATCCCTACCAATACACGTCGTCCATTCACCTGGCGTTTTTGCGCTGAGGCCCTGTTAGACCCTATCTATACGGACACTATTAGAAAAGCGATAGAACAATACTTTGAGCTGAACGTGGGCACGGTAAAAAGTGCGGCCACTCTTTGGGAAGCTTTTAAGGTGACCGTGAGAGGGGGGTCTGCATCAGCACCACTGCGGGCATTTTGCGGGATATCCGGGGACAGTTATCTAAGATAGAGACTACGTTAGGAGAGTTGGAAAAAGATTACACGACCAAACCATGCACCTCCACACTTGCGCGCATACATGAGCAGCTCCTGGAATATGACACGCTAGCGAAAAAAGAAATAAATGACCTATCACGCAGACATATCGCCAGGGCATATGGCGAGGGGGGCAGACCGGGCAGACAGTTGGCTGCCAGGCTTAAATTCCGTGCCGAACATCACCACATCACGAAAATATTGGATATGCAGGGGAGAGAACACTTCACACATCAAGATATAGTGAACCAATTTAGGGACTGCTACGCGTCTATGTATACATCCCGCGGGAGCATGGACGGCGACGCCCTTCATGACTATCTTTCTGATATTGCTTGTGCGTGGCTGGGAGATGGTCATAGCGAGTATCTCAGCCAACCCGTCGACGAAGCTGATATCAAGGCTGCGATATTCGCCCTGCCGAATAAAAAGGCCTATGCGGACCTTCTGACGCCCTACCTGCTAGAAATGTATGCGGAGGCTCATGAGTCCGGTATACTGCCACCCTCCCTCCGGCAGGCCCTGATCATCACATTACTTAAACAAGCATTGGCATAGCCAATAGGTCGCGCCTTTGGGACCTTATAAGTGTTTAGCCATGCAACACTTGATGTTGTTGCACCAACGATATCGTGCTGCATAACTAAACACTTATAAGGTCCCAAAGGCGAGACCTATTGGCTATGCCAATGCTTGTTTTTACACTTGGGAGCTAGAGGCTTGGCACTGTGCTTCTCCAGAAATATAGGTAGTTAATGTTTTGTACAGTTTCTTGAATGAAGAAAACTGTGTAGGAAACAAGATTACAATTCAGAAGTTTTTAAAGTCAGACTTCTTACGACAATTGTTTGAGGCGTAAAATAGCCAAATGGGAGGGTTTGACACATATGAACACTAGGTACTGAGCCAAACTGACATAAAAGTTTGGTTATTCTAATAAAAGCTGTCAAACAGAGTAATTCTTGGGTACCTGGTAATTAGTAATAGTGTTTGTTTTATATAGCGCGAACTCGACAAGATATCAGGTATCAGAGCGCTTTACATGTGCACCAGTTTCGTTACAGATGGGCACATTAATTTTTTGTTAGGCGCAGGAGATTAAGTGATTTGCCCAGAATCAAAGGATGTTGAGCGTCCCTGCCGAGACTCGAACCCGGTTCCCCAGCTTTGAGGTCGACCGCTCTAGCCGTAAGGCTACATCCTCTCCCCATCTTTGTCTGTGCCACGGTGTGCCTACTCATCAACTTACCCATCCAAACACCTCAAAATATTGAATCAGTGCATCTTCATACAGAAACACCAGAGACTGCACTGGCAACTTGAAGTCATAAAAATCCACCCTACAGAAGTAAAAGCCGACTCCATTCCACAACCCCGTGCTTCATCAGCACCCGCACATCAGTCCTTCAGCACACCCTCTAAGTCCCAGCAAACTAAAGGCATAACCTCTTTAATTCACCCATACTTGCATGCATTACTCCATACAAAGGTAGCAGGTGACAATGGGGCTTATCCAGCAACCAGCAAATCGTCGAGGTTCCTTCCTCAGCCCCAGTGCCCCCACAGCGCCCGCCAGCTAACCCATTGGCTATTTCACTCTGGCTGAAGATTAATAACTGCTTTGTGTGTTACTTTCACTCTAATATTCACATGTAGTGGCAGAGGGGGTCCAGAGACACAGAATCTACTCTGCCCATCACAGCAGCCGTTCTGTTCCTCAGATTTAAAGGTCACTGTTTGTGAGTGACACAAATGTAAACACGAACATCACACCCAACTGCTGTGAGCTGCAAGGATGGTGCTAAACAGCGTCTGACTTCAAGCAAGGCAGGGGGGACAGCCTAGTTTCTGCAGCCTGACAACAAAATCAATAAGCCTCATAGCAAAATACGAATTACCGGCGTATTTACAGGGATTTACAGTGACGTTGCAAATGCTGCTCCAAATGACAATCAAAGCACAGGCACCCCTTCGCACTGAGTTCAATCAGAAAAAGGCAGTTTGTGTCCAAAAAGTGGCCCAGACCAGCACCTCCTCGAGGGAGCTTAGCTTAAGGGAAGACCCGTCCATTCACAAGATTTCACTAATAGAAGGACCCAAGTTAGCAACCAGTCCATTCCCAGAACATGAGGTTCAGCAAACTAAAGAACCTGCTTTACAAAAAAATAACTCAGCTGGCGCTCCGTGCTCACGGAAAAAAAGAGGTACCGGATCAGTTTCCATTGAGCCCAGGCATCTGCCAGAACTGCGCGAGGGCACGGCTGGCGTGCCAGGCACGAGATGAAAGGCGTGCGCGCCGGAGGGCTCACGGTGAACAGACTAAGTGGGGGGAGGGCGGCCGAGAGCACACAAAGCGATTCCCTTGCAGGAGCGAGCAGGGGCGCACCATCTGTTTGAAAGTTAATTACAAACAGATGTCGCCAAAGCTCGCTCCCGCAAGGGAATCGCCAAACGTGCACGCGTTGCCATTGAAAGCAATGCAAAGCGTGCACGTTTTGGGCGAAAAAGTGAATCGATTTCAAGAGGTCTCCTCGTAGGCGAGACCTAAAAAGACAAACGACCCTCCTTTTGTGAATCGTATCGTCCTCTATCGCTGATCAACCTAGATGCGAAAATACTTGCTAGAATTTTGGCTACAAAACTGCAACCCTTAATGCCTAGTCTGGTGCTGCCGGATCAATCTGGCTTCATACCGGAAAGATCTACATCCCACAACTTCAGAACCATTTTTGCCATGTTCCACGTGTTGAATCCCGATCTTCCTGCAGCTGCCGTTTTGTTGGATGCAGCAAAAGCATTCGACTCAATTGAATGGAGGTACATGTTTCACATCTTAACACGCATCGGGTTTCCGGCCGTCTTCTTGGGATGGGTGCGCCTGCTATACTCTGACCCGTCAGCGCGGGTGTGCTTGGGGGGGGGGGGGGTCTCACCTCTGAGCCATTCCAGATTGAGCGAGGCACCCGACAGGGCTGCCCTCTATCACCACTCTTATTCGCTATTATGCTTGAACCCCTGGCGTGTGTAATTCGGCAGCGACACACGGGGTCTGTGCTGAACTTCAAACACCGCCCAGTTGGCATATCTCTCTATGCCGATGACATGGTGCTTTTTATTCGCGAGCCGCAAAGATACCTTTTCCCCCCGTACTGCGGGAATACATTCGATTCGGCTTGTTCTCCGGTCTCATGATTAATTGGGACAAGTCGGTGATAATAACCCTGACGATGATAACCGCCCCCCGAATATGGAATATCTATTGGTATGGACAACAGAACCGGTTAAGTATTTGGGCGTGTGGGTACATCGTGACCCTGAGGTCGTCATAAGAGAATTATGGAAAAGCCTGTGTGTCGCTAGAACAACAATTAGACAGGTGGTCGACATTACCACTGTCCCTTGCGAACCGAATTGCTCTCATAAAGATGACCGTTCTGCCGCGGTTTCTATATCTGTTCTGTAATATCTCTATAAAACTAACCACACAATTTTTTAATACTGTGCGCACTCAATTACTTAGATTGATATGGGGGGTAAGCAAGCCAGAGTGGGTTGGAACATACTCACATTGGATTATACCAGGGGAGGGTTTTGCACACCAGACGTTTACATCTATTATTTATGCACTCAGGCGCAATACGCGTATTATTGGTATCACCTGCATGCCTTCACACCCCATGTTGCCGTAGAAGACGGCGATGCACACCCAATCCCACTAGCTGGAATACTTACTCACACACACACCACGGCTCGAAATTAACACAATTGATACCACTATAGGTGCCTGGCAGGCAATTGGCAGACTCACGGATAAACTTCCCATAAACGCTCCAGCCCTACCGCTAGCGCATCACGCGGCACTCACAGTGACGCAGGAACGAGGCTCAATGCGGTCGCTTATAGAGGCTGGTATAGACCGTATGGAAGATATCTACTCCGGACATTACATTACATCTGCAGACTTACAACACATTACTAACCAATGCCCGCTCTTTCAATTTACGGTGCATCGCTTGAAACTTGCAGTTAAATCGCATTATACGACATTTCCTGCTGAACCACCCTCACTGAATTCCTTGCAGCTCCTGCTGGTAGCACCCACGCGGCGCCAGCTGGTCACCAAATTATATAGAGCGGTAAGGGTCGAGACAGTGCGAGACACTGGCAAAAGCCTGGCTCGCTGGAACGAAAGGCTTGATCCCCCTGTGACAATGCCGGAGTGGGAACACATTTGCGCACTCACTAGCAAACTCACTCCCAATGGTAATCTGAGAATCATCCATTTTAAGTACATTCACCAAATATATCACACACCTCTAAGATTATATAAATTCGGCCTCCGTGACATGAGCAATTGTAAGCGGTGTGGCCAATCTGGTGCGGACTTCTGGCACCTAGCGTGGAGCTGTAAACTCGTTTTTAAGTTCTGGCTGGCAGTGGTAGAAAGTATACAGAACATCTCAAGCGTTCCATTGCAGTGTACACCGTTGATTTGCCTACTATGCTATGTACCCCAGGTGAAAGGAACACTAGGTAAATTTGTGAGAATTGCTTTATTAATGGCAAAGCGACGAGTGGCACTAACATGGGAGAGCACGCTGGCCCCCCCGTGTGGATCATTGGGTTAAAGATATTGCAAAGAAAACCTCGAACTTTACGTAGAAGAACTCCCCTCGTCTTCCAAACCCAAGGACATTTGGGAACCATTACGTCAATATCTACTGTCGCAGGCTCAGGATGAGTCCAACCCCGTTGCTATGTGATATAAATCTGACAGTGTGCATCTCTTATACTTACGCCTGTAACGAGTTGACCACGCACTATATGAGCAGGGATAATGTGTACTGGTCAATCACAACTGTTCTGATGTTTTTTTTTCTGTGTTTGTTACCTCATTGCTCTGCCCTGCGTGGCAAAAAGATGATTGTTTCTTTTGGAACGCAATAAAAAGACCTTTAAAATAATTTTAAAAAAAATTATCCCACACTGATGCCAGTGTGGGATTTAATGAAAAATGCACACAGAGGGCATCTTAGAGATGCCCCCTGAAAACTAACCTACCACTAGTGTCCAGGCTGAGTGGCTGCTTTCAGCTGCCACCACCAGACATGTTTCTGGACCCCTGGGTCAAGAGCCTGCTGCTCTCTGGGGCCTGAAACAATGCACATCCTGGGACGAGCCTCACCCCCCCGCCCCCCCCCCAGGATGGGCAGGGTTCACGAAGGGGAAGCATCAAAGGCTTGCCGCCTTTATGAGCTTCCCCAGGCCACTTGCTGCTTTCAGCAACTGGTCCCCACTGGTTCTGACCCCACTTTGGGCGGGAGAACCGGCGGGAAAAACAAGTGAGGAAGATAGGTGTGCCCACCTCTGCCAACTCCACCCCTCAGGTGGGGGAGGCGAGGTGAAGCACAACTCTCAGTTCACGCCATCTTGAAGATGGGGGGGACAGGCTCATACCCCCCCTCCCACTGGAGGGTGGCATAATAGGGGGTGTACCCACCCCAGGGAAGGGATCCATTGGTCCCTGCCTTTTATCTACCTGTAATGCCCCTAAATCTAGTATTTAGGGGCACCCCTGAACCTTGCTTCCTCATACAAGAAGAAAGTACAAGAAGAAGAAGAAGGACCGAACAGCCGTGCAGCAGCTAACAAGAGGAAGACGCCCACTGACTTGGCCCCAGCCCTACCGGCCTGTTTCCACCTCGAACCTGCTCCTGTGAAATCCCGGTGTGTCCTGCAGCCAGCAACCTCGAAAACCCCGTAGGACCTGCCTGCCTTCAAGCACAAAGACTTTGTCTCCCGTGGACACCGGATTTGTTCATCTGCAACCTCTGGCTCCGGCCGGACACCGCGGATCCGCCCCACTCTGCACCTGCCGTCCACGGCCCGAGCTCGAGTGGGCAAACACCACGAGGAGGTCACCCCAGCGATCCTGACCCGAGATCCGGCGACCCCTGACCTGCCTCAAGCCTCCAGCTCTACGCCTGCAGCCTAAATCCAGAAGGTCCCCCCAACCGCGACCAGGAGCTGGTAAGAAGATCTGACCCCAAAAGGCACCCCTGCACCCGACGCCCCACGGCTTTGTGTGCCCAAACCGACGGTGCCTAACCAACCCCTAACTTCCCAACTTACCTCTCGAAGTGGTGGTCGCACCCAGAAGACCTTCGTCCCCAAGTCTGCAGTGCCTTTGCAAACCGGAGGTTCCCCTATTGAAACCAACAGGGTCGAAACAGCACCCTGCACCCGGCCACCCTAGTGCCGCTGAGGGTGCACCTTTTGGTGCTACTTTGTTTCCCCATTTGCCCTGAGCTAAAGTCCAGGAGCTTTTCTCCCACAACCCAGTGGCCTGCTAGCCAGTAGCCACCAACCGGAGGCCCCCTATCCCTCATTGGATAACATTGTGCTTCAGCACTCTGCACCCGGCCGCCCTAGTGCCGCTGAGGGTGTAACAAGAGTGCATCCTTGACCATGGGGGAACCCTTGTTCTAACCCCAGAAGCTCAACTCCAAAGACCGATTACTTACTGGGTAACCGTTAACTTCATTTCTCTCCATAGGAACCTATTGACTGTTTTTCTCTGAAAAATGTTCTGTGTGGAGTTGAATTGTATGGGAACCTGAAAAATAACAATTGTGCAAAACTGACTTTACTTACCTTTTCTCTAGGAAATGTCCCAGTGTGATATCTAGGCATATCACACTGAGTAGAAAAAGTAATCTCAAAAGTAACGTAAAAGTAACTTACCTGTAATTTTCATTGCAAGACCGATACAAAGTATATGTACAGCATTCCACAGTATTGCATTACCAGTAATTCAAACTGTAACCACTTCAAAGTACATTTACAATTGCATTTCAAACTGTATATTTACTGCAGAGTATTTATCAACTTACCTGTGCCAGGCTTGCTTGGTTCTAGAAAATAAAGTAACTAAAAGAATATTTTTATACAAAAATAATTGGTTTGAAGTTCAGTCTTTGAGCGTGTGAATTCATTTGCTGACTGAGTGTGTACAACAAATGCTTAACACTGTCCTCTGATACTGCCTTGCTGCTCGCCCACACTACCACAAATAGAGAGTGAGGTGCTATCTAACTTTACCTCTGCCTACCTTTGGGGATCCACTGGATTCTGTGCACACTATACCTCACTTTGGTATGGTATACACAGAGCCAGCTTCCTACAGAATGGGATAAGACAAAGTGACATCAGTGTGCAGGGGTTGTGCTAATATGCGGCTTCCTGGGAGGTAGAGAGCCAACGCGGAGCCACACAGTGCCACTTTGCAGCACATGGGAGCACTGTTGAAGAAACGTTTCTGGATCCAGTCTGGCACCTAGGCAGTATTCCAAGGTGAGGAATGTGCACTTAGATTGAGCATCCACCAGTAAGAATGTTACAGTAATTAACTTGTTCTTCTGCAACGTTGGACTCTAAATTAAATTCATAAATCTCTGTATACATATATGGTTTTTCTCAGCCATAAAAAAGAACTGTCTCTGGGAGGCAACTGCTAGTATAGTGCATTATGAGAAGTGGAGCCATCCCGGGTTCTTAAAGAGCATGCCACGTTTTATATAGTCTTAATGTAAGCCTATAAGGCTGCCTTTTTACCTTTATGTACACAGTGATTTAAAGGGGTTTGCATGTTAGATTCTGCAATTCATCTCTAAACAGACAATCTGAAGCAATAACGGGGACATTTAGGAGAAAAATGACACCTCTGATAGACTCTCACCATGTATGACTCCCTGTATGTATGACGGTTACAAGTTCTCGGCACTCCTGGTGAGTGTTTTGCCTACGAAGTTTATTCATATAAAGATAACACCACCAACAGCCTCCAGCTCTCAAATGTCGCCAAAGAACCTTTCTACCCTTCATGGAGCCTCCCACATTCTTACATGTCTAACATTCTATAACTAAGAAAGACAACAGGCTGCTGCATAACCCAATGCCCACAACAATGACTTCATGAACTCATGGATAGTGAGATTCTGTATTGTATTTTCCATGGAAGAAAACTAGAGAGAGAGAGGTGTTTCCAGGGTCATTGCACACAGCGGGTACTTTTTAAGGGTGCATGGATTCAGTAAAGATCCCTGGGATGCAGAATCTGAACTACAGTACATAACCTTTACTTCTCTCTTTACAGCAAAGCTAGTCTGCCTCTGGGAAGCAGAGACAGGGACAACATTAACAAATTCAAGGAGTACAACAAACTCTACCATGCATAGGCCCATTAAGTGACTTTAGACTAGTATACACGTTATTAACATTCTTTGACCTGTTGAATGAGTCGGGTATTTGCTCTAAGGGGGAGGATATTTTACACTTCTATAGATGCATTTTTAAGTTCTTCTGCTCTGTGGGCACGTGTGCAATCTGGTGCACCCTTTGATCATTTATGTTGGAGTTGTCCAGAGACTCATTTCCAATTGATCGCTGATTCTCAGTGCAGGAAATATTATTGAAAATAGCAACATGCTAGTGTTAGTAATTTGTACCTGGGTCCATGAAGAACAGTGTTACCTTTCCTATATGGTTGAGACATGATTCTTAATTTATGTTTTTGATAGATATGAGAAGCTGCCTTTGGACTATCGAACACCTTTCATCCTGAATCTGGAAAGCTTTGGGCAGCACCCTACCCTGTCAGGACCTCTCACCATGGCTGCTAACCGCACTGCTTCCTCAACACTTGCCTCACTGTCCCGGTACTTCTATCACCAGCGTTGGATCTGGTGCGCGCAGTCGGGGATGGCACCAGCAGTCCCTCTAACAGCTGTGGGCCAAATCCTTGCAACACTTACAGAGTAAGGATAATAGTTACCTCCTTTACGGTGGTGGGAGATGGGTGCGGCAAGGGAGGGGTAGGTCTTTACTTGTGTCAAGTCAAGAAATATGCTTATTCACATGTAGAGTATTGACTTGTGATGGTGTGTTTTGTTCTAGTACTTCACCCTCTTAATCCTTGCTGATCGTAGGTGTTTTTTTGCTAGTGTTTCCTGCTCTTTCTCCTTGCTGGTTGTTGTGTACACATTTCCTACATGTATCATTCTCTCATGAATCATTGATTCCTGGTGTCTTTCTGTTTGTATTCCCTTCTTACATCAGTGGGGTGGGTTTTATTTTTGAGCTGTGATTTCTACTCTCACACGTTCTTGTTGGTTGTTTTGTGTTTATATTTTTTGCTGTCAACTTTTGTGAGCCTTCATGTATGTTGCATTAGTCTTGTTGATATTTGTTCTAGTATTAACTCCCACACATGGGTAGTTTTAGTATGTTTTGAGCTTGCATTAGCTCTTCTGCCATTTTTGTGTTGGTGTATGCTTTAATGGTGATTGTTGCTGTTTTTACATTGGCTCTTCTCCCATTTTTGTTGCTAGTGTGTGCTTTAATTTTGATTGCTGCTGTTTGCAATTATTACCCATTTTAACACCTCTGTGGTATTGGAGATGTTTTCAGCTGCTTGTACATGCGCTCCCACCTAGTTACTTGCTTTGATGTTTTTCCAGGAATTTTCTACTATCATTCTGTTATTGGTGGTGTTTATACTGACGTTTCTTGCTGTCATTTTGTGATTGTTTTAGTAGAAGTTCTGATATCTTCTTCTTTCATTCCTTAGTTTCATGTCTGTGGTGATGTTTCCTGTTCTCAATGCTTGGGTGTTTGTATTGGTGGATATTAATCTCATTTATTTGCTGGTTGAAAGTTTGTGCTGTAGGTTTATGCTGTCATGCCCTTTGAGGATGGGTGTGAACGTTTTTCATACTCTTAGTAGTGGTTGTTCCTGAGCTTATCCCTGGCTGTTTGGTTGGTGCTGGGGATTCCTGTTCTATTTCCCAGGTTGCAGTGATATTTGTGGATGCGGGTGCCATCCTCCTTCTTCTGTTATTTGGATGTTTGTGTTGATCTTTCTTGCTCTTTCCCCATTTTTTATGTGCTGCTTCTGCTCTTGTATGTTGGTTAATTGGATGGCGCTTCCTTATGAGCCAGTTCTGATGTTAAGCAAATCACCTTTTTTTCCTCCCAGCACAAAACTGATCAATTCAAAGTCTAAGTGTGTATACCAAGAAATACATTTGCCTAGATATGACCAGCAAACTTGCTCTTACAAGGCTTATAGGGTTGGGAAGGGTTTTTACAAGTAAAAAACACAAGGGTGCGTTATGGCAGCACAGGAATTTAGAACAAGAAGGCCATGCAGGCTGGCTGATCCTATAAAAATGTGAAACCATCCATTGCACTACAGAGGAGTGTATGGTATGATTAAGTGGATTAAGTGAGAAGAATTTTTATACTAGCTCCTAGAATATGTTAATGGGTAAGTGCATACAAGTGTGCATCCCACCATTCTACACTATGTGAGCAATAGGACAGAAGACACAAGGGTGAGCAGAAGCAAGGGAAACAGATGGGAAGACGACAAAAATATATACAGGTCTACCGTCAAATGTGATTTAAATCATGTATGTATTATCTAGCATATGAATAATATGATTTGAGCCCACTTCTTTATTACCATATAATTGAGGCGGAGGAGGGTCAGTCTCTAGGTTTCATCGCATTTTAGTGCTTAAAAGATTCTGCAAATTTATCAGAAACTGTGGGACCTTTAGTTCTCACCTGATTGTAAATGTTCCCTCTTCTGTTATTAGAAATGTTAGGCCGGGGGGGTGCCAGAGTGCCGGCAAAAACGATGGCCGCCAGATAAGCGAGCTCCTGTGGACCAGAGAATCAACTTCCTGCTACCACCAATGCCCGTTTCTGCCTGTTCTCACCTGCGGGGAGGCTTCGACACCCCGTGTGCCTGGCAGTGGCCACCGGGAGTAGGCTCCTGGGCCGCTTCAGCTTGCTGCCCATGACTCAGGGGAGCATCGGGGTGTGGCCTGCTTCCACGACATGCTGGGCCTGCCTCACTCGCGCTGCCTTGGCGCCGCTTGGGCTACTGCAATCGGCACCACACTGACATCAACGGTTGCCTCTCAAGGCCTTGGCCCGCCATTACACTGCGTCTCCACACCTGCTCGGGGACCAGGACCCACCGCGAACCGACGCCACGGTGGAGCAGCTGGTCCCCCCCTCCCCCTCCTCTATGGATCCTGCTGGCCTCGGTCTCGCCATGCTGACTGTTTGCAGTCCGGCCCTAGTCGCTGTTCCCTCAACAGTGCCGGTCCAGATCGGGCCTGCTGCGCAGCCGGCCAGCCCGAACTCCAGTTATTATCTGGGGACCTGGTGGCAGTTGCTGTGTGGTACTTGGTCTGTGCTGTGGCGCTGTCCGTCACGCCGGACCCGGTCGGAGCCGCTCTGGGCCTCTTCTTGTTTGACTGTGGTTTTTTTGTAGGGGCCCGTGGCCCATATTTCCTCTCCCTGGACTGTATGCAGGCGCTGCCTGGGGTCCTCTGATACCTTTCGATTTGGCAGCTGGAGTCGTTTGGGGCCTGGTACCGCAGTCGAGCAGCCGGTGCCTTTTCTTCTGACTTGGGAGTTGAATGGTCCACGATATGGCCATCTGTCTCTCACTTTCTCATATTTGCCGCGTGATCGGCGGGGAGTGTGATCTGCGCGACTATACGCTGCATCATCTACTCTTCAGCCGCTCCAATTACTTCTTTGTGGCTGTTCAGCTATGCTAGTTGACAGTGCCCCTTCTCTGCCTATATACCTACCTGCTGTGGTAACCCTGGGTGCAGTGTTTCTTCTTTCACTACGAGACGGGTGCTGTTTGTGATGGGCAAAGCTGATCGCAAACAGTCGAAACTCCAATTAGACAAGCATTAGCCCAGGATGCAAGGTACCTCGTCGACAGTTGGCTCTCACATCCCAGATGACACTGACGTTACCACCATGTTCAAGGAGCTCAGAGAAGGCTTACGCTCTATTGATGGCAAAATTGACTCGCTGACAGCACTCCTGGACAGAATTCAAGAGCAAGCAGATAGACAGGACCACAGGCTTACTCAGGCCGTGGCACTTATCTCTGAACTGGCATACTCTCAACGGGAGCTGGACCATGGCCTGAGGGAATCGGCACAGGAGCTCAAGCTTATTGAGGCCAAAAAGGAGGACTTTGAGGACAGCTCTCGTCCTTATAATGCCAGAATTCTAGGGGTGCCCGACTCTTCTTGGAGATCCAACATGGAAAACTTTGTAGAATCTCTTCTGGGCTCAGTTTGATTGCAGCCGCTTCTCAGAGGTCTTCATTGTGGAACGTGTGCACCGTGCACTCACCCCCAAACCTAAACCTGGTCAGATTCCGCTTCCCATCATTTACTGAATTACAGAGACTGTGATCTGACTCTACTGCTCAATAGAGACAACTCGTATCTTCATTATGTGGGCTCCAAAATCAAATTTTATCCAGACTTCACCACTGCTGTACAGGAAGCTCTTCGCTCTTTCCAAGAAGTCAAGAAGCTCCTCCGCTTATGTGGGGTTCGATACTCCATGCTTTTTTCATCCAGGCTCCGTATCGAACACAGAGGTAAAACCTACTTCTTCATGTAACCTGCCTCCACCTTAGAATTCATCGAGCAACACATCGTTGCTGGCACAGCTAGATCCTCCAATTTCCCCCTAGCCCTGTCCTCTTTCGTGACTGGGAGTGACATGGTGCCTTCACACTCTGTGACAGCAACTTTTTGCCTTTCACTTTGCATTGTATTACTTCTTGTTGTTCCTTGCATTTCTCTCTACACACTCTGAGCACGTTGCTGTTGACTACTACCTGATTTCCCCCGCGGCTTTGCACCCGGGTGTGATTCCAGTGGCTGGCTTCCTTGCCTGCTTAGGGCATCGGTTGCTCGGACTATTGAGAACTCTGTAAATGTCTATCCTACATTATCGCTTAGAGTTAAGCCGCGCTCACTAGGTGCTCCCACTGCGTAGAGGCCATCACTTCCCTGGGGTATTGTGGTCCCTTTGCTTGGTCTTCCCTCTTCCCTATGTTTCCTCTTTACCTCCCTGTTTAGTAGCCATGTTGGGGATTTTGCCGGTGTTTCAGGCTGGCAAGGGAGGAGGAAGGGGATTGCTTCCTGTTTTTTTAAGTTGTCCATGTTTTTCCTATGTTCATGCAGACACCCACATATGTTTGCGCTCTTTTTCGATGCTATGCATGGTACCCTATTCCCACCGTGTTAGTCTTTACTCTGTGCAGCAGATTTCCGCCCATCTCGCTTGTAGATGCCTACCTTCCTGACATGGAAGTGTGGGGTGTTAATAGCCCCCGTTAGGCTAGGCTGGTGTTGGTGTAAATCGATGTAGCCTTACTTAAGGAGACCCACTGTTTCAGCGTTTGCTTCGTCTAGGGGCATCGCCGTTGCTTGTCTTCCTATTCCACTTATTCCAGAGGGGTGGTGTAGTAGTTATAGTATAACCTGTCTCTGCAGAGACAGATTAACCAAGTATATTCCATTTTATGTGTTCTTGATTCTAGAGTGTTAAGGTAGAATCCTAAGGGAGACTGATCCTTGGAGGGCCTGTGGATAGGACGTTTCTTTTTATAGATGTAACCTTTCTGAATAAATGAAGAAGCTGTTCTACCATCTCCGGGTTCAAGAGTACTTCTTTACACTGGCGACGAGCTGGCAGGAAAAGGAGCCCTACATCTACATCAGATTAACTTGGAAGCGTCCTAACACATCTGAATCCATAACTGTAAGGTACTGTTCGCGCGATTCCTGCGAATCCTCTGTACCCTTCCCATTTGTTTGACTGAAACCTTTTGAATTCTGTTGCCTCTGTGTTTCAGCGAGCAATGGAAGATGTCTTAAGAGGGTTGTCTGGGGTAAAAATTTACCAAGACTGCGTCTTAGTCCATGGATCTTCTCAAAAGATTCACGATGATAGGCTTAGAGCAGTTTTAGAAAGATTTAAGTCACGAGGTTTGACGTTACGTGAGAGCAAGTGCAAGTTAAATCTCTCAGAAATTGATTACCTAGGGCACAAGTTGACAAAGGGAGGAGTTCGACCCAAAGACCATCTTGTAAAAACCATTGAGAATCTTCCTGTGCCACAGTCCAGGGATGATCTGGTCACATTCCTGGGTATGGCGGAATATTACAATAAATTTATTCCACAATTTGCCAGCCGCACCTCTGCTTTAAGAACTCTGTTGAAGAAAGGTGCAAAATTCATCTGGTCCACTCGTTGTCAAGCTGAATTTGATGTTGTCAAGAAAGCTCTGAATGGTGCACCATCTCTCCAAAGTTTTGACCCATTCAATTTTGATTACGGATGCCTGTTCCAAGGGATTGGGTGCGGTACTAAAACAACTAAGAGGTGATAAGGAAGTAACTATCATGTTACTCTCTAGAGCTCTTGTAGGCCCAGAAAACAATTACTCTGTAATTGAGAAAGAAACTTTATGTATCTTTTGGGCCATCAAGAAGTTAAAGTTTCTCTGGGGAAACTCGTTTGTGGTTCGTTCCGATCACAAGCCTTTAAAAGACTTGTTTTGTAAGAAAAGCTTGGATGCTGTATCATCCAGGATTTGTAGGTGGATAGTCGCCTTACAGGACTACTGTAAATTATATACCTGGTGCAGAAAAGAACGTTGCTGACTGCCTCTCTCGTCTAGTCCCTACACACCCTATTGATGGGTCCGACGACAGTGATGTTCTATGGAAAGATGATGAATATAAGGTGTGTGAGATTATAGAAGATGTAATAAGTGAGGAAGAGTGGAAGAAAACCATGTTGTGTGATACTGTGCTTTGTGAAGTCTGTAAGTTGGTGACTGATGGTTGGGGTGGTATTAAGAACTTAAATGAAGACGTTTGTAAGTTCTGGAATGTGCGAGATTAATTATCTGTTGGTGATGGTCTGCTTTGGAGTGGTACTAGACTTGTTCCTCCATCACTAATTAGAATGAAAATCCTCCATTTGGCTCATCAAGGTCACCAAGGCATTTAAAAAACCAAAGAGAGGGTTCGCTTACATTTCTGGTGGCCAGGTATTGATCTTCTTGTGGAACGTGTGGTGAGGGATTGTATGGAGTGCAATGCCAGCGACAAAGTATACAAAACTAGAGTACAACCCATGATTGTGCGTGAAACCCCCACTCGCTGTTGGCAAGAAGTGACTTTAGATCTCTTGGGGCCTATTACCAGCAAGGCAGGTCAATCCTACGTTCTTGTCTTGATGGAAATGTACTCTAGATGGCCAGAAATTAAAGTTACACAAAGTATTGAGACTAAAGATGTTGTCAATTTTTTTTTAGTGAAATCTTCTGCAGGGAAGGACTCCCCGACTGTCTGTTAACTGACAATGGTGTTCAATTAGTCTCAAAAGATATGGAAGACTTCTTGACAAGGAGAGGTATCAAGCACAAACGTTGTGCTCTCTATCATACCGAAACCAACGGCATGGTAGAGAGGTTCAACCGAGTGCTGAAAGAATCTATCCAATTAGTTAAGGTTCAAGGCAGAGACTGGAGATCTGAAATTGTCGAGAGAGTGATGATTTACCACCTCACGCCTCACTCTACAACAAACAAAATTCCTTTTGAACTGTTTAGGGGACAGACTCCCAATACTTTTATGTTCCAATCTTGGATGAGGGGTAAGTGTTCAGATGTTGTGAGTTCTGATTGTGTACCCTGGCAGCAGACTCAAGAAAAGAAGTGTATCAAGAGGAAAGAGAACTTTGATGTAAGGCATGCTGTGTCTCACACGCATGTATGTCTGGGCGACAAAGTGAAGGGTACGTTACCCACAAAAGTCTGCAGGTTCTAAATTCTCTTCACCATTTAAAGTGACTAGGTTGTTTCAAAACACTGTTAAGCTTAATGATGGACGTATATGGAATCTAAGCAGGATTGCACCTGTGCGTTCTAGTACTCCTACTAAGCCAGATAATTCACAAAAAACTACAGATGATACTTCTTCTGTACGCAGAAGCTCTCGCACTTGTAAAATCCCAGGAAAATTACGTGACTTTGTTTTGCACTGATTTTCTTTGTTTCTTATTTATTAGGTTATTGTTCATGTATAGTGGAAAGGTGTGTAGTAGTTATAGTATAACCTGTCTCTGCAGCAACAGATTAACCAAGTATATTCCATTTTATGTGTTCTTGATTCTAGAGTGTTAAGGTAGAATCCTAAGGGAGACTGATCCTTGGAGGGCTGTGGAGAGGACGTTTCTTGTTATAGATGTAACCTTTCTGAATAAATGAAGAAGCTGTTCTACCATCTCCGGGTTCAAGAGTACTTCTTTACAGGTGGCCATACTGATTCGAAAACTTGTCAACTTCTCTTTGTTGGAACAAATTAAAGACTCTGTGGGTGGATTCTTTGCCATCCCTGGCATATTGGACGGGAATAGTGTCTTGCTGATGATGCAGCGCGTACAATAAAAACTATTCTCCTCCCAGGTTACTTATAGGTCATCCAGGGGCAAACTATATTTCTCATATCCACATGACGATGGGGCCCATAAACATCGCCTAACACACACACACTCTCCTGGATTTCCTTTACACCTTTATGAAAATCTGTACTCCTAGGAGAAGCATGAGAACTAAATGGAGAACACCATTTTATGTACCGCTGGAAGAGCCAGGATATCTTATTACCTTAATTTGTCACTTTCTTTTAGTTATTTCTTAAGATATTCCTGCTCATTGTTTTGTCGATGAATCATTCATTTAAGAAATTAGTTCATAGTGATTAAGACCAGCTGAATCACAATAACCAATTACTGATGTCACAATCATTTAGGAAAATAACCACTGAGTCATTTTGGGTTTAAAGAATCTTAAATTTTATATAATTTTAAAAGCATGAAAAAGAATTTTAATACTTTATTCATTTATTCATTCTTAAATTCAAATATTTATTAAGCATAATCATTTTATTGCAGAAAGGAAATTTTTGTCATGAAGCCAAAACCCTAATTACCTGCCTAGCTTCCTAATTTAGCCTAATGATTTCTAACCTAAGTTAGGAATTAGAAATAACCTGATTCTCATACTCAACTGGAAAATTAAGACCGCAACAGCAACTTCAGCTCGTCAGCATCAGCTACCTGCAACCCGTCTCATCTAACAGTCTTTCAGCATCTCCCGCTCAGTAAGGGATCGATCAGGACCACCCAGCACTGGAAGCCACCAACACGACTCTTCAACTCCTCTCCTGACTGTGACTGCAACCGCGACTGACATCAATTGACCCCCTCCCACTAAGAGTAGGCCCTATTATACCCTAATTCTAACTTTGCTAACTAACTGTTGCAACATTAATATCACGCTTTTCTTTCATTGGTCCATGCATGTCAGCTTATTCATTCTTTTAATCAAGTTCTCTTGGATTCAAGGGTCCTTGGATCATTTCCTTTCCCATACGCTTAAACATTTTCATCCGTTTCGATCAGTTCATTTGTAGCTTCTTTCGATACATTCGAGAACTCCGCAGTCATTGTCCTTTCTCTTGAACTTGTTTCCCACGGGACTCTTGCTGATCATCACGGCACGCTATCAGTTCAATTAGGTCACATCAGCCTTGACCATTACTTGCATCCTAGCCTCTCTGTTAAACCACGAGCTCGCTTTCTCCCATTTCATCACGTGTCATGTGTTCCCTTGCGCCTGCGCACATCTTCCCATTGGCGGCCATTTTATCTCGCCACTCGGTTATACTTTAGAAGCACTAATTTGAGGCAAACAAAACATAATTAAAATAGAGAAAAATAGCCCTTTCGTTTCCCTCCCGTCGTCTACGTACCCCAATTAGTTGTTACCTAGCAGAAAGCAACATTTAAGCTGTTCCTTACTTACCATCACTATTTGTTTTTGCAACGACACATTTTATTTCTATGAAGCACAATAACATGCATTTATTTTTATTAGTACGCATTTATTTTTACGTTATAATTAGACACACGGACATTCATTAATAGATTATTTAGCACACACATTGGCATATTACCATTCCCACACATACAGTGTTGATTAATACATTTAAACGAACATTTTATTTAATTAATTATAAAATTTGTTAGGGGTTAAATTTTTTATTTTTTCCTGCTCCATCAATCCCCCTTTGGTGATTTTTAAATCACCACATAAAACCAAGTCATACTTCTTTTCAGGCAGCATGTCTTTCATCCTTTGCTTTCTGTTATTTATACATCTGTTTCTTCTTCATCTTGCCTTTTAGTCTCTTTATACATACTTTCTTTCATTTTCTCCAACTCAATTTCACCCATTTCTCTCTTTCTCTCATTATTCTGTTATTTCTTTTTATCTTATTTTGTCTTATTTTTCTCTTTATACATGTTATTACTATTTTCAATACCATGGCTAACAGTATTACTATAGTTGCCACTATTATAACTTTCCCTATCACTAGTCTACTCATCCTAGTTAACCAATTTGCTACTGAAGAAAACCCTCTACCAAGTTTTCCCAAAACACTTTCAACCTCCAGTGGAACTAGTTCTTTGTGCAAACTTGTAATATTTGTAATATACTTCTGTATATTTTCACTGTTATCAGGAATGTAAGTACAACAATGTTGGACTTTCAACATTCCACAGACTCCACCCTCTTTTGCCAAAAGAATATCAAGGGCAAGCCGATTTTGCATCACCATAGCTCTCATGGCAACCATTTCGGTATTTACCATTAAGAACCCTCCCGCAGTATCTGTAGACAAACGATCTACTACTGTGGATAACTTCCGAATCTTAAATGCATTCAAAGATATTCCCACTGCTGGTATCAATGCTCCAAAAATATCACCTACAATTTCTGAAAAACTTTCCCTCTTTCTACGTGTAAATCTATTAATCATCTTGTATGTTCCCTTTTCTTCTCTGTCCATGTGAAAATTTTTGGAAAGACCAGGCCTACATAGCAAGTTCCATACCAATTGTCCGGTAACCTGTAATAAGCTCTATTTCCACAAATATAATAGATACCTGGAAATATTGGATCTTTTCCACCTTTTGAATCCCCAACCTCCCAGAATTTGATAATTGTCATGGCAGATACTGGAACCTACAAAGTAATTGTCATAGACTGTCTTATTTCTCCTAATACACAACTTTCCTGTTTGCGGCCAGTCTAATGTCATTGCGGCATTTATCTTTTCCCTTCATGATTTCCTTCCTCAAACGTCCATAAGCGTTTTCCTTCCTCTTTATTGCTTCTTTTTGAAATTTCATTCTTCTTTCTTCAACCATTTCTAAAAATACTTTTTCTTCTTTCTTTAACTCACAGGTAAGGTTGTTACTAACTATTTCTTCTAACGTTAATTTTCTATGTTCTAAAAGAATTCTCCTAAAACTTTTGCTGGTTTTACTTTGTTAAGTTCGGGTACTACTGGAATGTTTGCAAAAATCTTATCTATATCAGTATAATAAGATTCTAATCTACCTGTTTTATAAAATAAACTCGCTATTACACTACATGTTATTCCATAAGTCAGAGGTAGGTGATGCTTTGTGACCAAATCTGTCCGAAATCGTGTACGATGCCGAAACCATATTGGCTATCGGTCACAATCGTGATTCGTACATTTTTCCCCAATTTACATGCTTGAATCAAAGCAATTAGTTCCACAACTTGGGCAGACCTAACTCCTTTCAGACAAGACGCTTCCATCACAGTTGCCACTGTGCATACTGCGTAAGCTGCGCTTAACACTCCTTCTTTGTGCGTAAACATGAACCATCTACAAACATGACATAATCCGATTCCTTTAACGGTTCATCTTTTATGTCAGCTCTTGGTTTTGTGCAATATTCCAGCACATTCAGACAATCATGATCTACTTCGTCTTGTTCAATTATATTCTCTTCATCTGGCAATGATGTAGAAGGATTTACATTCATGCATCTATCTATGGTCACATTTTCAGCGCTCAAGATGACTTTTTCGTACTTAGTCAGCCGACTATGTGTCATGTACTGTGTTTTTGTTCTTGTCAAAAGAATTTCTACTGAATGGGGAACATATACTCTCAGTGGATACCCCATCACTATACCTTCACTTTGTTCCAAACTTACACAAGTAGCAGCAACTGCTTTCAGACATCCAGGCAATGCTTTTGCTATAGGATCTAAAACAGCTGAAAAATAAGCGATTGGTCTTTTCATGGTCCCGTGTTTTTGTACCAGTACTGAAAATGCACATCCATCTCTTTCACTGCAGTACAACTCAAAATCCTTCTCATAATCAGGCATGCCTAAAGCAGGGCCTCACACAGTTTCTTTTTCAATTCTTTGAAAGATTTCATTTCTTCTTTGTTTAACTCAAAAGGGTCTTTTACATCTTTCTTTGTCAATTTTTGTAAGGGTTTTGCAATCAAAGAGAATCCACTTATCCACTGTCGACAATATCCAACCATTCCCAAAAACATTCTTACCTCTCTCTGAGTCATTGGTGCTCTCATTCCTTGAATCATTCTTACTCTCTCTGTCGCTATTTTCCGCACTCCTTTCTCAATTTTATGCCCTAGATACTGGACTTCTTTCTGACAAAACTGTAATTTTGAAGGGGACACTTTATGCCCTCTTTTCTCCAAATGGTTCAGTAAAGCAATTGTGTCACTTACACATGCTTCTTTGGTTTTTGATGCCACCAATAGATCATCGATATACTGCACCATCACTGATTTTTCTGGCATTTTTAAATCTTCCAGAGATTTCTTTAGAATCTGATTAAAAATTTAGGGGCTTTCTGTATACCCCTGTGGAATTCGGCACCATGCCAAAATACGCTCTCCGAACCGGAATGCAAATAATGGCTGGCTATCTGGATGCAAAGGAATAGAGAAAAATGCGTGACACAAATCTATCACAGTGTACCACTCAGCTTCATGTGGGATTTGATATAGAATTACTGCAGGGTTTGGCACTATTGGACAACATGGTACAACTATTTTGTTGATCTTTCTCAAATCCTGTACTATTCTATATGTTCCATTTGGCTTTTTCAGTCCCATAATAGGTGAATTACATGGACTGCTCATGATTTCTTTCAGAATTCCCTGTTCAATCATCTTATTTATTACAGGAGTTATTCCTTCAATTATTTCTGGAGTTAATTTGTACTGTGGCGTGTTTGGATAAATTATCCCTTCTTTCACTGTCACTTTTACGGGATCAACTTCTCTCATTAATCCAATGTCTTCTCCTGTAAAATCCCACACACTTTCTTTTACTGCACTTTTTAGTTCTTCTGGAAGTTTTTCTGCATCAAATGCAGGAAACAAACCATTCGTTTCAGGTTCTTGATTCATCAAAGTTACTTTATACAAAACATCTTCATCTGAAGTTTGAAATCCTATTCCATCTGGTGTACAATAAATTGTGCAATTCATCTTACATAAAAGGTCACGACCTAAAAGATTTACAGGACTACAATCGCACACTACAAATTTATGCATTTTGCTAAAAGAACCAATTTTTACTTCCACCAATTCAGTAAGTGGGGTTTTAATCTGCTGATTGGCTACTCCTACCACTTGGATGTATTCACCTGAGAGAGGAAGGTTTGGAATTTCCACTGATCTAACAGTAGAACGGGTAGCTCCAGTATCGACAAGGAATGTTACGTTTGTACCATTCACTTCTCCATCCAAAAGGGACCAGACTGATCTACCTCTAGAGTTGCGCCAAGCACGCACTCTTTCCCCTCTCTTGCGCACCGTCAGAAACTTTCATCCGGGTCATCCTCACTCTGATGCAACCAATACTGAGAAATGTTAGCTGCTCGCGGCAACTGTGTTACCTGCTCTCCTCCGTAGAATCCTGTTTCTGTACTGTATCTTTGCTGGTTAACAGTGTTGGGAAGTGGTGGTTGTGGCACCTGACTTTGTTGAACAACTACCTCATTCTGCACCTGTGGAGTTAATGATTGATGTTCCGGATTAGGTTTAGGTGGGAACTTACACTCATTTCTCCAATGCCCTAATTTTCCGCAATTATGACATGGCCATTTCTTCTTTGCCTCTTCTAGACTCACTTGACCTTTTCCTTTACCTATATTTGGTCGCATTTTATTCTGTCCTGATTCGTTTCCATTATTATTGTCCAATTGGGCTTCTTGTTTTTCTGCCACTTTCACTTGTGCCCACATTGCCTTTTCTTTCAACTTACGCTGTTTACTCTCTATTTCATCACTACAATACTTAGCATATCTCAGTACCTTACCTACACTTCCATTCTGCCAGTTTATCATGTGTTGCTTAATCATATCACTTATTTCTGGTTTCAAACCAAACACAAATCGGTATACAAAATGACTCATGTCCTTTTCACTCAACTCCTCATAACCACTATACTGCTTGAAAACCAATAACAGTCGCTCATAATATGCATGTACAGACTCCTTGCTTTCCTGTGTAGTTCTATCAATCTTAACCCAATCTGTCTCTTTGGGAGGAATCTTATTTTTCAAAAAGGTAATCACCTTGTCGTATTTCTTCATCACATCAGGACCTGGAGCTCCTGTTTTAGGATCTCTTGGATATTCTGTAGTTGGCCAGTCAACTGTAATCTTACATTCGGACCATAAATCTGTTGGTACCACTATGTCAAACAATCCATCTAAATCTATCCACAACACTTTTGACACCTTTACAAACCTTTCTACTTGTCGGTACCACTCAACTGGTTTCTCTCTTAACTTTGGAAAGTCATTGGTAAATGACAGTATGTCCTGCCTAGTCCAGGGAACATGCACGTAACTACCACCTGGAGTTTCTCTCATGGGATATTCTTTGACAACAGATTCTTTTTCGGTTACCATAAAAGCCAATGAACCTTTGTCTATACTTTTCTCATTCTTCTTTGTCCATCTGTCCACATCACCCCATTTTCTCAACAACACAATTAACTCCTTTATCTGTGTCAGCCTTCCTGCCGTGTTCAAATTTTCAATATCTTTTTCACAAAAGTCTACTCTGTATGGTTTTGCAACGTTTTCACTTTTGCAAAATCTATTCCAATCTCACTAGCCACTTCTTCTAGTTTGTCATGTAAATTCTTTGCCCTCCATGTTATACTTTTGCACAGAAACATTATTTCATCATCCTGATAATTTTTTATCTTTTCAGTACCAATCGTTCCTAGAATTAATTCTTCCATATCTATTTTTAATCTGATCACATCTAATGGTTTTTCTTCTGTTTCTTTTATTTTAAAAGCTTTCATCCACTCATTCAACTCATCAGGAGTCGGACCTATGGGTGTATTATTTAGTTCTACCCAGTTACCACTCTTTTCAGGCGTTTCTGTTGCAGATTCTGTTACCATATGCATTTTCTTACCATTGCATTCATTCACCGTTAAATTTGTAGGTGGACTTGGTCTGTAAGTACTAGCCAAATTACTTGTACTTTGTTCCATCCTTTCTTTTTCTCTCTGAAATTGTGAACTCAAGGGAATCACCAAAGATCGTTCATCAATTTTCTGATTCTCAAAAACTGGTATTACTGGACCTATCGTTACAGGCACAGTAACTGCTTCCATATTTTTCGTTAATTCTCTAATTTTCTCAGTTAGTTTTTTGTTGTCCTTGCCAATTCGCTTGCATTGTCGCTTTCTATTCCTTCATTTTGAGAAGTTCTCATTTGTTCTTGTGACCTATTTATTTCAATTCCCTTTTCCGGACTTTTATTTCGCATTGTCTCTATTAGTGGCGCATTTGGTGTCACCACTGTAGAACTCTGCTGATACGGAGGTGGATTTCTATTTAATATATCTTCCAGCAATTCGTCATCCGTTTCGCTCTCATGCATATACTTTTCTCTCTCTATATGTTTCTTTTTCTCAGTCCGTTTTTCTTAGTCCCTTCCTCAACTGTAAAAGCTGGAAACAAACCTCCTGTCATGTTAGCACATCTCCATCGTTTTATTCTATCCTCATGATTTACTCCCCACAATCTTCCAGGCATAAATTCATGATCTCTCATTCCTCTGAATCTCTCTCGTTCATACATCTCATCCTCCCATTCCGTCAAAGCCTCAAACTGTGTTGGTCTAGGTCTAGGTTCCAACTTACACATTTTTTCTCGCAAGTTTCGCAAAACCGCTACACTAAACGATCCATTCTCAGGGAAAGCCAAAGCACCATCATTCTTTGTATATTTAGCCCAATTTTCCAACCATATGCACGCATGATATCCATATTTCAGCATCATATGTGAAGCTGCTGATTTCGCCGGAGGAATTACTTGTCCCTCTCTAGTCACAACCTTTTTGTCTTTCTTAAAGAAATTCTTCAATTTCGTCGTCCATGACGTTCTCTCCCTTTCATACTCGTAATACGGCATGTTTTCTATTTGTTTTCTCTTTACTCTAACGCTGTTTCTATGTACGGAACTTCGTCCAATTACAGCGCGACTCACACTAACGTACCAATCAGAACAATTCCCACCGTCCGTGAACTATCCAATCCTAGCGCGGCACTTTTCTACGTCACTCCTGCTCTGTGTTCACGTGACTAGCGCACTATCCAATCCTAGCGCGGCACTTTTCCACGTCACTTCTACTCTTTACCCCTCCTTTACAAAATTTATCGGCAATTTTCTTTTTTTTTGTTGCTGTTTTCTTCGTTAGTTACAACAATAAAAACAATTCCATAGTCTGATTCGCTAAACAAAAGTGACAGCTTTGTCCTTTTACACAAGAATCCTGTTTTTCCAGTAGGCAGCGCTTACCTCTACCCTACCACAGAATTATTTACTCTCGCCGATAAAGTAGCACTTCCCTCTACCTTACCCTTCTTTCAAACAAACAATTTACTCGTTTCTCTGGGGATAAGACACATGTGGAGACTAGGCTCCTGAGAATTAAGGCCAAAGTTTCACAAGTAAACGTGATTTGCTATTTCAATTACACACTTTTCACACAGAAATCCCTAACATAACACAACCTGCGTTATAACCAAAAAATGAATTCAGACCATGTACCAAATTCCATGTGACTTCTCTTGCCACACGTGTTCCACTTCCTACATCCCAGAAGCGTGAAAACTTACATATAACATAACGTGACTCAACATATAGTGTTAGTCATCAAAATAATCAATAATCAATAAACAATAATCACTAAACTAATCTATAGAAAACCATCCTCTGCTACCAAGAAATCTGATGCAGCGCGTACAATAAAAACTATTCTCCTCCCAGGTTACTTATAGGTCATCCAGGGGCAAACTATATTTCTCATATCCACATGACGATGGGGCCCATAAACATCGCCTAACACACACACACACTCTCCTGGATTTCCTTTACACCTTTATGAAAATCTGTACTCCTAGGAGAAGCATGAGAACTAAATGGAGAACACCATTTTATGTACCGCTGGAAGAGCCAGGATATCTTATTACCTTAATTTGTCACTTTCTTTTAGTTATTTCTTAAGATATTCCTGCTCATTGTTTTGTCGATGAATCATTCATTTAAGAAATTAGTTCATAGTGATTAAGACCAGCTGAATCACAATAACCAATTACTGATGTCACAATCATTTAGGAAAATAACCACTGAGTCATTTTGGGTTTAAAGAATCTTAAATTTTATATAATTTTAAAAGCATGAAAAAGAATTTTAATACTTTATTCATTTATTCATTCTTAAATTCAAATATTTATTAAGCATAATCATTTTATTGCAGAAAGGAAATTTTTGTCATGAAGCCAAAACCCTAATTACCTGCCTAGCTTCCTAATTTAGCCTAATGATTTCTAACCTAAGTTAGGAATTAGAAATAGCCTGATTCTCATACTCAACTGGAAAATTAAGACCGCAACAGCAACTTCAGCTCGTCAGCATCAGCTACCTGCAACCCGTCTCATCTAACAGTCTTTCAGCATCTCCCGCTCAGTAAAGGATCGATCAGGACCACCCAGCACTGGAAGCCACCAACACGACTCTTCAACTCCTCTCCTGACTGTGACTGCAACCGCGACTGACATCAATTGACCCCCTCCCACTAAGAGTAGGCCCTATTATACCCTAATTCTAACTTTGCTAACTAACTGTTGCAACATTAATATCACGCTTTTCTTTCATTGGTCCATGCATGTCAGCTTATTCATTCTTTTAATCAAGTTCTCTTGGATTCAAGGGTCCTTGGATCATTTCCTTTCCCATACGCTTAAACATTTTCATCCGTTTCGATCAGTTCATTTGTAGCTTCTTTCGATACATTCGAGAACTCCGCAGTCATTGTCCTTTCTCTTGAACTTGTTTCCCACGGGACTCTTGCTGATCATCACGGCACGCTATCAGTTCAATTAGGTCACATCAGCCTTGACCATTACTTGCATCCTAGCCTCTCTGTTAAACCACGAGCTCGCTTTCTCCCATTTCATCACGTGTCATGTGTTCCCTTGCGCCTGCGCACATCTTCCCATTGGCGGCCATTTTATCTCGCCACTCGGTTATACTTTAGAAGCACTAATTTGAGGCAAACAAAACATAATTAAAATAGAGAAAAATAGCCCTTTCGTTTCCCTCCCGTCGTCTACGTACCCCAATTAGTTGTTACCTAGCAGAAAGCAACATTTAAGCTGTTCCTTACTTACCATCACTATTTGTTTTTGCAACGACACATTTTATTTCTATGAAGCACAATAACATGCATTTATTTTTATTAGTACGCATTTATTTTTACGTTATAATTAGACACACGGACATTCATTAATAGATTATTTAGCACACACATTGGCATATTACCATTCCCACACATACAGTGTTGATTAATACATTTAAACGAACATTTTATTTAATGAATTATAAAATTTGTTAGGGGTTAAATTTTTTTATTTTTTCCTGCTCCATCACTGATTATCATTTATGGCTTGTATGTCAATGACCCTCTGTTCTTTGAGGTTGTGCAGTTATGCTCTAAATATCGCTAGTGGCCCACTGTTTGGCGCAGTGACTTCAATCTTACCTTCCCCACGGTTTACGACGGGTCCCAGATGCCGCCCTCCCATCTTTGCATGCCAGCCTGGCTCTCGCCCAAATTATGCAGTTCCATGTCTTGACAGATGTCTGGAGGGTGCTCCATCCAAACGCAGCGGAGTACACCTTCCATTCTTCGGACCACGATACCTCAACTCGCCTTGACATGTGGTTGCTCTCTACAGTGCTCGTATGTAGAGTGAGTACTGCTGAGATTCTCCCTCGCACCCTATCTGATCACTTGCCAGTTAAACTGTCCCTCTCCTGATTTACCCCTGCTTCTCAGTTTTACACTTGGCATCTCCATGGTATGGAGTTGTGGGATGCAGTCTTTCGAGACAAAGTTGGTACGGCTATTGCTTAGTATTTTGAATGGAATAAAAAGATTTGGGGATGTCCCCACACTCTGGGAGGCCTTTAAGGTCATATCCGAGACGTCTGTATTTCCAAAAGTGCTGGAGTTCTAAAGTCAATCTGCACCCACCTCACGTGGTTGAAGTCCCAGCTTAAGCGCTTGAAAATTGACTACTCTGCCACGAAGGATAGGTCCCTGCTGGCACAACCGCACGAAACACTTAAAGAATATCGTGACGAGGCTGAGAGGGCGGTTCTATATTTTGGTAGGGGTGCCCTTGTTAGGGCCTTTGGTGAGGGTGACCGGCTGGGGAGGACTCTTGCTGGGATTGCTGGTTGCGATGTATCTCCGTTATTAAATGCACTGACAGCTTTGTCTCCGCTGACCCCTTCTCCATATTGAATGATTTTCAGTCATACTATGAACCTCTTTATGCTTGTAAGCCTTGTAGAGCTCAATCAAAAACTTCATCGTACTCCGATCATTGGTCTGGTTCGATGGTGAAGCCAGGGAACTCCTGAACTCTTCAATATTGCTTGCAGATGTTACGAGTGCTATTGCTGCTCTTCCTTGTGGCAAGGCCCCATGTGCCGATGGCCTTCCGGTAGATTTTTATAAAACCTTCAGTACCCTTCTTGTCCCAATGGTCATAGACATGTACAATGAGGCAATCATCAGGGGATCCTTCCCTAATTTGACCATGGAAGCAGTTATTACGGTTCTTTTAAAGCCTAGTAAAGACCCTACTGAGGTTACATCATACAGACGTTTATTGTTATTGAATGCAGATAAGATTTTTCCAAGAGTCTACCTCAAAGGCTCCAACCTTTAATGCTGTTCCTAGGATTGCCAGATCAGTCTGGATTGATTCCGCAATGAAGCAAACGCAAGGAGATGATGGACGGAGCGCTGAAACTTTTCAGGCACTCACTATTAGATCTGGGTTGAATCCTTCATCGTTCTTTAGCTCACTTCGCCACCCAGATAATAAGATCTTTGCCAAGATTCTGGCTCAAAGGCTCCAACCTTTAGTGCAGTTCCTAGTACTGCCAGATGAGTCTGCTTTATTCCGCAACGTTCCACCTCCTTCAATCTTAGCACATTGATGGCTGATCTCCATAGGGTCGACCTACAGCTCCCGTCTGCCGCTGTTCTGCTCGATGCTGAGAAAGTTTTCAACTCTTTGAATTGGGGCTTTATGTTCGAGATCCTCCACAGGCTTGACATTGGCAAATATTTTCTGTTGCTTATGACTCTTCTATATACTGCCCCTAGTGCCAGGGTGTGTGTGAATGGCTTCCACTTAGCTGCCTTTGACGTTGGAAGTGGCTCATGCCATGGGTTCCCCCCCCTCTCCTTTAATTTTTGCTTTAGCTGTGGAGCCCCTGGCCCTTTGCATTCGGATATTCCACTCGCATTGTGAGCTGTGTCTAGGCAGACACTATCACAGGTGTTCACTATACTCTGATGATGATATTCTATATGTCCAGCACCCAGACTCTAACCTCACCCCCATCCTACGTGAGGTTGCCCGTTTTGGTGGATTTTCTGGTCTAAGTCAGAGATTTTTCCCGCACAGATAAATGTCCGCCCCCTTCGCTTGAGTCTCCTCTGACATGGAGCCGTGCTGATGTGCGTTATCTCGGGGTCTGGCTCTCCCATGATCATGACGAGTTGATTCGTAGTAATTTTGACAACGCCCTGGGCAAGTTGTCTGTATCTGTTGATCATTGGATACGGTTGCCACTATCACTCTTGGGGAGAATCTTGTTGATGTTTTCGCCTCCACTAGCCGTGCTTGGTGGGACATTGCAAGTGGCTTGCAACAATTGCCTCTCCCTTGCTCCCGCTTGCAGATAACCCCATGCTCCCTCCCACGTGCGAGAGGGTCGTGAAGAGTCTTCTTCGTCAGAAAGGTCTACTTACCATGGGTGATGGTCTTTGTAGATAACGTGTTAATTTTGCAGCACGCCTTCTGCACCCGCCCTGGCATGACTCCTCTAGCGCCGTTTTGTTACCTGAGTTTGCGATATGCAGCGGCGATTCATCCTTTCCCTGCCGCTCCTCCCGAGACAACTCTTTTCACAGCTTCCAGTGAAAGGGTGGAACAGGGACTCACTATCTCGTACATATACACTAACTATCTCGCTGCCAGGATGGACACACTCCCAGTGGCCAGGCGCCGATGGGAAGCCTCTTTGGGCTGCCAGTTCCCCGATAAGACCTGGGCATACTGATGCTCCCAAGATAAGAACACTCATTTCGATTACAAGCATAAGCTGATACATTTTAAATTCTTGCATCAATACCATTACACACCGGCTAGAATCACACAGTTCAGTTCCGTTTCGGGAGGTCGAGTGTGAGTCTTGCAGCTGAGTTTTGTGTTGTCTGTAATCTCTTCAGAAGGAATGCAGTGATTCCTAAATACAGTGTTTTCCCGTAGTGCAGCCTGTTGGTGATGAGGGCCTGCATGACAGTCCTTCTGGTGTTGACTGGGAGCCACCGGAAGAACTTGCGGTGCATGAGTAGGGTGTAGAAGCAGGCAGATGAGACTGCTTTTACCTGTTTCTTCATAGATAACTTGGTGTCCAAGAAGAATCCAAGGTTTCGGGCGTGGTCTGTTGGGGTGTGGGAAGGGCCGAGTTCCGCAGGCCACCATGCATCATTACATGGCAAAGTGTTGTTCCCAAAGGAGAGGACTTCCGTCTTGTCTGTGTTGAGCTTGAGACAGTTGTCCTTCATACAGGCAGTGACAGTCATCATGCATCTGTGGAAGTTGGCTCTGGTGGTGGAGGGGGTCTTCTGACAGCGAGAGTATGAGCTGGGTGTCATCAGGGTAGGAGATGATGAGTCTGCGTGCTCGGACCTTGTTGGTCGGGGGGGTCATGTACATGTTGAAGAGGATGGGGCCAAGGGACTATTTTTGGGGGATGCCATAGATGATCTTCTTGAGTTCCTAGGTGAACGGTGGGAGACGGATCCTCTGGCTTCTTCCGATGAGGTATGAGGCGATCCATTTGAGGGCATCTCCCTGGATTCCAATGTGGTGGAGTCTTTTGATCAAGATGTAATGAGAAACGTTGTTGAAGGAGGTTGATAGGTCCAGGAGGATGAGGGCTGCCGTTTCGCCGTGGTCCAGGAGGGCCCTGATGTCGTCGGTAGCTGCGATCAAGGCTGTCTCGGTGCTGTGGTTGGCTCAGAATCCGGATTGAGAGGGGTCCAGGAGGGTGTTCCAGGTGTTCGTTGAGTTGCTGGTTGATTGCCTTCTTGAGAACCTTCGCTGGAAAGGGGAGCAGGGAGATGGGTCGGTAGTTCTTCGGTTCTGCTGGGTCTGCGTATGGTTTCTTCAGGAGGGGCCTGACTTCAGCGTGTTTCCAGTCCTTGGGGAAGGAGGCCAAGGTGATAGTGTTCAGGACTTTCATGAGCTTGTCACCAATTGTTTTGCTCCCGAGGTTGAAGATGTGGTGGGGACAGGGGTCCGTGAGTGCTCCTAAGTGTACAGAGTTCATGAGGGAGATTGTGGCTTGAGTTGTGAGAGGGACCTACTGGGTGAACAGGTTTTTGGGGTTTGTGTTTGTGGGTGTGAGCAGGCTGATGCTGTCGGGGTGGGGGGGTGTTGGGGTTTGAAGTTTTCGTAGACAACTGTGATCTTTAGTGGAAGAAGTCCGCCAAGGTGTCACACAGTTCTTGGTAGGGGGTGATGTCGTTCTTGGAGGCTGTGGGGTTGGAGAACTTCTTCATGATGGTGAAGAGCTCTTTGCTGCGGTTTGTGCTGGCTCCTACGTGGTCTGCTAGGGCGTTCTTTTTTGTTTCCTTTAGGAGGCTTTGGTACCGGTTGAGTGCTATCTTGAAGGTGGTATGGTCTCTTGTCTCTTTGCTGGTGCGCCACTTCCTTTCTAGATGCCGGCAGTTACGATTGGTGGATTTTTGCTTCGCGGTGAACCAGCTGGCTCTTCCGGCTTGTCCTTTGGATTTGGCTGACTTGGCAGGGGCGATTGTGTCGCCGCTTCTGTGTTCCGCTGGGGAAACTTCTTCGCAGCCTGTTCTAGGATGGGTGTTGTCTGGGAGGTGGGCATTGATAGCTTTGTTCCATTGGTCTTCTGATATCTTTTTCCAGTTTCTGCACGTGGAGCTGGGGGGGCATCGTGCCAGTATTGGTAGGTCCAGAGATTGTGGAGTGGACGCTGTAGTGGTCGGTTCAGGTGAGCTGTGATACGTGGTTGTACTTGACTCTGTTGCTGAATGTGAAGATGGGGTCAAGCGTATGTTCTGCGATGTGGGTAGGGTCAGTGACCAGTTGCTTGAGGCCGATGTTGCTCATGCTTTCCAGGAGGTCGTTTGTGTTGGTGTTGCTGGGGTAGTCTAGGTGGAAGTTGAGATCCCCTAGGAAGATGTAGTGCTCGCAGTTCATGGCGATCGGGCAATGAGTTCAGGGATGGCGTTGCAGAAGCTGGGCGTGGTCCAGGTGGTCTGTAGGCCAGAGTGCCTCTGATGGTGCTTTTTCCCTCTGTGTGAAGTTGGCAGTTGAGATGCTCCATCATCGGGGTCGGGACACCTGAGGAGGTCGTGCATCAGATGGTGTCCTTGTAGATGATTGCAGTTCCACCTCTGTGTTTGTTGGTTTGGTCCCGGTGTGTTATCTTGTAGCCTTTGGGGGTGGTGATGGCGATGTCCGGTGCGGAGCTCAGCCAGGTCTCTGTGAGGAAGATGACGTCCTGAGTGGGTGAAGAGATCGTGTCCCAGATCTCCGTGGCGTGTGTCCCTGAGGCATATCAGCCTCTTTTAGGGCTTTCTTACTCAAAACCACGGACTCCTCGCCTTCCTCATCGCAACCGGAGAGTATTGTTGTATCATCACCTTAAGTCACCCCTGGCATTCTTACTTTTTTACTGTCTTTCCTGACCTCTGCGATCGTACTCAGTGCACTGTGTTGTACTGTATCTCACATATCTATGCTGGCTTTTTGGCACTTACCATGCTTTTGTGTTGTATACTGCCTTAAATTACATTAACAAAATAATTTAAAAAAGAAATGTTAGCGGATTATATGTTTTCCCACAGCTCTACATCAAATTACACAATCGCTTGTGTGTGTTGAGATGTCAGAGAAAGCAGATATTGGTAAAGCTGCAGAATGGACTCTGTTGCCTCTGCTGTTGGAATGACCGCTGCCATTATAGCACTGGGCAGCCATGTAGGTTAGGGTAGGTGGTGTACCATGCTACCTCTCACTAGTTAACCAGAACTCTCTTACTGTGAGTGTGCTTCATAAAGGATGCTTACCGTGCTGCTGCCTGTGTTGTGTATGTTTTGTATAGGTAAGGGAAGCTTGCTTTGCACTGTCTGTTGCTGCAATTTTTTACTGTATGTAAGCAAGCTGTCACTGCTACTGTATTTTGTGTGTGTCTAAGTATGTGCACATACATGCAGGGAGTCACATGATACCTGTGAGGGCAACTTGCCATGCTATAGGCCTTCACTTTACCCTCCTGTGTATGTATATGTGTGTGTGTATGTATATATGTATATATGTATATGTATATATATATATATATATATCGATCTCCTGGGCTCCTTGTGATGTGCCTGTCTTATTTCAGCGGGATGCCCTGCCTTCTGATGACCATGCTATACTTATTCTGTGTATTAGTAAAGCTTGAAATAATATTTTCACACTATTAATGCCATAATTTGTGAGTCTAACAGTAATTCTTTTATCTAGTTGCTGTTGGTGATTTTAGTTGTATTAGCTGTACTCTAAGCTTTGAGGTTGCTGGGAGTGCTGTGATGTTTTTTTTTTATACAGCTGGAACTTTTCCAGCAGTTGCAACCATGCACCAACAGATGATATCACTCAACCCCTGTGCGCTGATGTCATTTCCTTTATTTCCTTGCTCTTTTACTCAGATCCAGAGCTCCACTTATAAACCTTTTCTTACTGTTTTACCAGTCCAAAAGTGTTTTGTTCACAGCAATGTGCTAGGGAAAATATTTTCCCTGAAGACCACAGGATTCGTCCTGTGCCGTTTGATGTCTACTTGTGGTGTCCAGGGTCTAAGCACGACTTGTCTTGTGACAAATGCTCCCTGATGCCCCCAAAGGCCAACAGTGTGTGGGAGGCAAAACTGTACGTTGCCTAGCACAAGAAACTGTGCAGATCGTGCTCCAAGTTGTTGGCTCCCTCTTGTTCTAGGCCCCAGTCCTGCCCCAAGTTGCAGTCCTGCCATAGACACAAGAAGTGTAAGCAATACTCTTCTCAGTCTCGGACTCTTGCTCCTGGGAGAAATCTTTAGTCCAACTCCACTTTGTTCATCTAAAGTGGAGCTTATCTCCAAGCCGGTCCCGGTGTGACCCAAGTTCCATAGGTAGAGGCCTCGAAAGAGGCCATGTAGCAACTTTTCCCAGCGATGCCAGTTCCCTGTGGAGCGCACTCAGGCCTCATGGAACTGCAGGGTACCTGGTCTGATTTCCCTTTGCACCACTAATCCTCCATTGAGCCCCCAGTCGGCATTGACCCATATCTGCGCTCTTGCATTGAACGCTATGCCAGTCTGGTTGGCACCCTCCTCAGACCTCTGCTCTAGAAGCGCCCTCTACAGATCGAACTATGATGTCTGTTTCGTATCCAGAGCCATGGTGGGCCGATGACCAAAGCACAGCCCATATCTTGGGATGGTTCAAAGGCAATTCCATTCCATTAATGCCAGTAGTACTGAAAGACCCTGTTTGGATTTGACTGAGATGACGTCCAAGGACTCCAAAACATTCCACGTGTCAACAGTGGTGAGGAGGCATATCATTTACTTCCTCCCTCATTACACTGATGTTGGTTTGTATTGGATTTACAGAACACCAGTGGCCTGGATTCTTCACCTGAGATGGAGTTGGACTCTCCACCAGCCGCCCCTATATAGAAGAATGTCTGTCTTGCTTTGGTGGTCTGCAGAGCCGCAAAAGTGTTAGAACTTCATCTTTCCACAATATAGACCAAGGTAAACCTATTCACTGAGATCTTGCTGACTTGGTCCGCCACTTCAGAACCCTTGTTACCCTCTTACCGCAGCTCTGACAGAGACCTTGATGGCGACTTGGTCCAAGTTGTACGCGGGTTCTTCAATAAGTTGCCCTGTGGCTACCAAGGCCAACCCCAACATATTCCCCACTGCTCCATCGCATAGGGAATTGAAGCACATAGATGTGCTTTGGAAGAGTGTTTTCTCGTCTGCCAATCTGGCTTTTAGCTTCCAGAATGCTTTCTGCCTGCTGCAGTGCTAGACACATGCCATGTGGGATATGGCCAACAAGATCTTACTTACCATTCACAATGAAGTCAAATATGCTTTTTCTCAAACAATTCAAGAAAGACAGCACCCTGCTAAATATGTGCTCCAAGCTTGTCTATTTTACTACTGGCTATGTAGCACTACAGTAGTTTGATGTTGTGTCTGGATGCGAGTCGCAGGTCATCTGGGGATGTGCAGGCGTCCCTGATAGACATGCTCTTTTGATGGCATCAGCCTTTTTGTAAGCAAAACTAGTTATACGCTTCAAAAACAGCCGGGCTACTCCTGCTCCCTAGACTTGCTATCCAGATAGTCATTTAGACTAACAATACCGGAAATTCAGAACATACTTTTGTCATGACCACAGGTAACATGTTGAGGCCTATTCCCACCCACCCCCCCATATAGGTCCACTCACCCCCTCAATGAGTATCTCAAGGGCTATGAAGAGGACCTATGTGTAAGGGGAAAAGGGGGTAAGGAGAGGGAGAAAGAGAGACACATTTCTGCAGGTTGGTTGTAGGGAAACCCGAACTAGTCTTAGGCACTGCATCTCAGGTCAAATGCTTAGGAGGGGGTCAGTTGTTCTCCCCCTAATGGTGAGGGAAACACACAAATCAATACAGGGATTATTATGAACAGGATACAAATAAGTACAAGAAAAGAATCTGGACTTCACCTGTGCAGCGAGCATACCTGGATCCTTGCTCAAGAACAGAAGACAACTGTGATATCACTGCAGCAGAAACTAGAGAACATGCTTATATGTATACGAAACCAAGATACAGGTGAATTTTGCAAGTCGCAGAAGTCCCAGAAATCACGGATATGAGACCACGGGGACTGGGTGAACTGAACAGGGAGAAAATAACAAAGGTGAGGGACTGGCGTAGCCAGGGGTGAACTAAAAGCGAAAGTGAAGCAGTCGTAACAACCGATGATACCACAGCACCTGCTACTTCACATTGTGTTTTCTACTCGCTCTGCCTGTAGTGAACCTCTGCCTTTAGTGACTAGGACTGGTCCTACCATGTACTGGTGGAGTGATACAGATTTGCCTGGCTCAGAAAGCATTGCTTTTAGCCACGTAGTTCTGTACCCTCCATTGACCTGTTGTGAGAGAGATCCTCTTTTGACATGGTTAGAAATCAATGTGGTTTTGATTGTAGTGCACAGGGTCCCTGCCAACCAGGTCCCCTGTGCCATTGCTTCTTCCCTAAAACTATTCCCCAATTGGACCTTCAGCCCCCTGTAAGTCCCTAGTAAATGGTACCTGGGTACCCAGGGCATTGGGACTGAAGAGGGTCCCCTAGGGACCCCTCACCTAGATCATGCAGACTGCCATTGCAGCATGCATGTCCTGGAGCAGACAAAATGACTAAGTCGACATTGCACATGTATAGGTAAGTCAACCCTCCAGCAGGCCTCACAGCCCTAAGGCAGGGTGCACTATATCACAGGTGTGGGCATATCTGCATAAGATATTGTAAGTGCCAGGGAAGCCATTGAGAGTACATGGGCTGGAAACTCGACAACTCTAGTTCCCTGGCACCATGGCTTTTCTGAATCCAGGAGTGTTTGGTGTGGGATTTATTTAACGTACTCGGAGGGCACCTCATAGGTGCCCCCTGAAAACTTACCAACCCTTGTGTGGTTACAGACTGGCTGTAGGCAGCCTGCCACCAACAGACGTGTTTCTGGACCCCTGGGTCTACAGCGTCTGCTCTCTGGGACTAGAATCAATGCACATCATGGGCGGAGGTGTCACACCTCCTCCCCCAGGATGGGCACAGTGTTCAAAAGAGGGAAGCTTCAAAGGCCGGACGCCTTTGTAAAGCAACCACCAGCCTCTGCTGCTAGCAACAGATGGCAGTCCCCGGTTTAACTCCCACTGTGGGCAGGAGAACCGGCAGGAAAACCTAGGAAGAAATGAGGTGTGCCCACCTCTGCCAACTCCACCCCTAAGGTGGGGGAGGTGAGGTGAAGCACATCTTTCAACCCCTGCCATCTTGAAGATGGGGGACTATGCCCCCTTCCAAAGGAGGGTGGCATAATTGAGGGTGCAGTCACCTCAGGTAAGGTGCTCATTGGCCCTACCTGTTACTCTCCCAATACACCCTTAAATTTAGTATTTAGGTGGCTCCCCCAAACCTGGAAACTAGTTACTGCTGACTAAAGAAGAAAAAGGACGAAGAAGATGCCATGCAGAATAAGACCCCAGCCCTACCGACCCGTCTGCAGCCCTCAAAAATCCTGCAAAGAAACTACGCCTGTCCAGCAATCAGCGACCTCCACAAACCTTGGGAGGACTGCCTACCTCTGAAGAAGACCAGAACTCCTGAGGACAGCGGCTTTGTCCACAAAGAAAACAATACCAAGGACTCTGGTGCCCTCCGGATTCGCAATCCTAGACCACTCTGCACCCGACGCCTCCGGCCTGTGTCCAGGTGGCCCACCGATCCAGAAACCGATCAATCCTGAGTCTAAGTCCAGCGTTGGCTGGCCCCTCCTGGACTCCGCGACGACATCTGCAGACTAAATCCAGAGGCTCCCCCGGACCGCGACTGGCTCCAGTAAGAAGAATCCGACGTCAAAGGACACCCCTGCACCCGAAGCCCCTGGGCATTGGTGAACTGAACCGGCGGTGCCCTTGTGACCCTCAACACCTCAATTTACCTCTGTTGTCGCTGGTGTCCTCTGTGCAGCCTCCGGTTCAATGCCTGCAACCTGTTTGTCAAACTGATATTCCTCATTGAAAAGCATTGGGCACCCATCGCTGTATTTGCACCCGGCCGCCCCTGTGCCGCTGGTGGTGTATGTCTGGTGCTACCTTGTGGCCCCCGTGCTTTATCTAACCTCTAAAGCTTGGCCCCCTGCAACCAATTTACCTGCCTTCAAGCAGTGTGGCTCCAGGTTCCCCCAATCTCCATTGAAATGCAATGAGCCTACCTCAGAATTTGACCTCTGCAACCAGGCGCCCCTGTGCCGCTGGTGGTGCAGACTGTGGGCTTATCGGAACCTTGCCCTCTGCTGATCTTAAACCCTGACGACTGGAACTGTAAGTTGGGTACTTACCTGTGAAACCACATTGTTGTTTTCCTCCATAGGATAATATTGAACTGTTTAAAAATCGTGTCGACTTTTGAAAGTGAAAAGTATTTTTCCTGAAAAACGTACATACCTTTTTGTGAAGATCTTGGTCTTAAATTAAAACTCAAACAAAGCTTATTTTTCTAAAATTGTTGTGGATCTCCTTTTTGAGTCGGTTGTCCCTTATTGGTCTGTGTGTGCAATAAATGTCTTGCACTCCTCTGTGTTAGGCCTAATGCTGCTCTCCCACAGTACCACTAATAGAGCACTTGGGGTTTATATTGAGCCCTGTACACTTCTGGGGGGATCTCTGGACTCCGCGCAAGGTAGAACTACTTAGCGATATACCATATACAGAGCCAGCTTCCTATACCTGTTTTCCAACTTCTCCGTGTGCGCAGTTTTCAAGGTCTCTTACTGCATAGTGTGTTTAGGAAGCCAGAGACTCTCCGTCTCTCCTGTCACCAAAGGCAACCCTCTCACCCTGCGCAACAGCTCCAGAGAAACATTGTAGCAAATTCCACAGCCGAAAAGACATCAGTGCTCTTTCTTTTCTTCCTCTGCGGCTACCATAGCCAGGATGCTCTGATTCAACCTCTCGCAGCACTTCACAGCCGGTCGGGGGCATTTTACATTCCCAACTGACATGCAATTATATAAGACCAGTGGTTGCTGTAGGTGTTCAACACAGTTATACTCTCCACTTTACATCCGCTCTTCCCCCTATTCCACCTATTTTTGTTCAGATGTCAACAGATAATGTCTCCATCCTTGCCCAGGAAGTTCAATCACTGCTGACCAAAGGGACCATAGAAACAGTTCTTAAGACGGAGAGTGGCAGGGCGTTTCTCCTTCAGGAAGACACGTTCAGTATGTCAAGGTACTAGCTGCCCTGGATACAGGGGGATATGGGGAACTGGATAGTGTCCTTGGACTACTTTCATTTGCCCGTCCTGCTATCCCACAGGCCCTTTTTTCAATTCATGGGGATGTCGAAACACTTTCATTTCGTTCCCCCAGGTGTTCAGGTGTTTAAGAAGCTGATGGTGGTATTTGCAGCCCATCTTGGAGGTAAGGGACAGAGGTATTCTTGTGCCTCAATGACTGGCTCATTGCAGTCAGTTGCATACCCCCTACATTCAACTCTCACCCTGCTATCCTGGGATTACACAACCCACAAGCTTAAATACCATTTGCAGGTGATACAGAGGATTTCCTTCGTAAGGACCGTCCTGGGCACAGTGGCTTACACAGCATTTTCACCCGTATAGTGAGTCTGGAGCATTCATGTTTAATCCTGATGTTGCTGGCTTGATTCCTGGGTTCCGGCTCCGGCAGTTCTCAGGCTTCTTAGCACTTCAGCCTCATGAATACTGCTGGGGTCTTGAACCTGATACTCATATCTCTGTCAATGGCAGGGCAGACAAGCCAGGTAGACTTTGTCTGGCGGACTTCAAATGGCTCCTGCATCAAGAGATGGTCCAAGGAATCGTCACCAAATCTTTTTGTTACTGCTGAGAATGTGTAGTGCTGCACTTAGTGTGCCCTGGAGTTTCTGCCTCAAGACTCCCTGGGAGACTCAATCCGCCTTTAGTGGGATTCCTGTCCCAGCTCTGTCTTTTCTACCCCAAATTCTGAAGAAGGTCCTGAGCCTCGAATTGGGCCAGGAGAGTGTGATCCTCAGACCTCCTGCATCTGTTCGTATGCCCTTTGCTTTGTCTACCACTTTGTGAAAATGTTCCTTTCCCTTTTGCTTCTGGATTTCTACAACCTGCACCGCCAATTGTGGAGATTGAGTGGAACCTGTTGAGTGGATTTGTTCTGCCTGCAGAAGTAGTGCATGTTATCCTTGCTTCATTTTATCACTCTACTTGCATTTTTCTGTCCGCAGTCTCCCTCTAAGGAGAAATAAAGGCTTCACTGATTAGACCAGAAAAGTGCCATTAGTTTTTAAATTGAGCTCAATAAGGACATCGTGTGGATGACTAACTTTTATTGGTTTTGTCCCACCAGAAAAGGTAGAGCAGTCCAAAAAGAGACCTTGTCCAGATGGATCGTTCTGTGCATAAAAACATGCTATGCTCTGGCCAGGAAGGAGCCTCCGAAAGATCTTCGGGGTCCATTCTGCCGGAGCCAAGATTGCCACCACTGCACTGGCAACTTCCAGGCATCCACATGGGTGTACATGCATACCTTCCCTATGCATTACTGCCTCGATTCTCAGGTTTGCAGAGAAGGCCATTTTTCTTACTCAGGTCTGCAGAATCTTCTGGTGTAAAGTCCGCTCTGCAAACCCTCTGAGTTTTGGAAGGTACTGCTTTGGTATCTTTTCAAAAGGTGAGGACTCTGAGCTTAGAAGTATCCTTCAGAAAAATAAATTACTTTCCTTCAGCAGCGCTATTTCAGGTGGATACTCTATCTAACAGCAGAATCTTCACCACCATCCTTCCCTCCATTTTCTTGAGTAGACATTTAGTATTCTAAAAAGGTCCCATGCTAGCTTTGGCACACTGTCAGGTTTGCAATCTATTATGGCTGATCCATGCCTGAGCGTGCAAAAGAGTTTATAAAAAAAAGAAAATTGACAGCACGCCTGGGTTGTTCCTTTACATAACTCCATTCTGTCACTTCTGGAGGCTAACTGTGCCACCTGTTGGAGCATGAGAGCAAGTGCCGGTAAGGTTCTGGATCCTTTTTAGCACCAAAGAATTCAGAAGGTAAGAACTGTGCAGTTAAGTAGAGTATCCACCAGAAAGCGCATCACTCAAAGTAAGTAACTTGCTCTTTTGTCTGCCAGTGCACCTTCAAGATACTGTTTCCACAAAACATCCATCCCTGAACACCTAATTATCATAAATTCCTTCAATTGTTTGCAGAGATTTTGTGAAGGTGGTTTTCATGGTTGACTTGTTGTAGCTGTGTGTTTTGTGCCATGTGTTGCTTGTGGTTTGACATTGTTATTTTGCAGCCCAGTAATGCTGTGAACCTGTATTGTTGTGTCAATAACCCACAAGCAGAGTCTTCTCTGTTTTGTCTCCTGTGCAGGATCCGCTTGTCTCAGGGCTTCCACTTTGCCTTCAGTGGAGAAGGGATTGTCAGCATGGTGTTGGAGCTTCCTATGCAGGTAGTCTTTATTTCTTAGTCTCTGTTAATGTCTTTTGTCTTTCCTGTCTTTTTATGCCCAGCATCCTGCTCATTGCTTTGTTCCGTTCTCTTGTTTTTCACGCTCCTCTGTTTCACTGCTTCTTGATCCCAGTGCTCACCTTTTGTTCTCCATATCTACGGCCTCCACTCCTCCCCATCAGCTTTATTTACTTGTCTTGTGTCTCTTCTTTCTTTCTTTCTCTCTTTCTTTAAGAAGTCCAACACTTTGTGGTGTTGTCCAGGGTGCAGACATTTGTTGCGTTTCTGATTGAGATAAACAATAATCCAATATTGTTAACCTGCTTATAGTTGTTTTGTGATCTTAACAGTCAGTTGGTTGTGTGAGCCCTTTGTCCATTGGTGTCCGTGTAACCCCCAATGCATCTGTTATCCTTGTTTGAGGCATTACAGCACAAATAAGCATGCTTGATGTTAGAACTCCACCACCAGAGAAGGCTTCAAGCATGCAGGCAAGACATGTAGTGAAACAGCTGAACAGACACTGCCAACACCCCTCCCTTTGTTTGTAGCAGAGAAGACTCACATTTATCTCTTCCTTTACCTCCTCATTCTTTGGGCTTCGATTTTCCATGACTTGGCAGCTACAGCTACATGGAAGTACGCTCCACTTGTTTCAGAGTGGGTATGTTTTTTCACACCTTTATTTTCAGAGCGTGGGACAAACATGGCGCCAGAAACATCACACAAGGCTTTGAATGCTGCAGCAGTCATGCTTCATTCCCAGTTTTCTTTTTTGGCAAAAAAACGTTTACTCCCTTATTCCCCTACTCTCCGCACTCCACACCCTCACTCTCCGCCCCACCCACAGATCCTCAGACTTGGAGCAGGTGGCAAATGTATGCGTTAAAACCCCACGGAATAGGAAATTCTGTGTTTTTATGGCCAGAAAACGGGTCCAACGTGTTAATTCCCCATTCCATGGGGTTTTAATCTTAATTGCATGATATTGTTGCAGATGTACCACACAATAATGGTATTTTACCGTGTCCTAGTACAGTGCAACTCATAATCAGGCCACTTGAGGGTTTCAGATTCTACCCCCACTTGTCTTTTGAAGTCATTGATAGAAAACATTGACATATAAGGCAAGATGAGAGACATTTTGTCTATTTTCATGATCACTTTTAAAGCACTTCCGACAACCTTTACTTTTCAGTACCTCACTTATATGGGTGGGTTGTTTGACAAATAGAATGCCCAATCTTACCTTATTAAATCCCCGGTATCTCTGTGATAATGTTATTACGTGTAGTACTCAACACAAATTTAATTGACTTTAGGTAATTAAATAATTAACCAATTGTTAACCACATCATTGGTACTTATTTGATCAGCCTCTGAGGTGTGAAAGGAGGCGAGGACCCTGCTACTTGAGCTCACTTGTAGTATTCAGAGGTGGCGCTCATATTGCAAATTGAGAATAAGATGCTATTCCTTCGAATCCTCCTTTACAACTTCACAAAGGGGTTAAATGGGGATCCCGCTGTTTCATCGCCGTAAATCTGTACTGGAAAAGGGTTACATCACTTTAATGGTTGTGGGGGATCCCCCTATATTTTATCTTTAACTATGTTCTGAAGTTCTAGGCCAGGATTCCTCCATATTCCCTACTTTAATCTTTTCTTTGGAGATAGGGTTCAGATGGGGTTTTGCAATTGACTGTCAAATTCTTTACTGAGGAGGTAGGTGTGCATTACTCCCTATTCTCACATTAAATTTATACTGAGAGGGGTGGGGTTGGGTGTTTCAACATATCTCGTCTTTAAACCTGTAAGGTGTGATTTAGGAGTGCCCATATACCCCATCTTTAAACCTGTATTGATTGATTATTTTGTGAATCCTCTGTATGTCATGTTCAAATATGTTGTGTTTGGCAGATCAGGATCCCTTTGCATCCACTGCTAAAAATGTATATGCCATGAATAACTGAACTCCCCCAAACCCTCTTTGATGTGTAAGTTATGCTGTGAGAAAGAAGCCATGTGCCTCGGGAGGAGGATAGGGATACACTGCAGGTGATCCGGCAAGGGAGATGATGAGGAATTTATAAAGCGCGACAAATACCCTGGGGTGTCTAGGCGCTGCCCTTAATACATACAGATCAGACCGGACTAAGCATGAGAATTATGCCTTAAAAAACAAGTTTTTAAGCCCTTTCTAAATTTTAACAGGCTAGTCTCTTTTTTAAGGGAGGTTGGCAAAGAGTTCTAACAGTTTAGTTGTTGTAGCAGTGAAGCTCTTGCCACCCCACCTAGCCCTACTAACTCAAGGAACAATTTGGTTTCCAAGTTCGACTGATCTTGCTGGAATATATGGCTTAAAAAATTTCGCCAGCTGCGTTGGCCCTAAGTTGTTAAGTGAATTAAAGGCGATGCAGAGTGATTTAAACTGGATCCGCTTGGCTACCGGCAACCAGTGTAGACGGAGTAAAGCTGTGGAGACGGAGTCGAATATAGAGATACCTAGGAGTAATCTTGCTGCTGCATTCTGAGCAGTTTGTAGCTTTTGAATGCTGCGCTTTGGGGCACTGGTAAAAAGGGTATTGCAATAGTCCAGTCTTGAGGATATCAGCACAGATACCACCATTTTCCTTAAATTCATAGGTATTGCAGGAAGAATCTTCCTCAAAATGTTTAGGATAAAGCAAGCCGAGGTGACCGAATTGGTTTGCGCTTCAAAAGACAGCTTCGTATCAAAGATGACTCCTAATTAGGTCTCGCCTAGCGTTGCTGCGCACATACATGCGCAGCTCGCTCGGCGAGATTTATTGTAGATGAGGAGTTTCAGTAGAGGGCTTGAAGCCCCGCCCCTCATTTCCATTGGCCGGCGTCACCGTTTATGCTAAACGGTGGCCTGCCATTGGAAATTAGGGTTTTTGGTTGCCGCCCTTTGGCTTGCGATCCGGACTGGGTCGCCTGCTTCATGGCTGTCGTGAAGCACTTTCTTATCTTTATGGGGCCATGTGTTTAAACACATGGCCCCATAAAGACAAGAGATCCCCATGCTCCGGCAGCGCGGTCCTCTTTCACTTTCGGGAACGCGCTTGTTTTTTTTGCTTGTTGTATTTATTTCGCGTGGATCGTTTGGATTCATTTTCGTTCCCAGTGACTTTTCTTCTATTTTGACAAACATACGTTTTGTTTCCACGAAAAAAGGCACCAAACTAAGTTTTTATTGCTCTCATTTGAATAAGAAAACACTTATTTTTTAAACTGAATATTTATCACTTTGGAGACTTTTTTCAATTTTCTAGGAGGCTTAAATCGACATTTTTGTCTAACATGATATTTTAGAATACACTCCGTATTGACCCCCCCTCCCCTCCACCAGCGGTTTAAGATGTTGTATTATAACTTGCATTGAAAAAAAGCGTCTAGCAGCGTGAGACTGACTGCTTCACCGCACTTCAATCACATTATGTTTTTTCCCGCCTCACTTTTATCAACACAATTAGCACAATTATACAGCTTTACGCCCCAGTTTGTAAACAACCATTTAATTCGGACTTGTATGTTTGCTTGTACATTTTCCCTGGTGGTTGGTACTCCAGTGTAAACTCTGCCCTACAGGCAGCATAGGTCTCTGGGACCAGTGCACCAGTCCTCAACTACTGCTTTCGCGAAAGTGCATTTGCATAATGTGAATGCGCGCGCGCTGCCCCGTCTCAGTTCTGAAATATTGCAGCATTCCTTTGGCGGCAAACTTCTCGACGCCGCTCTTGTTCGGCTCGATCAATTGCCTTCAGTTACCGTGGCAACCAGCAGATGGGGTTCTTTGACAAAGGTCAGCAGGGCGGCTGGAGGCGGAGAGGTTACATTTTTTTTTTTTTTTTTAAACCTCTTTCATCGCTGTGACAGTTCCGCCGTGGATGCGGCGAGGGCAGTTATCAGATTACTTATATTAAAAGCTAATTAAGATGTGTGCCAATCAGTGCCGCATGGCTACTTGAGTCGGTGATTTAGGTCGCAGTACGTTTGGCGTCGGCGGAGTACGCCAGAGCTCTTAAACAGGATGTTTTTAGCAGGTCTCGACCGGAGGTGTCACCACTTACTTAGCCAAACGAGAAGCGCGCAAAACATGTTTAAGTTCAGGGCCGCAGCACGTTGCTGCTTTTACTCTTCGCTGTTTGGAACAAAAACTGTACACCGTAGGCACCGTTATGGTGCTTTGCGCGTGGAGACATTTCTATTTTTTTAGCAGGAGTTAAAAAAAATAGTGCGTGGCTGACCTAAAAGAGTTAGGAAAACGTTGTTTGCACCATTTAATCACAACTAATGTAGAATGCCTAAGGAACGTAAGGCGACAGAAAAAAGTCGCCAGGTTGCATGTGATGTAAAAAGCCCAAAGAATCTTTTTCTGACTTTAACGGATCTTACAGATCCGTTTTGTTGAAGGTCTCGATAAACGTGACGGTGTTTAAGCACTGGATACTTTTTAATGGCCGTTCTATGTCCGGGTTTCAAACATCTTTGCTATCGAAAACAGTGGGCTTTAGTTCTGTCCTTTCCAACCACTGACTTTCTCTGATAAGGCTCATTCAGCCATTGTGATTCTGTTAAGCACGTCTTACCGCAGCCTAGTAAAGAATCGAAATTTTTTATAACATTCGTAATTCAGAATTTTTAATTCTGTTAAGGACATGAAGGTGAAGATTACGCATTCTCTTCCTTGTTTCATTTTAAACAGTAGCCATTCCTAGCCATATAAACACAAAAAGACATAGAGATGTAGAGAAAAATAACTACAAATCCCAGAGCTCCAAGTTTACAAAACATGTCATAAAGAATGTCCAATATCCAATCAGCAATCTTGTCAATGTTTAAACCAGAGCAACAGCATTAGCTCTGCCTCTGCTGCGAGGAAACCTTGTCCTGGGTACTGAACATCTAAGCATCATTCTTGCTTTTGATCTGAAATTGAAAACAAGGAACCTAAATATCTGCCATTCAAGTGGGTGGGTAGAATTACATCCTTCTGACAATAACATGAGAAACTATATATCAGTTGCATCAACAAAATCAGAAGAATTTCATTATACAAGTAACGGATGGGATAATCTTACCTCTGTTTCCTTAATCAAATTGAAAATGCTTGTTCACTAATGTTATAAAATTCTCACTTCTGTTTCAGGACTGAGAGGCTTCAGATTATGCAAGTTTAAAGCTTACCAACCACCGTAGAAAACAAGCATTAAAAATGCAATAGGTCTCGCCTTTCATTAAGTTAAAGCCATTTGCTTTACTAATGGTATTGTATAGCAAAAGCAAATGGCTTTAACTTAATCAAAGGCGAGACCTATTGCATTTTTAATGCTTGTTCGCTTTGGGCACTGGTTTAGGTAAAGGACTAAGTTGGACCGGCCACCAGCTATCTGTCCAGAATGAGGGATTATTCCCCAACACCAAAACCTCAGTCTTGGATGAATTGAACTTCAGACAATTGTCTGTCATCCAATTGGCTATATGGCTCATACAGTCATGAAAACTAATGTCTGTAAGGCTGGATGGACTGCTCACAGAGACAATAATCTGTGTATCGTCTGCATAAGATACAAGAGCAAAACCATAACTTTTTGCTAGTCTGGCAAGGGGTGTAACATAAAGATTAAAAAGCGTTGGGCTCAGGGAAGATCCCTGAGGAACTCCACACGGCAGCGAAAAGGAAGGTGAAACATAGTTCCCTAACGCAACTTCCTGAGACCGTTCGGACAGGTAGGAGCCCAGCAGGGAGAGCGCCTTATCCCTGATCCCAATGGAAGCTAGACGGACCCGCAGCAGCTCATGATTGACCATATCAAAAGCTGCTGATAAGTCTAAAAGGATCAGGGCAGTGCTCCCCCCACCGTCTAAGGTCTGCCTGAGCTCCTCAGTAGCTGTAATAAGGGCCAGGTCTGTGCTATGATAAGCACGAAATCCAAATTGGGAAGAATCCAGAATAGCATTATCATTGATAAAGGAAGACAGTTCGATGTTAATGGCTTTCTCGATCACTTTTGCAGGGAAAGGGAGTCTCAATATAGGTCTATAGTTGAGTCTCCTTTGCATCCAGATTAGATTTCTTTAATAACGGAAGTATGGAGGCTTTCTTCCACTCCATTGGAAAGCGTCCTGTTGTGAACATGGCATTAAAAATCGCTGTGAGGGAATAGCTATGATTTCTGGAGACCTATGCAACATTTTTGGGGGGCAGGGATCTGAAGGAGAGCCTGATTTAATTGCACCAATAATTTTAGAAGTCGGTTCAATAGTCGGGGCAGTGAAAGAAGAAAGGATTGGGGTAGCTGACTCTGGTGAACCGTGCATCTTGTCATGAATTGTGGTTTGTATCTTATTCAGTTGGACAGGGGTCTGAGCTAGGCAATTGTCCTGAAGCACAAAAGTGTTAACAACAGACTTAACCTTGTGCTGAAAGGATTCTGCTAAGGAGTTGCAAAACTCCTGACTGATCCTTGATGAAGGCGTGACTACAGGACTCCCTCCCCACCCCTCCATGAGGCACATGATCTAGTTATACAGGATAGTTTCCTCCTGGCACAGAAGGACCTGGATTGGACCAAGTGATTGATTAGAACCGGACAACTAGCATTATAACAGGGCTATCATTGTCCTACTTTTTCTGTTTTTAACCATCCCTCCTCCACCAATGAATAAAGTTTAGAAAATTGAACTGGCAGGCGGTAGGGATTTTTATTGGATCCCGTTCCCTTCTTTTTCTCAGTTTCCTGCTAAAAAGCCCCAAAAGGTTGGGCTAGTAACATAGGGGCCCATTCGTTTCTTTGGTGGAAATATGTGAATCTACTCCTGCAGTGGGCCCAGCATTGGGGATGCTATATGGACAAGATTCAGGTTTCCGATAAGGCAGTCTGGAACCTTCATTGGTGGATGTCAGGTGCCATTCTGATGTATGGTAGGCCATTCTCCCTTGCACATGCAGAGCCGTCAATGGTGACTTATGCATCCACTTCAGGTGGAGCTGGTCACCTGGATAAGGGTGGGAATCTGAGATCTCTGCTCTCCCATGATGCAGCGCCATTACATTAATCTTTTGGAGTTGCGTGCCATCCTCCTGGTCCTCAAAGCTTTTTATTCTTCCATCAAAAGCAGGTTGATCAAGGTTCTCATAGACCGTATGACTGCCACGTGGTACCATAGCAAGCTGGGTAGAGTGGGTCCCATGCTCTCTGTCTGGAGGCATTGAAGGTTTGAGGTTGGCTTAATATTCACAAGAGCAGTCTAAAGAGTATGAGTAACTAGTGGGGTCACACAACATCAGGGTAGACTAGTTCAGTGGGTGTCATCTTGCACGTCACAAGTGGTGGTCAGCCTGAGGTTCTGCAGAGTATTTTTGCTCTGTTCTGCGTGATCTTTGTAGAACTTTTAACTACCTCCAAAAAACACTGTCTCGCCTTTTGCACTCCAGAGTTTCCTCCTCGAGGTTCTCTAGGGGCGCCTTCCTCTTTCAGTGGGATTTAGTCCTCCTGCATACATTCCCGCCTGTGCCACTATTCACAAGCAATATACCAGGCAATAGGTCACACAGGGACGGAGCACAGCTGATTCTAGTGGCCTCGGATCGAGTCCTGCTGACTCATCAGCACTCGGTTTCAGCATCCTTTCAGGAGACTGTGCTATCCCAACAAAAGGGCAGGATATTATACCTACGTCTCCCCAATCTACACCTCCATTCGTGGAGCTCGATCATAAGAAGCTGAGAGGTTTATATCTGCTGTCAGAAGTGGTGGATGTCCTTTTCAATGCTCGCTACTAATCCACAAAATGGATTTACGCAGGCTGTTGTTCCACGTTCATTACCTGGGGCAAGGAGAAGCTTGTTGACACTATGCAACTAAGGTACCTGATGTCTTTTGGTTTGTGCTCTCTTTGCCCCAGGAAGGCTTTGCTGAGAGCACTCTAAAGGTTACTTTTCAGCCCTTCAGTCTTTTTTTCTTTGTTTGCCTGATCAGCCCTTTTTATTCAAATCACCCATTGTGATGCATTTCTTTTTTTTTTTTTTTTAAACATTTTATTAAATTTTTTCCAATATATATTGTCAACAGACACAGAACCCATCCCCAACAATCTACCTCTCGCATTCTTGTAAATATCAGTCTCTTCTTCACCCCAATGCACTCCCTCAACAACCAGTCAACAAAAAGGTTCAAATTTCCTTGTCTATGGTCCTTGGCAGGTTCCTGTTTGACTCCAACATAATCTCTCCATATCAGGCCCAATCTCCCCATATCTTCACATATTTGAGTAGGCAGCCTGTGGTCCCATATCCCGAGTCCTCCATAGCCATGCAGTGGTATAGCCATGCAGTGGTCCAGCCCTGCACCCCAGCTCCCCACTGAGGGGGGTGCCTCACTTTACCAGAGTCTTGCAATATCTCTTTTGGCAACCATTTGGGCGGTCCATAACCGGGATATCTTATATCTAGTGCTATCTACAGTAGTCTTTATGTGTAGGAGGGTCCTCGTGGGGATCCCTGGGGAGATACCAACCCAGCACTATTGTTGAGAGTACCCCTTCCCAGAATGCGTCTGTGCTTTTCATGTCCAGACTGTGGGTAATAGGTCCCCTCTCTCCTCCTGACAGCACAGGCCCGTGAGGATGTTACCAATCCCCATTTCTACAGTTTTGATTGTGTCCAATACATTCGATGGAGATGGTACAATTGTATGAGATTAAATTGTGCTGCCACCAACGCCTCTCTTAGTGAGGCCAAGGTCTTCCTCCAATCATCCTCCGTTAGGGGCCCTAGGTGTAGAAATGAATCCGGTGTGTGAATCACCAGGGGTTTGTAAATGTGTGAGATCTTGTGATCTCCTAGGTCATCTCCTAGTATTTTGATCTCTAGGCGGCTGGGCTCCACTGGGCCGGATAGATCTCCCATTTAAGATGCAAGTGCGTAGCGTAGCTGGAGGTACCAGAAAAATTGACCTTGTTGGAGATCAAACTCTACCTGTAGCATAGCAAAGAATTTCATATTCACTCCCTGCATCACATCCCTAAGTGAAGATATCCCAGTCAATTCCCATTGGCCGAACCCTGTTAAGTGAGTCTTTTGCGGGAGTCCATTCCCAAGCCACAGTCTAGTCGGTAAGTCTGTCCTTCCACCCCTGCGACTTTGTTGTGTCATGTCAAGTCTGCAGTACCACCCTAGTAGCCGGTGGAAGACCCAGTGCAATAGATCCCCCATTTAGGTGGTACAACAGAGGCTCGCCCCACATCGCCCACTGCGCTCATGTGTAGGCCGGGTCTTCACCCACATCATGCCACCACTCAGTGAGGTTCAACAGGTGAGCTGCTCTGTAATAATAGTCCATGTCCACCGTTGCTATACCGCCATCATAGCTGGATTTGTAACATTTAATCAGAGCAATTCTATCCATGCACCCCTGCCAGAGAAAGCCTCTCAGTAATTTCGTTAGTCTAATGTAGAAATTCTTTTGGAGTATGTATGGGTAGTTTTGTGGCTGATAGAGTGCCCTGGGCAGTGATACCATTGTAAGGATAGCTGAAGTCCAGGGACCCTAGCAGCAGTTTATAGATATAGTCTGGTGCCAGGGGAAATTCACAAGGAGAGAAATCTGCAGTTAGAGCATTCACCAGAAAGAGCTTTACCGACGGCAAGTAACATTCATTAGGCTCTGAGCCCCTCCATTTCTTACTTGTTCATACTTACTTTTTCTCTACTGCTCTTTGCCTGTCCCCCAATTAATCTTTCCTCTTCCTATGACTTTGTTTTCTCTTTCTGTATACCCCATTGGTGGTGAATGATTCCTTAATGAGGTTCTGTTGTACATATAATCTTCCTTTCAAAATTTTCTTTACCCTCCATCTGCTCATGTCTGTAAAGCTCTCAGTTGCCTGTTGCTCTTTCTTTTCAATGCATATATTCATCGTTCCTTTCCGCCTACGTTCTCCATTCATCTGGAAACCACTGCACCTAACCCTGCTTATATTTTTAATTTCAGAGTGACTCACTCAATGAGACCGAGAAATACAGCTGCATCGTACAGTACATTCTCTTTCCACCACATGCCACTTCTACAAAAGACAGGTAACTAACACCGCCGTACCTCATTGATGGTTTGAGACCCCCTCTTACCCAAAATACGTAGCTCATTGTAGGTCTGGAAACTGTCCCTCTGCATAGAAACACGTAATATAAGATTTTGAGGGACCTAAGCTTTTACGTTACCCAATGGCAGGAAATGTCCACATCTGTTAAGGACAGGGAACCTTCACTTGCCATAGTGCAACTTATATGTAACTCATTGAAGGTTTAAAACCCCTATTCAGCCTAGCAGATTGCAGTGCACACTATGGGAAGATCAAAGCTATTTAGAAAAGGAGTATGCAGTTCCTCTGTGTGGTCAAGAACAGAGCGAGGAAGGGGGAGATATGTCGGAAGGTCACACAGGGAACTTGTCCTGGATAGGTCGAAAGGAGGGGGATTCTTCCTGTCGGAACTAGGGCCCTCACACACCCAGCCAGCTAGGTGTCATGCTTCATCATATGGGCCTGCTCCTCGTCGGGTCGGCGCTGTAATACCCGACGGGCACCCATAGAGGGGCTCTTTGGCGGAGATCTTTTGTTCCTTGCCGTTTGGTGCGGTGAGGGGCCTAGGCAGTGTAGATGTAGTGAAAGGTGATTAAAATAGGTTGGGTAGTCCAAAAACACTTTTATTCAAACTGGCTCTCCACCTGATTAAAAACGGAATACCCGGTGCCGGCGGTGAGGGGTTGGTCATACGGCTCACTACTCGGGGCCTGATGGACACTATACTATAGGTGTCTATTTATCCCGCCGGACACTGTTGAGGCGACACTTTCCTTAACTTTAGGTTGTCCCTTGATACTGTGGGTACCTTACTCACAGCCCAGATATGTGGTAGGTAGGTTGTCCACCGACCACCATGTGTAGATAGTTTTTCACTAAGGTCCTGATGAAATGCCACTGATCCTCCTGACCATTCGGCATGAAACATGTTGACCCAAAAGAGTAGAGCGTAGTTACCCTGAATCGTCACTTCAGATAGCCGCCACTCTTCCCCCGTTTTTAATCAGGTGGAGAGCCAGTTTGAATAAAAGTGTTTTTGGACTAGAGTCCCCCTTTTTTTTTGTTTATTGAAGATCAAAGCTATTACCTTGTCCATTGACATGTAATATACATCTCACTTAAGGATGCAAAACAGTCTGCCTAGGGACGGGTTATAAATACTTCACTTCGGGACAAGTAAAATGCACCCTGCCTAAAGACGAGTAATAGAAGCATCACTGAAAGGAGAGACAGCCTCAGTCTGCCTGAGGATGGGTGATGTGTCACTGGAGGACCTGAATCCTGCACTCTTCCTGGAGATGGATAATCCCCACATCTTTGAGTGGACAGCCTCGTACACCACCAGCGAAAGAGGATGCACAACTCATAGAAGGATATATAGAAACTACCAGCAGTTTTGGTGCAAGCCAAGTTTACCAATGGAGGACAGTGGCCAGTGTAAACATGCCACAATCATCCCTCCATTTACGACCCAGACAGAGGTGGAGGATAGGTGTTTTACATCACGATGCCAAGATCTTCGTAACTTGCCTCCCTTGAGGTCAGAGACACTCCATTACTGTTGCTTAGAGGCTTCACTGAAAACCAAAATGTGATGAGAGTTTTTGTTAAGCCTGATGCAGCGTACAAATGAGTCTGCCACTTTTTAAGGCCTTGAACACCAGTAGTTAATGGTTCTAAGGAAACTGTGAATCAAATTGAGAAATTGTTCCCTTCAGCTTTTCAACAGATGATGACAATGACACAGAGGTGGAGGCCATCGAAGTGGACTCTGAACTGAATCTGGTTACTGAATGCTGGGTGGAACCACAGAGTGGTCATGTGGTCAGTACAACCGGATGCTGGACGCACCTTCAAGGCCTGACTTACGCAGAGATCCCCAAAGCGGTGAGCGATGAGGGCAGCTGTCCATTATTAACATCTTCCTAGCATTTCTGTTTTCCTTTCATACATTTCACTCCACTCCCATGATCACCCATCCTTTTGCTTGCCCCCCTCCTACTCTGTATTTCCTCCTTACATGTGTCCCCCCCCCCCCCCCCCCCATCCCCCCATTACAAAATGTCAGTGTTGCTATATTCTGACCAGGGTGACCATTTCCAACTCCTTTACACTTATTTCTAAGCTGCTCTCTGGGTTTTCAGCTTCTCCTATCACTGGATGTGACTATATTTTGATGTTATCTTTTCCAACTTCCCATCCTTTCTTTAAGTGCCACACCCTCTTTGCTGTGCCCAATCTGCCCAAGTTGTTTCAATTATGTTTCCAATTGCAGTCTCCTCATCTATTTTGACTTTATTTTGCATTCTTCCATCTTTCTGTATCACCACATTGTTGACTCTCCTCCCCTCTTTCCAGCTTTATCCCCGGGATCAGAGCTGCATCAGTACCATGCTCACGTTTGAATATATTAGTCAATTCTGCCAGAACAAGGACCGAGGCTCTCCTGCCTTTGTAACTGCAGGTGGTGAAGGTGAGTTATTTTGTCTGTCTACTCGATCTAATATTCCCATGCAAAGCTTTTGGCCTCTGTCTGGCTGCAGGTTTATTAGTCTCTCTCCATTTCTTCTATGACGCTAGATTGTGACTGCTGAGTCATGGGTCCATTCCTCACCGAGCTTGCTATTGCTTGGATAGTTGTTTTGCCCAGTCTGGTGACTCGTCACTCTGTGAAGTCAATAATAAATAAATAAATGAAGATTCACTTGTATAATTTTAGTAAAGTAATATATTGCCTTAAAAATCATTATCTTTCCTGAATACCTTCTGCATTCCTTCAAATTAACAGTATATTTGGCATTGTATTTGAAAATACATTTTAAACGTATTTAATTATTTTTGTATGGCTGTTTTTGATGGATATTTATAACTGAAGATTCCTCACCTTGTGAATATCTCAACGCGACTATAAGTCAAATAAGAAATTTCCCTTTGGGTTCATTTACATTCAAACACTCTTTCACACCTTTTACCATTTATCTATTAAAATATCAAACTAATATCACCAAGATATCGTCTTCAGAACGTATGTGTAAAGAGATATTCACTTTTATTTCTTAAAAAGACTTTACATTTGTTGTAAAAATAAATCTGTGAAACAAAAAAGAACAGGAGTCCCAGCCACATACAATAATTTTTATTGGTGGTAGACAACTATTTTTCCTGAAGAAGGTGGTCGTGAATAACAAGAATCCACCGAAACGCGTCTACATGCAACAACATTATTTTCACTAAATCGATCAAACATTGACTTAAACTGTGAAAAAAGAAAAACTCTTTTCATGCAAATGTCGTTTAATCAATGATTTTCTTTGCGATTAATGACCTCATAATGACAAATGCAACAGTCTAATGTACTCTCCCTTTTCTATACAAATGTTCTTAATGGTTTTAGTGATTATTTTATGTTTTGTTGAGTTATATATTATGTGACCGGTGGGTCTTTTAAAATTTGTATGTTCTTGAATCACAGAAATTTTATTATATGGTTTTTCACAGATTTATTTTTACAACAAATGTAAAGTCTTTTTAAGAAATAAAAGTGAATATCCCTTTACACATACGGTCTGAAGACGATATCTTGTGATATTAGTTTGATATTTTAATAGATGAATGGTAAAAGGTGTGAAAGAGTGTTTGAATGTAAATGAACCCAAAGGGAAATTTCTTATTTGACTTAGTCGCTTTGGTGCCCTGTCCCTTTGGTGTAAGGAGGGCCCCTCTCCTTCTTTTTTTTTTTTTTTTTTTTTTTTTTGGAATATCTCAACGCGCTAGTCTGGATCTGAAGAATTTTTGCAGCAATTCCTTCCTGTGCCAGTACGTGGCGTCATGCAGCTTTGTATTGACTTCGGCCCGCCCAGGTGGTGCCAGGGCACCACATATAACCACCACCCCTCCTTGATGACATCAGTTAATTTCTTTCTGCGCCTTCTGTTGTGGATCCGCAGATTGCTCCCTCAACTTTTCTGTCATCTGACATGATTATTTTGTCCAAATATTCTCGCCGTTTGCAAGGGATATGTCCCCTCGAGATACCACAGGATTTAAACCCTGTATGGATTGCCACAAACAGATGTCTGTGACAGACCCCCACTACATTTTTCTCAGGTGCACAAGTTCATCACAAACTTCCAAGTCTTTCAGGGACTGCATTAGGGTGAACCCAAAGGCGATATGGAACCGCACCACCAGAAGGCACATAAGGGACGATCTCAGTTTAAGGCGATTACACGGACCCATTCTTGCTCTCGAAGCTGTTCTCGGGAAAGGTCCTCCTCACATTTGAACTGAACACATAAGTCAAATTGAAAGCAAAAACACAAGTCAAAGCATGCCTCCCCATCTACCTGCCACTCAGACGATGCAGGGTGCCTCGCGATCTCCGTCTTGGTTTTCTACCGTGGAGCCGATCCCACAACTTATCCAGATCCAACCAGAATTCCCAGGCCCATCGGCAACACCGCAACAAATTGAGGCCTTCAAGGAGGCCATATTGTGCATCTTTGGCACCCTTCGGCTCCCTCTGGCGCACCTTCGGGACCAAAGAATCCTATGAGGCCTCCAGTCAGATTACAGTTGCCAGATTTGTTCTCGATGCCGTCTGTAACTTTTAACCCTGCTTAAAATGAAATAAAAATGAATGCTTCAGGGTCCACCCCGACTCAGGGGCTGCCCCCATCCCAACTTCAATTTCGGTACCAAGACCTGCGCTGGCCCCCTGGCCCTGTGCACTGACTCCGAATCCAGAGAAGGAACTAATTATTCTTTTGGACTCTGAAACAAATCTGGCAAGACTTCGACCAAAGTCGTACCCCCCCTCAGCCTCAAAAACAGCTGAATCTACCCCATTCCGACTCAAATGGGATCCTTCCTTTATCTAGTCCGTTTCACAACCCTTTGGCTTCTGATTCTGTCCAACATTGGGATGGGGAAGACGGGGATGTTGCATCCCACTACTATATGAGGATAACCTTTACATGGGCCTTCGGGATGCCAGTAGGTTTGACTACACCTGGGCACTGTGTTGAACTCCCCCCTCCACCCACACCTCCGCAGAGGAATCTGCTTCCTTTGCCATGGTAACGCGGAGAACTGCAGAAGCTTTAAACCTCCAGCTCCCATCGGAAATTCTACAACCTAGACAGACTTCCACAGAGCCACTCCTTCCCATTAACAAGGCTCTTGCGGACACACTAAAGGGCACTTGAGCCAAACCAGGCTTTTTCCCACCAGTCAACTGACAGGTTGCTAGATGACACAAACATACTCCTGGAGACGCACTTTTCCTCCTCCAACATCCTAGAACCGAAAGCCTTGTGGTTCTGGGGTCGACAAGCAGGGTGACCCCAAATGAATTCCCTACTGCGCCTCCTGATAGAGAATGGAGTCAATCGGTAAGTGGATTTCTCTTCAGCCAGATTCACCTTCTGCTCAGCGAATGCTATTTGCCTCCTGGGATCCTATTCACACGCGTTAAGGGAAATGGTTGGTGAGATTCTATTTACACCAGTCTTACACAGATTCTACATGATGGCCAAGGCAGCGAAATATGTGAACCTCTCTAGGCTGAACACCAATGACTGCTTGGTCAGGGCAGTTGGTATAAGTGTGGTACTTGTTCTTCAATACATTTGATTAGGTTTTGCAGCACTCAGACATTTATAGGTAATAGCAGTCTGCCTCTGGCTTTGAATTTATTATGAAAGAAAATTGGAATGCAAAAGTGATGTGATCTCAGATGTAACCTGCCCATTCTCTGTACCCTTTCTGGTGTTCAGTATATCCTATGCATGTATTTGAATTGGATGAGTGAGTTTTTCTGAAATGGCAAATTTTAGGCCGCCATTTTAGTGTCGCGCGAATCATCCTCATCTAGCGTGCACACGTCTGCCTCCCATGCTGATTCAAGGGCTGCAGTTCTATCTGGGCTGTTATTAATTAGGGTGCAGTGTTTCTGCAAAATGTTTTCTGCCCTCAGCGGCACCCATGTTAAGCTTGCCTTCTAAAAAGTTGTATGCAGGAACCTTTTTTGACTTATGTTCTTTAATGCACCTTAAGGCCATCAAAAAGCAGAAATTCCATGCTGTTTTTAGTCTAGGCCCGCAGAGATACAGTGAAGCATTCCCTTTCTCCTTTAAATAAGTCTCCAGACAGTGAACAATCTTCCAAGAAATCTTCTCACCAAAAGCGCAGTAGGAAGTAGAAATCCTCTTCCTCCTCGAATAAATGGTGCTGCTCCTAGGACAGTTTGGAGTCTCAACACCATACCAGAGCGCAAAGCTCTTCCACACAGTCTGGGTTGATTCATCCAGTAAAAAAGATGAAGCCTTAATTTCCTAATCATCGATAGACCCTGCTCATATTTAAACTTAATGACTAGCTATACTAGATTGCTTCAAGGCTGTTCCATTGCCCTCCGGGCCACTCCCCAAAATGGGGCCAATCTCGAAGATTTAATGGCTCTGGCCCTGATGCTACCCAATTCAGCGTCTCCATATTGTCTTTCCTCCGCACCTGCAAAGTAGTCAGTGTCCTCCCAGGAGCCTGCCATATGAATTTAGCACCATCTATCAGATAAGCACTAGCGTTGCCCTGGTAATCGCTTTTAGTGCTGCTCTCAGTCAGCTGAAATCATTTGAATTGAAAAAGGGAAAGTTAAGTCGTTCTTTGATGACAGGCTCTTTGCGCAATCCCCCTCACAGCCTAGAGATTTGCCCTGATGATGTAGCTTTTTGGATCTGTCTCCAGTGCATTTATCATGCCTGCTGAAGATTGTGGCAGTACAGAAGATCATGTTTTGGAGGCTGATAGCCTCTTTCCCTCTTACAACAGAACAGAATTCAAGGAGGGGTACCAAACTCTTACTACGTAGTGGAAAGGACTTAGCCAGCCACCCCCCCACCTGGCCCAGTCCCTGCTTCTGATCCCAGCCAGGTTGGGGGAGCCTCCCTTGGCCCGATGGACCCCGTCACGGGCACCCGGACCCTCGCCAGGCCGCAGGACGGGGGCTCCCGCACCACAGGGTCGTTATCCTTTACCCCTTTCGCCCTCCTTTAGAGGAAGTCTCTTTGTTCACTACAGTTGTACAAAAAGCAACAGAAGCATAGGAGTTGACCTAGCCCTCTGCAGAGACCAAATCTAAAATTGAAACCGATATCTTGCATCTGTTGCCGTAGCTTTGAAGCCTTGGCTTCTGTTCAATAATGCACTATTAGATAATGTTCTGGCTGCTTGGGGAAAAAGCCTTCTTGAGCCGGGCAGTCCACAAACAAAGCACAAGATTCCACAGACCTGGCTTGTGTGATCCGAAGTTCTTGTTGTCTCACCCTTCACTGGAACCTCTAGTGGCCCAAGCTTCCTCAGCGAAATCGATCCCACAAGACTTTCCCACTCCTCCTCTGGACCATGTGTCTGGACAAAGAGGCTTTGTTTCTGGCAGCCTCCACTGGCTCTGTTGCTTCACAACCTTTCTAACACAATCTTCTAGTGGGGAGAAGGGGGACCTACCCCCTTTACTTCTTGATCCCCAGGAAGGATGGAGGTCTGCGACTCATGTTAGGCCGTCACCCCTTGAACCTGCTCATAGTGCAGGACAAGTTCAAGATGTTGTCCTGAACCAAGGTACAGTGGATTGGCTGGCAGCCCTGGACTTCCAGGGCGCTCATCTTCATCTGCCAATTCTCCCTGCCCACAGGCTTTACTTTCTTTTTTTTTTTCTTTTTCCTAAAAGTACTTGCTATTGTAGTCGCTTCACTACAGAATTAGGAGTCTATGTATTTCAGTACGTACATGACTGGCTGGTGAAGACAGAGCTTTGACTGCTAGTCAAGGTGCATCTTATAACTTGGGTTATATGATCAATTCCCAGACGTCTCATAATACATCTACACAGAAGCTGTCCTTTATAGGGGCGACACAGGATCCGAATCACATGAAGCCTTTTCTTCCTCTAAGGACTGTGGATATCCGGCATACGATTCCGATGTCTCTCACTTAAGCATGGATCCTGGTTGTGCAAGTCATATGCCAGCTAGGTCTCATGGTCCCATACAACATTTGTGTGCCACACTCCAGATGGCGATGAAAGCCCTTCAGTCGTGCCTGAGTCTCCAACACTGGAGGAGCTTCCTGTATCGAGGAGTTAAGAATCCTATCGAAGTTAAAATGGAAATGTTACTTTTTCGCCTTGCCTTTTTTTGGCCCCCGCTTGACAGTTCTGTATGAAACTTGCCATGCTGAACCGAAAGTGGATGAATGTTGTTAGTGGAAAGGTTTGTGCATATTTGTCGAACTGAGCCAATGTTATTAAGAAAATAAAAAAAGATTTGATGGGGTGAAGAACCTTATTCCCCCGCCCCCTAATTTATCAGTATGATTTTGTTTATATATGCATTCTTTCTCTCAATATGAGATTGGCGGGGGTGGGTAGAGTTTTTTTCCGATTTTAGCTCCCCTTGGAATTTTTGCTCATGATTACAGCCGAAACCACTGAACGGCTTTACACTAAACTTGGCATGAAAGTAAAACTTTACACACAAAATGTTCTTTTGTTGCTTTTTAGTGAAACTGTTCAGTAGGTTTCTGAGATATAAGTGTTATAAAATTTGTAGAGTGGGCTTCAAATGGTTGACACGTTTGTATATCTCTGCTGATCTGCAAATGCTCTGCTTTCCAGAAATTAAAAAGGATAACACCAAATGGATTCAGTTGGACGAGGAGGCATTATCTCCCATCGGCCCTTTGAGATCTGTTCAGAGAGCTCTGATTGGCTTCTGCAAGAGAACAATTTCTGTTGCGGAACCAATTTCAGAAAGCAAGGGAAGGTCCCCACGTCCCGCAGAAAAAAAATTAAAAGGCCACCAAAGGGGCAGTGTCGGGCCCAATTAAAGTGTCCCTTAAAAGGTCCACATCTTGTGGAAAATGAACTAAAAACATTTCGGAAGAGTCTAGGGAACCATGGTACCATTATTTGAAACCATGGACCTCAGACACCTAAAATGTCCACCTTTAACTAGCCTTCCCAAAGGACAAGTTGTGTGGTCCAAGCCCGATGTGCAGATGGGGTTGGTGGCCCAAAGTGTGTTGGATGCACCCAACCCTGTGCACGGTCAAGGGCACATTGGGGGTTGGCTACTTGCAGCATGTTGACTACCCGTGGCAGATTGGGTGCAGGGCTTGACCAGAGGCCAGACCCAGATGGACAACTACCTCTGGCCAAGGCAGAAGGCTGTGTGCAGCAGGTGTTCGCTGCTCTCGGTTGGTTGGGTGTGGGCCTGGCAGCAGGAAAGGCTCAGAGGCCACCCCTCACGGCACACAGCTGACAGCCATGAGCAGCACATTTGGCCACCTGTGGTTGGTTGGGTGAAGGGTCCAACTGTGTGCAACAGGGGTTGGAAATTAAGTGCATCATAAAAAAATCTTGAAATTCACAGACAGTTAGAAACTGAGTTATAGTTCAGGGCCAAATAGGCACAACCACTGAAATTCTCATGTTATGGTTAGCAACACACAGCACACGCCATCATTCGCACTACGTGCAGTGCTGAAATCACCAGTTTGCAAATCATACAGGAACAAAAAACGAAAGGTATGAAGAGAATAGGATGACAGATGGTGAGAGATATTTTGCGTGTGTTGCTAACGAAAACCAGTGACATACAAAACATATTACACTCGGCCGATTTGCATGCATGGTTTATGCCGTACTGTTTTTCCATGGTCAGTCATTACAAAGGCATATAATATCCAGAGCATCAAGAGTTAAATCCGCGTGGTAAGCTAAAATCCCAATAACTAACCGTTGTCAGTATTTGAAGTTTTTTTGTCAGTTTTTTTGTCAGTTGTTTTGTCAGCTGATTCTAGATTGTAATTTGAGAGTCAGTAAGCATTGTTTTCTCAAACTATTTAAGCTGTAATGTGATAATAACATAGAATTTGTTTAGTACACTTGTACCACATAACTTGTTTTCTGATGGAACCTACTAACTGCAGGTTCCTCACCTTTAGAATATCCCCTAGCACCAGTCTGGATCTGGAGAGTTCTCAAGCAATGCTGCTCCACACTGGTAGATGGCGTTGTGTTGCTCTCCAGTGACTTAGTACCGCCCAGAGAAGTGACAGCGCGGAGCCGCATATAAACGCTACCTCTACGCACAGTCCAGTTCCCTCCTTTCTGAGCCCTTCGCAAATTTAGAGCTCTGCTTCAAACTTAGAAAGTCTTTCTTATGACTCCAAATCGTTTCCCAGTGTTCTAGGGAATGTAGTCCCCACCGAAAGGACAGGATTCAAACCATGATTAGACTGCAGGACACAGATGTCAGTCATGGACCGGCACAGGATGTGTCTCTGTTGCTTGGACTCTGGACATTACTCTAAGTCATACGACATGTGTGCTCTTCTGCACCTCAAGGCAATCTGAGACCAATAGGCAAACCTATAGGTTGCCACGCACAAGAGGAGGTCGGGTTGTAGCATAGGTCCCACTCCTGCTCCAAGTTGTGGGGCCAGTCTCAAGGCCACTTCCTTGAGAAATCCACTTCTAGATGAAGGTCTTGTCGGTAAGTCTAAACCAGAGTCTAGACACAAGCACAAGAAGGCCAAAGAAGACTCGACCCCATCCTGCCACTTGATGTTTCGCGAAGAAACAAGTGCGTCACGATAAATATCACACCCTCTGATGTCTCCCGAGTCAGAACTGATCCTGCAGTTGGTCCCAGTGTGCTTTGAATTCCCCAGGCCATAGTTGGCCCTGCAACAAATAGCCTTCAAAAAGGCCATGCTTGCAGGTCTTTGCTGCAGTCAGTTCTGGCTCCCTCTGGTGCACCGACAAGTACCATGGAACCACTGGCGTCTCCAGTCAGATTGCCACCAGCAGATCTGTACCCCCCAACACTGGCTGCCCCCCAATGCTGTCTGCACCTGGTGGGCCTGCTATCAGGCCTATGCCCACTCTCCACTTCTACTTAGAGGCCGAAGTCTGGTTCTTTCCATTCTGGCGCCAATACTGACTCCACTGGCACTGAGCGATAATCCGATCCTCACATCGATACCTAACCCTAAACTGAAACCAGCTCAATCCAGGCCTATGTCGCACTATGAAATTATGAGAGCAAAACCAATGGTTATACTGCCAGTTTCCAATTGAGTACCTCTGCAGGGGTGCAGGAGGTACCCAATGTCTCTAAAGACACCTACAATGATGGGGAAGGGTTGCTCCCCATTCAATATATTGAGGAGTCAGCATATGTTCACTTACAAAATGTCCGTGTAAAGTGAGCTAGATATATCTCCTGAAACAGAGCTAGACTAGCCACCTGGGCCACCAATGGAAGAAAGCACGTTATTTGCAGTGGTGATTAGGAGGGCAGCTGAAGTACTAGAATTGCAGTTGCGCACTCTAGAGATGAAAACAAAAGTATTGACTGACATTTGTCAGCCATGGCTAGCTTCATCCAAGCCATTATTGCCATTTAATGAAGCCCTTACTTATGCCTTTCTGGTTACATGGTCTGTTCCGTGCTTATGCCCGACAGTCAGTCAACCTGTGGCTAGGTGGCATAGACTGTACGCCAATGACTCAGACTTCCTAACCAAGCACCCTACACACATTGTCCAAGTCTCGACAAGTAAGGTTAATCCAAATTCTGATGCAGGAAGTCAAAGGGTGCTATTTGACGGGTGCTGGACTCAGAAAGGGGAGAAGGATGCTAATCACTGCACTTTCTTATTCCGAAGGACAGAGGCCCCAGGCCTGTTTTGAATCTCTGCCCCTGAACATCTTTCTTAGGAGGGATAGGTTGGAAATGTTCACTCTGATCCTATCAGCTCTGGACAAAGGAGTCCTTGGACTTGCAGGTTGCTTATTTTCATATGCGCGTCAAGCAGACTCTCAGGTGTTACCTTGCAGTTCAAGGTGGATCAGGAACATTTTCAATTTAACATGCTCCCTTTCCGCCTTACCTCAGCCTCTCAGGTGTTCACGTAAGTGATGACGGTCTTCTGAGGTCGAGAGCACATGTATTCTTGTACCTCAATGACTAACTTCTAATGGCAGGGTCATTGCAGTCATTTGTAAATGTCTCTGGACAGCAGCTGAACTTGTGACATTATTGGGTTTCACTATCAATGAGCTGAAGTCCCACCTATGCCCCCCTCAAAAACTTGGGCAGTTCCGGACACTGTCATTCAGGGGCTTTTATCCACCACAGCGATTTCTTGACCTTCAGGATAAGAGCCCTATGATTTGTGATCAGACCATGGTCTCAATGAGGATGCTCTTTGGTTTCTGGGTTTCCTGGTCTCCTGCATCCTTCTCATCCCAAATGCCAGGTGGCACTTCTCGACTCCATCCAGCTCACGCAGGAGACTGCTCGAGATCTTTTGTGGTGGCAAACAAATGCCAACTTGACCTGTGACAGGGCACACTCTCGCCCCCACCGAGAGTTCACTGAGGTGACAGATATGTCACAGGTGGGGGAAAGGGGGCACGACCATTTGGGGAGGTGGAGATCGGAGGCCTGTGGTCGTCGACAGAGAGCTGGCTTCATATCCATCTTCTGGAGCTTCAGGCAGTCTGGCCTTGAAAGCTTTTCTTCTATCCATCAAAGGGAAGCTGGTGGAGGTCCTCATGGACAACACGACCACCATCTGGTACTGAAACAAGCAGAGCGGATTGGGGTCTTAAATCCTGTGTCAGGAGGCGCTACACCTCTGGAGGTGTGTGGACCAGCACGACATCTTCCTGGTTGCCAACCACCTGGCATGTGGTTGGCCTAAATTCCAGAGCAGACAAACTGAGCAGGTGTCATCTGGCAGACCGCAAGTAGCTTCTTCATTCCAAAGTGGCACAGGGAGTCTTCAAGCTATGGATTATACCCTGGATAGATCTAGTCATAACTATTGAGCGCGCGCAGTGTCAGCAGTTCTGAATGCTGGAATCTAGTTGGAATAGAAGGAAGGGCTCCTCTTTTTCATCTGATGGATACTTCTATCCATAGATTCCTCACCTTGTGAATAACCTCAGGTGCCAGACTGGATCCAGAGATTTTTCTCATCATCTCCTCTCCTGCCGGTAGTTTGCGTCACATGACTGCATCAGTTCTGTGCCGCCCCAGAAGTGACATCTTAAAGCGTTGATGTCAGTTCATTTATTTTCGCGCCTTTCAACTCTGATCTGAGCTTGCTCCCTCATTTCTGTCCCTTGACAGAATGTACCCTAAAAGGCAAAGGTCCCCTCTCAAAACTACAGAATTTAAACCCTGCAAGGAACAACAGATGTCAGTGATAGAGTTCCACAAGGTCTGTCTCTGGTATCAGGACTATTCACATGTCTCAAAATTGTTCGACAACTGCGCTCAGATGATCCCGAACCCCATCCGACTGTGAGGCCAAAATTTGTTTTAGAATACCACAGAAAAACGCATAAGCTCTGATCGCTGTCGAAGTCGAGGACGCGGGTGCGTTTTCGCTCCCAAGGCCGTTCTTGCGAAATGTTGTCATCCCACTCCAAATCGTCAGGTAAGTCAAAGTTGAATAAGAAACCCAAGAAGTTAAAGTGCGACTCACCACCTCCCCTGACTCTAGTCAAGGGACGTCATGCAGACATCAGGGTAGGCCACAGTCTCGATCTCCCGCCACAGACCCGATTCCCCAGCTAGTCCCAATTCTGCCCAAATTTCCAGGGCTGTTGTCAAAATCAGTACCGATGCAAGCCTTTGAAAACGCTATGTTGTATATTTTTCATACTTTTTTGGATCTCTCTGGCGTGCCAAAAATCCAAGGAGGCCGCCAGTTGGATTACTGCCGGCGGATTCATTCCACAACCTTTTTCAGACCCTTGATTCCACGATGATGAGTCTCAACTTTGCAATGAGCAGACCTTATTTAGAGACTTCCAAGAGGCGAGTGGGTTGAACATATCCCTTGACACGGGGCGTCAACGCTCAACCTGGCCCATCCATGGATGAATCTGCATCCTTAGCCATTGGGATCAGGAGGGCTGCAGAAATCCTTGACCTCCAGCTACCTTCAGTAGAGGTCAAAACAAATGTCCTCACAGGTCCTGCAGCCATGGCAGACCTGCTCAGTCGCTCCTCCCCTTTAACAAAGCCCTCATGGACGCCTTACCTTACTTGGGATAAACCATAGTCTTGCTCCCCTGTCAGCAGGCAGAATGCTCGGAGGAATAGACCACCTTCTGGGGGACTCCTCTTTCCTCCAGCCTCCCACACCAGTAAGTCTTGTTTTATAAGCCTTCACTAGCAGGTTGAAACCCAATTCCTTCCCAACTACACTTCCAGATCCAAATGTCCAAATGCATGGAGGCCCTTTGGGAAAAGGGTGTTCTTCTCAGTCAGCCTCGCCCTCAGATCTGTCAACTCCAGTTGCCTCCTGTGGTGTTACTCGTGTGCGTTGTGGCACATGGTGAGTGACATCTTACCTGCGGTCCCTGATGACCTCCGAATCAATCTGCAGCAGATCATAAAATATGGCCAAGATGCTACTAAGTACATAATTATGTCAGGCCTGGACATTACCAACTGTTTGGGTAGGGCAGTTGGTACCAGCGCAGTGGTTCTTCTCCATGCATGAATCAGATCCACGAGCTTCTCCAGTGATGTCCAAGCATCACTTGCCATTTTTCCAGAGACAAGGCAGATTCGGCCCTGCAGGAATTTAAAGAGAGTATGGATAGAGTGCTCCCTCCCCTTTCAGCACCTGTACAGCAGTTTCCCCAACAATATCTCCTTTTTTAGAGGCTTTTGAAGGGGCATCCATCGAAACCAATGATAAAGCCCTACCTCAACAACATCTGACCTCGCAACCCTTCCATGGTAGATGTTGAAGATCCGGCAACAGCGTCCAGGCCCTCGGGGACAACGCACTACCAAATTAACACTCCAAGCCACCACCACTTCAAACCCCTTTAGTTTGCCCTTAGCTGCACATTGTCAGTTGAAGGCATGGTCAGTTATTTCCTCCATGGGTGGTAAAGCATCCTATCGGACAGATAGGTGCTTCAAATCGTCCAGGATGGTTATGCCCTACCCTTCCTATTTATCCCTCCAAAGATGCCACCTACATCAAAACAGCTTCCGGAGGACCACTTGTCCAATCTACGCAAGGAAGGTCTCTTGGACAAGGAAACCACAGAAAGGGTGCCAGCGTCAGAAATCAGTACTGATTGCTACTCCTATTAGTGTCTGGTACCCAAAAAGGACGAAGGACTTCATCCTATTTTAGATCTCCACCCTTTGAACTTCTACCTCAAAAAGGACAAGTTCAAGATGCTGACTCGGAGGTATCTTACCTGGATCTAGACTATTGGATTTGCAGGGCGCCTATTTTCTCATCCTCTTTTTGCAGTCCCACAGGCGTTGGCTACACTTTCAGTTTTCAATGCTCCTCTTTCGCCTCACCAGCACCCCTCAGGTGTTCACAAACATCATGGGGGTTGTCATGCACATTTTTCGGAGGTTGGGAATACCAGTCTTCCCATACCTCAGCGACTGGTTGCTGAAGGCTTGCTCGCCTGAATCAGTCGTGAACCACCTCCAGACTGCGGCCCACCTGTTAACATCCTTGGGTTTCCCCATCAGTAAGCCAAAGTCACACCTGACTCCTTCACAGAGGCTCCTGTTCTTTGAAGCCATCCTTGATGGGGTACTATTGTCTGCCTTACCTCTGAATCACAAAGTCCAGGACATTTGATCTATGATCCTGATGTTTCAGCCTTTGACCTGGGTCTCAATGAGTGAGGCTCTGAGACTTCTTGGCCTCCTGCATCCTGCTCATTGACCACACCAGGTGCACATGTGGGCTCGCAGTGGGGTCTGAAGTCTTTATGGAGCTCACCACCAGATAATCCTGTTAGATTCCACCCAGGTGTAGTAGGAAACTTCAAACGACCTCCAGTGGTGGCTGCTGGGCCACAATTGAACCAGTGTTAATGGTCATGACTGATGCACTGTTGGTGGGTTAGGGAGGTCACATGGGAGAGAGAGGTCACATGGGAGAGGTGGAGATCAGAGGACTCTGGTCTCTGATGGGAACCATTGCTCCACATCAATCTGTTGCAGTGGTGGACAATTCATTTGGCATTAAAAGCCTTCTTTTGCCATTTACGAGGGAACGGGCGCAAGTTCTTGCAGGCAACACCACCACCACCAACAAGCAGGACAGAGTGGGGTTGTATGTCCTATGCCAGGAGGCTCTATGCCTCTATAACTGACTGAGTTGTCGGGGCATTTCTCAGATCGTACAACACCAGGCAGGATCTTTAAACGCCAAAGCAGACCAACTCAGTCGATGTTGACTAGTGGATCACAGTTGGCGGCTACACTCGGGTGGTGCAGGACATCTTCCTGCAATGGGCAGAACCCTGATTCAATCTTTTCACCAATGCCAAAAATGCACAGTGTCCAAACTTTTGCGTATTTGAGTTCCTAAGGTGATTCTTCCTCAGAGATGCCTTTTGGCTGGAATGGAGCTCGGGGACTTCTGTGCTCCCTCCTGCCTCAACTTCCTCTACCCAAAGTTCTGAAGAAGATCATAAATGAACAGGTCCTAACTATCTTAGTGACTCTGGATCGAGCCAGGAGAGTGTGGTACCATGAACTTCTGGCCATGATCATGTGCCCTCCTATTTTGCTGTTCTTCAGGAGGACCTTCTCTTGCAGCAGCAGGGCAGGGTCCTTCACCTGAGCCTGCCCAACCTGCACCTCCATACTTGGAGATTGAGCAACATTGCGAGAAAGTGCTCTCTTTCTGTATGATTGCCCCCACTTTTTGCTGAACTGCTGATGTGCTATGACTGAGTGTGCCCTGGGCTCCTGCTAATCGGGTACCCAGGGCCTATGTTCTTCCCTAAAACTGCATTGAAACACAAACCCAATTGGCAACTCTGGCTACAGGTCAGCCCCTGGTAAATGGTACCCCAGGACCCAGGGCACTGTGACCAGGGAAGACCTCTAAGGGCTGCAGCACTTCTTGTGCCACCCTTAGAGGCCCTGTACCTTTACACTCACACACTGCCTTTGTAGGCTGCGTGTCTTGGTGCAGAACAAAGTGAAGAGTCGACATGGCACACGTCCCTGTGTGCCATGCCTACTACCCACTGCCCTGGCATAGATCAGTCACCCCTCTAGCTGGGTGCACTATACCAGTGGTGAGGGTACATGTGCATGAGCCCTGTACCCCTACAGTGTCTAAGTCCATTCTTAGACATTGTAAGTGCAGTGCTGCCATTAAGAGTATATGGTGAAAAAAAATGAGCACCTCGCAATGCTTTATTCGATAATTCACTGAGCTGCCGCCATTCTTTCGTATTAAACTTGCAACCTGTCTCTGAGTAGATTTTCTGGAGCAGTTTCACAATAATCTCTTCACTATGAACCTGCTGATGTAACTGCCGATACCAAAATCCCACTCCCACTATTTTATGCGACATTTGCTTAGTGATTTGACGCGCGGCTTCACTCAGCATGGTATAGTTGTTCTTAAGAAAATTCACGAGCTGAAGATAGCTCAAAGAAAAAGCAGTATTTAAATTGCCGGATTGCAACCGTATCGTTTCCCAGGTAATTAATGTTTGATGATTATAAAAATCCCCAAGCCGACCAAAACCTAATTCTTGCCATACTTGGTAAAGCCCTCTGGGCAGCATTAAATCTCCTACTACACAATCTTGGATAAGGGTATAAGCATGATATGCTGGAATATCTCGCGATTTGTAAAAAAGCGGAGTCCTAGCCGCTAATGCCAAAATGACCTTATACCTGGTCTTTTTAGGGAGTTTCGCTGATCGTCAAAAAGTGGGAAGTTTTATAACGCTTTACTTCAGCATTTGTATTAAAAAAAAGTTATTGAATACTGTATTTTCCTCTCCTAGTTGTGATAAATTGAGCAAAGAGGCCTGGTAGTAAGTTGGAAAATGCTGCATCCAATTGTAGTGTGGCTAGCTTAACCCGGGTGTGTTTATTATTCCACACAAACTTCCGAATCATTTCGTCCAATTCCTTAAAATAGGCACTTGGGATTTTCAAGGGAAGATTACTGAAGAGAAACTGAAACAACGGGAGCACCGACATTTTAACCATGGACACCCGACCTATCAATGATAAATTAAGCAAAGACCACTTTTCTAATAATTTTTTCACCTTCGCTAGCATAGTAGTGTAATTCAGAGAAAATAATTGGCCATAATCATTTGTAACAAAAATGCCTAGGTATCTGATTGGATGTGGCAGTCGAGGATGTAAGGAAGCTGGGATATCAGAAGGGACTGAATCAAATGTAAGGATTTCTGTTTTTGCTTGGTTGACTTTATATCCCCCTACCTTCGTGAATTTCTGAATTTCATCCAGCGCAATCTGTATGCTAGACCCTCCAGCTTTAAGATATAAGATTATAACGTCTGCATATAGCTTGATTTTTGCCATACTTTCCATGGGGGGCACAATCAATAAATTATTACGAATTTTGACAGCAAGGGGTTCAATAAACAGGGAAAACAAAACGGGGGATAATGGATAGCCCTGACGCGTGCCCCGTTTAATATTCACCCTCCCAGCTTCTGTACCATTGATGACATTTTTGCTTCCGCCTGACTATATAATTTCTTTAGCATATGTATCAACTGAACTGGAAAACCAAACTTATCCAAAATAGCAAATAAGGCCCACCAATCTACCAAATCAAAAGCCTTTTCAGCGTCCATCATCTGAATGACCGCTTTAATCTTATTAGTTGAAAAATAATCGACGGCTTGCATTAGAAAGTATGTATTGGTAGCCATTAGCCACCCCGGAAGGAAGCCATTTTGATCAGTATGAACTACTTGTTGGGCACACGGAGCAATCCTTCTAGCCCAGATCTTCATAAACAGTTTGTAGTCTGTATTTAACAAACTGATAGGGCGGTAGGAATTTGCATCACAAGGATCTTTATCCTTTTTAAGGAAGACTACAAGTACTGACTCCTTAAAACTATTTGGGATGTCTATCCCGTCCTTTATTTGATTAAACAATTTAATTAAAAAAGGAAGTAGTTCTTCTTGAAATATCTTATATACTTCGACCGGCATCCCATCCGACCCACTAGCCTTGGCGTTGGACATACTTTTTAGTACTGCACAAACTTCTGACATTCCTATCGAACTATTGAGCGTCTTGGTATGCTGCTGAGATATCTGCGGTAACTCCAGTAATTCAAGATAGGACTGCAATTCTGACTCCTCTACTGCCAGTGTATCCGCATAGATTTGTTTAAAATGAGAAAGGAAAACCTCCGATATTGCCTGTTTATCTTCTTCTAGCAGGCCATTAGAGGGATTTCTGACATGACTGATTATTTGCGCCGCTTTCTTACTTTTCGTAGTCCAGGCCAGGAATCTGCCAATATGCTGGCTTTCCTCATAAACCTTTTGTTGATACGCCTTGCTTCCCGAGATCTCCTCTAGCAGAAAGAAATCCTTCAACTGGTCTTTAGCTTTTGATAAATCTTGCTGTAGTGCTTTAAAGGTATGTTCTGCTATTGCTGTAGAATCTAGGTTTTGTCTAGCTTCCTCTACTGCGGTCTGTAATTCCGAAATCTTTTGCTTGCGTTGTTTGTTTAACCTGAGCTTATAGGCTATCGGCTGTCCTCTAAAAGTGGCTTTAAATGCCTCCCAGACCACAAAAATTGGGGCAGTATTTACATTAAACTGGAAGAATTCCCTGATAAAAGTTTTAGTTTCTGTCACCCAAGTATTATCTTCCAGTAGAGATTTATCGAACTGCCATCTTGCTCTCTCTTTCGGCTTGATCCTCAACCTTAACGTAAAAGAAACTACAGAGTGATCAGAGAAGGAATTGGCCAATATCTCTGATTTACCATTGGCCACCAGCTTATCCACAAGAAAAAAGTCCAGCCGAGATGCCGTTCTATATCTTGAGGAGTAACAGGTAAATTGAGAGAAGCCGGGGTGTCCCTGCCTCCAGGGGTCCGTTAATGCAAAGTCTATCAACAAACTTTTTATTAGCTTTGCGGTTTTAGGCTTTAGCTGTCGTTTTGTTTTATTTGAGGTATCTAGTGCCAGATCCTGTATATAATTAAAATCACCCCCAGGATCACTATACCTTCCGTATTTGCTACCAGTTGATAAATTTGCTCGAGCGCTACAATATCGTCTTCTATGGGGCCGTAATAATTTACTAAATTTCGCACTATCCCAGCCAGTTTTATCTTCATCCTTAGCCATCTACGTTTTCCATCATTGCGAGGTGCTAATTTTAAAAGAATGAATTTTTTATCCAGATGGCTAGCATATTACACCCCTCTGAGATTGCATAAGATGTTTCCTACTAGTCTGAACCAATGCTTTAGATGCAATAAACAGGATAAAGGGGGATGGGTACACACATTTTATGAATGTAGTAAATTGCAGCAATTTTGGAAGGATGTTTTCATCATGATTTCTCAATTTCTGTCGTCAACTATTGACCCATCATCCAGGCTGGTATTATTTGGTGCATCGCCGGAGGTACAATGTTTTACGAAATATCAGCAGTATTTTATAGTAATTTCTATAGTGGTTGCCAGGTCACTTGTTCTGCAAAATTGGAAAACTATTAAACAACCCAGGATTGACCAATGGGTCAGTAAAATGTGCATGACTTACAGATTCGAGGAGGCCGATGCAAAACGTGTAGGAGCTACTGTAAGATTCAGAGCTATCTGGCAAGAATTTTGTATATCTGAGTAAAGTAGATTCTAAGACCCCTCTGTAGTAGGGAATTAATTTCTGCACTTTATTAAAATAGTCGCTGCTAGCCGCACATGCACTTTAAAGAGTTCTTGGATATTTGTATTGATGCTGCTACTGGTATGGTTTTAAGTGACTTTTTGCAATTTTATTGAAATATTTGCTCCTAGTTACACATGCACTTTAAATTGTTTCTGATATTGTCTCGCTAGTTGTTTTTCATTATTGTTTAGATTGGAGTGGGCCATCTATGCAGTAACAGTTATTAAGGATTATAAACTACTGTGGAATATATTTTGTATGCACCTTCCTATATTTCTTAAACCCCTAATGCTAACAGAGTCCTATTGTTTTTTTTTAATGCATATTATGTCATGTATATTGTGTTTTTTCTGCTTTTATTCCTGCTCTAATAAAAAATATTTAAAAAAAAAAAAAGAGTATATGGTGCTGGGAGTTTGTCATTACAAACTCCACAGCACCATAATGGCTACACTGAAAACTGAGAAGTTTGGTATCAAACTTCTCAGCACATTAAACCCACACTGATGCCAGTGTGGGATTTAATGAAAAATGCACACAATGGGCATCTTAGAGATGCCCCCTGAAAAACAACCTACCACTAGTGTCCAGGCTGAGTGGTTGCTTTCAGCTGCCACCACCAGACATGTTTCTGGATCCCTGGGTCGAGAGCCTGCTGCTCTCGGGGGCCTGAAACAATGCACATCCTGGGACGAGGTGCTAACCCTCCTCCCCCAGGATGGGCAGGGTCCACGAAGGGGAAGCTTCACAGGCCTGCCGCCTTTATGAGCTTCCCCAGGCCACTTGCTGCTTTCAGCAACTGGTTCTGACCCCCACTTTGGGCGGGAGAACCGGTTGGAAAAACAAGTGAGTAAGAGAGGTGTGCCCACCTCTGCCAACTCCACCCCTCAGGTGGGGGAGGCGGGGTGAAGCACAACTCTGTCCCCATCTTGTAGATGGGGGGGACCCAGCCAACCAGGGAGAGGCCTTTGCCCCCCTCCCACTGGAGGGTGGCATAATAGGGGGTGTACTCACCCCAGGGAAGGGACCCATTGGTCCCAACCTTTTACCTACCTGTAACGCCCCTAAATCTAGCATTTAGGGTACCCCTGAACCTTGCTTCCTCAGACAAGAAACCAGAAGAAGAAAAGAAGAAGAATGACCGAACAGCCGTGCCGAAGCTAACAAGAGGAGGACGCCCACTGACTTGGCCCCAGCCCTACCGGCCTGTCCCCATCTCGAACCTGCTCCAGCGAAATCCTGGTGTGTCCTGCAGCCAGCAACCTCGAGAAACCCGGAGGGCCTGCCTTCAATCCCAAAGACTTTGTCTCCCGTGAACACCAGATTTGTTCACCCACAGACTCCAGCTCAGCAAGAATCCGCGAGTCTGCACCACTCTGCACCCGACGGCCACGGCCCGAGTTCGAGTGGCCCAACACCAAGAGGAGGTCTCCCCGGTGATCCTGACCCGAGATCCGGCAACCCCTGACCTGCCTCAAGCCTCCAGCTGACGCCTGCAGCCTCAAACCGGAAGTTCCCCCCAACCGCGACCAGAAGCTGGTAAGAGGAGCTGACCCTAAAAGGCACCCCTGCACCCGACGCCCCACGGCCTTGGGTGGCCCAACCAACGGTGCCTAACCAACCCCCAACATCCCAACTTACCTCTCCAAGTGGTGGAGGACGCACCCAGAAGACCTTCGTCCCCAAGCCTGCAGTGTGTTTCCAAACCGGAGACTCCCCATTGAAAGCTACCGGGCACCCAACGCCAAAACAGCACTCTGCACCCGGCCGCCCCAGCGCCGCTGAGGGTGCATCTTTTGTGCTGGCCTAAACCCCCATTTGCCCTGAGCTTAAGTCCAGGAGCTTTGCTCCCACAACCCAGTGGCCTGCTCGTCAGCAGCCACCAACCGGATGCCCCCTATCCTCCATTGGATAACATTGGGATCAGCACCCGGCCGCCCTAGTTCCGCTGAGGGTGTAATAAGAGTGCATCTTTGACCCTGGGGGACCCCTGAGTCTAACCCCAGAATACCAACTCCCACAACAAAGTACTTACCTTTGAACCGATAACACTATTTTCCTCCATAGGATAACATTGACTGTTTTTCTATGAAAAATTTCTAAGTGTGGAGTTGGAAAATCTAAGAAATCCTTTAAAACTGTAACTAAATAACCAAAACGCTTTTACTTACCTGTTTACAAGAAATGTCCCAGTGCAGTATCCAGGTATACTGCACTGTGTAAGAAAAGTAATCTGAAAAGTAACTTGCATGATATTCTACTGAAAAGTCAATACAAACTATATCTACAGTATTTCAAAGTATTGCATTACCAGTAATTCAAACTGTAGCCACTCCCCAGTACATTTACAACTGCCTTTCCAAACTGTATATTTACTGCAAAGTATTTATCACTTACCTGTGCCTGGCTTGCTTGGTTCTAGGAAATAAAATAACTAAAAGAATATTTTTATACAAAAACAATTGGTCTGAAGTTCAGTCTTTGAGTGTGTGAATTCATTTGCTAACTGAGTGTGTACAACAAATGCTTAACACTGTCCTCTGATAAAGCCTTACTGCTTGACCACACTACCACAAATAGAAAGTGAGGTGCTATCTACTTTACCTCCGCCTAACTTTCAGGTTCCACTGGACTCTGTGCACACTATACCTCCTACAAATATCACTTAACTGCCTTTGACCTCCCTCCCAAGGTAGTGAATGTAATTTTAACAGCCAGTTGCCCTTCCACCAAAGCTGTTTATATGGGGCGCTGGTAGAGGTTCGTTGTTTGGTGTTTTTCTCTGCATATCTTCCCCTTACAAGCCCAGTTGTCTGATGTCCTTCTTGTCTCCCTATCCTTAGCCCAGCAAGGCCTTGTTGTGGCTGCTGTTTAAGCTTATTTGTCAGCCCTGTCAGCCTTTTTCTTATTGGCTAATCAGCCATCTGGTTTTTAGATCACCTGTTATGATGCTTTTTAGGTCTCGCCTAGCGTAGCTGCGCACATGCGCAGCTCGCTCGGCGAAATGTATTGCTAATGAGGACTTTCAGAGAAGGGCTTTAAGCCCCGCCCCTCATTTCCATTGGCTGGCGTCACCGTTTATGCTAAACGGTGGCCTGCCATTGGAAATGAGGGTTTTTGGTGGACGCCCTTTGGCCTCCGAGCCGGACTCGGTGGCCTGCTTTGCGTCTGTCGCAAAGCAGTTTCTTATCCTTATGGGGCCATGTGTTAAAAACACATGGCCCCATAAAGACAAGAGATCGATGCTTGTTTGTTGCTGAATTGACCCAGTTAGTTTTTTCTGCCACTTTCAGTTTACAAATGTCTGTCACTCGGGGAGTAAGTGACACCCCCACCCAGGATACTGCCAACAAGAGGGTGTACCGTGTTCATTTGACGTGGAAGTGAAACCCGTGCTTTTCTGATAAAGTTTCATCCCCACGGACTTGCACATTCAGAATCACTCGACATTACCCTTCTTTAAGACTCAAGAATCTGGGAAATATGGACAATTGACAGGAAATGTTATGACCATGGCTTTAAGTGTGGTGGGTCCCTCCGGTTCTCAGCCCGGCAGTCATTGAAAACTGGCATTGAAACTAAGCCTGGGCGTAGTTTGCGCAGTAGCACTTCACGTAGCTACGTGAAGTACATTTTGAACTACACGTAGCTATGCAAATTGTGTAGTGCGTAGCTGTGTGCTTTACTGCACTGTACAATAATTGCCAAAGGCATCTTGCACAGTGCAAGTTAAGATAAAATAAATATCTCTGTCTTTATATGCTAAAAATGCATATGGTCATTTCACAAAAGTGAAAACGATTAATTAACAAGCAGTGAGAGAGGTGATGATTTTGGGATCCTCCCTAACCTAGGGAGAGAACCAAGCAGATGCCTTGAAAACAAAAGCACATCTTTTGAACGATTCAGTGGTGGTCCCATCCTCTTAGGACCACCCCAAGCAGTTATTGGCAAAAATACAATCCCAACCAAAGGCCCTGCAAAGCATTATGGGACGAGATTAGCAGTGGGCAGTGAATATTATAGTATCCAATATCAAAATAATTCTACAAAGAGCTGCAGTTCCACTAGTCGTTACTAGATGTCCCTCACGAGTCAAATGCAAAAGCTTCATGAAAGGGTTTCAATGCTTTTGCATTTGACTCGTGAGGGACATCTAGTAACGACTAGTGGAACTGCAGCTTGATGTATTAATAATTTCAATGCTTTTGCATTTGACTCGTGAGGGACATCTAGTAATGACTAGTTGAACTGCAGCTCTTTGTAGAATTATTTTGATATTGGACACTATAATATTCACTGCCCACTGCTAATCTCGTCCCATAATGCTTTGCAGGGCCTTTGGTTGGGATTGTATTTTTGCCCATAACTGTGCTTGGGGTGGTCTTAGGAGGAAGGGACCACCACTGAATCGTTCACATGATATGCTTTTTGTGTTCAAGGCATCTGCTTGGTCCTCCCCTAGGTTAGGGGACCCCAAAATCATCACCTCTCTCATTGCTTGATATTTTATTGTCAAAGTTCACTTTTGTGAATTGGTTATATGCTTTTTAGCATAGAAAATTGCTTTATCAAAGCATTTCTGGGTGTTTACGTCAATTAGCACAGTTTTTCACTCTGCTACGTGCAATTTGCGTAGTGCGTAGTAGCACAAACTTTGCATGCTCCGTGAGCGTAGCGAAGTATTATGCCCAGGGTTAATTGAAACGGGTCCCTATCGGGACCTCGCTCTCTTAATGCTACAGGCAAGATACTGCTCGATTTCTGAACAATAATTTCAAAAACGTTAAGGAATTCCATCTTATGGATGCAGTACCTGTTTACGTTTCAATTGTTTTACTTGATCGTGCATTCTTTGAGTGTTTGCTTTTTCCAGGATATTAATTCTATACTTTTTTTCGATCAGCATATTACTATTATATAGAGCTACTGTGAGCCGAGTCTCTGTATCTCTGATCTTACTTTGTGAGTGGCTGTAACAATCACGGGCATGCTTGGAAGCGCTGGAGTTGAGGCTGCAGACAGTGTTTTTCTAAAAGGACCTGTCGGTCACATTGGGTGATAAAAGTGCGCAGTGCACGTGCTCGTCAATCACTTGGGCTCTACAGAACAGCGGTCACGAGCTACAATTGACTTTGTGATTTTAAGTTTACGTTTTAAGCCATGTCCTTAATTACATAAGCCACGCATTTTGTAAGTGATTCATAGCTAAACCTCTTAGGCCATGCCCGTTTTAGAGACCCGCCTACTTATTTTATTCCACTTAAAGTAATCGGTGTGCCTTCTTCCTTAGATAGGGAGAGATCTTGGCGTTGGCGCCATAGCTGTCGACTTAGCAGCTGGGGACCGGGTTCGTGTCCTGGCATTGGCTCAACAGCCTGTGATTTTGGGCACATCACTTAATCTCCCTGATTCCAAGCGGCTTTATGGTCTACACAGCATGGTGTAGTCTCGACGCTAATACGTTGTTGCTACGACACCATTGCTCATGATTGAAACGGGATGTTCTTGTGAGGGCGAGGGGTATCGCTAGCTGAGCGCGCCTTGCCCTACTGGACCCTCCCTCCCGAATTCTTCTCCTAGAACGCTGTTTTTCTCACCTCCCCCTTTTAATCCACCCGTCCCCCATGGTGGTGTCGATTACTGGTTGCCCTTAAATGTTTTCTTCCAGTAGCCAGCTGTCAGAATTTGTTTGCACATACACTTTTATATTTTGTGGTGGCAGAAGTCTGTTGTATTTAGTGTTTTGGCTAAAAGTAGCATTTGGGGATGGATGCTCGCTGTCGCCACTACAGACAAAACCTATGTAGTCGTCCCATCATCATTTGATTTTATTTGGTCACGAATTGCCTATGTGTTTTTGTTTGCTTTTTATTGCTTTAGTTATCAAATCTCGTGGCAGCGAATGAGTTTTGATTGTGGTAGCTGCTCGTTTCCTGAGGACTTGTTAAATAATGTTTAGGAACCATATACTTACATAGAGCTTTCCATGTGCGTAAATATCTGGCTGTGGGAGTTGAATGGGCGTCACATCCACAAACTTACTCATTTATGGGTATTCACAAGCCACATTAAGAACTTTTCATACCCTGAAAGTTTGACATTTACTCCTCTAATGGGCAGGAGAAAATCTCTTTACAGAGTGACATAGGAGCACCTCCAAAAATTGATTCGGGGAACAGTTTCTTCACAGTGGAAAATATATCCCATATGGAGGGGAAAAAAGATCACCGCTAGCCACTGTGTTTGCAGGTGTTCTGTGTGTTTTTTCTCATGCTAGTGAACTCGGGTGTAAATTATCGTCGAGTATAAGGGAATTCATAAAGCATTTCGAAGATTACATACACCAGGGTGGTTCCGACTGAAGTAGGTTTCAAGGCTCAAGTTGCAAACATTTTGGAAAGGCTAAATCGATAGCGATGTAAAGCTCTACCCATGCCAAATGACATATTTACGTCTGCTTTTGAGAAAGACCTAGAATTGTTGTCGAGCGTTATGCAGGGAAATGGACTGACTGGGTGACTCTGATGCTCCAGACCCGAGCTTCGTGTCGGGAGTATTCCCGCTCTTGGGTATAAACTTATGAATTTTGGGAATTCACAAGCATTCCCAGCAGTGCACCTGGAAAAGTGGGCCTGGCGCAGCTTTTCAGGCAAACAACCGAGAATGTCATGTGACATTTGCTGTTTCCTTAATGCAGAGTTATACCGTGGGTATAACCAGGGCTTTAAGTGAGTCGGGTCCCTCTGGGTCACAGGCACACCAGAAATGAAATAGTGACCTTGTAACAGGTCCCACCTGGGCCCGAGTCCATTTTCTAAACATACCAGGTAAAACACAAATCAATTTCTTGTGATTGTAAAAAATGTTACGGTAATCCATATCTGCGTTGTAGTTCCTTTTACATTTCATGTTTTATGTAATTTTAAATTCTTTAACAGTGTTTTTTACTGGAAGTTTTTTTCCCCCCATGCCCCCTTACTCTTGTATCGTATGCGTCTTTGGGAGTTCGGGTTGTGGGTGCGTGCTTATAACTGGTCACAATTGAGAGCACTGGAATTGAGGCTAAAAGCAGTACTAGTTTCTCACATTGGGTCATAAAGGTGTTCAGAACACATGCTTATCCAATCCCTGGCCTCTCTTTAGGTAACACTGGGCAATGGCTGTGTGTGCAAGCTGTAAGTGTGATTCTATGCAAAAGTGTTTTAAGGAGGTACACTACTGTTAAAATATTGACACGGAGAACTTTAAAAGAAAATTCACTGCTCATAGGTGAGTGAGTGGCTGCGTTGTGGTGTGGGGGGATGCTGGAGAGGAGGAGGTGAAAGGGAGTACAATCAGGAGGAGTGAGTGAAGAGGAAAGAGCCGAGGTGTTGAATATGCAGATGGAGGATTCAGAAAGATGGGGGAAGAAAAAGGTGTGTCTAACAGAGGCTGAATGGGAGCGAAGGGCTGAAAGGGAGTGTCTGAGGTTTTGTTGTTACTCGTTTATCTCCAAACTGCTAGAAGGCATTGGCAACTCTAGTGGGTCTGGCTTGCTTTAGGTGGGAGTTCGTTACTTTGTGATATGCTTGGATGCAATAGCAGAAAGCTCAGAGGGGCATCAAAATACTGGTATTGTGGCACTCTGTGGGAAGCACCGGAGTCTAGTTGACATTTTTTAAGCCACATTCTTAATTCCATATGCCATGCCTCTTGGAAATGATTCCTAGCTGTGCTTTCTAGATCACACCCCTTTTAGAGACCCCACCCCATTATCCCCACATTGTTTTCATCCCACTTCCAGCCCTGGGAATAACTCCATATTACTGCAATCCAGCTATATGTGGGAAAACAGTTTTTCCCCTTCATTTCCCCCTGGGAAAATCCCTTTCCCTACATGCCCACAATGTTCAATTTCCCTTCCCACTCTTTAAGCGCAGTTACTCTAGTCTTCTACTGGAGTCAGGGTTTGAATGCTTCCAGGGTGGAAAGGGGTCAGAGAAGAGGTTGTGAATGCCACCAAAGTCACAAGTTGGTAGGTTTTCTCATATCCAGAAGAAAACCATGCCTTGACTCTCCACCACCTCACACCTTCTTGCTCTGGTTTAGTGCTACATACTTGTTGGCAGCTGTGGTGGTGTAGAATTACTCACTAGCACCTCACGGATATTCTTTTGTATATGACTTGTACCTAAATAGAACCAATTTAAACTGGAAGTGGCTTTCTGAATCATGCCCGCTATGTGTTGTTCGAATGATTGGTTGGAGGGAATCGCCAAGAAACAACGCAATATAGTGTTGTTTAACGAGCCCGCCAAACCGGGCACCCTCAATGCCTTCTTCGTTATCGGTACTCGTGACCATAGAGAATTTTCAGTCTCCGTTTTCTTTATCCGTGAAGCCGTGTTCGTGTCCACACCCAAACCCATACTTCTTAGCCATGCCTCGGTTTCTTTGTTAGTAAGAAGTTCCAATTCAGAATGAACAAGTTTTTCTCAGTTTCACTTCTGTTTGTAGCGGGTGTGTACTTGTGCCTTGAAGAAGCGCCTGCACCCAAAGCATTAGCTTGTGTGAGCAATGCGGCAGTGAGACTGCGTTGGGAGACATTAACCAAGGCCATGGGGTGTTCCATGTTGTATAGCTTGAGAGCTAACTTTCTACTTTCTGAATGTGATATTGAACAGAACCTCTTTCGTAAAACACTATCAAGCACTTGAAGCTTAAGCATTGCTCTGCAGATATCCGTCCCTCTTTCACTCACCTAAGGAGGTTGGCAGATTGTAGCTCGTTTCTACTCGAAGCATTGTAGGCAAGCTATGCTGTGGCCTTCTGTCCTGAGTGTGGTAGGGTGGGCATGCTTCTGGGCTCCTGCTGCAAGTTAAGTCTGGGTTACTTTCAGTTCAACATTTTTTAAAAAACATGATTTACTGTACTTGCCACACAATCCGCCATCTGCTGCATAACGCGCAGAGTTCAACGACAAAAATGTGTTTTAGCTCAAACTCATCAAAAGGTTCTTTAAGGAAGGGCCACATGTCAGGCCCTGCAGTGGCAGACCCTTTGCCGTTTAGTCAACTCTCAGTTGCTGATTGCTGTAGTCCTGTGTTAAACTGGTGATAATGTTTTAAACCTTTCACCAGTCACTATTAATGCATGTTGAAATGACGAGCTAGCGTGATTCTACTGCCACAAAGTGGGCTGCATTGTTTACCATAATTAGCTTTTTGTTGTCCCCTAATTTACTCAACCCTGTTAAATGATGCGATGCTCAGTTTGCCACATAATTGCAGTGGCCCTGTATGCAACGGTCTCACGAGGTGGCACTTTAAGTTTCAAGGCAGCAGGTTATATAAACAAAATATGTTAAATGGAATTATTCTAAACTCGAAGTGTCCACTTGAAACAACTGCTGCATTAAAAACGCTGTGTTATCTAAAATGGATTTGCTTAAAGGGCGAACCTCTACGTTTTCTTGACAAAGAAGGAATTATCATTCGCATCTCCTTGAAACTACCTTTAAAAATGTAAGATGTTATATTACTGCTCTGAACAAATGCCTTTCTGTACTTGGTTCAGGAAATTAGCTCCATATTGTCAAGATTCTCGCTGTTTTAATGTCTTAATACACTCGGGCTACCAGTTAACATTTAAAATGATCTGGGATTGCCTCTCACTGAGTGAGCCGCAGTTTTAGTAACGTGATCATCTTAAGATAAATAACCTTTTTGTTGAAATCTGCCTGTCATGCAGCGGCTGGTGGATTATGTTGCAAGTGAGGGAAATTAGAATTACGCTGGAATAACATGGGAATGGTGTCATTCTAATGGCCACGCATATAGGTTTTTATTTAGAACAAGTGTCCTAGTCGGCGGGCTATTGGGTAGACGTTCGGCATATGCTAGCAGAAGAAATAGGCTCCAAAATCAACCCAGTTTTACTGTATTAGTCATCCTGATCCTGTTATTGGCACACAAACACCTACAAAATCTAACTTCAGGTTAGTGTTGATTTTCGAATCGCTGGGCAATTGTATTGATATATTAGAACGTACCAATGGAGTTTCATTGCTGAAACAAGTTAGCTCTTTTGGTAATCTTTTTCCAACTATCATAGCTCACACTACCATATAGGTACCAGGCAATGTATAAACAATTTAGATATTTTAAAGACTGTCCTCAAATGCGCTACAGTATTGGCATCTTCCTGTTTCAACCCTTGTGGATGGATTCGTTCTGGGGTCTTCATCAGGACATTTGCCTTAATGTGGAGGTTCTTTTTCATAGTTGGTGATGGTTAACATTCACCAAATAGGAAGGTACATGGCGTTTATAAATTGTGCAGTGAATAAGTTGGAGGCTGCCTCCCGGAACGGGATGGGTCGGCTTGTATAAGTGGTCTGAAGAGTTGGGCAGCAAACATGCATGCCAAGAGCTAATGGAGAGAGGGGTGATCATCGTGGTCCAGTTCAGTCCTCACGGCCTCACCTGCAGCATGCTTTTCCAGTAGCCTCCCCTGCTCCGGGCTACTCCCTGTGGCATGCATTCCTCATGGGATCTCAGAGTATGACCCATGCCGCTGTGGTCCTTCTAGAACCTGCAGGCAGCACTGCCTGTCCTCTGGCTATCACCGCCACAGACAGTGTCCACACAGCTTCCTCCTATAACAGCTTCTTTCCTCACTCTTCTGTCTGGCTGTGTTTATTCAGTACTAACTCTCCTTGCATTTCACTTCCATATTCTCTTTTATCCCATCCCTTCGTTCTTCTCATATTTCATTTTTTTCTTTCCTTTCTCCTGGGCTCTCTTTTTACTGCTGTACTTTCCGTCCACTTGCTTATCCTGGGTCTGGTCTAGTGGCTGATCTGGTGGCTTAGTGGACTAATGCGCCCACTGTAGGGGCTTGTGTTTGACCTCATGGTCACAGGTTAAAATCCCGGCGAGCCCACTCAGCCTTTCATCTTTCTGAGGTAGAAAAAATGAGTACAATTGAGTTGGGTAACCATAAACATCTGTTGTTCAGTGCCAAGATATCCTTCAGGGTGAACGTGCGCTTTACAAATGCACATGGTAATTTATCCCTCTATCTTCCATCCATGTATCCCTTTCCCTGTACTCTTCCCTTCAATCTTTGGCCTTCGTGTAACACTTTACTGCATCTCTCTGTGTTTCATTTTTATACCTCTGCTGCCTGACATGTTCTGTTCTGTGAGGTAGGGAAGATTGAGCTAGTGTTTCCATGCTGTACTTGCCTCAGGAAGTGAAGTCTGCTGCATGTGTTGTGTATGTTCTCTGTAAGTGAGGGAAGCTTGAAGTCCTGCTGTGTGGGGTGGGGGGGAGGACGCGCTGGGGGATGTTATCGCACTGCATCGTGCATCGCCGCTGCTGACACACCTGCTAACACACCACTGCTGACGCGCCGCTGCTGACACGCCGCTGCTGACACGCCGCTGCTGACACGCCACTAAGACAAGGACGAAATCCATTCGATCCCAAAGCGGAGTCACGCGGTCGGGGGATAAGAAGGTGGGTGCAACTAAAAGAAGTGGAGTAGGAGGAGGCAATAGCTCTGATGTAAAGAAACCACTAGCTCCGTAGAGCAGATGGATGACAAGGGGTGCTACCGGGTGGACGAGGCTTTACAGAGCAGATTAAGGCTGCTCGGCCCTCACTAAGGATAGTCGCAGGTGCAGGTAGAAGGGATGTTTGGCAAGGATTGTACGGGGGAGAGGACAAGGGAGAGTTACACGAATAGAACAAGCATTGAAAATGCAATAGGTCTCGCCTTTGATTAAGTTAAAGCCATTTGCTTTGCTAATGGTATTGTATAGCAAAGCAAATGGCTTTAACTTAATGAAAGGCGAGACCTATTGCATTTTTAATGCTTGTTCTAAAACGGCTGCCCCACATGTTCATGACAAAACCTTTTGTGATGCCTCAGTGGGACCTGATTTTGGTTCTCATATTTCTGATGTGCACCCTATTTGAGCCAATACCTACCTGGCGTCTAAGGTTATTAGCCCTGAAGACAGTGTTGCGCATAGTTATCTGGTCAGCTCATCATATAAGTGAGCTACAAGCAGCTGTATACCACCTTTTTTCTGGACAAATTAGGGCTAAGGCCTAAGGCGGCATTCCTACTAGAAGTTGTGACGCTTTTTCACATTGGACAGTCTGTCACCCTACTGGTGTACTTTGCTCCACCTCAAGAGAGCCTTCAGCTTCTGTATCATTCACACCAAGAGTCATTGGGTGGTTGAGCAACTGTTTGTGGTGTTCTGTGGGAAAAAGAAGGAAAAAACGGTGCAAAATCGGACCATTTCCAGATGGATTATGCTTTGCATAAAGATCTGCTATGGACTAGCTAAGAAATAGCCTCTGGAAGGCCTGCAAGCTCATTCCACCAGAACCAAGGTTTTAATTACGATGTCGGTCAGATGAGCATCTGAACGCCATTGCATTTTTCTGGAAACTGACCGACATGTAGTCTGCGGTTCCACCTGCCAAATAAAGATGTGACCACCTTGTAGGCGGTCACAAACATCCCCTTTTCCATTGCGGCTTGTGCTTCGGCCCAGAAAAGGACCGCAGCCCAAGCCGCAGTGGAAAAGGGGATGTTTTGAAACATCCATGCCCCGTGTGCCTGGCACCATGTGGTGCCTGGCACACAGGGCACGGATGTTTGGGGGGGCACCACAGGAGCCCCCCCAAGACTCATAGCAGAGGCCCACAGGGGATGGGGGCCCTGCTAGGGGCCTCCATAGTCCCATTTCCGACAGCCTTTCCATGGCGGTCAGACCGCCATGGAAAGGCTGTCGGAAAGGGACATCGTAATCCCTACGGCGGTGCCTGCGCAGCGCTGCCCCTACTGTAGGTATTACAATCCGACCAATGGATTCCTTGAGCCTGTGGGATACGTCTGTTGGTTGCTCTGACAGCAGCGGTCGGTCCGACTGCATCCTAATGCGGCGGTTGGACCACTATACTGGATGGCGGTTGGACCGCCACTGGCGACCTGTTGATGGCGGTCCAACTGCCATCCTAATCAGGCCCTAAGATTTCTACTACCACACTGTTGAGCAGAGTGACTGTCTTTGATATCTGTAGGCAACTACGTGGATGTCAGTTCACACATTCAAGAAACACTACTGGCTGGATAGCCAGGTCTGACGAGAGGGTCATTTTGCCCATTCGGTCCTGCAGACTTCTTGGTCTAAGCCATTTCACAGATCCACTACTGCTTTAGTGTCTATTCATAAGGTTAGAAGTATCCATCAGAAGGACATGTTACTTACTTTTGGTAATAATCTTTGGTGAATCCTCTCACTAAGCGCAGATTCCTTACCTACCCTCCCTCCTTCCTGTTCTGTGGAATGAGCTTCTTTTCTCCATCTTAAAAAAGGTTCCATTTAGAGATCTGCATATGTTCAAATCTGATTAATAAGGGATCTGCGTCCAGCGGCTGGGCCAAATATCAGAACGAAACCGATGTTGGCGTGCAGAGGCAGAGGTTACATGTCCACCAGAAAGAGTGTTACATAAGGTAAGGAACTTGTTCTTAGAGTTCTTAAGACGATCTAGTCAGACCAGGCCATAGTTATTTTTACTGCTCTGAGCTGGGCCAGGAGAGCGGGTACCTGGAGCTCCTCGCCTGAACATTTAGCAACAGGGCAGGGTCCTTCATCTAAGTCTCTACAACTTTCTCCCTCATATGTAGAGATTGAGCTTCGGCAACTGAATGCTTTTGAATTGCTGAACAAGGAGATGAATGTCATCCTCTCTCTCAGACGCCCTTCCAGAAGTTGTTCTATGCTGGGTGCTGTGACAAATTTGTTTTCTCATATCTGGTGCCTGAAATACCAACCCCCTTACAAGCCAAACTTTCTGGTATTGTTTTGTGTGTTCTTTTGGTAGTTAAGGCTTTGCGGTGGGCACTGTGAAAGGTTATTTGGCGGCCCTTTCAGCCTTTCTTCGTTTACATGACCAACTGTTTTTTTTAAGTCACTGTTTGTGAAGCATTAAATTAAAGGTTTGACTCCTGTTTTTCGCCCATTCATGCCCCCCCTCTACAAACTATTTGTTATGCCCTAATGGGGTCTGAACCATTTGTTATGCCTCAACAGGATCTCAACCCGGTCTTCATATTCCTCCCGTGTACTATGTTATGCTCTAATGGGATCTGAACGTGGTCTTGATATTTCCAATATGTACTCCTTTCAGCCTTATGCAGAGATGTTCTTTAAGGCTGTTGACTGAAAACCATCTTCATTGCCATCACCTCAGTGAGCTGCTTGAGTGAACTGCAGGCTCTTTTGATCCAACCACCCTACACCTCCTCCTTTCTAGACAATTGGTACTGAGGTCTTCCTAGCCAAAATCGGTTACTTTGTGCCTCAATGGTGGATTAAAGGCTTCATAGTCTTGACCTTGCCCTGAGTGTTTACATAGACTGCACAAAAGATATTTGCATGGATGATCAGTTCTTTGTGGATTTCTCTGCAAAAGAGGGCATGTCGAGGCAGATGGTCCTCTGTAGTAAAATTAACTATGGCAAAAGGGGGGAGGGAGCACAGTGCCTGGCATACCTGCACTAAATTTCACCCAGATGCATTGTGGTAAATGCAGTGCATGGTAGTTGAAAATCTTTCGTTTTTACCATTGTGGGTGCAGCCAGTGCTCTGCATCTCTAGACACATGTTTCAGAATATTTGTCCTTCTTAATTAGAGAGTATTACCTTAAATTTGGGGGTGCTGGCAATCCTGCTCTGTCTTCTCAGGTTTCTGTACCACTCCCTGAGTGCAGGTGCGTCACAGCGCTCATCAGCTCAGCAACTCAACAAGGAGCCAATCGCAAAAGGGGAGGGAGCACACGGCCTGGCATACCAGCGCCCAGTTCGCCCAGGTGCACTGTGCAGTGCATGGTAACACTCGGTTCAGTTGAAAGTCTTTAGTGTTCACCATTGCTGATGCAGCCAGTGCTGTGTATCTCTAGACACGTGTTTCATGATATTTGTCCTTCTTCTGTAGAGAGTTAGAGCTTACATTTTTGGGTTCTGCAATGCTGCTCACAGCATTTTTGCTTGACCCCCCTTCACCGAACTGATTACGCCCCCTCCCCCCGGGGACCCCATCCCCTGGGGCCCGACATATAAATGAAAGGGGAACGCGGCCTCCCTCCTCCAGCCTCTACGAGGCCCCGGGCAACCCAATCCCCAGGATCCTATCCCCCAGGGATGGATAGGAAATACAGGGGAGGGGGCGTGCACCCCCCCCCTCCCTGAGCCACTCTTGGGGCCCCAGGGACCCCAGCCCCTGGGGCTGAGATTTAAGAAAGGAGAGCACGGCTTGCGGCCCCCATCCATAAGCCGTTCTTGGGCCCTCTGGATCCCTTACCCCAGGGTGGAATTGTAATATAAGGAGAGGGGGTGCACAGGCCCACTCCCTGAGCCTTCTCTAGCCCCTGGTACTCCATTCTTCAAAAAGGGGAAGGGGCCATGCAACCGCCCTCCCTGTGCGGGAATCGGCCCTGGGACCCCATTCCCCGGGGCGCTGTACTTCAGTGTCCCGGGGAGCCCACCCCAGGACAATGTGGTTCCCTGCCCAGGAGAGTGCGGGCATGCCATTCCTACACCCTCCCAGGCAATGAACTCAACTTTGCTCTAGCCTGGTGGGAACAGTTAAAAAAAGGAGCAAAGCGAAAGTGCCGCCTCCCACCAGCACCCACTATGATTCTGGCTAGGAAGCCTCCTGGGGCTCCCCCCGCAGCCCCCAATGACCCCTTTGTGTTAGGTGCTCTGGGTGGGCACTGGTGCACCCACTTACAAAGAAAAAAGTGTCTGGCTCTGGCAAGAGGAACCCTGTGGGGCCTCGAAGGCCTTGGTTCTCTTCCCGTGGACCCCAAATAAAAATGGAGCTGTGGGTCCCTCAGGTGGGCACAGGGGCATCCACTTAATAAAAAAGGGGCTCCCCCGCACCCCAACTAAAAATTAAATGTGTGTATCCCGGGCGGGCATAGGGCCACCCACAAAAATACACATAAAAACAAAAAAGAGGGAATGATAAATGAGTGGTAGGAGCTGCTCATTTATTATTCACCGCTCCTTGAAGTAGCGCCCCATAATGCCCTCTGAGGACTATTTACATTTTTTTTAGCTTGGTGTTGACCCTAAAAGGGGAAGGGGCAGGGGCACCACCAACAATTTATTTTAAATGTTGGGGGCCAGCAGGGAGTGCAGCAGCCCCAGCAACATTAAAAAAAAACCCAGCAAGCCTCTAGGGTCATTAAATCCATGACGTGAGGAGAACTTACCATATTTTTTTAAATCACTCCTAGCTGGAGATCTGTGCTCTTCACCTGGGGTGCAAGGCCCTCTTGTGGTTATTTTTATGATTGTATTTGGTGGGCTTAACATTTTTAAAAGAGTCTTTCTTTTAACATTGTTCAGCCCACAAAATGCAGTCATAAAAACTATGTCACAGAAATACTCTGACACGTTGATTTAATTTTTTTCATTAAAACTTTATTAAATATTCTTTAATAATCACTGTTATTAAACATTGCACTGCATGAATTACTATTGCCCTCATCATGCACTGATTATTACCCCACATATTACATCACTCATGACGTTCTATGACATCACTGATAACATCACTTCAACAAATGAAATGACATCATTGATGCCAAAACTGTGCATGACGGGGGCACAAGTTTTTTATAGTTTAAAACGTTACGTTGTCACTGAAATTTTCACGTAACCATAACAATACCATGACCTTTTTTTTTTTCTGTGTGTGTGTGTATGACACCTAATCCTCTATGATAAAGAAATGGCTAGCCGCTCAACTGTAAAAACTTATTACAGTTGAGTTCTTAAGTCACAGTGCCTGCTGCCAGAGCGAACAGCTGAGGGAAAGGCAAATCAGGTCATGTAGCAGCAGCTGCTTTAGGAACGGAAACAAAATGTGGCTTTTCTTTCTTCTGCTCTGTTTTTCTGACTGTACAGTGACAAGCAGAAAGGATATATTTATGGCAACATGTATTTTTTCTGTAACTTAATTTGTGATTGTTATTGTGGAAGTAAATGATCAGTAGAACCTGGTTTGGGAGGGAAACTCCTATCACATATAACTTTTTTTAAATGTTCCTAATGTATGAGAGAAAAAAGCAGTTCTCCTTACCGTAATCTCTGTCGCTGAATCACCAACGGTGGACATCCTGGAAAGTTCCTTTGCTAAATGATGTTTGGGTTTTGAGTCCTATTGTGAGATCATTCACCGGATAGCCCCTTTATATATCTTCCATCATGCCATTCTTGTTGACGGTGATTGAGTGTAGTTTGTAATCCCACAACAGGATCCCTGTGCAGCTGTTTATAGCTCTGTCCCTCTGAAAGATGGTGCCTATTTATTTATGCAAATCCACTCTATGAATTAAATGAACTTGTACTACTTCATTTAAATGTTTATTTTAAGCATTATTGTTCTCCAGCAAGAAGGGAATGGCCTGACTAGAATATAGTAATATTCTGTCTCCGGAGTCTGCTCTTTTTGTTCAAGTATGCTTTTACTAATTTGCAAAACATGGCATTACAGTTGCTTGGTGCCTTACAAGCACTAAAAGCATATTTATTTATTTGTATTTATTAATGTTTACTGCGTTATATACAACATGATTCTGAGGTGATGGAGCAATTCACATTGAAGTATTCAAGTTAAATATTTGAACATAGCAAGTAAAATTAAAAACAATTCAGAGTAGGCAAAATGAATAGTTGTAGCAAATATACTGAGGTCCATATCTCCTGTATAAAAAGATTCACCAGGATAAATCAATGCATTGATCTGTTTTCAACGTTGAGAGAACAGATGCAGACTAGTAAAATTGGAGACGTAAAGCAGTATCCAGTAGAAAGTGCATTTAGCAGGAGCATTGGAGTAAAGCGAGCAAGTAGTGTAGTACTGATGACACAAGAAGCCATTTTTGGTGTGCAGAATACAGTTTCAAAAGATAGATGAAAGAGGAGGTGAGGGTTGAACAGATCAAGCCCAATAGATGGAGTTTTCAAGACACACTGCACAGAAGATTAAGGCTCAAAGAGATCTGAATAGGAAAACACAAGATTATTTAGGACCAGATTTGAATCTGTGCAAACCATTATCTGGTGCAGTCCTTGCTTTCACGATCTCAGATATTGATGTCTTTATTTCTCTCCACGCAGATACTTCCATGGGAAGCGGGCAGTGTATATACGAGATCCCATTCCAGTTTGATATGATGAAACTCTTACCAAGGTGCCAGCAGATTGAAATGTTCTTCCTGACTCTGACAAAAGGTACTGCCCATACTCCATATACCCCGCTTGGCTCTCCCACACATCCGTCTCTCCTATATTTACTTCCTATTGAGCTGTTGGTATGGTTTGGTTGTACCTGGCAGCTTGGTTACTGGTGAAGTCTTTTTGTAGTTCTTTATCTTTAACACAGTCTTGTGTGACTTTCCCATCCTTGTCTAAGAGGTGAAGAGTTTTAAGTAGGTGAATTCATTTTCAGTTATTTAAAAAATAATCCAAAGCTGGCATCAGGTTAAGGTTTTTAGCAGTTCTGGACGAGGTTAAGGTTCACGTATTATAACCGGCGTCGACTTTGAGGCTGTTTTGTACTTTTACAAAATGATCTTTGGGGCTACTCCAGATTTAAATACTGAACTACAATATAATGCTTGAATATGTAAAAGACATAAGCGAGGTAATTTGTCCTTCATCTTCGCCAGTAGAAACTAGTTTACTGTTCCTGCTTAATGGTCCCCAGTGTATATAGTTCCAGTGCACACCAGGTCTGATGACAGACAACTGATGTATAATCATTTCTGAACGTTTATTCACATGGATTTCTGTTCTTTTCTGGGGCAGTTGAGGAGGAGGTTCCAGATTCTGCCACAATACCCAATGATTTGCTGCTCAGCCTTTTTCACAGCTGCCTCCAACATGACCTCAGTGACCGGGAGATCCCCCTCACTGATTCAGACCACATCAGCTACATGGAGCAGGTGCTGCAGCGGGATCGAGACGGGCATGTTCTGCCGTTCCCCATTCCATCCGTCCGAGGTAAGGTGGTATAAGAAGGAAAACGCCATGAATCTGGTATGTTGGTGGAGAAATTCTACTTCATCCATGCTTTGGCTAACTGGCTGGCTTGAGGCGAGTGTTACGCTTATGATTATTTACTGAACCAGTTCCAGACATAGTGTTAGACTCACTATCTCCTCTTTGCTAGCACTGAACTCTCGTTTACAACCACACTAGGAATAGGGACACTCTTCCACTGTGCCAGTGCCACTCTGGACCTCTTCTGTGACGTCATTGACTCTATGCCACACATGGTGTCCGGAGCATGGATCCCACATACCCTCTGAGACGGTCACCTGGGCACTCTTTGGTCTGTCACCACTGACCCAGTGTGCCATGGTTTGGGAGGATAGTTTTCCCTGTGTCCATGCGTGCGCCAATCAGTCCATAATTTCAGGAATTCTCTTCCTTCGCTGGCCTCATTGTTTTGGGGTCTCTTCCATCTTTCCTTTAGCTGAGCCAAATTCTCACCAGTTTTGTCAATTTCTTCCACCTGTGCCATTACTAACCCAATCCTCTCATGTTGTCATTTAGCCTTTTCCCTCTGTGATAGTACTGATCCACTATCCCCATCGTATTGGAAGCCTCTTTTTTTCTTTGAAGTTGCTGGCCCTATAACCACCATGGTGTTAGGGTTGTCTCTTTTTCTCTGAGCTAGACTAGGCTACAGCTCCTCTACCAGGCGTCCGCCTTTTGTTCAACTTTTTCATTTGAACATTTATTTGTCAGTTATTGTTTTATCCTAAATTTATTCTAGCTTCTCTTCTCCCCAGACTGTGTTTTGTTTTTTTTCTTTCAGAAGAATCTCTGAAAACGTCAGCTGTCCCAGAACGACAAGACACTGCTATGTCCTTCCACACTGTGCTGAGTAACCGGGAAGTGACCGGGTCCACTAGTACTTTGCAGGTACTGCTATATTTTGAACTGCTCTCTAATTCTGTTTCCGGGTGCAGCATACCTCCTCTCCACCACTGCATACATCTAGCATATGCACATATGCATTTCTTTCGCTCCTTTCTTTACCACACAAACAAGCCTACTCTGTATGTCTCCACCATCCTGTACAATGTACATGTTAATTCTCTGTACCTCTATCGCCCCCACACCATGAAGACACACATAATACTTAAACATACAAAGCATCAATCATAAAGACAGTCCTTCAGGCTTGTTTTGTAGTAAAAACAAAGAGGTATACCCATGCAGCCTATATCATCATGCTCACTCAAAGCCTCCGTTACCCTATCCATTCTTCACTGACTAGGTGGAAAGCTTAACAAACATCACCTTCTTTTCACAGACCACACTCCCAAGTTCATGCATTTTTCTTCCCACTTTGTGCTTTTCTGTGTGAGATTTCTCAAACCATGCCAGTCATTGGTGCAACTCCTGCTGTCCCTCTGTCTCTGGTTCTTGTCAGACATTGAATTAATAGACTGTGTTCTCAGTGGCATGCATAACTCTGTGTCAAACTCCACACAGGAACTGAGCAGTGACAGCCAACTCCATATGTTATCACTATGTCTATCACTCTGCATTGGCTCTCTGTTTTTGTGTGCAGACCAGGTTGGTGGTCTTTGACCACAAGGGAACACTGGCTTCTGTAGCATTGGATCTTTCATAGATTCACATGCTTGAATTATCTCCCAATATCAGGCTGGGGACCCCCGGTCGTCAGTGCTAGTATACCAGTATAACAATAGAGCAATAAACCTTGAAACAAAACTGCAAACAGAAATATACATCTTCAACCCATTTCCTCATTAGGTGGCGTGCCTGTTACACCAAATGTCTATATTTTACATTTGCTAAGTTTGATACTGTTTGATTCACATTGCCAAAGTATTTTATACTACTGTAAAGTATTTGACTGCCTTTACAACACAATACCTACTGCATTTGAAAAATATTTGATACTCTAAACACTATTACTTACCTGCAACTGAGTTCCTCTTGGTTCTAAAAATAAAATAACAAAGTAATAACTTTTTATACAAAACAATTGGTCTTGGATTTAGTCTTTGAGTGTGTGTAATCATTTCTTGCCCGATTGTGTACAACAAATGCTTAACACAGCCCTCTGATAAGCCTAACTGCGCGAACACACTGCCACAAATTAGGGTTTTAGTATTATCTACTTAAGCCTCTGTAAGCCTCTGGGGATCCACTGGTCTCTGTGAACACTATAACTTACTTCGGTATAGTATATACAGAGCCAGCTTCCTATACCACAGTTTTGGCATTTTTCTAAGAGGTAACCCATTTTCCCTATTTTTTGTACTTTCTACCTACTTCCAGTTGGTAGTGGAAACCTGTGGATAATCCAGGACAGCTACAGATTTCTGTAAAGTACACAACATTTTGAATTCGGCAATGGGTCACATTTGTAAATCCCTCGAGGTTTTCCCAAATAAACTAACTGTTGAAATAAAGAAATATTCAAAATGAGTAGGAAAAAAAACCAGGCATGTATGACAACGCTTTCATCTGTAACTTTCTGTCATGATGACCAATTTACAAAAACAATATACCATTACGTTCGCTAGACCCCTCTGGTTGCAGGGATATATAGAGTGTGTATGTTGACCAAGAACCCAAGGTACCCAGAGCCAACAACTGAATTCCACCTTCCAATGTTTTTTTATTGTGTATAGAGTATCGAGCAATTCATGTGGTAACATATGTAGATTTAAAATTTGTATCAAGGAAAGCTATGTATTTCTGAAATGGACACCAGATATGGAGTTTAGGAGCAGTGGTTATTTGTACATTTCTGAATTTGTGGGTACCCATACTAGCATGTGATTCAAAGGGCATTTTTCAAAATGTCTTCTTTCTTACACACTCACTTACATTTGGAAGGCACAATGCAGATAAATCCAATTGGTAATAACAAATGTTCTACTATTCTATGTTCACACATGTCTTCCAATACAAATGGTACCTCACTTGTGTGGATAGTGCCTGCGCTAGGAAAGGGTCCACAATGAAACATAGACACATCACGTTTTTACACTGAAAACAGCCCTTTTTTATGTAATGTTGGTAGCTGTGGTTTTTGGGCCCTAGCTCAGCCGGCACTTAAGGAGCCAGAGCAAACCTGTAAATTTTTAAAAACTAGACACCTAGGGGAATTCCAAGTGGGGTGACTTGCATGGCTCTCACCAGGTTTTCTTACCCAGAAGCCCTTGCAAACCTCAAACTTTAGCAAAAACACACACATTCAACTGATATATGTGTAGGAAAGTTCGGAAATCTGTGGGAATCCACAAGTTTCGTACCACTCAGAGTTCCCTCACGTCTACCGATAACCACGGTACCCCACTTGTGTGGGTGAGCCAAGAGACCGCCACACAAAAGGCCCTAAAGTGCTACGTGGAGAGATCAGAGATAGGGGTAGCTGCGGTATTTTGGTCTGTGCTGGCCCGCCACAGATGGAAACCTACCAACCACAGACATTTATGAAAACTAGACACCCAGAAGATTCCACTGTAGTGTGCCTTTCGTGAATCCCACAAAGTTTGCTTACCCACAGTGCCCTGCAACCCTCAAACCTTGGCTAAAATCACACATTTTCCTTATATTTCTGTGATGGAAACTTCCAGAATCCGGAGGAATCCACAGAATTCCTACCACCCAGCATTCCTCACTTGTCCCGATAAAAACACTGCCCCACTTGTGTGGCTAGGCCTAGTGCCTGCGACATGAACAGATCAAGCCAAGGTCAATGGGACTTCCACTTTGGTTCTCCCATTAATTCTGGTTAGATCCATTCCTTTCGCGGCTTGATGCCTGGGTAGGCTGCCCCATCCTTTTGTTTGTTTTGGTGCCATTATGAAATTTCTGGTGTGTAGTGGGCCCCCTGGTGGAGGACAGAAAGACTGGTTTGTCCCTTTTGGTATAGAGGTATCAGGGGGGCAGGTAGTCTAATCGGCCACGGGTGGTGAGTGGGGGGGGGGCATGAGCCCATGCACCGTGGTGGGGGGGGGCCCTGTCCCCCACAAAAACTACTGCATAAATGCAGTCCCTGGTATCTAGTGGGCTTCCTGCTCCCACTGGGGGGGAAATATTGGGTGTCACTCTCCCCATCCACAGAAAGACTGTCTGCTCCTTTTTGGTGTGGGGGCATGGCCATGTCCATGGTGGGTAGCCCCCACCCCTATATTTTTAAAAAACCTAAACATTCCCTGGTATCTAGTGGGCTTTCTGCCCTGAGGGGAGGAGGGCAGAAAGACTTTTATTTTTGGGGCAGTGGGGGGGGGGGGGGAGCGACAAGCCCTTCCCCTAAGGGGCCACTCTCTCAAGTCTCTGGTGTCTAGTGGCTGGATCCCTGCTTGAGGATTGCTCTCCTGTGCCGATCCTCAAGCTGGGAACCACTGGGCAGAGGTACAATTGGAAAGGGGAGATTCTCCCCTTTCCAATGATACCTCCCCCACCTCAATCGGTTCTCAGGAGGGCTGAGATGTGCCCCCAAGCACTGATGCAGTGCAAGTAAAATGAGCCAGTCGGCTCATTGTGCTTTCACTGTACAGTAATCAAGCGTGGCTTGCGTGCTAATAGTCACTACAGAAAGAAAAAAAAAGCCTTGGCCTGCTTGGAAAGCTCTTCCCAAGCAGCTGGAGCTAAAAATAAAATAAAGGAATCCCTCTGGTGCACCAGAGGGCCTTTTATTCCCCTCCTCCGTAACACACTAGGGAGGGGGTGTGGGTGTCGGCCATTTGCCAATGCCCGCATTTAAAGGGGTTAAAGGTATGGTTTGCGTTCTGTCCTATTGAGCCATAGAGGGATGGGGCTCAGTTTTTTAATCAAGTCACAGCGTATGGTCTACAACAACACATGCCACAAATGGAAAACGTTATGTAGCTGTAACATCCCCATCCCATCCCCCATCGTAAACAGAGTGAGCAGCACAATGTTAAACTTGCTCTGTAAAGTTTGAACTTAATCACAGTAGTCCCCAATTCACATCATTATAAAAAGCCCCAAACTCAACCAATCACAGCAAAGCAAAGTCTTTACCTTTCCCCACCCAGGCCACCATAGTTCAGATTTGTAGCACAAGTGTTAAAGTAACTATTTTGTATACAGATGTGCCTGAGTTGGAGAAGAGGGTGGGTTGCATGTGAATCTATGAAAGGTACCAATACTGTAGAACTTCAGTTATAGGTAAGTAAATTTTTTATTCTCTAATATTGGATCTTTCATATATTCACATACTGAATCAGAATAGCAAACAGTGCAAATATTCACTGGTTGGAGGGAAACAAAGGCTAAACCTCATTGAAATAGATGCGGTAGAACTGCGTGTCCTACTGCGGCATTGCTTTGTACTGCTGAACCTACGGTAGTGTTGTGTAAACGTGCATGTGTTTTTCATTTTGCTGTCCTGCATATGTCCAGAATGAACATACCAGTGAAGAGGGGTGTAGATGTAGACACCTCTCTTGTGGAATGCAATTTCACTTTCCCTCCGAAAGAATGACCTGCTTCCTTCCAAGTATATGTTTAACATTGTACTGATCACTAAGTCTACAGGGGGATTCTCAGCTTGACAATGGGGATGATTCAAGCATGTGAATCTATGAGAGATACCAATACTGGAGAACTTCTGTTACTGGTAATTAACCTTTTTTTTTTTTGCAGCTTGTCATGTACGTTTATATGCACCACCCACCTCCCCTGTGGATGGAAATTAGCGGGCTTGCTGATTTATCTTTACTATGCACTTCAGCTTTAATTTCATATGTGCAATGTGACATCTATTCAGTAAGGTGGGGAAAAATACAGTAAGGTTGGATGCATGTGCTGGTGTGTTGTTTTTTTCGGCTACATGATCATGAGTCATTCTAGAAAGAAAATTTTGAAGTAAGCAACTTGTAATATTCTGAACCTAACTCTAGATAGCAGGATAGTGCACAGCATGTGGTCTAAACAATGGCAAGTATCAAACAATTAGTTGAAGTCAAGTAACCTTTTCCTTCTTCACTCTATTTGTGACACATTCTTTTTTCTCTCTCTGGAACTATCTCTATTCTCTCTGTAGATTTATGTTGCAGCTCCATTTTTGTTCTGTCTGTCGTGCATTCTCAGATCTCTTTGCCACTTCTCCATTCTCTCTTTGCACCTTCTTTGTTGTGTTTTTGCCACTTCTCTGTTCTCCCTAGCAGCATTTCTGTCCTTTCTGTGGTATCTTATTTGTTTTATTTGTTTATTTGAAAAGTTTTATATAGCGCTGGCTAGACCCGGAGGTATCAGAGCGCTTTACATGAGGACAATCATTGTTTCATAGCATAGTTGCAAGTTACAACGTTGCAAGATACAGTTTCAGAGCATAGATACCAGTTGCTGGAGCGCAGTTGCATGCGTTAAAAACGAATACTTAAGGGAAAAAGCAGGCAAGGGGAGAGATTCTGGGGAGAGAGGATAGGAGCAGGAGAGGGAGACTGTTGGACTTGGCCCTTTTTTCCAGAAATTTTTCGTTTTTCCCCTAGCCGTTTTACCATGTGTGAAACTCACTCAAGATGGCTGCCACAGGTCCCTGCTACTGCAGAGGGGCCTTACACGCATACACACTAGTAGCCAGGGTCAGGCTGGGACATAGGGATACAGTATCCATTCCGTCCCCGCCTCTGGGCCACATAGCCAGGCCTGTAGAAGGTTCCAGAACCTTCCGGGCTGTGGGAGGAGTTATGTTTTGCCGCCTTTGGGAGAGTCACCTGACCTAGGAGTATAAAAGGCTTGGAGGGAAAACTTTCTAGTCAGTTGGAGTTGGAGTTAGTTGATGAGGCACCACTGAACCTGGGAGAACCTCCGCCAGAGTATAGGCTTTAGGGCCTAGGGGGGAGACCTACACTACTGCTGCTGACAGGGCTGATGCCCTGCTGTAGTAAGATAGCTGAGGAACACCCACCACCCACTGACCTTGCCCAGTGTGAGGGGACCCAGGGAACCATCTTCAGCGTGCGGGGAGGAACATCAAGCACTCCCAGACCACCAACTCATCCCCCCTCATGACAAGAAACTTCTGACAAGAAACTTCGACAAGAAACTTATAATAAGGAACTTCTGACAAGAAACTCCTAACCAGAAGCGCCTAAGAAGCAACCAAGCTGGAGCAGTCGCAAGACACCTTAATTTGAGGAGGCCTGACCGTCCTGCCAGGCCTGAAGCCTAAACTGCCCAACTGGGGATCACCAGGTAAAGCGCCGTACCCTGAAGCGCTAGACCTTCACCCCCTTTTCATTCCTGCCTGCTGCTGGGCTGCCCCCAAGTACTTTTCCAGTCAGCCCTGCCCACAGGCTGCTGGTGCGCCCTGCATTCTGTCACCCCTCAGGTCACTGACCTTGTGTGGAGATCACCGCCACGGCCGCCGCCGCCTGAGGAGAAGTGCCGTGAGGTGAGGTGCGCCGTCGCGCCCTCACCGAAGGGAGCGCTGAGGTGAGGGAAGCCCCTCAAGTATCTGTGGTGAGGTGCGCCGTCCGCGCCCTCACCGAAGCCTCTGCAGAGTTGCCCCAAGTTGTCGCCACCGGGCCCTGGGCCCCATCGCCGCCGTCGTGGCCGAAGAAATTGACATCGCCGCCGTCGCGGCTGAAGAAATTGCCCCCGCCGCCGTAGCGGCCAAAGAAATCGCCACCGCGATCCACGAGGCCTCCAGGCCCCGCCGACGCGTCTCTAAGCAGCCAGGGACGCCGGCCGCGCCCCCAAGAAGGCCGCGCAACGATTGGGCGCCGGCTCCGGTCCCGCCCCCAGCGCCGACGGAGGCCCAGGAAGAGCCCCGGCCGTGTAGAGGGAGACGGGGAGCCGGCCGAAGAGGACTGCTGGCTCCCGCTCCCTTTCCCGAAGTCCTGGAAGCCGCGGCTGCACTTACCTGATCCCGGGGGCTGGAGGAGTGAGATCCCAGCCCCCGCAACGTGCCCACAGTCACTCCTTGATCCCGGGGGCCGGAGGAAGGTGATACCGGCCCCCGCAACGCCCCGACAGTCCGGCCTGAAGGCCGAGGTACCCCGACTGGGCCCCGCCCTCCAGAACACGGGCCGGGCCTGGGGGAGTGCCAGTCGCTAAGGAAGCGCGACCAACCATCCAGCAACAGGTGAGCCCAGGAGGCCCCTAGGGCCCACAAAAAGCCACTGGGGGCCGGGGGCCACCATTAACCCCATAATTACTTGTGCAAACTTTCCCCATGAGGCGAGGCCCCGGAGAGGAGTGGGCCTAGCCTGGAGTTAACCCCTAAGGGTCATAGAAGCCCCAGGATACTGGACATGTTGAGGGGTTCCCTACAGTATTTAATAACTTATTGCAGATGCCTATTGTAATTACTGCCTAGGCCATGCTTTTAACTGCGAAGTCTTTTACCACAGGGGGAAAGTATTTAATTGAATTGAGTTGAAGTGTTTTATGTTACAGGTGTACTGGAATTGCGACGCCCACTGTACTGAATGTGGGCGCGCCTAGATTAATGCAGGCCTATTTAAATGTAAAGTGAAAAGCCTTCTTTTAAGTAATTGAATATGCTAAAGTGAACTGCATGTCTAGGCCCCTGTTTTATTAACGTACCTTGAGATCATTATTAAGTGCTACGTGTAGGAGATAATTCCTGCGGCCTCTTAGTGGCCTACAATGTTGATGAGCTATGATGCTTTATTTAAAATGTGCACCATTTGAGTAATGCAATGAATTTGAATGTAGAGCTGAATTAATCTGCCTCATCTGATGCCAACTTAATTTATATATAAAAGATCTTGATTTTAAATACAAAAGCCTAGTGTGGTGTCATGTTATTGCGTTCGCATTTCTGAGTCAAAGTAAGAGTGTGCTGCACAACTGCCTTACACATTGCCTTCGCCTGCTTTCCCGCTTCGCGCCATGCTACCGTGGCGGACTCAGTAAACCCGGTTCCAACAGAGACCAAGAATGAAAGAGGGAAACAGGTGGCGGAGGGAGAAGGAAACTTAACCGGGAGACACGGAAAAACAGTGTCCAACGTCCGGTGTGCAGTGATCCCAGTGGAAAAGGTGTCGTTCCCACACCTCCGCTGTGTGTGGCTCCCTATACGCTGTGGGCTCTCTCAGAGGGGTCACTGAGACTCCAGGGCATAAATACTGGATCCCTCCCCAACAAGGGGAAATGGAGTGCTTTGGCAAGGGGCGCCATTCCCACACCTCTGCTGTGTGTGAACTCCTCTTTGGCACTTGTCTGTTTTGTTTGTGGCTCCATCCGCAATCTTTCTGTGAAACAGGCTCACTTCTGTTTGTGAAGATTTCTCTGTTCTCTCTTGGGCACTTTTGCTGTCATCAATTTTTTAGTCTGCATTTCATCTCAGTTGTGTCTTGCTTGTGCTCTCTCTGGTGCCTGATCTCTTCTTATTTGTCTTTCTTTCATACCAGCTTGTTTGCAATAAAAACTTTGTCTTTTATCTTCAGAGCTTGTGCATCACAGAACTGACTGAAGATGATGCAGTGCCCGCTGGTGCAGAGCCCCGGCTTCCACGGTGGCGCTGTTATGCTAAGCTTGTAAACCCTCACCACATACTGCTCACCTTCATTCCTGCCACATTTGCTGGTAAGAGGTCTTATAATTGATGATTATTAATAACACATAGCTAACCCTGCTAACGTGGGTTACGAAAAACCTCAGTTGGAAATTGAAGTTAAGTGTCAGACAGGTGCAATACTTCCCACTTAATGCTAATGCACACCAGGTTAAACCTGTGGTTTGCAGTAAAGGTGTGTATCAGGAAAGGTGTAGTACACCATTGTCAAGTTCAGATTAGTCCTTTTGTGCCAAGTTATCATGTGCATCAGGGCAGTTTTGTAAGAAGCTGTCATAACAGTGTGCATGAAGAATAGGATCATTTAAATGAGGTTAAAGACCATTTAAGTTAGTGAGATAACTGTGATAAGTAATTCACATTAATTATTAATGTATTTATTAAAAGTATTTGTAGAACACAGACATATCCACTTGGGCAATAAAGCACTTCACACACAGCAGAGAAAACATAACTACAGCGATATTAAGGACTATGGAAAAAAGAAAAACAAACATTTTATATTTTAAGTGCTTTCTAAAATCTTACATTTTAGCTTCTTTTGAAAATGCCAGCAGCTTTAGATTGAGTCTGATATATTTGAGTTGTTGGTTCTTGGTGGGTGCAAGAAGGATGCCTGTTAAATTGCCTTGATCTTTGTGGTCACAAAGAGACTGGGATCATTCTCAATTTGTAGAGACCAGAGCAAGGTAGTAAATGGATCAGGGCAGACTCAGAAAAAAAGTTCTGGCCATGGCATCCACTGATCCTGCTCCAGATGGAGAAAAGAGTAAGATGCCAAAAAAGGACGAGGTGTTGTAGTCTGGATCACTGCCAGAACTGCAGAGATTGCTAGCAACTGGAGGACCTACCCAGGAGGAAATCAGCAAGGCACAAGTTTAGTGCCCTATGCTTGTGGGACTTCGGAAAATGGCCAGCTACAAAGGTGGTGGCAAGAACAGCACTCCTGGGGATCTTTTCAACTGTTAAATTTCCTGAGATGGTGATATCCAACCAGGGAGCAAACAATCTCCTCTTACACGAGAGATAATATGGGAGCAATCTGGTGGGACCTACCACTTCTGCACTGGGATACCACCCACAAAGTAATGGATTGGTGGAAAGTTTTAATAAGACTATTAGGAGGATGCCAGAACTCTGCCAGAGAACCTCAGGAGGAATTGGGATCTTCTCCTGCCATGTCTTTTGTGTGCCATCAAAGAAATTTCGCTGAAGGTGGTAGTGGTTAGTACCTTTCAAAATTCTGTTTTGTAACCCAGTGTGTGGGCCTACTCACCTTTGTCAGATGAAGGTGTGATGGAATTACTTAGTCGCCTCAAAAGCATGTAGTGGACTATGTGAGTAGCCTCAAAAAGTTGATGGTGTGATACATGAGTCAGGTGAAGGAAAACCCTCAGGCTAGGTAGTGCAGAGCATGTCGGAGGCCAACTACCTGGTGAACATGTGAGAAAATTGGATTCTGTTGCAGTACACACTCCCCCCCCCCCCATTTTTTTGCCAGGCTTTTGATGCAACTTTGACTGTAGAGTACTGGGTCCCTGCTGTCCAGGTTCCCAGTACGAGTGTTCTTTCTCTAAAAACATATCCCCAATTGGTACTTCTGCCCCCTGTAAGTCCCTAGTAAGTGGTGCCCTGGGTACCTAGGGCATGGGAGCTAAAGAGGGCACCCTGGGATCATGCCACTGCCCTTGCAACTTGCATGCCCCTGTGAGGTGTAAAACAAGAAAGTCGACATGGCACCCTGCCTGGGTGCTATGCCAGCCAGCCCTGCCTGAAGGTATAGGTAAGTCACCCCTCTAGCAGGCCTTACAGCCTAAGGCAGGGTGCACTATACTACAGGTGAGGGCATATCTGCATGAGTAGATTTGCCCCTACAATACTTAAGACAATTCTTAAATATTGTAAGTGTTAGGAAAGCCATAAGGAATACATGGGCTGGAAACTCGAGTTCCCCAGCACCATGATGGCTTCCCTGAAACGAGGAGTGTTTGGTACCAAACTACTACTTACAATAAACCCACACTGATGCCAATGTGGGGTTTATTGTAACATGTACTCAGAGGGCACGAAAACATACTGATCCTGGTGTGGGCACTGACTGGCTTTAGGCAGCCTGACACACACAGACATGTTTTGGACACCTGGATGGAGAGCCTCTGCTCTCTGGGTCCAGAAACAATGCACATCCTGGGCAGAGGTGTCATTCCTCCTCCCCCAGGATGGGCCAGTGCTCAAAGGGGAAGCTTCAAAGGCCTGCCGCCTTTGTAATGCAACCCCCAGTCTCTGCTGCTAGCAGCTGATGGCAGCCCCCGGTTTACACCCCGACTTCGGGTGGGAAAACCGGTGTTAAAACGTAGAAAGGCTAGGAGGTGTGCCCACCTTTGTCAACTTTATCCCTCAGGTGGAGGAGGCGAAGTTAAGCACATTTTTCAGTCCACTCCATCTTGAAGATGAGAGGACTCCTCCAATCAGCACTAGGACTGTGCCCCTTCCCTCAGGAGGGTGGCATAATAGAGGGTGTAGTTACCCCAGGTGAGGTGCCCATTGGCCCTACCTGCTACTCCCCTAAGACGCCCCCTAAATCTAGTATTTAGGAGGCTCCCTCAGACCTTGAAGTTGGATTCCTGCAACCTACGAAGAAGACGCCGTGCAGCAAAGCATGAAGATGACTACTGACTTGACACCAGCCCTACAGGCCTGTCTTCAGCTTTAAAGACTCTGCAAAGAAGACAATGCCTGTCCTGTGGCCAGCGACTTCCAGAAACCAGAGGAAGACTGCCTGCTCTAAAACAAAGACCAGATTTCCAGAGGACAGTGGCCCTGTGCAGAAGAATCCAACTACAAGGACTCTGGATCCAGTTGGAACCGCGACTCCTGCCCACTCTGCACCCGATGCCCACAGCCTGAATATGAGTGGGTCACCTGTCCAGGGAAGTCTCCCCAGCGATCCTGACCTTGAGTTCAGCATTGGCTGACCCCTCCTGGACTCAATGATGACGCCTGCAGCCTGAATTCAGAGGCTCCCCCTGACCACGGCTGGCTCTGATAAGAAGACTCCAACGTCTAAAGGCACCCAAAGCCCCTGCCCCTTGGTGAGCTGAATCAACAGTCCCGCTATGACTCCCTATATCTCTACTTACTTCTGCTTGCGTTGGTCTCCCTCCTGCTACATCCGGTGCGACGCCTGCAGCCTGTTTGTCGAAAGCAGAATCCTCATTGAAAAGCATTGGGGGCCCGATGCTAAAATTGCACCTGGCCGCCCCAGCGCCGCTGGTGGTGTATGTTTGTTGCTGCTTTGTGCCCCCCATCTGTGCTTGACCTAACCCCCAAAGCTTGGCCCCTGCACCCGATTTACTTACCTATAAGCAGTGTGGCTTCAAGCACCCCCGGTCGCCATTGAAATGCATTGGGCCGAACTCCGATTTTGACCTCTGCACCCGGCCGCCCCTGTGCCACTGGTAGTGCAGTTTTGGTACTCACCTGCCCCTTGCCGACCTTTGGTCCCAAAGACTGGAACTGTAGGTGCGATACTTACCCGTATAACCGCATTATTGTTTTCTCCATAGGATAACATTGAACTGTTCAGAAATTGAACTGTTGACTCTTTAAAGTGAAAAGTATTTTAGTTAAAATGAAATTAAATGAAATCCAGTATTTGTAAAGCGCACAATTACCCGAGGGTGTCAAGGCGCTGGGGGCCGTCGGGAAGATTAAGCGAGCTATTGCCCAGAGTCGCATGGTGCTGGGCTTACCTGCCGCCGGCACCGGGGATCAAACCGTGAACCCTGTGGTCCGGAGTCAGGCACCCTGACCGCTGCCCACACCTCTTCCACATACTTACCTTATTGCAAAGATCTTGGTCTTACAATAAAAGACAAGCAAAGCTTTTTTTTCTAAAATTGGTGTGGATATCCTTTTTGAGTCGTGTGTCCCTTATTGGTTAATGTGCAATAAATGTCTTGCACTCCTCTGTGGTAGGCCTAAGGCTGCTCGCCCACATACCACTAATAGAGCACTTTGGGTTTTATATTGAGCCCTGTACACTTTGGAGAACCCCTGGACTCTGTGCACGGTATAACCACCTAGTGGCATACCATATACAGAGCCAGCTTTTTACAAAACATATACCATAAGGGAGAGAAACAGGGTGTTACATGTGAACTGACTTAAGCCATACCTTTCAAGAGAATTGACAGAAGATCTCGGCAATTGCAGAAGAGGTTGAGAAAGATAGCGATTCACTCCATAACCTACTGCTTGGTGATTTGAAATATGGTTATTAGCTCGGAGGCAAGTTGTACCACAGACAAACACCTGAGCAGCAGATGAGAAAGAGTGTAGGGAGGTGATGGGATGATTTTCTCATTTTATTTTTTTCCTTTGACTTCAGGATTGACACCTGTCTCTGTCCATGACATAGACACAGGGGATAGCTTAGTGCAAGGCTTACTGGATATCTGACCAAGTCCAGGAGTACATCAAAGCAGAGGTTGCCGCCAAGAGGTTGGACCTGGGGGTAATTTAGCATTCCCATGGTCTTTGGTCCAGCTCTGTGATGTTGATGCCAAAGGAAGGATCTACAGACTTGTGCTTTTGTGAAGAGTACCCGGGCCTCAGGAGGTGACCAAGGCAGACTCACATCTCATTCCCAGAGCTGATGAACTATTGGACCAGGGCTTGTTGCTGCTCCCTACTTGAGTGTCTTTGATAAGACCAGTGGCAACTGGCAAATTACATTAGGCCCTAGTGCCAAAAAGAAGATTGCATTTTGTGCGCTAGAAAGAAACTGTCAAGGAAAACAAGTGCCAGGTGGGGCAGTCCTCTGTGGTCTACCTTGGGCATCAGGGTGCAAAGGTAAGATTCATCCACTGGACTCCAAGATCCAGTCTCTGGTAATGAGGGAGGTCCCCATTACCCAGATACAAGTGAGAGCCTTTTTAGGGTTCACTGGTTATTACAAGAAATGTTTAGCCAACAATAGGACTATAAATGTATCCTTGATATCCCCGACACTCAAGAAACAGCCAAAGAAACTAATTTGTTCTGCGGAATGTCAAAAAGCCCTTGAGTACCTGAAGAGAGCACTGTGCTTCATACCTAACTATAGTCAGCCCTTCATTGATCAGACTGACTCCTCACATGAGGGAGTTGGAGCAGTACTGTGCCAGAGTTCAGGGTAAAAAGAGGCATTGTTGCATGCTCTGGGCTGCAAACAGTGGAAGTTAAGTCAGTTTAAACTCATGAGGTTGAGAAGTGAGCATTGAATCCTGTTGTTAAGAGCACATCCGGGACAACAGTGGCACACTCCTGTGTACTATCATTCAAGATCTGATAGAGACTTCTAGCTGCAGATTCCTTACCTTAGAATTATCCCCAGGAGTCAGACTGCATCAGAATTTTTTGGGAGCAATACCCCTGCCCATCGGTTGGTGGTGTCGTTCGGCTCTGTGTGGTGCCGTCTGCGCTTGAAGTGACGTGCACAGTGCCTATATAGGCGCCACCCCAGCGTGTTGACGTCAGAACCTTTCTTTTCGCACCAGTCAGAGCAGATCCTTGGGAGAGTTACCCCCAGTCAGTGTTTGACGGACCCTTTTTTCGAGTTTTGTCAAAGTCTTTTTTGAGAAATCTTCTCCCGGTGTGGCAGGTATGTCCACTAGGAAGGCTGGCTTCAAGGCCTGGCACCTGTCATTGACAGATGTCGGTGATGTGCCTGCATCTTGTTTGCCTCTGGTGCCTGGAATGCGACCACGTGGTGAAGACCTGCGCAGATTGCTCCGCCACGCACCTCAAGGACTTGAGCGAGCGGTTCACAGGGGTACTGCTCATGAAAAGTTTCCGGATGCAGTCTGACGCCGGGGTATAATTCTAAGGTAAGGAATCTGTAGCTAAATAGAGTCTCTACCAGATAAGGTGTTACCGAAGGTAAGTAACTTGTTCATGTAGAATCTTCGTCTGGCAATGTGCCACTAGTTAAATTGGCTCATTCCATTCACTTATCAGTTCACACTCGTATCCGTCCCTTGTCTTTGTTGTATTTTCCCTTTTCGGTTCCCTCGTCATTCCCCTTCTTGGTTCATAGTTCCCTTTGCCTCGCTATTTTTTTTTGTGGTGCTTGCCTCTTGTAATAACAATTCCAAAGGGGAGTGAGCTTGAATTTTCTCTCCCTCTCTCCCTTTCCCTTTCCCTCTCCCTGTCCCTCTCTCCCTGTCCCTCTCCCTGTCCCTCTCCCCCTCCCCCTCCCCAGATTCCTTTCACTTGCAGCTTATTCATCTCTGTTCGCTGGAGTAGGTAGTCCGGGACAGCAGGGGTTTTCAGCCAATCTACATCCTCGGAACCGGACACACTGGTTCTGATTGATGACAATGGTGGAGAGTGTCTGGTGGCCTTTATCAGCCGCAGGCTACTTCCTAAAGAACAGAACTGATCAGCTATTGAGAAAGAATGCTTTGCCATAGTATGGGCTTTGACGGGGTTCTAGCCTACTTGTTTGGTATCAAGGTTGTGGTCCAGACAGATCACAAACTACTCAATATGCAGAAGTCACACCTGGCTCCCTCTCAGACGCTGCCTTTCATCGGAGCTGTTCTGGACACGGTGCAGTTTCCGACCTGTCCCCCCGAATGACGAGTCCAGGATATTCAGGCTATGGTGCCAATGTTTCATCCTCTATCCTAGATTTCAGTGAGTCTGAGGAGGCTCAAAGCCTCGTGCATCCTGCTTGGGACACATGCCCGCTGGCATATGCTGATTCTGCAGAGGGACATGAAGTTCCAGTGGGTGCATCATGAGGGGAATCGCTCTGACATGGTCCAGATCCCAGAGGGAACTGCAAAAGCTCTGCAGTGGTGGTTAACGACGCGATTGGGTCCCCTCTCCCTTCCCCAAACAGATCTCACAGTGGTGACAGATGCGTAACTCCTGCGATGGGGTTGCCATCTGGTAGAGATTGAGATCAGAGGCCTCTGGTCTCCGGCAGAATCCAAACTCCACATCCTCACAACCTTCTGGAGCTCCGGGTGATCCGGCTGGCATTAAAAGCCTTTCTACCCTCCATCAAGGGAAGAGTAGCAGAGGCGTTCACAGGCAGCACCACCGCCATGTGGTACTTGTGATAAAGTGCCCTCTTTCTTACATGGTATGCCCCCACTTTTTGCTGAATTGCTGATGTTCTTTGACTGAGTGTGCCCTGGGCTCCTGCCAATCAGGTGCCCACGGCCGATGTTCCTTCCCTAAAACTGCAATGAAGCCTAAACCCAATTGGCATCTCTGGCCACATGTCAGCCCCTGGTAAATAGTACCACAGGTACCCAGGGCACTGTGACCAGAGAAGGCCTCTAAGGGCTGCATCACTTATTGTGCCACCCTTAGAGGTCCTGTACCCTGACACTCACACACTGCCTTTGCAGACTGCGTGTCTTGGTGCAGAACAAAGTGAAGAGTCAACATGGCACACCTCCCTGTGTGCCATGCCCACAAACCACTGCCCTGGCATACATCAGTCACCCCTCTAGCTGGGTGCCCTATGCCAGTGGTGAGGGTACAGGTGCATGAGCCCTGTACCCCTACAGTGCCCAAGTCCATTCCTGGGCACTGTAAGTGCAGTGCTGCCATTAAGAGTATATGGTGCTGGGAGTTTGTCATTACGAACTCCACAACACCATAATGGCTACACTGAAGACTGGGAAGTTTGGTATCAAACTTCTCAGCATATTAAACCCACACTGATGCCAGTGTGGGATTTAATGTAAAATGCACGACAGAGGGCATCTTAGAGATGCCCCCTAAAACTCGACCAACTTCTAGTGACCTGACTGAGTGGCTGCTTAGGCTGCCACCAACAGACATGTTTCTGGACCCCTGGGTCGAGAGCCTGCTGCTCTCGGGGGCCTGACACAATGCACATCCTGGGACGAGGTGCCAAGCCTCCTCCCCCAGGATGGGCAGGGTTCACGAAGGAGAAGCTTCAAAGGCATGCCGCCTTTGTGAGCCTCTCCAGACCAATTGCTGCTTTCAGCAACTGGTCCCCACTGGTTCTACCCCCTACTTTGGGCGGGAGAACCGGCGGGAAAAACAAGTGAGGGAGAGAGGTGTGCCCACCTCTGCCAACTCCACCCCTCAGGTGGGGGAGGCGAGGTGAAGCACAACTCTCAGTCCACGCCATCTTGAGGATGGGGGGGACCTAGCCAACCAGGGACAGGCACCTGCCCCCCTCCCACTAGAGGGTGGCACGATAGGGGGTGTACCCACCGCTGGGAAGGGACCCATTGGTCCCTGCCCTTACCCACCTGTAACGCCTCTAAATCTAGTATTTAGGGGGCACCCTGAACCTTGCTTCCTCAGATCCAGACAAGAAACAAGAAAAGAAGGACGAAGAGCCGTGCAGAGCTAACAAGAGGAGGCCCCCCACTGACTTGGCCCCAGCCCTACAGGCCTGTCTCCCCTCGAACCTGCTCCTGCGAAATCCCGGTGTGTCCTGCAGCCAGCAACCTCAAAAACCCCGGAGGACCTGCCTGCCTTCACTTCCAAGCCTGCTTCTCCCGTGAACACCGGATTTGTTCAAACTGCAGCTTCTGGCTCCGGCCGGATACCGCGAATCCAGCCCACTCTGCACACGCCGAACCCGGCCCGAGCTCGAGTGGAAAAACACCACGAGGAGGTCACCCCGGCGATCCTGACCCAAGATCCGGCGACTCCTGACCTGCCTCAAGCCTCCAGTCGACGCCTGCAGCCTCAATCCAGAGGATCCCCTCTACCGTGACCAGAGCGGGTAAGACTTTCCGACATCCCAAGGCACCCCTGCACCCGATGCCCCACGGCCTTGTGTGCCCAAACCAACGGTGCCTAACCAACCCAAGACATCCCAACTTACCCCTCGAAGTGGTGGTCGCACCCAGAAGATCCTCGTCCCCCGAGCCTGCAGTGTTTCTTCCAACCGGAGGCGCTCCATTGAAAACAGCAGGGCACCCGACCTCAAAACAGCACCCTGCGCCCGGCCGCCATAGTGCCGCTGAGGGTGCACCTTTTGTGCTAATTTGGTTCCCTATTTGCCCTGACCTAAACCCTAGGAGCTTTGCTCCCACAACCCAGTGGCATGCTTGCTTGGGGGAACCCTTGTTCTAACCCCAGAACCTTAACTCCCTCAGTCGTTTACTTACCTGCAAACCGATAACCTGTTTTTCCTCCATAGGATAACATTGACAATTTTTCTTCCAAAAAACGACTGTGTGGAGTTTTGAAAACTAAAGATATTCTTTAAAAATCGTACAAATAACCAAAACGTGTTTTCTCACCTGACCGCGACCCAGAGCTGGTAAGAAGATCCGACCCCAAAAGGCACCCCTGCACCCGAGGCCCCACGGCCTTGTGTGCCCAAACCGACGGTGCCTAACCAACCCTTAACTTCCCAACTTACCTCCCAAAGTGGTGGTCGCACCCAGAAGTCCTTCGTCTCCCTGCCTGCAGTGCTTCTTCAAACCGGAGGTTCACCATTGAAAACAACAGGGCGCCCGACGTCGAAACAGCACTCTGCACCCGGCCGCCTCAGTGCCGCTGAGGGTGCACCTTTTGTGCTACTTTGTTTCCCCATTTGCCCTGACCTTAACCCTAGGAGCTTTGCTCCCACAACCCAGTGGCCTGCTTGCCAGCAGCCACCAACCGGAGGCCACCTATCCCCCATTGGATAACATTGGGCCTCAACACTCTGCACCCGGCCGCCCTAGTGCCGCTGAGGGTGCAACAAGAGTGCATCACTGACCCAGGGTGACCCCTGTGTCTAACCCCAGAACCTTAACTCCCACAGTCGATAACTTACCTGTGAACCGATGACCTGTTTTTCCTCCATAGGATAACATTGACAATTTTCTTCCAAAAAGTTTCTAAGTGTGGAGTTTTGAAATCTGAAAATATTCTTTAAAAATCGCACGAATAACAAAAACGCATTTACTCACCTGTAATCAGGAAATGTCCCAGTGCTGAATCTAGGCATCCAGCACTGAGTTAGAAAAAGTAACGTAAAAGTAACTTACCTGCAATTTGTTGAAATAGCCCATTCATTCCAATGTACTGTATCTGCTGAGTGTTGCAATCTACTGCATTATCTGTAAATCAAACCAAGTACAATTTCTACTGCATTTTCGAACTGTATTTCAATCAAGTAACTTATTACTGCAAAGTATTTTATGCTTACCTGTGCCAGGCTTGCTTGGTTCTAGAAATAAAACAACAGTATATTTTTTTATACAAAAACAATTGGCCTAGAGTTCAGTTCTTGAGTGTGTGAATTCATTTGCTGACTGAGTGTGTACATTAAATGCTTAACACTGTCCTCTGATACTGCCTTACTGCTCGACCAAGCTACCACAAACAGAGAGTAAGGTTCTATCTAACTTTAACCTCTGCCTACCCTTGGGGACTCTTGGACTCTATACACACTGTACCTCACTTTGGTGCAGTATATATAGAGCCAGTTTCTTACAGTACTACAAAAAGCACTGCGGGTGAGGTCATGGTCTTTGTCAAGAGGCCCTGTATCTCTGGACATGGCTGGAATGTCTGGGCATATGCCTGGTGGTCTCTTTGAACACCAGGGTGAACAAAGTCATCCGAAGATGCCTAGCGAATCACGAATGGCATCTCCATCCGCAGGTCCAAGGTCTCTTTCAGCAGTTGGGAGAGCCTTGGTTAGATCTGTTCGCCACTGCCGAAAACTCAAAATATCAGTAGTTCTGCGCACTAAAGTTTCCAAGGTGGCTCTCGCTCGGAGGTGCTTTTTGTCTCGAGTGGAGGTACGCCTTTCTGCCCATTTCACTCCTTCTCAGAGTTCTTAAGAAGATTAGGAACAGCCGGGCCCAAGTCACCCTTGTGGCTCCGGACTGGACTCGAAGAGTTTAGTATTCCTAGCTGTTGAGCATGGCCGTGGGTCCACCAGTCAGGATGCCCCTTTGGGAGGATCTTCTGTCTCAGCTGCAGGGAAGGGTTCTCCATCCGTAACTGTCAACGCTCCGCCTTCATGTGTGGAGATTGAGCGGTGCCATTTGACAGCTTTTGACCTTCCCCGCAAGTCTGCAATGTTATCTTGGCAGCCAAGTGTCCCTCCACCAAAACGGTATATGCTTGCTGTTGGGGCATGTTTGTGGCATGGTGTGCAGAGAAACTCGTTGACCCTATTTCTGCTTCCCTCTCTCAGGTCCTTCTTTTTATCTTTTCTCTTGCCCAGCAGGGCTCTGCTCTGGGCACCTTAAAGGGCTATCTTTCTGCCATCTCAGCCTTTCTGCGTTTGCCTGATCAGCCATCCCTCTTCAAATCCCCTATTGTACATAGGTTCTCGAAAGGTTTGCAACACTTGTTTCCTCGTTCACCCTTCATCATGCCTCAGTGAGACTTTAATCTAATCCTAACATTTCTGATGTGCGCTCCCTGTGAGTCTTTGCACAACTGTCCTCTCAGGCTCCTTATCATCAAGACGGCCTTCCTGGTGGCGATAACATCTGCCCGGAGGGTCAGTGAGCTTCAGGCTTTGTTATCTCAGCCTCCATACCTGAACATCTACCCAGACAAGCTGGTTCTTGGCACTAGAGCTTTCTTTCTACCGAAAGTTGTTTGTACGCTCCGCCACATCACTCTATAGAAGTGAAGCAACTTCACCAACTGGACCCAAAAAGAGCCTTTTCGTTCTACCTTGACCGCACAAGAGTTCCGGGTGGACGCTAAACTCTTCATGGGGTATGCCGGAGCAAAGAAGAGAAAGGCTGTGCAGAAGCGGACTATCTCCTGATGGATCGTGCTCTGCATTAAGATCTGCTATGCATTGGCCAAGAAGCAATCCCCTGAGGGTTTGCGTGCTGATTCCACCAGAGCAAAGGCTGCGACAACTGCGTTAGCACGTGGAGTTCTGTTCCTGGATGTCTGCCAGGCAGCAACCTGGGCTTCTCTTCACACTTTGACGAAACACTACTGCCTGGACAGTCAGGTCCGTCGGGACGACCACTTTGCTCGTTCGGTCCTACAGGACTTTCTAGTGTGAATCAGTTCGCTGACTCACTTCAGGGAGGTATTTCTTGGGTGTCTATTTGAAGGTAAGGAATCTGCAGCTAGAAGTCTCTATCAGATGAACAAGTTTCTTACCTTCAGTAACGCCTTATCTGGTAGAGACTCTATCTAGCCGCAGATTCCTTACCGACCCACCCATACTCCCTGCTCAGCAAACGGAATTCTAGGGACGGGGCCGTTCACCTTTCCGGGCCCTGGTTTTCCACACCAATGGTCAGTGTTCTTCGTGGCTCCGCGCTCCTGGCCTGGAAAGTTGCGAAATGAATTTGGCGTCAGTGTGCTGGGGTGGCGCCTATATCGGCACCGTGCACGTCGCCACCACGCGGAGCCCCACAACGCCACCTACCGACGCACAGGAGTACTGCTCATGAAAAATATCCGGATGCAGTCAGACGCCTGTGGTTAATTCTAAGGTTGAGAATCTGTAGCTAAATAGAGTCTCTACCAGATAAGGTGTTAACAATGGTAAGTAACTTGTTCATTTAGAATCTTCGTCTGGCAATGTGCCACTAGTTAAATTGGCTTGTTCCGTTTGTGTATCAGTTCACACTTATATCCGTCCCTCATCTTTGTTGTATTTTGTCTTTTCGGTTCCCTTTTCATTCCCCTTCTTGGTTTATAGTTCCTCTCTCTCTCTCTCTCTCTCTCTCTCTCTCTCTCTCTCTCTCTCTCTCTCTCTCTCTCTCTCTCTCTCTCTCTCTCTCTTTTTCTTTCTCTCTCTCTCTCTCTCTCTTTTTTCTTTCTCTCTCTCTCTCTCTCTCTCTCTATCTCTCTCTCTCTCTCTCTCTCTCTCTCTCTCTCCTTTCTCTCTCTCTCTTTCTCTTTCTCTCTCTCTCTTTCTCTCTCTCTCTCTTCTCTCTCTCTCTCTTTCTCTCTCTCTCTCTTTTTCTCTCTTTTTCTCTCTTTTTCTCTCATTTTCTCTCTCTCTCTCTCTCTCTCTCCCTACCCCTCTCCTTCCCCCTTACCCTGCCTCTCCCCAGATTCTTTTCACCTGCAGCTTGTTCATCTCTGTTCGCCTCAAGTAGGTAGTCAGGGACAATAGGGGGTTTCAGCCAATCTACATCCTCTGAATCTGACACACTGGTTCTAATTGATGACAATGGTAGCCTTTATCAGCTGTAGACTACTTCCTAAGGAACAGAACTGGGCAGCTATTGAGAAAGAATGCTTTGCCATAGTATGGGCTTTGACGAGGTTCTAGCCTACTTGTTTCGTATCATGGTTGTGGTCCTGACAGGTCACAAATTACTCAAGTGGTTGGTTTGCAGTAAAGTGTGAGATACCCAAGTTGTTGAGATTGTCTATTTAATTAAAATGTCTAGATTTCAGAGTGGCACACCCAGCCAAAATGAATCATGGGAATGCATATGGACTTTGCCCCTGGTTTTACCGATCCGACGACTGTACTTCTCGAACGATGGAGTAAGCATAAGAGTAGTCAGATCTGGAAGGTGCGTCTGTTGGGTCATGAATGTCCGCCTGCATAGTCTAAGGATGTGTCCCCCTGGTCTGAATGCCCAACTGTGACTGTACCTGGTGCCATGACATTTATTCTAGCCATAGCTTTGTAGAGTGTGTGCAGAGGCATAGGACTGTGCCTGACTTTACGAAGTTCTGAACCTGTCCTGTGACCTGGAGGAGCATGCCAAGTGTTCCCTCATAGTGGACAGAAGACTACTGTTTCTGTCCTGGGTGTAACACATAAAGTGATGGTGTTAGAGATGGTGTTTTTGAGACTGATAGTGTTACCAGACCTTTTTTCTGTATTACTGAAAGGGTGGCTTACAGATCCCTCTTGTGTTAAGTTTGGCTATTAAGTGTGTGCCCAGCACCTTGTACTGGCAGCAGGTGTATGTTGAGTGTGTATGTGTGTGAATGTGTGCGTGTATGCAGTACTATTAGAGCTTTGAGTGTGAGTGGCCCTTACTACTGAAGTCAGTTTGAATATTCCAGAACTGAGATGCCACAGGTTGGAGGGTAGGGACAACTTCCCCAAACAGTAGAAGCTCGTTGCATTCATTTGTGTGGCTGGAGGGTGGAAAAACAGAAACTTAAGTGAGGAGGATGGAGACTGGCATACATTTAGCAATTCTATAATTTTGTTTTTAGCAACAGGCTTCTGATTAGTTGTACCAGAAGACTGCATTAGGCTTGATGGTAGGGGTAAGAGGTGGGACTGCAGTTCCTTGTGTGTTGGTGAAGAAGTTTCTGGGTCAGACCTGCCCTTTCGTCTATCTCGGTTTGCTGCTTCATTGAGGCTAATGACAGCCAGGTGTAGAAACCTGTGCTTGTGGTTTGGGTGCTCTCATTTGGCAACAGCCCCAATGCTGCCTGCTGTGAGACACATCAATCTACAAGAAACTTTGTCGGAACATATGAAAAGGGAACCATCCCAATCCACTTCTGAAGTTTGACACAGTGGATCCACATCCTCTGTCTAGAAAATATGCATGAAACTGGGATCCAAACCACTCCACTTCTTTCCAGTTCCAAATCCGTCGTGGCCAAGGAAGGGAGTGCTCTGCAGAGTTCTTGAAGAACTGGTGTGTGACTACCGCTGATGTGTGCCTGATAGCAGTCTGCCGTAGACTGGGGTAAATCACCAGAAATCTGCAGTTTCTGCTGGAGAAGCAAAAGGGTTCCCAAGTGCCTTCCTAACTGTTGAGTGATGGAAAGAGTCTGCCTGGCTCTGCAGGAGAGGAGACTGTCCAGGGCAAAAAAAGACTGCAACCTCCAGAGTAAGCGGATGACATGAGAGCAAGGTAGGAACGACACACACTCCATACGGCCCCCTTGGTCTCTCCAAACTAGTTCCTGGTGGGAACCTCTTCAAGCCTGCATGCCTATATCAGCCTGATCAGGGCTGGATCGGCCAGGTCTGAACTGCATCTGCTGTAGTGACTGCATCAGCCAAATCGAGGCTGCAGCTGCCTGCATCAGCTGTTGTGACTGCGTCGACCGGTCGCAGATACAACTGCTGTAGTGAATGTGCCACCCAGATCAGGGCTACATCTGCCATAGTCGCTTTGCCACCCCAGAGAGGGCTAAAATTGCCGTAGTGGCTGCGACATTCCGGTCTGGACCTCTTACTGCTTAGACTGATAAGCCCAGCCAGTTCTAACACACAGCTGGTGTTCAGACAGAGCCACAGTAGCAGGTGTAGCACCACAAGAGAGACTCATAACCAGGATCACTGCCCAGTATGCAAAAATGAATTGGGTAATATTTAGTACTGCTTCTTAAGAGAAGAGCACTGGGCAGGACATTAAGGATATTATGTTTTAGTTGATTGTTGAGTTCTGAGCATTATTTTTTATTTGTAAGGGATTTGCAGGAAGGAATTAACCCGAAAAAGTGACTTCCGTTCAGTATGTGCTTATGTTCAATAGTTCTTCAGATGCCTGATCTCTCATATTAAATTAACTTTGGGTGTAACTTTGGTATGAAAGAGAATAGGAAAACAAACACATGTGCACACTTCTCTCCTCCCTTTCTTCTCGTGTACACCTTCCTGTCTTTCTCCCCTTCACCCACCTCTGGTTTTCCTTGTTGCTGTTTCTTCTTCATCCAACATGCCCTAGTTCAGGAACAATCTCCTATTCATTTAAATGGCAAAATATAGCACAACTTGCTTGTGATACTCCGTGAGGACGTCTTTAGAAGTCCATCTCCTTTGTCATTCTGTGATGCACTCGATCCCCGTAGATTTCTGCGAGCTACAATGTGTTGGCTTCTGCCCAGAAAAGAACTTGCCTATGTCTTGCTTTTTGTGTGTCTCTTTACTTTCTGTACCTATGCCTGAACAAATGCCCGCCTCTTCATTTATTTTTGATCGGTCTTGTTGCACAGCTGTATGTGTACTATATTACTGATGTTACGTCTGTTCCATTCATGCTCCTCTTGATGGTAGCAGTGCTCAAGCCCACTCCCACCTGTGATATAATGTCTTTCACTGTCGAACGTGCCATACTCAAGTTAATCCATCGACAGACAGTACAGCATCCCACCCGGAATGTGCTTGGATGCTTCTTGTACTCCCAAATTGTGACTGTATTTCTCATCATTGTATCATTTAATGCTGTGTGGCGTATAAGTATTGTGTTCCCGATGCGTCTTCCATAACAAAACCTGTTAGTTCAACTATATCACTATTTTTGTCCGCTCCCTTTTGCTGTTTTGAATGTACAGCGAGTGTTTCAGTCAGTAACACCATTTTATTCAACTCTTAAGATTGTCCTCTTATTTGTATGAAATCTTACATTCGTAGTAGAATGAAAAATTTCCTAGCTAACGTAAAGACAAGTTTCAATTCTATTAAGGACACGGAGGCGAGGATTAGGCTTTACTTCCTTCGCTTTAATCAACAAATCAAAACTCCAGCAGCCATTTGATTAAGGCGAATCAATGAAAAAACTACATTTCCCATGAACAGTAGGGAAAAACAACATAAGCAAGTCCATCCAATCAAGAGCCAGTCCGCCGTATAACGTCCCGTGAAGCCCTTCTAGCCTCCTCTCTTCCTGCGACGGCTGTAATCTTGGACTTTGGTTACTCTTGTTCATTAGATTCCGCTCCTTGAGGCAAGAAATTTGCATATTATTTGCCACTGAACCGGAACTACATACCGCATTACACAATACAGGACAACATTATAAAGTCCATATTTGCAGCATAAACAACACAATTTCACATATCAATGTCTAACATAACACAACTGATTTGAATGCTCATAATTTGATAACTATTAACATCATTAAAATAGCGCACCTTCTGTACTGGGAAGGGGAAATTTACAGAAAAAATTTCACAGGGGGGGGCTAATCCTCGCCCCTGTGTCCTTAATAGAATTGAAACATTCCTTTACGTTAGCTAGGAAATTTTTCATTCTATGGCAGGACCCGGAGGCGAGGATTAGGCTAGTTCAAAGCTTATCCACCACCACGCTTGCCAGAGAGGGAACTGGTTTAAAGTAAAAGGCCTTAAAGGTGGAATCATTTGACCAGTCTGCTGCGTTGAGGATATCCTCGAGGCGAGCTCCTAGACAGAAGGCTTTAGAAGCCATAGCCCCTCTCACCGAGTGGGCTCCAAATCTGGAGGTGTCAATTCTAGCTTCTTGCATGACCCACCTGACCCATCTGGCAATCGTAGGGGACAAAACCGCTTTGTGAGGGCAATTAACAATTGTCTCTCCCCATGTGGACGGAGTTCGTCGGTCATAGTTTCATACGCTTTAATGGTGCGAACTACACACAATTTAGGGGATTGTCGTAGAGACGGATAAGATACCAGCCTAGAGCTACTTTTCGTTCTGCGAGAAATGTGAAAAGTCACCCCCTCAAAGGTGAAAACTCTACCTGTTAGGTCCAGGGCCCGGATATCCGAGACTCAGCGACACGATAATAGACAAAGTAGCATTGCTAACTTCGCCGACATTTGTTTCCTGGAAAGGTACTTGTTGGAAGGCCAAGACTGAAACAAAAAGAGAACCTTGTTAACATCCCATAGAGACATGTACCTGGGTTCGGGAGGAACTGAGAGTCTGATACCCCGCATTAGCTTCCTGACTAACGGGTGTTCACCCACCTGGTGTCCATCCACCGGAAGGTGTCCCGCCGAAATCGCCGATCTGTAAGTATTAATAGACCGGTACGCGGAACCTTGAGAAGCCAGGCTCGCCAGAACGTTCACAACCTGGACAATGTCCGCCCCCAGGGGATCAACTTGGAGTTGGAGACGCCAACCCAATCATCTTGACCTGGCAGATCCATATAGTTTATTCGTATTGTCTGCCCAGGCCTTAGCAAGCAAGGAGGAAGCTTCTGCTGAAAGGCATGGGAATTTCCAACTTGGCCTGTAACCCTCCAGGCCATGAGGCAGAGAGATCCGCTAGGACCAGCGGGTGAGGATTGTTCTGGGGTTCCCTGAGGAGATCGGGAAACCGGGGTAGAGGGATTGGAAAAATCCCAGGAAAGTTCCATCATCGCTGGAAACCAGGCTTGTGATCTCCAAATCGGAGTGATCACCACTACCTCTGCTCTTTGCATGCGCACCTGAGCCATCAACCTTGTGATCATGGCGAACGGGGGAAAGGCATCATGTTGCTCCCTGCTCCAGTCCTGGAGGAAGGCGTCCATAGCTGTCGCATGTGGGTCCCCGGCCTCCAACTGCAGTACCTGTTGAGCTGGAAATCTAGCCGGGACGCGAAGAGATCCATGGAAAAGGGACCCCATCTGTCCTGAATCAGACGGAAGACCTGGGGGTTCAGTTTCCAAAGGCTGGCATCCCTCCAATGACGAGAGTGCCAATCGGCCACCTGGTTGGAACTGCCCGGGAGATGCTCCGCTGACAAAGAGATTTGGTTGGACAAACAATACTCCCACAGGGTCCGTGCGAGGTCCGACAAGGTCTTCGACCGCGTCCCTCCTAGGTGATTGACATAGCGTACTGCTGCCACATTGTCCATCTTGAGGAGGACCGAGCATTTCACCTTCTCCTTGGTCCAACATCGGATGGCGAATGAACCTGCCATCAACTCCAGAAAATGTATGTGCAGAGATCGTTCGGTGGAGGACCACTTGCTGCTGGTGGAGAACTCCCCACATTGCGCGCCCCATCCGGAGCCGCCGGCGTCTGACTCGATTACCAGGTCGGGTTGAGAGCCGAAGATCACCCTGCCATTCCAGGCTTCCATGTGTGCTAGCCACCAGTTCATCTCCTCTCTTTCTTCGAGAGACAATGGAATTATTTGGGAATAAGAGAGGCCTTTCCGGAGGTGATTGATCTTCAAATGTTGAAGGGCCCTGTAGTGAAGAGGGCCAGGAAAGATCATCTCGATGGAAGACGAAAGGAGACCCACTATCCGCGCTAGATGACGGAGTGATACATGAGACTTGGAGATCGTTCTCCGCAATTCGTGATGGATCTTGGTCAGTTTGCGCGGGGGTAAACTGAGGGTTGCCTCGGTCGACTTTAACAAAAATCCTATGAACTCGATTGACTGCGATGGGGTTAGTACGGATTTCTCTTCGTTTATCACAAACCCCAGAGATTCCAGTAGCTCTTTCACCGTCTGCAAGTGTGTTGCTAGACGACCCGGGCATTGATCCATGAGCAGGATATCGTTGAGGTAGATAATGAGTCTTATACCTCGGGCCCGTAAATGCTCCACCACCGGCCTCATCAGCTTGGTGAAGCATCATGGAGCCGATGAAAGACCGAATGGGAGGGAGTTAAACTTGAATACCTGAGAGTTCCATACGAACTGTAGGAAACGCCTGTGCGGAGGAAAGATTGGAACCGCCAGGTAGGCATCTTTCAGGTCCAGACGGACCATCCAATCGGATATCTGGAGAAGATCCTGCAGGAGGTGAATACCCTCCATCTTGAAGTGACGGTAAAGTAACCAAGAGTTGAAATCTTTGAGGTTGATGACCGGACGCTGTCCGCCGTCCATCTTCTCTACCACAAAGAGATTGCTGATAAAACCCCTGGGATGGATTGCCGATTTCACTATCGCCCCTTTCTCCAAAAGGCTGTCTACCTCCTGACTCACCAATGTCTTTTACTCGGGAGGAAAGGTCAGAGGAGTAGGTGGGTGGGTCTGGGTCAGAGTGCCGTAAAACTCGATATGGAAGCCCCCCACCGTTTGAATTACCCATGCGTCTGATGACCGCTTTGTTCCAGTTCGCTTAAAAAAGGGCCAAGCGTCCCCCAATCGAAATCCCTGTTGGGTCTTGCACTCTTACCTTGGTTATTGTTAAAGTTGCCTCTTTGGCCGCCTCTGCCTCCGCGGCGACGGGGGTAAGACTTTGTCTGGTAGAAATTACCAAACTTGCCGGGGTCCTGCCATTGGCCACGTCTGGAGTCGCCACCTTTGGAGGCTGCCTGAAAAGGACGGCCGGACGAGCGCCTCCTACCTCGACCGGCTGCGGCAAAAACACAGGGTGTAAATATCCGTTTGATGGAAGATTGTGCCTTGTCAAGGGAATTAAATGTATTTACAAACTTCCCTAATTCTTTAATAAACGGGTCCCCAAACAGGTTTCCCTGGGCTATCGTTCCTGCCTCATATGTAGAGAGTTCTCCCAATTTAGGGTCAATTTTGATGAGAAGTGACCTACGCCTCTCCGTAGAGATCGCGCAATTGGCGTTCCCCAGGAAGATAATGGCCCTTTGTGCCCAGTTTGATAACACTTCCGAGGAAATGAGGGAACCAGAGGCTTTGGCGTCCTCCGCCATGTCCATAATTTTAGCCAATGTACCGGCGACGTCCAGGAGTTTATCCTGACATGAACGCCAGGACCGATCAATACCCTTTTTGGGATCACGGACAAACTTGGTGAGGAAAGTGGCCATTTTGGGATCAATTTCCGGTGTGGTGGCCACTTTCCCCTCCAAGGAAGGCCGGGGGCATTCAGCCTTCAAACAGCCTCTCACTTCCTTGTCTAGGGGCTTCCGTAGGTGGCTGGCTGTCACGGGGCGGGTGTGTGTCGGGACGGCCCGGATCGGTTGAGAGACTGGTGGGAGGCGCTGGACGTCACTGCACCTTTTATTTTATCGCCACAGGAGGACTGGGTTGGGTCATCCACGTCCAACACCGCTGAACGGGGATACGGTCCCTTTAACTGGGATCCGACATGGGACGCTCCCGCCCCATTTGATGACGACATCGCCCTCCGTCCAACAAGAGAGGGCAGGACCAGAAAACCAGTGTGCGCCGACACCGGAGGGGAGGAAGTGGAGTTGCGACGAGAGAAGACGGAGACAGCGAGCGACGGATCCCGAGAGAAGAGGCAGACCCAGGAGGAGCGGAGGAAGACCCCGAGAGAATCACAGAGCCAGGAGGCCAACGAACTTACGCTTCGCCCAGCCACGCTCCAGGAGGAGCGTGGCTAAAACAGGTACGGGACCGTTTCACGGGCTGGGTGGGAAAGCTGGGAACGCCAGAGGCTTAGAGGCGCGAGCGCAGCATCGCGCATTGAGAAATAGCCGATCCCCATCCACCGCACCTACACTCCCGTCAATTGAGCGTGTGTCACGGTATCTTGCTGGTTGTGGGCTGGTGTTACCTCACTCCCTCTCCCTGACAACGCACCGTTCCCTGTTCACCCTGACCCCGTGTTGTCCTCTTCCTTCCTTTGGGGTATCCGGAGAATCCGACGGTGGCCACCCGGGACAGAAAACCAGGAGGAGAAGGAGGCGATAGACGTCCGGACCGACCCAGGAGGAAGACGACAGCGTACACCCCGGGACCTAAGGACAAGTCACACTCCATTACCCCTTGTACCCTGGACACTCATAGGAAACTTACAGTCAAAAGAATAAAACCTGCACTTTCACGACCCGGTTTCCCGCAACTCATTGCCGATAGTTCACACTGGCCATGTAGGCCGCCACTTTGGGCGCAGAGCACCAGTCCGCGGATCTCGGATGCAAGAGGTCATCCGGATCCAGCAAATCCCCTTGCGCTGTGATACCTGTGTTTGTGGGGAGGTTTGACCCTCCCGGGGGGTTAGTCGCCGGGCACCACGGTCTAGAACCGTCCCCATCAGAAGTGTTTGGGGAATCATCTCCCTCCCCTTGGTCCAACTGTGGTGGTGACAGTTGAGTTGTCCCCGAGGGGCCTGGTGTCTGGGGCTCTGGGTTGGGCGTCCAAAAAAACCTTCTTGAGGCATGCAAAAGCGTCGAGATCGACCCCGGGGTCGTCCGCGCGCTTGTTTGTCCACGTTCTGGGGTGGGGGAGCCTGCGGAGCTATTACCTGCCCTGGAGGTAGGGGTGCCGATGGCCCATTAATGTCTTCCCTCAGTTTGAGGGGTTGCTGGCACTGCGCCTGGAGTGCCGCCAATCTCTTCTCCAGGGGGGCTACCACTTGCGAGACAGCCCTGAGGATGGAGCGTCCATTACCTCACAGAACTGGTCGTCGATGGGGAGGTAAGTAACTTCTTCCTCCTCCATATAGTCCCCAGTCTCATCATAATCCATGAACTCCATTCCCACCCGGGAGCAGAACTCCCACACTTAAGCAGAGTAATATACCAGGTAAATACCAATCTAATCAAGTGGGACTGCCCCCTAAAGTTCTGAGGGGTTAATAAGCGCCTGGGGTGTCCCTAATGCCAAGTAAGTCTTACCCCGTAGGGTGTTATCCCTTCAGGCGCCGGCTCGCTAAATGAGGAATTCCCCCGTATGGAACAGCGCGAGCGGTGTCTATTTCATTCAGCTGACTCGCGAGGGGGCTAAAAATAGACTGCTCGTCTACGGCGGTAACTGACAAGTCTTCCCCCGTGTAATGCAAAGCCGGACCACTCCGCAATGACAAGCGGAGAAACTGACGTGTTCCGGCTGCCGGGGAGTGGGGGACGCCCTGCGCGTGAAATTATCTAGGGCGCAGGCCCTCTGTCGGTCGGAAGACCGCAACGCGATGATCAAGCCTCAACAACGGCAGCCGCGTAGGAGCGAGGAGCTCCCGCGGCGCGTGAAACCACACAAATGAAACCAGTGCACTGAGTGGCGACCGCGTAGGAGTGGTTAAAACCCCCGCGGCGCCTCACCAAGACCAAATTAGCACATGAAATCAACGTCCAGAAATGAGAGGAACCATGACTTATCTGTGTTGCTGCTGGAGCAGCGAAGAAAGAGGAGGCTAGAAGGGCTTCACGGGACGTTATACGGCGGACTGGCTCTTGATTGGATGGACTTGCTTGTGTTGTTTTTCCCTACTGTTTATGGGAAATGTAGTTTTTTCATTGATTCGCCTAAATCAAATGGCTGCTGGAGTTTTGATATGTTGATTAAAGCGAAGGAAGTAAAGCCTAATCCTCGCCTCCGGGTCCTGCCATAGAATCTGAGCCCCCAGCTCTTCAAATATTTGCTCATAAAGGACATATATTGAAAGTGCAGGTGTTTACTAGTCAATGATGGCAATGAACTTTGCACTCTTCTTCTAAATAGGAAGCATGGTGGTGTGACCGACTGTATACCTTAAGCTAAATGTTCTTTTCTAGATCACAAGCTAATTTTCATTTATTCATAATTGTGTCAATTAGAACTTAAACTGGTACACGCTACTTGAGGCCAGGCTACGTCATCAAGACACTTTTGATGACTGACTGACACTTGCTCTTTCTCCCTATCATTGTGTAAGCTATGCCCCATGTTGCTTGTGCTTCTCACCCAAGACCTAATTTTGTGCCCTTTGTGATGCATGCTCATTCCCATTGGACCTCGCATGTGCAGATAACGTGTAGATGTTTAATATCCAGATGTGCAGAAACTGATGCCATCAAACCCCGAGAAAGTTCCCAAGGAAGAAGGACGGCAGGGAGAGAACCCCTCAACTACAGACAATAGTAGCATGGGAGACTTGGCCAGCCCACAGGAAAAGAAGGTGGAATGGAGGCTTGGATCTGTGCCCATCCTGAGCGTCACTCCGGCCACCGGTAAGCCTTTAATCTCTCCTCTAAAGTCTGCTCTTGGGTTTGACTGTTGTTCTTAGTCTGCTGCAAGAACAGAACCAAACCACCATAACACGGTGCACATCAATGTTAATGGACTGTTCACACTTAGGATTCACCATGGGGCATGCAAGATCTTAGAGGAGTGGATACTTTTTTTTATTATATTGCCTTTGCCAGCCTGTGAAGTTGGCTTCTGCTGGGCAGACTGGCAAACCCAGTAAGCTGCATTCTACGACTACTAATATCCTTCATTCGCTTTGAGGTTAGATCATGGGTGGTTCAAGTTTGGACTGTGTGAGTCATAGAAAGATTCAGATATAAGTCGGATGTAAGTGGGAGAGGTGGAGGCAGGGAAATCATGCCATTTAGGGTGTGCCATGTGTGAGAAAGTGCCCTCTTTCTTGCATGGTATGCCCCCACTTTTTGCTGAATTGCTGATGTTCTTTGACTGAGTGTGCCCTGGGCTCCTGCTAATCAGGTACCCAGGGCCTATGTTCCTTCCCTGAAAATGCATTGAAGCCTAAACCCAATTGGCATCTCTGGCCACATGTCAGCCCCTAATAAATGGTACCACAGGTACCCAGGGCACTGTGACCAGAGAAGGCCTCTAAGGGCTGCAGCACTTATTGTGCCACCCTTAGAGGCCCTGTACCCTGACACTCACACACTGCCTTTGCAGGCTGCGTGTCTTGGTGCAGAACAAAGTGAAGAGTCGACATGGCACACCTCTCTGTGTGCCATGCCCACAAACCACTGCCCTGGCATAGATCAGTCACCCCTCTGGCAGGGTGCACTATACCAGTGGTGAGGGTACCGGTGCACGAGCCCTGTACTCCTACAGTGCCCAAGTCCATTCCTGGGCACTGTAAGTGCAGTGCTGCCATTAAGAGTATATGGTGCTGGGAGTTTGTCATTACGAACTCCACAGCACCATAATGGCTACACTGAAAACTGGGAAGTTTGGTATCAAACTTCTCAGCACATTAAACCCACACTGATGCCAGTGTGGGATTTAATGTAAAATGCACAACAGAGGGCATCTTAGAGATGCCCCCTGAAACTCGACCAACTTCTAGTGACCTGACTGAGTGGCTGCTTAGGCTGCCACCAACAGACATGTTTCTGGACCCCTGAGTCGAGAGCCTGCTGCTCTCGGGGGCCTGAAACAATGCACATCCTGGGACGAGGTGCCAAGCCTCCTCTCCCAGGATGGGCAGGGTTCACGAAGGGGAAGCTTCAAAGGCATGCCGCCTTTGTGAGCCTCCCCAGACCATTTGCTGCTTTCAACAACTGGTCCCCACTGGTTCTACCCCCCACTTTGGGCGGGAGAACCGGCGGGAAAAACAAGTGAGGGAAAGAGGTGTGCCCACCTCTGCCAACTCCACCCCTCTGGTGGGGGAGGCGAGGTGAAGCACAACTCTCAGTCCACGCCATCTTGAAGATGGAGGGACTCAGCCAAACAGGGACAGGCTCCTGCCCCCCTCCCACTGGAGGGTGGCACGATAGGGGGTGTACCCACCCCAGGGAAGGTCTTTACCTACCTGTAACGCCCCTAAATCTAGTATTTAGGGGGCACCCTGAACCTTGCTTCCTCAGATCCAGAAACGACAAGAAGAAAACAAGAAGGACCGAACAGCCGTGCAGCCAGCTAACAAGAGGAAGACGCCCACTGACTTGGCCCCAGCCCTACAGGCTTGTCTCCCCTCGAACCTGCTCCTGCGAAATCCCGGTGTGTCCTGCAGCCAGCAACCTCAAAAACCCCGGAGGACCTGCCTGCCTTCACTTCCAAAGACTGCTTCTCCCGTGAACACCGGATTTGTTCAACTGCAACCTCGGGCAGCAGCCGGAGACCGCAAATCCAGCCCACTCTGCACCCGCCGAACCCGGCCCGAGCTCGAGTGGAAAAACACCACGAGGAGGTCACCCTGGCGATCCTGACCAGAGATCCGGCGACCCCTGACCTGCCTCAAGCCTCCAGCCGACGTCTGCAGCCTCAATCCAGAAGGCCCCCCCTGACCGCGACCCAGAGCTGGTAAGAAGATCCCACCCCAAAAGGCACCCCTGCACCCGAGGCCCCACGGCCTTGTGTGCCCAAACCGACGGTGCCTAACCAACCCTTAACTTCCCAACTTACCTCCCAAAGTGGTGGTCGCACCCAGAAGTCCTTCGTCTCCCTGCCTGCAGTGCTTCTTCAAACCGGAGGTTCACCATTGAAAACAACAGGGCGCCCGACGTCGAAACAGCACTCTGCACCCTGCCGCCCCAGTGCCGCTGAGGGTGCACCTTTTGTGCTACTTTGTTTCCCCATTTGCCCTGACCTTAACCCTAGGAGCTTTGCTCCCACAACCCAGTGGCCTGCTTGCCAGCAGCCACCAACCGGAGGCCCCCTATCCCCCATTGGATAACATTGGGCCTCAACACTCTGCACCCGGCCGCCCTAGTGCCGCTGAGGGTGCAACAAGAGTGCATCACTGACCCAGGGTGACCCCTGAGTCTAACCCCAGAACCTTAACTCCCACAGTCGATAACTTACCTGTGAACAACCGATAACCTGTATTTCCTCCATAGGATAACATTGACAATTTTCTTCCAAAAAGTTTCTAAGTGTGGAGTTTAGAAAACTAAAAATATTCTTTAAAAAGCGCACAAATAACCAAAACTTATTTACTTACCTGTTTGCAGGAAATGTCCCAGTGCTGAATCTAGGCATCCAGCACTGAGTTAGAAAAGTAACATAAAAAGTAACTTACCTGTAATTTACTGAAAAAGCCTATTCATTTCAATGTACTGTATTTGCTAAGTGTTGCAACCTATTGCCTCCCCTGTAAATCAAACAAAGTACAATTTCTATTGCATTTTCAAACTGTTCTATATTCAGCAGCTTATTACTGAAAAGTATTTAATGCTTACCTGTGCCAGGCTTGCTTGGTTCTAAAAATAAAACAACAATATATATTTTTATACAAAAACAATTGGTCTGAAGTTTAGTCTTTGAGTGTGTGAATTCATTTGCTGACTGAGTGTGTACATCAAATGCTTAACACTGTCCTCTGATACTGCCTTACTGCTCGACCAAGCTACCACAAATAGAGAGTAAGGTTCTATCTAACTTTAACCTCTGCCTACCTCTGGGGTCACTTGGACTCTATACACACTATACCTCATTTTGGTGTAGTGTATATATAGAGCCAGTTTCTTACACCATGATATTAGATTCTTCTGCATAAGAGAGTGAAAGGGCATGAAAACAAAGCATCCGAATCAATAAATGCATCAGATGGATTATTTGGTTAACCAGGGGATTACGGTGTGGCCAGACCTTTGCTTGGGAAGGATGGGTTAGCAGTTCATTCCTGTGTTAGTCTTTTCCTCATGAAGTGTTTTTGAGACTGGGTTTTATACCCCTTCACATGGCTCTTTGCTTTTGCAGATGCTAAATTTGACCACACAGAGCTCGGAGGACCCCAGAAGCGGGATGCTCACATCTCGTTCACTCGGCAGGCCTCTCAGCCTGATCCCAATGACCCCCGACGCCTCCGCTGTCCTGTGTATGTGTACAACTGTGCAATGGATGTGCTACGAGAGCAGCTGATCAACCCTTGTCCCGATAAGGCTGCCCGAGATATCTTCTTCAGGTAAATGTTTCCAATACTGATTCCTTGTCACTAGTTCTGAGGCCAGGTCGAAGAACCCACAATTGAGGGTTTTAAGGTCGATGGGCAATTCTTTGTTTTCATAAACAAAGCTTCTGTGTGTTTTTTGTTTCAGTAGAAAGGGGGTATATGTCAGCAGTCCACCCTGCATCTTGGCAGGAAAAAGTCAAATATGTGCATGCTTTTATATTTATTCTTTTCATGAGATTGCTAAGACTTGAATGCAAATGTTAGACTCACCAAAGGTCTCTTTCTGGATTGATTGATTTCTTTACCCCCCTGGAGGCGTGGAGATATATAGGGACGCATTTTGGGTGATGGGTGTTTCTAAAACTATTTATTTTCTCCCCCAGTGAGTATAGGCAACAGGACTGCAGTACCTGGGAAGTGTTTCTGGATGTAAAAAACAGGTAGTTTAAATGTGTCTTGCTGCTTCTCCCGCTTTGAGGAGGATCTGTGCTTGCACTGCATGAGCTTGAAATGTGTGTTACAGAGGGCAACCTGGGCAACTGGTGAGGCCATCACAAGCAACTCTGTGTAGGGAAAGGAGGGTATAGATCATTCCAGAGCAGTGAGCTGTGCGAGGGTAGGCAATGTGTAGCTGGTAGGCAATTACATAACAGGATTGCAGTGTGGATATAGACCATCTCGTGGACAGGAGAGGTGCTTAGATAGATGAAACAAAAAAACAGAAGAGGAGGAGGTGTGGCCTACACAGGCAATGAAAGGATGAAGCGAGGGCTGGATAGTCACTGGCAGTAAGCTCTGTCACAAAGATAGCCATTGACTGAAAACTGTATGGGATAGACCATCTTATCTCTGGAAGTTTTGTAGTACAGACAGTCGCTAATCTGAACCTTTGTGGATAGACCATCATATAACAGGAAGCTATGTGGGCTAGACTATCACATGTCAGGTGGGAGCAGCCAGTCACTGACAGGAGCATTTGTGTGAAAGACAGGATATTAGACAGAATCTGTGTGGGATAGACCGTTAAATGACAAAATGCTGTCTGGGACAGGAAGCTCCAGGCAGACAGCTATGTGAGATATACAGTCAAATGAAAGGAAGCTACGTATGATTGTCAGTCAGACACCATGTGGGAGGCCACAGGACAGGCAGGGCTACTGGGCACAGATGTGGGGACTGATGTTATTTGACTCTCCAACTATGGCTCTGCAAATTCAGCCAAGCACAATCCTTTCAGCACTTGACTCTCAGTGGTAGCAATGGTGAGCAGTCACAGGCTTCTCCGGGATGTTAGTGTGGGGTGAATCAGGCCAGCACTCAACTCCTCCCCAGCAGCACAGTAAGATAATTGTCCAGCCCAGTGCTTCCCTTTATAAAACACAAGTACTTTATTACAAGAAAGCAAAATACTAAGCATTACAATAAATGTCCGAACGCCCCCACCCACCTCAATCCAGCACTCTTCCCGCTCCTCCCATCATCTCAGTCTCAAGGTTAATATTGTGTAGTCTCTTAGTATGGGTGCAGTGTTCTCCCCCACTTCCCTTAGCATACATTCTCAAAGGCTCAAGTCCCGTTTCAGTCTCTCATCCATCTCTGGTTGTGCTGCTTGGGGCCGCAGTGAACCTTCCTGCAGCAGTCGTCCGGGTCTTCCCACATGGCTCACTGTCCTGATGAAAGAAATCAGATGCTGGCCACATGGCTAGTCTCGGAGAGCTGCAGTAGGAACAGGTGCGAATCATAAACAAATGAAGGAGTATACCCCGAAGATAAAAGATATCGACGAGATACGAGGAGGAAACCAAAGGAAAAAGTTTTCCTTTTTAGGAAGACCCCTCACTCACCAACCTAGTTGGTGACATGCTTCATCATTGGGGTCCCACCCGAGTAGCCGAATGCTACCCGGGTGTGCTTCAACACCTGGTTACAGTGGAGCAGGTTAGTCGCAACGATGGTGCAGGTGAGTGAAATAGTGAGTTTAAAATTGTCTTTATTTAACTCCCTAAGAGTTTAATATGGAGCAATAAGACAAGGTTAAAAGCAAAGTGAGATACCCGGATAGGCTAAATTGACCTGTGGTATCTCTTTAAAAGAAAAGGTGATCGTGGTCTACATGTTTCAACCTATTGGTGATTGTTGGACTTGGCCCTTTTGCCCTGAATTTTTTCGCTTTTATTAAGGGTAAAACATGGTGTGTCCGAACAGAAAATGCCAAATGCTGTGTAATGTGGTACACACTGTTATTTCCACCATCTTAGAAAAGCACTGTGGAAAAAGGTTACTGTTAAAATGGACGCCATACCTGCCTGTCCATGTGACGCCTGACTGAGGTGGGTTGGCAGTCTAGTGGTTCGTTTCCCAGCGCCCCCTGCTTTTGGAGGGAAACGTCGCACCGAGGGTGCTCTACTCCTCCCCCTAGACCAATTAGAACCGGTTCCCCAGAGAACCTTCTGGAAGCTGCCAGCCCTGTCTGGTAGGTGGGGTGAGGGGCATACATATAGGGGGGCTGGGCTGCCATGTGCTCAGTGCAGAGCATGGACTGAAGGAGAGGGGACACTCTGCCAGGGGAGACCGCCACATTGGGCCTGTGTGCTGGCCCCTGGGCCCATCTGCACCCCTCCACCGTCCGCAGGGCCAGGGAGAGCTTCTTACTGGAGTATAGACTGCCATGACAGGAGGAGTACCACGTTATGGGGGATGACTGCTTCTAGGAGCTGCGGTCCTGTTCCGATGAGTACCCACTGCCCGTTGATCTGACCCAGTATTGCTGATTGCTCTCCTACTGACCTGAACCTAGCGCCTGGGGAGCGCTGCCTGTTGCCTGCCGGCATGAAGAGGGGCTGATGCCTGCACCCAAGCGCTGTGCCCAGAATCCTGAAAGCGCTGCATGCCTGAAGAAGCGCGGTGACCTTAAAGCGCTGTGCCTTCCCTACGCTATCCTGCCGGAGTCTCCTGCTGCCCACGAGGTGCTGCCCTGAAGGAAACTGCTGTCCGGTGGGGCGCTGCATAGCGCACTCAAATTGTGCCCAGAAGTCACTGCCGCAGCCCCTGTGCGCTAGAGAGAAGAAGCGCCGTGCTGCTAAGGCGCTACAGCTGTGTGCCGAGGAGATCCCGGAGTGGGGGATCCCCCCTAAGCTTTGTAAGCCATCGGGAGCCCTCCCCGCGTCTGGCCGGAAGAAGCTGTGCCTTGTGAAAGACAGCAGGAGCCCACCCTGCTGCCTACGGAAGAAGCGGGTGCCTACCCCGCGTGGGTGCCGCCTCGTGGCACAAGGAGCAAGGAGCGCAGCAGGAGCCCACCCCGCGCTCTCCATCTGTCCAAGATCACCGCCGCAGCCCGGAGAGAAGAGGCGCCGCCGACGCGACGCGAGTGCCCGGAGGACTGCCTGGAGGTGGGCGGAGCTGCGGGAAGGAAGCCAGGCGGGAGGCTACCCCGCGCTGGCTGGGCCAGAGAAGAGACAGGAAGCTGTCGGGAGCCTTGCGGGCTCCGTGACGAAGTCCCGGGCCCCACGAGGGGAGGCCCGGGTGAAGAGAGACCCGAGTTGCGGAGAAGACCGGAGCGGGAGCCCACCCCGCCGGTCTGGGTCTCCGCCAGTGGAGGAGTGCCGTCAGGAGCCTCGCGGGCTCCGTGCTGAAGTCCCGGGCCCCACGAGGGAGGCCCGGGTGAAGAGCGGCTGGAGAGAGGGAGGAACCGGAGCGGGAGCCCACCCCGCCGGTCCGTGCCCCCGTGGGCCGCCGCATCAGCAGCCCCGGGTGAAGACAGGGGCTGGCGCCGAAGAGGTGCGGAGGGAGCCTGCTGGAGCCTTGCGGGCTCAGAGTTGAAGCCCCGGGTCACAGGAGGGGGGGCCCGGGTGAAGCGAGGAAGCAGTCAGAAGAGGTCCGGGGAGAGCAGGGGACTGTCGAGGCACATACCGGTGCCTGTCCCCTGCGGGAAGGAGTCCAGCGGCCAGAGGAGCCTGCCCCGGGAGCCGGTGAGTGGGGCCCAGGCTGTTGGTGGTTGGGGGGTGTGTCGGGGCACATTGCCGGTGCCCGCCCCCGGGACCCGGACCCATATTACTTCCCAGCTGCCCCACTTGATAGCAGGCAGCTGCAGCGGTTTGGGCAGTACTGAACTAGTAGCCCTGGAGTGGGGACCCCGCCCTTAACTTGGTGGGGGGGGTTGGTGTCGGGGTACATTGTCGGTGCCCGCCTCCCCCCTGTGTTGCGCTGACTTTACAGCTGCCCCGTATAACAGTGGGCAGCTGCAACGTTGAGGCATTTTTCTAGCCTCGGGTCCCAGGAGGGGACCCCCCACTGGCCAGAACTGTGTGGGCCACCTAATTTTTGATCTAGAGTCCCAGAGAGGGGCTCTCTCGACGCCGTGGTGTCTAGAACTCACCTGCACCAGGGTACCTTGCTGATTGGGTGGCATAATCTGTTTTCTGCCTATGGTTACGCATGATGAGCACCCTGCTCCTGATTTTTCAGTTCTTGCCTCATGCACAGGTTTAAGTCCAACGCTATGCAGGATGTGTTGTTTAGGCCCCTAATGAGGCCCTTACACGGATGATTAGGCCACTGTTTAGGGGGTTTAGGCTAATCTAATGAGGAAATGTTTCCCCTGCTCCTTGCTTTCCTGTAGCCAGGTCTATACTGAATTGAATCGGCCTAAATGTATTGAGCCTCAGTGGTAACCTCCTCTGCATAATCTACAGGGTTGAAGGCCTACTTGCTTTAAAGGTCACTACAGGATTGAATGTACCTACCTGCATTGAGCCTCACTGAAGTACTTGCTCTGAGTTAAAGGTACCTATGTTGAATGCTACTTGCACTAGAGCACCCACTGTGCTGAATGTGGTTACGTCTAGGCTGACACAAGTTCCTCATTACCTATAGTGTTCTATGCCTACCTGCATCTGCTTTCTGATTAACTGAATGTGCCTGAATAGGCTGTTGTTTATGCTCGTTACTGCCCTGTAAATAGTCCCCTTGTATATGACTGTCTGGTGCCAGTTGGCGCCGTGTACACCACTGTGATTATTGGTGCTGAGTTCTGCATAATACATATGCTGTTTTTCACCTAAACTGGTGTGGTCTCCGTTTGTAGTGTGCCTGGTGTGTCGCCTGTGTGTGCTGCGCGGATGCTTTACGCAATTCCTCCGGAGTTTGGCCTGCCCGCTCTGCACCACGCTACCCCGTTTCCAACAGTGATATTACTAGGTTTTCTTCAGGACCTATCTCCGTGACCTGAGCGGTATGCACACGCAAAGGTGCACCCTACTCTGGGTCAGTCATCAACCACACCGTATACTTACAGTATGGCAACCTCTCAGCCTTCTGTGAAAGGAAAAACAATTAGAGACTCGTTTCAGTCATGCCTCATGGAAACCGTGGGGAGAGGCGCTGGCTCTAGTCACACTTTCGTCAAACCATGCCGCCCGCTCTTCAGCCTAAGTAAAACGCCCTTCACGGAGACCCGAGGATCCTAGAACCGGTTCTACAGGCCCTCTACTAGGTCTGGCTATTGCCCGGCTCAGACGGACCTCTAGGATTTGTTTGGCAGGCCCGGTCCCGTCACTCCAGTGAGTCGTTGGTCAGTTGCATTGGGCCTTTTAGGGTGTAGGGGATTGGTACTACCATGACAAAGTAGTGGTCGGGTTGTGGTCTAGTTGCGCCTCCTCGCTCCATCCAGTCATGGAGACGGGATGCGTGAGACCACGCAGTAGTATGGTTGGGGGCACGGAGGCGTCCAGCTTGTTCTCCTCTCCTGTTTGCGTGCCTGGGGATGTGGTCCCTGAGGCATGCCATGTTTGCGCTGGACTTCAGCATTTCTTTACGATGGCCTCAGCAGTGGTGGAGGCACCCGGGGCAATCTGGGTTTGGGGTAGGTGGCACCTCGCATATCCCCTCCTCAGAGGGGTAATTTTAAAGATAGCTGTGCAAACCCCTGGGGTATCTCCTGAAAGTGCAGCAGAGCGCAACACACTTGCTTTTCTTGATTTTCTTTCAACAAGTGCAAATCTTGGAAGCTGCATATAGATCAGGCCCTGTTGGGCCAATGTTTCTCATTTTGGGCTTGTTATGCTCCTGGTGGCCAGGCCTAGTCATGAGGATTTTCAACAGGTCTCCTGGCCTCTAAATGCCATGTGTTCTGTGGACTGCTGGATTTACTGGCTCCCTGTGCCAACTATCTCCTCTGCCTGGATCCTGGGGCTCCTCTCCTGCTAATTTGAGCATCTAGTACAACCCCTTAATAACCAGCTAGCAGAACACCCTCCTGCCCACACTCCCCATGTCTTGCAGAGCACCTGTGGGGGGCATTGGAGTCCAGGTCTTTTCCATAGAGATTCTAAGGGAATCATCCAGGGTCCTCCAGTAGGTCCTCTTCCCCCCCTTCACCCCCCCCAAACTGGTCCTCAGGGTGCAAAAATGGAGCCAGCGCCACTGGCCCTGAAAAGATCCTTCCTAGTCCTGGGGGTCAGTTGGTGATAAAGTACTTAGTCGATCTTTACAGGGCATCAGGTGGCTTCTCTTTCCAGCTGGGCATTCATTCTGCTGTCGTCGCTTCCTAGGTCCAGGGTCATCTTATCTGTCTCTCCCTTGTGCAGTGGTTTTAAGGAGGGGTGAAAACTTCTAGATGCCAGACACCCCTGGTCAAACCTAAGATGCCACAGCATCTCTTCACCTCTGTTCCAACCCCCCCTGCACATTATACTGGGACAGTCCAACATGGCGACTTCAGGTTTTCTCTGGAAAAGGCTCCTCTGAGGGCCTCAGCTCTGTTCTTAGCTGGCATCATTGTCTGACCCCTTCCCACCAAAACCTCAATGGTGCACCCCTACTGTCTTGGCTCCAGACGTTTGGGCTTCCTCTTTTGTTCTAGTGGGCCTGAGCTGTCCCAGTCCAGGTGCAGTGTAACAGCTAAATTTCCTTTCCCAGGAGCGTAGTCAATCACTGATAATGGCTCCTTTTGTGTGCGGAGGCTTTTGTTTCCTCTGCTGGGGAGCACAGTAATTAACTTGGCCCAGTAAGGGGGACCAAGGCCTGAAATCGGATTATGAGCTGAGCCAGAGAAATATGATAATTTCTGAAGTCCATAAGATGTTGATGTATTGTGCTAGGGATTGAAAATTCCAACTCAGTATGCATGCTTTACCCTAGTTTGACACCTCGTTGGAGCCTGCAGGCTTAAGTGGAGCAAAACTGTACTTTAGGGCAGATATCTCCTACATGTATAACACAGTGAAAACACCACTGATTTTCCAGTAAGCATTACAGATACAGTTTCCTACTCTATGAACGCCCGCTCATATTATAAGGCATAGCCCAGGACAGCACCTGTCCTTGCAGTGTCCCATCTGAGATAGGCTACCTGTGCGCAGGTTCTGGGTTGCACACAATGGTAGTCTCACACACGGACCCCAGCCCAGTGCCTCCTACCCTGCTGCGCAGCACCATCCTGATCTTAAAAGGCAGACATTGGCGGTTAGGATGCTCAGTCCAATTAGCATAAATTTACCATAAGTTAGGGCCTGATTACGATCTTGGCGGATGGGATACTCCGTCACAAGCGTGACGGTTATCACGTCCGCCGTATTAAAAGTTTCATAGGATATCATGGAATTGTAATTTAGCGGACTGGATATCCGTCACATTTGTGATGAGTAACCCTGCCCTCCAAGATCATAATCAGGCCCTTAGAGTCAAATAGTGAGACTCGCTCACAATTACAAATCAAAAAACTGGGTAGTCAAAAGAGAAAATCCTGGACGACTAAATGGGTTCTCCCATTTGCTACAGTTGTCAGCCCTCAGGTGCATGCTTCCAGGTGATATCCTGGGTCCTGGTGGCAGTACCCTGATAGGGCACAAATGTTTTCGGTGTAACGACTGTCAGACGATATCTGCGTCACGTAGTGCCTCCAGGCGACGGCCTGAGATCTTCGGAGTAGCGCTTGGTCGCAGGCACGTTGGGTAAAGTGACAGGTTCTCTACTTGCAGAGGGGTACCTGGGTGGGCACCTCTGGATTGGAGTCTTTACTTCTTTCAAGCAGTCAGCATTACACTGCACAAAGTAGCACTGACTCCGGGTTCACCGTGAGCAGGTGAACAATAGGCTCCCACTCACATGACACGCATAAAAATGCCTGGTCTGACTAGAAGCCCTACAAAAGAGAGTAGGCTACCACCACCACGCTACACTTGTGAAACCTGTAACAAGGAAAATAGTCCAGCTGTCACTATGAGGAGTCTGCTTGGTGCATCCTTCCAGGTCAAGTCCAGAACCTCTCGTACGTCAAGGGAGGGCCTAGGCCTCCACGCACACACACGATTAACGCGAGGCTAGCCAAAATCCAAACACCAGAATAATAGATACTAGCAGTTTGTGCATACAGGGCAGGGGACATGACTGTACACCATGCAGGGATCCCAAAATAAACAGTTACATGACAAATATTTATATGGGATAGACCATGACATGGCAGAAAGCTATATGCAAAGAGGAATATCATATGATAGGAAGTTGTGTCTGATAAACTATTACGTGACATGTTTCTGTGGAATAGTTAGTTACTGACATGAACCAGCGTAGAATGCACAATGCTCTACAGGATAAACCATCATATTGCAAGAAGCTAAGTATGATAGATCTTCTTAGGTAAACAAAATATGCTGGATAGATCATCAGGTGATAGATAGCTGTGTGGTTACACATCATGACATGATGTGTATATTTTCATGGACAGACAATTGCATAAAAGGATAAAGTGTACGGATAGATTGAACAGGAGAGGAAGCTATTGGAGCTTCACCGTCACAGACCGGAACCTGAGTAGCACATGTATTGACATCACATGAAGCTGTGTGGGATAGGCAGTCGTATGACAGGAAGCTGTGTGGGATAGACCATCCCTGATGGCAAGATCTGTAAGATGGTCTATAGCATTCAAAGAAGTCGTGCAAGATAGAAGTCACAAGACAAAAAGCTGTGGTGGTGCATACCCCCGCATGATATGAATGGATGTATCATTGCATTATAGAAAGAAATGCATGGACAGACTTGTACAGGGAGAATAAGTTAGACAGTCTTTCACAGCAAGCTGTATTAATTGGACCATCGCATGACTAGAAGCTGTGTGGTATAAAATGATAGCAAGCTGTGCAGGACAAGAAACTTTGTATAATACATTTCATTTTCACATGGTGTAACATCATGCCGTGTGCTGTGTTTGTAAACCTTTGGTTTCTTCTGTTTTGGGCTTTCTGGATTTCTTTAAATCTGAATCCATTACTCATTTTGTGCTCACAACCAAACAATCTTAAAAAGTAGTACAGTCATAATTGACTTTTTTTAGCAGGCGCAGAAGAAATATAAATCACTATATTTTCAGGCATTGTTATCTCTTTACAAAGTAGAGAAACTCTCATATTTACTTCACAATAGCCAAGTAAAACATTTCTTTGCTATTTTATTCTAACAACATTTTAAAAGAAATAAAAATATTTATTTAAGATGCAATAATTTCTAATTTGTAATAACAGCATCTTCAACAGAATTATTAATGTTTTCTGTGATATAAATAATATTACAGAAGTACTTTACGTGGCTTGTAGATGGCTTGTGCTTAATGTTTTGCCATTACAGTCTAGTAGATGAAAATGTCACATTCATTTTGTTCAGAGACAGAAGCCCCTTGTTATGGGCGGGATGTTCCTCCTCTACTGTATATAACGTTACACATGTTTTAATCCATTCCAGTAACCAAACCCCAGGCTCTTAAATCTCTAGCCAAGCTCTGCTTTGGAATCCTGAGCTGCACGCACTGTGGTGTCAGGGGAGATGTGTGCATCTTCAGTACTAGTTACACTTAGCTGTTGGCCTGGTAGCTGAGAACAGAAATGTACTGCTTTCAGAAGTATTTAGTAGCATCACTTCAGGTGTCCAGTCACCCCTGAGTACCAACAAATTAACTTACTGTTGCAGGCATTAGCCCTGTAACAGCTAGTCTGTACCCTCTAACCAACCCGAGAAGGCTAATCAGTTGGAGGGTGAAAGCCCTTTAGCGTTAGAGCGGCCCTCTTCGTAATAACGTTCATATGAAGTAAAAGCTATCTGGAGAAAAGCAGATTACCAGATTGTAATAGACAGATGATTAGTCTTACAAAGTTTTACAAAGTAGCTTCCAACCCAGCACCCTGGCTGTATGAACCACTGTCCTCTTCCACTGCTCTGTAGTGGCCTATGTTGGCTAAATGCTGTTCTTAAGTCCTCGACAGATGTGCACACCTGTGGTACTCTTAAGTTTGGTGACTACTTGACAGACCTCACAGAACACTCCCTGCCATCAAATCCAGTGGTGGCAATATACTTCCTTGCTTATTTGGAATTCCGATCTTTCCCTCTGCTGTGGCTGGTGCTTTCTCCTGAGTGTCACTGTGCTTGGGATCTGCTCATCAACTTCTTTGGCAGCGTTTGAAGTGTGCTTTACTCCGGGACCCTGACTGGTAATCCTGAAATCAGCTTTGCTCTCAGTCTTTTGGAAGGTGAAAGAGTCCTCTCTGCTGTCATAGCCACAGTGCAGAACCGTCCTTTCAGCTCTCAGGCCCGTCAGTAGTGTAACATATTGGCTTCTTCCAGGACCCATTCCATGGAGCGACCGCCTGCTGCCTCCTGGATAGATCTCAAGCAAAAGGAGCTGGTCAACTACTGCACGTTACTTCAGGAGCATTACCACCAGTGTTATGTGAAAGGTAAGGGATGCAGCCATTACCACTAGTCATTTGTGGAAGGGGCACAGACATTACCACTAGTGATATGTGAAAGGCACGGAGCACAGGCATTACCACTAGGATATGTGAAAGGTAAGGGGTCACGCATTACCATTTGTGTTAAGTAAAAGGCAAGGGGTGCAGGCATTACCACCATGATTTGTGGAAAGTAAGGGGTGTCGGGCATTACCACTAGTGATGTGTGTGAAAGGCAAGAGATTCTTGCATTACCACTTGTTTCTGCTGCTGAAGAGAAATGTAATTAACTTGGCACAGCATGGTGACAACAGGCCTTGGCTCTGATCTTGAGCTGACCAAGAGAAATATGACTCCTGGATGACCCTTAAGCTGTACAGATATCTTTTTGGAACTTTCAGAAACTTTCTCGCACAGGTTACTCACTAATTAAATATGTTACTGGTCTCTGTAGACCAAAGGGAAGCGAAGCTGCACTGTAAGGCAGCCCTCCCCATAGGTATATAATGGAGTGCCACTGACGACAAGACAGTAAACCACACTGACTTTTCCTATGAGTATACAATAACATTATGAGGTGTACCCCAGGTAAATACCGAATTCTGCAGAGGTTCCATCTTCACCAGGCTGCACACGACAGGAGTCTCCCACACCCAGCCTTCGCATGTGTGCACACGTGTTCACATGTCACCAGCCAAGTGCATTGCAGCGACCCTATCTTAAAAGGTAGACACTGGCAGTAAACACGTGCAGTCCATTTACCTTGAGTTTACCGTAGGCGAGTCACCAGTTGTGAAGCTCAACCACAGCAAAAAGGTCAGAAACCTGGTGATCAAAAAGTGAAAAATCCGAGCAGATTTGATGGGCAGAACCCTTCGCCTTACAAGCCCATTCTGTGGGCCCACAGTCTTTGGAGGTACTGCGTTGGTATCTATTCTAAAAGTGAGGAATCTTCAGTTTGAAGTATCCATCAGAAGAACAAGCTAATCTCCTCCAATAAGGGTCTTTCTGGTAGATACTCTAATTGCAGATTCCTCACCGTCTTCCCACCTCCCCATTGCGTGGAATGGTCTCTTTTTCCCCATCTAAAACGGTCCCAAACTTGACATCAATCAATCAATCAGAGATTTGTGAAGCGCAGCAAATCACCTGTGAGGGTCTCAAAGCGCTGGAGTTGCTGCTAGCTTCGTGGTGATCTGTTCATTCAAACAGCCAGGTCTTGAGTCCTTTCCTGAATAGCTGGTCCTGAGGTGAAGGGGAAGATCGTTCCAAGCTTTGGTGTGCAAGTGTGAGAAGGAGCGTCCTCCGTAGTTGCTTCGGCGGATCCAGAGGGTGTCTGCGAGGAAGAGGGAGGCGGATCGTAGGTGTCTGGTTGGTTGGTGGAAGGTCAAGCGTTTGTTGATGTAGACTGGTCCTTTGTTGTGCAGGGCTTTGTATGCGTGGGTCAGCATCTTGAACTGGCATTCTTCTGGATCGGGAACCAGTGTAGCTTCTTGAGGTGGCGTGTGAAGTAGGTTCATCTGGGGAGGTCGAGGATGAGTCTGGCCGCTGAGTTTTGTATTGTCTATAGTCTCTTCAGGAGGCGTGTGACGATTCCTACGTAAAGTGCATTCCTGTGGTCCAGCCTGCTGGTGACGAGGGACTGCATGACAGCGCTTCTGGGAGCCACCCGAAGATCTTGTGGAGCATGTGTAGGGTGTGGAAGCAGGCGCATGAGACTGTTTACCTGTTTATTCATGGAAAGCTTGCTGTCAAAGATGATGCCAAGATTATGGGTGTGGTCTGTCAGAACGGTAAATGGGCTGAGTTCAGCAGGCCACCATGCGTCCTTCCAATGAGGTGTTGTTCCCAAAGATGAGGACTCCGTCTTGTCTGTGTTGAGCTTGACACAGTTGTCCTACATCCAGTCGGCGAAGTTCATCATAAATCTGTAGAAGTTAGCTCTGGTGGTGAAGGGGTCGTCTGACAGCAAGATGATGAGCTGGGTGGTGTAGGAGGAGATGTTGAATCTGTGTGATCAGAGGGTGCTGGCCAGGGGGTCATGCATGTGTTAAAGAGGGTAGGGCTGAGAGATGATCCTTAGGGAACGCAGCAGATAATCTTCTTGGGTTCAGAGGCGAATGGTGGGATACTGATTCTCTGGGTTCTTGCGGTGAGATATGTGGTGATCCATTTGAGAGCGTCTCCCTGGATTCTGATTTGGTGGAGTCTGTTGATCAAGAGATGATGGGAGATGGTGTTGAAGGCTGCTGACAGGTCTAGGAGGATGAGGGCTGCCGTTTCATCGCGGTCCAGGAGGGCCCTGATGTCGTCAGTGGGTGCGATCAGGGTTGTCTTAGTGCTGTGGTTGGCTCGGGATCCGGGAGGTTGTTGTGTTCCAGGTGTTCGGTGAGTTGCTGGTTGATTGCCTTCTCAAACTTTCGCTGGAAAGGGGAGCAGGGAGATGGGCTGGTAGTTCTTTGGTTCTGCTGGGTCTGCGGATGGTTTCCTCAGGAGGGGCCTCACTTCAGCGTGTTTCCAGGCCTCAGGGAAGGAGGTCGAGGTGATGGCGTTGTTCAGGACTTTCATGAGCTTGTTGCCAATCGTCTTGCTCCCAAGTTTGAAGACGTAGTGGGGACAGGGGTCCGTGGGTGCACCTGAGTGCACGGAGTTCATGATGGACATTGTGGCTTGAGTTGCGAGAGATGTAGGAAGCTGGCTCTGTATATACTATACCAAAGTGAGGTAAAGTGTGCACAGAGTCCAGTGGATCCCCAAAGGTAGGCAGAGGTAAAGTTAGATAGCACCTCACTCTCTATTGGTGGTAGTGTGGGCGAGCAGTAAGGCAGTATCAGAGGACAGTGTTAAGCATTTGTTGTACACAGTCAGCAAATGAATTCACACGCTCAAAGACTGAACTTCAGACCAATTGTTTTTGTATAAAAATATTCTTTTAGTTATTTTATTTTCTAGAACCAAGCAAGCCTGACACAGGTAAGCAATAAATACTTTACGGTAGTAATACAATTGAAATACAGTTTGAATGATAATTGTATATGCACTTTGGTTTGATTTACAGAATGGATGCAGAGAAATGCAATACTTAGTAAATGCAGTACATAGACTTGAATAGGCTTTTTAGTAAAATAGCAGGTAAGTAACATTTGAGATTACTAGGCTTACACAGAGTGGTATACCTAGATACTACTCTGGGACATTTCCTCAAAACAGGTAAGTAAAATCGTTTTTGTTAGATTATGCAATTTTAAAGAATTTCTTTAGGTTTTCAAACTCCACACTTAGAAACTTTTCACAGAAAAACAGTCAATGTTATCCTATGGAGGAAAATAGTGTTTTCGGTTTTGAGGTAAGTATTTGGTAGTGGGAGTTGAGGTTCTGGGGGTAGACTCAGGGGTCCCCCCGGGTTAAGGATGCTCTCTAGTTACACCCTCAGCGGCACTAAGGCGGCCGGGTGCAGAGTGCTGAGGCCCAATGTTATCCAATGGGGGATAGGGGGCCTCCGGTTGGTGGCTGCTGGCAAGCAGGCCACTAGGTTGTGGGAGCAAAGCTCCTGGTCTTTAGCTTAGGGCAAATGGGGAAACAAAGTAGCACCAAAGGAGCACCCTCAGTGGCACTAGGGCGGCAGGGTGCTGTTTCGACATCGGACGCCCTGTTGGTTTCAATAGGGGAACCTCCGGTTTGCAAAGGCACTGCAGGCTCAGGGACGAAGGTCTTCTGGGTGCGACCACCACTTCGAGAGGTAAGTTAGGGGTTGGTTAGGCACCGCCGGTTTGGGCAAACAAGGCCGTGGGACGTCGGGTGCAGGGGTGCCTTTTGGGGTCGTATCTTCTTACCAGCTCCTGGTCGCGGTTAGGGGGGCCTTCTGGATTTAGGCTGCAGGCATCGGCTGGAGGCTTGAGGCAGGTCAGGGGTCGCCGGGTCTCGGGTCAGGATCGCCGGGGTGACCATCTCGTGGTGTTTGCCCGCTCGGGCCGTGGACGGCGGGTGCAGAGTGGGGCGGATCCGTGGTGTCCGGCCGGAGCCAGTGGTTGCAGATGAACAGATCCGGTGTTCACGGGAGACAAAGTCTTTGTGCTTGAAGGCAGGCAGGTCCTCCGGGGTTTTCGAGGTTGCTGGCTGCAGGACACACCGGGATTTCGCAGTAGCAGGTTTGAGGTGGAGACAGGCCGGTAGGGCTGGGGCCAAGTCAGTAGGCGTCTTCCTCTCGTTAGCGTCGGCACGGCTGTTCGGTCCTTCTTCTTCTTTTCTTGTTGCAGGTTCTTGTCTAAGGAAGCAAGGTTCAGGGGTGCCCCTAAATACTAGATTTAGGGGTGTAACAGGTAGGTAAAAGGCAGGGACCAATTGGTCCCTTCCCTGGGGTGGGTATACCCCCTATTATGCCACCCTCCAGTGGGAGGGGGGCATCAGCCTGTCCCTGGTTGGCTGAGTTCCCCCATCTTCAAGATGGCGTGGACTGAGAGTTGTGCTTCACCTCGCCTCCCCCACCTGAGGGGTGGAGTTGGCAGAGGTGGGCACACCTCTCTTCCTCACTTGTTTTTCCCGCCGGTTCTCCCGCCCAAAGTGGGGGTCAGAACCAGTGGGGACCAGTTGCTGAGAGCAGCAAGTGGCCTGGGGAACCTCACAAAGGCGGCAAGCCTTTGACGCTTCCCCTTCGTGAACCCTGCCCATCCTGGGCACCTCGTCCCAGGTTCTCCATTGTTTCAGGCCCCAGAGAGCAGCAGGCTCTCGACCCAGGGGTCCAGAAACATGTCTGGTGGTGGCAGCTGAAAGCAGCCACTCAGCCTGGACACTAGAGCTGGGTTAGTTTTCAGGGGGCATCTCTAAGATGCCCTCTGTGTGCATTTTTCATTAAATCCCACACTGGCACCAGTGTGGGTTTAATGTGCTGAGAATTCTGATACCAAACTTCTCAGTTTTCAGTGTAGCCATTATGGTGCTGTGGAGTTTGTAATGACCAACTCCCAGCACCATATACTCTTAATGGCAGCACTGCACTTACAATGTCTAAGAATGGACTTAGACACTGTAAGGTTACAGGGCTCATGCACCTGACCCTCACCACTGGTATAGTGCACCCAGCTAGAGGGGTGGCTGATCTATGCCAGGGCAGTGGGTTGTAGGCATGGCACACAGAGATGTGTGCCATGTCGACTCTTCACTTTGTTCTGCACCAAAAGACGCAGCCTGCAAAGGCAGTGTGTGTGTTTAAGGGTACAGGACCTCTAAGGGTGGCACAATAAGTGCTGCAGCCCTTAGAGGCCTTCTCTGGTCACAGTGCCCTGGGTACCTGTGGTACCATTTACCAGGGGCTGACCTGTGGCCAGAGATGCCAATTGGGTTTAGGCTTCAATGCAGTTAAGGGAAGGAACACAGGCCCTGGGTACCTGATTGGCAGGAGCCCAGGGCACACTCAGTCAAAGCACATCAGCAAATCAGCAATACAGCAAAAAGTGGGGGCAACCATGCAGAAAGAGGGCACTTTCTCACATAATCCTCCCCCCCCCCCCAAACGAAAGAGGATGAGAGTAACCTTTCCCTAGAGAGTCTTCATTTTCTAAGTGGAGGAACCTGGAAAGTCCATCTGTATTGGCATGGGCAGTCCCAGGTCTGTGTTCCACTACAAAGTCCATTCCCTGTAGGTAGATGGACCACCTCAACAGTTTAGGATTTTCACCTTTCATTTGCATTAGCCATCTGAGAGGTCTGTGATCAGTTTGAACTAGGAAGTGAGTACCAAACAAGTATGGTCTCAGCTTCTTCAGGGACCAAACCACAGCAAAGGCCTCCCTCTCAATGGCACTCCAATGCTGCTCCCTGGAGAGAAGCCTTCTGCTTATAAAAGCAACAGGTTGGTCTTGGCCTTCATCACTGGTCTGGAATAGGACCGCTCCTATCCCTAGCTCAGAGGCATCAGTCTGCACAATGAACTGCTTGGCATAGTCTGGAGCTTTGAGAATTTGTGCTGAGCACATAGCCTCTTTCAGGGTGTCAAAAGCCTTTTGACAACTAACTGTCCAGTTTATCTTCTTGGGCATCTTCTTGGAGTTACGTTCTGAGAGGGGAGCCACAATGGACCCATATCCCTCCTGTAGTACCCAGTCTAGCCAAGGAATGCCCTGACTTGGGTTTGGGTTGTTGGAGCTGCCCAGTCCTAGATGGCCTGGATCTTGGGCTATAAGGGTTGTACCTGGCCTCCACCAACAAGGTGGCCCAAGTACACCACAGTTCCCTGCCCAATCTGGCATTTGGATGCCTTGATAGTTAGGCCTGCAGTTTGCAAGGCATTTAAAACCTTCCCAATGTGGATCAGGTGATCCTGCCAGGTGGAGTTAAAGACAGCAATATCATCTAGATAAGCTGCACTAAAGGATTCCAATCCAGCAAGGACTCGATTCACCAACCTCTGGAAGGTGGCAGGGGCATTCTTTAAACCATAGGGCATACCCGTAAACTGATAATGCCCATCAGGTGTGGAGAATGCTGTCTTTTCTTTTGCTCCTGGGGCCATGCCAATTTGCCAGTACCCTCCAGTTAAGTCAAAGGTACTTAGAAATTTGGCTGCACCCAATTTGTCTATCAACTCATCTGCTCTTGGGATAGGGTGAGCATCTGTCTTGGTGACAGAGTTGAGCCCTCTATAGTCCACACAGAACCTCATTTCTCTCTTTCCACCCTGTGGATGGGGTTTGGGGACTAGAAACACTGGGCTGGCCCAGGGGCTCTCAGAGGGTTCAGTAACCCCTAACTCCAGCATCTTGCTGACTTCAGCTCTGATGCTTTCCTTGACTTGATCAGACTGTCGATAGATTTTGTTTTTGACAGGTGAACTGTCACCAGTGTCCACATCATGGGTACACCAGTTTGTCTGACCAGGGGTCAAGGTAAGGTAAGGTAATATTTATTATGCATCATTAGATAAAATCTTTGCAGATACATAGCAATAAAGTTTCCTTATACACAGATAATATAAACATAAAAACAGTGTTAAAAGACCATCAATAAAAATGTTTGCAATTTATACAATTGGCTACTATGGAAGACAATAAATCTAAAATCCTTGTGCATCTGGGACAGCTAGACTGACAATAACTTCCCTTGGTTGACCAGGCGTCCTGACACAGCATAACCAAGTGCGTTGTTCTGAGCTAATGGACAACATTAATTTAAAGTGCTAACGCAACCATAAGGTGCTATTAGTTACTTTTAACATAGTAAAGTGCATTTTTTTAACCAACAGACAACATTAAATTAAAGTGCTGGTGCGACTATAAGGTGCTATTGCTTGCTTTTAGCGGCTCTCTTCAGGTGACCCGTGTGCTACCTCATTTTTGTCTTACATCTGTATGCGACAAACTTTTGAGTCTCTTGGTTACCGTCTCAAAGAATTTTGTTAGCCGACAGTTTAGCTGAACCTCAACAGGGTTGAAGCAAAGCTTTACTGCCTGCCTACAGGTCCGGGTGCTGTAATGCCTAAAAAAAGGATGTAACCAGGTACATCTTGTGTCCTTTAGGTTGGGACAATTACAGATGACGTGAATAATATCCTCCTTCCCACTTCCACATAGACGATAAAGCGGCGTACCTTCTCTCCTTTCCCGTGGAGGGAGATGGGGATTGATTGCAATAACCCCCAGTCGTAGCTTTAAGAAGTTTTCCTTCGTCCTTATTTTGACTCCTGTACTCAAGTAAGATTGGGGTTTGAGCCTTTCATAGTCACTGAGCACTATCCAGCCATGTGCCTTTTTAGCAAGTGCTGCCTTGTCTTCTACGACAGATATCATAGACGTTGTCTTTTTCACTATTTTTTTGAAGGAAAGATGATCTATTGGTGTTACCCAGAGTTCGGACAGTCCCAGTAGCTCGAGGGAGTCAAACAAATAATCCCTGGCTGGGCATTTGCCTTGTCGAGAGAGCTCGTTCCAGAGGGGGGAGTTTAGGGACCCTGCCTCCGCACTGCGGATTTTATGCCAATTTTTTACATACACCCCCCTTCTTTCCACAGATTGTTTTTGGAGCCCAAATTCCAGCTGTATTTGGGCCGGCGAGACGTATTTTGGGAGATGGAAAATTGCTCTATAGGAATTGGCTATTACTGTATCCAGGGCTGCCACGTCTTTGCCTTTAAGAGCCTCGCTCCCGTATGTTAGTGTCAGTAGCAGTTTAGCTCGCAGTACTTGTAGAAAGGGATCGAGTGTGAGGTCGGGAAGCCATTTCTTCAATTATTTCATTGCTAAGTAAGTCATTCCCTTTCTCCGCATGGACTCTAGCTGTGGTTTAAAAGAGCTTTTATGGTCCATATGTATTCCTAGATATTTATAGCTTGTTACCTGATCCAAACAATGCCCATCTAGGTACCAACTGTTTTTCTTCTTTTTATGGTAATTTACTGCCATAATTTTGGTTTTCTTAAGATTTATTTGGAGGGCGTTCCGATGTGAAAAGCTACTTGTCGTATTCAAAAGATGTTGAAGACCGGTGGGAGTCCGGCTTATCAGCACTAGGTCATCCGCATATAGCAGGTTTGACAGTAACTTGTTTCACAGTTTTGGAGCGTGGAATGCACAACTGTCCAACTCCCCTGGGAGATCGGCTAGGAAAAGGTTAAAAAGAAGTGGCGCAAGGACACACCCCTGCTTAAGGCCTTTCGAGGTCGCAATTCATTTGGAGATGTGTCCCTGCGCCTAATTTAATTCTGACCCAGGTGTCTGTGTGTAACTGTTTGAGCCAGTCCAGGAGTGATTTTTGTAGACCCCAGCTTTCAAGTTTTTCCCAGAGTTTGGCCCGGTTAACATGGTCAAAAGCGGCTGTATAGTCAATAAAACAAAGGAATAAGGGGATTTTTGCGTCCTTAGCAGCGTCCATTAACAGGGTTAGGACCAAGATGTTGGTTGTTGTTCCTTGGCCACTGCAGAACCCGGTTTGATTTGTAGGAATGATAGTTTTCTGATGCCCAAGAAGTTAGCTCGTCCAGGATTGTTCCCGCATAGTATTTTGCATCTACGTCGATGAGGGCGATTAGTCGATAGTTATTCGGATCGTTCCTATCGCCCTGCTTAAAAATTGTACTGATGATTGATCCTTTCCAGGATTCCGGAATTATGGCTACAGAGTTTATGTCCTTAAAAACCGGTAATAAAGCCTTACTCCAGAAGTCGGCGTCGTGTTTGTACAACATCGGAGGGATGCCATTGGGGCCTGGGGCACCCGTAGCTCTGCCCTTGGCTATTAGTCTCTTTATCTGTTTTACCGTAGGGACATAGCATTCCTCTTTAATGGAGGCTGATGAGGCCGAGTCTGCAGCCAGGTGGGTCCCCTGTTGATTGCACGGTTTGAGGTTGGCGGCCAGTTGGTCTTCCAGAGTGGAATTTTGCGTCGCTTCTTCCCTATTGATGTCTCCTCCATCCGTTCTCGCGTTACCCGTTTCCTTGTCCACTTCTTCGTCCTTTTGCCCATTGTTATTAAAATGGGAGGAAAGGTAATCTACCCAAACAGCCTCTGTTATGTTAGAGCTTATTCCCGGATGGTTTGGTCGCTCTATTCTGTGGATTGTTTGCCAAAACTTAGCGCTGTTTTTTCGTTTGGCATCGTGAAGTAACTTGGCCCATAATTCATCATTCTTTGATCTTATTTTCCACCACTTCTTTCTTTTTAGTAATGCCTTTGCTTTCCGGAGGGTTGTCTGCAAGTCCAAGTTCTGTGGGTTTTTATGAATCTGTCTCAATGTTTGGTTTATGGTAGTTTTAGTATCTTTGATTCCGGGCTACTTATCAGCCTAGTTAAGGCATCTTCCGATTGTCCTGTTCGCAAATTTCCCACCGAGAATTGTAGTGAAATTTTCCCATGCTTTTACTGTTGGAGCTGCTGATTCTTTTTCTAGGTTATATAGTGTTTTGGCGGAGGCTAATAATGCTTCAATGTTGTTAAGATTACACCTTATACGTTTAAGGTTTGAAATCGCTTCGATGTCAATGGGATTCCAAGCATCTAGTGCGACGGCCGGACTCGCGTTTAACAGCACTTCCTGCGGTAAGTGGTCGCTATGTTCATTGTCACCTATCCTAAAGGTTGCTATTTTGTTGAACATAGCTAATGTTGTGAACGTAAAATCTAGATAAGAAGAGGTTTTTGAAGAGTGGAATGTAGCAGCCGGTGGGTTATCCCCCGGGAAGCGGCCGTTCAGTGCTCTTAAGTTTAGGTGTTCAAGTTCCTGAAGCAGATGTTTTAAACATCTCGTTGGTTTATTAATTTTTGCTGAGCCCTGATTCAGTATCCCCCATACTGCTGTGAGATCTTGCACAGGGTCATCGTCTGGTCCCGACCCAAAAAGGTGTAAGTTTAAGTCTCCAGCCAGGATAACATGATCGTTATCTTGCTCGTCCATAATCCTTTTTATTTCTTTAGTCAACTCCTTTACCGCTTTTTGTTTGGGATGCACATAGGTGTTGATTATTATGATTTCTTGGGATACCTTGTTGAACTTGAGCGTTATCATCGCTGCCTGAACCGCGCCTGGTGTTGCGATTTTGGCCTCTATGGACAGGATTTTTCCTATTGTAGATATTGAGGCTAGGATCATTAACCCCCCCCGAACGGTGACCAAAAACAGATCCCTTTATGGCCGGAACAAAGTAGGAGGAGTACCCCTGGAGCTCAAAGGCCTTGTCTTCCCAGGTTTCCTGGAGGAGTATCATGTCAAATGACATTAAGTAGTTAACTACCTCATGATCTTCAATTTTTCTTGCCAGGCCGTTAATGTTCCAAATACACATTCTGATTTTCCCCTGCTCTACAGGGGCTTCCTGTGAGGTGCCGATCTCTTGTCAGTTTCGACGCTCTGCTGTTATTGTTCGTTTTATTTGCGGCCAGTTCTGCATTACCGATGTCGAAGCTGGAATTGGTGGCCCAAGGCTTGTATTCAGATTAAAGCCCTTTGTGCAGATAGTTAGAGCGCCAGGAGTGCTGCTCCTTGCTCCTCTTAATACTGAGGTGGTGGTTTTGATTGGCGCGTTAATGTGAACCTTTAGGAAAGGTGTTGGGTAGGGAGATTTTAATTCAGCTTCCAGCTTTATACCCCAGAGCTTTAACTTACTTTCTTCTTCCATGATTTTATTCGCTATCCCACTAGACTTCCATCTTGTTTTGGTCGCCTCCGGACACAGACGATTGTTACTTGGAAGGAATTCTATGGAAAGCAGATCTGATGATCTTATATTTTCTAGGCTCGTGATGGAATTTAAAAGTCGTAATACGTTCCCTCTGTTTAGTACATCTACTCTTCCCCGGGATTCATACTCAGGGGTGAAAATAATGGTGGCCGGTCCTTCTGTAATTCCTGCCTCCGTTTCCTGGGTAGAGATTGCCTCCTGAGGATGGGGCCTTGGTTGCAAAAGGTTATTCTGTCCCGCTCCTGGATTACCATGAGTGCGGGAGATTAGCAAGGGGTCAGTTGAAAGCTTGGTTTTTCCTGGTGAACAGCTTGATCTCGCGGCGCCCCCGACGGCTGTTGTACTAGGTCTCTGTATTCGGACAGTTGGACTTCATTTAAAAACGGCCTTGAGCTTTGTTCTTCTTTAATGTTAGTTAATTCTTGCTTTGGTGTTACTAGCTCTTTTCCTATTTAAGTTGACCCCTGTATGTTATCGCATTTTGAGATGTTCTGTCTTGGTAATCTTAGGGATGCCCCCATAGTCGCGACCGCCTTAATGTTAGGCCTTGCAGTGGAATGATCAATCCTATCTGACAAGGTGGAGATGGAGACGTGCCTGATTCCCTCGACTTCGGAGTCTGGTACCGAAGTTGCGTGAGGTTGATTTGTGGCGCTGAGGTCCAGGACTAGTGACTTCCTGTTTCGTCCCTTCCTTTTTTGTTTGCGGCGGGCTTTCCGAGGGGAGTGATTTTTTTTGGCAGGACTCTTTTGTGTTACCGTTGTTTCCGTTGCTTCACTGCCTTCGGGGAAGGGGAGTAAGTTGGTTGGTAACAAATCCATTTTTAGGAGTTCAGGTGGAGCTGTTCCTGGCCTACGTAAGCCGTCGGTGGAATAAGTGAGCACTGGGGCTTTGCCTTTTATATCTGATAGGAGGTTACCTAACATAGATGGCAATGTTATTAGCTTGTCAATTATTGGGGCACAGGTGCATTCAAGTTGGGGGGGATTGGCTTCCATGGACCGCTTCTTGTCCCCGCTTTATTAAGCTATTAAGTTCTGATAACTTTTTGTCAATCCCTGACGTAAAATCCGCCACGGTCTGAAGAACCGTAAGCTGTAAGTCCAATTTGTGCGATTGGTATTGAAGCGCTGTAGCTGAATATTGCATTGTGCTTAGCATTGTGGCCCAAATGGATTCTGTGTACAAGGCACCGCTGAGATTGCTTCTTTCTAACCGCAGTGTGTTAGTTGTTACAGGGGTCGTATGATTTAAGGCAGGTTTTAAATTATAAGAAGCAACAAGTTCCTCCCATTCCTGTGAGGCCAGGAAGGACATGTCCGGATTTGTTAAGTGAGAATCTTCATAAGGAGACATCATACGGCGCTCAGAAGGTTTGTTGTCCAGTGGGTAATTAAAAGCTACCCGGGCTGCCGGAGCGCCAGCTTGTAAGATTTGCATCTGAAGTGGGGAGCTGTTTTTTGGCTGCAAGAGGGAGACCATTCCCTTGTACTCTGCCGACTGGCTTAATTCCAAGGAAGAAACCCGAGGGTCCTTCGGGTCCACTCTTAATTCAGTTTCCGGTTGCTCCAGAGACTCTGGGATGCTTGTGTTTTGCTGATTTTTAGTGTCCGCTTTTTGGGTTTTTCCAGACTTTAGATAGCTTTTAGGACTGCCTTGCTCATTGGCAGCTATCGCCTGGGCTAGCTCACTATCGTCCCTGCCGGCTCCGACACCACCAACACCGATTTATATTTTTGGCCTCCCCATTTGCCCGGGTGTCTGTGGCTTATTTTAATATAGCCTGGTCTCCTACCGTAAGTGCGATCCCTTGATGGTTTTTAACTTTATGATGAGACAGGGATTCAGTAGATATAATGGGAGACTGATGAATTGGTTCAAACTTCCATGGCTGCAATGGCGTTTGCAGCCCTTTTACGTTCTCACTCTTAGAGTTAATTACTGTTCCGGGATCTTTCAGGAAGGAAAATTTTGTGTACATTTTTGGTTGAAGGGTGCAAGGGTTTTTCCTATGAGGTGCCCCCTCAATGCTTATGAGATCTTTTTCCACTTGAGTTCCTGGTGACTGCTTCAAGTCAGCTATCTGATGAGAAGTTGTTGTCGCCATTCTTCGAGCTTTACTGGCCCTTTCGCCATTGGTGGGAGAAATTATGGGGGTATTAGTGCTGGTGTCACCCATGACTGTATTACTTTTTGTACTTGTTTTATCGGAGGCTGACCCTAATCCGAGGGCACTTGAACCCTCTCTTGATTTAGGTTTTGGTCTTGTGGGGGGAGTCCTTACTCTGCCCGACCGCATGACTCCCTTATTAGTCTTTTATAATCTCCTTGTAGCCTGATTTACACGGTCCGCAAACAGGTGAACTTTTCAACCTGTAGCCACACTCTGCTTTAATGATGGTTCTTAACTGTATAAACTATATAAAGTTGCCAAAGATTGTCAAGCTCAGGTAGAATCAATTGTAGCAGTTATGATTACAGTTATGATTGTAGTTGTGGCTGTGGCTGTGGTTGTAACTATAGCTATGAGGGCTTTAGTTAATGTGGCCAGTTGTTGGCTAATAATACGCCGTGCAAAACTGAAAAGCTTGAAAGAATCGGTCGGACCGATTGGAATCAATTTAGGCCCAATTAGCACGAGGAGAGAAGGAAGGCAAGCGGCGGATGGCTATGGCGGTGGGCAGATAGCAGGGTGCAGGAGGCAGGAGGGAGCAGGAGGGGAAGAAGCCAGAGAGCAGGGCACACTGGGGAGCCGCAAGCTGCACCCAACCTAGTTGGGCCGCTTCCGCGGACTCACCTGGGCACTCACTCAGCGGCCGCCACTAACGGCGGTCGCGCTCTCACTCTCCTGCACTTAGCTGCTGCCACTGCAGTTGCCACTGTCTCCAGAGTCCGGGATTGCCTGGGAGTCCAGGAGTCAAAGTGCGCTCCCTGCAAACAGGCGAAGGACTCTAAGGCGCTCCTCGCCCCTTGCTTGCTGGGCTCTGCTCGAGCGGCTGAGCCCCTGCTCCGCTCCGCTCAACAGCTACTACTGCTCGGCGTCTCACGTGACTGCTGCTCGGCTCAGGGGTCAAGGAAAAGAGCTTTGCATACTGCTGCAAGACTTGCTTGCAATCGGTCTGCTGTTGGGCAGAGAGGGTGTCTGAAAAGACAACTCCATCTACTAACCCATCTTTTGGGCTGTATGAGAGGAGGTCAGGGAGAGGTTCACTCTCTGCCTCCTGATCCTCATCAGTCACCATCAGCATGGTGATGTCAGCCCTGTCATGGTAGAGTTTCGGACGGTTCACATGGATAACCCTTTTGGGTGTCCTGCTTGTGCCCAGGTCAACCAAGTAGGTGACCTCTCTCTTTTTCTCTAGGATAGGGTATGGGCCACTCCATCTGTTCTGGAGTGCCCTTGGTGCCACTGGCTCCAAAACCCACACCTTTTGCCCAGGTTGAAATTCAACCAGTGCAGCTTTTTGGTCATACCAGTGCTTCTGAAGCTCGTGGCTGGCCTCAAGATTTTTGGATGCCTTTTCCTTGTACTCAGCCATACTGGACCTTAGGCCAAGCACATAGTCCACAATATCTTGTTTGGGTTCTTGGAGAGGCTTCTCCCAACCCTCTTTTAAAAGACAGAGTGGTCCCCTCACAGGATGGCCAAACAGAAGTTCAAAGGGGGGGGAAACCCCTACTCCCTTCTGTGGCACCTCTCTGTAAGCGAAAAGCAGACATGGTAAGAGGACATCCCATCTCCTTTTGAGTTTTTCAGGGAGCCCCATAATCATGCCTTTCAATGTCTTGTTGAATCTCAACAAGGCCATTGGTTTGTGGATGGTAGGTTGTAGTAAACTTGTACTGCACTCCACACTCTTTCCACATGTGTTTTAGGTAAGCAGACATGAAGTTGGAACCTCTGTCTGAAACCACCTCCTTAGGAAACCCTACTCTTGTGAAGACACCAATGAGGGCCTTGGCTACTGCAGGAGCTGTAGTAGTCCTAAGGGGAATTGCCTCAGGGTACCTAGTGGCATGATCCACTACCACTAGAATGAATTTGTTCCCTGATGCTGTGGGAGGTTCAAGTGGACCCACTATGTCCACACCTACCCTTTCAAAGGGAACCCCCACCACAGGTAGTGGTATCAGGGGGGCCTTTGAGGGGCCACCTGTCTTGCCACTGGCCTGACAGGTGACACAGGAGCTGACAAACTCCTTTACTTTTTGGTGCATCTGGGGCCAGTAAAAGTGGCTAACTAGCCTTTCCCAAGTCTTGGTTTGGCCCAGATGTCCAGCTAGGGGAATGTCATGAGCTAAAGTTAGGAGAAACTCCCTGTACTTCTGAGGCACTCACACTCTCCTAGTGGCTCCAGCTTTGGGGTCTCTGGCCTCAGTGTACAGTAGTCCCTCTTCCCAATAAACTCTGTGGGTACCACTGACATCTCCTTTTTCCTGAGTAGCAGCTTGTTGCCTCAGGCTTTCAAGAGTTGGACAGTCCTGCTGTCCAAGGCTCAGCTCTTCCCTAGAGGGTCCCCCTGGGCCTAAGAGTTCAACCTGGTAAGGGTCAAGCTCCATGGGCTCAGTTCCCTCTGGGGTGTTCAAGTCCTCTCCCTGAGGAGAGGGGTCCTGATCCTTTTGATGTACAGAAGCTGGTTCCCCAGTCTTCTTACCTTTTCTCTTGGAAGGTTGGGCCATACTTTCAGGCTCCAACACTTCTTTTTCACCCTGTCTCTTGCTCTGTGCTCTTGTTTTTACACACACCAATTCAGGGATATCCAGCATTGCTGCATGGGTTTTCAGTTCAACCTCGGCCCATGCTGAGGTTTCCAGGTCATTGCCAAGCAGACATGCAGCTGGTAGCTTTGGAGAGACCACTACCTGTTTCAGGCCAGTAACCCCCCCCGTCTAATGTCACCATAGCCATTGCATGGTTAGTGGTAACACTGTCCGCATTGGTGACTAGGTAAGTTCTCCCAATCAAGTATTGCTCGGGGAAACCAGTGTGTCTCTCACCATAGTGACACTGGCACCTGTATCCCGCAGAGCTTCTATCCTAGTTCCATTAATCCAAGGGTATTGTAAGTACTTTTTTAAGTTGGGTGGCCACACAGCTACAGTGGCAAACTCAACTTCCCCTTCTGAAACTAGAACTGCTTCAGTGTGCAACCCGATTTGCTCTTGGCACACTGTTGATCCCATGTGGAGACTTGCTACCCCAGGAGTACCTGTAGTAGGACTAGGGGCCTTCTTGGTTGGGCAAGCAGCATCTCCAGTTAAGTGTCCCAACTTCTTACAGTTGTTACACCAGGCCTTTACAGGATCAAAGTTCTTTCCCCTGTACCTATTAATGGACTGGAAAGAGTTTTGGGACCCACCCCCCTGTGCAGGTTTTTGGGGCCCTTTAGAAGACTCAGGCTTTTTATCTTGGGGATTCTCACCACCTTTTCCCTGGGGAGGTTTTGTAACCCCTTTCTTTTGGTCACCCCCAGTGGTTGATTTTGTCACCCTTGTCTTGACCCAGTAGTCTGCCTTCTTTCCCAATTCTTGGGGAGAAATTAGACCTAGGTCTACCAAATGCGGATGTTACTTTTCATTAGTGCAGTTACTTAAATATGTTCTTTCATAAACGGATTGTAAAGTCCATTGAAATCATGCACATTGTGTCCAGTTAACCAACCATCTAGTGTTTTAACTGAGTTGTCTACAAAGTCAATCCAGGATTGGTTTTGGGTCTTGTGAGCCCCCCTGAATCTAATTCTATATTCCTCAGTTGTGAGTCCAAATCCCTCGATCAGAGTTCTCTTCATGAGGTCATAAGACCCAGCATCTGCCCCTGTAAGGGTCAGGAGTCTGTCTCTGCAGTTACCAGAGAACAGTTCCCAAAGGAGTGCCCCCCAGTGTGACTTCTTCACTTTTCTCATTCCACAAGCCCTCTCAAAGGCTGTGAACCATTTTGTGATATCATCACTCTCCGGGACAATCCCTTTGGGGATTTTAGGATCATATGATTGCTCTTTATCCTTATTAAGTAAATTGCTGCCACCATTGATGGGTGCTAGGCCCATCTCTGCTCTCTCTTTCTAGAGCCAGCAACCTGGTCTCTAGATCCAGTCTTTTGGTCAGCCTTACTAAAAGGCTGTCCTCCTCATTGAGGCTGTCCTCTATGTCCTCAGGAGTGCCTGACCCACCTGTGTGGGACCTAGGTACTGAGAGGTTGATTCTTGGCGTTAGGGCCACTGGGGCCCTTTTCTCCCTAAGCAGTGGAGGGGGTTGATCTACCAGGTCATCCTCTTCCACTCCTTCTCCATCTGACTGGTCTTCACCATTTTCAGATGGGTGGTCCTTAGCATATCAATCAATCAATCACAGAATTTGTAGAGTGCACTACTTACCCGCGAGGGTCTCAAGGCGCTGGGGAGAGGGAAGGGGGGGGGGGATGCTGCTACTGGTCGAACAGCCAGGTCTTGAGTAGCCGCCTGAAGGTCAGCAGGTCTTGGGTCTTTCGTAGGCTTAGTGGAAGGGTGTTCCAGGTCTTGGCGGCGAGGTGTGAGAAGGATCTGCCGCCGGTGGTTGTTCTTCGAATGCGGGGGACGGTGGCGAGGGAGAGGTCGGCGGAGCGGAGCTGGCGGTTGGGGATGTAGAAGAAGAGTAGTCTGTTGAGGTAGGCTGGGCCAGTTTTGTGGAGTGCCTTGTGTGCGTGGGTGAGGAGTTTGAAGGTGATCCTCCTGTCGACGGGGAGCCAGTGCAGGTTCCTCAAGTGGGGGTGATGTGGCTGTGGCGTGGTACGTCGAGGATCAGTCGTGCGGAGGCGTTTTGTATGCGTTGCAGTCGCTTGATGAGCTTGGCCGGGGCTCCCGCGAGAGGGCGTTCCCATAGTCCAGTCTGCTACTGACGAGGGCCTGGGTTACTGTTCTTCTTGTGTCTGTCGGGATCCACCTGTAGATCTTGCGAAGCATGTAGAGGGTGTTGAAGCAGGAGGAGGAGACTGCGTTGACTTGCTTGGTCATGGAGAGCGTTGAGTCGAGGATGACTCCCAGGTTGCGTGCGTGGTCGGTGGGTGTCGGGGCTGCTCCCAGCGTCGTTGGCCACCAGGAGTCGTCCCAGGCTGAGGGGTTGGAGCCGAGGATGAGGACCTCCGTTTTGTCCGTGTTCAGCTTTAGTCGGCTGATCTTCATCCAATCGGCGACGGCCTTCATTCTTTCATGGAGTTTGGCTTTGGCGGCGAGGGGGTCCTTTGGGAGGGAGAGGATCAGTTGAGTGTCGTCGGTGTAGGAGATAATGTTGAGGTCGTGTTGTCTGGCGATGCGTGCGAGCGGGGCCATGTAGATGTTGAACAGTGTTGGGCTGAGGGACCCAGCCAACAGCTCCTGGAGCTTTTGTTTGGTGGGATGGGGACCCATGGCTATGTTTTTAAGTTTACATAGTGACCTTACTTCCTTGAAAGACAAGTGAAGGTAAGGGGTGAGGTCGAGCTCCTCAACCAAGTTCTCTGTCATTGTGGTTATTTTCACTAACAGCTGGGTTCTTGTTTTGTGACATTGTTAAAAAAAAAAAACATTCTAACCCCTCTAACCCTAGCTAAAGTGACTTTTAATTTTCTAAAATTCTAAAGGGACTTAACCAAGGCCCTAACAAGACTTTTAGTAATTTTGCAAAAATGCCAATTTGAAAAAATCAGAATTCTAAAGACAATTTAAGAGTTCTGTCGTGTTATCAGGTGGTAACCAAGTATTCCAACAAATGCAAAGTTGTATATCCCACCGCTGATCCACCAATGTAGGAAGCTGGCTCTGTATATACTATACCAAAGTGAGGTATAGTGTGCACAGAGTCCAGTGGAACCCCAAAGGTAGGCAGAGGTAAAGTTAGCTAGCACATTACTCTCCATTTGTGGTAGTGTGGTCGAGCAGTAAGGCAGTGTCAGAGGACAGTGTTAAGCATTTGTTGTACACACTCAATCAGCAAATGAATTCACACACTCAAAGACTGAACTTCAGACCAATTGTTTTTGTATAAAAATATTCTTTTAGTTATTTTATTTACTAGAACCAAGCAAGCCTGGCACATGTAAGCAATAAATACTTTATGGTAGTAATGCAATTGAAATACAGTTTGAATGATAATTGTATATGCACTTTGGTTTGATTTACAGTATGGATGCAGAGAAATACAATACTTAGTAAATGCAGTACATAGACTTGAATAGGCTTTTTAGTAAAATAGCAGGTAAGTAACTTTTGAGATTACTAGGCTTACACAGAGCAGTATACCTAGATGCTACTCTGGGACATTTCCTGGAAACAGGTAACTAAAATCGTTTTTGTTAGATTATGCAATTTTAAAGAATTTCTTTAGGTTTTCAAACTCCACACTTAGAAACTTTTCACAGAAAAACAGTCAATGTTATCCTATGGAGGAAAATAGTGTTATCGGTTTTGAGGTAAGTATTTGGTAGTGGGAGTTGAGGTTCTTGGGGTAGACTCGAGGGTCCCCCAGGGTCAAGGATGCACTCTAGTTACACCCTCAGCCGCACTAGGGCGGCCGGGTGCAGAGTGCTGAGGCCCAATGTTATCCAATGGGGGATAGGGGACCTCCGGATTGGTGGCTGCTGGCAAGCTGGCCACTAGGTTGTGGGAGCAAAGCTCCTGGACTTTAGCTCAGGGCAAATGGGGAAACAAAGTAGCACCAAAGGTGCACCCTCAGCAGCACTAGGGCGGCCGGGTGCAGGGTGCTGTTTCGATGTCGGGCGCCCTGTTGGTTTCAATGGGAAACCTCCGGTTGGCAAAGGCACTGCAGGCTCAGGGACGAAGGTCTTCTGGGTGCGACCACCACTTCGAGAGGTAAGTTGGTAAGTTAGGGGTTGTTGAGGCACCGCCGGTTTGGGTACACAAGGCCGTGGGGCGTCTGGTGCAGGGGTGCCTTTTGGGGTCGGATCTTCTTACCAGCTCCTGGTCGCTGTTAGGGGGGGCCTTCTGGATTTAGGCTGCAGGCGTCGGCTGGAGGCTTGAGGCAGGTCAGGGGTCGCCGGGTCTTGGGTCAGGATCGCTGGGGTGACCTCCTCGTGGTGTTTGCCCACTCGAGCTCGGGCCGTGGACGGCGGGTGCAGAGTGGGGCGGATCCGCAGTGTCCGGCCGGAGCCAGTGGTTTCAGATTAACATATCCGGTGTTCACTGGAGACAAAGTCTTTGTGCTTGCAGGCAGGTCCTCCGGGGTTTTCGAGGTTGCTGGCTGCAGGACACACCGAGATTTCGCAGGAGCAGGTTCGAGGTGGAGACAGGCCGGTAGGGCTGGGGACAAGTCAGTGGGCATCTTCCTCTTGTTAGCTGCTGCACAGCTGTTCGGTCCATCTTCTTCTTCTTGTTGCAGTTTCTTCTTGTCTGAGGAAGCAAGGTTCAGGGGTGCCCCTAAATACTAGATTTAGGGGCGTTACAGGTAGGTAAAAGGCAGGGACCAATGGGTCCCTTCCCTGGGGTGGGTACACCCCCTATTATGCCACCCTCCAGTGGGAGGGGGGCATCAGCCTGTCCATGTTTGGCTGAGTCCCCCCATCTTCAAGATGGCGTGGACTGAGAGTTGTGCTTCACCTCGCCTCCCCCACCTGAGGGGTGGAGTTGGCAGAGGTGGGCACACCTCTCTTCCTCATGTGTTTTTCCCGCCGGTTCTCCTGCCCAAAGTGGGGGTCAGAACCAGTGGGGACCAGTTGCTGAGGGCAGCAAGTGGCCTGGGGAAGCTCACAGAGGCGGCAAGCCTTTGAAGCTTCCCCTTTGTGAACCCTGCCCATCCTGGGGGAGGAGGCTTGGCACCTCGTCCCAGGATGTGCATTGTTTCAGGCCCCAGAGAGCAGCAGGCTCTCGACCCAGGGGTCCAGAAACATGTCTGGTGGTGGCAGCTGAAAGCAGTGGTAGGTTAGTTTTCAGGGGGCATCTCTAAGATGCCCTCTGTGTGCATTTTTCATTAAATCCCACACTGGCATCAGTGTGGGTTTAATGTGCTGAGAAAGAAGTTTGATACCAGACTTCCCAGTTTTCAGTGTAGCCATTATGGTGCTGTGGAGTTCATAATGACAAACTCCCAGCACCATAAACTCTTAATGGCAGCACTGCACTTACAATGTCTAAGAATGGACTTAGACACTGTAGGGGTACAGGGCTCATGCACCTGTACCCTCATCACTGGTATAGTGCACCCAGCTAGAGGGGTGGCTGATCTATGCCAGGGCAGGGGGTTGTAGGCATGGCACACAGAGATGTGTGCCATGTCGACTCTTTACTTTGTTCTGCACCAAAACTGCCCAAACCGACGGTGCCTAACCAACCCCTAACTTCCCAACTTACATCTCGAAGTGGTGGTCGCATCCAGAAGACCTTTGTCCCCAAGCCTGAAATGTCTTTCCAAACCGGAGGTTCCCCATTGAAAACAACAGGGCATCCGATGTCGAAACAGCACTCTGCACCCGGCTGCCCTAGTGCCGCTGAGGGTGCACCTTTTGTGCTACTGTTTCCCCGTTTGCCCTGAGCTAATGTCCAGGAGCTTTGCTCCCACAACCCAGTGGCCTACTTGCCAGCAGCCACCAACTCGAGGCCCCCTATCCCCCATTGGATAACATTGGGCCTCAGCACTCTGCACCCAGCCGCCCTAGTGCCGCTCAGGGTGTAACTGGAGTGCATCCTTGACCCTGGGGGACCCTTGAGTCTACCCCCAGAACCTCAACTCCCACTACCAAATACTTACCTCAAAACCGATAACACTATTTTCCTCCATAGGATAACATTGACTGTTTTTCTGTGAAAAGTTTTTAAGTGTGGAGTTTGAGAAACTAAAATTGTTTAAAATTGCATAATCTAACAAAAACGATTTTACTTACCTGTTTTCAGGAAATGTCCCAGAGCAGTATCTAGGTATACTACTCTGCGTAAGCCTAGTAATCTCAAAAGTTACTTACCTGCTATTTTACTAAAAAGCCTATTCAAGTCTATGTACTGCATTTACTAAGTATTGCATTTCCCTGCATCCATACTGTAAATCAAACCAAAGTGCATATACAATTATCATTCAAACTGTATTTCAATTGCATTACTACTGTGAAGTATTTATTGCTTACCTGTGCCAGGCTTGCTTGGTTCTAGAAAATAAAATAACTAAAAGAATATTTTTATACAAAAACAATTGGTCTGAAGTTTAGTCTTTGAGTGTGTGAATTCATTTGCTGACTGAGTGTGTACAACAAATGCTTAACACTGTCCTCCGATACTGCCTTACTGCTCGACCACACTACCACAAATAGAGAGTAAGGTTCTATCTAACCTTACCTCTGCCTACCTTTGGTGTTCCACTGGACTCTGTGCACACTATACCTCAATTTGGTATAGTATATACAGAGCCAGCTTCCTACAACTAGCACAGCTGGGTAAGCTCACTAGGAAGAGGAGTATACTCCCACACCTGGATAAGCTCACTAGTAATTGGAGTATCCTACCACACCTGTATAAGCTCGCTAGGTTGGGGAGTATACTCTCACACCTGGATAAGCTCAATAGGAAGAGCAGTATACTAGCACACCTGGATAAGCTCTCTAGGAAGAGGAGTATACTACCACACCTGGATAAGTTCACTAGGAAGAGGAGTATACTACCACACCTGGATAAGTTCACTAGGAAGAGGAGTATACTACCACACCTGGATAAGTTCGCTAGGAAGAGGAGTTTACTAGCACACCTGGATAAGCTCGCTAGGAAGAGGAGTATACTACCACACCTGGATAAGCTCACTAGGAAGAGCAGTATACTAGCACACCTGGATAAGCTCACTAAGAAGGGGAGTATACTAGCACACCTGGATGAGCTCACTAGGAAGAGGAGTATACTAGCACACCTGGATGAGCTCGCTAGGAACAAGAGTATATTCCCACACCTGGATAAGCTCACTGGGAAGAGGAGTTTACTACCACACCTGGATAAGCTCACTAGGAAGAGCAGTATACTAGCACACCTGGATAAGCTCACTAAGAAGGGGAGTATACTAGCACACCTGGATGAGCTCACTAGGAAGAGGAGTATACTAGCACACCTGGATAAGCTCGCTAGGAACAAGAGTATATTCCCACACCTGGATAAGCTCGCTGGGAAGAGGAGTTTACTACCACACCTGGATAAGCTCACTAGGAAGAGCAGTATACTAGCACACCTGGATAAGCTCACTAAGAAGGGGAGTATACTAGCACACCTGGATGAGCTCACTAGGAAGAGGAGTATACTACCACACCTGGATAAGCTCAAGACATCACTTATTATGTTGCACAGAGAGGACAAACCAAAACTAAAATGTAGTGCCTGTAATTCCTTGACCTTTCATGGATTAACACATTTAAAATAAATGTGTGTTCCCTATGCTTGCATTGATGTGTATCCACTTCTTTCAAATAGATCAGTCTGTCCTTGCCACTTCTAATCCTTTAGATGCAGTCATCTTTATGTGAGCAGGCATGCCCAATCTTCCTGAAGGAAAAATGCAGGAAGCGGACTGGCCATCTGCAGCTGCTGCGAAAGAGGGATTGGATCAGCAAGAGTCATATGAAATGGACTTTAGCTACTTTAACATTTTGTTAGGAGGCCTTTTTCGCCCAACTCCTTTCAGGTCTGACCCTGTACAAAAATCCTGAATGTCCGCCCAGTAATCTAGCTTTGACTGCTGCGCCAAAAATGGCAGATTTATGCCATTGTTGATGCCACTCAGACCCAAGGGAAAATCTGTCATTGCCCTCTCACATAGGAAAACAAAGATTTCTGTAGAAGATCACTAACGATCTAGAGCAGTACCTGCTGCTCATAAGAGTACTGCTTCCACCACTCCTCATTGGGAAGCAGCAAAGGTGGAGCAAAGCACTTGTTTTGGACATCTGGGAAATGTAATTTAAGATCAACACATGAAATAGCTGAAGCATCATGACTACCACAAACCAGTCTTAGATGCAGATTGTAAGAGAAGTCCTCAGGCTCCTGTGCAGGTGGAAGGCTGATATTTCAATATGACAAATGGTTCTGAAGCAATGTCTAACACTGGGAAAGCCATTGATTATGCCCCTAGCTGCGGCTCGGTACAGGTTTATCAGTTGATGTTGTTTGGTGATTGTGATAACTTCAGAAGGAAATTTGAAACATTGACATGCTTTCCCGCCTCACTATAACGCCTTTAAATGTAGAGAGATCTCATTGCTCCTAGAAATGGGAAATGCTTAAGTTGCTTTAGAGAGAATTATTTGCCATTGGAGACGAGATATTACTTAAATGTTTGAAACCAAATTTATGATCTGAGTGTTTTTACTGCAGCGCTTTTCTTTTTTTAATTTAATTCTTCTTTTCTTTCTTGTTCAATGCTTTCCTTGTCTTCCCTCTCATATCTTTCTTATGTCACTCCTATATGGTTTAATGTTCTTTCTTTCTCCATTGCTCTAATTTGATCCAATCTAATCCTTGGATCACTCTTCACTTTGCCCCAATTCCTTTCGTGTCTGCCTCCTTTTTCTTTTTAACCCCTGAAATCCCTTGCCTTTCTCTTCCCTTTTGGCCTCTGCCTGTCCCTCCATTTCTCTCTTTCTGTTCTCTGCATTTACCCTTTCTCCTCTTGTGGTCGGTGTACACACCTCTTTGGCCCTTGGAATATCTGCGCATGCTTAATTTTTCCTACCATTGTGATCCGTACACACACATCATTTCCCCCTCCCATTGTTATTCACATATACACATCATTGTTGCTTCCTTTGTCATTTTCTGCATGCATTATTTTCCCTTTGCTTATATTCTGTACACACGGCCCCTTCCCTCTTGTTTCTTTTCCATACCCCTCTTTTCTGACCCTTGTGTTTTCTGTTCACACCTCTTTTCTACTCCACTTGTGATCTTTACACATACATCTTCCCTCTTGTGATCTTTGCATACATATTTCCCCTCCCCTTGTGATCTCTGTGTTTGTAATATTTGCACACCACTCTGTTCCTGTAATGTCTACCATGCACCTCTTGCTGTGACTGCACCTGCTCTTTCCATCGCCTCCACTGTCCTGTCCCTTCTACTGCCACCCTTCCTAGGATTATATAAGAGTCTGCAGCAGAGCTGCAGCGTTTCATATCAGGACCTGCTCACAGCTATGGACTATTGTGAGGAGCAGCTGCAGGAGATCAACATCACCAGCTTCCTGCAGACTCTCTGTGGGCACATCCGGTGCTTCCGTGAGAGCAATGACATGATCTCCTGTGACCTGGGCACAGGCCCATCTGACAGCATCCGCAGCATGAGCCAGGAGCCTAGCGATGATTCAGCCTCCAGGACGAGGGGGATCCTTCTATCTGAATCCAGGTATTCCACGCATATATTGAAAAGATTGTTGTGGTGGCACCAACTTTTTCTGACATTCAAGATGGGAAACATTGATGTTCTTAGATACAGGAAAGCTTATTAGAATGACAAGGCAAGGGCCTTTGAGAGGGTCTTAGAGGCAGCGTTGTATTCTAGAGAACCTTGCCACTATGCTAAAGGGAAGACTAACTCTGGCAAAGATGGTGGTGCTCCCATGCCAAATAGATTACTTTGTTAATTTGCCCGTACTGTTCCCAAACGGACTGTTTTAAAATGTAGATTTTCTTCTTCTGGCCTTAACATGGCATTCCGGCAGGCATTAGGTAAACTGAGACTGGCATCTGCTGATGGTGGTCTGGGTATACTGCACTTCGAAGTTTATTATCTAGCTACACAGCAGTTTGATTGCTTGACACGGTGCGAGCAGAGATACCTTTGGTAGTGAAATTGATGAATCTTTTAATTAATTTTAGAGGATCGACAAACTGCTTGCCACATTTGGTGAGAGTGCTTAGATATTCCTTGCTACTCTCCACGAGGGGTCACTCAAGGCATCTGACGTGTGGATGGAGAAAGGTATCGGGACAATGGGAGACTTCCATGACACCAGTAGTATTAGACTGTGCCAAGAATATATTAGAACTACTGGTCCCCGGAGGATAGTTTTTAATCTATGGTCACTAACTAGGGCACTGATACGGTTATGAGGGACACGACGGAGGGAACCGTCTGCATATAAAGGTCTGCAATTGTTGAATACATTAGGAGATGAATAACATTGGTAGGGAAATAGATGAAGTAGACTGGAGTCAAATATTGAGTTACATGGGCGAAGTTTCCGGAAATGCTTGTTTTATGCTCCGTCAGTTTACCATCATCACTCCGAAGAAGGTCAGCACTATTTATCCAGAGGCAGGCTCATCCTGCCTTTTGTGATGGTCATGGAGGTGGGATTTTATCATGGGGGCTGAGACTGCTGAGCTTTGAGGCATTTTGGTTCAAACTACTCATTCCTTAGCTGAAGCCGCTCAGAGGCCAGAACCCAGAGAACTGCTTATATTATCACCCCAGGTATAAGAAACCTAGCAGCAAATTCATAGATCTTACCTTATTGCAGGCAAGAAGGTAAATAGCATTGACCCTGGAAACAAGAGGGGGGTGGCCTCAGCTTGATAAGGTGGACATTAGATATGTTGATATGGGCTGAGCTAGAAAATATTATATTGTATGTTCAAGAGAATAAAGGAGTGAGATCCATACACAGCCCATGTCAGGGAGGAGATGCTAAATGCTGTGTGGCAAAAAATTGAGGGGGGGGGGGCCTCAGTCTCAACATCATAGGCCTTTGGAGGGTGAGAGGGGGTGGTGAGTGGTACAGCACATTTTCATGTCTCCAGGAGGTATTAGTGAAGTGGATCACCACCCTTAATACTGCTGGACCTTTCTGATGATGAAGGGTTTACACCTTGTTGGTGGTTGTGCTGTGGAAAGAACTGCTGCGGGAACTAACTGGAGTGCTCTGTTACTTCACATGAAAGGACTACTAACTTACCTCTGTACCATCTCCAACTGGAAGGATCTGGCAATAACTTTAACTTATACATTGTTTGAAGGCCGGACACAAGAACCTGGGACATCTATCGATACATTTTTTTAATTTTGCAGGTGATCCTATCCTTTTTGTTGGTGGCAAATATGGCACTGTTGTGTGGAGAGCCTGATGATGTCTTTAGTTAGGAGTTTTTTATGCCAACATTCATGACTCTTAGCACTTCCTTTTTTTAGACCCAAAAATCAATAAAATGTGTTTAAAAAAAAAAAAAGAATATGGATATATGGTGCAGCCCAAGGTTGTGAAAGGTGGCCTACTCATTGATTAAGTCGTGTTAACACCAAATAGTTTGTGGACCTTTTTATAAAACATTTTTGCAAAGATTTTTAGAATCAAAGTTGCTAATTTTGGACAATGCGAGCACAATATTTTCTTGTTTTAATTTAGCATGTGATGATTAGAACTTGTCTGATCTCTATCTGATAGTTTATAAGGGCTGTCAGCTCTTCATATACCGACATCGTCGGCTTCTAATAGCTGTGTACTTTGTAGAGCATGCTCGCTCTTGTAGCCCCAGAAAAGTAACCAAAGCCGTCTCGAGCCATGCCTCCTCCCTGGTTCCTCTGTTAGTCTTTAAGTTTAGCATAGATTTTGCGGGAATATATCCGATTCAGTAGGTTCTCTGGACTAAATATTAACTGGACCAAATTTGTAGTGGTACCACTGACTGAGTGCACACTCTCACATGAGCTTGAGTTCCCTCTTATATGGTTGACAGAACCGGTTAAATACCTGGGGATATGGGTTTACCGGGACCCAGAAGTAGTTATCCGTGAGAATTACGGGGCTGCTACCGCGGAGCTCGAACGGCATGTGGATAGGTGGGTGAAGCTCCCGCTGTCTCTACCGGATCGTATTGCTCTGATAAAGATGGTGGTGCTTCCTAAGTTTTTATATCTTTTTAGTAACATACCGATATCGCTTACCCAACACTTTTTTAAAACAATGCGCTCTCTGCTGCTTCGACTGACCTGGGGTGGTAAGCAGGCTCGTGTAAATTGGGAGACCCTCACTTTAGATTACAAGAACGGGAAAAAAAAAAAAAAAAAAAGATTACAAGAACAGGGGCTTTAGTGTGCCCGACATGTACTTGTACTACCTCTGCTCACACGCACAGTGCGCGCACTATTGGTTCAGCCCTCATGATTTTATCCCGCACGGAGCGGTGGAACATGGGGATGCGCATCCTTTCCCGTTATGCTCCATATTAACACACGCGCGCAGGACCACACCCCGTAACGAAATTAACACTATCAACACGACGATTGCAGCCTGGCAGGCACTGGGCCGCGAGGCTGGGAAGCTACCACTGTATTCCCCGTTGTTGCTGCTCAATTATCACTCAGACATATCGGTTACGCATGAGGCAGGCGCCATGCGCACACTGGCCCTGGTAGGGATCGATAGAATGCAGGACCTATATCCCAACGGCACGTTTCTGACGGTTGATGACATTAGCTACATACAGAACAAGACACCACTGTTTATTTTTTTGTTTCACAGGCTGAAAAAAGCGATGCAGGCCCACTTTCCCACATTTCCTGCGGAACCACAGACGACGCAGGCCTTCCATACATTGCTTATAAGCCCCACCCGACGCAGGCTTGTCACCAAGCTCTATCAAGCTGCTAAGGAAGATAGGATTCCCCCACACAATAAGAGCTTGGAGAGATGGAATGCGCACTTAGATCCACAGCTCACACAGAAGGAATGGGAACACTGCTGCCAACTGACTGGTGCCCTGACCTCCAATGGAAACCTGCGTATCATTCACTTTAAATATCTTCATCAGATCTATTACACACCGCACAAATTGTTCAAATATGGGCTCCGAGATTCTGATGCCTGTAAACGCTGTGGGGCTTTGGGAGCGGACTTCTGGCACCTAGCCTGGGCATGCAGGCGCGTGCTGGCGTTCTGGACTGATGTGATTGATAAATTGTCTAAAATACTCAATGTTGATGTGCAGTGCTCCCCGCAGGTGTGTTTATTGGGCCTGGTGCCTTCTTTGAAGGGCGCCACAGGCAAACTGGCGAGGGTGGCTCTGCTTATTGCCAAAAGACGAGTGGCAATGACATGGGAGAGCACGATGAGCCCTTCATCTAAACAGTGGCTCAGAGATCTGGTATATTGTAGAGAAAATCTAATACTCTATGCGGAGCAACTCCCTACTTCCTCTAGGCCTAACGATATCTGGGAACCCCTGTTGATATATTTGCGTTCCATTGCGCACAATGATGCCCCCGACAACACCTCACCGTAAGCATGACTTATGTGACCATATGTGCAAGAAAATCTATGTAATTGTACTGATCAGATTTGTATCTTCCATTGTATGAGTACACTACAGCCACGGGTTGTTGTTTGTTTATTCATAGTATTGTACTCTTTGATGTTATCTCTGTAACTACAATGATTCAATAAAAATCAATATAAAAAAAATAAAAAAGTTTAGCATAGATTTGTTTGTGTCTCTGAAACACGGGTTAATTAGCTCGGTTCATCCGAGCAACAACATGTCAAGCTAAGCTATGCAACTTCGGAATCTACAAATTATTATCAACCAGTTACTATTGTTATATCCCAAAAATGGTAATGTTTTTTGTAGTTTCATAAAGGTTAAACTGTTGCTTTGTTTCAGTGTGGATGAAATCAGAAGCCACTTGTGTTTCTTTTGGATTTATGTATGTGTGATGTTTTCTGTGGTAGACTCTTAAGAGCGATTTTCTTACACTTCAAGCATAGAGATGGGAATACTTTTGGTTACATATACCGAATCCTGCAGCATTTACTGAAGTTAAGGAATATTTATTGGCATAAGGTTGGTTTCTGATATATGTAGCTGATGTGATAACATAATGTGTAGGGTTTGTTGGTAACAAAGGGGATGGGTTATACAATTGTCAGTCGAAGTGGAGGAAGGAAAACATTGTGAACGTTGTTGGGCTGAAGTCTGGCTCTTAGATCTTACTTTGTCCCTGCAAATCAGATATAACTTCCTGGTTTGATATAATCTTAATCCTGAGGGCCATTGAAAGCCTAATTTCATACTGTTTTAGTTCTTTGGAGGTTTGTTTGGCTTGCCATTAGTTCAGTCAACTCTTTTTGACTAGGTCTTCTCAATTCAGTTGCTGGCTTGGTTAACTCGGCTCCTAGTTTTTCTGTCCTTTGCTTGCTTGACTAGGCCCTTATTTCTCTCTTTTCTTTTAAATGTTTTTTTTCATTCAACCCTTGCCTCTTAGAACAGCTGTCGGACCTTAGATCTTTGGTTCTCAGTTTGATGGTAGGATTGTTTGACCAGCTCCTTATTAGACAGTTTAGTTATATAACATTTTAAGACATTCCAATGTTTCCTAGCGATCAGAAAAGATAGTTGTGCACTTGAGGCACTGAGAAAATTCTAGAATTTCAGACCTGTGCTTCTGTGGATCTGGATCTGTTGGCTGATCATAAGCCTCTCATGTCTGTAGTGGGGGAGGCAGTTTCTAGACTTGTGCAAAACTTTGAGCAGAAAAACTTAAACCTCTATTGTCTGAGTGAAGGATATGTGTTTTCCCATTGTTTAATCTTTTGTACATCCAAATATTATTATCTCAACTAATGTTGAGTGGGTCTTTGAACACATTTGGCTAAAAAATCGCAAATGTGTATTGAGCCTGTTGGCGTCTTCTCAGGATTGGTATTTTGCATTAGATCCTCTGATGTTGAAGGTTCTGATAAGACAAGCAGCGAAGAACAATCTTAATTTGTTGGTTTTCAGTCATCAGAGTAAAATCAATCTCTAGGAAGTAAGGGTATGTTTCAGTCCTGCATTCCTTTCTATGCACAGTTTATTACACTTGTTGGTGAGTTTGCAGAATTAACCTTTTCAGCCGTTGTAAAATGTGTAGCCTTATTTTCTGCCTCTATTTTTGAGTTTTTGTTTTACTATTCTTGAGCGTATCTACTTTTTGTTGCTCTGTCTTGTTGTTTTGACCTTTTTTAATTATTGAGCTAACTTGCTTGAGATTTTTGAACAAATATGTTTCTCTGGCTTTGCCATGGGTTTAAGCAGAACATTGCAGCCTTGTATGAACAATGCTTGTGTTGTCCTATCAGACCACACATCATAGTATGACATGTAAGAGGCTTGTACAAAAGATATGTAAACTGAAATAAGTACTTTGCTCTTAGAAATGTCTGTCTCATCATTTCTCATTTTATCTCTGATGTGGACATAGTTATGCTCCCACTGGTTTTAAAAGATAACCCCCTTGTTACCACTGGAATGTCCCCGTAATAGTGTACAGTCATGTCCCATGCCCTGTGTCCAACTGTATCGGATGTCCTGGTGTTTGGATTTACTCTAACCTAGCAAGTGCAAAGTCCTAGGCCTGCCTTGGATATGAGACTGGCCCTGGACTTGGACCTGGAGGGACGCACCTGGCGAGCCATTAGTAGTGACAAAGAAGTACTGTCCCTGTCACAGCTTCATGCGTGTAGCACGGTGGTGGCAGCATACCATCTTTTGAAATTATCCTTGTGTGATCAGGCCTTTTTACCTGTGTCGCAAGAGCGGCAGCCTACTGGCCCCTTAGCTTAAATTTATACTGTTAACCCTGAACCAAGAATCCTAGCGCTGCATTCCAGAGGATGAATGAGTGTTGTGTGTGAAAAGCGTGTGACATACTGTTTGATTGAATGAGTAAACCACAGTGACGCATGCCTATGGGATCCATTTAGCATGTTCGGGTGCACAAGGTTGAGGTGAAGTTACTTTCCCAGACAGCGGATTTGTATTTCTGGCTTTCCTGAGACTGGAGGGAGGGATCCCAGGCCCTGGAATGGGGAAAGAGGTGCCAGCCATCCCATCAGATTCGATTAGGCCGTTTTTGATACAGAGGGCTGCTCATTTGTTTTTCCGAAACTGCCATTTGGTGGCTGGTAGGTGTGAAGGGTGGGGTCTCAGTTCCTGAGTGTGATTGGATCTTTTAAAAGTGGGTCAGCCATTTGTCTGTCTTCCTGATCACTGTCAAGTGAGACTGTTGATTGTCAGGTGCAGGCTGCTCTCACATCTGTTGTGGGTGCTGCAGCTTGGAGACAACCCTGCTGTGAAGAGTATCCCTCAAGAGAAAGGCTGAGTGTGAAACACAGCCTGAGAAGGACACACAAAGAACTCCAACCCACACCGGTTCTGAAAGGGCAGACGGCGTCTCTTTATGAGAATGGGAACTGTGGACCCACTTGCTGTTCCAGGTACAAGTTCCCTTTGACCAAGAGGGTGGTGCTCCACAGAGTACCCCCGAGGACTGCTGTGCAACTGGAGTTGATGTCTGCCTGATAACCATCTTCTCAGAGGTGAGAGTACATAACCTTGAGTCTGATCTGGCAGAAGAACTGCCTTAAGAGTCCTGCCTGAGCGAGAGGCAAGGAGTGTGCCTACCCAACAGGAGGAGCTGACTTAGTATGGACAGAAGCGGTTCACCCTGGTGCTGTGGTCCATCCACCAGCGAATCACAACTTGTGTAACTGGCATGCTCTAGCCTGAAGCTGGTCACTGAACTCATCGGAAGAACCACAGCACTTCCGAAGCATGCCTTAGTGGTCTCTTCTGTCACCCCTGTTCTCAGTTGTGGCACTTGATCAAGTGTGCACGATCGGTCCTGACTGAGGAAGGGATTGACGCTGTCATGCTGTCCCTGCGGTGTGCCATGGTCGGTGCGACCATGGCATCAACTGACCCATGCCCGAGTGGTTCCAGCTGCACAAGAAAAGAATATTGCAAACCCATTGTGCCCAATCCCCGGGTACCTCGCTGACCTGCCCGAGTGGCTAGCCCAGCACTGACTGGCCCATAGTGCGCCAGATAGTAAGGCTGCTGCCTTGAGGCACCTGTGTGTATGATATAAACCCTGACCTCCTTCGTTTTGTCAGCACTGGGCACCCACAAACTGCTCATCTGTCAAAGCAGAGAGAATGACTTGCTTTTCAATGCTACAAAGAAAAAAACGCTGTAAAAATGTACATACCAGTTTGCAATGAGAAAAAACACATTTTATCGAAAGGTAATCAATTTAACATCTAACTAAGGTTCCAGTTTTCAGAAGCATCTTCAATGTGTTTTAGTCCTGAATTAAAACATTTTATGGCATGAAACATTTTAATTATTGTTACATTTAGATCCATAGCATGCCCTGCTCCATTTCCTCTCTTCAGGCGTGGTGTTTCCTCTCATATTTGATGCATAGGAGGATCTTCTGTGATCGATTTGCCTGAGGGAATCTATAATTGTCCCTACCCATTACCCATCATTGTTTGTCCAGTGCTTGTAATCTCTATGGTTAGCAGCACAGTCTGCCCCATGGTAGGACCAGAGCCCATTTGAGAGTTAGGGCCAGCTGGTCGGTGGACCATCTTCATAACCATCGTTGGAAAGGAGTATTGGCTTTCAACGGGTGGTGGGATAATTCTATCTCTCTTGTTTTTGGCGTCATGCATGCTCATTCCCTGCCCTTTAGGATCCATGCTAGTGGACTTCAATGTTTGATGTTGCATTTTTCCTACTCTCTATAGTGCAAGAGTTCTACTTCATTAATTCGATCTTCCTCTTCTTTCCTTGGTTGAAATTCTCTAGGCTAACAAGCTTATGATTTTCCAGTTTGCCGAATGCCTGACCTCTGCCTGCTGTCTCATAAAATATCACCACAAGTAGAATGTCTTGTTTACTTGCTTCCATGTCAACTCGATTTTATCTCTGCTCATGCTGGTGCTTTTCCATTTTATTAAGATCCTTTTACGAAGAACAATACCCAAACTCAAGGACAGGTGATTGTAGTCATTAGGAGAGGACCTTCATTGCACTTTTCCAATGATTTTTACTCTGGAGGTTTTAACACACATTCTAGAAAACATTTCTCTTCAGCCTCTCTCTCTCGCCTGAAGCAAGTTTAGACAAAAATCCTACTTGTTTAACTGCGACCATAAAGTCTTCGCTCAGAGGGCGGGGTAGAACCGTAGAACACTAACCTGCACATGTCACAAAGCGCTTGGATTTATAGTTTCAGTTCAGTAACTTATTACTTTCTGAACTTCCTAACTGAAACACGGATACACACTTTGTTTGCAAACATTGTACCATAATTAGTGAGAGCTCTGTTGGGCTTCGTATTAGATTTTGGTTTTGAACCACAGCTTTGCCTCTGATTTACGATACCTAATCTGTAATTATTTGTAATTATTTTGTATTTCTTTGTGGGTGCATGCATATACAAATCCTTAACCATACCCCTACCCAGTGGTTTGTTAAGTGAAGCTACCAGGTGTGGAAACAGACTCCCTCACCTTGGTATTTGATTACATGAAGACCTTTCTTATATTAATTATTACATTGATTTATTGTATTCGGTTGTCTAGTGTTGAGCTGGAAGATTTCAGTGAGCAGGAATTCCTCTTCTCGTCTCATGCTACGTCTCCGCTAATGTCTACAAGAGACCAGAAATCTAATGATCCCGGGAATGCTGAGTTCTCGTTGTCTCTGCTGGAGTCCAGTCAGCCTTGTGAAGTTTCTCCTAACCTCCACAAAATAATCCAGGTGCGTACACACAGTAATAGTCATGCTCTACTGTGCTTTATCTATTTTTTCTCGATTCTTTCTCTGTGTTGCTTTGTTCTGAATGCAACAAGTCATTGTGTTGGGCCGCGTTGTCAGTGAGAGCTGGTAGGCAGGGATTTCCAACTAAAAGAACACATTTTATCTGAGGGCCATTATTTTTGACAATAGTTATAGCTAATAATGCCAGTTACAACCCACAGTCTCTGCTGGCTAGATTCATGTTCAGGATAAATCGTCTGGAAAACTTTCAGTTCCAGAAACACAGACTTGGACATTGCATGAGGTCATACGCTTTGTGTAATTTAGGGCATTGCCAGGGGTCAAAATAGCAACCACTAAGCCTCCGTTAGCAACCCCTGGGCTAGCTCTTATAACTTCTGAGACTCTACTTTCAAATGAGCCATATCATGGGGCTCTTGCTCAACAAGGACCGTCTTGCCATCCTCTCGCTAGATAGAAACCGTTCAGTGTGAGAACGCTCTACATGCTAAGGTACACCTAGAATCCGCGTTATTGATAAAGATTTCTGGAGGTCCATCAACAGCTGGAGGCCCACTTGTTCTCAAGTAAGGGACCCTCACCAGATGCCTTCCGTAAAATCATTTCAGTTTTCCAGACCAGTCCTCGGAAACGTGTATCTTTTTAAACGGAGTTTACTTTATTATTTAAAAACTAAATCTACACCCAGTAAAAAGCGAAGAAAATCTATTAAAAAAAGGTGTTGTAAAGTGCCAGTATTGCTCCTTTTGACTGCCTACCAACATTGAAGCAAAACCTGTGTAAGATTCAACATCCCCCACCCCCTTGCAATGGATTGCTTTGTGGTCTTTGAAAAAGTGATTCACTCTTATAGGTGATCCTTTAAAAAATTTGTGTAGTACATCGTGGAAGGGAGGAATACATTAATCAGTAACCGATTTGGGATTGCAAGAGCAGATAAAACATACAATCATGAGTGAGCGTGATGGGGGTAAGTGAGCATACGAGCCAAAAAAGCATCAGTGAGTAAGATGAAACTAGAAGACCTCAATAGCCACTTGATCTATAGTAGCATTGATTTGAGGAGGGGGTACAAGAGCACACAGGACACATAATCATTAGTGAGGAGAATGGGAGAACAAGCGCGCATGGGTTGCATTAAGATTTATAAGTAGGATAATGGGTATCTGGGTCACCGCTATCAACAGATTATTCTATCTACAAATGGCCAGTTTTGCACTTTGGGCTGTGAAGTTAGGTAACCCTGGGCATGTGCTAATGAATGCTAGCCCTGGTCCAGCTCCATTAGTCTCCTATGCTAACTTTGAGAACAGTTGGGCCTATAACTGCTTTTCCACGGACTTTGCCCAGTGACCAGATTGCCAGTATGACACCAAGACTTTTTAGCTTTGGGAATGAGCCACTTAATATTCTAAAGGCATCGTCTTGGGTTTGAGTTGTGTTAGTTTCTTTTAGGTTGTGGATTTTTAGCTGACTTCACTTTTTGGGTCTGTTTTGTGAATTCTCTGCTAACTGGCCTAAGACTCCATGAGTTTTATGCTTGCATTCATGTCTGCTGGTGAGAAGTTTCTGCAAAGTGCAGATGCATCATATATTTGATGCATTCTAGCACTTTTGCTCAATTGTCTGGAATTGGTTACCTGGCCCATTGTTACACTTGAGCCTTGTAAATTCCGTATGTTAGCTGAGGGCACTCAACCTTTACCCAAGGCATAACAATGGCCATATGTTACTGTTATGCTTGTGGTCCTATCTCGGCCACTGCAGGTTTTTAGTGATGGTGTTTAATTTAACTTTCCGATGTGTAAATAAAAGTCCTAATCTAAGATACACCTGCGACTGGCCATTGAGTTTGTGTAATCTTTATTGATAGATCCATCATGGATAATCAGATCAGTATCCAAGAGTTATAATAGCATAGAAGTAATGTTGTGTTACATGCCACTGAATGTCATTCAGGCAGAGAAGGCAGGACACAATGTGGAGCAAAACCAGCTCGGACAAGTCAATGAGGTAGTATATCGCACAATATTGTATGAAGGAGAAATCTACTTACAGTTTGAAGAAGGTGATGGTTGGGGAGCACTAAACCTATTTAGAAACCATCCAAGAAAAAACAGGAGGGAGTCACCCACGAACAGTGCAGGCTGGTGCGTGGGGCCCCTCAACTAGTGTAGGAAGATATCCCAAAAGTCTTAAAAGGGTTGTGATTGGTCATTCAGTCTGTAAATCAGGTGTTCATGTGCTGCAGTCATCGCCATATAGTCCGTCCAGTCCTCAATGGTGGGAGCCTTGGGTTTCACCCAGTTCCGGTGTATACAAGTCTTTGCTACTGCCAAGTTAGTGTCCATCCATCTTTTCTCATGCCTGGTGATGTCAGGAATTTATTGAGTATCATGCAGCATGGCAAGGACTGCAGAATTGGCATAATCGATCCCATGAGTGTCCGTAAGAACTCTCCATATCTGGGTCCAGTAGGACAGAAGTGCAGGACATGACCAGAGGACATGCAGAATATCAGAATTTGATTAGACACACCTCCAGCATTTGGGTGTATTGGTCAGTTTTGCCTTGAAAAGTTTGTCCTCAGTCCAGTGCCAATTTCAGAGGATTTTAAAATAGCAGAATTTCATTTGGGCTTCCTGAAGACCCCTATCGTACTCCGCCATGAGTTGCGTCCAGTCAGATGGGTAATACGGCGATGATATGCAACTCATTCTCTCCGTCACGGACAACACACCCAGTACCCGGATCAAGTTCAATGCCTTCATGACTGAAATCACCTTCCAGATGAAGACCAACTGTCTAGAGCTGAACTACGACAAGAGCGAAATTGTGATCTTCGGGAAGAGCACATAACTATGCTACTCCACCAAGGGCCGTACTATACAAAGTGCCCCGGAGTTTTAGCGGGCGTTTGCATCCACTTCGCGTGCCTCCAGGGCATTTTGGTATTACAGAAGGGGCTGCAAACACTTGTGCAGCCCCTTTTGTAATAGAGATAGCGCTGGCGCATGAAAGTGATCCAATCTAGTGAGCGAAAGTGGGCTAAAGCCACAAGATGCAAACTTCAGACCATTTGTGATCACCTGAACGTGGAAATAGAGCCGAAGACATTGCAAATCAACGTAACAAAGAGTGCACTTAGAATGCAGGGTAAAGAATTGTCACGAGCAGTAGACAGAGAGTATTTGAGTATGAAAGACTCTGTAAAATTTACAGCTGGGAGAAAGATATAAGCTATCCCTAGACACATTACCGAATCGTTGGTTAAGAATGGATGTATTAAGGATTAGAATCGTTATTAATCCGGCCGTAATAAATAGTGCAATAAAATCTGGCCTAATTCAACAAGATGGCAATTGTATGTGTAATATAGGGATGAAATGTAATATTTTACATATTTTATTGGACTGCCGGAAATTTTTATATTTACGTAAATTAATACTTCGTCCGATCTTTTTAAAGTATGATGTTAGGGCGCGTTCACAAGCATGGGAGCTTCTCGCTGATATGGAACATTTAGATATCGCGATAGCCATTGGGAAATTTATGCAGGGTGTCTATAGGTTCCCTGGTCCAATAGAGGCTTAAGAGAAGCGAGGTGCCTTGCAATCTAAAATGAAATTAGTGGTTTTAAAATTGGTAGGAATTAAGTATTAAGTTTTAAGGATATTATGGGTTTTATTGTTTAAGAAAATGACTTTGTAATGTGTAGACTTTTTTTAAATGATAATGTATGTGTTATGGTTTAAAAACAGATGGTTTAAATAAACTTTATTTTTGACTTGAGATCATGTCATTATCCAAACATTATGCATATTTGATAGATACTTCTAGCCACTGATTTCTTCCCTTTGAATATCTCCAGGCGTCAGACTGCTTCCAGAAGATTTTCAAGCAGTACCCCTGGGCCAGTAGGTGGGGTAGTTTGGTTCCGTGTCGTCGTCTGCGCTGGAAGTGAAGTGCACGGTACCTATATAGGCACCACCTCGGCGCACTGGTGTCAGTTCTTTCCTTGCCAGATTGTGCTGATCCGGATTGAGCTACCCCTCATCCATTTTTTCACTAGCCTTTTTCGACTTTTTGTCAACCTTTGTTCGGAGATTCTTCTCCTGGTGTGAGAATGTCACGCAAGAAACCGGCTGGTTTCAAACCATGTGGGACCTGTCACAGGCAAATGTCGGTGACAGGCCCCCACTTGGTGTGTTTGTGGTGCCTGGAGCCGGGACACAACTCCAAGGCTTGTGAGGACTGCCGCTTCATGCACCCGAAGGTGCTGAGGGAGCGGTCTCTCAAACTCCTTGCTGCCATAAGTCGGTTGGCTCCGCGACACCCAAGGTCCCGTTCGCAGAGCCCGTCCTGACGTTCCTTGTCGCACTCAAAGTCAATGGGAAAGTCCCACAAACACTCAGGTCTCATGGAATGGGGGGGCCACTGGAACCACACTGGCGGGTTCGCCTTCGGTGCCAATCTCGCCCCATAATCCCCATAATCCCTCGTCGGATCTGGAGCGGAGCCGCCGGCAAGACCAAGACCTTCCTCAGCGCCCACTCTAGGCGGCGCCATCCCGATCGTCAGACCCGACTCAGACATGGAGCCGGGTGGGTGTCGTCCGACACTGACTGAGGACATCCTCCCCATGGGGAAGCCAGTGCCTTATTTAATGGATAGGCCTGGAAAGGGTGACGTTTGGGACGGATTTATGGACCCTTATGAAGAGGACCGAGTTGAGGACAATTGGTATGAGGAACTCTGTGTGGTCAATGGATTAGACACCTCACCTGACACTGGCCTGGTTTTCCCTCCTACTGTGGCTACGGAGAAGGGGGCCTCTTTTGCTGTCGTGGTGCGCAGGGCAGCTGAGGTCCTAGACCTTAATCTACCCTTGGTGCCAGTCAAAACTAACGTTTTAACAAAAGTGCCTCAGCCGAGAGTTTCCCCCCTCAGAACCCTTACTCCCATTTAATGAAGCCCTTACAGACGTCCTACTTGGGGCCTGGTCCAAGCCCTGTACAGGGGCTCCTGTAAATAGGACATTTTCCCCCCGCCATCGCCATGCTCCTGGGGATACCAGTTTCCTTACCCAGCACGCCACCCCAGAGAGCTTGGTGGTCCAAGCCTCATCATTCCGCATTCACCCTGGTGCGTTCCCTCCCACTCCACTGGATAGGGAATCCAAGAGGCTGGACACCTTTGGTAAGAGAATGTTCTCTTCCACCAGCCTAGCACTGCAGTCGGTGAACACCGCATGCCTATTGGTGAGTTATTCCCATACACTATGTGATTTGGTTGTGCAAGTGCTGTCAGTGGTCCCGGAGGAGGTCAGGCTTACTCTCTGTGGCAGTTGCTAACAGCAAAGATGTCCATCAGATGTGGACTTGACACGTCCGATTTGCTAGGCACAGCGGTTTTATCATTGATGGACCTGCAGCCTCAAGCCTGGCTGAGAACGTCTGAATTTTCAGGGTATGTCCAGGCTTTCCTCATGAACATGCCCTTTGATGGCTCTAGTCTATTTGGAGACGAGGCGGATTCAGCACTGGAGCGCTTCATGGACAGTAGAGCTATGGTCAGGACCTTGGGTTTGTCTATTGCCCCTCATCAACCCCAATCTGCCTCCCGCCCCTATCGTGGCAATGGAAGGGGTCTCCAGCTGTGCCCATACCTTCTCAGCCACCATGGCCAGCAGGCTTCCCAGCCTTTTGTGGCTGAGAGCGTGGCTCCCACAGACCACGTTGGTCTGTTGGTCACCTGCCAGCCGCTGCCTCCAAGCCTCTTTAGTCCGCCCTCAGATCATCATATGCACCCAGTGAGAGGCAGGATACGCCATCACCTCCCCACTGGCAGTCAGTAACATCAGACCATTGGGAACTGCAGATAGTCCAAAGGGGCTACTCCCTCCCCTTTGTGACACCCCTCCACCCATCCCACCCATTTACGACCGGCTGATGGAGGACTATCTTTCCTTGCTCCGTCAAGTAGTGCAGGCTCTCTTGACCAAGGGAGCCATAGACAGGGTGTCTGCATCAGAAGTAGGTTGTGGTTGTTATTCCCACTAGCATCTGGGGCCAAAGAAGGATGGAGGACTTCATCCTATCGTAGATCTGTTCCTTCTCAACCTCTTCTTGAAGAAGGAGAAATTAAAAATGCTTACTCCTGCCTACGTTTTTTTTGGCCTGAATCCTGGTAGCGTTGGACTTGCAGGACGCTTATTTCTACATCCCCGTCCTGCTTTGGACCACAAGCACTTTCAGTTTGCTGTGCTCCCCTTCTGCCTTACCAGATCCTCTCGGTGTTCACCAAGGTGAAGGCGGTGGTCGCAGCTCATCTGCAGAGGTTAGGGATTTCAGTCTTCCCCTACCTCGACAACTGTTTGTTGAAGGCTGGCTCACCCCAGGCAGTCGTCTCCCATCTTCTGACTACGGCAAACCTTCTGCACTCGCCGGGGTTCACTATCAACATGCCGAAGTCACACCTGACTCCCTCTTAGATGCTCACTTTCATCGGAGCTGTTCTGGACACAGTGCAGTTTCGGGCCTATCCTCCCGAGCGGCGAGTCCCGGATATTCAGGCTATGATACCGATGTTTCAACCTCTATTTTGGATTTCTGTGAGACTGACTCTGAGGCTATTGGGCCTCATGGCTTCCTGCATCCTTCTGGTGACACATGCCCGTTGGCATATGCGGGCTCTGCAGTGAGACCTGAAGGCCCAGTGGGTGCAGCATCAGGGGAATCCCTCCGGCATTGTCCATATCTCGGATGAAACTGCAAAGGACCTGCAGAGGTGGCTAACGAGCTGCGATTAGGTCAGTGGCAAATCCCTCTCTCTTCCCCAGCTGGAGTTGACTGTAGTGACAGATGCGTCACTTCAGGGCTGGGGCGGCCATCTGGGAGAGGTGGAGATCAGAGGATGTTGGTCTCCGGCGGAGTCCAATCTTCACATACACCTGTTGAAGTTTTGGGCGATCCACTTGGCATTATAAGCCTTTATTCCTTCGATCAAGGGAAGGCTGGTGCAGGTGTTAACAGACAACACCACCGCCATGTGGTTCTGCAACAAATAGGTCAGGGTGAGGTCGTGGGCCCTGTGTCAAGAGGGTTTGCATCTCTTGACATGGCTGGAACGTCAGGGCATTTCTCTGGTGGTTCAGCACCTGGCGGGTTCTGTGAGCGCCAGGGCAGATAAATTCAGCTGACTATGCCTAGCGGAATACGAATGGTGTCACCATCCGGAGGTGGTCCAAGGTCTCTTTCAGCAGTGGGCAGAGCCTTGTTTAGATCTGTTCATCACCGTGAGAACACAGTGTCAGCAGTTCTGTGCCCGAGTTTCCAAATCAGCTCTTCGTCAGAGATGCTTTTTGTCTTGAGTAGAGCTCCGGCCTCCTATACACCTTTCCGCCAATACCACTCCTGCCCAGAGTTCTCAAGAAGGTCAGGAATAACTGGGCTCAAGTCATTCTTGTGGCTCCGGATTGGGCACGGAGAGTCTGGTATCCCGAGGTGTTCAGCATCACCATCGGTCTGCCGGTCAGGCTGCCTCTTCAGGAGGATCTTCAGCCGTAGCAACAGGGCATGGTCCTGCACCCAAAGCTGTGCACCCTCCACCTCCATGCGTGGAGATTGAGCAGCGTTCGACCTTCCTCCTGAAGTCTGTGATGTTATTCTGGTAGCCAAGTGGCCCTCCACCAAGATGGTATATGACTGCCGTTGGGAAACGTTTGTATCATGGTGTGCCTCAATGTCGATTCCTTATCTGCACCTCTCTCAAGTTCTTTTGTTTGTACTGTCTTTGGACCAGCAGGGCTCAGCTTTAGGCACAGTTAAGGGTTACCTGTCTGCCATCTTGGCGTTTTTGCAGTTGCCGGACCAACCTTCTCTTTTTAAGTCACTGGTTGTGGCTAGGTTCCTTAAAGGCCTGCAACATATGTTTCCACCTCAGCCCTATATCATGCCTCAGTGGGAGCTCAATCTGGCCCTTACCTTTCTCATGTGTGCACCATTGGAGCATCTACACAATTGTCCTCTTAGGCTGCTGACCATCCAAACTGCCTTTTTAGTGTCCATAACGTCGGCCAGGAGGGTGCGCCAAGTGCTCTTGGCGCACCCTCCATATTCCACCTTTTACCCAGACAAGCTGGTCCTCCGGGCACGTGCCTCCCTCCTTCCAAAGGTTGTCACCCCTTTCCATGTAGGCCAGAATATAACACTGCCTACCTTCTTTGCTCCACCTCATCCCTCCAAAGAAGAGGAGAGTCTCCACCTCCTGGACCCAAAAAGAACGTTGTTGTTCTTCCCGCGACCACACAAAAGATTCCGGGTGGACGATCAACTCTTCGTGGGTTTTGTGAGAGCAAAGAAAGAGAAAGCTGTACAGAAAAGAACCATCTCACAATGGATTGTCCTGTGTATTAAGATCTGCTACGCATTGGCCAAACCCTCCACCCCTGAGGGCTTGCGGGCTCACTCTGCCAGAGCCAAGGCTGTGACCACTGTGTTAGTGCACGGCGTTCCTCTCCTGGATATCTTTCAGGCAGCGACGTGGCCATCCCTGCACATGTTTACAAAGCATTACTGTCTGGACAGTCTGATCCGTTGTAATGGACACTTCGTCCGTTAGGTCCTACAGGATTTTTTGGTTTAATCATATTCGCAGACCCTCCTCCGAGGAGGTATTGCTTTGGTATCTTTTAAAAGGTAAGGAATTAGCGGCTAGAAGTTTCTATCAGATGAACAAATTACTTACCTTCAATAACGCCTTATCTGGTAGAGACTCTAACTAGCCCCAGATTCCTTACCGACCATCACATCCTCCTCGCTCTGCGAACCAGTTCAGTGTGAGGGACACCCCTTTCAGGGCCCTAGTTTTCCACACCAGTGGTCAGTTCTCATCTTGGCTCCGCGCTCCTGGCGTGGAAAGTCACTGACGTCAGCACGCCGAGCTGCTGCCTATATAGGTACCGCGCATGTCACTTCTGGTGCGGACCCGCTGATGATGTGGAACTGAACAACGCCACCTATTGATGCACAGGTACTGCTCGAAAATCTTCCAGATCCAGTCTGGTGTCGGAATATTCAAAGGTAAGGAATTTGCAGCTAGATAATTTCTACCAGATAAGGCGTTACCAAAGGTAAGTCATTTGTTCTTCCAGCAGTATAGGATTGTGTGGGTTGTGGAAGACTTACAGTCCATCGTATAGAACGACGGGCCTTGGGCTCCCCCATGGAGTCATCGTTCACTGTTGACCCACATAGGTGTTTCCCTGTGCAGTTTCGTATAGTAAGCCGTTTGAAAGAGATGCTGCGCCCTGTAGTAGGATCAGATGTGAGGGGGTGAAGTCCACCAGAGTTTGTAGCCAGAAACAGTTTGGCAGTTGCCTGTCTAGGCGGGATAGAGTCCCAAACATACCTACGTTTAGCTGCATCAATCTGTTTCAGAATTCCTGCCAATACCTTTGATGGATTCTTAAACAGAAATGGGGTTCGCCCTAATCCTCCTGCCACATCTGGGCAAACATCTGTCAAAAAATAGGCTGATGCGGAGGAATAAATAGCGCACAAATTACTAGTAGGAAAAAACAAATTAGTTCCTACTTACAGGTACTCAGTCCCACAGTATTATTCACGCTTATTTTCATAATCTCATACCAACTCCAAATCAAATATAGAATAATTCTTTATCATTCATGTCAACACAAAAAGGATCAAAACCATATACACACAACAAATGGTTTACATAAACACAATTCCTTCATACCCATTTCTTAAAAGAAAAGGAACGGTTGCTAAATATAAGCCCAAGTTTTTAAAGCAATCCGAAAAAGAGAGGTAGTCCAATACACACTTGAGGGGATAACTCAACCCTCAACACAGTCCAGGAAAGTGTGTATCCAGTTTCTTTATGTGACACTAGTGTTCTGTTGGACTCCTCTGTTCTGTGGGGTCGACGTGTTTCGGCCCACCAATTCGGGCCTCATCAGGACATGGGAAAAAGGAACAAACAACACAGCAGCGCGGGACCAATTCAGAAAAAATATGGAAAGCCACCAATGAACTTAAGAGATCGAGCAGTCTCCTTGGTAAGGGGCACGGTGGCGTCTCCGAGAATGTATGTCTGTTTTCAAACGCAAATCTACCAGGAATAGGGCCCGGGCCCCAACGCAAACACCTTCAACGGGGACATGGGGCGCATAAATGCAGTACTTAAGGCCACGGGCTCCAATGGCGTGTTCGTAAATTCGAAAAATAAATGTTCGAGGCATATGAGCTGCAGATCGACACACTGTGCATAGATCGCCATCTGGTGTTGGGCCCGGATGTTTGCACTTGTTTTTGTCTTGGAAAAGTCTTTGGAAGTCACGAGATAGGTGACTCCTCCTTTGGATGATAGTGCGCATGGGCATTGGCTCCATCTTCAGATTGTTTTTTTCCGCCATCGGGCTCGGATGTGTTTCTCGCGCTCCAGTTCGGTACCGTTACCGATCCCACTTTCGACGCGCAATCCTTCACCCTTTTCGCCGGTATTGTTTCGATCGCTATCCCTAGTCGTTGCGCATCTCTCCAACTTCGAAGTCCTCGATTCCGGTCGTCGACGAAGGCCTTCGGGCCTACCTGGGCCTTTACATCTGGCTCATGGAAAGGACTCCTTTAAGAAATGTCCTCAATGTGGGTCGAAGTTTCCCCACACAGATCTTCATGAGGTGTGTAACCTCTGCCTCTCACCGGAGCACGAGGCCAGAGACTGTCCAGCTTGTGCCTCTTTCCGCTCCAAGAAAACCATTCGGGATCGTCTAGCTCGAAGAACAATGGCTCGCTCGTCGGCATCTATTCCCGATGACATCTTCCAGGAGGGCGTCGATGTACCAGAACAGGAGCCGGTCGAAGAAGGCCTCGTCAGCGCCTCCGAAGCCGATGACTCCGATGCCGAAGAAATCACTCCTGGACAGCGGGTCGTAAGTAGTGACGTCGACCCCGACCCCCTCCCCCCACCACCCAAAAAGGCTTCGGTCACACCTTCACCTTCGGGCCCAGGTGCACACCGAGACAGTACTTCTCATGCCCCACCTCCGGGCCCGGCAAAGAAGTCAACATCTAAGCCTTCAGGCAACTCGGGCTCGAGTCAGCCTCCAGTCGGTACCGAAACCCAGTTCTCGGCACCGAAAAAGAAAACGTCCTCCGCCGTGCCGACCACTGCCTCCGCATCCAAGCACTCGGCACCGAAACACCCCTCCACTCCGAAAAAACCATCGGAACCGAGCAAGAAGCCGCTCCCAAAGAGTACAGACTCTCAACCTTCGGAGCCGAAAAAACATTCGGAACCGAAAAGCCAACCGGTTCCACAGGCTCCTGCAGAGACTATAACACCTCACGGTTCGAAGCCTAAAGAGTACAAGACAGTTCTAGAGTCAGTGCCGCGCAAGCCTTCGGAACCGACAAAATCGGTGCTGAAAGACCAACCCTCCACCAGAAGAGCTTTTTAAAGCAGATCATATCCAAAAAACTCTTCTAAAAGACCCAAACACTGGTCAACTGACTCTCAGTTCTGAAAAGAGACCACGGAACACGTCTCCATCGGCTCCACCACCTAAAAAGAGAGACATTGCAACATCTCCTCTCATCCTCTCAGGATCCCTTCTCCACCTCCTCCTCCATCTACCCCACCACATCGCTCTCCTCCACCAGTGGAAGATGTCACCTCTGATGACACGGGGGGGGGGGGTGCAAACCTAGACCAATACAAAACCAAGAGGCCAATGACCTCATACAGGAGGGTAAGCTCATTACTAACACCTCCATTCGTTGCGCTCTAGACGTGGCAGACACCGCCTCCCGAGCCATCAACACAAGTGTTCTTCTGCGTAGACATGCTTGGCTACGCATTTCAGGTTTTAAACCTAAAGTACAAACTTGTATCCTTAACCAGCCATTTGATCAAGAACACCTATTCGGACCTACCGTGTATTCATCTCTAGAAAAGATGAAGAAAGACACTGACACGGCTAAATCAATGGGAGCCTTGCAATCGCAAGCTCCCAGACGTTCCTTTCGTCGCTCCTCTTACAAGGGCACCTCCAAGGGCACCTCTGACAATCCATCCACCTCTTATAAGGCCCCCACCCAGACCACATTCACCAGAGGTTATCAAAGAGGAGGCTACAGAGGCAATAATAACAAAGGTAGAGGCAAGACCAACAATACCCGCTCTGCCTCCACCCCTACCCAATGACTTCCCTCCCCTCCCCCCGGACCATTCCACTCCGGTCGGGGGAAGATTGCTACAGTTCCTTCCTGTCTGGAACAACATCACCACAGACAGGTGGGTGAGACAAATCGTTCAATCAGGTTACTGTCTAGAACTCACCTCTACCCCCCCAAACATACCACCCAGACAGCGTCCAATGTCACCAGAACATTTATCACTGCTAAAGCAGGAGGTCATCTCCCTCCTACAAAAACATGCAATAGAACCAGTACCCCTGCATCATCAAAACACAGGAGTTTACTCCCTGTACTTTCTGATTCCAAAGAAGGACGGCTCTCTGAGACCTATCCTAGACCTCAGACCTCAGACCCCTAAACCTGTACATACTCAGACCATTTTCACATGGTCACACTTCAACAAGTCCTTCCTCTTCTCTCACAAGGCGACTTCCTTGCCACTCTAGATCTCAAGGACGCCTACTTTCATATTCCCATTCACATCTCTCACAGGAAATATCTCAGCTTTGTAGTGGACGGTCAGCACTACCAATTCAAAGTACTCCCTTTCGGAGTCACCACGGCACCCAGAATATTCACCAAGTGTCTGGCGGTAGTTTCAGCTCACCTAAGAAGACAGCACATTCATGTCTTCCCATACTTGGACGACTGGCTCATAAAAGCCAACTCATACAATCAGTGTGTACATCACACTCACGTCACAATCCAGCTGCTCCACGACTTGGGGTTTACAGTAAACCACGCAAAATCTCACCTACAACCGTACCACATACAACAATACCTCGGTGCCACAATAAACACCTCAAAAGCACTTGCATATCCCAGCCCAGCCAGGATAGTAAGCATACAAAGCCTCATAACCAAATTTCAGCCGCAACACTCTCTTCCAGTTCGAGTGTTCATGCAGCTCATAGGGATGATGGCATCTTGCATATTCATAGTACCTCACGCAAGACTCCAGATGCGTCCTCTGCAAGAGTGCTTAGCAAGTCAGTGGAACCAAGCTCAAGGTCAGCTGACAGATCTGGTGTTTGTGGACGGCCGCACGCATCGCTCTCTGCAGTGGTGGAACACCCAAAACCTTTCCAAGGGGCGACCGTTCATAGCGCCAGTTCTACAGATTGTACTAACAGCGGACGCATCGCTTTCCGGCTGGGGAGCTCATCTATTACATCACACCATACAGGGCAGGTGGACACCTCAACAAAAGTTACTCCACATCAATCACCTGGAGTTACTAGCCATATTCCTCGCCTTAAAGTCTTTCCAGCAACAAATATCAGGCAAAGCTGTCCTAGTCTGGACCGACAACATGACAGCAATGTACTACATACAGAAACAAGGCGGGACACACTCCCTACAGCTTTCGCAGCTAGCACAAAGCATATGGAGATGGGCTATTCCTCACAACATTTTTCTCCTAGCACAACATGTTCCCGGAGTCCAGAACAACATAGCAGATCTGTTAAGTCGTCAAACGCAACAGATTCACGAGTGGGAACTTCATCCACAAGTCCTTCAACCGTTCTTCCACATGTGGGGGCAGCCACAGATAGATCTCTTCGCCACACACCAAAACGCCAAATGCCCAAGCTTCGCCGCCAGATATCCACACCCATTGTCCAAAGGCAATGCGATATGAATGAATTGGTCAGGCAGATTTGCGTATGCTTTTCCGCCTCTCCCACTCATTCCACTAGTGGTGCGCAAACTGCAGCAACACTCACTCACTCTCATCCTAGTTGCTCCAACATGGGCCAGACAACCGTGGTACACCACGTTACTGCAACTATCTGTAGTTCCCCACCAAAAACTACACCTCTCCCCACGCCTCTTAACCCAGAACCATGGAGAGATCAGACACCCGGACCCAGGACAGCTCAACCTAGCAATCTGGCTCCTGAGGTCTTAGAGTTTGGTTACCTTAACCTTCCCCCTGACTGTATGAACGTTATCAAAGAGGCTAGACGCCCCACCACTAGAGCCTGCTATGCAGCCAAGTGGAAAAGATTTGTAATATACTGTAACAACAACAACATCAATCCTTTAGATGTGTCTATTCAACACATCATAGGTTATCTACTCCATCTCCAAAAGTGTAACTTAGCATACACATCTATTAGGTTACACCTCGCCGCCATGGCACCCTACTTACAAAATAGACAACACTTGTCGCTATTCAGGGTACCTGCCATCAAAGCTTTTATGGAAGGCCTCAAAAGAATAATTCCTCCCAGGGTACCACCCTCACCTGTATGGAATTTAAAGATTGTTCTCACAAGACTAATGGGTCCTCCATTTGAACCTCTGCACAAATGCGAGCTACAATTTCCAACATGGAAAGTCGCTTTCCTGGTAGCCATTACTTCCCTTAGAAGAGTCAGTGAGCTCCAAGCACTAACTATTCAAGAACCTTTTTACAACTACATCACAACAAAGTAGTTCTCAGAACCAATCCAAAATTCCTCCCTAAGTTTATTTCTCCCTTTCATCTCAATCAGTCTGTGGAATTGCCAGTATTCTTCTCGCAACCACAAACCGTCGCAGAAAGAGCTCTTCATGCTCTCGATGTTAAAAGAGCACTCCTTTATTACATTGAAAGAACAAACCCTTTTCGCAAAACAAAGCAACTTTTTGTATCTTTCTCACCACCACATAAAGGCAACCCCATATCAAAATCTGGTATTGCAAGGTGGATTGTAAAATGCATACAAATTTGCTATCACAAAGCAAAACGTACATTATCTATCCTCCCTAAAGCCCACTCTACCCGAAAGATAGGGGCTTCAATGGCATTTTTAGGGAACATTCCCTTAGATGACATCTGCAAAGCAGCTACATGGTCTACACCGCACACATTCACAAAGCACTATTGTGTAGATGTGCAAACAAAACAACAAGCTAGTGTGGGCCAGGCTGTACTCAAAACACTATTTCAAACTACTGCAACAGATACTGGTGGTCGCCGCTAAGGAGGAATACTGCTATACAATCTATGCACAGTGTGTCGATCTGCAGCTCATATGCCTCGAACGGAAAATGCTACTTACCAGTATGCATCTGTTCTTGGCATGTAGAGCTGCAGATCCACACACGCCCACCCACCTCCCCGGCTACCTTTATCTGTTCCAGTATTATCTTATTTAGATACAGCATTCATGGGCATCTTTACTGTTTCTCACAAAACTCCATCATTTCCCTGCTGGCGAAAAACAATCTGAAGATGGAGCCGATGCCCATGCGCACTATCATCCAAAGGAGGAGTCACCTATCTCGTGACTTCCAAAGACTTTTCCAAGACAAAAACAAGTGCAAACATCCGGGCCCAACACCAGATGGCGATCTATGCACAGTGTGTGGATCTGCAGCTCTACATGCCAAGAACAGATGCATACTGGTAAGTAGCATTTTCCTTCTGTAAGCGATGGGCAGCTTCTTCCACTCGCGCCTATTCTGTAATTGAATAAATCAAAGTGCGGCTATGCTGGCAGCCAGACGCGTAATCAATGGAACTGCAGGCGAGCTAAACGCTGCTCGCTCCTAGACGTACCTATAATGGAAGCATGCTGAAAATGTAGTTAAACCTGGGGCCGTGATCATCTTAACTGTCTGGACCCTGCCACATAATGACAATTGTAGGGATCTCAATACATTGAATTCTGGTTTTGTTTAATCCAGGAGAGGGAGGACATTGTCTTTAATCATTGTGGGGAAGTCGGTACTAACCAGTACTCCCAAGTATTTCAGTCCACTGGAAATCCAAGTCTTAGACAGTTGATACAAGGAGTGTTACGTCGTGTGAGGAGTCCTGTGCATTGCTTCCATTTTAGTCCAATTTATTTTGTATCTGGAGAAACCTGAAATGTGGTTTGAGTGTCATCAGCGCCGATATGGAAGTCATGGGATTACAAAATGTCAAAAGTACGTTATCTGTGTTCAGAAGTAGTTTAAGTTCCCCAGCGGGCATATACAGGCCTGAGATAGTTGTCGAAGAGCAGATGGCAATGGCTCCAAGGTCAGAAGAAAAAGTAATGGGGACGGGGCATCCCTGTCTCGTACCCCATTGGATAGGACTCAGGTTGGAGAGGAAGCCGTTCCAAAGTATCTGCACATATGGGGCATTGTAGAGCCATTGCACCATATTTCGGAAGCGTTGACCTAGTGCGAAGCGTTTCATGGTGCAGAAGAAGTAGGATCATTCAACACAGTCAAACACCTTTTCGGCGTCCAGTGAGGGTAGCAATTTTCCGTCTTTGTCTGACCTGGTTTGCCAGAGTAGATGTATCAAGATGCATAGGTGGTTACAGGAAGAGTGATGTGGCAAGGTCCCGTCTTTGATTTTCTCGTACTAGAAAGTGAATTACCCTCCTGGGCCTGTTAACAAGGATTTTCACCAGGATCACCATGTCACAGCTCAGGAGAGAAATTGGTTAATAACTGGCGAAAGCAAGTACATATTTGTCTGGTTTGGGCATGACTGAGTTGTGTGCTCTATTAAATTCCTCCCGCAGTGATCCTTTGGATTTAGCCTGGCAAAACATTTCAGTGAGGAGCTGTACAGTTTTCGTTTGTGCAATTTTGTAGCATTTCATTGGGAATCCATCCTCACTAAGTGCTTTCCCAGCCATCGTTGATTTGAGGGCCTCACCCACCTTGCTCCATTTCGTTGCAGAATTGGTCAGGTAGTGTGGGTAGGTGGAATCATGACATGAGCCCCTCTTCTCTTCCGGTACCCCCCGGGTACTCTGTGTATAGGTTAGAGTAGAAGGACACAAACTTGCGTACTATAAGATCAAGTTAGGTAAGTAGCGATCCGGAGGTGTCTCGAATGGCTGGTATAGTAGATTTGATTTCCCGTTGTCGAATCTGCATAGTCAGTAGCCTGCATGCTTTTTCGCCCTGTTTCTAATTCTAATGCTTGATCCACATTAGATCCTTCTCTGCCACCAAGGTGTAAATAGTGTTCAACTCAAACCTCTCTCCAGCAGAGAATGCACACGTACCTTTGTGGGGCGTTCCCTCTTGCAGGATCATTATTTCAGATTCCAAACTTTTCCGCGGCTTTTCATGCTATGCATGATTCCCTCATCAGCATCCCTTGAAGATAGGCCTTTCCCACCACTCATAGGAGTTGCTTTGCCCAGTGATCATATCCTCCTATTGAGCTGCCTTTACAACCAGTTATAACCAATAATCCTTAATCTTGGAGCCCAGTCGATTGTAATCAACACATCATTCTCTGGACTTTATGCTCCATGTAGCGTCTGAATTCCACAATGTCTATAAATTTAACATGGCATAATTGCTCATTGTAACGGTTAACGAACATAAATAATGCATTTATGCAATAATGTAAGAATGTTCCTCTGCATACTTTTGACAAAAACTTGGGCCAACCAGGACAATCCTCCTTCAATGAGAAGACCTCACCTCCCTGAGAGGCAAAGTTTCTTGTACAAATGAGAGAGGGCAACCATTGATCTTCACATTAATATGCCACACCTCCTCCCGCAGTGGGCAATGCAATAATCACTTTTAATTCTTACATTTGTGTCAGACAACTGCATTCGTGGTCGGTGTTGAAAAAAATCTAGCACTCTTCATTTTTGATTGAATTTGCCCTTGCTCCGCTTTGGCTGCAGTTTGTTTCATCTTCTTCCCTGGTCTTTGTATCTGTTGGTGGCTATCCATGGGTCATCTTTCACATTTTTTTCTTTCTAGCTTTATCAAGCTTGTCCAATGCCTGGTCCTGAACAGTGAAAATGTGTACTTCACCACTGTAATATTTTTAGTTAAACATTGAAAAAAGTCGTGTATTTCAGGTCCTCTTGACCTCATCAAACAGTTGTCTTAATTTCTGTATTGTTGCATGCAGTCAGGGAGCAGCATGATGGCTGCACCTTCATAATGAATTGTGTCCTTCCTGTGTGCTGACTGAAGTATGGCATACCTGTGTTTTTAGGAGATGAAAATTCACTGCTCTCCGTCCTGCATCTAGTGGGGACAGCGGGCTTGACATGCTGTGTGCTCTTCTTACAGTGAAGTAATTAAATAGCCCTTTTGATGGCATCACCATCATTTTCCCTGCTAATTCCACTAGATGCATTCTTACTGTTTTTGGATCTCCCTTCCAAGTCGTCTGCACTTGCCTCCAATCTGCTTGCCCTTTGTAAATGTTTGTTGATTGTGGTTTTTAGTCATGCTACATCAGTTATTGTTTTAGTAGAACCGTCAACCTGTGTGACCCTTTCAGCTATTGAAAGTTGGCACTAGATTAAGGTTTAGTGCAATGCATATATATTTGTCGACAAGGAAGACCTTGGTTCATGTATGACCTTATGCACATGTGTAATAGATGCCATGACAGATGCCTGGCCCTCAACATTTGTTACTCCATCAAGCAGTGGTTTGGTGTGTTTTTCCATATAGTTTGGTTGTTAGATTGACTTTGTATCTTAAGCAGTTTTCTCCACCATACTATACTGCACCTATTTCTATATACACTGCAGCCACTTCTCAAGAAATTGTGTTGTTTGTGAGGATCAAGTGCAGATGTGAGTACCTTATCGTAACTATTTGCTGTACGACTTTCCTTTGCATTTATGTTGTCACATGCATTAATGAAGTGTACGTATAGTTACTTTGATGCTGATATGTGTGGTTCAGGTCTCGCTCATTAAGATTTCAGCACCTTCACTCCTTTCTCACACCATACCATGTATGTGTAAGTGCATCTCACCCCCTTGTACGTTTATATGTGCGTTGTTCAGTGTTCACCCATACGTGGGCTCTTGAGCATCTCGCATCTCTCCACTTTATCACAGTGCTGCAGGATGCACTAGCAGGTCTCCGGTAGGTTTTTGAGACGTCCAGAGCTCGAGCGTAGCCTGAGGCAGCACATGACTTTCTTCTCCTAAATATTCTTATGTTGGTCACCGGCCGAGTCCACCTCACCCAAGCAGCTGCCTGGGACCACAGAAGATCACCTCACAGTCACCGCCTCTGCTCACACCTTGATCACTGTTCTGTCTATAAAATTCAGCAGTGAAGCCACGCAGCAGCATCAGAGCTTCGCTCAGAAACAGGAGCCGGGGAGCCCATAAATGGTGAGAGAACCGTGGGAGTCTGCGAGTTCGCCGGCGAGACAGAGGAGAGACAGAGGAGCGTGAGAGCTGCGGCCCAGAGTGAGTGTGGTGGCTTGTGGAACCCGCTGAGGCACCAGACAGAGAGCCGGGGGATCTGCAGAGCAAGTCGTGGTAGGCACAGAGAGAAACGAGAGCGTGGCCACCTTTAGCGGCGGCTGCAGAGTGAAGAGCCCAAGTAAGCCCGCGAAAGCGGCCCGACTAGGTTGGGTGCGGCTTGCGGTGCCTCCAGTGCGCCCTGCTCTCAGGTGTTCTACCCTGCTGCCTGCCCCCTGCTACCGGCTGTTACCCCCCCCCCGCCGCCCCTTCAGCTATAACAACGCAGGTACTGCCACGGGTGCGAGTCTCTCACGTCTCACGCCTTCTTCCAGTCCCCCGGGATCGGACTGCTGTTGGTCGCCGCCTCTGTTTCTGATCTTTGATTGTAATCTGCGGCTGCGTCTTTACGCCGCACATCCATGTTAGACGCCAGACGCGACTGGCCTTTGTATGGTTAGTCTCGACCTGCTCCTGCGGTTTGTCACGGATCCCGACACTATCACCGCCAACGCCAATACCACCGCACCATTGGATTGCTGCTGCATTGGGGACGGAGAAACAGAGCAGGAGGGGTGAGGGTGCTGGTCCCTTGCTCCTTGTGGTGCAGTGCAGTACGGGGGCCAAATTGTTGCTGTTGCTGAGCCGGCTGACCGCCTGCTAGACTGTAAAAAAATTGGCAAACCTGCCGCCCTTGAAGCTGCCCTTAAGTTCAAAAAAGGATTACTGTCGTTTTTCAGTCTCTTTTTCAGTAAAGATCTGTGAAGGCTATTAAAGGACTGAACAATTAAAGTCAACTGCGAGCTAGAGTGCACTAAATTCCTCACCTTCACCTCCATTACTTCAAACAGTCCCTTTCCTTAAAGCAGCCTAGTAAGCAGCGAAGGAATTTTAATTTTATTTTATTTTGTAATGCCATCTTGGTGTTTGCGCTCAAACGTAAAAGCGAAAACAGTAGCAGGCTTAGAAAGTTGTTATCCGAGCCAGAGGAGTCCGCTTAAACTCCAGAAACCCATTCGGCGCAGGAGAAATAGGGATCACCTTTCTCATTTGAAAACATACCCTTCGGTGATGTCAATGTTTACAAAAGGTGTAAGGAGCTCTAAGCGTGGGAAGGGGCTAAAGGAGGAAAAAAAGGAGACCCAGGAAGATGAGGTGATGGACACTCATGTAACAGCAGAGAATGAGGAGGACAGTCAGTCCACTAATTTAGAAGTTAAGGTACCTTTTTACCCTGCTGTAATTATTCAACAGAACAATAATAGTGGAAAACCAGTACAGCTACCAGGTGAAACTGCTGTTTTACAATTAGGAGGGTGGGTAGCAATCTGGAAATGGAAACGGATTTGTCGGTGGGCAAAGTAGAAGGCCCCCGGATAATAATGTGATAAGAAAAGGACTCACCCCTTTATCTCCATTGGCAGGACTGGTATCCCTCTTTGACAATTCTCAAGTTTATTCAAGAAGTATGAATGAATTTGAGCCTGGTTTCTTGCGGACTAAATTGAGTGAACTGTCATTAAAAGTGCCACAGCGGATAGAACGTAGCTTTAGCTCTGCGCAGGTGAAAGTGGAGGATTATACTCTACTGGATATTGCTAAGCAAATGGAAAAGAATGAAGAACTAACGGCACAGCTGAAAAAGACAGGTGCCTTGGAGATGGATCCAGAACTGTCTCCGGTTTTAATAGCTGGTCAACAACATATGCCTGCCCTGTATAGTAGCACACTTATGAGTTCTTCCCATGCTGCTGATTTATTAGAACTTTCGGTTGGAAGGATATCAGGAGTATCAATGGATAAGGGGATAGAGAACTGTATGAATTCAATTGAGAACGTGCCGATGGGGGAACTCTGGAGATTTTTTACGCATTAGAGAGAATCCTCTCCGCAATTTTATCTTTGTTAGAAAAAAGTACTATAAATACTGATCATATATTGGAAATTCTCTCGCCCATACTGATAGGGGTCCAAGAACTTAATCAGATTAAGCAAGCCATAAAGAATTTGGAAAAGGTCCCTGAAGTACCCAGTCATTTATGTCAAATTTGTAACAAGATGTTAAAAAGTGGTACTAAATTTGTGGACGGGGAAATGAAAGAAACGTGTGGGATCTAAAAGTGTCTCGCTTAGAGGTAGTCCAATTATAAGTTTATCCCCAGTTAAACCCCATGAGAGTTGGATTACCAGCCAAGGGAAAAAATTAAATTCAAAAGTATCCCCAGTACCTCCCCCATTACGAGTTTACCCTATTTTAAAAAAAGTAATTTAAATAACCCAAGCCTACAAGTAACTGAAGAATTAGTAAATACCTCAGATAGTGTACCCTTAGGGGAGGTCCCAGTATTGAGTGAAGGCAACCTCAGAACTGGTCGGTGGGGGAAGAAGAAGATGAGGCATCGACGTTTCCCTAAACGAAAACAGAAAAATTGCGGTTCCTTCCAGTATGTGAGGAAGAAAATAGTACAAAATCTTCGCCTAGTAGAAAGGATACAGGGACCTTGGGGCAATTCACATTGAACACGGGTCGAAAGATTGGGCAAGAAAATGATAATCAGTCGATCTGTTCGAACCTGGTGTTGATTGCCCCATCGTGTCAAGAGGGTCAGGAAGAAAGTGCGATAAACTATGAGATAAGTCGAGACCCCATATTAGGAAGTGTAACGGAAAAACTAAGTGAACCGGTAATAGTTCAGTACGTAGCCTCAGGAGGTGCCGCACTCGATACCTGTGGGCAGGATACTTTTTCAGCGAGGTTTGATTCCAGCCAGGGGACAGTTGGGGTGGGGAACCTGTTTTCAGTTCTGAATAGTAAAGGGGGCAAGTTAGAGAGAGACTCAGTTTTAGGGCAGCCTGGTATTAGATCAACAAAGAATACTGGACCAGGAGTCGGGCAAGTCTGTAGGACTTTAATTTTTGTCTCTTTGTTTGAAACTGAACCAATGTTATTGAATAGAAGTGCCCTCCTACAGTTATTAATAGAAATAAAGGATTTGGGATTAATAACTAGTAAAGATATTGAGTTGGTCCACTTAGACGGGAGGAGTGCTCCCCAAGCACTAGAGCTACATTTTCATCAGGGGTAGTGTCAGCACTGGTTATAGCTAATGCGGACTGCTTTAGGAAAAGAGGTATAGATGTGATCCCTAGTGTACCCCATTGCCGAGTTCCATCAGAAAGCTTAGGAACGATTCATCAGATGCAAGGGAATGGATTCCCTAATAATAGGGGTGCAAATATCCCCATAAATCTTAAAGATATAGAAATAACAGTAGGAAGAAACCTAGAAGATAGAGAATTTAACATTTTAGCACCTGAAGTCCGATGGCCCCCTAGTGCTAATGGGGAGGATGAGGTAGCAAAGTGGAGTTGGGTTGCTGGTACATTGAATGGGTCAAAAACAAATACCACAAAGCCCATAGTGCGGGGGTAGCCAATTGGGAAACATCATATCCTGGAACGTGGCGGGGGTAGGAAAATCGAGTTATAAGCTTAAATCACTATTAGAATTAGACCCCAAAATAATTTGCCTCCAGGAAACGTGGATGGGGGAAGAGTTTCAGTTTGAGAATTTTTATGTGTACTGTAGTACAGCAAAAAAATCCGTAAAAGGGCATGCAAGTGGAGGTTTGGCTATTTTACTTAGCTGTGACATAGTGATCTATATGCATCCATCAAAATGCTGTATTGGAGTAAAATTGAGGATAGGTGAAGATAACTTGGGGCAAGCGATTTTCCTTTTACTGGTAAATGTGTATATTCCCCCTGGGAGAGCGTCAAACGTACTGGTCGACTCTATCTGTACTTTTGTGCAAAGGTTAAGTACCAACGAAGAATGCTCACGTATACTGATGGTAGGTGACTTAAACGCCAAATTATCCAATAGTGCAGTCATGTTTTTTTCTAATCCGGAACTAGAGGAAGTATGGGTTATCCCAGATTCTGTACTGCCGGTCCATTTAAAGTCGGATAAACGTGGCCTGTTACTCTTGCAAAATTTTAGAAGTTTAGACCTTGTAACGTTAAACGGTAGATTCCCGGAGGACTCCCCCGCAGCTTACACCTTTTGTGGGGCACATGGTCACTCTTTAATTGATTATATGGCAGTTTCTTTTCAATTATTTAATGCATGTACACAATTCAAGGTATCTACCACAAATATGAGTGACCATAATATTCTAGTTGTAAAAATGGACATAGAAATCGAGAAGCCTGAACTTTGGAATCAGGGGGATGAAAATGTCTCTTATAATCGTAATAATGGGCGTACTTGCTGGTCGAATAATTTGCTTCCAAATTTTAAGAGGGTCTTTGAGAATACCGTCTTTATTCCCAAGCAAGAAACACCAGTTCAGAGGTTCGAGAGAGTCTTGGCTGCAATTAGAACTTTCGGAAGAAAGAAGCACGTTTTTAGTTCTACTCCATTAGTAATAATACCATGGGAAATTAAAAACCTGAATCGGGAAATTAATGGTTTAATTAGAGTCCAATTTAGGGTGCCCACGATACAAAGGCAGAGAGAAATAAGTAGGCTAAAACAGGTACGGAAAAGGAAAATATCATCGGATCGAAGGAGAGCTGAAGACGAAAAATGGGTTAGACTTCGAGAGGAGGCCCTTTCCGGGGATACTAGGAAATATTGGGCATTGATTGCAAAATTCTGTGATGGGAGAGAGAAGTCAAAACCCATTTTAATCCCAGAAGCAGAATGGTCCATATATATTTCCCAGCTTTATGCTTTAAATCTCATAGTTGGACAGATTCAAGAGGTTAGCACTACTCCAACTATGGGGGCGATTATGGTGCACCATCATGTATGGAGATTGAGGGTTACATTAAAGGGGCAAGACATTCTAGCGCAATGGGCCCAGATGATGTACCAGTAGCCATAATAAAACAGGATTGTGAAGAATGGGCAAAATTTTTGCATCCGTTGTTTGTCCATTGTTATACTTATGGGGATATTCCACAATCCTGGAAGGGAAGTATACTTGTTCCGTTATATAAAAAGGGTCCAAAAATTCCCCGGCTAGTTTTAGACAGATTTCGCTCCTGGATGCAACCGGGAAACTGTTTGCAAAGAGTATTCTCACTCATCTTCAAGAGTGGGCATTTGGAAATAACTATATTCCTTTGGATCAAACAGGATTCCGTAAGAATAGTGGCACACTGGATAATATCTCTATTTTGCAAACTTTAACTGAAAAATATCCAGTATATCGGGGTGTGCCGTTATATTCGGCTTTTATAGATTTCTCCACAGCATTCGATAGGGTAGATCGGGGGAAGCTGTGGAGGAAATTGGTTATTATGGGGATTCCAGGGAATCTTTTAAGATTAATAATTGCTCTCCACTCTTCTACCTGGACTAAGGTATTATTGGGGGAACACAAGGTCTCTCGAAGAAAATAGTAACCAACAATGGGTTGAAGCAGGGGTGCCTTTTGGCCCCTTTACTTTTCTCTATTTACATTAATGATCTGCCAAGAAGAGTGGGCCTTAGTAAAGGGGATCCCCCTAAATTAGGAAACTTAGAGTTGAGCTGTCTGCTATACGCAGATGACGCAATAATAATGGATTTAACTCCAATTGGACTGCAAAGACGACTTGCTGAGTTAATTAGGTACACAGAAGAGTATTATCTAAAAATAAATATTTTAAAAAGTAAAGTTATGATTTTTAGTTATCAAGGGTGTAAGGTGAGAAAAATTTGAATTGGTTCCTGGGAAAAGAAAAATTGGAAGTAGTAAAATTTTACCCATACTTAGGAAAAATATTTACAAATAGGTGCTCAGCTACTAGACATATGGGCCATTGCAAAGGTAAAGCGATTTCACAAGCCTTTGCAATTAATCGTCTGTATACACACTGTGGGAAAAGACATTTTTCACACATTATTTCGGTCTATAAAATAAAGATTCCACCAACACTGAGCTACGCCAGTGAAACAATTGATGCACAAGAGTGGGCCAGATTCGAGACAGTGGAAGGGAAAATCTGGCGCCAAATATGTAATTTGAATCGCGCAGCACCGATTGCAGCGCTTAGGCTCGAATTTGGTCTTCTTTCTACATATGTGCTATCAATGGCCGCGTGCTTAAGATAGTGTAATGCACTGATAAATAGCTCCGAGAATTTGCTAAGGGTGGCGCTGCACAGAGAAATATTTGTAAATATGAAGGAAAAAAGTGCTATTTTCAGGAATAATTTAAAAGCATTATCAATGTTTGGTTTAGATATGGATGGGGTGGCGGTTCTTTGTAAAAGGGCCTTGAAAAGTATAATTAAGAGAACAATCTACGGGGTTTCTCGTGAAAGATATTAAAATGTGTTCAGAGAACAGAAATATGGATTGCATTGCGGGGAGTAGTATTGTCAAAAATCCCCAACCTTATGTCTTATGGAATCTCAAACACGGAGTTCGTAGGGTGATTTTGCTACTGAGATTGAATTTACTCCCCTAAGAATTGTAATAGGATCTTGGGAGGGTATTCCAAGACATGAGAGGTATTGTCATTTATGTATTTCCTGTATACAAGATTTGAATCATGTTTTATTTGTTTGTCCCGCATTACAATCAATACGTCGTAGATATTTAAGGAATTGTTTTTTAAAGTATAATATCACTACAGCAGAACAGGCCAGAAATTGTCTGCTGTCCCCCCCCATCCGAACTGATGTGTTTTAAATTTTTTAGCTTTTTTAAACAATTTTTAAACATATATTAAGGTCGGCAAGATCTTCTTAATATAAATGTTTAGAGCACTTGCACTTTATTTCGATTTCTCGGTCTTTATGACCGATTAGTTATGTTTACAACTGAGTATGTGCACTTTTACAAATTTTTTCTGCTGCTAGTTACTCGTTAGTAAAGACCTTCTTAATATGTATGTACAGAGCACTTGCACTTTTTTTTAATTTTTTTTTTTTATGTTTTCCGCTGCTAGTCACTCATTTTTAGGATCCCAAGCACTTTACTAAATTTGTATCGTATAGTGAATTTTAAATTTTTGTATTTCATAATAAGTTTTATCATTGAATGTTTTATGATAGTATTAGATTAGTAATGTGTATACATCTGTAAGAATACATGTATGACAATTCGATTATTTAAGGTTCACCCCTTCTTGCATTGAAAACTCCAATACCGACTGCTTCTGCTATGTTCATTCGTGCTTTTAGATGAAAATGTTAACTTGAATTTACATTGGAAATTTTTGTGGAATGAAATGTGTTTTTATGATGTACCTTTATGTGGAATTCTGCGGAATTCTAAATCATAATAAAATTGAATTGAATTGTCTATAAAATTCAGGACCAGCGGTGGCCACTTTGCTTTCTGTTTCTGTACCAAGAGGGATGGCGATTCCTCCACATCAATTTTGTTTACTGTCTGTTTTGTCAAGTTTCGCATTGGATACAGTCTTGAGAAAAATCGTTAGCAGGTTTTTAATAGTAAATCATTTTCAATTGATGGGCTCGCACTTGCTGGCTCCACGGCCGTAGAAGCAGCAAAACCAATACATAACCTAGTATTGGAAAAATACTTATTACTAAACATTCTTTTCTGCTATGTATTACATCCTTAAGAAGAGTTAGTGAACTACAAGCATTATTTGTAGAAGAACCCTACCTAAAAAATACATGAAACTTGATTATGAGAGCACATCCAAAATCCTTGCCATAGGTAATTGCTACTTTGGATATATATCAGATATTATGCTGCCTTCGTTGTTCCAAAGACCTCAAACATCAGCAGGAAGAGTGTTGCATACTATTAGGAGAGCCAATGTGAACTGTATTAAAGAAACAAAAATTAGAAAAACAGAACCATTTTTTGTTGCACATCTTCCACAAATGATAAGGGAAGCATTAATCAAAGTGCAGTCTCAAGATGAATAGTACAGACTAAACAAATGACTCGTAATATCGCAATCAAGAACTTAGTAGGAATAACAGAGCAACCTTATCTTCCACTAGTAGTGTTTCCATAAACAATATTTGTGCATACGTAACATGGACAGCCACAAATACCACATACAACATTGTGAGAGGGTTCAAGTTAGAAAGGAAGAAATAGTAGGCAGGCCAGGCAGGTTTAAAAAATGAATTTGACATTAGCTCCCTAACACGCACCACCCATGGTAGAGTATTCCGATACGTAACCTATACAAATACAGCTTGTGAACCTAGAAGAGATTTCATGCTGCAGAAGAAACCTTGCCTGGAACAATGGTTTTGCAGATTGAAACTCTTCTAGATTCACACGTGCCCTCCTGCCTCCCGAGGTAGAAGGAGAATTGGTGCAAAAAAATCTCAAATGGATGCACATATTGAGTTTTTGTGGGTGTACAGTTGATGTCAATCATTCGGTTGTGGAAGAATTCACAGCATGTCAATCTTTTCAACTTTCAAAACCATTGTTACGGGTAACCATAACTGGTTTAATATATGTATATGATCATTCCACTCCCACTCCAAAGTTGCAGCTATCCCCGCAAGATATAATCATTCAGCCTTTTTATGTTGTTTTATGCCAATTCATTCAGGCTTTAGCGTTTTGTCATCTGCAGCATTAGTCTGCTTCAGCTTGATTCCCTTAAGTCTTTGTCTCCTGTTTAGGCAAATGCCATCCGGTGACTTTCTACAGTCAAGGTGCTGACACTGTTTTGAGGTTCATATTGAATTATGTCCTCACAATGTGTGATTCATATTATGCTTCTACTGTAATTGGGAGTATGCTTTTTACTTTCTGCCAAGCTATTTACATTATTCTGCGTACTCCTCATCTGCCGTTGTATTATTTCGTAGTCATTCGTTCATTGTAGACTGTGTGCTTGTCTGGACCCTGCATGGCTTCACTCTTTTCACCACTTTTCCTCTAGGATAAATTTCTGGAGATTGGACGACTGCATTTCAAGACAGTGCCTTCGAATCCGCATTATTTCTTCTACTGCCCTCCATCGTCTAAGAAAGAGGTCAGTGGTTGGTGTTTTGTTTATGATCCATTATTTGTCTGCTTGTGAGTTTCTATTTATGGTTCAAAAGAATGACTGGGTGTCTGTTGGCGGTATAATTTTGTGCCAGGTGATGGTACTTTGTGCTTGTTTGAAAACTTACATTTAGTGATTCAATATTGGTCTTTGGTTTTGCTTGTTTTTCAAAGGACAATGCTTTGACTGTTCACCCAATACTCTTGATTGTTTGACAATATGGTAACCACAAGTACTTTGGAGTGGGTTAGCTATATTTTCATTGTCATTTCATTATGCTTAGTGATTGATCCCTTTTGGCTGGTACCTGATGAGAATCAGCTGCCTTTTTTAGGTGACGCTTAGCAACACTTGGTCGCTGCTGGTGTCCAGTGTCATCTTTGCTGTGCGACCTGGGAGTGGTTACACAGTTGGGACTTGTTCCTAGTTCAGCACACCAGGTTCTGCTCAGCAGTGGTTCATTGAAAACTGCCTCCAGCTGTCAAAGCTCCAACCTAAGTCCCCTTTGACTAACCTTTGATAGTGGCTGCCATAGGTGATGTTTTGTCTCTTGATAAATAATGCAATTCAAACAGCTTTGGTGGCGTTCACGCTCAGCTGAAGCGGATGACTTTCTCAGTTTTACTCCTAGTTGCCTGTTACGGGCAAACAGCACTCCGCTGGCTGTCGTCATTTTATTTGTTTACACTGAGCGTCAACACAGGAACAGTGGCTACCATTGACCTTGATGGCTGGTCATGCTATACTTTTCTACCTTTTAGTTAATAATCTTCTTTTCAGTTTTTAGCCATGGCTTTAGCTCTAAAATTGAAAACTGGTGAAAGAGCGTTAACTCCAGCTAGTGATGATCATACCCCATCAGTGGTGGTTGGAAAACTCTCTGTGGTGGGGCACTGCGAGGATCTACTTGCTAATCTACCCGTCTCCTCTTCTCGCTTTCCAGGAGGAGGCGCACCAGGATCATATGGACAGGAAGTGCAGCGACGACCTTGATGTGTCTGAAACGGAGATGGCCGCTGAAGATGGTAAAGCCCAGGCTCACAACCACAGAGCTTCAGAAAAATTAAGGATCTTCCTGCTGCGTCGTCCGCATCCGGCCATTCATAGGACCTTGAGGGTCTTACGAACAATTAATTCCTTCAATTTGTATTTGCAAATTGTGTATACCCCATTGAAGCTGAGTAACTGAGTACTGTTCCTTATTGGAATTTCATCCTGTAATCCAACCACGTACATTGCATTTAGAAATCATGTTGCACATGTTTACTTTGCCTTATTTCACTGTCCCTGTCATTAGCGCATTACAGAGTGCGTCTTGAACGTCCGAAGCTGAGAGTGAGCAATTCGCAGTGGTGCGTTTCCATGCTGTTGTGTATCCTGTGTAGACGGATTTCCAGCAGCAAGCATGTCTAGGAAGCTTTAATTTCCAAGCTGGTGCCTGTGCCACACTGGTGATTTTCCCATCGTTTCTTTTATATGAGACACTTGCGTTGAGGCAGGTTTTAGTGCAGACCTGCCCTAGAATATGAAAGCCAATGAATGGCTTAATCTGATCATGATCTGTAGGACCCTTACTCATTGATTGGGAAAAGGGTGATCATGGAGGTTTTGAAAACACAGAGTTATAGGTTCAGTGCTGATAGTATGCTGTCAGTCCTTTCTCCTTCATGTGAGAGCTGGGCTTGTCCTCACGGAGGTGGCATGTTGATGATAATCATTGGGGTGAGGATTGCATGTGGGCAGTGGAACTCTTGTAATCCAAGCTGCGCTAACATATTGCTCCTTTCTGCATGTTAATGGTTCTCATTGTGCTGAGAATTGCTAATAGGAAATGGCTCTTAGCAGATCCAAGCTGTGCTAATATATTGCTCCTTGCTGCAGGTAACGTGTCTGGGGGCTGCATAGCGACAGAGAGCGATCCAGACCTGGAAGTGGAATACCGCGAGAAATCAGACCTTGAGTTCCAGGACATCGACTCTCCCTCCGATTCCAACACAGTTAACCAGGATGATGACTCCTTCAGCGTGCTGGGAGGGGACTCGCTCAACGAGCAGGACCTGCTGGATCAAGAGATGCCACCACTGTTTGTTCAACTTATTTGTTCCGTGACACTTAGGAACCAGCATGGCTCCATGCCTGTGCAGACACTGCCCACGTGTCTGGGTAAGAAGTGAAGTTCATGTGCTGCGTGCATGGGGCAGGGTGAGGAGAAAGGGTGGTTCTTATACTGCCTTTGAATTTACAGGCCACGATCTGAGTTAAATAGGAGAGGGTGGATACACCACATTAACAGGATTAGCTCCCATGTAGTAGAAACAGCAAAATGTCCACCAGCTGTGCAGAAACTGTCTTGGTGGCTGGTTTAAAAGGATGAGGTTTGGGACTCTCTGCAGACGCTCTCATTGTGCCTCACAAATTTTGTTTTCCTCATTTATTTTTTGTAACATGTGAACCTAGCCCCAAGGGCAGCAGAATGCTATAAAGAAGAACAACATATGTAGCAAATATTTGAGGATCCCCAGACTTTCAGGGTATTGTACAATGCAGGGTGGGGTTTGGTGAGGTCATGAAGGGTTTTGAAACCTGTCCTAAATTGCACTAAAGAAGTATCAAGCCAGAGATTATTCTTGTGCCTGCGCATTTGGAGAGAACCCACCCTTGGCCTGTACATGCTGCAGCATTAGATCTTTCATAAATTCACATGTTTGAATCATTCCATGTCATTGAGCTGGCTGTCCCACAGTGATATTAAAGTAGCAATATAAAGATATTCCTATGGAAAGAATAAAATAATTTCCCTCCCTTCGTAGCACAGAAACCTCATTAAAGATGACCCAAATTTAAACTAGTGAGGTGATAGCACCCAGACCTTCCAGTCCCTCTGAGGCCACCGCAGCTCAGATTTGTACCTCACACCATGAGATGATCAGAGATCTTTCTCAGATCATTTTTTCTACAGTAATTCTTTAATTCCTGCTTCTTCGGCACTCCATACATCTGTGACTCAAGAAATTGATCTGTTGAAGCTGGAAGTTTTATTTTTAGACAGTCTTTGTTTCACCAAAGAAAGCCTTATTTAGACTTAGTGACTCATGACTGTTCGCTGAGGACCCACATGGTGAACGTATATACTTTCTTCATTCTCATCGTAAAACTTAAGACTGTATTGTATGTTAAACATTTTCGGCAAAAACCTAGTATAACGGTTGCTTCATTTGCTGCAGAAGAGGAAAGCCGTTAATCAAGGCTCCGAGGAGGTAAATCATCTCAAATTAGTGTCTAGGAATGTAGAAAATCATCAGTATGCCACTTTTAGGGTTTAATGCCCCTGAGAAATGCGTCTCAGGAAAATCCACCATCTCCCTTCATAGATCCTCCTCAAAATACTGTAAAGAGGTCTGGCAGGAAGTTCAAAAAAGCTGCTCAAGTCCATCTTTTGAGGTGCATTTAAAATCCTTGCCAGTGAGAGTCCCTCTGACGATTGTGTCCCTCGGCAACCCGTCTAACTTTAAGGAATCATTAACATAGCTACCATTGCCAGCTTTGTCAACAACACCCTCAGCCCTGTCAACGGTACAATTATCAATGATGCCACCAACAAGAAATGTACTGTTGACAATGAGGTCCTCGTCAGTGATTCATCTCTGGTTACAGTCAAACAGTCGAGGACGCCAGAAGAGTAATCTGTGTCTTCACCATCTGGATCAACCAGCCTTATTTGACACCGGGACATGCATCTTCTTTTTTTAAAGACATCCTTTATTGTTTACAGCTGAATAACAACAGCAATACTATTAATAAAAAGACAAAAACTACAGTCATCCCCAAACATTTGACATGGAGTAAGAAGTGATCTCAGGTCAGTGCTCACAGAAGAAAAAGTCATAAGTATCATGGCCCAACACTCTCCTCTCATGGCACTGTAAGCGCAACAGCATCTGTAACAGAAGGCACCAGCGCCTCATCCTCAGAGGAAATCTCCTGCGAATCCCCCCCTCCTGCCCCAGAAACGTAGTCAGCAGCTCACCCCAAGCCTGCAGGTCGTCCTCCACCTTATCATGTCTGCATTTCCAGAGGCATAATTCTTATGAATCCGCCCTCTCACATACATCCCTTACCGAGCCATCCACACTAGGCCCAACCTGCCCTATCCAGGTCATTGCGACTCTCCTCTTTGCCCATAGCCAAGACCAAGTTCAATAATGTAAATTCAATTTTTTTTTGCCTTTATGCTTCTTAACATATCCCAACAGCCAAACGACCAGATCCAGCTCAATTGCAGCCCCAAGGACCATGGCCACTTGCCTCACAACAGACTCCCAAAAAGTGTTAACCAAGGGACAGCACCAGCCAAGGTCCAAGAAAGACACCACCGGGGCCTTACACCGATGGCAACCACTAGGCCTACTGGTGTCTATTCTGTGCTGCAGCACCGGTGTAATATACATGCAGTGAAAGAAATTAAAATGGACCAGTTTAAATCGTGCGTTACAGGATACAGTCTGGACCGTAGAACAAAACCTGCTCCACTGTGTATCTTCCAGGGGCACCCCTAGTTCCTCCTCCCCCCCCCCCCACCCCCCAAGCAGCCCTGGCTGGGAACAGGATTTGGGGTTTGTCAGTGATCAATGCGCTATACAGGTGTGAGACCAAATGGCGGGCTCCTCCCAACTCCAACAACCCTTGGAACAAGAGTGAAGTAGATGGGGCAGCCGGAAACGTAGACCATATTTCCCTAGTTATGCCAGCTATACTGGCATGTGTTAAAAAATGCCCATTCCCTATCCCAAAGGCCTCCTGAGCCGCTTCAAATGGGATAAAGTCCTCAATGGGCTACAAGTCTCCTAGGGTCTTGCATCCACCACTCCCACCCTCCCCCCCAGCCAGGCAGTAGCATCAGCTGAATCAGCAAGTGTACGAAAAGCTGGTAGGTCCCTAAAATGAAACTCCAGAGCCAAGGAAGCTCTCCCAAGCATTACTTAAACTACTCGCTCCCAAAGGGACACCATGTGCCCGATAAGGTACTATACTGGTGCCTCGTTCTGTCCCCCCAAAAACAAAAACTGAGGGACACTAGTACCACGTGCTTGTCTGCCAAAAGCACCTTCTCCCAGTGTTCTCCCTCCGACAACCAATGGGAGGCAAGTTGCAGCTGGGAGGCCATGTAATAAATCTCCAGATTGGGAACCGCCAACCCACCCTCCATCGTGGGCAAAAAACGGAAATCGCGCGCAACCCTACTCCTGCTGCCCACCCATATAAGCATCATGAGAAGAGAGTGCAATCTCCGAAATATCGCCCTGGAAGAGTGTCAAACGAAAGGTGCATAGTATACAGGCACTGGGGTAAAAACACCATCTTAGCCACGGCTACTCGTCCCATTAAGAACAGCGGGAGGGTGTTCCAAAATCAGACCGAAGGACCCAGACACTCCGTAACTCTGTCAATATTGCAGAACCTTCCCTGCAGGGCAGTGCGCCACCATGATCCCCAAATAACGAAATTGCTCAGTTTCCATCTCGGAATCAGGAGAGGCACGATAGCAGAGTCGCCAACGCACCAAGTGCTTTGCCCCGATTGATCCTAAGACCCGTAAGCTCCCCAAAGGGTGTCTAAATATCATAGAAGCAGAGGTAAGGACTCCCGCGGGCAGTAAGGTAAAAGAGGGTGTCCCTTTCTGACATCCTCTGTCGAATCTGGATCACCAGTGGCTCAAGTGCTATCGCAAAAAGTAGAGGAGAGAGAGGGCAGCCCTGTTGAGTACCCCTACTGACCTCCCACGAGTCAGAGCACAAGCGACCAATCTTCATCCTCACCGTCTGTGCAGTATACAACAGACGCACCCACAACCGATACTGCGCACCAAATCCCATAATTTCCAGCATTCACATCAGATAGGGTAGACGATGAGGCCTAACGGCTAGAGCGGTCGACCTCAGAGCTGGGGAACCATCGTATTGAAAGCCTTAGCAATTTCAAAAGAAACCACTGCCATTTCCTCTCCCATACCTTCCACTTCGTGCATCACATGAATCAGCCGTCTCAGGTTCATGGTTGTGTTACACCCCGGAATAAAACTATACTGGACCTCATGAACCAATTGGGAGATCACCAGCCGCAGCCTCGGAGGAAGTACCTTACAGAGTACCGTCGTGTCGTGTTATTCATTGTAAGCGGTCGATAGGCAGATGGGTCAGATGGGTCAGAAGCGACTTCACCTGGCTTCAATACCATAGAAATACAACCCTTTGGCAGGGACAGGGCAAAACACCATGTTCACGAGTCTCTTGATACACATAAGGTCCGAAGCGAAGACATGGTAAAACTCAGCCAGGAAGCCGTAGCACCCCAGTGTCTACCCCCGGAAGACATGCAAGGGCTGTCCTGACCCCTTCCAACGTGAAATCTTCACCCAATTAATGGGCCACCACCTCCCCTACCGCCGAATTGGGCAGAAAATCAGCCCTACTCCCTGGGTCCTGCCGTCTTGGGCAGGTATACATCTGTTCAAAATGCTCCCTAAGTAGCGTCACTGTATCACTCTGCATGTACGCTTTCCACCCCTGGGGAGTCCTAAGGTGCAAAATAGGGGCATGCGGCGTCTCCCTATGGAGCACCTGCACCAGGAGCTGCCCAGAGGTGTCCCTCTCTCTATGAAGCAACTGTCGATAAGACTTCAGGGTATAGCTCTCAAGCCGATCTCTCACCCGAGGCCACCTGGTGATAAATCCCCACCTCGTCCCATTGACATTCCACGTCGTCCAGGGGGAGCCTCTGAAGCTCCGCCAGGGCTTCCTCCTTCTGAAGAAGCTCCGCCTGGAATACCTGTCACACCCCGCAGGAAAGCCCCACACATCGTCACAGTAAGATAGCTTTCATCGCCTCCCATTCCATCGCCCGGCTTTGAGTGGAGGCCCAATTGATCTCGAAGTAATCTGTCAGGACGCCCGCTAATTTATCCCTGCCCACAGGGTCCTGCAATATCTCTGGAGGGAACCTCCACGTGCATGGAGACTTAGAACCGCCCCCACCCCCATTCAAACAAACATGTCACCGGTACATGATCAGAAGGGTATTGGGACAGATGAGTCACCTCTAGTACTTTGGGGGCCAGGTGGGTAGACAATAAGACGCAATCAAGTCTGCTAAAGGTACCATGGGTCGGACAGAAACAGGTATACTCCTGCTTCATTGGAATGGACTCCCTCCAACCATCACACAGCTCCAACTGCACCATAACCTCCCGCTGCGTGGACATCATCTTTGGATTGGTGTGTGGCCGGGGTGGGTGACGGTCAAGCGCACCATACAGAATGCAGTTGAAGGACATGCATCTTGTAGTCTGGTTTCCTCTCTTGTACCTTCCAAGGTACTGGACCTAGAAGGTGAGTCCCATGATACAGAACTATTTAGTGTGGCCACTAGCCCTATTCAGCTGAACGTTAACTGCTAGGAAGATGATGAGGATGACAACAATGATCATTAGGCTAGAAACCAGTATGAGTAGGGCAAAGGACAGTATCATGAGGAGAGAGTGGTGTCATATTGGGTCCTCACTGTGATGTATGCTATGAGCATTATGGATGGTCGCACTTTCAAGACGATTGAGGTTAGTGGCTTAATTAATGATTTTCATCGGATGATGCAGGCTCTACCACCCATGACTACACCGGCCTCATACTTATCCAGTCCATTTTCCACACATAGACACCAACTAATTTGATTTTTATGATACACAAGAAGGAAGACTTCTGCATCAAACTCCATCCGAAGCAGATGAATGGAATGAGTGTGGCTCCAAATACCAGCACACTAACTCCACCTCATACAGACTGTCAACCGGATGATTTAGCAAAGCTTTATTTACAAATAGCAAGAGTGTCCAGACCTTTGGTACTCCCAGTGTCTGTGAAGGAGACACATTGCTTCCTATATAAATTTAAGGAAACCCTCAGGAAATCCATTTAGTCATTGGCATTATGGATGACACATATGTGAAAACAAGGGACCCCTCTATCAAACAATAAGGTCTGGGAGTAAGAGGGGAAAAGCAACCATATATTTTTACTAGGAAATACTCCCTTTGACCTGTATTTCTTCCAAAAAGAATTAATCCACTCTGGGTAAACAACCAAACAGAATATATCAAAAATGCATGTGGTTATTGAAATTGATTTATTGTTCTTAATAGCATCTTATTCCTTTATAAAGCAAAATTCTTTTGAGCATAATATTTTACATGTATTAACAAAACCTACATCAATATTTTTAATTTCTTTTTCTTTTTGTTAAAAATAAAACATGAAATGAAAAAATAAATACATTTAATAGCCCCTGCACAACACACCTAAACTTATACCCCAAGCATTCAAGAAATACAGGTCAAAGGGGAGTATTTCCTAGTAAAAATTATGGATGACACATGCAATGATGGTCTAAAATGTATGCAGTCACCTGCTTGGGTGTCAGCCTTCCTCTCAAGACTCGAGTGGAAGGATAGCGCTCCAGATAATTCTCCATCCTCTTTAATTGGTCACCCTAAATCAGACTATGTTGTATTGCAAGTGGTGAAACGTCGCTCACGGAATCCAATGCCCCCTTTGGATGGAGAGGATCCTAAAATGGATAGCTTTGAAAATAGTCTCCACTCCATCACCAGCCTCGATCAAGAAAGTCAGTTCTCTAGCCATTGTCGGCATTTATGAATGCGGGCAGGCATTGCCCCGTACATGGAACATCTACCAGATGGTAATAAAAAACAAGTCCTCACTATTCTACGAGAAGGTGAGAATGCTTCAGCTGGAGTTTTAGACAAAGCTGTGGATGTGAAAACCACTGGCTCCTGCGGAATGGCAGATGTGGTGGAATTGAGGCAACAACGATGGCTACGTCATGCAGACCAGCGGTGCAACATTGTATTTTGATATGCGCTTTGACTGCAGATATGAGGCCCTGCAATCATTTTAATCTTTCACCAACATGAGTCTGAGGGTGGTGCAGTATTGAAGGCAGGTGCCTTACCTGGAGCGAGTGGCAGAGGAGTATCCCTCTTCAGGGGTGGTTTTCAACTTTACTACCTTTCACAACAACAAAACCTGCAACCACCATCTAACTGAGCGGCTCTTTCATCTTTTTCTAGGCAGCACACTAGGAGGAAGAACACCACCCATAACAAACAGCAGACCAACCTCATTGACCCCGGCCCTGGCTTTTTTGGTTCCTCCATTGATCCTTCCAGGCCCAATGGGTGGCAGGATTTCTAACTGTTGTACACAGTGGGGAAATATCATATCCACAACTGGGTTGTGGACTTAGTACAGCATGAGCACATGCTCAAATTTGTCCAAAAGTCCCCACAGACGTCTGGGCATCTGCGGTTTTGCACGTACAAATTCTCTCCATGGTCAAATAGGATCCTTCAAATCAATTCCTAAATCCCAGTGAGGCAGGGGATTTTATACCATGTTTTTCATGATCAAGAAAATCTCTGAAGAATGGTTTCCTACTCTAGATCTTTCAGCAGCTCAACAGTTATCTGAGAAACAGTCTTGACTGATGGCAACATTGCAGGAGGTTCTGCAGCTCCTGCAGGAAGATGGAACAACACCCCAGTATCGTTCAACTGCCCCAACGCTGCTTCAATTTAGGAAAGAGTTGAAGACTCGCCTCTTTAAAGAAAAGTACATGACCATGCATAAACCGTTCAGAGCCCAGCATCCTGGCCTCTTACTCTTTGACTTTATGCTTGTGTTTGACCATGGACAGCACTCGGCTGCCTTTTTGGTTTGCGCTATAGAATGTGGCTGAGACAGATGTTGACTGACGAGTACAGGTAGGTTTAAGGGGGCATAGAATAGACAAAGGCCACTGCAAAGGAAGCTAGCTGTCCACAATCTACTAATGCCTGAGCAGGGAAATACATCAGAAGATTGATTAATCTGCCCTAGCTCTTGGCTTGGGAACATCCACCTTTTCTGTGTGGTCACTCCGGATTTTTCACCTTTGCTGAACCCTATATTTTTGCTGGCTTTAGATCACTGCTAACCAGTGGTAAAGTTCCTATGCTTCCCCTTTAAAGATGGTCAAGTTGACATATTCCTAATTGGTATATTTAACTTACCTACAAGTCCCTAGTATATGGTACAAAATGTACCCAGGGCCTGTAAGGTAAATGTTGCTGGTGTACTGCCTCACCTTTTGTGCCATCCACTACAGTGACAGTGTGAAACACAGCTCGGCTTCAGGCCAACCAGTGCAGTCTGACTGTAGCCGTTTAAAAACTGCAATTCGACTTGTCAAAGTCAATCCTTTTGACGGGTCAAAAATGTCTTTTAATTAATAAGTCACCCCTATGTAGGCCTTGCCACCCGCAAGCCAGGTTGCATCGTATTTGAAAGTAGGACATGCTTGCAGGACATGTTTAATCTAGTAAGCCAGGAGGGGCGGCTGCTTGAACAGGGTGATGCCCAATCCTTTGCATGATGCATAGAGCGGCCCGCTTATAATTGTCCTAGTTTTACATTGCACAAACTTGCTGACTGACTGGCAAAGTATGCACATTGAAGAGACCACTCCATGGGGGTACGGGTGGAAGGGGAGGCGGCGCTTAGGCACCCTCCGTGCAGACCCTCCCCACGGTATTAAGTCCTCATGTGCAATAAATCGAGCTATAAGACATTACAAAGGCACAAGGCATGTGAAAACATTTGGATGCGGCGTCAGGCAAGGGACAGGGCAAGGGTACGCGGCCTATATTATTTGAGCCCCTTTGGTGAAACCTAGTGATTTGGCACATTGCTGCTGGCTAATACTGTTAACATTGGCCACTGCAGTTTCAGCTCAAAGAGGGGAAGGCTTGCATCGAGGTCTGTGGTGGAAATGGAGCGTAGTGCAAGGGGGGGACTAGCAGGGGCCCCCCATATTCCCCTAAAGAAGCGGTCCGCCCGGGGCAGCTTTTTGGCTGTTTGAACAAACGTAACTCTAAATCAGTGAATACAGGCGGCACACTTGTCACTATGTCCCTAACCAGATTGGACTTACTCACGATTCTCTGCATGTTTAAAATAGAGCATCGTGATGAACAGTACCAAGACTTTGAAAAGCGTTTCACTGATATGATCTGACTTGGGTGCTAATATTGAGAATTTAATATCGGACGTCGATTGAGTGAGTCAGAGAATACTCGAAGCAGAAGCCAAACTGGATGCGTTGGTGGAGAGTAAGGCGACCTCCTCCTCCTCCCTCGGCTCCACTTTGGAGCAACAACTAAAGGGAGTCATGGACAAGCTTGAACACCTTGAGAACTGCTGTCGGAGGGAAAACATGAGAATTTGTGGCCTAAGTGAGGAGATTTTAAATGCTAACCTGAATGCATTTGTAACCGGAATGCTTTATATCACCTTGGAGGAAACCCACAGAAAAGCAAAGACAACGAGTTGTCCTGCTCAAGCAGGTCTGAACAAAGCCTGAGACCTAGGCAATTCTTACTTCTAAGATCAGATTTCCATCATCTATGAAGACGTCGCCCTGGCTACCAATCAACCCTGAGCTAAATTTAAGGCCTTTCCCAAGAAATCAGGGGAGGTTAGAGTCCCGTATGAATGGACATACCCCTTTGGTCTCTCATTCGAATGAGAAGGCAAGCGCCATTTCGTGACATGATGGATAGTTTGCAGGCCTCCCGCATTCTGGGGCTCCCAAATCTGGACACCTTTTCGGAGTTTATACAGAGAAGGAATGAGACCAGCTTGCCAGTGCTGAAGATTGATGCCAGTGGTTAGAGCCGCTGCTTCCTAGCGGGACTCAGGGATCAAAATGGCTCTAATCCTGGAATAGTCGAGGCCTGCAGACGATGTCCGTCATACAGAAGACCCCTATATCCGGCTTTGTCTTTTTCACTCTTTCTATCCTTAGAACTTGGTCTCACAGCTCTCCTTCTGAGCTTACTGTTCAGTGTTTGAACACCCCAGGGTGTGCATGGAGATAGTCCTGGCTGATGGGAGATTACACAGGCAGGATAACATATACACATCGAGGATTCTTGACCGGTTGTGGAGGGAGATCCCGAATCTTTTGTTGGGACTCAATAGCTGGCCTGTGACAGGACTTGTCCTGTCCAAGGGCCTTTTTGTGGGTGGGGCAAGATCCTCTGTCCCCCAACCACTTTTTTATCTGAGGGACTTGTATTCATTCTCTGTTGTATCTTTTTGGTTACTTCCATGTTGGTTTGTGTTGTTTGGGAGGGGGAGGGCAGGGGCTTCTGGCACTACATACTGCATTCACTATCCATCCACCTACATACCTACATTCACGCTACTAGTCCCATCTCCCACTTTGAATTTTAAGGGGTGTTTGAGAGGGAGGCAATTTGGAAAAGACTTCGACCCATTCAACCGTACATTGAATGTCTACAAAAAAACTCACCTTTTAAAAAAAGTGTCAAGGGAACGTAAGACGGAGCATATCCTACAACCTACAATCCTCTGCTATCACTAAGCTGCGAGGTATAGCAATAGTGATTAAGCACAATCTCACCTTTACAGTTGCAGATGCCTAGGGAGATGAGGAGAGCCCATGTCGGATCCTGATTGGAAACCTACAAGGTCATCTAATCACTTTGGCAGGATATATGCCTCTATTGCTGCCCAGGATACAAACCAATACAATTTCATGATGTCCTGGCGGAAGTAGCAAGGTAGGGGATTATCTTGACCTCCGACTACAATGCGGTTTGGGATCTTCAGAAAGACAGACATGGGGTGGCGGGGACATACTGCCGCCTTTTCAAAGTAGTGAAAGAAATCTCTAGCAGAGCTAGGTATGCGGGATGCATGGCGAGAGTTGCTTAACACTGACATAGAATAAACATACTATTCTCACATCCACCAGACACACACCCTCATCGACTATGTCTTAGTTAGCAGTGCACTCCTGGCTGGGGTGCATCTGGTCGACATTTGCGCTATTGTTGTCTCGGACCACGCCCCGGTCTCAGTGCTGCTGGAATTAGAGGTCAGACAGGGCTGTCCGGGATGGTGCCTTTACCCCTCCTAATCAAGAAACCCAGTAACACGAGATGGAATTGGACAACTTATAGATGAGTACTTTGCTTTCAATGAATTGGGGAGGTCTTGATTGGTGGAGTCTGGGATACCCGTAAGGTAGTGATCACAAGCTGGTTCATAGCTATTGCAGCTAATCGATTCCACCTCCGTAAGCTGGAGGTACAGAAACTTGAGCAGGAAATTAGAGACTTGGAACAGGAGAGGGCACGAAATCCCACACTCCAGACCACAAGTAAGCTGGTCACCACAAGCGACCAGCTGCACATGAATTATATGAATAAGGCTGAACTTGCTTTCCTTATCCTTGAAGAAACAAGCTTACTTCACTGGAGATAAGCCAGGCACCCAACTAGCTGGGGTATCTTGGGGTAAGCAGGTGAGGGAATACCTAAAAGAAATCCAAGCCACTTCTGGTGGGACTTTAGCTGAAGCATAGACCAGCTTGATGAATTCTGCCATTTCTACTACAGCTTATACTCTGGGGAAACCTGTTCTCTGACGCGACAGCTAGACTATCTTAAAGACATCCATCTCCCTAGGGTCACGGATTTGCAAAGGGAGGTTTTGGAACAGCCTATACAATTGGAGGAAGTCAAGCAGCCAAAAAACCCTGAAGCCTAATAAAGCATGGGAACCTCTATGGGAGAGGCAATTATATTGGTTCTCCCTTAGGCAGGCAAGGACACTGGACTGTGCAGGGCTCTGGGGACAAGCTCCCTATTTGGTGGCAATTCCAGAGAGTTTGTTCCTTCTGAGTGGGGGTGGCTTATATGCTGAGGAGTATTTTGGGTACCCGCTCCTCCCCTCCACAGACGATTGAAGCCCGTTGAATGCGAGGCGTTGTCGAAAACCTGCTGGCACCTGGTACTGTAATGTTTTGGAGCAGCCAAACTGACTATAGCTTATAACTGGAAAAAGAAGGAATCGCCTTCTCTTACCCACTGTTTCATAGCTTCTGGACTGTTATTGCTATGGACCATCTAGCCAGCAATGTGAATGGTACCCATCTATGCTTTGAGGCCAAATGGAAGCCTATGCAGAGGCCTTTTGAGTAATGTGCTTATATGTATTGGCTGACTGTACAGTGGATGGACATATCTGTAATCTGAAACATGAATAAAAATTATTACGCAAAAAACATTTGGGGGTGAATGAAGAGTTGCTTCACACTACACTTGATCAAGACCAATCACCAGCCTGGATTCTCCTGGATCTCTCTGCTGTCTGTCAGACTGTTGAGCATGACATTCTGCTGCTCAGATTGAGAGACGTGTTTCAGTGGTTTGGCATCACTTTTAAATGAATCCTCTACTCCTTTTTGATCATATTGAGCAAGTGTTCAGTGGTCCTAGAGAATCGTCTCACAGATCCGTAGGGAGTCCTCCAAGGTTCCACTTACTTCCCACTGCAGTTTAATATATTGTTTGTAGGCCCCGTCTTAGCTATTAAACCTGTACAAAATTGACTTCCAAATATACACTGACCACTCTCAAATGTACGTCCGCCCAGATAACAGTTCAGAGGGCCACAGGATTAGAGAAAGTGTCAGCTCTATGAATGGATCAAAAACAGAAATCCTAATTTTAGTTGTTCAAGGCACTACTTCTCTGCTGTTTGAACACTCAGCCTAGGATCTCTTCCTTTCCCACTACTCAGAAAACGAAAATCCCCAGGTTCATCTTTGACTTGAACATCTCATTCAACCTTCTAATAAACTTAATGTGGTCCAGGGGGGACAACATGGATCTATCCTTCTTAAACTCCATCCTGCCCTGCAAACCTGTGTTTGAATTCAACCCACAAAATGTCTTGTTTTAGATTGGCAAGGGCCAATATATTGACAGACTGCAGTGTCTACAAAATCAATTTGCTAAGATGTGCTTGGATTTATTTCAATTTGACCATGCAAAACAAGCTCTAAAAGCAAACCATTGGCTTCCATTCGATATTAGGATTACATTCAAGTCACTCTGTTTCATCCACAAGACCTACTGGTAGTAAAGGCCATGGCCCCATAGTATATCCCCACTAGCAACCTCTGATCAGCAACATGTCCAGATATTAGCAAGCTCCTTCAATTGTTAGAGGGTAATTGTTAGAATAAAGATCTACCCATGGATTATAGATGTTTATGTAAAAAAAGATCTTTATATAAATGTCACACTAGAGACTAGCGCCTTCATCTTGGAATCCCCACCTCCACCTTCAGAGCAGATGATCACTGTAATGACGTCATACTCTTCTGATCAGTACATTCCACATCAACCCCATTAAATATTGACAACCTAATGCATTATACAAGCACTCCCTGGAATAGCTGAATCCAAAATTTGAAGCTTTCTGTATCCCACATCTCAAAGCCAAACCCAACTACTTCAGATTAAGAAGAAAAGAAAACAACTAACCGGTTTACAAAAGGCTCGTCACGGTGTCCGCAGCTAAGGTGCACAAACCAACCCAATTGGACTGAACCTTGTCAGTATCCTTTTACACTATTTGTGTTACTTTATTTTCTGATGTCTCTTAGCACTTTGATGTTGTCATAACATTACAATAGACACTTTACAGAAATGTAAAGAAAAAACCCCTAATTGATGGTACAGCACCATGTAAGCATTGCAGAGGACTTTCACCCTAAGAACTTGATCCATGAGGAGCCAGTGATCAACTCGTTTAAACATTTAAAAAAAAGACTTGAAATTCCTGTCGAAGCTATCCGGTGCCAAGATGATGAGTAGCTTAACGTCTGTTACAGATTGTTATGGGCAAGTGCATAAGGCCTAATTTAGTGTTTGGCAGCTGGGTTCCTCCGTCACGAACATAAGATATCCCATCCACATTATTACAATTGCCATAGAATATAATGCACTTATATGTACTAAGACAGACAGGATATCCGTCATGTTGTGATGATTGGTTACTCCGTCACAAACTCTAAATTCAGATTTGAACTCTTTCCAGAGACTTACGGTCTTCTATTAGAAGCCCCTTTCAATTCACCTCTCATAAGTTCCTCTAGAGAAGGAAGATGATTTAGATTTTCTTGCAGTCTCCTAAGGCTTCTTCATTTTGCGATCTGACGGTAACCGTATCAAATTCAAGGCCTTATTGTTAACCCATCTCCTTGACATCTAGTCAGTCCTTGTGTCTCCCAGGGTCTTGCACTGATGACCAGCACCAGTAGTTGGTTTTCTATGTGGTCACCAACTATGTAAGTGAAGCTTCTCACTGTCTCAGTAGAAGATACCAGTATGGGGAAATTACAGTCACAGCTACATAAAGTTGTCATCTCCCTTCGTTTATATTACATTGTTTTGTTACTCATAAAATAACTTTGGTGGATAAACTGAAATGCTATTTTGTCTGCCAACAAGTCTGTTCTGGGCAGTGGCTGCATTCATATAAGATTTTCTAGCCACATGGCCAAGAGGTGTCTTGCTTCTGCTTTTTTGGTAGTTCTATTCATATTGTAAGTTATGGGGCTTATTTAACTCGCACATGGATGCACAATTTTTCTGAAGACGTGATTTACAGAGTGGAATGTGCAATTTATTTTAATAGTAACGTTAATCCAAAGAAAACACTCCTGAAATCCCACCAAATTATTCTCTTAAATCCAGGCGTATTAGTAATTTGTTTGGGGAAGTTATTTCAATTTTATTCAGCAATTCAAAAAAGTGCAGAAACATGCAACAATAACTCTTTTCAAATTATATGTACTTTTTCAAAATGCATAAACGCCAAAGGTTTGTCTCAACCTTATGATGCTTCAAAGTGCAAAATAATTGATTACGTTTCCACAGACTTGAAACATCATTACTGATCAGTACGGTAGGCACTATTGTGAGATAATTGCCTATCACGAGTTAGGAACCAAAAGCTAACTGCATATTATGGGCGTGGTCATTAAGATTCACAACACCTGTATTTAAATTAACATAGTTTTTCTTGTTTAGGGAGGAGTGGACTTTCAAGAGCTAAGTATCAGTTAATGAAACAGAGCTGGCCCCCCCGAATTTCATTGGCACATTTTCCACATTTTGGGTGGCAGTTGTATTGGTCCATGGAGGTGCACCCTCACGAGAAAAGGATCAATATTTTATCAGCTTTGCTAAACCCTGTAGTTTTGTAACTTGTTGAGTTAGCAGTGATTTTTTTATGAACAGATCAGTGCGCCCACTGGATGCCACATGGGGAAACTTAAACTCACTTCATATATTGCTACGGTCACTCCTGGATTCCAACTATGTGGATGTGAAACTAGAGGCTAATGATATAGCACAGGAGCAGTTCACGATGAGATGCCATGGTTCTTACTAGACCATACTAATAGTAATCAATTTTCTAATCCTCACTCAGGCATGCTGGAAGGGTCAAGTACACTATTAGAGTAAATTTGTAAGGTACTTCTTAAGCACATACCATTCAACCAGTAAACATCACATCACAATCCTGAATGCAGATCACTCCTTTAACGACCAGGCCTCCTTCAGTCCCTGGTGAATGTAGAAGGTAAGTTGACTTTGGCTTTTACAGGGAGCAGGTGAGTGCACTTCTAGCCCTGCACTGTTCTATGTGGTGTTTCTGCTGACTGGGAGAACAGCTATGCTTTAGTTGTGTTATTTTGCTTTTCTTTGCTCTATTGAATCCATTGATCTTTAATTCTACCCTACTTCTCTCCAGGAGAAGTCATCAGCTGCTTGGAAAATCGTGCGTCCTTCCAGAGCTTTGACCTAAATGACCTCTATGTGGCTCTCGACATCTACATCCTCACCCTGCCTCTGGAGATAGACATAGGGAACTCCGACTTCCAGCACAACAGGTAAATGTAGATTCCGCTTTACACCCACACAACCTTGCCCCCAAAGAAGGATCTCTACCATCCAGTCATAGCTTGCCTTCTAATTTCACCCTGATTGCTGCCCAAAGTTTGTCTCCTTACTCTTCTAAGCAGTCCTTTGCTAATAACTTTACTTAAAGCCTGTGGCATCAACCTTCCATTCGCACCATTCTCTAAATGCCATAAAGCACGAGCTGCCCCGTATCGTCCTATCAAACCAATCCTATTTTGCTTTGTATCCTTATCCTCCTTTTAAGCCGAGATCCCACTTGAAATGGCACATATCCTGGGTCACCCCTGGTCTTTTTCAAACAAGCCTTTAATTTCTGGTCCGATCACCAGTGCCTTTTCTCTGAGACATTGACCCACATTCCTCTTACTGATGTACATTTTCATTCTATGAACTGTATGACATCGAACATCCCCAGAACTGTACATACTACTACAACTCGTTTCCCCCCCACCATAATCATGGGGTTTCGGGCCATGAAACTGGAGGTATGAACTCCCATTGCTCAGCTCTTCCCCAATTAGATTGTGTGCCTATTTCTTTTAGATTCTCTGCCATTCTACCTGGCGTTTCTGAGGCATACCGCTTAACCAATACATTTCCCCTTAATTGCAACACCTTCCCCATTGGCTTCCTTAGTTCACCCTAAGGCCAAAGATCTAAAGTGTCAAAAATGTGGATAATGCTCTTCCCATTTCTCTGAGGCTGACCACCAACAACCTTCTCTTCAGTGGTTGTGAACGCTGCAGCCCTTGCCTTGCACTATGCTTTCCTATATAGCAGTACACCATTCATTCTGTTGGCCCTACTGGTGAACAGTCGCAAACTTAGCTGTTTCACTGAATGAAGGAGAGATTGCAAGAGAACCCTGTTTGAGTAATTCTTACCTCAGGTTGCCCTGGGGACCCTGAGGTGGCAGTGCAATATACCTCTAACCTGAGTTGAGGGCTTTTTGCAGAGCTTACGGTTATGTGTCCATGGCAAGAGAATGTCTTTAAATATGAGTCAAAGGCTTTTTGTTTGGTACCAAGATTTGACTGTCTTGTAGCTCTAGAGGATATGCATTCCAAGAGAGAGCAGTGGTGTGAGGTTCAAACACTAGACTATGATCTTGAACATGTGCCAGAACGTGAAGTTGGCATACAACAATATACGGAAGGAAATGAGGCAAGTACGTGTCACTACCAGGAGTCATGGAGGTCTCACAGCGCTTGATAAAGAACTAAGCATTAGAGGAGAACTTCGCAAGAGGAGCAAAAAATACTTGCTGCGAAGCTTCCCATGTATTGACTCCATACACACAGTCTCCAACAGGAGACATTGTGATATTATTTCCTGATGGGTACATTTGCCCACCAATTTCTCACCTTATGAATTCTCTTCTAGGCCCTTGACTGGTCTGTAAAACATCTCTCCAGCAATGTCTCTCCTGCACCACCAGGTGGCATCAGGCAGCCTCAGCTTCGACTCCACTTCCAGACATGACTGGAGTACATTAGGTGGCAGCTGGTGGGCTGACATTGGTTCTTGGTTTTTTTGCACCTCATTGATGAGGGTCTGGATCTTTTCCATCTTACGAACTAATTCCTCATCCATTTTGAACAATGATGTAGGTCAAATTTCTCTGAAAAGTTCAGGCTTTTAGACTTGTAGGTGCCAAAAGAAAAGGACTCTTTCAGATCGGCATTACTTCTGAATGTGGTGCTTTGGAACACAATGCTGTGGCCTGTAAATGTTGTGCCTCCATGCCTCGAAAGGCCATCCAGTAGATAGCTGGAAGCCAAGTAATTTTTGGCAAAAGCCCATAAGTTGATGGCAAAGTGCTCTCCTTCACCTAAAGGTAAGTAGTCATCTTCCAGGGAAATACTTTTCCCAGCGATCTCCTCACAAGAAACACTGAAATGCCATAGGAAGTAGAGGTCCTCGTGTTTGTTGAGGAAACAGTCCTATTTCTGTGGCTATTCGGAACTTCAGCACTGTTTCTCACCACTACAGTCTTCATCTTTGTCAGATACAATCCTGATGCTGAAAAAGATGAGACCAGAGTTTCTGGTTTAATCAGCTCACCTCTAGCAGGTCTTTGGTGTGGCTATGCTTGATGTTTTTAGAACATCTCTGGTATCCTCTGGGCCACTCTCCAAAGGGGAGCACGTTCCTCTGGGCTTGGTGATGTTAACATCACGAACCCTGATGCTGAATCTTCAGTCTTCAGCCATAGCGACTGCAGCAAAGACGAAGCTTGTTAGGGCACCATCCCACATATAGTCAAAGCCTTCATTGGCGCTGACCCAGAGGATGCCCATGGCCCTGACTTCACTGACCACCCTTAAAGTTGGAGGAGATAATCAGTGTGGAAGAGAAAAAGTTAAGGTAAACTTTGATGTTTCCTTTGTTGAGCACCTCCTCAGGGCCCAGATATTTACTTTTCCCCAGTAGTTAATACCCAGGGCCCAGAGAATTACTATTGTTGTTCGGAAGGCAGCTGAAGCAATTGGCATTGCTTTCGGTAGAGTTGAAATCTAACATTCTGACTGAAATTTTGCAATCCTCCTTCTCGCTTTTAGAGCCCTTGTTCCATTTCAATGAAGATCCCTTGGTTCTGCCTTTGGGAAACCCTTTTTCTGCCCGGTCAACCGGTAGCATAAATGCCAACATTCTGACATTAGAAATAGGGAGATTTTGAAAAAAAGGGGGGATTTCATTTTCCCCATTGATCCACATTGAAGCAAAGGCAAATTTAGGCAGGAGACAGATAAAATAAAGTTGTTTTTGGCTAAAAAGAATTTTGGAAGTCTCCGGCATGAATCGGGTTTGTTGACGTATGCATAAGTCCAGAGATATTTATAAAGGTAGATTTGCATGTGTAAATTCCTTGCGAGCCTGCTGGGAAGGGATTTTGGTTTATCGACTTTTTAAGCAATTTAGGTGTCTTTCAAATGTTTTAAAGCTATTTCTAAACTTCTACATTGTACAGAACGTGGTTATTTGTTTTGCATCTCATTACATGGCTATAACGGCTTTATTCTCCTAGCGATAAAGTGTCACTCGAAGTGTCACACATAAGACCATGCAATGTTGTAAGAAAGTGCCCTCTTTTTGCATGGTTGGCCCCACTTTTTGCTAAACTGCTGATGTGCTTTGACTGAGTGTGCCCTGGGTTCCTACCAAACAGGTACCCAGGGCCTATGTTCTTTCCCTAAAACTGCATTGAAAACAAAACCCATTTGGCACTCTTTGGCCACAGGTCAGTCCCTTGTAAATGGTACCACAGGTACCAAGGGCACTGTGGCCAGGGAAGGTCTCTAAGGGCTGTAGCACTTATTGTGCCACCCTTCGAGTCCCTGTACCTTTACACACACACACTGCCTTTGCAGGCTGCGTGTTTTGGTGCAGAACAAAGTGAAGAGTCGACATGGCACACATCCCTGTGTGCCATGCCTACCACCCACTGCCCTGGCCTAGGTCAGCCGCCCCTCTAGCTGGGTGCACTATACCAGTGGTGAGGGTACAGGTGCATGAGCCCTGTACCCCTACAGTGTCTAAGTCAATTCTTGGACATTGTAAGTGCAGTAATGCCATTAAGAGTATATGGTGGTGGGAGTTTGTCATTACGAACTCTACAGTACCATAATGGCTTTACTGAAAACTGGGAAGTTTGGTATCAAACTTCTCAGCACATTAAACCCACACTGATCCCAGTGTAGGATTTAATAAAAAATGCACACAGAGGGCATCTTAGAGATGCCCCCTGAAAATCGACCTAACACTAGTGTCCAGGCTGAGTGACTGCCTGCCAGCTGCCACCACCAGACATGTTTCTGGACCCCTGGGTCGAGAGCCTGCTGCTCTCGGGGGTCTGAAACAATGCACATCCTCGGCCGAGGTGCCAAGCCTCCTCCCCAGGATGGGCAGGGTCCACGAAGGGGAAGCTTCAAAGGCTTGCCGCCTTTGTGAGCTTCCCCAGGCCTTTGCTGCTCCCAGCAACTGGCCCCCACCGGTTCTGACCCCCACTTTGGGTGGGAGAATCGGCGGGAAAACCAAGTGAGGAAGGGAGGTGTGCCCAACTTTGCCAAGCCCACCCCTAAGGTGGGGGAGGCGAGGTGAAGCACAACTCTGTCCCCGCCATCTTGCAGATGGGGGGGACCCAGCCACCAGAGTGAGGCATATGCCCCCCTCCCACTGGAGGGTGGCATAATAGGGGGTGTACCCACCCCAAGGAAGGGACCCATTGATCCCAACCTTTACCTACCTGTAACGCCCCTAATTGTAGTATTATGGGGCCACCCGAACCTTCCCTCCTCCTACAAGAACTGACCAAGAAGAACGACAGAAGAGCCGTGCTGAAAGTACGAAGAGGAGGACGCCCACTGACTTGGCCTCAGCCCTACCTCAAACCTGCTCCATCGAAATCCCGGTGTGTCCTGCAGCCAGCAACCTCAAGAACCCCGAGGACCTGCCCTGCCGTCCACAAGAAGGACTTTGTCTCCCGTGAGCACCGGATTTGCTCACCAACAGACTCAGACTCCAGCCAAAACCGTGAGTCTGCACCACTCTGCACCCGACGCCCACGGCCCGAGTTCGAGTGGCCCAACACCACGAGGAGGTCTCCCCGGCGATCCTGACCTGAGATATGGTGATCTCTGACCTGCCAAGAAACTCCAAGCGAAGCCTGCAGCCTCTTTCTGGAGGATCCCCCTGACTGCGACCGGAGCTGGTAAGAAAACCTGACGCCTAAAGATACCCCTGCACCCAAAGTCCCACGGCCTAAGGTGGCCCAACCGACGGTGTCCCAGCATCCCCAGGCATCCCAACTTACCTCTCCAACCGGTGGTCACCTCCAGAAGATCTTCGTCCCCGAGCCTGCAGTCTTTGTTGCAAATAGAGAATCCCATTGAAAACAACAGGGAACTCAACGCCAAAACAGCACCCTGCACCCAGCTGCCCCAGCGCCGCTGCTGGTGTACTTTAGGTGCTAACTCAGATCCCCCTTTGCCCTGTGCCTAACACTATGAGCTTTGCTCCCACAACCCTGTGGCCTGCTCGTGAGCAGCCACCATCCGGAGGCTCCTATCCCCCATTGGACAACATTGGGCCTCAGCACTTTGCACCCGGCCGCCCTAGTGCCGCTGAGTGTGTTTTGAGAGTGCATCCTTGACCCTGGGGGGGGAAGTCTGGTTCTAACCCCAGAATACCATCTCCCACAACAAAGTACTTACCTGTTAACCGATAACTTAATTTCTCTCCATAGGAATACATTGACTGTTTTTACTTGAAAAATGTGGAGTTGGTTTTTGTATTGAACTTTAAGAAAACTGCAAAGAACTAAAAATTGCTTACTTACCTTTTCTCTAAGAAATGTCCCAGTGTCATATGTAGGTGTATCACACTGAGTAGAAAAAGTAATCCAGAAAGTAATCTGCAAAGTAATTCAAAGTAATCTAACAGTAATTTCCACTGTATTGAAAGCATTTACAAACCTGTAACAGTCATTTTCATTCAGCTTGCTTGTAATGTTCAGCTTGCCTTGAAAATTATCAACAACGCTTACCTGTGCCAGGCTTGTTTGGTTCTAGGAAATAAATACAACTAAATAATAGTTTTATACAAATCAATTTGGTCTGAGTTCATTCTTTGAGTGTGTGACATCATTTGCTGATTGAGTGTGTACAACAAATGCTTAACACTACCCTCTGATAAAGCCTTACTGCTCGCCCATCCTACCACAAATAGATAGTAAGGTGCTATCTACTTTTACCTCTGCCTACCTTTGGGGTTCCACTGAACTCTGTGCACACTATACCTCATTTTGGTATAGTATATACCGAGCCAGCTTCCTACAAATGTCACCTACGGACATTATACACATGGAAATGTCACACATAAGCTAAAGGAAAACTTGCCAGCTATGCAGTGGACTCGAAGTCTGTTCAGCTGAGCTCCATTTATTTATTTTATTTAAAACGTTTTATATAGCACGGACTAGAACCTGGAAGGGTATCGGAGCTCTTTACAAAAGTTACATCACATAGAAAGCTTAATACAATAGGTACAAAATGAGAGTAGAAAGTAGGGAGAGCATACTTGATGTCAAACATTAGTAGTGGGTCCAGGGGTACTCAAGAGTGTGATAGTCATTGGTCTTTAAAATCAGGTGTAAGTTCTGTTTGGAGAGCAAGTTAAGTGTTGGGGTCGGGTAGGAATTTGTTCATTAAAAGCAGATTGACTTCATTTTTGAAGGAGGTGCTAGATGGGTTCATTCTAATTTCCGGGGGCAGGGCATTCCAGATTCTAGGCACTAGCCCGGAGAAAGTACGGTTGTATGGTTTTTTTTGTGTGGAATTTTTGCGGTTTCAATAGCCAGTTGCTGGTGCTTCTCGATGTTCTGCTACCACCTGATAGTTCCAGTTTATCGGCTAGATACTTCGGTGTGCTTAAGTGCAAGTCTTTGTGTGTCATACAGGCGATTTTTAGCTGTGATCTTGCCTCAAAAAGGAGCCAGTTCAGTGCCTTTAGATCAGGTGTGATGTGGTTGTTCTTTTTGGAGCCGGTGACCAGTCTTGCAGCCGCGTTGAGAGAGGCTTTTAGTGGTGCCAGTCTGGATCTCGGCAGACCACATAAGGTTGTATTCCCATAGTCTAATCTGGATATCACTAGGGCTTGCACTGCTGATTTGAGGTCGTCGACGGGAAGGAAGGGTTTTAGTTTTCTAATAATTTTCATATGAAAGTTTGCTCCTCTGGTGGCTGTACTGATGTGTTCCTGCATGTTGATTTTTATCGATTGTTATTCCTAGAGATCTTGCAGAGTCTATGATGTGTGGTTTGCAGTTGAAGGCTGTTAAGTGTTTCATCCAGTCTTCAATGTTGACGTGTTCTCGCGGAGGGGTAATTAGGAGAAATTCAGTTTTGAGCGCATTGAGTTTGAGTTTGAGGTGGTTTCTGGTTAGCCAGTTGTGTGTTTTTTGCTGAGTTGTATTAAGTGAGCGGATATCATCTGGTGATGATACTTTTAGGTGTAGTTGGGTATCATCCACATATATGTGGTAGTGAACATTGGAGAGTTTCAGAATTTCGGTTAAGGGCTCCATGAATAGATTGAAGAGGGTTGGTGATAAGGAGGAACCTTGAGGGACTCTTAGGGTGACCGCCGTGGTGGTGGACATCGATTGGTTGAGCTTGATTCTTTGCGTTCGGCTGTCTAAGAAGGAGGCGAACTATTTTAGGACATTCCCAGATAACCCCATTCTTTGTTCAAGTAAGTCTAGGAGACTATCGTTGATGACCGTATCGAAGGCTGAGGATAGGTCTAGGAGGATAAGGAGGCAGGATTCATTTTGGTCTAGTATTCTGAGCGCGTCGTCAACAATGTGTGCCATGGCTGTTTGCGTGCTATGGTCCTGATGGAAGCCTGATTGGAACTGGTCAAAGAGGTGGTATTGAGCTATGTGGCTGCATAGTTGGGAATGGACGCATTTCTCCAGTAGTTTTGCTAGGGTAGGAATACTGGAAATTGGACTGTAGTTATGTGGGATTGTGTGGTCAGCTGTGGGTTTTTTTAGAATGGGGGTTACTTGACCTGTTTTTAGGCAGCTCGGAAGGGTTCCTTGCAGTAGGGAGGCATTCAGTATCTTTGTCCAGAGGGGAATTAGAGAAGTTTCTATCTTGCTGAAGATATTAGCTGGAAGAGGGTCGCAGAAGTGATTTGATGGTTTAAGTGATGTTAGGATCTTGAGAATGTCATTTTCGTTAAGAGTTTTGAAAGTGTTCCAGGACGCTTTGTTTTTGAGGGCGAGTGCGATTTGGTTAGGGGTTTGTATAGACGGGGGTGAGTGGGGGGATAGGTGGAGGTATTTTTTTGAGGTGTTCATTTGCTGTTTGGAGTTCATTTTCTATCTTTTTAGATTTTTCAAGGAAGTGGGAGGCAAATATGTTGCAGTTTGGTTGGGAGTTTGGACCTAATGTGGAAGCGTTGGCTTGTTGAGCGGATTGTTGCTTGATAATTTCAAACAGTTTCCTTGGGCGATTTCTAGCCTTGTTTAGCTGAACTTTGAAGAAATTTGCTTTTGAGAGTCTGATGTGTTTGTTGTAGGTGCTTCTTCGAGATCTCAGTTGCTTAAGGTGCTCTAGCGATGGTTAGGATCTCCATGCCCGTTCAGCTAGTCTCAGGTTGCGTCTTTGGTCATTTAGGCTCCCATTGAACCATGATTTGGAGTCTTTAGAGGACGTGATGTTTAGCTGAAAGGGCGCAACTGCGTCAAGAATGCTAGTCATCAAGTTGTTGTAGTGGTTAGTGAGGTCAAGGACCTCTGTCATGTCTGCTGGCGGCAGTAGTACGTTGTTGCGGAGGCATGTTAGATCGTTGAGGTTAATGTCACGGGTGTTCCTTTTCCATTGTTTGAGTTTCTTAAGTTGGGGTTTATGTGTCTTAGTTGGTTTGGTTATAAGGAAGGTGATGTAGTGGTGATCTGACCAATCAGAGGGGACGATCGATTCAAGTTTGATGGAATTTGGTTTAGCAATGATTAGATCCAGTGTAGCACCCAGGTTGTGTGTCTGGCTATCACAGATTTGGCGATACAAAAGGGGATGATGGACGGAACGTTTGAGCCAATCAAACACTCACCCCCAGTCAACTGATCTGGGTTTAATCCATCATCATTCTTTAGCTCACTCCACCACCCCAGTTCAGACATGGCCATATGCAAATCAGTCTGACCCTGTGCCTCATGGGAACAGTCCAGCCCGAACTGCCAAGCCATGTCTTCCCTGGACCAGAAACAAGCATCCTAGGACCGGTTTCTGGCATTCCAGCCGTCATCAGCCAGGCTTGCTTGAATCCAGTGGCAAAGTGAGCAAGGGACCCACGTCTGGGCATACCCCCGCCAACTTAGGGCGAACAAAGCGATACAAAAGGGGATGATGGACGGAACGTTTGAGCCAATCAAACACTCACCCCCAGTCAACTGATCTGGGTTTAATCCATCATCATTCTTTAGCTCACTCCACCACCCCAGTTCAGACATGGCCATATGCAAATCAGTCTGACCCTGTGCCTCATGGGAACAGTCCAGCCCGAACTGCCAAGCCATGTCTTCCCTGGACCGGAAACAAGCATCCTAGGACCGGTTTCTGGCATTCCAGCCGTCATCAGCCAGGCTTGCTTGAATCCAGTGGCAAAGTGAGCAAGGGACCCACGTCTGGGCATACCCCCGCCAACTTAGGGCGAACAAAGCGATACAAAAGGGGATGATGGACGGAACGTTTGAGCCAATCAAACACTCACCCCCAGTCAACTGATCTGGGTTTAATCCATCATCATTCTTTAGCTCACTCCACCACCCCAGTTCAGACATGGCCATATGCAAATCAGTCTGACCCTGTGCCTCATGGGAACAGTCCAGCCCGAACTGCCAAGCCATGTCTTCCCTGGACCGGAAACAAGCATCCTAGGACCGGTTTCTGGCATTCCAGCCGTCATCAGCCAGGCTTGCTTGAATCCAGTGGCAAAGTGAGCAAGGGACCCACGTCTGGGCATACCCCCGCCAACTTAGGGCGAACAAAGCGATACAAAAGGGGATGATGGACGGAACGTTTGAGCCAATCAAACACTCACCCCCAGTCAACTGATCTGGGTTTAATCCATCATCATTCTTTAGCTCACTCCACCACCCCAGTTCAGACATGGCCATATGCAAATCAGTCTGACCCTGTGCCTCATGGGAACAGTCCAGCCCGAACTGCCAAGCCATGTCTTCCCTGGACCGGAAACAAGCATCCTAGGACCGGTTTCTGGCGTTCCAGCCGTCATCAGCCAGGCTTGCTTGAATCCAGTGGCAAAGTGAGCAAGGGACCCACGTCTGGGCATACCCCCGCCAACTTAGGGCGAACAAAGCGATACAAAAGGGGATGATGGACGGAACGTTTGAGCCAATCAAACACTCACAGATTTGGACCAGGTTAAGGTCAGTGAGGAAGGTTTTTAGGCTATTGACTGTGGGGTCGTTGTGATCATTCCAGTGAAGGTTGAAGTCTCCGAGGAAGATGTGGGCGCAGTGTTGTCCAGCATTAGAGGAGATGATTTCCATGATTTGTTTCGATGAATGAGTGGTTGTTGCCTGGAGGGTGGTAGATCAGGTGTAATTTACATAGGGGACTGTTGTTGATCACAATGTTTATGCTTAGGTATTCGCAGGTGGGCAGTTAAATGTTTTCTATCTACAGTCAAACAGGCATTGTTTACTGGGTGAAGTTTTCTCTTTAACTGCGTTTGATTTTCCTTGTTCAGACTGTTGTTCGTCACCAAAGAAGTTGTCTCCATATTTTATTGGTGGGAAGTCGCACTCGCGTATATGCGATACCTGAGCGCTCCATCATTGTGGTATGTTTTTGGTATCGTTTTGCCTGTAGCATACATGCCAACATTTTTCAACTGCAAAAAAGGAGATTCTGGCAAAAATATCAGGGTAATTTATTTTCTCCATTGAAGTGTGTGGTAGCAGAGGCAATTTTTGGCGGTAGACACCTAAAATAAGGTTGTGTGGGGCTTTAAAAATCGTGTCTCGTGCTTGAATCGGGTCTGTTGGCATGTATAGAACCTGCCCTACTAGTACAGAAAAGGAACCATATTTACAAGTGTTCTGCTGAAAGATGTCTGAATGGCAAAATATACTTTGTTCTTTCTTCCCTTTCTGCCAAGAGCACAGAGTCAGTGCTGCAGCAGGCAGAGAGCGTGACAAAATGATTGTGTATTGGGTTACAGCAGCATGTCACTGGCAATGCATACTCCAAGTCAGACGAGACCATTTCCGAGCTCATGCTGGCTTGTCACCAGCAGACCATCATTCGGCAATCGGGTTTCTGCATGCAGTAATCGGGAGGTGGGAGATTAGTCTTTAAATCGGTAGTCTCCCTCCTGAATCGGGAGGGTTGACGTATGCAGGAGCCAGATTCCAGAGGCCTGCTCCGGGTGACCCCCACTTTTTGTCTTCTCACTCGTCACTGGAAAGCCTGGTTGTTCAAACTTACTCGTCGACACAAAACCCAAATGCCTTTCTCACATCGCCTCCTGATAGAGAGTCGGATAAACTTGATCCTATAGGGTGAAAAATGTTTGCTTCCAGCATCTTCGCTGTCCACACTGTTAATGCCCCCTGCCTCCTGACCCAAATGTGGAATTGGCAAAGCATATGCTGATCAGCTTGTTAGACCACAGGGAAAAGAAGTTTATAGACCAGGAGAATGGTGAAATGGACACCTTCAAACACATCTTGAAATGTGTCCTGGATTCCGCAGACACCATTGCTCAATCGTTAGGCATGGCTGTCACGCTACGCCAGCATGTTTAGATTTCAAGAACAGTAGAACTACTGTTGATGCACTTGGTTTAGCCTCCCCAGGGAGCCATTTCCACCAAAAATGTAGATGGTTCCGTGGCTACTCCCAGTAAGTAAAATACCCGGAGAGATAACCTCCTCATCTTGTCCAGTCGCCCAGTGTCTATAATGCTACTTTTCAGGGCAGGTGTGGATGTAGGAGATGCAAGGAGCATATGCAATCCCCACCTTCTTTCTGCTGGCTTTTATGTCTCAAAAACCCTTAAGTAATCATCTTCTGGTGTGGGGAGAAGGTCTCCTATATTGCCTCCAACTGACTGACTTGAGGTCATAGCAGATCACAGTTCCATCTAGCTAACGTGAAAGTTTTAAGCCCTACCCTTTCTGTCCCTTCCCCTTGACCTCCCTCAATCCACCAGATCATCCCTTCTAGCACCTGCTGTGATTTTTGACGCAGGAGTCTTTTTTCTGCTGAGCAAGTGTGCCATTGAGAGATGGAACCGCTAGATAAACGAGGCATAAGGTTTTACTCTTTTTACTTCTTTGCCCCAAGAAGGATGGAGATCTGCGACCACTTCTGGATCTTTGACTTCTGAACTTGTTCATTTGGCAGGCCAAGTTCAAGACTCTGTCCCTGAGCCAGAACCTGTTGGCACTGAACGAGCTGGTGTCCCTGGTCCGTCTCCCATCATTTTGGCACACAGGCGCTTCCTACAATATGCAGTGGGTTCCCAGCACTAAGTTCATGGTTCTGATGTTTGAAATGACTACCCCTCCACGCATCTTTACGAAAGTGCTGGCAGTCCTGGTGCCTTTGAGGTTTCGGTCAGGAGTCTTCGGCACAGATGAATATACACCTTCAGCGGATGCTGTTTTTCCTCCATGACACGGGGTTTCCTCGTCGACTCCCAGAAATTCTGCATCTCTCCCATATGAAGGCTAACCTTCATGGGGTTGTTGCTGTATACGGCCTACCTGAATGCATTTCTTCCTCCTCAGAGGATCATGGATATTCACAAGATGATTCTGAGGTTCCTGACTCAAATTCTTATCCTGATTCTTCAAGTCTTATGGCTACTTGGTCTCATACGTATCAAGAAGGACCCCTTGCTAACAAGGAAGGGGTACGGGGGGACAAGAAGCCTGTGCTCCTAGAGAGAATTAAAATTTCAACAAGGGGCTAGTGTTCCTGAAAATGATAGAGAGGGAGACACGGTCTCTCAAAAGGTGGAGAGTGCCTGGGTCAGAGTACTGAATAGGGACAGTCAGTAGGACTGTTTATGGTGCCCTCACACATCCCCTAGGGGATGTCATGCTTCATCATAGGGCAGTGCTCCTCGTCGGGCCGGCGCTGCAATGCCCTACGGGTCCCCGAAGGGTCACTTTGGCGGAGATCTTTCAAGAGGCTGCCGTATGATGAGTGCGGGTGTGGTGGTACGTGACGTGAAGTGTGAACCGAAGAATTAAAACTGGTAAGGGAGATCCCGCACTATACTTTAATGAGGGGATTGTCCTTCCAGGGATAAAAACCTATGGCAGGTGGGTGCTACCTTAGGGTTTGAAAGGAACCCTGGTATTAAGGGTGCTGACACTGGATTGGGAAAGTCTCCTTCTGTCTCAGGGGAGGGACCTAACTACGGTCACTCCTTCAAACAAGAGTCGACATGTTTCGCGCCTAATCTGGTCATAGGGATCTGTGGCGCTTCATCAGGACAAAAAAATTATCCCGGGGATGCGGAGATGGGTAGGTGCTGGCACTAAGTCCGCACAACAAAACTATAGCACGCTTAATGCGGCTCCTCAGCGTCACCTGATGGTGAAAAAACTTGTCCTAGCTTAGGTCGGACCCGGAACAATACACACACAGTAGGTAGCACCTAGGGGCACCATCACAGTGTCCTGATGAAGCGCAACGGATCCCTATGACCAGTTTAGGCGCAAAACATGTAGACTCTTTGTTACTGTAGTTAGGTCCCTCCCCTGAGACAGAAAGAGACTTCCCCTATCCAGTCTCAGCACCCTGACTACCAGGGTTCCTTTCAAACCCTAAGGTAGCACCCACCTGCCATAGGTTTTTATCCCTGGAAGGGCAATCCCCTCATTAAAGTATAGTGCAGGATCTCCCTTACCAGTTTTAATTCTTCGATTCACACCCCACCTCTTCACGAACCACCTCACTCGCATTCATCATACGGCATCCTCTTAAAAGATCTCCGCCAAAGTGACCCTTCGGAGGGACCCGTAGGGCATTGCAGCGCCGGCCCGACGAGGAGCACCGCCCTATGATTAAGCATGACATCCCTTAGGGGATGTGTGAGGGCACCATAAACAGTCCTACTGACTTTCCCTATTCAGTACTCTGACCCAGGAACTCTCCACCTTTTGAGAGACTGTCTCTCCCTCTCTATCCTTTTCAGGAACACTAGCCCCTTGTTGAAATTTTACTTGGTCTCATAACCTCATGCATTCTGGTGCTACCACATTATTAAGGTAGCTTAAGAGGTGCCCGAGTAGACAATGGCTACAGCACAAGCAAACCTCTGACTCGGGTGCAGGTCTTCCAGTCAGTACATCTGTATCTGCACTAGTGGATCAATCCCTACAGGCTTTAGATGGGTCGCACATTGAGCCCCTCTCAGATACAGGCCACCGTGGTCAGACTCCTGCTTGCTGGACTGAGGTGCTCATCTGGGTGAGTGACATTTCAGCACTGAACCTTTGATGTGCATTGGAGCAGCACCTGCATGTAAACATTCTTGAGCTGCGTGCGGTTCATTTTTCAGTGAAGGATTTTCTCTCTTCCATATCGTGGAGCAACATTCTGAATCTGTCCGGTAGCACCTCCCCTGCCTATTACATCCATACACAAAGCGGTGTGGGGTTGCAGGCTATATGTTGGGAGGCAGTTCATCTGTGGAAGTATGCACAGTGCAAGGAATTTTCCTGATAGTTTCATATTTTTCAGTATCCCTGTTAAGTCTTTCTTTCACCTGTCACCTCTCCGCGGTGACAGGTGATCTTCTCCAGAATGGGGTTTCCATCCGCAGAGCTATATGCCAGGAAGCCCACTACCAAATCCATATAAACTGTGTGCTTGAACAAGTTAAATCAGTGGTGTAGGTGGAAAAGCACCAACACCCTTAAAACTTGCCTATTTGATGTTTTGAGATTTGCACTGTCGCTAGCACCACAGGGCCTGGTGGTGGTTACAGTTAAGAACTGATTGGCTCGGCCTTTATGTCTCTCCCCACTATTCCTTTTGAAATTGCCACTAGTTTTCATCTTAAGTTTGTTCCTCCCAATATGGTTGTTGTTTCTCTGTGGGATTTGAATCTTGTTTCAACTTATTTGTGGGTATCTCCTTTCAAGCTGTTGCACAGGTTCCTGGTTCGATTTCTTACCCTGAAGAAGTTTTCTTGGTGGTAACTTTAATGCATATGGTCGGAGACCTTCAGGCCCCCTCTCACTTCGCCCATCTTTCACAGCCTGGTTAAATTGGTCCTTCACACCTACTCAAGATGGTTTTTGAATTTCATATATATCAGTCTATCACCATTACTTCTTTTTTCCTACCTCCAAATCCAACCAGGAGGAAGAGTGACTGCACAGACTGAGCCCCAAGCATGAAGCGTCATATTACATTGACCGTACACAGCAGGACAGAGTGGATAGTTGTTTCCACGTAGTGGGTAGGCACATTGTCATCTTTGCTTGCATATTGCTAAACACCAGGCATACAGCAACAGGCAGTTTGCCCGGACTGTGCTGCATAATGCTGTTGGGTAACCGGCACTGCTAAATCCTGCCTCCCAGGGAGGTAGTGCTTTGGTACTCCTTCATTAGTTAAGGCATCTGTAAAGAAGATGTATCCATCAGAAGAAAAAGTTACTTAACTTTTTTAACAATATATTGATCACCTCACTTCCTCTTGAAGAGTTAAAATTGTGACTAATAAGATCTCAAGGTGTGCAAACAGTCAGTCATTGTTTTTTCGGTTCGTCTAACACGCACTGCATTAGGGCGCTGAAAAAGTTTCAGGAACTGATGTCCAGGGCACTGATTGGCTCCAAATATGCTCTGGTGTTGCTATGTCTGGAGAATGAGTCATGACTGGGACTGCGTCCATGGTGCCGACTGGTGAGGGAAAACTTTAGCGGCACCTTCAGAGGTTAAAACTTTAAAACGAATGTGGTGGTACCTAACAGACACCAGGTAGACCTTCTGGGACTCAGTACATATTGCCCCGTCTCCCAAATAGCTGCTTCGTCTGATGCCACTGGACTGAGGAGACAAAGGAGTCACTTTGGGAGCATGCAGCCTACATAGAGCTGCATGTGTTCAGGGCACATTGTGACTCTTTTAACCTAGGTAACCAATCTGAGAAGTGTGAACGTAGCTGCACGATTCCAGAAGTACCCTCACCAAACCTCCTCCAGCCATATTTTAGGTTGGCTACCTACATCTGGGACAGTGCTAATCAATTTGTCTGACAACCACATCGCTAGCAATGCCCGGCCTTTGGCCACTCTTCTTCTGGCATTTGGAATCCCCAGTAGCTCAATTTAGGGAGATCAGAGTAACCTTTTCATCTGAGGCTGTGGAAGGAAGACATAGAGGATCCTGTAGTCCCAGCAGATCCATGCACGCCCCCAACGGACAAAAAAACATTACCCGGCAAGATGCTTAAAGGCAAACCTTTGTTTTCCTCTGAAGTGAAATGGTCTACAAGGAATACCCCCTTAAGAAGAGCAATCAGGAGTACAGCTACCTGGTGGAGCTTCCGTTTGTGAGAAGAAAAAATGGTTTGTGCCATCACTGCAAATAATAAGCCAGGATAGCCTTCTTGGGTTACAAAGTTAAGCCCTCTGCATGATGGATGCAGAGCCTTATTCTGTGGGTTGTAAGTGTCTTGCATTGCTGTTCCAGCATGTGATCCGGCTCCTCCACAGTCTTTTGGACTGAGGAAGATGGTGTTTTCCTTGGTTGAATCCTATGTGGAAGAATTCTGTCAGCACTGAAGCTGTCCTCATCAAAGTACGGTAATTTGTCAGCACTGAAGAGTCATCCACACCAAATCACAGAAGTTTGTCATTTCTGAATAGCCACCCTCACGAAAGCACAGATATTTGTCAGTATTGAAGGGGCATCTTCAATGTCCTGAAATTTGTCAGCACTGAAAAGTGATCTACACCAAAGCACAGACGTTAACCAGCATTGAAGATTCAACCTCACCAATGCAGACATTTGTCAACACCGAAGATCCATCCTCTGCAATGCACAGACGTATCGCAGCACTAAAGGCCATCATCAATTAACATAGATTTGTCAGCATTCAAGATCCATCCTGAGCAGTGCACAGAGATTGTTCAACCCACCCATCTGGTACAGACCCTGCAGCAGTCCAAACACTCCTTTTGTGGCACAGGTAAGCCTAAGAGATGCCAGCAACTGCTGCACATTGGCCAAGAAAGACCTTCCCGGCTGGCATTTATGCCTAGTCTGTGAGGGCAGTGGCGGCTTCCAAGGGAAGTCACAGTGGCTGATATTTGCCGGGTGGCCACTTGGTCTTCACTACATACCGTTGCCAGATATTACTTTTGGCTCAAGCGAGGAGTGATAGATACTTCACGAGGGCTCTGCTACATCATTTCCTTAGTTAATCAGTACTATTCAGTCCCACCTTCAAGAGGGCATTGCTTAAGGATATTATTAATATTTCTGATGGGTACTGTATCTGTCTACCCATAGACTCCTAACCACCCTTCCTCCTCCCCTTCGGACAGTCATTCTAAATAAAATCCAAAGATTTACAACTGTTGCTTTGCTGTTGTATAATCTGCAGCATTAACCCCCTTTGTTCCCTCTCTGCACGTCTCGGTTGAACAGAGACCAATATAAGGATCTAACATCAACACACCAGTGAGCACCGTACACAGGTAGGTGTGGTAACATTTGAGAGCCACATGGTAGCACTGGCAATCAACTGCTGACAAATGTTTCTGGATCCAATCTAGTGTCTAGGTAATATCCATAAGGTGAGGATTGTGCTGAAGGTATAGTATCCACCTGAAATATTGTTACTAAAGGTAATTAACTTTTTATATTGGGCTAGCAAAAGAACTACCAGGATTATATTTTACTGTTGTTATCAAGAGAACACTTTCTTCTCCAAAATTATACTTCTGGTAATGGCCTATGTTGCTGTCTCTTGTAGGTATGCATCAGAAAGCAGCGCCTCCTTCACCCGCTCACCAGGACAGTCTTCCTCATTCCGCTCTGATGAGGAAATGGTGCCAGCACTAGATCGATTTCCATCCTCTAGTGATGAAAGGTGAGACCATATTCAGGCAGCGGTGACCTTTAACATTGGCCTTTTCAGAGATGCACTCCATTGTGACCTAACACACCATCCGTGGTGCCCGACCCACACTGACCGTTAGAGGGTTAGATGGGGTATCTGAGCAAACGAAGACATTTTTCTTCATTTGATCAGAAACATACTCGAACCGTCTTGTAATTGCCGCTGTTAGCTGTCTGGTGACTAGTTTGCTATTATTTGAATCCAATTTCATCTTTTGGATATTTGACCATAGGTGACCGAAAGAAGCGAAGATGCTGAAAATAGACATGAGCTCATGTAGACTCCACTTCCCTTTACATTTGGGAAAATCTTTAAACCCTTATTCCAGGGAAGTCCAGCTTACACCCATGAGTGCCTGATCAATTATGCAGTTGTGCATACCTCCATAGCTTTGAACAAAATATGAATCATTTATACATTAAGTGGATAGCCTAAAAATCTTTTTTATAACTGGCCCTCTATCAACATTAAACCATCCCTTCGTTACTGTAAGATCAAGAGCCTACCGAGTGGTGAAAGCTTACTTTTGATCATTTCGTAAATTTAAAATATCACAGCCTATTTGTGTGGCAAATGAGCCACAGCTAAGGGGGCGCTTATATCCACCCAACTAGATTTGTGTTATCCCTGGTTTCAGTAGTTAACCTAAAAAATATAACCTGTTTCAAGTGTGACTGAGTGTAGCAGTAAGACCAGCAGCCCGTCTAAGGAAATGAAACCAAATCCCTGTAGTCACCAATCAATTTAATTGGTTAATGCTTGCAGATAGAATGTCTTTTGAAACAAGCTGTCTAATCCCACAAAGTCCTTAAGTCCCAGAAGTATTCAGGTGAGTGTATTATTGCGTACCTCATTCCAGACCTCTCACTCCATCCATTACTTAGCACCCTTTCCAAAGCACATTTCCTCTGTAGCTGGTGCATAGCTTTGTGGGATATTCCCTAAATTATACCTATCATGTCTAAATTCATTACACATATATACAGCATAATTGTATACGATTACACAGATGTAAATTCTACACCGTTAGGTGGAAAATGAGGCATTCATGGATGTGATATCTCTTGTAGGTTTGTGAACTTCCATTGTTACGAGTACTTATATAGGATGCTAATCACCAATGGGGGTGTCCAGGTGCTAAGCAGGTGGCAGACAGGTGTAACCTGATGAGGTTAGATGAAGAACCAGTTTTTCAGCTTCTTGAGGGACTGGAGAAGCAAATAGGAATGTCTGATGTGAGGGAGGATATTCCATGTTTTGTAAGAGAGATGAGAGAAGGCTCGACATCCAGCTGTGGCTTTGTGGATGCAGGGTATGCTTGCCATTGAGAGTTCGGCTGAGCAGAGGTGTCTGGGAAGCGGGCAGAAATGTATGTGGCTGTTCATATATGTGTGGGTGAGCAGCTTGAATTGGTTGTATTTGTGAATAAGGAGCCAGTGCAATTCTCTGAGGTGTGGGGTGATGTGTGTGCAGCGGGGTAAGTTGAGTATGAGTCTTGATGCAGCATTTTGTATGGTCTGGAGCCGCTTCAACAGCTTTTAGTGATTCCTGCATAGAGTGTGTTGCCGTAGCGGTGTCTGATGGTGATCAAGGCCTTTGTAACTATTTTCCTGTTATTCTCAGTAAGCCATTTGAAGATCTTTTGTAGCATCTTAAGGATGTGGAAGCAGGTGGAGGTCACGGAGTTTACTTTTGCTGTCATGTCTAGCTTATCGTCCATGATAATTCCCACATTTCTTGGGATGGGGGTGGGTGAATGTCCGAGGTTAGTAAGCCTCCAGGTGGAGTCCCAGGAGGATGCTTTCTTTCTGATGATCCCTTCTTCAGTTGTGTCCATGTTTAGTTTGAGGCAGTTGGTTTTCATCCATGAGGTTACAGGGGTCATGCATGTGGCAAAGTTGTTTTTCGTGGTGTGGGGTCTTCAGACAGGGAGAGTATCAGTTGGGTATCATTAGTGTAGGAGAGTATGTTGATGCTTCCTGACCTGCTGAGGTCCGCTAGTGGAGTAATTTTGTTCTTTGATTTCTTTGATTTGTTGGTGGTAACGTCTCAGGGCTGTCTTGTATGTCTTTGTCGTTTTCTAGGTGGTTTGTTCTCCATTTACTTTCTAGTTGCTTGCAGTGCTGTTTTGTTGCATGGAGTTCCTCAGTGTTCCAGCTGAAATACTTCTGTATTATTCTTTGTACGTTATGTTTGCGGGGAGCTAGGCAGTCTGCGCATTTTGTGATCCATTCGTCCAGGTTTTTGTTGTTGCTGTTTAGGTTGTTGGTGGAGGTTTGCTGATTCAGGTGCAGACTGTCTACCCAGTTGGGGTCCTGGATGCTGCTCCTGCTTTGTTTGGTCATGTTTGTGGTGGTGGGCCTCGTTAGGCGAGGGATGCTGATAAAGAATTGGATGATGGCATGGTCGGTCCAGATGAGCGGTGTGATTGCTGTGATTTCGATGTTCTTGAAAGTGGTGAAGACAGGGTTGACGGTGTGCCCGACAGAGTTTGTGGGTCTGGTCACATGTTGTGACAGTCCCAGATTCTCTAGGCTCTTGAGTAGTCCGGTGGTGTTGAAGTCGCTCTCGTCTTCAAGGTGGAAGTTGAAGTCTACTAGTAGAATGGAGTCGATGGCAGAGGGGGCGATGAAGTCGGCTATTTTGTTGGTGGATGAGGGTTTCGGTTAGAGTGTATGTTGCTGATGTTTTTATCTTGAAATGCAGGTGCTCCAAACAGGGGTCTGCGGTTTCTGTTGTAGTAGTGCAGTTGAAGGCGTCCTTGAATTTGATTGTGATTCCTCCTCCTGGTCTGTGTTGGTAGTCTCTGTGCGAGTCTGTATCCCGCTGGGATAGCCGTGGCGATGTCAGGTGCTGATTCATAGGTCAGCCATGTTTCCATAAGTAAGAGGAGATCTGGAGCGCTGTTATGTAGGACGTTCCAGATTTCTATGGTGTGTTTGCTGAGCGAGTGTTTAGGAGAATGCATGAAAGTTTGTCTTGGGGTGCATGTTTGTGGGTGGGTGGGTGTGGAAAATGTGCTGTTGGTGAGTGGTGCAGGCGTGGTTGATGTTGTGTTGCAGGTGAATTGGCAGTGGGTGCAGGCAAAGGCTCCTTCTGTGCGACAGTGCAGCACGGTAGCAGTGCATGGACGGACACCCCAGGTTCAGAGACCGCAGGAGTTCTGTGGAGTAGTGTGCGGAGGCGGAAGGGCAGGGTTTGTGGTGCTAGACCAGGCATGGAAGGGTGCAGACTGGCTTACCTTTGGCAGACCAGCGGCGCAGCCACCATTAAGTAGTCCCTGGGAAGGGGGCAGAGAGGTCAGGGAGGGTTAGGTGTGGCTAGATCTGAGCCCCGGAAGGATCGGTGGTGTGGGAGAAACAGGCAAGAAGCGGGGAATGGAGGGACGGTGCATGGGGGGCAGGAAAACAGAGCACGGTGGATGCAGATAGTCATCAAGAGAGCCAAAATGCATGAAAAGGGGAGAAACGGCACAGAAGGGCAGGAGAATGGTTGAAAAGTGTAAAAGCAGAGCAAAGAGATACTAAAGTGTGAGGAAATAAAGAGACACAAAAGGTAGTGCACGGAAAGGGCAAAAAGGCACAAAAAGAAAGAGCGATAAAGGAGCAAAATGGCTAAAAAAAAGAGCAAAATGACAGAAGAAAGCGCGAGAAAAGAGCAACATGGCAATGGCCATTCTGATCTTGTTAATCAGGGGTACTTGCAAACAATTCCCATGAAGTCTCAAAGTGCATTTAGGGCATTACCTAGGTTAAACAACGGCTGAAGCAAAGTAATATAGAAAATATGACCGGTCTTTCTGCTCTTTTTTTTTTTAAATCAAATTAAAGAGGATGAGAGGAAATTTTCTCTGAAGAAATATTTAAGATAATGGCTACTCCATTCGCATTTGCCCAGTGTGGAAAGTTTTAGAAGGCAATTTTACAAAGCATTCTCTAGGTTCTCCAAGAAGACGGGATTTTAATGATTTAGTAGCAAATGATGTATTTGTTGCGTACAGGCTTAGGCTTCAAACAAATACTGCAGGGAGCTTGAGACCTCCCTCAAGAATCGTTAAAACTATTACAGCAGTATGGCTCACTACCTTTTGAAGTAGATATCTCCCATCACATTGTTTATAAATGGCAATAGGTTTAAAATAAAACTTGAAATTTTGGTGTGTGTGTGTTTCACACCAAAAACCTTTAATAACCCTTTCTTAACCTCCTCCATATGCGGTTCTTACTATCAAGAGCTCCTTTGTAAGAACCCAGGAAACCTATGTACCGGTTTTTCTTTACCAGACCTCCTGGGGAAGAGTTAATTTAGGAACCCTATATTTTGAAATCCCTAATCTCTAGGGTCTATGTGGAAGGCATTCATAGCTGTAGCAGATTTGACCCAGACCATCCCCTCTCCCACAAGGTTCGATGTCAGTGGCCACCGTCATAGCAGAAGGTATTCACTAGGCTGCTCGAGAGTACTGAGCACAGAAACCAAGGCAAGGAGGCAGTGAGCTCCTAAGGAAGCAGGAAAGCATTTCCAAAGCATGACCGCTAATGGTGCCACCGGTCCTGAGCCACAGAAAGAAGAAGCTCTAGCTTGCACCATAGAAGCCAACACACCATCCTTTGCCATCTGCAACCCTCCTCAAAGATCAAGCACTGGTAATTCAAAAGCACTCTTATCCACTGCACCAAAGATCTGCAGGGAGCTGGCAGCACCCTAATAAATTACCGTACTGAGGGCCAGTGAGGAAACATTTGATCACCAGGATTAAAATTAAGCACCTCGCCTCTACACCAGAGGATTTGGAGCCGCAGCAGCAAACCCCCCAGTTGCCTGTGCCTCTAATGGCCGCCAAGCAGTACATAGAGTCCTTCAAATGCATTACCTGTGCTTGGGATGCTACATACAAGCACAGCCTCCCAAGCTGTATCCAGGTGTCTGTAACCTGATACCAGCTGCCAGGACAGTGTATCCCAATATCATGAGTGTGCTGCAGCTGTGAAGCAGCACCCGTGGATCGAGGAACATGCACCCTGGTAGCAGCATCGAGATAATTGCACCCCAGCGCCAGTCCTCAACTCTGCACAGCTTCAAAGCAACGTATACTTCTTGCAGTATGGCAACTGCTCATGCGACACTGCTCCCCAGACTCTCATTGCTGCAGTCTGCTGCCAAGCAGCACCCAAGCTTTCAGGAACACTTCCCCAGCTTTCAATCTGCCGCGGGCAAGCTGCTGAGCAGCATCAGGTCTAGCACTTGGGTCACTGCACCCTCAAGGCACTAGAAGAGGCAAACCTCACCTGTTTCCTGTCACCTCCACATGGCATGCTATGATTTATTAAAATCAAAGGAGTGGTACCCCCCTTGGTTGGGAGGGGGGGAGACTTTTATTTATTTAACAGACTCTCACCCGTTCATTTCTATGTGGCATGAGTCATCATCGAGTCCGCGACTGCTACACTAAAGCATATATCGGGCAGGCTCAACCCCACTCTTGGAGGGAGTGCTTTGATATAATGAAGGAACACATTACTGTGACCTTTAAACAATGAGAAAGTTAAAATGCCTCTGAATGTCCCCTCTATAAGGTCATTTACTCTATGGGCTTAGAGGGCCAGGTTAAAAGAGCACAAGGTTGATTGTATATGGAGAACAAATGTCTCCTACATCCATGGGTCAACATGTACCAGCTGCTAGTTAATGCCTAAAGAGCTCTCTGTAATCCTTTCTGTTTTGTACAACTGTAGCCCTGCCTTTATCAGCTGGTTCATTTATTATGCATCCTTGGTCTGTAAAGAGACCAATGCTGCTTTCTCAGCACGTAACATGCTGTTAAATACTTTATTTCTTGGCAGTACATATGGTTTACAGAACCATTATCACTCTGCCTGTTCAAATGTAAGTATTTCAATGGGTATTGTATTCGTTGGGGGTGTAAATGTGGACTTTTTTCTTTAGGCCCGAGTTCTTTGTCTCCGGCTAATTTTTTTTTTTATTGGAAAAGCTGGCTCTCAACTTCAATTTATAGAAGAATTCCTCCTGCTCACAACGGAACTTTAACTTATCCACTGTTGTTATAGGTACACACCCCAGTCCCTTGTTTACTACCAGTACTTCTATGAGTGTTTTATCTGACAGGTTCACTATTAAGTTGACATGCTTGTCCCTGGCGGTGTGTCCTCTGTCATCCTCCTTGTGTTCTTCCTAGACCCTTGGTCCTCCCACTGGATTTTGGGATCTGTTCTTCCTTTTCATCTCCCCCTTCCTCGGCTCCGCACAAAAGAAATCTGTTTTGGTAACCTGGGAGTCCTTTGTTAGGAAATGGGTTGTTCCAACCATAAAACAGAGGAGGGTGTGGTTGGTGAACCCTCGTCTGATGTGCCTGATGCAATGGGGTTTTTCTGCTATAATCAGGTGCCGAATAGGAATAGAGCTTTTAATGGGTGAATCTTTTTACATCCTTCTGCAACTTCTGAATTTTTGCTTGCATTAGGAATTGCTCAAAGTCGTCCAAATCCCTATTAATCTCCTCCAATTTCTTTCTGAACTTGCATTGTGCTTTTCGCACTGGTTTCGTACTTATTAGGACTCATCAGTCAGGTATATAGGATACAGCCCGAGTAAATACCAGTGGCTGAGATTAATTCAAGCATTACTTTTTATATATATATAAGTGCGATGCCCTGGGAGGGACGGGAATGACAGACGTGGGTCCTGTGCACACTTTGTCACTGGAACTAAGCTATACCTGACTGATGAGCCCTTATAAAGGTGAAGCTAGTCCTAGGTTGCATGTGTACTGGTTCAGGGAGGACCTGGCCTGGTAGTTCGGGCTGGACTATTCTATTGGAGCGGGGTCAAGACTGATATGCATATGGCTGGGTCCAAACTGAGGTGGCATGGTGTGTAAAATACCAGTAGACTGGAATGCGGCCCCAGTAATTACTAGTGGCTGAGATTAATTCAAGCATTCCATCAATCACTTTTTTGCACACTTCAGTGCAAATGCTCTACGTGGCACGGGTATGCCAAGCTGTGGGTCCCGTGCACAGTGTGTGTCCCGTGGCGTGGAATCAACCTATACCCGACTGATGAGCCCTAACAAGGGCGAAATCTCTCTTGGGTTGCATGTGCTTTGGTTCAGGGAGGACCTGGCCTGGCAGTTTGGATTGTTCCAGTTGGAGCAGGGTCAAGACTAATTTGCATATTGCAGGGCCAAACTATGGCCATATTGGAGCAACATCAGAGTCTCAAAAGCATGTAGGGCACCGAAGACTATAGCCAGATTAATGTTTGCAAAATTTAAAGTAAGAGCAGAAAATCATACCATGTAGAAAATGGCATGGAATCCCATTACAGTATATTCTATGAAATGAGCTGTGAATAAAGTGACTCCATAACAGATAGTTGCCCCCCATGTAAGTATGTAGTTACAATTTGACATAAAGTTCCTGAGAATGTTGTCTCAAAGTTTCATGCAGTACGGTTGGTTGTTGGGACGTCCTCAGATGTTTACTCTTGAGCAGTGGTTCTTAAGCTTTTGACTTCTGTGGACCCCCACTTAATCATCACTTAAATCCCAGGACCCCTGCCTAAGCAATCTCTTAGATGTGCAAGTCGAAACAATACAGAAAAGTACAGAAACAAGTATACATCAAACATTACACAAATTACAAAATATTTTATTTGAATCACAAACACACTTAATATACACACAATTTTTTGTCACTGAGATCTAATGCTCTGGGGCCCTGTGCCATATTCTGAAATAAAGAAATGTTTCCAGAGTTTCCCTTTAGAACTCTCTGTAAAACTTTTGCTCTTTTACCCAATACTTCTGGTACAATATTCTCTCAGTTTAATTGTATGGCAGAATTTTCATTTTATTTCCCCACTGTCCTGTAAAGTCTGATAATTCTGATGGATGCTTCTAACCACAGACTCCTCATCTTTAAAATATTCTCATGCACCAGACTGGATCCAGAAGAATTTTCAAAATAACTCGTGAGCGGCAATAGATGGTGGAGTGTGGCTCCACATCGACTCTACTCTGCCCCGAAAGTGACATCTGTAGCTGCATATACATACCACCCAAGCGAGCAGACGTCAGTTACTTTCTTTCTGTGCCTCTGCAAGCTACTACTTTTTCTCGTCAGTTGGCCAGCTTTTTTGTCAAACATTTTATTGTGTACAAGGGAAAATATCCCTTCCTAAAACTACTGGGTTTAAACCGTATAGGGACTGTCACAAACAAATGTCTGTGATGGATTGCCTGAGGTGTGCCTCTGGTGTTTAGAGTCGGCCACAACTCCAAAGTCTTGTGCCGAATGTGCCCTGATGAACCTGAAGACAATCCAGGACCACGAAACCAAGCTGTATGTCGCTGAACACCGCCGATTGTCACCTAGAGTCTGCTCCCACTCAAAGTCAAGGACTCTGACCTATTGCCGCTCTTATGCCAGGTCCCACAACAGATCTTCGTCTCTGTCCAACTCGGAGGTGAATCGTCTTGACCTTTGCAGAAGCCGCACATGAGTTCCGTTCCTAGGCGCCTGGCTCCCATTCATTCTGACTTCAAGACAGTACCATCCTCCAGGTTTTGGTGATGAGGTGGATGGTGGGGACGTGTTTGTCCCACAATATGATGACAATTTCTATATGGACATACAAGAGGGCAGTGGACTGGATACTTCCCATGATGCGGGGCTAGTTCCTCCGAACACTCCTAAATTTTGGTCAACGGAACAGTCTGCTTCCTTCGCCATGGTGATTGGAAGGGCAGCAGATGTTCTAGACTAAGTCTTTACTTCAACTGAAGGCAGTATTAACGTCCTCACTGAGGTGCTGCATCCCAGACAATCCTCATCAGAACCTCTGCTACCATTTAATGAAGTCTTAACTGACACACTTGTGGGCACTTGGTCCAAATGATGCTCTTGTCCATCAGTAAACCAACAGCAGCACGTCGTTATAGGTCTGCTCCTGGTGAATCCTGCCTTTCTCGCACAGCATCCTACTCCAGAGAGCCTTATGGTACAAGCCTCAGCAGCAGAGTTAACCCTAGTTACTTTCCATCGACCCAGTAGGACAGAATGTCAAGGAGAATGGAGGCATTTGGGAAGAGGATGTTTTCCTCTGCTAGCCTCAGTCAGCACCAGCTGCTTGCTGGAACGATACTCCGATGCATTGTGGGACTCAGTTGCTAAAATGTTACTTAAAGTCCCAGACGAAGTCAGAGCCAATTTGGCACATACAATTTAGGATGGCGAAGATATGGCCAAGTACATTATCAGGAATGGACTCGCCAGACTGTTTGGGCAGAGAGGTTGGCCCAAGTGTGGTATTCCAGTGCCACATGTAAAGCCATGGGCTGTTGGGGTGATGCTCAATCATCACTCTTGAATATGCGACGGGTCTTGCTTCTATGGCAAGAAGGCCAACTCCACCCTTGAGTGCTTTACAGAAGGCTAAGCAACTGCATGCTCCCTTGGTCTTTACACACCCACAAAGCAGTATCCACTACAATTCCACCTCTTTCAAGGCATCACTAGGAGCTTCAAGGCCCACCACCCCAACAACCGGTACCCCAGTCCTTCTGCGGTTAAAGTAGGGGATCTCTCCAACTGGGGCAACAAACTTGCCAGTCATCAGCCCCTCTGGCAGCAGCCTCCAAGTAGCTTTAGATAACTCATGTTCTCCATGGGTGGCAAGCAGTACCGTGTAACAGGTTAGTCCTGGGCATGGTCCATAGTGACTATGCCCTGCCATTCATTTTAAGCCTGCCACATCAGAGTGGCTTTCAGAGGACCGCTTGTCCATTTGCTGCAGGAAATCGAGGCTGTTTTGGAAAAAGGAGCCATAGAGAAGGTCCTGACTTCGGAAATTGGAACTGGGTGTTACTTCTACTTTTTCCTAGTGCTCAAGTAGGGTGGATGTCTTCACTCTATTTTAGATCTTCAACCCCTCAGCTTTTTCTACGGAATGACAAATTCAAGCTGCTCGCACTGGCCCTGGTTCTCCCTGCCCTGGGCCCCGGAGACTGGATTGTGGCTTTGGACCTGCAGGATGCCTTTTTTCCATGTTCATGTACTGCTGGTTCACAGACGTTACCTTTGTTTCATGGTGGGCCACAATAATTTTCAGTTTGCCCTGCTCCTTTTTGGCCTCACCAATACCCTTCAGCTGCTCACGAAAGTGATGGCAGTGGTTGCAACGTATCTTCCATGGTCCGGGGCACCACACTTCCCACATGGTTCCTACTGCCTGTTGAAGGTGGGATCGCCACAATCCGTTTTAGACCACCTCCAGATGACAGTGAACCTCCTAACATCATTGGGGTTCACCATCAATGTGCCGAAGTTGCACCTGACTCCCTTTCATCTGAGCCATCCTGGGTACAGTGCATTTTCGAATATTCTGGAGCATCGAGTCCAGGACATTCGGGCTTTGATCCCACTGTTTCAGCCTCAGTCCTGGGTCTCAGTGAGGATGGCTCTGAGACTTATAGAAGTATTGGCCTCCTGAATCCTGCTCGTCAATCATGCCAAATGACATATGCAGACTCTGCAGTGGGATCTGAATTCTCAGTGGGAACAGCACCAAGGGAAGCTGTTGGACTCTATCCAGATTTTGGAAGAGGCTGCACAATATCTGCAGTGGTGACTGCAAATGGAGCAGTGGCAAACCTCTCTCCCTACTACAACCAGAGCTGAGACTGATGACTGACATGTCAATGCAGGGTTGGAGAGGTGGAGATCAGAGAACTCTGATCTCTGGCGGAGGCTTACCTTCACATCAGCCAGCTGGAGTTATGGACTATTTGTTTGATGTTGAAGGCCTTCCTGCCTACCATCATGGGGAGGCTGGTTCAGGTCCTCACAGACAACACCACCGCCATGTGGTATTGCAACAAGCAAGGTGGAGTGGGGTCCTGGACTCTGTCCCAAGAGGCCCTGTGCCTCTGGACCTGGCTGAATTGTCAGGGAATCACGCTGATTGTACACCACCTGGCGGGACTTTTAAACACCAAGGTAGTCCAACTCAGCCGGTGATACCTGGAAGATCACGAATGGCAACTACACCGACGTGGCGCAGTGTGTCCTCCAATGGGGAGAGACCTGGCTTGATCTCTTTATCATCACAGAGAACCCGCAATGCCAACACTTTTGCGTGTTGGACTTTCCAAGAAGTCTCTCTTTCATAGATGCATTCCACCTAGATTGGAGCTCAGGATTCCTGAATGCCTTCCCGCCACTACCTTTCCTGTCCGAGTTCTGAAGAAGATCATGAATGATGGGGCCCAAGTCATCGTGGTGGCCCGGAGTTCGGCCAGAAGAGTGTTGTATCCAGATCTTCTCCTCATGAGCATCAGTCCTCCGATCAGGATGATGCTTCAGCAGGATCTTCTGTCACAGTAGCAAAGCAGTGCCTTGCACCCAGGCCTGCTCAACCTACGCTTCCATGCATTGAGAATAAGCAGGAGCAGTTAACAGCATTCAATCTAACTCCCAAAGTAATGGAGTTCTCCCTAAAGGCTAGGCGTCCTCCTAAGAAATCTATTTTTGCCGGATTGTGGGACAAGTTTGTGATTTGGTGTGGCACTTGTAACATGACACATGTTCTTCCTCCTAAACCTTCTGTGATGCCACAGTGGGATCTTAACCTGGTTCCTACTTTTCTTGTGCATACTCCCTTGGAGACCTTACACAGCTGTTCCCTGCTGTGTTGCCTCTGAAGACCATTTTTTTTAAATCGCGATAACATCGGTGTATTGCGTGAGTGAGCTTCAAGCTCTGTCAGTCCTTCTGCCTTCCACGACCTTCTTTCCAGACAAGCCGGTTGTGAGGACCTAAGTGGCTTTTCTCCAGAAGGTTGTTACTTCTTTTTATGTCAGCCAATTCATCACTCATCAGATGTTGTTCTCCCGTTCTCACCCCTCGAAAGAGGAGGGAAGACTCCATCTTTTGAACCCCAAAAGAGCACTATGCTTTTATATCGATTGTACCAAAGATTATCTACTCTTTGTGAGGCTTTCTGGGGGCAAAGAAAATAAAAGCAGAACAGAAACACTTTGTTCAGATGGGGTAGTCCTCCATTAAGATCTGCTACACGATAATAAAGAACCAGCTTCTGTTAGGGATGAGGACCCATTCCCACAATGACAAGGCTGCGACCACCATGTCGGCACGCAGGGTTCCTTTCCTGGATATCTGAAAGGCGGCAAGCCAGGTCTGACGGGAAGGACATGTTGGCCATTCTGTCTGGCAGTCATTCCACAGACCCACTGCCTGGGGAGGTACTGGTTTGGTATCCATTCTAATGGTGAGGATTCTGCAGTTAGAAGTATCCATCAGAAGAACAACTTACTTGCTTTCAGTAATGCTCTTTCTGGTGGGTGCTCTATCTAAGCGCAGATTCCTCACTCCCCTCCCACATCTCCATTCTGCGTGATGGCCTCTTTTCCATCTAAAAAGGCTCCAAAGAAGAGACCTGCATACTGGCACAATTGGTTATCTTTTGGTTTTGTGTCCTAGGGCGCTGACTCTATCCAGAAAGAAACTGAGGAGGTCCGTGCACTTCTTGGCGCCTGTATACAGCTCCAGTTGTCACTTATAGAGCAGAGTTAAAGCGCAGCCGCAAGACACCACCTATCGGCAGGCAGGGGCTATGCTGAAAATCCTTCAGTATCCAGTCTGGCGCCTGGGGATATTCTAAAGGGGAGGCATCTGCGGTTAGAGTATCCACCAGAAACAGTGTTGCAGAGTAGGCTGGTACTTTCAGGGTTGTCTTTAGCTTCCAGCTCAACCCTGGAAGCACAAACAATGCGGAGAACACTTAGGCTGGTACCTTCGCTCATCTAATTGTTGTTTTTCTCTCTTTCTCAGGCTCTGTGCTTTATCCAAACTTCCAGTTGTGCACAGACAGGCCATTGAAGCCACAATGAGTGAGGTAAGTGCTTCTCAGTATGTAATGGCCTGGTGCATTGTGTGCTATGTGCAACTGCGTAGGAGGTGCACAAAGTGGGGAATGAAGTAAGTATGGTACATACAGGTAAGAGGCAGAGCACCAACAAGTATGTCTAATAATTACCTACATTTGTACATAGACACTGAAGATGGGAAATAGCACTGACCGCATGAAGGTAGCCAGGGAAATTAGCGACCAAAATATGCTGTAACCAAACGAAGGATCGCTGTTTTAGTCTCATAAGGGAAACAAAGTCCATTTTTGGACATTCTCTTTCCTGAAACTAGTAACTCTGGGCTCACACTAGGAGCCAATATAGTTCCTTTGGGAAGTGCGGTGTTCCGAATGCCAGATGCCAACCCTAGCTCTTCTCTCTGAAGAATGCCTGTAGGTCAAAGGGTGAGGGCATACTGGTACACAGTGAAGCCACAGCTCAATCCAACCCCTGAGCCCTCCTCTGCAGAGTATAATAGTGATACGCCAACCCCTGCGTTTTCAAGCGTCTAGACCTGAAATTGCTGCCATCCCTAACGGATTTTCTGCACATGTCTGTTCTACAGATCCGCTGGCTCCTGGAGGATGAAATCGTCTCTGCTCTTCGTTATTCAAGAATCATCGATGCTGCTGTTCTACGCAAAGTGGCGAATCACGTGTCCAACTCCCAAGGCCGCTCTTGCTGTCACAGCGAGGTTGTCCGACTGCAGTTTGTATTTGGATCCGAACACTCCCTGGAGAAGTTCAAAGAGGTAACATGCAGCCTACATCATGACATGACAGAGCACCAGTAGTTTCAGACAGCCACAGTAACACACATTAAGAGAGTTTAGCACCATCCCAGGAGAACATAGAGGGGAGATGAGCACAGTCACCAAACATGATCTGGCAAGGAGATGAGCACCCTCACCTCACACTAGAGAACCGAGAGGGGAGATGAGCACAGTCACCAAACACGATCTGGAGAGGAGATGAGCACGTCACGTCACACTAGAGAACAGAGACGGGAGATGAGCACAGTCACCAAACATGATCTGGAGAGGAGATGAGCACAGTCACCAAACATGATCTGGAGAGTAGATGAGCACCCTCACCTCACACTAGAGAACTGAGAGGGGAGATGAGCACAGTCACCAAACACAATCTGGAGGGGAGATGAGCACCCTCACCTCACACTGGAGAACCGAGAGGGGAGATGAGCACAGTCACCAAACACGATCCGGAGGGGAGATGAGCACCCTCACCTCACACTAGAGAACCGAGAGGGGAGATGAGCACAGTCACCAAACACAATCTGGAGAGGAGATGAGCACCCTCACGTCACACTAGAGAACAGAGAGGGGAGATGAGCACAGTCACCAAACACGATCCGGAGAGGAGATGAGCACCCTCACGTCACACTAGAGAACCGAGAGGGGAGATGAGCACAGTCACCAAACACGATCTGGAGGAGATATGAGCACCCTCACCTCACACTAGAGAACGAGAGGGAGATGAGCACAGTCACCAAACACGATCCGGAGGGGAGATGAGCAACCTCACCTCACACTAGAGAACCGAGAGGGTAGTTGAGCACAGTCACCAAACACGATCCGGAGAGGAAATGAGCACCCTCACCTCACACTAGAGAACTAAGAGGGGAGTTGAGCACAGTCACCAAACATGATCCGTAGAGGAGATGAGCCCCTCACCTCACACTAGAGAACAGAGAGGGGAGATGAGCACAGTCACCAAACACAATCTGGAGAGATGAGCACAGTCACCAAACATGATCTGGAGAGGAGATGAGCGCCCTCACCTCACACTAGAGAACCGAGAGGGGAGATGAGCACAGTCACGAAACACGATCCGGAGAGGAGATGAGCACCCTCACCTCACACTAGAGAACCAAGAGGGGAGATGAGCACAGTCACCAAACACGATCTGGAGAGGAGATGAGCACGTCACGTCACACTAGAGAACAGAGACGGGAGATGAGCACAGTCACCAAACATGATCTGGAGAGGAGATGAGCACAGTCACCAAACATGATCTGGAGAGTAGATGAGCACCCTCACCTCACACTAGAGAACTGAGAGGGGAGATGAGCACAGTCACCAAACGCAATCTGGAGGGGAGATGAGCACCCTCACCTCACACTGGAGAACCGAGAGGGGAGATGAGCACAGTCACCAAACACGATCCGGAGGGGAGATGAGCACCCTCACCTCACACTAGAGAACCGAGAGGGGAGATGAGCACAGTCACCAAACACGATCCGGAGAGGAGATGAGCACCCTCACCTCACACTAGAGAACCGAGAGGGGAGATGAGCACAGTCACCAAACACAATCTGGAGAGGAGATGAGCACCCTCACGTCACACTAGAGAACAGAGAGGGGAGATGAGCACAGTCACCAAACACGATCCGGAGAGGAGATGAGCACCCTCACGTCACACTAGAGAACCGAGAGGGGAGATGAGCACAGTCACCAAACACGATCTGGAGGAGATATGAGCACCCTCACCTCACACTAGAGAACGAGAGGGGAGATGAGCACAGTCACCAAACACGATCCGGAGGGGAGATGAGCAACCTCACCTCACACTAGAGAACCGAGAGGGTAGTTGAGCACAGTCACCAAACACGATCCGGAGAGGAGATGAGCACCCTCACCTCACACTAGAGAACTAAGAGGGGAGTTGAGCACAGTCACCAAACACGATCCGTAGAGGAGATGAGCCCCTCACCTCACACTAGAGAACAGAGAGGGGAGATGAGCACAGTCACCAAACACAATCTGGAGAGATGAGCACAGTCACCAAACATGATCTGGAGAGGAGATGAGCGCCCTCACCTCACAGTAGAGAACCGAGAGGGGAGATGAGCACAGTCACCAAACACGATCCGGAGAGGTGATGAGCGCCCAAACCTCACACTAGAGAACCGAGAGGGGAGATGAGCACAGTCACGAAACACGATCCGGAGAGGAGATGAGCACCCTCACCTCACACTAGAGAACCGAGAGGGGAGATGAGCACAGTCACCAAACACGATCCGGAGGGGAGATGAGCACCCTCACGTCACACTAGAGAACAGAGAGGGGAGATGAGCACAGTCACCAAACACGATCCGGAGGGGAGATGAGCACCCTCACGTCACACTAGAGAACAGAGAGGGGAGATGAGCACAGTCACCAAACACGATCCGGAGGGGAGATGAGCACCCTCACGTCACACTAGAGAACCGAGAGGGGAGATGAGTACTAGCAAGTAGTGAGTTCTTTGGAGATAAGAGTTTGTTGGAGGAACCTCACTTAAATAAGGAATAACATACCAACAAATGTACATTAAAAATGATATTGCAAGCCCCCTCGGAGTTCTGTGACCTAATAAAAGGACTCGGTCTGCAGCCTTCTGCCCGTATGTAGACCCAGAACTCCTCAATAATTTGCAGTACCTTTATAGTGCACAGTTGGGGGTGCATTATCCCATATAAAATGTGACAATAAGGTGAAGAGTCAATAAAATGTACATGTTTTGGGAACATACTAGATTACAGGCCAGGCGAAAGAGAAACGGTAAGACTTGTATTCAGTATCGCAACTGCAACTCACTTCTGTGGTTTGTACAGAATGAGACAAACATTTGTGTAAAGCAATGTAGATCATTGATACCAAAATATAGCTCTTGTAGTTGAAGCTATTGTTTCATTCATGTAAGTAAGCTGTTGCATAGCTTTCCCCTGCAGAGATTGAATGCAGAAGATCTTCTACTGTCCTAGCACGAGAGCACTAGACCTCTGAGAAGCTTGTAGTTAGATTTGTCTTGCTAGAGACGGTAGGTTCTTTTGGATGTAAGCTATCATTTATATTAGCTGATGTCCTTTCCCCCTCTTTCATCTCAAATGTAGTATGTTAAAGTCTTACCCTGACTTTGAAAGAAGTGGAAAAGAGTCTGGGTCCAACAGCAGTCGTGTTGGTACCCTTCTCAGAGACTGGTCAGGCAGTCCTAATCCAGATTCTTTGCCATAAACAAAATGTTAAATTTGCTGACATACCTTTATCCTTGTATAAACAGGATTGTTGTTCCTTTCTTAAGGGGCTTGTAAAGGTGTTGACCCGAATGATAGTATCTTTAGATGTTCATCAGCCTCTCAAAAGTATGTGTTCGAGGCATATGAGCTGTAGATCATATGCTTTTGCATAGATCGCCATCTAGTGTTGGGTCCGGATGTTTGCCCTTTGTTTTTCTTCGAAGAAGTCTTTCCAGTCACGAGGTAGGTGACTCCTCCTTTCGGTGATAGTGCGCATGGGCATCGACTCCATTGTTAGATTGTTTTTTTCCGCCATCGGGTTTGGATGTGAATTGTTGCGCTCCGGTTCGGCACCGTTTCGTCGGGCCCCTTCAATGCGCAATGCACTACCCTCGACGGTATTGTTTATCGATCGCGTTTCCCATTCTCCGTGTATCGTTTACTCTCGAAAACCTTCGATTGGAATATTCGTGGAAGGCCGTTGGGCCTACCCGCGCCGGAATCGGTAGCAGCTGATGGAACGGACTCCATTCATGTTATGTCCAGGGTGTCGCGCTAAGTTTCCGCGCACCAACTTGCACGAGGTGTGCAACCTGTGCCTATCCCCGGAACACGACAAGAAAGACTGTGAAGCGTGTCGGTCGTTCCGATCGAAGAAAACCCTCCGTGATCGTCGGGCTCGACGTCACGAAATGTACCAACAAAGCGGCGCTGCGCCGGACCTCCTCGATGACGAGTCTGAACACAAAGAAACGCAAGCGCAGGAAGCCGAAATGGGAGAAGAACACATCTCCGTGTCCGAAGCTGACTCCGATGCCGAAGACCTCACACCGGGACAACGGATCATGAGCAAAGAGACTTCCTTCCCATACCATCTCCTTCATAAAAAGGCTCCGGTACCTCCTCTGCCTTCGGGCCAAGGTCGGCACCGAGAAAAGGTTTCGAGCGCCCCGCCTTCGAGTTCGGCGCCGAAACATAAACATCAGCCTTCCGGCTCGGGCTCTACCCGTCCCCATGCCGGTGCCGACCCGAAACCTTCTGCGTCGAAAACAAAACACCTTCTGGTTTCCGTGCCACCGTTGCATAAACCTAAATCTTCGGAGCCAATGCCTTCGGAGCCGAAACGTTCCACGCCAAAACCGGCATCAAAAGAAAGTACTGCAACTAAAGAGCCTCGGACCGATAATCCACCTTCGGATCCGAAACAGAAGGAGATCATTATTAACCCACAAACTGGACATATTCATGCCAAACTTCCAGAGAAAAGGAAAATGGGCCTACCAGAGGACTACCACATTCCTCTGAAGAAGAAAAATGTGGGCACTAACCCTTCTCCACCATATATCCCACCTTCTTCACCCACTGATCCAAATTTACTAATTACACCTACACATTCCCCTACACCACCATCACCTGACCCACAAGATGCAGGGGATGGGGATGGGGATATGAATGACTATCAACCACAAGATGCACCACAGGATCCTGATCCATGGGATCATTATAATGTCCCTCAACCAGATAATGACCCTGCACCCCCCCCCTAGCGCCTTGAGACCGTTACGGGTGAGTAGTCGCGCTTTAACAAACCCCTGACCTATATCCATCCAGGCCTTCGCCCCCAGATGATAACATTGGGTACATTGAGCTCCTTAATAGGGCCGCACAATATCATGGGGTAGAGCTTCATAAAGAAAGTTTAGATGAGGAGTTTTTGCTGGAAACACTGAGTTCATCTCAAAGGGCTACACAAACATTGCCAATGTTAAAGGCAATGCTCAAACACACTGAGGATATCTTTAAAGACCCTGTAAGAGCTAGGATCATCACTCCCAGGGTAGAGAAAAAATACAAAGCTGCACCTAATGACCCTGTGTATATCAGAGGCCAGTTACCCTTAGAGACTCTGGTCGTTTCCAATGCTCGAAAGAGAGCCAACTCTCAAACAACAGGGGATGCCCCTCCTCCTGATAAGGAGTCCAAATTATTAGATGCTTCGGGAAAAAGGATAGCCTCACAAGCGGCTAATAATTGGCGCATTGCTAATGCCCAAGCACTGTTGGCAAGGTATGATAGAGCTCATTATGATGAACTCGAAAAACTCAATGAATTTTTACCGGAAGAGCATAAGACTAAAGCCAGTGACCTTATTCAAGAAGGTAAATTAATAACTAATACCTCTATCAGGTGTGCGTTAGATCAGGCAGATACCGCAGCTCGGGCAGTAAACACAAGTGCACTACTCCGCAGACATGCTTGGCTAAGGATTTCAGGGTTCAAGCCTGAAGTATAAGCCTCTATTCTTAATCAGCCTTTTGATACATCAACAGCTGGGCCAAAGAGATGTTCTTTATCACTAGAAAAGATGAAAAAGGATACAGAAGTTGCTAAGTCCATGGGGGCCTTACAATCACCTTCTAATAGGGGTTCCTTTCGTTGCTCATTCTATAGGGGCGGCTCCAAAAATGTATCTACAAAGAATCCCTCCTCTTAGAAGGGCAACAGTCAGTCGCCCTCCTCAAGAGGTTACTTTAGAGGAGGATATAGAGGAAACAATGGCAAGGGAAGAGGCAGAGGTAATTCAACACACACCTCCCCTGCAAACAACAAGCAGTGACTTATTTCTCATACCCCGATCATTCCACTCCTGTCGGGGGACGTCTTTCACAATTTCTACCCATTTGGAATAAGATTACATCAGACAAATGGGTTTTATAAATTATCCAATCTGGTTATTGCCTGGAACTTACAAGCAATCCACCGAATATTCCTCCAAGGTCACACCTCATGTCACAAGAACATCTCGCCCTTTTAAAGCAAGAGATTCTTTCTTTGTTGCAAAAAGGTGCAATAGAACCAGTCCCTTTACAATACCAAGGAACAGGAGTGTACTCCCTCTACTTCCTAATTCCCAAAAAGGACGGCTCTCTGAGGCCTATATTGGGCATCAGAGAACTAAATCTATACATCCAGTCGGACCATTTTCATATGGTAACACTCCAACAAGTGCTTCCTCTTCTTCAGCAAGGCGACTTTCTGTCCACTCACTATTTAAAGGACGCTTACTTTCAGATTCCAATTCACACTGCGCACCGCAAAAAGCTCAGGTTTGTGGTAGCAGGCCAACATTATCAATTCAAAGTCCTTCCCTTCGGAGTAACAACTGCTCCCAGGGTTTTCAAAAATGTCTGGCAGTAGTCGCAGCCCATCTGAGAAGACAACATGTTCACGTCTTCCCATACTTAGACGACTGGCTCATAAAGGCCAGCTCGCACAACAGCTGTCTACGCCACACACAAAAGACTGTGCAACTGCTTCACCAACTAGGATTCACAGTAAATCAGACCAAATCCCATCTCCAACCATCCATGTCTCAAGACTATCTAGGGGCTACTATAGACACACAAAAAGCTCTAGCATACCCAACTCCAGCCAGAATCAGAAATATTAAAAACCTGATCTCTCAGTTCCAGCCTCAACACTCCTTACCAGCTTGACTGTTCATGCAGTTACTGGGAATGATGCCGTCTTGCATTTTCATGGTTCCCTACGCAAGACTTCAGATGCGCCCCCTACAGGAATGCTTAGCACGTCGGTGGAACCAGGCTCAAGGTAAGTTATCAGATCTAGTGTTGGTAGACGGCCGCACCCATCGCTCTCTGCAGTGGTGGAGCACACAAAACCTTTTGAAAGGGCGGCCCTTCAGCGACCCGGTTCCACAGATAGTACTGACAGCAGACGCATCACTGACAGGTTGGGGAGCGCATCTCCAAACCCACACAATTCAAGGTATGTGGAGTTTGCAACAAAAACAGCTTCATATAAATCATCTAGAACTGTTAGCGATTTTTCTGGCTTTGAAAGCTTTTCAAGCTCAGCTACTACGCAATAATGTGCTGATTCGTACAGATGACATGACAGCCATGTACTACATTCAAAAACAGGGGGGGACACACTCCCTCCAACTGTCCCACCTGGCCCAGGACATCTGGAGGTGGGCCATTCATCACAGAATCTATCTCCTAGCAGAACACCTCCCAGGAGTAGACAACCAGATGGCAGATCTGCTAAGTCGTCAGACACAGCAAATCCACGAATGGGAACTACACCCTCAAATTCTCCTCCCATTCTTTCAAATGTGGGGCTGCCCAAACTTCGCGTCCAGGTATCCACACCCATTGTCCAAAGGCAATGCACTATGGATGAACTGGTCAGGGATATTTGCTTACGCTTTTCCGCCTCTCCCACTCATTCCATTAGTGGTTCGGAAACTCAAACAAGCATCCCTGACACTAATCCTAGTTGCTCCCACATGGGCACGTCAACCATGGTTCACAACCCTATTGGAACTCTCGGTAGTTCCTCATCAAAAACTACGTCTTACACCCAATCTCCTCGCACAGAGCCATGGAGACATAAGACACCCAGACCCCAGTCAACTCGATCTGGCACCTGAAGTCTTAGAGTTTAGCTATCTTAATCTACCGCCAGACTGTATGAATATCATCAAGGAAGCTAGACGTCCTACCACAAGAGCCTGCTATGCAGCAAAGTGGAAGCAGTTTGTGATTTACTGTAATAACAACCACATCAACCCGCTTGATGCTTCTGTCCAAAATATTATATGCTTTTTTGATGCACTTGGACTGAGTGTGCACTGGGTCTCTGCCAATCAGGTTCCCAGTGCCTGTGTTCTTTCCCTAAACTGTACCATTGTTTCCACAATTGGCACACCTCTGGCCCACCTATAAGTCCTTTGTAAAAGGTACCAGTGGTACCAAGGGCCTTGTGACCAGAGAGGGTGCCTCAGGGCTCAGTGGCGTAACGAAACCTGAGGGGGCCCCCCTGCAAAGTACATGAAGAGGGCCCCCACCCACCACCTACCACTGTGCCCCACTGCCAAAAAATCTAGTATATTTTTAATTGACACCACCAACATTTAATGAAATGCCTCTATATTGCCTAGCTCAAAGTTCGAATGAGAAGTGAAAAACACTCAACATATAAGCTACGCCATTTGTAACAATTATTGTCAAGAGCAGATTATTTTTCTGAGACAGCAATGAGAACAATGCCAAGGAGCTGGCCTATTGTCTCAGGAACTGCCTATCGCTGAAGAACACATAGGGTCTGAGTTAGATTTGACATTGATGGAAAATAACTTGAAACTTTGAAGGACAAACACAAACCTGCAATTTCACGGACTTGACTGCCAATATACACGAGTAGTACACAAGATGTAACTCTGTATCCAGCCAGCTCCAAGAGAAATAAACTGGTGTGAGTTATCTGCATGCCACACACTTGCGTCTGTCAGGGGTTGTGTATGACCATAACCAATCTATAGTATTTAAAATGAACTGAGGAAGCAATTTCAATTTCTACCATCATGGCTTTATTAGTAAACAGGATAAAAACAGGCAGGCAAACGAGGCTGAGGATGGAAACTGCTTGGATGCATCAGAACATTGATGCACATGTTAGTCTGTATTTATCATTTCTGTAGTGTAAACAATGCTAATTACAGGATTTAAGGTGCATATATTATAGACCAGTGCAAACAACACCATAAATAACACATCATGTAGGATAAAAACAAACTATATCAGCAAGTACCTAATGACAGAATCTATACTAACTGTAGCTGGTGAAGCAAAGGAAAAGTGCAAATACTTTCAAAGTGCATAATAAAACAATCAGCAATCCAGCAATATACAAAACTCAAGCGTGTTTTGTGAGAAAATCCCCCGTTCTTCTTTCATCAAGGAAAAAACATTTTCAAAGTGCATGATGGAAACAAGTCCAGCAGTATGCAGAAATAAAGCCTGGTTGGTCAAACAATTCCTCGTTGGTTTGTGCATAAAGGCGCAATTATTTCAAAGTGACTTGTCAAACAATAACAAGCACAGCAGCATACAAAAATCACACCAGTTTAGTCAAACTATGGCCCTTTGGTATGTGCATGAAGGTGCAAATATTTCACAGTGACTTTTTAAACAATAACAAGTACAGCAAGCATAAGCATACAAAAATCTGTGTACTGTCCCCTTCCCAGGCACACAGACATCTAGCGCAGAGTCACTACTCCTGCAGAGCACTGCCCATCTACCTGAAGTAGGCCAAGGGTGAGTCCAGCACACAGCAGCTGAGCTTTTAAAAAAGTGAGTGAGCCTGTAGGCCTCACTCCAGTGACTCAGGGTAACAAGGACCTGTTCACTACTACTGATCACTGCACAGTATGCTGCCACCACGTCTCTTGTGCTGCTTTACTCCTGATGAAGGCGGTAGCCTTCCACCACTATGAGGATAGCACTTTGGGTGCCCCTCCTGGTCCAACAAAACCGCATTCCGTGAGACAGGCCTATGTCATGGCACACCCGCATGATCTGTGCTCACCTATGAGAACAAAATTACCGTTGGGGATCCAGACAACAGTACAGCAGAGCCCTCAGGGCAGGGGTACACGACTTTAAGCATGCAGAGGACATTTCTGATATATATATATATTCACTGAAAAAACCATAGGTTTCAGGGACGTTATAGTTAGTTGGACATTTCACTCGTACAAAACCAGAGAAATTCCGCCGTTATAGTTAGTTCAGCTAACTATAACTCGCGCCCCCGCAATGCACTGCTGATGACGTCACATATTACATCATTCATGACATGGTCAGTGACATCACTGATGACATCTCAAATGACATCACTGATATCTCAAATGACATCACTGATGACATCACTGGTGACATCATCCAGTAACTGTGTGTTTGTTTAAAGTTTAAATATGTTTTATATATATTCCAAGGTGTATTGAAGAATGAGTGGGTGTATAAGTGTCTGGATGGAGGATTTAGTAGGTGCGTGTCTGACTGTTTAAGTGACTGATTAAATGTGTCTTACTGAATGCATGGGTTAGTGACTAAACTGTGTGAATGTCTATCAGTCTGTCTGTTGTTGTATAAGCTGCTGCATGGGTTGGTCAGTAGCTACATGAGTGTCTATATGGGTTATCGATTGGTTGCCTGAGTATTTGTATGGGTGCCTGAGTGTGTGTGTGGGTGGGAGGTGTGTGTGTGACTCTGTGCATAGATGTTTGAGTGGTTGATTCACTTGGTGTATGGGTTCAAGAGTGCATGTGGAAACAGCTGTATGGGTGGGTGAGTGTGTGTATGGGTGTGTTGGTGAGTTGGTGAGTGAATGGATGTCTCAGTGGTACATGTCAAAGTAACTACATATGTAAAAGGCAGTGTATGTGAGAGTTGGAGTATATAAATGACTATACGTGAGAGTCGGTGATTGTGAGAGTGGCTGTATGGATGAGTGTGTACTTGTATCAGTGATTGTATAAGAGAGTAAGTATGCGTTTGTTTCTGTATGAATAAGTGATGTGGTGTGTGTATAACTGTATACGTGAGTAAATGGAAGTGTGATTGATTCTTTGCATGACTGACTAGGTGTGTGATTAACTCTGGATGAGTGGTGGTGTGTGAGTGTCTGTATAGGTGTATGAGTGCATATGATAGTGTTGTATTGATGAGTGACTGCATGTATGAGTGATTGTATGGGTGAATGAGTGGATGTGTGTGTAGACCTAGGAATCAGTGAGTGCGTATGTAGTAACTGGTATTGGTGTGTCGATGGTTTCGAAAATGGTAGTCTGTATTTTACAGTGGGTGTATCAAAGGTTATATTAGGGTGTGAGGAGGTGCATCAGATTTTCACGTGGATGATGTCATCAGTGATGTCATCAGTGAAGTCATCAGTGATGTCACTGACCATGTCATGAATGATGTAATATGTGACGTCATCAGCAGTGCATTGCGGGGGCGCGAGTTATAGTTAGCTGAACTAACTATAACGGCGGAATTTCTCTGGTTTTGTATGAGTGAAATGTCCAACTAACTAGAACGTCCCTGAAACCTATGGTTTTTTCAGTGAATTTCTAAGGTTTTTTAAATGCTAATTTCTAACTATAACGTAGCAGACTCGTTTTCAGAGTGGTGGAGAAAGGTGAGCGTGGCCTCCAAACACCTTTTAGCAATCCCACTGTGTGGGATTTACTGGAGGTAACAGGAGGGGTAGTTAGCCCCCAACGTCAACCTTGGGGGCCAACTACCCCTTTTATTACCTCCAGTAAGTCCCACACAGCAAGATTGCTAACTTGTTATATCAGGCCCCGCCCCTCCCTGCACCACTGTGCAAACGTGCCCCCTGGCGCGTTGTAAGCTAAGGGATTAAGTCCCCTTGAATCCTGAGGGTCCCTGGGGCCAACTAGCCCACCAGGTATCTCCAGTAAGCGCCACAGAGCTGGATTGCAGAGAGGTGTTCCGAGGCCACACCCCTTTTTACACCGCACTGCTGCTCGGAGGATGAAGTCCATTTGTGTCCTGAGGTCCTCAGGACACAAGAGGACCTCATCGCCCCACCAGCAGTGCGCCAGAAGCCGCGTTTGCAGAGTGGTGTAAAAAGGGGCATGGCCTCGGACCACCTCTCTGCAACGCAACTCTGTGGCACTTACTGGAGGTATCTGGTGGGCCACTTCTGGCCCCCGGGGACCCCATCCCCCGGGGCCTGGCCGCTCCGTTGGTGACCGTGGGGGGAGCCCCAATGTCCTGCCGGCTCCCCGCCTCCTGCGGGAGCCGGCATTGCTTTTGAGCAAGGGGAGCTGCTGACATGCAGCTCCACTTGATCAAAAGCAATTCTGCTTTGGTTCATTGAAGCGAGAGCAGGCTTCCCTGCTCTCGCTTCAATGAAGCAAAGGAGCGTTTGCTATGGCAGGGCGGGAGCCGCACGGCTCCCGCCCTGCCATAGCAAACAGCAGTGTCCCGGCGGTCCCCAGGGCCATCAAGGGCTCCAGGAGGGGGGCCGCGCGGCACCCCTCCCAACGTTTTAAGCCCCGGGGAGGTGGTGGTCCCTGGTGCCCGGGGGTCCGTAACGGACCCCCGCATTTCATTACAAAGTGCCCCGGGGAGGTGGTGGTCCCCGGGGCTTGGGGGGGGCCCGCGAGGCCCCCCGCCCTTATTTAATTTAGCTCCGGGGAGGTGGCGGTCCCTGGGGCTGCGGGGGCCCCCGCAAATTTAAACCACATTGCCCCCGGGACCTGGCCCACCCGGGGGCCTCATTAAAATGAAGCGCGGGAGCCCGCACTTCATTTTTTTAAATAATTTCGGCGGGATTCGCGACCCCAACGCGAATTCCGCCTAAATTATTTTTAAAAAATGCTTTTTTTGGCCCTGGGGGTCCTTGTGGGACCCCCTGAGCAGGCCTAGGGGGTCAGGGTGATTCTACCCTGCCCCCTTCTTGTTTTTTATCTTTGTTTTACTGTTTTCTTGTGACTCGGTTCTACAGAGTCACAAGATGGCTGCCAACACTTCCTGGTTTGGAGTGTTGGCAGCCAATCAGAGTGAAGCTCGTGCCCGGGAGGGTTCGCGACGCCACCGCGCCCACAGATATCGAAACTTTTTCTTTTTCTAACTTCTCAGGAACTACTGAACGGATTTACACCATTTAAAAAAAAAGGTCTCTTTCTGAACCAAGGGCTACCTTTTTGCCAAATTTGGTGTAATTCCGTTCAGCAGTTCGGGCTGTAGCTTTGTCTAAAGTTTCCTATGGAAATTAACATGGGGAAAACGCGTTTTGGGACCCCCCTTTTTTCTCGGCCCCCGCTTGACGAATCATCCCGAAACTTTCAAGACGGGAGCTGACCGGAGCGCCCCACTAGTTTTGAAAATTTCGCGAAGATTCGTCAACGGGCGCCAAAGTTATTGGGAAAAGAAAAAACGCTTTTTGAATAGAAACGAGGTCCTAACTATAACTACCTACTGGCGACCGCCAGTAGGTAATTAATAAAATATATATATATATATATATATATATATATATATATATATATATATATATATATATAATTCTTTAAGGAGGAAACAGCCATTTGAATGCAATTATTAAGGTATTTCATATATGATCATGATTGTAGGTTTCAAAAACCTCTCCCTGAAACCATAATAGTATAGGCAAATAGCTTGATACTCTTCTTTTCAAGCCTGAAGGTGAGCAATTGAGGTAACACTTAGGTTTTCTATATCATCTCCTCTTACTTTATTGTCAACTTTGAGTTTCTTCCTGCTAAGAAAGATTCACAGTAGGTGAGCACTAATATTTCTCTTCAAAATTAATATATTTTGTAATCTCGTTTGAATGCTAAAGTGGTATTTCTCACTATGGTTATAAAAGCAGAACTTGCAGCAGTCATGGGTCATCGGATAGGCACTCAGGGGAGCCAATTCATGGTGTCACCAAAAATGGTGCAGAGAAAATGAATGGGTTTGAATCAAAGGAAACAGGAGACCCCAACATGCATCTGGTTCCAAGGTTACTTTGGTATCCTGTGAAATCATGGACCTACTATGATTCGTGCCTGAATAACCAGAGTCAGCCATGACAGGAGCATTTGTGGTGGTCACTGTGGTTTCCCTGTCCTTAACAGAGATGTTTTAAGGCATGGGCAAAGTGGGCTCTGGCTCAGGGCCCCAGCCTTTCAGGGGGTCCCCGATACAGCTGGCTCTGTTCTGCAGAGAGTCTTGCACTGATAACCTTTAATAATTCAAAAACAGATTATTTTGAATGCCGTTTTCCTTTAATATATTTCTAGCGTGGGTAATGTATGAGAGCCTATTACACACATTTTGCACGGAATGTTTCATGCAAAATCCATAAATAGTTTCTTTTAGATCACACTAGGACCTCACAGATGAGGAATGGGAGGGCGTCACAGAGATTATTTGCAGTAATATTAGTGTGCTGCTGCTGTTACAGTATTGAAAACATACATCATTATCCCTGAATATTAGATGCAAACACATTTAGAATTTGAACTAGTGTGCCTGTGCACTGCCAGTGACCTGGCCAAAGAGGGCATGAAAGATCTGAATCATAAATTCAAAGCTAGTCCGAACAGGGGCCCCCAAAATCCTTAAGATGTCTCTGGTCCTTAATTATTGGTGCAGTGCTTGGCGTATTTTTCTGCAAGCAAAAGAGGGCCATGAATTAGCTGATGTCTAAGAGCAAGACCTTCTGAAGTAGCTACATTTCACATGCACCACACTCTTGCGCCAAGGACGAGTGCTTTATGCTAGATCGTACCTACTATTCTCACATTCGTAGTTTAATTTAGCATTACACCACTGTAACTTTATTTCTTTGGTGCAGACTTAATTTTAAAGATAGAAGCACGGATTTATAAAAATAAATAAATACTCCTGCATTGAGAAGTGGTTGAAAGGAAGACGGAGAATGCATAGCTTTAGAAACCAAGGTGATCACGAGTAAACTACATTTTCACAATGACCTGCAGACACACTGTCAAGTTTGACTTCCAGCTGAACAGTTTTTGACTACTGTTTTTGTTTCTATTTCTTTACTGAGTCCAGTTTGTAAAGTGATAAACAGCTCCATCCCCATATTTAATTACTTCTTACCTAACTTAGTTGCTTGCAGGCTGCTTCTGTAGTGTCCATGGGGGCAGGCGCAGACGGCTGGTGCTATCGCACGTGCAGTTAGTTTACACTGCGAGCATGACCCGCCCTGCCTCACCCTGCAGACTACTGTGTGATGGCGCGCAGGTGGCGCACCAAATGTGAACGTGCAGCAGTGCAGCCACATGAGCCCAGCCTCTGTCTCTATGGCCGAGGGCCCGCTTTATTAATGGCCTGCCACCCGTGCACAGAGCCAGCCTTTGCAGTGCATGGGCGGCAGGCCATTATCATTATTTAAACGCTCCTCTGCCTCAGAGAGTGTACCCAGCCGATGGGTGCCGTGACACTAACTGCACGTTCTTATGTCAAGCCAGTCTGCATTGTGCTGAGAGGGCCCCTGGACCACGGGCACTCCCGCACCGCAGGGGCTGCACGGGCCTATGTATTGCCCCTGTTAGGGCTGCAGCATGTATTATGCCACCCTAAAGGACTCCATACCAAACACATACACACTGCCACTGCACGCTATGTGTTGTGGTGTAGCTAAACTAAAAGAGTCGACATGGCACACATTCCTGAGTGCCATGCCTACATACCACTGCCTGTGGCATAGACAAGTCACCCCTCTGGCAGGCCTTACAGTCCTAAGGCAGGGTGCCCTATACCACAGGTGAGGGCATAGCTGCATGAGCAATATGCCCCTAAAGTGTCTGAGTCCATTCTTGGACACTGTAAGTGCAGTGGAGACCTTTTGAGTACATGGGCTGGGAGTTTGTCAACACGAAATCTCAGCATAATAAAACCACACTGATGCCAGTGTTGGATTTATTATAAAATGCACTCAGAGGGCATCTTAGAGAAAAACGGCCAGCTTCTATGTATTGGCTGACTGGTTGCTGCCAGCCAGCCAGCCAGCACCAGACAGGTTTCTGACCTCATGGGATGAGAGCCTTTGTGCTCTCGGAGGTCAGAAACAAAGCCTGCTCTGGATGGAGGTACTTTTCACCTCCCCCTAGCAGGTACAGCAGCTCTCGGCGATGAGCCTCAAAGGCTCTCACCTTGTGTTATGCTGATTTGGGCAGCTCCAACTAGTGGAGATGCCCGTCCCAGCCCCACTTTATGGCGGCAGGACAGGTGGCAAAATTAGTAAGCAGAGTATGAGTGTCCACCTTGGCTTGGCACACCCCTAGGGTGGCCAGGAGCTGAGGTAAACCCTATCTTAAGAATTCTCCATCTTGGTTTGGAGACTTAGGCATAGGATTAGGGATGTGCCCCTCTCCCCAAAGGGAGGGGGCACCCAAAGGGTTTAGTCTCCCTAGGGATTGGCTACTGCCCCCGACCTCAGTTACGCCCTTAAATTTAGTATTTAAGGGCTCCGCTGAACCGTGTTCTTCAGATTCGATGACCTACAAAGAAGAAGGACCGAAGAGCCGTGCAGCAGTGGAGAAGAAGACGACGACTGACTTGGCCCCAGCCCTACTGGCCTGCCTCCTCCTCCAGTGACTCTGCTTTAAGAAACTGGCATTGCCCGAAGCCAGCAACCTCCTAGAACCCCGGGGACCTGTGCTGTCTTCAACAAAGACACTTTTCTCCCGTGGACACCGGATTTGTCTAGCAAGTCCAAGTGGCCCACTGACCCAGTGACGTCTCCCCAGCGATCCTGACCTCTCCTGAACATTGCCACAATGCCTGCAGCTTCAACCTGAAGGGTCCCCCTGACCGCTTCCGGTGAGAGAAACCCGACGCCTAAAGACGCGCCTGCGCCAGCAACCCCCAGGCTTATGAGTGCCCAACCTACGGTGTCCTCATATCCCCCGCTATCCAACTTACCTCTCCTGTCGTGGGATTCCTTCAGGCAGCCTTCGGCTCCAAGCCTGCAGCTGTTTTCTTCAACCTAGGATCTCCATTGATTTCTACAGGGCACCCGGCCGCCCCTCTGCTGCTGGTGGTGCAGTCTCCGTGTATTTATTGGCCCCTCCAGTGCTGACCTCAACCGCCAGGGCCTGTGTCCCTGAACTGCAGGTACTTACCTGGAACCGGTGCCTCTTCGAAGTGCCCCCAGTCCCCATAGGATAACATTGGGCCCAGTGACCTCTGCACCTGGCCGCCCCAGTGCTGCTGATGGTGCAGTACCTACCTTGTTCCGACCCTTGCCCAGTGTTGGCCAAACCCCCCGTAGACTGAATCTAAAAAACGTTTATTTTTTCTGTAAGTTACTCACCTGTCTTTCCTCTCATAGGATTGCATTGGTCTCACTGTATTGTACTAAGTGTTGATCTTGAATACAAAGTATCTTTTTCTACGTTGAAAAGTATTACATGCACATGTAAAGTATTGTATTGATTCTATACAAACCTTTTGCCAGTAATATCTTGAAAGTATTGCATAATTGAAAAGTCAACTTACCTGTAACTGAGTTCAGCTGGTTCCTAAAATAAAAGTAATGAAGTAATATTTTTACAAAACATTGGCCTGGAGTTAGTCATTAAGTGTATGTTCCTGCCTTGTATGAGTATGTACACCAAATTCATTCCCACTGCCCTCTGAAAAGCCTAACTGTTCGACCACCCTACCACAAATAGAGCTTTTAATATTATCTACTCAAGCCTCTGTAAGCCTCTGGGGATTTTGAAAATGTCACTTTTAGAAAGGTGGCATTTTCCTGTCCTATCTATTTGGTGCCTGCAGCCTGTTTTGTTTTGAGCCAGTGGTGCCCCCCAGGCATTTAATGCTTGCCGCTGCACGGACGCGCGGATGAAATCGAGTAAGAGACAGTATTCCTGAATCTGTATTGTCTGTGATGTTTGAACCTTTTAACTTGTATTAAGCTCTCTGCACGGAAAAGGCCATTTTTTAACTCGCTTGCACTTGCTCTCACGTAGCGCTCGTCCAGTTCCTTGGTGGGGCGGTACTGTGCTCTGATTGGCCAGTACCCAACCAATCAGTGATCTGCCCAGGAGGAGCCAGTTGTGCCCCCCCAGAAATTTAATGCTTGCCGCTGCGCGGACGCAATCGAGTAAGAGACAGTATTCCTGAATCCGTGTTGTCTGTGATGTTTGAACCTTTTAACTTGTATTAAGCTCTCTGCACGGAAAACGCCATTTTTAACTCACTTGCACTTGCTCTCACGTAGCGCTCGTACAGTTCCTAGGTGGGGCGGTACTGTGCTCCGATTGGCCAGTACCCAACCAATCAGTGATCTGCCCGGGAGGAGCCAGTTGTGCCCACCAGGCATTTAATGCTTGCCGCTGCGCTGACGCGCGCAGTGGGCGCGCCAAAGGCAAGCCCGTCTGTGCCCGTCCACGCCAGGGCGTCGCCAGGAGCCAAGAACTCTGCTCCTCCCTTGTCCCAAAGAAGAGTCTATTCACATGAGGCTTTGGTCGCTCTGCAAGGTGAGGTAGCATGTGGGGATCACAGGCTGGCCCCTGAGGCCTGCCCTATCTATTGCAATCAGTGCACTTTCGGGACTAGCCCGCGCTTGCGCACCATAGACTCTGATCCTATCACCAAGACCTACACTATTATCAGCCTAAACTGCAGCTCTTTAACTAAACATCACGCTGAGGTGTTTGATCTCCTTCAGGATCAATCCCCTGAGGTCTTATTTTTAACAGAGACATAAACTGGATCATGCTGCCTTTTTGGCCGCCTTAAGCACTCAGCTCCCAGAGAGGTCTGCCAACATTGAATAGTCTCTGGTGCACTTTCGGGGGTGGATTACCCAAGCTTTTGACACATACATCCCGTTTAAACTCACTCACGCTAAAAGCGCACGGGTCGTCTGGTTTAATGAATCCTTGACCCTAGCCAGGAAGAATTGCAAGGTCTTAGAGCGAGCCTGGAGGCGATCTTATGACCCTCTGGCTAAAACACAGTACAGAAGTGCGATTAAGGCCTACCACAAATTGGTCCGCAAGACAAGGGCAGCACACTATACCAATCTGATATCCACAAGCAATAACCCTACTAAAACCATCTTCTCTCTTTTGAAGGACCTGGTAAAGCCCCCCCTCTGCCTCAGACAGTATCATATCTTCTAGTCTGCAATGTGAAGTACTGGCCACATTTTTTCTGGAGAAGGTAGAACGCATCTACAGCAGCTTCCACTCAGGGGTTACTTCCCGGGGCACAGGTCGGAACGTGTCGGCAAGCTCTGAGACCTACTCGCTCGCATTGGTCCCCCCTATTTCCCATCAAGCCATGGAAGCACTTGTCAAAGTGAAATCAGGGTCCCCAGATGACCCTATGAAACCCGATGCCTTCCGGAAATATCAACAATGTATCTTGCCTGAATGCTTGGAGCAAATTAATCTGGCCCTATCCTCGGCGGTGGTCCCTAAGCCTTGGAAGCACGCCAAGGTAGTTCCCCTATTGAAAAAATCAACACTAGATGTCTCCATGCCAGAAAACCTTCGTACTATCTCGCTGCTTCCATTCCTGTCCAAAATCAAGGAATCATATGTCAATTCAATCCTAACTCACTACCTGGAAGCAAACTCAATACTTGACATATCTCAAAATGGATTCCGGCCTCGGCATAGCACCGAGTCCGCTTTGCTGGTGGTCACAGAACAGCTGCGGACCTCCTTGGATGCTGGCAGAACTACAGCATTATTTCTGCTGGATTTGAGTGCAGCCTTCGACACGGTCTCCCATGAGATCCTGCTCCTACGTCTGGAGGAGATCGGTGTCAAGGGCAAAGCCCTCTCTTGATTTTCATCCTTCCTAGATGGCCGGACCGTCCAAGTCACTGCCCCTCCCTTTCCACTCCTGCACTCACCCACTGCACTGTGGGGTGCCCCAGGGGTCAGCATTAAGCCCTACCTTATTCAATGTCTATGTGAGACCGCTGGCTCTGCTGGCCAAAGCCCGGGGCATCTCCCTGGTGTCATACGCAGATGACACCCAGCTGGTGATTGCCTTCTCCAACAACCCTAGCCAGGACATGGTGAAATTTAGACAGGATCCAACTGCTATCTCGGAGTGGATGGCCGCTAACTATTTGCAGCTAAATTCGGCCAAATCCGAGATCCTTCTGGTGGGTAGGGATTCCCATCTATGGAGCAATGAGTGGTGGCCTCCTGCTCTTGGAGTACCCCCATACCCAAACCTGTGGTGAAGAACCTAGGCATAATGATGGACAGTGATCTCACTTTCGAGGTCCATGCCAAATCAGTGGCAGGGAAATGTTTTGGACTGCTGCGTGGCCTCAAACCAATACTAGGTCTCATTGACTCCAAGACTCTGCATCTGATCATCCAATCATCTGTCCTTGCCAGACTGGATTACTGCAATGTGCTTCTTCTGGAAGCCAACAAATCCGTAATTAAAAGGCTGCAGCGCATTCAGAATGCTGCTGCTCGCGCAATCTTTGTCCTCCCCAAACACTGTCATATCTCCAGACTCCTCTGTCGCCTACACTGGCTCCCCCTAGAACAGAGAGTGCGCTTTAAAACGCTGTGCATCACCCATAAAATTCTTCTGGGCACTGGCCCCAGAATCTTGAGTGATCTATGTTCCTACTATGCTCCCACACGCGCGCTGCGCTCGGCAGATCTGCTTCTGGCCAGAGTTCCTCGGGTACGGAGGGCCAGAGCGGGCGGTCGATGTTTTAAGTTGCTGGCTCCCGCCCTCTGTAACTCCCTCCCTACCCACATTCGCAGCAACCCTGATCACCTAACCTTCAGAAGGCTGGTGAAGACCTGGCTTTTCACCCAATGTTAATCTCCCTTCTGTTCTGTCGCCTCACTCTGTGTTCATCTCTAGCGCTGGGACGCCCCGTTGCTGGGGCAGCCATGCGCTCTACAAATACTTTAACATAACATGACTGTGTATTTGCCAGTTGGTCTTTATATATTGCTCCCAGACAGTGAGACAAAAGAGCATAGGATGGGTCATCTCTGACTTGATGAGGGGGAGGAGATGTCACCTACCACACTTGCACATCACAAAGGCTCTGCCTGAGCACACTCACAAAGGGTTTGACAGAAGTCTACTATGACCCCAGGCAATCTGGGGCCAGGGCAGGGGGGTAGGAAATTCCAAGCACCTGTAGAGGTGGAAACCTCCTGACCCTTCTCTTACTTCAAAAAAGGCTCAACAGACCCATCTGTTCAGAACCCGTCTGGACCTGTGGATACTACAGAAGAAGGACTGTTGTGGTGCTTTGCTGCCGGAAGGACTGTCACTCTGCTGCTCTGCTCCCTGCTTGCTGAGAAGGAAGATTCAACCTGCACCCTTCATCCCAGGCTGAAGTGACTGCAAGGATCAGCTGACTGGCCTCCTATTCTGAGCTACAGGGACATCATAAGCTCCAGAGGCTCCCTGCAACTGCCCAACTGACCTACTGCCTGGACCTGCCTGAGCCCTGATGGCCTCTGCTTGAGTGAGTTCCTGATCCCCCAAGAGGTGCCCTTCAGGTCCTGGACCCTTGCTGTGGCATAGGTTGAGCTGTCTCCCCAAGAAAAGGAGAAATCCTGAAGTTTTGAGCTCTTCATGAACGAGAACAGGCCCGTTCGCACCAAGATCTTGCCGCCCGCACTGCCCGCCAATGCAAAGCTCTGTTTAACCAGATTCTTTATGCCTCAGTGACCACCAGTGATGCCCGGCAACGCAAAATCTGCACTTCTCACTACAGCGTGGACAGCTTGAGGTGAATGTCAACGTGAAACTCCAGAAACGACCCTCTGCGACGCCCAACAGGATCTTCGCACTACAGTGATGACGTCAGCATTTCTCGGCCTGCTCTTTGCGCTACATCGACGACCATCCACGACACTCTTCCTGCTCCTCGTGGCCCTTTCTACTGGGAACGGAACATTCGCATTAGAATTTGAAGGTAACTCTTTCAGCGGGACTAACCTAGTCCCTGTATCCGGCCCACGCTCTATCGCGGTCAGCCTAAACTTGCGACTTTCACCTGGTCTTGCACAACCAGATAACCGCGAGTGGCACTTTGTGATTTTAGGCCGTTTACTTAACTGAAATTTTAAAATTGCAGGTCTCTGGTTCTACTGATTGCATTTTTATTGTTTTGGTGTCAAATAATTTACTAAATTTTACTCTATTCTCTAAATTCATGTGAGATTTTTCTTGTGTTGTGTTTTCACTTTATTACCGTTTGAAGTGCTGCATAAATACTTCACACATTGCCTCTAAGTTAAGCCTGACTGCTTGCGCCAAGCTAGCAGAGGGTTAAGCACAGGTTCATTTGGGGTTTGCTTGTGTCTTCATTCTAACAGAAATTGTGGTTGCTTCTTGAGCAGGGTTTAACCCCCTCAACCAGTAACCCAATTTCCAACAGTGTCGATGTAGGAAAAGGAATAGCCTCCAGTCCATCGGTTACAGACCTGAGGAACTGCGAACATCTGAGCTGAAGAAGATCCTACTGCATGTGGAGGAGTGTATTGATTCATTGTTTTGTATGTAACTGAGGGCAGAATTGTCACTGTGCATTGATCAAAACAGACATTTGGAAATTGGTGTATTTTCCAATGGGGTATTAGTGGAGAAAAGACATGGAAGAAGAAATGTAAGCATGGCATTGGAGGCTGAAGATAGAGCAGGCTCCCACATGCTGTATTCTCCAAATTCAAGAAAGGCAATAGAAGTGAATGCCAGGACACTGGGTATTACAGTTGTCCAGTCGAGAGAGAAAAAGTGCCTGAGCGTTTGTCTGACCAGCAGCAAGTTGAAGAAAGGCAAGATGTTTTGTAGTAAATGCATGTGAAAAAAAGAGTAAGATACTTTGCTAAGCTGGCTGGAGAGGGATAGTGGATGAATGAAGCAAATGCCCAGTTCTGTACTGCAAGGGCAGGAGTGGTGGCTGGTCCTAAAGGCCATCAGCCAGTTGGCCAGAGATAGGGAGGGCTTTGTACCACATGCACTAACGTTTGTTCAGTGGTAAGTTTCAAAAGGGTCATTACTCATCCATGAGGCTACTGCTGTGAGACAACCCCGCAAATTATCTATGGCACCAGGAGACATATCTATCCATATGATGATCTGGGTGTTATTTGAATAGGTCTTGAAGGATAAGCCAAAGGATTTAACTAGGTGGGTCGGGGGCAGACATCGAAGAAGGAGGGACTTGCCACGAGGCATTCCATATATAGACAAGCTTTTGAATTCAGATTGAGATGGAAGATGATGGTCCCATTTGTTAAGGTAAGAGACAGTCCAATCGATGGCCTATCCAAAGAGGCTGGCCTCAAAAAGCAGGTGAGATCCAGTAGGATTAATACGACTTAACCACCATGGTCCTTGGGGATCTAGAGATCATTCAGCGTCGCAAGTATAGTTGATTCTGTGCCGTACAGCAGGGCAAACCCTGATTATATTCGATGGAAAATAGCATTGTTCCTCAAAGAAAGTTCAAGAGGTCTTTGTTAATGTCAAAAATAGAGAGGCATGGGTGAGCACTTTCATAAACCAAGACGTGAACACTCCACGCTTAGTAGCCATTACTTTTATGATGTCAAGACTTTGGTAGAGCAGGGTGGCATCGGCCTGCCACAGTGCCGCCAAGAAACAGCCTGTGTCTAAGGCCTTCAAAGGAACAATATACTCATCAGGTCCCGAACCCACCCCAGAGTCACATGTGCAAAGGAATACTAGCTGTTAATGTGCGCCTTGGAGTTGGGAAAGATGGGGAGGAGATAGGTCACAGTCTTCAATCAGCGTCTTGTTGGTTGTTGCATGGTCTGGGTATTGCTTTGTACCCTGCACCGGATGCTGAAGGTATCACCCCAGCTGTCACCCGACTGGCATGTTGACTCTTGAAGAGGAGAGCTACTGGACCGAGACCTATGCACAGCTACTAACAGACACTGTCCCATGGTGAATTTCAAAGCTGCCCCATACCTAGTAAATAATGGAAAGTGACTAAAGGAATCCTGAAAACCTTCAGCATTGTCAATTTGACGATGATGAATGTTCAGAACTTTCTGTGTGCAGTAGATCGCTTATGAGCATAATAATAAAAGTGACCTAACTGCAAATCTTTTCCCCTTAACTAAACTGTAACATTTTGAAATGCAAGATTGGTAGTAAATATTGCATGCTTGCTGGTTCCAGACATGTCAACGTAGTTTGGTTGCCTATCTTCTTTGAGATGAGCATTGGTTTCTAAAATGCACTCCTACAATTGTGTGCGCATGTAAGCAGATGTGTTGTAAATAGCTTTGCGGATAAAACAGCTGTGCAACTCGTGCAAGACTGCCAGCCTAACGAAAGGTGCCAAAACTCCAAGATTTACTTACTTAACCTAATAAAAGGTCTGGGACAAGAATACTGCTGTGTCTGTTGGTTCCTCTGGTGTCAGTGGGCAGTCTGTGTTTCTATGATCAGGATTGTTGTTCCTGGGTGTCGTGCACCCCTGTATTTTGTTTGGTTGTCAATAAAGGGCATGAACAGTTCTAGGGCCTTCTCTATGACCAGCTGATAATGTATCTGCCTGAGACAACCCCCAAACTGTCTACACATAGCACAGACCATAAGGTGGGCTGCGGAGTCGTAGCTGCTGTAGTGCTTCCCCAACCCAATATCCTGGTAACCCTGGCGCAGCCCAGGATTACATATCATTTGGATACCATAATTTTTTCTGTTCTGTACCCATATGGTTACATTGGATTTGCGCCGCCCATGTTGAGAACAGAGATGCTGCCTTACTGTGAACTGCAAGAGCAGGGCTGTGCTATCTGGATCTGGCTGGAAGATGACTTGATGAGGCCCTTTCTGATAATGTAGGGGCAAGATGTAGGGCTTCTAGGCCTTGATATGACAACAGATGTCCCCAGTGAGGCACACCACTTGTGCCCTTTCTCTCCTTGTCTGTTCCTGTTGACTGAACTGGCTCTGGGAGGTTTCTGTGCTGCAGGATGTTGTGTGGTTCTTCCTGTCAATTCTTTTTTATGTTGGATTGAAAGACTCGTCATTCTTTGAAATACCAATAGTTTCTCCTTTTTTTTTTTTTTTTTTTTTTAAACGACCTGGTAAATTAATGACCATCCGCTCATATTGTCTATGCGTTATATAACTGTGACTTAAAATACATCCTCTTTTCAGGTTGGAGTTGATTATTAAAAAACAGTGAGTGAGTTGCAGATACCATTGGCTGAGTTAACATTAACAGTTTTTAAGGAACTGAGCAACCTCAAGGGTAAAACGGTCTTTTGTGCCTGAGTTTATATCTTATTGTCCTCAAAAGCCACACATACAACTACCTGGCGTCATCCTCCAACCCAAGATTCAAATGCTGAGAAGAGACGCCACAGCCTAGACCCAAGCAGAAATCTCAGTGTACTTCAATAACTACAAATTCTATAGAGACAGGTCTACTTGTTTCCCTTATAGGATACGCTCTGTGCCTCTGGGTTGTCTTATTAATTCATCCAACAATACTCTTCACAAAGGCATCAATGCTCCGTGTAGGATGGAATGGTTTCAACAATAGCTTTCCTAAGGCAGTATATCTGTAGTGTAGCCATTTGTTCTTTTTTAAACACAAAAATGCAATGACCAGTTCACAAGTTGCAGCTGTTCCAAAATTCTCTGCTCTCCAAATATATTCTCTTGTGTGTTTTTAATTACTAGTGCAACTGACAAAGGGGACCCAGCTGCAGAAAGGTCCCTAAATATAGTTATCTGTTGAAACAGCTGATAGAATAACAATGTTATGTAAGTTTTAGGGGTGCATTTAGTTTGAATAGCTGCAGCGCAGAATATGAAACTTAATATCCATCATGATTATATTCCACACACAAGCAGAATTGCTTTTCAAAAAAGCTTTTTCGTAATTGTTATCTAATAATAGTTCTTTTAGGCAATATACGTGCTGCATTCATTGTATTCAAGTCTGCCTCAGCCAACGCATTTCTTTCCTGATTTAGTGGGTCTTCTTCAGGGCAAGCAATGGTAGGGTGTAGAGATTATTGATGTAGAAGTATTAAAACTGCTTGCAGTCTGTACAATCTAGTTTTTGGTGGCACTTTTTGGAAATATTGAGCCAGTCGTGTTAAGATGCCTCGAAGCAATTAATAAAGAGACCAGCCATGCTAAGCTTTTACTTTGTAAGCATCATATGTTCATAGTGTTCTTTTTGCAAAATGATATTGTCTTACATGATAAATCAGAGACCCTTTGTTTAGAAATGTGTTTATTTGTTTTTATTGAAGTTGTTTTTCTCCTAAATTTGTTAGGTAGGTCTGATAAATTATTTCTGAGATAAAGAATATACATAGGTGATGGTATCCATTAGGAGAGTGATTTGATATTCTCAGTTCTGTTGCTGTGTATTGCCTGCCCCCCCCCCCTCATATTACTTGGATTATTCTGTCTCTGGAAATAAATGGTGCCTGTTGGGACTGGAGTGTGTCCTGCATGGTGACCGTGCACGCACCCCTGCCGTGAGCGCCCAGCAAATGTGTCTAGTAGTTGAGCGCAGAGACGTAGGCCTGTCCCCGTCAACGCAAGGTCTAGGACCTGTCGTGTCACTGCCCTAGCTTTAGAACGTAAAGAGATAGTGGAAGCACACCATATTTTGTGAATCCTGAGAGTGACCAGACCTTTATATCTGTGTCAGTGAGAAGTGGCTTTTTGACTCCTTCTTGTGTGAAGTTCTGCTGTTATGTGAAGTTCAGAACTTGAACTAGCTTCCTGTGTGCATGTCGAGTGCATATATTGTATGAGTTTTGTACATGTGTAGTAGTGGGACTGTGTGTGTTACGAGTCGGAGTACTGAAGCCAGTGGGATCCATTTTGAATGCCCCTGGTTTAACACAGCACAAGATGCAGAATGAGAACAGCTTCCCCAGACAGCTGAAGTGCATCACCTGCATTCCTCTGGCTGCATGGCAAAGATCCAGACACTGAAGGGAAGAGATTGGAGACAGAGCTAAACCTTTAGAAATTGTTTAAAGACTTTATTCGCAAGGGGCTGCTTAATAGTTCTTCCTGACCACTGTCATTGAGTTGGGTTGCAAGTTTCTGTTGGGCAATGTGAGGAGGTGTCTATGTCAGGCCTGCCCTTTTGTTTGGCTGGTGCAGACACCACACGCTCAATTCTGTTCATGCTTTGGATGCTCCAACTTGGTGACAGCCCCCGTGATCCCTCCTGTGAGAAGCATCACTTTACACACAGGATAGGATGTGTTTGGAGAGCAGCCTGAAAAGAACACGTGAAAGAGAACCACCCCAAACCTGTTCTGAAGTTTGAGACACTAGATCCATGTCCCCTGTATAGAAGAAAATGTGTATAAAAGTAGGATCTAAACCACCATACTTTTAGTTTTCACGTTCTTCATAACCAAAGAAGGAAGTACTTGAAAGACTGCTGGTCAACCAGAATGATTGTCTGCCTGACAACCATTCTCACAGAGGTGAGGGAATAGCACCTGACGTCTGCACTTTCAGCTGGAAGAGATGTGGGCTGCCTAGATGCCTGCCTGCTGAGACAGGGAAGGAGTCTGCCTGGCTCAGCAGGATTTGAGAAGCCCATCATGTTCCTGGGCATTGAATGTGGAATGCCTGAGAGAGCAGATAGAGCTGAGCGGCATCTATGTGTTCCTTAGAGAGGCCCCTAACGTTGAAGACATGGGCTGTGCCCAGCCGTCCCTATAGGAACAGCATGCGAGAACCAAGGGCTTCCACCTGTGGTCAGGCCCAAGCCACTGTAACGCATTGAAGAGTAAACGAGGACTTGAGACTGTTTCTATCCAATGCAACAACAGGGCTAAGTACAAAGTGAACTGATGGTGCATATGGATTTCTAGGGAGTGTAATCTGTGCCAAGAGCCCTATGGGTGGTTGTCACGCTTTATAAAGTCTACTTAATGTAACATAACACAGGAGCCTGTTTCATGCTCCTGCCCAAATGTACTGTAGAACTATAATAACCAGGGTCACCCGGGTGGGAGAGAGTACGGAAAAAAGGGGGTGGGGGGGCCGAACACCGAGAGGGCAGTAATGATTAGGGATATAACCTTGTATTTACAAATTGGACTGTGCAATATTTAGTGTTAATGCTTGGTGTCAGTATTTCATCCTACATGCCTCTATTAATTGCCACATACTTTTTTCACTTTAAGCAGGTATTATGTTTTGCTGTGCTATTACCAGCAATGATGTAAAGAGAGGAACCAATCAAATGTGTCGCTTTAAAGTCATCCACTGAGAGAAATGTCATTTCTGTAGTTACTTGGAATCTATAATACAAAGTTTCCTTTTTTGTAGTAGTACAGATGATGCAACTAGTATGCTACGTGGACATTAATAATCTGTGGTATATTTGCTTTATGTTGCAGGAGTTTCGAAGGGTGAACCTCCCAGGGTATATGCTCAACGAAGAAGACTATGATTATCACTATGTATCAGTCAGCCGTCTGCATTCCCAGAGGCTGGAGGCAGCTCATTCGCCAGCATCCACCTTAGTTATCAGCCATGATCAGCCACCAGAGGAGCTGGCAACAGATGTGTTTCACTTGCCAGAGGTTGAAAGGAAATCAGGCATAGCAAGCCATGTGGGTGGAGAAAAGGCAAGAGATGGTCTGTCGCATGATCGAGACAAATCTCTGAAACTGGCCCCTGCGAACGAGGCATTGCCCTTGTTTTCCCAAATGGAGAATGGCAGTGTCTCAGTAAGCATGAATGTACTGGAGGACATAAGGGAGGTACAAGTGCAAGAAAGAACACCTTTGAATCAGAGCGTTGAAGTGGCTCCTGTGTCTATTGCTGGGGAGACTCCACGTGAGGAGGAGGTAAGATAGAACCTTAACTGTACTATCGTGATCCAAGACCATTGTTTATGGGAATAGTATGAAGCCCATATATATATTTTATTAGTACTTCTTGATACAGTGGCACATTTAATGTTTGCTGTAGATTCACTGCCAATTAGGGTTTGATTAACTCTTTCAGTTGCATTCAATTAACATTTCTGCACCATTGGATCATTCGTAGTCAAATGCTTTCAAAATGTCGCATGTCTCCAGGCTGGGACTCCTTATATCATAGAAGATTCACTTTAGTAGTTTATTGTCCTTGCTGGGGTCATTTTGCTATCAGCTGATTGTGAATGGGCTTTAAGCCCTGCTTGCCCGGAACGATCAGATTCTTTGACTGCCTATTAAGAGTGGAAGACCACAATAGAGCTCTGCTCATTTTACTGTACTGTACCAAAGTGAACTTTCATTATTTGGCTGAAGAAAAAAAAAAAATATATATATATATTTTTTTTAATCTGACAGACTGCCAGGCCTGCCTTGTAAGATAGATTAACCTGAGTTGTATCTCACCTGTACCTCTTTGAAGGTTTCTTTGGAATACAGCTGAAATATCCAACAAATAAAACTTTAAGTGCCTTAGACCTTGCAATAACACCAATGTCTGTGCATCGATTGGACCCAGACAATATAGAGTGGAACTGCCATATTTTCCCAGAAGAACCAATGGTAATTGTCATCTTCAGAGGAACCGTAAGATACACCCTCACCTGACTTGGTCCACTTCCTCAAATCTGGGACCTCTGCCGTCAAAAAGGATGTCAACTGTGAAAAAGTCAGCTCTGACCATGTCTTAACATGGCCCTCCAAGGATCTGCCTCTATGGGTTTCTGCTCCTCTTCTGTGGCATCTTCATCCAATGCTATTGCTTTGGATTTGAGGCCACATCTGCTCTCTCATGCCAGAGACTAACTTCCGTCACAATCTGCCTCTTATCAACCACAAGCCTTCCTTCGACCAAACAGCCACAGCTGACCATCCTGTTGGCAAACACCGCCCCAACCACACCCACAGTGCTTACCATTGTGTTGAAAATAAGGATCCTGTTGCTGACAATCAGCCTCTGGGTCAAGCCAACCGCAAGTCTCTCAAGATAGCTGCCACCATCCACCCATCAATGAGAAAATTTGTAGCACCGTTATGTGCTCTTGAAAGATTCCTCTGTTTTGGAAATTGGGTGTTCGAGGCATGTGTGCTGTAGATACACATGCTTTGCATACTCCTGCCATCTAGTGTTGGGTCCCGATGTTTGCAAGTTGTTTTTCTTCAGATAAGTCTTTCCTAGTCATGAGGTAAGGTGACTCCTTTCGGTTATAGTGCGCATGGTCATAGACTCCATAGTTAGATTGTTTTTTTCCGCCATCAAGTTCGGATGTTTATTGCTGCGCTCCGGTTCGAAACCGTTCTTCGCGTTTCCCTCGACGCGCAATCCTCTACCCTCGATGGTATTGATCTGAAAGAGACCTTTAGATATAGATTCCTTACCTTAGAATTACCCCCATACGTCAGACTGGATCCGGAGAATTTTTCTCTATCAGTGCCCCTGCGCGTCGGTATGTGGTGTCGGTCGACTCCGAGTCCGTTGTTGGCGTCGTGGTCGCCGGGATGATGTTGTGATGTCTACTTAGACGCCGCCCCTGTGCGCTGACGTCAGTTCTTTCTTTTTCCGCGCCAGCCTAGCGCGGATCCGGAGACAGCTACCCCTTAGTCACTTTTTGACTAGCTTTTTTCTCGACTTTTGTCGACTTCTTTTTTTGAGTCTATCGCCTCTTGGTGTACGAGGGATGTCCCATCGTCGGACCGGGTTTAAACCGTGCGAGGCCTGTAACCGCCTTATGTCGGTTACGGACCCCCACCTCGTGTGCCTTTGGTGCCTGGAGCGCGGCCACGACCTGAAGTCGTGCTCCAACTGCCGGGCCATGAATCCGAAGTCTTTGCGGTCCCGAAAGCTCTTGGAGGCCCGGCAGTCGGCTCCGCCTTGCTCGAGGTCCTGGTCGAGAAGAAGGTCTCGGGACCGGTCATGGAGCCACCATCCCCATTCGTCATCCAAGTCTTAGAAATCCTCGGGAAAGTCGAAGCACAAGAAGAAGGCGAAGAAGCAGCGTCGCTCTTCGCCTTCTCCCCGTTGGTCGGCTGATGCGACGCAGGACCTGGAGCTTCGTCACTCTCCAGCTCCGTAGCCTGCTCCAGGGACGGCTCTGAATTTTCCTACCTTTCACGGTGCCAGAGCGTCCCCTGCCCAGCTTCGAGCTTTCTACGAAGCGCTTCATGGCATCTTTGGGCAGCCCACTCTGCCGGCGCGCCGTCGGGCCCCGCAGACTCGGCTGGGGGCCCTGGGCCTTTGATGCCGGCGGCTCCGGCGCCAGAGGGCCCCCGAGGATCCAGGCCTGGATATGGATCGACGCCTGTTGACCTCACGGTACCTTCCCCAGCACCCATCCCGGTGACGAAGCCCCCAACCGGTGCCGACCCCAGCCTCACCCCGACTTGGACACGGCGCCGAACCGACGTCGGTAATGGTGCCGGAAGGTATGTTTGTGCCTCTGTTCATTCCTGGTGTTCCTTTCAGGCCTGAATGGCAACCAGAGGAGGTTGAGGAGGACTGGAAGGGGTCTGTGGACCCTTTGGTTGACCAACTTGAAGAGCCTCCTGGCGAGAGGACCTGGATGATGCCAGTGGTTTGGATACCTCCCCAGACCTTGGCATGCTCCCCTCCCTACCGTGGCTATGGAGGAGGGAGCCTCGTACGCAGTGGTGTTGCGTAGGGCAGCTGAGGCCTTGGGCCTGGAGCTTCCTACAGTGGCAGTCAGGACTAACCTCCTGACAGAGGTGCTTCAACCGGCAGCGGCCTCTTCAGAGCCCCTTCTGCCTTTCAATGAAGCCCTCACCAACATCCTTCTGGGCACTTGGTCCAAGCCCAACAACAGTGGCTCCTGTGGACAGGATGGTTGACCGATGCCAGCGCCCGGCCCTGGGTGACCCACTTTTTCTCTCCCAACACCCAACCCCCTGAGAGCTTGGCAGTCCAAGCCTCGTCCTCTAAGGGTGCTTTCCCTACTGCTCCCCCAGATAGGGAATCCAAGAAGCTGGACGATCTTGGGAAGATGTTTTCTTCCGCCAGCTTAGTGCTGCGGTCGGTGAATACTGCATGCCTCTTGGCCCGTTATAACTATACGGTGTGGGATACGGTTGCGCAAGTGCTGCCACAGTGCCCGGAAGAGGCCCAGGCTGTTCTCACCCTCGCAGTGGCAGAGGGTCGAGACGCAGCTAAATTCACCATCAGATATGGGCTGGATACTGCCGACTCACTGGGCAGAACGGTTTTCACGTCAGTAGCCTTGAGGCGCTACGCCAGGTTGAGGACGTCTGGTTTTTTGGGGGATGTCCAATCCACCTTACTGGACATGCCCTTTGATGGCCGTCGCCTTTTTGGTGACAAGGCAGACTCGGCGCTCGAGCGCTTAAAGGACTCTAGGGCTGCAGCCAGATCTTTGGGCCTCGTGGCGACCTCTCGCCCCACGCAGTCTGCTTTTCGCCCCTTTCATGGCTACGGAAGGGGTGCCCCACCACGTTCAACCCATTCTAGCCACCGGTTCACGCAAGCTGCCCAGCCTGTGCGTGGCGCGAATGTGGGACCCAGCGTCGTGGGTCTGGGGGCCAGCGGGCGGGCCAGTCCACCCACAACCCCCCCCTGCAGCAGCCTCCAAACCTTCCTAGTCCGACCTTTCAGAGCCACCAGAGGCCAATGGGCGGCAGGATTCGCCATCACCTCCCTCCACTGGCACAACATCACGTCGGACAGGTGGGTTTTGCAGAGAGTCCGGAGGTGCTACTCCCTCCCCTTCGAGACTACCCCTCCCTCGATGCCACCATCCTTCCATCGCATGTCGGAGGATCACTTGGCCCTTCTCCGCCAGGAAGTTGCAGCTCTCTTGGCCAAGGGAGCTATCGAAAGGGTCCCTGTGCCAGAAGTAGGTCGTGGTTGCTACTCCCACTACTTTCTGGTACCCAAGAAGGACAAAGACCTGCGTCCTATCTTAGACCGCAGGGCCCTTAACCACTTCCTCCGGAAGGAGAAGTTCAAAATGCTCACGTTGGCTCGGGTTCTGTCTGCCCTCGGCCCCGGAGACTGGATGGTAACGTTGGACTTGCAGGATGCATATTTCCATATCCACGTCCTGCCAGCCCACAGGCGTTACCTACGGTTCACGGTAGGCCACGAGCATTTTTAGTTTACCGTGCTCCCCTTTGACCTTACCAGCGCCCCTCGGGTGTTCACGAAGGTGATGGCGGTGATCGCAGCTCATCTGCGCCGATCAGGGGTTCCAGTCTTCCCGTATCCCGACGACTGGCTGTTGAAGGCGAGCTCGCCCCAGGCTGTCGTCTCCCACCTCCAGACTACGGCGGACCTCCTGCACTTGCTGGGGTTCACTATCAACGTGCTGAAGTCACACCTGACTCCCTCTCAGAAGCTCCTTTTCATCAGAGCAGTTCTGGATACAGTGCAGTTATAGGCTTACCCTCCCAAGCAGCGAATCCGGGATATTCGGGCTATGATACCGATGTTTCAGCCTCTATCTCGGATTTCGGTGAGATTGACTCTGAGGATGCTAGGCCTCATGGCCTCCTGCATCCTGCTGGTGTATCATGCCAGGTGGCACATGCGGGCTCAGTAGTGGGACCTGAAGTTCCAGTGGGCACAGCATCAGGGGAATCTTTCCAACGTCGTCCAGATCTCGGAGGGGACTGCACGTCAATTGCAGTGGTAGCTCACTAACCAGGATTGAGTCAGCGGCAGATCCCTCTCCCTTCCCCAACCAGAGTTCACAGTAGTGATGGATGCATCACTCCTGGAATGGGGCGGCGACCTGGGAGAGGCAGAGATCAGGGGTCTGTGGTCTCCAGCGGAGTCTGGTCTCCACATCAACCTTTTGGAGCTCCGGGCGATCCATCTTGCACTGAAGGCATTCTTTCCTTCTGTCAAAAGAAGAGTAGTGCATGTGTTCACAGACAACACCACCGCCATGTGGTACTGCAACAAACAGGGCGGGGTGGGGTCGTGGACCCTATGTCAAGAGGCTCTTCGCCTTTGGACATGGCTGGAACATCAGGGCATAACCCTGGTGGTTCAACACCTGGTAGGTTCTCTGAACGCCAGGGCGGACGAGCTCAGCCGTCGGCTCATGATGGATCACGAATGGCATCTTCACTCGGAGGTGGAGCAAGGTCTCTTTCAGCAGTGTGGAGAACCTTGGTTAGATCTGTTCACCACCGAAGAGAACGTGCAATATCAGCAGGTCTGCGCGTTGGAAATTCCAAGGCGGCACTCGCTCGGCGAGTGGAATTGTGGCCTCCTGTACGGCTTTCCGCCTGTACCACTTCTGCCCAGAGTGCTGAAGAAGATCAAGCGCGACCGGGCCCAAGTCATTCTTGTGGCTCCGGATTGGGCACGAAGAGTCTGGTACCCCGAGCTCTTGAACATAGCCTCTGATCAGACTGCCTCTTCGGGAGGATCTTCTGTCGCAGCAGCAGGGGGCGGTCCTCCAGCAGGGGACGGTCCTCCACCTGAACCTGTCCAGCCTCCACCTCTTTGCGTGGAGATTGAGCGGCGACAGTTGGCAGCTTTTAACCTTCCTCCTGAAGTCTGTAACGTCATCTTGGCAGCCATGCGTCCCTCCACTAAGACTGTATACACCTGTAGATGGAACAAATTTGTGGCATGGTGCACATCAAAGGCTGTGGATCCCCTTTCTGCCCCTCTTTCGGAGGTACTCCTATTCATTCTGTCTTTGGCCCAGCAGGGCTCTGCTCTGGGCACTCTCAAAGGCTACCTTTCAGCCTTATCTGCCTTTCTTCGCCTTCCTGATCAGCCTTCTCTTTTCAAGTCCCCTATTGTAAATATATTTCTAAAGGGCATTACTCATCTCTTTCCTCCTTCTCCTTTCATAATGCCCCAATGGGACTTGATCTTGTCCTTACTTACCTTATGTGTGCTCCCTTACCTTGAAGACTGCCTTCCTGCTCGCCATCACCTCTGCTCGCAGGGTGAGTGAGCTTCAGGCTCTATCCTCAAAGCCTCCTTTTCTTGCAGCCCATCCGGACAAAGTAGTCTTTCGCGCTAGGCCCTCTTTTCTGCCCAAAGTGATTACCTCTTTCCACATAGGTGAGACCATCACTTTGCCCACCTTCTTCCCGCCTCCGCACCCTTCCAAAGAGGAGGAGAGACTCCACTGTCTGGACCCAAAACGTGTGCTATCCTTCTAACTTGACCGCACTAAAGATTCCCGGGTGGACGATCAACTCTTCGTTGGTTATGTGGGCGCCAGGAAAGGTCGGGCCATACAAAAATGCACCATCTCTCGATGGGTTGTCCTATGCATTAAAATTTTCTAGTCATTGGCGAAAAAGGAACCTCCAGTGGGACTGCGCACCCACTCTACCAGGGCGACGGCAGTCTCTACTGCCTTGTGATGTGGAGTTCCGCTCATTGACATCTGCCAGGCAGCCACGTGGGCATCTTTGCACACGTTCACCAAACATTATTGCCTGGATAGCCAAGTCCGGAGAGACAGCTTTTTTGACCGTTCTGTTCTCCAGGACTTTCTGGTGTGAACTTAGTTGGCAGACCCACCTCCGGAGTTGGCATTGCTGGGGTATCTATTCTAAGGTAAGGAATCTATAACTAATGGTCTCTTTCAGATGAACAAGTTACTTACCTTTGGTAATGATGTATCTGTAAGAGACATATATTAGTCATCGAATCCTTACCGCCCCACCCATCCGCCCAGTTCTGCAAACTGACTTCTAGGGATAAGGACTCCCTTCCAGGGCCCTAGTTATGTGCACCAGTGGTCAGTGTCTTGCATGGCTCTGCACTTGTGGCGTGGAAAGTCGTGTCAGAACTGACGTCAGCGCGCAGGGGCGGTGTCTAAGTAGACATCGCAATGTCATCCCGGCGACCACGACGCTGACGACGGACGCGGAGTCGACCGACGCCACCTACCGACGCGCAGGGTTACTGCTAGAGAAAAATTCTCCGGATCCAGTCTGACATCTGGGGGTAATTCTAAGGTAAGGAATCTATAACTAATATATGTCTCTTACAGATACATCGTTACCAAAGGGAAGTAACTTGTTCTTTCGTACGCGTTTCCCACTTTTCCACGTTTCGGTCAACGGAATCTACTTTTTGATCGGAAAGCATCGTGGACGGCCTTCGGGCCTAACCACGTCGGGTCAGCACTCCGTCGATGGAACGGACACTGTTCAAATTCTGTCCTCACTGCCACGCGAAGTATCCGCGCACTGATTCACACAGGGTGTGTAACTTGTGCTTGTCTCCAGAGCACAAGGAAGAAGACTGCGTCGCTTGCAGATCGTTTCTGTCAAAGAAAACTCTTTGCGATCGTCGGACTCGACGTTCAGAGATGCAGCGTCAAAGCATCGAAGACATGCTGGACAACTTCGGTGAAGATTCCGGTTAAGAAGACATCGAGGCATCAGCGGCAGAGGAGGAAGAAGCCTTCTCCGCACAGGACTCCGACTCGGAGCTTGATATAGACCTCGACGCCGAAGAACTGCCGCAGGGACAAGGTGATGTGAGTACCGAAGACCCTCGCCCCTACAAACCACTCACAAAAAGCACAAGGCTTCGGCCTCACCAATGCCTTCAAGCCAAGGTCGGCACAGAGACGACGTTTCCGACGCCCCGCCTCCGAAACAGCCATTCAAGCCTTCCGGCTCTGTACCGAGTCGGCAAAAGTCCTCGTTGGAACCGAAGCCCTCCGGTTCCAAACACAAATCCGGCTCAGAGCCAAAATCCTCCATGCCGAAAGTCAAGCATCCTTCGGAGCCGAAATCTTCCACACCGAAAGGCCTTCCCACGCCAGCACCAAAGACTCCGGCACCGAAAACGTTGGCGCCAAAACAGAAAGATGTCCCTTCGGATCCGAATTTAGACATTGTCCCACCGAAAATGGATCCCAAGCAAAAGAGACTATATATTAACCCTGAGACTGGTCATATTCATACCAAGCTGCCTCAGAAACATAAGTCTCCTGATGAGGACACTTCTTACAAGATCCCTTTAAAAGGAAATCTGTTGCTTCTAGTCCTTTTCATCTACCATCATCATCACCTCCTTCTCCACATATAAATCCTTTGCAAATCACTCCTCAGGATTCTCCACAATCTCACTATGATGACGATGATGCTGATTATGGGGAGACACATTTGCCAATAGATCCATGGACAGATTATACAATTGATCCCCCAGCAGATAATGACCCAGACCTTTACCCAGCCAAGCCATCTCCTCCAGACGACAATGCATCCCACCAGGAACTCATTGCCAGGGCTGCACAATATCATGGGGTGACACTGTACAAAGAATCATTAGAAGAAGATTTTTTGTTTGAGACTTTAGGATCCACACATAGGTCATCACAAACACTTCCTATGCTTAAGGGCATGATGAGACATGCTGATGAAATTGTTAAGGACCCAGTACGAGCATGCATCTTGACTCCTAGGGTTGACAAAAAGTATAAGGCCTCCCCAACAGACCCAGTATTTATCAAGGGCAAGTTGCCATTAGATTCACTGGTAGTGTCTAATGGTCGTAAGCGGGCTAATTCCCAAACCTCAGGGGATGCTCCTCCACCAGATAAAGAGTCTAAGTTAATAGACACTTCTGGCAAGCGCATAGCTGCTCAAGCTGCAAATCAGTGGTGCATTACAAATACACAGGGCCTTTTATCCAGGCACGACCGGGCACACTGGGATGAAATGGAGCAATTGCTTCAATATCTCGCAGATGAGCATAAAGCTAAAGCGCAGGACTTAATAAATGAAGGTAAACTGATTTCAAATTCCTCCATAAGGTATGCTTTAGATGCTGCTGATACCGCAGCTAGAGAGGTTAACACTAGCATTTTGCTCAGGAGACATGCTTGGTTAAGGATCTCTGGGTTTACGCCTGAGGTCCAACAATCGATTCTGAACACACCATTTGATAAAAAATACATCTTTTTGGTCCCGACGTAGATCAAGCATTAGAAAAGATGAAAAAGGACACTTAAGTGGCCAAGTCCATGGGAGCGCTCCAGTCTCCGTCAAACAGAGGCTCCTTTCGTCATTCCTTTTACAGAAGGGGGTCCAAAACCACATCCCCAGACCAGAATACCTCAACCTATAAAGGTAATAACCAGTCCTCTCCCTCCAGAGGATTTTTTCGAGGAGGTTATAGAGTGAGCAACTTTAAAGGTAGGGGTAAGGGCAACACACCCGTAACTCCCCTTCCCCTAATAAACAGTGACTTGCCCACGCTTCCCCCCCGACTATACCACACCTGTTGGGGGAAGACTTCAACAATTTCTCCCCATTTGGCAATCTATAACAACAGACAAATGGGTGATTGGATTTATCCAACATGGGTATTGCCTGGAGCTTACCAGCAATCCCCCAAACATTCCACCTCCTCGATCTCACAAATTGTCCCCAGAACACCTACAATTGCTCGAATAGGAAGTACAATCTCTCTTACTAAAAGGAGCAATAGAGCCGGTCCCAATCCAGGGCTCAGGGGTTTACTATCTGTATTTTCTCATTCCCAAAAAGGACGGTTCCCAAAAACCAATTCTGGATCTCAGAGAGTTAAACCAATATATACTGTCAGAACACTTTCACAGTGACCCTTCAACAGGTACTTCCACTTTTTCAAAAGGCAGATTTTATGTCTACTCTAGATTTAAAAGATGCATATTTTCATGTTCCAATTCATCCAGCTCATCGCAAATACCTCAGATTTGTGATAGCAGGCAAGCATTACCAGTTCAAAGTGCTTCCCTTCGGAGTGACTACAGCGCCCAGAGTATTTACAAAATGTCTGGCAGTAGTCGCGGCTCATCTCAGAAGACGGCATATTCACGTCTTCCCCTATCTAGACGACTGGCTCATCAAAGCCAGCACTAACCAAAACTGTCTACAACACACACTGATCACAATAGACCTACTTCATCAACTGGGCTTCACCATCAATGCCCAAAAATCTAATCTGCATCCCTCACAGATGCAGTCTTACCTAGTAGCCACTCTAGACACAGTCAAAGCTCTAGCCTCTCCTAATGTAGCAGAATTCGCAATATTCAAGCTATGATACTACAGTTTCAATCCAACCAAGCCTTACCAGCCAGAGTGTTCATGCAACTGCTGGGAATGATGGCGTCTTGCATCGCAATTGTACCCCATGCAAGACTTCACATGCGTCCCCTACAGGAGTGTCTGGCACGTCAGTGGAATCAATTGCAGGATCAATTAACTGATCTAGTGTTGGTAGACGGCTGTACCCATCGCTCTCTGCAGTGGTGGAACCCACAAAACTTATGAAAAGGACGGCCTTTCATCAACCCTATTCCACAGATCATGCTCACAGCAGATGCATCTCTGACAGGTTGGGGGGGCTCATCTCCAAGATTACACAATACAAGGCCTGTGGAGCAACAAGCACAAAAGCCTCCACATCAACTATCTAGAGCTTCTAGCAGTTTTTCTAGGCCTCAAAGCTTTTTAAACTCACCTCATAGGCAAAACTGTCCTAGTCCGAACAGACAACACAACAGCAATGTATTATGTGCAAAAGCAGGGGGGGGGACACACTCTCTCCAACTGTCAACACTCGCTCAAGCCATTTGGAATTGGGCGATCCATCATAAGATTTATCTTCTGGCAGAACACGTCCCAGGAGTAAACAATCAAACTGCCGACCTTCTCAGCAGAAGGAGACAGCAAATTCACGAGTAGGAACTTCATCCCCAAGTTCTCCGTCCGTACATTCAACAATGGGGATTCCCACAAATAGACTTGTTCGCCACAGCAGAAAACACAAAATGCCCAAGCTTCGGCTCCAGTTTCCCACACTCGCTCTTAAAGGGCAATGCCCTGTGGATGAACTGGTCCGTGATATTTGCCCACGCTTTTCCGCGTCTCCCGCTCATTCAGTGTGTGGTTCGGAAGCTCAGGCAAACATCCCTAACACTAATTCTAGTAGCTCCCACATGGGCCCGCCAACCATGGCACCACCCTGTTGGAGCGGTCAATAGTTCCACATCAAAAGCTGCACCTCACCTCCAGTCTCCTTACACAGAACCATGGAGAAATCAGACATCCAAATCCCAAAGAACTGAACTTCGCGATCTGGCTCCTGAAGTCAGAGTTTAGTTATTTATATTTACCACCAGACTGTATGAATTTTCTAAAAGAAGCAAGAAGGCCTACCACCAGAGCTTGCTATGCAGCAAAATGGAAAAGATTTGTTGTATACTGCAATAACAACAAAATCAATCCTTTAGATGCTTCTAAACAAAACATTATCTCTTACCTGTTACATTTACAGCAAACTGGGCTAGCTTATACATCTATTCGTTTGCACATTGCAGCGGTAGCTGTGTACTTGCAGAATATGCAACATCTGTCACTGTTCAGAGTTCCAGTAATCAAAGCTTTCATGGAGGGATTGAAAAGAGTAATACCACCAAGGATTCCTCCTGCCTCAATATGGAATCTCAAAATTGTTCTCACAAGGCTCATGGGTCCACCTTTTGAACCATTGCACAAGTGCCCTTTGCAATTTCTCTCATGGAAGGTTGCTTTCCTCATTGCGATCACATCACTGAGGAGAGTTGGTGAGCTACAGGCATTAACCTTAGTAGAACCCTTCTTTCAGCTACACAAAGAAAGGGTAGTTCTACGCACCAAACCAAAATTCCTTCCCAAAGTAGTTTCTGCTTTTCATATAAACCAATCGGTTGAGTTACCAGTCTTTTTTCCTCAACCTGATTCTGTAGCAGAACGAGCTCTTCACATGCTTGACGTTAAAAGGGCTTTATTGTACTACATAGATAGGACAAAAGACTTTCGCAAAACAAAACAACTGTTTGTTGCATTTGCTCCACCTCACAAAGGCAATCCTATCTCTAAATATGGTATTGCAAGATGGATTGTTAAATGCATTCAAACATGCTATGCTAAAGCTAAAAGAACTTTATCCATACCCCCTAGAGCGCATTCCACTCGCAAAATAGGGACTTCTATGGCCTTTTTAGGTAACATTCCTCTAGCTGACATATGTAAGGCAGCAACATGGTCTACACCACACACATTTACCAAACACTATTGAGTAGATGTGTTAGCACGACAACAAGCTAATGTAGGCCAAGCAGTACTTAAAACACTGTTCCAAACAACTGCAACATCTACAGATTAGCCACCGCTTTGGGAGTATACTGCTTTGTAGTCTATGCAAAGCATGTGTATCTACAGCACACATGCCTCGAACGAATAATGTTACTTACCCAGTAAGCATCTGTTCTTGGCATGTAGAGCTGTAGATTTACATGCGCCCACCCGCCTCCCCGGGTACCTGTAGTTGTTGCAGTTCTTCATTATACATTTATACGCATGGACATCTCTATGTTACACTTACTTACTCCATTCTCACCCTCTTGTGGGAAAACAATCTAACAATGGAGTCGATGACCATGCGCACTATCACCGAAAGGAGGAGTCACCTTAACTTGTGACTAGGAAAGACTTCTTCGAAGAAAAACAACTTGCAAACATCCGGACCCAACACTAGATGGCAGGAGCATGCAAAGCATGTGAATCTACAGCTCTACATGCCAAGAGCAGATGCTTACTGGGTAAGTAACCTTATCCTTCTCAAACATTGACCTTGAGGATATCTTTGACGGCAAACAACAGGCTGGTACAGCAGCTATGTTGGAAAGCTACAAAAATAAGAATATTATATTAGCTTTTAGTTATTAGGGAGATTGTGCACACGCATGAGAAGAACTTTCATTTTGATCCTGACTTGTCAGTGTGTAAGACACTTGAACTTCAACCTCTGCTTCAGGTTCAGCCTCTTCTGAGCTTGCCACCTCTACCAATTTACTTCCCAGCGTATTTCCTTTGAACAAGACACAATTTCAGGAGTGAAAATTAATCAATCCAGCTTACAAATCAAGACCTGAAATTCACTCTAGAACATATTGATGCCAATTGTTTGAGCAGATCTTTCTGAATAGAAGTAGTGTTGAGCTGGTCAGTCATATGAATGAACAATTCATTAGAATGTTGTAGAGTACACTGTTGCCCACTGTGGGGCATCCTGGTGCTAAGGTAAGGACTACCATAAGCCCTGCAGCAAAACAGAGGAGTATTATTGCACACACAGCCAGGTCTTCATGTTTTTTCCCGAACACTGCTTCAGAGAAAGACGGGAAAGTGTCATGAGGAAGAGAGTTTCACAGCCTGTGCACAAGAGTGCTGAAAGAGCATCCACCATAACTGATTTTATGGAACCGCTAGTCAGACCATGGGCAGTTGATAGTTAGCAGAAGGGAGAGTTCTAGATGGACATAGTATCTCACTAATTGTGCAGTGCAGGTACTGCAAAGCAATGTAGTGGAAGACCCTCTACATGAAACAAAGTGCTGTAACCCACAGCGTTTAGCCAGAGGAAGCCAGTGCAGATTGTTCACATGACTGGTTACAGATTGATAACACAAAGTTAAGTCGGAGTCTGGACATGTTCTGAATGATTTGGAGTCTTTTGATTCAGTAGTTAGGAAGACCAAGAACTAGAGTTGCAGTCTTGCAGGCCAGATGTGACAAGTGCTTGAACTACTGATTTGCGTGACAGAAATTCGAAGCAGGGGTAGAACTTTTCTAAGTGATCTCAGGAGACAATATCAAGTAAAGAAGACATTGGAGATTTAGGTGACAAAAGAGTGTTTCTCATCGATCCATACCCTAAGGTTTCTAGCAGATGCAGTTGGTTTCTGTAGCTCCCTGAGTTCAGTTGGCCTACAGTTGGGAGGCCACAAGAGGAAATTTTTGCCAAAGGGAAAGATCCGCCATCTTTTGCCTTTACATTTAAGACTCTGAGTGTCCTGTTCATACTTGAGTATGGAAGTAGGTCTCTAGTTTCATTGTGCACAACATGGGTGCATGTGCAGGTTTAGAATTCCCTTTATTCTTCACTGAGCTTGTTGGAGCAACTAGAGGGAGGGCTTAGGTCCTGGAAATACTTCTCTTCTTGGGAGCTTGGTCTCTGGCATACTGGATGTTATTTAGTGCAAAGTGCCCTGAGAGATTCCAGCCACAAGTCTTGAGATTCCAAGGCACACATAGTTTGTAGTAAACGAAAGGTATGGCCTGATATGGAAATTGTTTGCTGATTGGGGAGTAGCTTTCCAGTAATGGTATAGGTAAGTACCCTTTAAATATCCTTAGTCGGACCACTGTTCCTCAGAACCAAATTGGAGGAGGAAAGACGTTCTTCCACAAATGCTGGCTCTCAGCGGTGCATTACACAACCATCAGGCTTTGAGTCGAGGGCTCATGGGAGTCCTGCTGACTGCTCAAAGTATTGCCAACTGAGTGAGGTGCCTACTGCCTGTCATAAACCTGTAAGATTTCTGGAGTTTGCTGGTCCCATGGTCCTGCTTGTCTCTCTGGGCTCCCCTCCTGCCTGCAAAGGTGTGTGTTTAGGCATGAAAGCAGGAAGGCGATTCAGCAGGATTGCAGGACATGATCTCAGTCTGAAGTGAGAATGCAGAGTAGACTACAAAAAAATGTTAAAACTGTCATCTACTGAAAAAATAGACTGTAAAAGTTGTGGCTGCAAAAAGAAAGACAAATGCTGTGCCTTGTGGAGCAACGGTAAGCTTGGTTAATGGGTCATGTGACTTATAAAGCAAAGCGAAGCATTTACAGTGAGGTGGGGATGGTGGCTTGGGACTAGCAAGGGGCTTTATGATTAAGGGACAGGTAGCTTTAAGGGGTAGTAAGGGGAAGGGACTGGGAGTGGTTCTGCCATTGCCATGCACTAAGGTTTACTTAGGGCTTTTTGGGTTCAGGGAAGGGTGGGGTTAAGGGGGTATAAGGGTTTTTAGGATTCAGGAAAGGGTAGCATTTAAGGGATGGTTCAGAGTTTTGTAATGTTCGGGGATAGCTATTGTAAAAGGGTATAATAGGTTTCTAGTGTTAAAGGGAAGGATAATGGTAACGGGTAGTGAGTGTTTTGTTAGGGTTCGGGGAACAGGAGCAATAAGCAGAATTAAGTGGTGTTTAGGGAAGACTAACATTAGTGGTTTGGTGGTTTTAGGATTCAGATATGGGTAGCCTAAAAAGGGTATTAGGGTTCACGGAAGGATAGTTGTAATGGACAGAAAAAAACGTTTTATGGCTTAGGGAAGGATAGCAATTAGGGGAAGTCGAGGGTTTTTAGATTCAGGGAAGTGTAGCGTTAAGGGCTAGTCAGAGGTTTGTTGAGGAAAGAGTACCATTATTGCGTGGTAAGGGATTTTAGGGTTCAAGGAAGAGTAGCGTTAGTGAGTAGTTAGGGTGTTAACGGTTCAGGGAAGGGTAATGGTAGGGGTGAGTTGGGGGGGTTTTAGGGTTCAGGGAGGGTAGCATTAAGAGATAGAGGTTCATAGGGTTTGGGGTCTGGTAGCGTTGAGGTGTAGTTGGGGCCTTTTAGGGTTCACGGAAGGGTAGTGTTAAGGAATAGTAAGCGTTTTTAGGATTCAGGAAAGGTTAGCATTAAAGGGTGGTTCAAAGATGAGAAGTGTTAGGCGGTACAAAGGGGCTTTAGGCAGGATCACCGAAATTATGTGGCAGGGTGGCACCAAATTGTACAGTAGGGTTGACTAAATTATGTGGCAAGAAAGGGCAAATTATGTGGAATAATGCGGTACATTTTTTGATAGCATTACTTCATTATTTTGTTATTTTTACATGTTAACACTGTCTGGACAAAGGTTTCTCCTCATTAGTACCAGTTTAACACCCAATACAGCAATAAGCAGCAGAAAGAGTAGTATTTGCAACAGGCTTTCCGCTGCGCTCACACGCACACTGCTACGTTTTTAGTAACTTTTCATCCGATAAATAAAAGAATATATGTAATAAAAACAGCATTAACATTTTAAAATTGTTACAGGTAATAAGAAGGGCACAACATTACCTCCTCGATGATTTCAACTCGACTTTAATGTAGTCAACATTTGAAAAGTTAATTTTATTATGTACAACCACATGTCCATTGCACTGACGATAAACCCGCTACCACCACTGTCATCTGCTGTACAGACTGGGTTGGGAGGACAGTAGTCGCTCTCACTCAAAATGGGGTACACTTTAGGGGTTCCTCTGACATCGGGAACGAGCTCTGGTATCTTAAAAATGGTTACTGCAAGGAAGCCCTTCTAGTGGGTTTGAATGATTGTTGTGCTCTCAGGGAGTAAAACTAACACGAGTATCTCGAATTATATACATCGCCAGGACAGCACATCTTTCCCAAAGCCATGTAGAGGGCTGTTGTACCAATAGATATATAAATTCAATTTGTAAGCATTCCCCTCCCTCCTCCCTCCCCCCCTCAAACAATCAGGGTTTTGGATAAGGAGACACCAAGTAAGGTCCCCCTTCTTGGCCAGCAGAACATACCGGAGGCTACTTAGCGCTGCAAGGTAATGTGCAAGTCGAAGATAGTGAATCCAAGGATCTACTGAAATTACAAGTAACATTTCCATCCCAGGTAGGAGTCATTATTTGGAATTTGGTAATCTCAGTCTGCGTAATACAAAAATCAGGAAAAACTTTGAGGGTGCATTTACATAAAAATCTGCAAACGTATATGGAGCAACATATACGTATGTTTGCTAAATAGTGTTTTGGGATTCGGAGGTTTTGTGAAATATTTAAAGAAGATAGGTGTCAAATTGTACTTTGGATAAAACTGATATAAATGAATGGTAAGAACACCTTACTTTCAATCTGATTTTGAAGTATTGTCTTGCCTAAATAAAGATGTAAACTTCCTGCTGTGAAACTTAACTGTGAGAAGATTAGAATTTTTAATAAATTTTCTTTCCATGCTTTTGTTAAAGGGAATACATCTCATGCTTACATTGTGAAGAACGTTGGCAAAGATAAGCATATTGTCTTTTTCTAAGCTCCTGTTCTTATGATTGCACATAACCACTTCCAATGTTCAAGCTAATAGTTTGACGAATCATTCAATATATCCACAAAATAGCAAAAACTGAGATGTTTCCTGTCAGGTTCCCATATATTGTTAACAACACAAAAACAGGCCACCCTGGATCAAAGGAAAAAGAAAGAGGGGTGCAGTGGGGGGTTCCCTTTTTTAGGACGAATTCCCTCACCCACCCGTGGGTGGCATGCTTCATCATCGGGAACCTCCTCGCACTGCGAGCCTGATCGCAGTGCGGGCTACGACCCCCTCACTGTGAGGGAGGAGCTCAGGGATGTTTTTAGTTGTAGGTGACAAGAGGTATACTAAAACCTTCAGATGATCCGGGTGTGGAGGTTCCCGATGATGAAGCATGCCACCCACGTGTGGGTGAGGGAATTCGTCCTATAAAAGGGACCCCCCTCCCCCTCCACACTCCTCTTTCTTCTTACTTAATTCTTCATACACAATTCTGAAAGAACTGCACCTTCTTGGGAGATTTGTCTGTCTGTTAGTCTGTGAATCTCCCTTTCAAAAGTCAAATATAGGACTTGGTTGTTCCACAAAAAAGCTTCTAAAGTCCCAAACTCTATGGATTAATGTATACAGCCTCACATTTTCTCTATTACTCTTCTTGTAGAACGTGTCCGGTATTTCTCCGGCTATGGAGATGTTAAATGTGGTTCCACCTCACCACTCAGAGGTCCTAGGTTCGAATGCCACCAACAGCAACGTGATAGTAACTGATGCCGCTGGATTATTTGCCTCTGAGAGAGGACAACTTGAACCATCACCATCCAAAACATCCCCCTCTGTGAGCCTTCCTGAGTCTGTGCAGTCAGCGACAACGAGCAGCACAGGTAGGAATAATTCATGGCAGGGGGCACAGAGATGGCATCACGGTAGGAACTTGCACCTAGCATGAGGCATAGAAGTACCGGCACTGGTAGGACCTTGACCATAGCACGTAGCATTAAGGGGGCAGTACAGGTAGGATTTTACCCATGATGGGAGGCACACAGCTATCAGGACAGTGGACCTTACCCATTGAAAGGAGTTCAGTAGAAGAAGCACTGACATCTTTTTCTTGGAGTGGGGGGTGAAATCAGTATCTGAAAGAGACACGTTAGTGACAGATTCCTTACCTTAGAATATCCCCAGGCGTCAGGCTGGATCCGGAAAGTTTTTGCGTAGCAGTACCCTTGCGCGTCGGTAGGCGGCGTCGTGCGGCTCCGCGTCCGTCGTCGGCGTCTGGACCACCGGGATGACGTCGCGGGCAGTACTTAGACGCCGCCCCTGCGCGCTGACGTCAGTTCTTCTTTTTTCCGCGCCAGTAAGCGCAGATCCGGGAAGAGCAGTGCCCTAGTCATTTTTTGACTAACTTTTTGGTGATTTTTCACTGTTTTCTTCGAGTCATCTCGGCTCCACGGTGTCGGTAGGGATGCCCGGCATCAAGCCATGCGACGCCTGTGGTCGAATGATGTCGATCACAGACCCGCACTTAGAGTGTCTCTACTGTCTCGGCCGCGACCACGACACGAAGTCGTGTTCCGACTGCCGAGCCTTGCACCCGAAGGCTTTGCGAGAGCGGTCTCGAAAGCTCCTCGAGGTCCGGCAGTCGGCTCCGCGCCGCACCAAGCCCCGGTCACGTGAGAGGTCGAGGGGCCTGTCGCGGAGTCCTCGCCCGTCATCGGAGTCCAAGTCTTCGCACTCCTCGGGTAAGTCGAAGCACAAAAAGTCTAAGAAGCACCATCGCTCTAAGACTTCGCCTCGCCGGTCTCGCGACTCGGCTGAGGCCCCTGTCGGCACCGTCCCCGCGGCTCTGGATGTGCCTGTGGAGCCGCCCCCGCATTACCCGTCCTTCCCGCGTTCGGGGGCGACCCCGGCCGAGATACAGGAATTCCTGTCGGCCATGGCCCGCCTCTTCCGGCCTCAAGGCCCCTCCGGTGCGCCTTCGGGCCCCGCGGGCTCTAATGGGATTGCCCCGGCGCCGCCGACGACTCCGGTCCCGGCGCCGCCTGTCCCACCAGCCTCGCTCCCGGCCCCGGCTTCGGCCCCGGCCTCGATCCCGGCTCCGGTGGTACCGCAACCCCCATCGACGCTGGTTGACCTAACCACGCCGACGCCGATGTCCCCGGTGCCGTTCCTGACGCCGCCCGGGGCTCCGGGCGGCGTCGTTCCCCAGTTATCTCCGGATCCGGACGCGGCGTCGGACCGACGTCGCCCGACGCCGGCTCCGGCGCCAATGAGACCTTGGGTCCCGGACGTCCCTCCTCCTCCTTATTTTCAACCTGAGGAGGACCAGGAGAGCTGGGAGGGGTCGGATGACCCTCTCACACAGCAGTGTGACTATGATCAGGACTGGGCAGAGGAACTTGGGGATGCCAGTGGTCTGGACACTTCCCCCGACACTGGCATGCTGTGTCCTCCTTCCGTGGCTACGGAGGAGGGAGCAAATTTCGCAACGGTGTTGCGTAGAGCAGCTGGAGCCTTACACCTCCAATTGCCTACAGTGGCTGTCAGGACTAACCTCCTGACAGAAGTGCTTCAGCCGGCAGCTACCTACTCGGAGCCATTGCTGCCGTTTAATGATGCACTTTCTGACGTTCTTTTGGGCACCAGGTCCAAGCCCGCCACAGGGGCTCCTGTGGATAGGAACGTGGCCCGACGCCATCGCCTCTGCTCCGGGCGACCCCATGTTTCTCTCTCAACATCCCACCCCCGAGAGCTTGGTTATCCAAGCCTCTGCCTCCCAAACCGCCTTCCCTACCGCCCTCCGGATAGGGAATCCAATCGCCTGGATCAATTTGGGAAGAAGGCCTTTTCTTCCTCCAGTGCTGGCTTGCGGTCCGTCAACACCGCTTGCCTTTTGGGCCGATACTCCCACTCTCTGTGGGATTCGGTGGCGCTCGCTTTGCCCCAGTGTCCTGAGGAGGTCCAGACACTGTTTTCCCGCACCATTGCGGAAGGAAGGGATGCGGCAAAGTACACCATCCGTTGTGGCCTTGATACCGCCGACTCGCTGGGCAGATCGCTTGCAACGACAGTGGCGCTGCGTCGCCACGCCTGGCTGAGGACAACTGGTTTCTCGGGAGATGTCCAAAACACACTCATGGACATGCCCTTTGATGGAGTCGGTCTTTTGGTACCAAAGCAGACCATGCGCTGGAGCGTTTTAAGGACTCACGGGCTACTGCCAAGTCCCTGGGCCTTTCTGCTGTGCGCCCTCCGCCAACCTCTGCTTTTCGCCCCTTTCGTGGCCACGGAAGGGGCGCCCAGTCACGTCCGCTGCCCAGCCACCGGCCCGCGCAGCAAGCGTCTTCGCGTGGCCGAGGACGTGGCTCCCGCCGTGGCGGGTCAGGCAACCAGCGTGCGGGTCAGGCCACCAACCCCGCCCCGTCCGCGGCCTCCAAGCCCTCCTAGTCCTTCCTTTCAGGTGCACAGCACGCCAGTAGGGGCAGGGTCCGCCATCACCTTCACCACTGGCGTGCCATCACCTCGGACAGGTGGGTCTTGGACATTGTCCGAAGGGGCTACTCCCTCCCCTTCGAGACCACCCCCCAGCCATGCCACCTCAATTCCACCGCATGTCAGGGGATCACTTGGTGCTTCTGCAGAAGGAAGTCAAGGCCCTCTTGGCCAAGAGGGCCATCGAGCATGTTCCGACCCCAGAAGTAGGACGTGGTTGCTACTCCCACTACTTTCTGGTGCCCAAGAAGGACAAGGAGGACATGCGTCCTATCTTGGACCTCCGGAACGTCAATCGAAGTTCAAGATGCTCACCCTAGCTCAGGTCTTGATTGCCCTCGACCCTGGAGACTGGTTGGTAGCGTTGGACTTACAGGACGCTTATTTCCACATCCCCGTCCTGCCGGCCCATCGGCGTTACCTGCGGTTCACAGTAGGCCTCGAGCATTTTCAGTTCACCGTGCTCCCCTTTGGCCTTACCAGTGCCCCTCGGGTGTTCACGAAAGTGATGGCGGTGGTCGCAGCTCATCTGCGCCGGGCAGGGGTTCCAGTCTTCCCCTACCTCGACGACTGGCTGCTGAAGGCGGGCTCTGCCCCAAGCAGTCGTCTCCCACCTCCAGACAACGGCCGAACTCCTGCACTCGCTGGGGTTCTCCATCAACGTGCCGAAGTCGCACCTGATTCCTTCTCCACAGCTCCTTTTCATCGGAGCAGTTCTGGACACGACACAGTTTCGGGTTTCTCCTCCCGAATGGCGAGTCCGGGATATTCAGGCTATGATTCCGATCTTTCGGCCTTTATCCTGGGTTTCGGTACGGATGACCCTGAGGCTGCTGGGCCTCATGGCCTCCTGCATCCTGCTGGTCAATCATGCCAGATGGCATATGCGGGCTCTGCAGTGGGACCTGAAGTTCCAGTGGGCGCAGCACCAGGGCAACCTGTCCGATCACGTCCAGATCTCGGAGGGGACTGCAAAACAGCTGCAGTGGTGGCTCTCGAACCGGCAATGGGTCATGGGCAGATCCCTCTCCCTTTCCCAGCCAGAGCACACAGTTGTGACGGACGCGTCCCTTCTGGGATGGTGTGGTCACATGGGAGAGGCGGAGATCAGAGGCCTCTGGTCTCCGGCGGAGTCCCGGCTCCATATCAACATTCTGGAGCTCCGGGCGATCCGACTTGCACTCAAGGCATTCCTTCCCTCTGTCAAAGGGACGGTAGTGCAGGTGTTCACAGACAACACCACCGCCATGTGGTATTGCAACAAACAGGGCGGGGTGGGGTCGTGGACCCTATGTCAGGAGGCTCTGCGCCTCTGGACATGGCTGGAACATCAGGGCATATTCCTGATGGTTCAACACCTAGCAGGTTCCCTGAACGCCAGGGCGGACGAACTCAGTCGCAGGTGCATGATGGATCACGAATGGCGTCTTCACTCGGAGGTGGCACAAGGTCTCTTTCAGCAGTGGGGAGAGCCTTGGTTAGATCTGTTCGCCACCGAAGAGAACGCGCAATGTCAGCAGTTCTGCGCGTTGGAATTTCAAGGCGGCACTCGCCGGCGACGCTTTCGTCGCGAGTGGAGTTGCGGTCTGTTGTACGCCTTTCCGCCTATACCACTTCTACCCAGAGTGTTGAAGAAGATTCGGCGCGACCGGGCCCAAGTCATCCTTGTGGCTCCGGACTGGGCTCGAAGAGTTTGGTATCCCGAGCTACTCAGTATGAGCGTCGATCCCCGATCCGTCTGCCTCTTCGGGAGGATCTTCTGTCGCAGCAGCAGGGGACGGTCCTCCACCCGAACCTGTCCAGTCTACACCTGCTTGCGTGGAGATTGAGCGGCGGCAGTTGATTCCTTTCGACTTGCCTCCCGAAGTTTGTGATGTGATTCTGGCAGCCAGGCGTCCCTCCACTAAGGTGGTATACGCCTGCAGGTGGAACAAGTTTGTGGCATGGTGCACAGCAAAGGCTGTGAATCCCCTTTCTGCCCCTCTTTCTGAGGTTCTTCTGTTCCTTCTTTCTCTGGCCCAACAGGGTTCTGCCCTGGGTACCATCAAGGGCTATCTTTGTGCGATATCAGCCTTCCTCAGGCTTCCTGATCAGCCCTCCCTTTTCAAGTCCCCTGTGGTTAACTGGTTTCTTAAAGGAATTACACACCTCTTTCCTCCTGTTCCGTTTGTAATGCCTCAGTGGGACTTGAACTTGGTTCTTACCTTTCTTATGTGCGCTCCCTTTGAGCCTCTACATAACTGTCCTCTTCGTCTTCTTACTCTGAAGACAGCATTCCTGGTGGCCATCACCTCTGCTCGGCGGGTGAGTGAGCTCCAGGCTCTTTCATGCAAACCTCCCTTCCTGTCTGTTCATCCAGACAAGGTTGTTCTTCGGACGCGTCCGTCCTTCTTGCCAAAGGTGGTTACTGCCTTCCATATTGGGCAGACCATCACTTTGCCCACCTTCTTTCCACCTCCGCATCCTTCCAGAGAGGAAGAGAGGCTCCACCGTCTGGACCCAAAACGTGCGCTTTCTTTTTACATCAACCGCACACAACAGTTCCGGGTGGATGACCAGCTCTTTGTTGGCTACGTGGGCGCCAAAAGGTCGGGCGGTACACAAACGGACCATCTCCCGCTGGGTCACTATGTGTATCAAAGCCTGCTATTCTTTGGCTAAGAAGGAGCCTCCTGTTGGGCTGCGTGCCCATTCCACCAGGGCAACGGCGGCTACCACGGCCTTAGGCCGCGGGGTTCCGTTACAGGATATATGTCAGGCAGCTACGTGGGCCTCGCTGCACACGTTTACCAAACATTACTGCCTTGACAGCCAAGTCCAGAGAGACGGCTTTTTGGCCGTTCTGTTCTCCGGGACTTCCTCGTCTGATCTTTGTTCGCAGACCCACCACCGGGGTTGGTATTGCTGGGGTATCTATTCTAAGGTAGGAATCTGTCACTAACGTGTCTCTTTCAGATGCACAAGTTACTAACTTGTGTAACGTTATATCTGTAAGAGACAGTAGTTAGTGACAGATTCCTTACCGTCCCACCCATCCTCCCCGTTCTGCGAACTGATTTCTAGGGTTAAGGACATCCCTTTCAGGGCCCTAGTATTTTTCAGACACCTATGTCAGCTTCTTGCATGGCTCTGCGTTCGTGGCGCGGAAAGTCGTGTACAGAACTGACGTCAACGCGCAGGGGCGGCGTCTAAGTACTGCCCGCGACGTCATCCCGGCGGTCCCGACGCCGGACGCGGAGCCGCACGACGCCGCCTACCGACGCGCAAGGGTACTGCTACGCAAAAACTTTCCGGATCCAGCCTGACGCCTGGGGATATTCTAAGGTAAGGAATCTGTCACTAACTACTGTCTCTTACAGATATATCGTTACACAAGTTAGTAACTTGTGCATCACAAGTGGGGCCTTAGCCATAGAAGAGGACACACAAGTAACAGTAGTTGTATCCTTAGCCGTGGTAGGGATGCATGAACATAGCAGCACAGGTAGGATGTTACCAATGGCAGGACGCAAGAAGCCAGCAGCAAAGGCTGACCTAACTTATGGCAGGGACCTCGGGCAGCAGCACATATTTTTGTAGCCTAAAAGGTTGCTTCTTTGTGGAATTTTCTTTATAGAGCAGCAGCTAGAGGCACCACACACACAGTTGCCAAACTATGAACACACATTTCCTCTAAAAATAAAAAGCACACTTATTGGCTTTGCCATTGCTTTCTTTCAATAATATTGCTATTCATTTTAGATGTTTAATGTATTGCAAGTAGGTAAAGCAATTATAATATATAGAAGGTCATTCTTTATTGCATAATTTACATTAAAAATCCCTGCAAATCATAAAAGCAGGGGATACAAAGTATCAGCACAGATTAGACCTTAGGCCAGGGGGAAGGGAAGGTGGTAGGAGCTCACCTATGCAGGGTAAATCTGTAATCTTGCTTGACCCTTTTTCCCATTTCTGACATGCAGGGGTTGTAAAGCAGCGGCCCAGCCGGGTGCAGAGTCTGGTGTCTAGCCAGGGCAGCATGGACTCGGATCAGCTAGGTAAGAGGAGTGAGGTGCCAAATTTCTTCAGAGGAGCAATTGTGCTGCAGAGGTTTGTGCTTGAAGGGGAGCCGTTCCCCAGAGATGCAGGCTTCCTGTCCCCCACGCCTTTTATAATTTCTTGTAATACATCTACTTTCTGGTCACCCGTAGGCCACCTTAGCTGTCTAGAAGAACTAATGTCATCTGTTCAAAAAAAGTACAATTTAAAGCTGTACGGAGAGAGAGTAGTCTTGTTTCAGCCCCTTTCAGCCATTGGTCTTCATGTGTTTTTCATGGTTTTCCATTGCTTGACTAGACTGTCTTTCTAGGACATGAGATTTTCCTTGGATGGTTACATAGGGATATCACGTAGTTTGTGATTGAGGCAGGACATTCTCTTTAATGTATTTACTTTGTTAGAAGAACATCATTTTAGTTTCTGATTTTGCCTGTTTTACCCTGTCAGAATGTGTTGGTGTGTTATAAAGACCCATTGTTGAGTGCTCATCATGTTTGTCACTGATTTGTTTTAGTTTGCTGTCATGAGGACTTTAAAATGATTCCTAAAACCTGGCCTTATATGTATGTGCTTACTACATTATTTTTAAACCACCAATGCAATTCTCCTGCTACCAAAAACTATGCAATACTAATTACAAACAACCACTCTGCCTCAAATAATAGGCTATTCTCTTCTGCAATATTGTGTTCTTGATATTTGGAAGGAAGACCTTTTGTGATGCATCACACACTGCTTTGCTAACTGTCACTTTAGTAGTTGCCTTTTATACAAGAGCACGTGTCATCCACATTTGAGTCATAGTATCGCTTTGCACGTTCATATAACCTTGCAGATTTCCATGATGACAGATGTTTGTGCTACGCCATTGTACACCAGCATTTCACCTGCAATCTTAGCAAATTTCCTTTCATTCTTTTCCCATAGTGGAATCTGAAGTGTCGGGAGGTGGCACCTCATCTACCCCTACGTTGCTTGCTTCAACCTAAGCTTATTTATTTTTTTCTTTTCCGCATTTGCCACATGTTCCTGGTACAGATATTCATTCTTGTGCTGCTGCCTGTGTTCTGCAAGTTCAATGTCTATTCAAACGTCCTGAAATGCAAAATACACTTGGAAGACGCAGCTTGCACATAAGGTCAACTAATACTAATTGCAGATGCTGAGACAGTGAGGCTCAGCCCTGCTCTGCTTTCAAGTATCCGACTCAGGAAATTTAATTAACAATACTTTTATTAACTGTTTTGGCTTCTAATTTTTGACCATACAGTATATCTTTAACAATAAACAAAAAGTAATTTTTTTGCTGGTGTAGTTCTACCTTCGCTAGGGATCATAATTCCTGGCACTTTGAATATACTTTGGTATCTTTTGCTCTGCTTCATTACACTCTCCTTTGAGAGTACAGCTTACCTCTACTAATGCGGTTGGTTCAGAAAAGGGGGTGGAGGGCACATCCCTGGATCCATATTTTTGTAGCCTAAAAGGTTGCTTCATTGTGGAATTTTCTTTATAGTGCAGCTGGAGGCACCACACACACAGTTGCCCAACTATTTACACACATTTCCTCTAAATATAAAAAACACACCTATTGGCTTTGCCATTGCTTTCTTTCAATAATATTGCTATTCATTTTAGATGTTTAATGTATTGCAAGTAGGTAAAGCAATTATAATATATAGAAGGTCATTCTTTATTGCATAATTTACATTAAAAATCCCTGCAAATCATATAAATCACCTTCAACCCCTCTATAACTAGTACATACAAAATTTCCACAGATAAAATCATAAAAAGTTCAGTAAATTCTATTAAACTACAACATAGAAGATAATTATTATTAATCAACACATTCTTAAATTCAATTGATGTTTCTGTTTTCATACTTAATAAAAATTATCACTAATGCGCAAGAACAAAAACCCAAATTCTCACCATATACAATACAAATTAATGAGGTAGGTCTCAATTTGCGGCCCATTAGTTATCGCAAAAATCACAGGGATGGTGTCCTGCTGGGGTCAGCAGACCACCATGTCTATGATTGCTTCTAAATAAAGCAATTTTTTTTTTTAATGCAGCCTGTTTTCCTAAAAGGAAAACAGGATGCATTTAAAAAAGAAAAGTTTTCTTTTCATTCTTTAAGAGTATGCAGTGGTCAGTGGGACCACTACCTGCTCTTAAAAAAGTTTTTACGAACATTCATAGAGGGGAAGGGGTCCCTTGGGGCCCCCTTCCCATTTGCGAATGGGTTACCACCTACTTGAAGTAGGCAGTAACATGCAAATATTTAGCGACCACATTTGGGTCGCTGAACATTCTTACATCAATCAATCAGGGGTTTGTATAGCGCGCTACTCACCCGTGAGGGTCTCAAGGAGCTGGGGGGGGGAGCGGCTCCGGATCAGTCGAAGAGCCAGGTCTTGAGGTCCTTCCTGAACGTGTGCAGGGTCGGGGAGCGCCTGATGTTCACAGGGAGCTTGTTCCAGGTCTTGGCCGCGATGTAGGAGAAAGCTCTTCCGCCGGTTCTGTTTCTGCGGATGCGGGGGACCTCGGCCAGGGCGAGGTCTGCGGAGCGGAGGTTCCTCTTGGGTACGTGGAAGGATACTCTCTCGTTGAGGTATTTGGTTCCGATGTTGAGGGATTTGTAGGCGTGGGTGAGGAGTTTGAAGGTGACCCTCTTCTCGACGGGGAGCCAGTGGAGGCCTTGTAGGTGTTGGGTCATGTGTTCGTGACGCGGAGTCCCGAGGACGAGTCTGGCTGCGGCGTTCTGGATGGTTTGGCGTTTGCGTAGAAGAGTCCTGTTGATTCCGGCGTAGAGGGCGTTGCCGTAGTCCAGTCTGCTGGTTATGAGTGCGTGGGTGACAGTCCTTCTGCAGTCGGGGGGATCCATTTGAAGGTCTTACGGAGGATGCAAAGGCAGTTGAAACCATGTGAAAGCGACGGCATTGATCTGGCGGTTCATGGAGAGGGACGAGTCGAGGATCATGCTGAGGTTCCGAGCGTGGTCTGTCGGGGTGGGTGGGTTCCTGAGGGCGTATATACCAGTGCGATTCGGTATTAGGAAGAGACACCCAAAACACGCCCCTTTCTAATACCGAAACGTTATGTATTCGCAATTCCAAATTGCGATTTGGTAACATGTTACCGAATCACAATTTGGGAATGATACATAGGCTCAAATCTATTGTGGCCACAAAGGTGTGTTGCAGTGCATAGTCTTGGCAAGCACTGCAGTTCAGTACAAGAATCCTCAGGATCTCTACCTCTAGCTGGGCTCAGGTAGTGGGAACTAGCAACAGACACACAGTTTTCATATCTGCTACCCCTTCCCCTGTACAGCTGGCAGTGGGGAAGGAGGTAGAATTCACCAATCAGGACTGGAGCACAGTCACTAGGGCTTCTTGTTGCTTTCTCACCGGTGGGTCTCAACAACTCAAAGAGAAGTGGATCTATTATTTCAAGCTAGTGGCGGTGGGAGGGTTGGTTCGTTCCATGGCAGGGCACCAACCATTGTCACTCTGTGCTGCCATTTTCAGGAGGTTCCTGGCTCCCTATTAACTGTGCTAAGTCATGGGTGGAGTGCCCAGTTTTATGCGTTTTATGTGTTGACTTTCTCCCTGTTCTTTTACTGTTGAATTTTATTTACCAGTAGATCTCACCTGCAGGTGAGCCAGTCAGGTAGGATTTGGGGTTGCTGGACCCCGTTAGACTTCTTTTGCCCCGCCCATCTTTCCTAGCGTGCGAGGCTTCGCCTTGAAGCGGTAGCCACGCCACGCCCCCCTGATGACTGGCCATTAAGAAGGCCAAGGAGCTCATCCGTGCAGAGGGTGCGCCGCTGCCGCGCCAAAGGCAAACCCGTCCGCGGCCAGGCTACGTCGTACGCCAGAACCCGTGGCCATTTTAAACCCCTGTCGTATTCCAAGGCAGAGCTGTTGGCACTGGACTACTCAGATAAGCCCTCTTCATGTGTTAGTTGGACTGTAATGTGCCAGCCAGCATTTATAAGTGTGCAAGCTGTAATTTCGCCTTCACGCAGCATCATGAAATAACAAAGCAAAAACAAAGTATCAGTCACCCCTCGCACTATAATTACACAGTAGAGAGAATCATTTCCTGACCTATTATTAAATAACAGATCATTAAATAAGCATGATCTGGAGTTTGCGGATTTCATGGAGACCTAATCTCCCGATGTAGCTTTTCTCATGGAGTCGTGGTTAGATGAATCTTCTGACCGTGACTTAACGGTGGCAATTCCTGACCGCTATATTACAGATTAGATAGAGGAGGCAAGAAAGGCGGAGGGATTGCAATATTATATAGGAATGTGGGCAAGGCCTCCTTTACTCCAGTAACTTTAGATCAGGGTGAAGCCCTATTCTCCTTCAAATTTGATAATACAGTTGCGTTTAATGGGCTGTTAATTTATCGCCTTCCTGGCCCCAGAAACATTTTTGTGGAAAGGCTACAGACTATCCTGGAATCATGTATGGAATCTCAAATCTTTACAGTTCTTGGGGATCTAAATTTCCATCTGGAACAGGTTATGAACAGGAACTCGAAGCTGTTGATCAACTGTTGTACAGGGCCAGACTGGCTACCGGGCGTTTTTTGCTGGGGTGGCAGGGTGGGGTCCAGGTTCACTGCGGAGGGGCCGATTTTTTTTTTGCTGGGGAGCTGCAAGCGCTTCTAAATGAACAATGCAAAACAAATAGCTTTAAAGCGTACTTTTTAAAACATTTGTTTTGTGTTGTTTATTAAGGAAAGCCCGGTAGCCAGTCCGGCCCTGCTGTTGTAGTAGTTTTGGCCTTAAACAAATTGTCAATGTACCCACCCACATTGCTAATCGTACTCTGGATGGCATTTTCACTGACAATTTAGGGCTTAAGTTCGAGGAGGCACTACCACTGACTTGGACAGACCACAAAGCAGTGTTTAAGCTAACGTATCACAGCACCAAGACCCCAACATAGAAGTGTAGGTGCCCCGCAGACAGTTAATCATTGGCGAAAAATTGAAGCACCTCAGTTGGCCGCCACCCTCAATGATAGAAATCCAAGTCTGACGGGCGATGTGGATTTAGCTACATCCAACTTCAAAGGCTGGATTGACTCAGCTATTAAATTACTAGCCCCAGAGAAATCCGTTAAGAGCTTCATGAAAAATCCTTCAGCCCCATAGTATACCCCGGAGCTAAGGAAACTAAAAAAAAATGTAGAGCGGCTGAACAAATCTGGAGGAAAGAGTATGATCTAGAGGAGAAAAATGAATATATCATTTTATGCAAAGATTACAAAGAACTTACCATGTCAGTAAAAATCAAATACTTCTCCGACAAAGTCAGGGCAGCAAAGACCTCCTCCTCTGAGTTGTTTAAAATAGTGACCAAACTCTCCAAGTGTGACCATGGAAACACTTTTATCCCCAAACAACATTTTTTGTAATGAGCTGGCATGCTTTTTTCAAGAGAAAGTCAATGATGTTTTTAAAGAATTCGGAGCATCAATGTGTTCCAGCGTAGGTCAGTCCCCTCCAATCGCTTCCTGGCCTGCATCTTCTGATTCAAGGACAGGTAAGACCTCTCCTTCCCCTCCTCCCCCCCGCTCCCCCCCTCAGTTGACTTGAATAGTTTTCTAGTGAAAGTGACTAGGCTATTGGAGATCATTAAATCAGGTTCCCCCTTAGACCCATGTCCGCCTTTAGTTCTACAGTTGGTTCCTGAAGTAATAGCAACTCACTTGACTAGCTTATTAAACATTATTTTAAGAGAAGGGCATTTACCCAGCAGCATGGAAGAAGACCTCAGTCCTACCCATTCTGAAGAAATCCTCACTAGATCCCGCGACGACTAAGAACTACTGCCCTATATCTCGCCTACTGTTCCCCGCTAAAATCCAGGAAAAGGCATTGAATGAGGAGCTTAGCAACCATCTTGATGCTTCCAACTTACTGAACCCATCACAATATGGCTTTAGAGCAAAGCACAGTACAGAATCGGCCCTGGTGATGGCCTCGGAGGAGATCCATAGGCTCGTGGATGAGGAAGGTAGGGCAGTCTTGATCCTCCTGGATCTCTTAGCCGCATTTCATACTGTGAACCATGACATCCTTGTCACTAGGCTAGAGAAGTCAGGGATAGGAGGCTCTGCCCTAGCTCTGCTGAGATCATTCTTGGCAAAGGGAGATCAAACGGTTGAACTAGACGGTTTTAAATCCACTGCCTTTTCTTTGCCTTGTGGTGTGCCAAAGGGGTCTTCCCTATCTCGTCACTTTTTAATATATACATCTCTCCAATCTTTTGGTCTGACTGCTGTCTCCTACGCTGATGATACACAGATCTTTGTATCAATTCCGGTTGATGGTACCACTGCAGCCAGCAATTTTAATCATTGTCTCTCCCGGGTATCAACCTGGATGCAATCTAACTGCCAAAAGCTAAATGCAGAAAAAAACAGAGGTCATCCTGTTTGGTAAAAACGCCTTGTCCTGGGATACTACCTGGTGGCCGATGGAGCTCTGCCCTCTACACTCTCCAACTCAGAAGGCTAAAAACGTAGGTGTCCTTTTTGACGATCAACTAAGTTTTTCTAACCAGAACCACATCACTTCGTCCTGCTATTACCTAATCAAGATGTTAAAGAAGATCTTTAGGTTTATTCCGCGCGAATTGCAAAAAACGGTGGTGGTAGCACTTATCCTTTCAAGGATAGGTTACTGCAATACCCTGTACTTGGGGATAAATAAAGTCCAAAAACAACAGTTGATGGACAGAATGCAGAACAATGTCATACATTCACCCCAGTACAGAGATCTGGGCCTAAATCCATCGTTTTTTTGCTCACCATGCCATTCCAGTTTGAACCCAGCCATATGCAAATCAGTCTTGACCCTGTGCCTCATGGGAACAGTCCAGCCCGAACTGCCAAGCCAGGTCCTTCAGCTTAAACTTCAATCTCTGCAGAACGCAGCACTTACACAGGGTTTCCCCTAGCCCAAGATACCTTGGTGATTGTGCGTTTTATAAACTACTTACTTATTTTTACTTTTTACTTACGCAAGGCCCTGTTCAGTGCATATCTCTCAGGGCTTGCAACAGCCCTGGCAGTTGTGCGCTTCTCTAATTCTGGAAGCTAACAGAAGCCGATGGACTCGCTGTAGTGCTGCACAGCTCGCGCTAGTGTGCTGCTGCACCCCTTTAGTATGGGAGGCCTTCTTTTCCTCTGCCGCCTTCGGCTCACAGTCCAAGCCTTTCTTCCTGTGTGGTTGTGGTAGCAATCAGGGTCTCATGGCCCATTCACCAGGAGATTCCCTTCCATTTGGTATCTATCCGGGGTTCTGGATACCGCCCACGGAAATTTATTTAGCGTGGAAGGTAATGGAATCCCCAGGATCGTAAAGGAGCGGTGGACATCTTATATTGCGACCAAGCCCAGCCTCCATGTTGACTTTCTTGATGGCATCCCTTTTTTAACCAATGCACTGTGGTCCAATTCATCCTGTTACTATGAAGACCGTATTGCTTTTTGTGATGGATTCTGTACATTGGCACGGAAGAGCTTCAGGCTTCTCAGGTTGTCCACAGATCTTAGGTTTTTTACCCGATCAAGCTGGTTCTGCATATCTAGCCATTCTTACTGCCTAAGGTTATTTTTCCCTTTCATATGGCCCAGTCTATCACTCTTCCATCTGTCTTTCCTCCCCCTCATCCCAATGAGGAGCCTGAGAGACTGCAAAGACCGGTTCCCAAGTATGTAAACCTGTATTACACTAACTGTACTCAGAGGACTAGAGTGGCTCCTCAGCTCTTTACGGGCCTTGCTGGAGCCAAGAAAGGCAAGACTGTGACCAAAAGCACAATTTTTCTTTGGTTCACCTTTGGCGTTAAGATCCGTTATTCCTTGGGCGAGAGAGACCGTCCTGAGGCATTCATGCCCTCTCTCCTAGGGCCATGACTGCTACCATCGCTCACAACAGAAAAGTGCTGGTGGCTTCCATCAGCCAGGCCCCAGGCTGCCATCCCTGCACAGGTTTCCTAAACATAAATACCCTCATATCACCAGCATGCAGGGACTGATATTTTGCCGGGGTGGTGCTGTATGATTTCCCTGTTAAATGACATCACTCTCTCTCAGCTCCAAGAGGACTCATTCAAGGTAAGAGGAATCGGAAGGAAGATGGATCCATCAGAAATACATTGCGCACCTTGATTGCAAATGTCTCCCTCCCATGGTAGTGAGTCCGCGCCGATTATATTAACCCAGGCATGTGTGTGATGACGGCTGTCGTTAATGCTCTCTCGGGTCCTCTCCACACGCCGCGCTCAGTGTTGCCAGATTTTGAGACCCTTCCCAAGCCCGAAGCCACTCAAGTATAAGCCCAAATTCAGCCCAACGCAGACCAGTTTCAGGCCAAAAACCAGCCCAAAGTAGCAAGTCTCAAATTATGCAGAAATAGTCATCTAATATGTAATGGATTCTAATGCACTTTTTATTGAAACAATACAAAACAAAAAATGAATGCTACACCATTTGTTGCCCAAACCACATTCGTTTTTAGTGAGAGTACAACATTTTGAATACTTAGCACACTGGGAACATGCACCCCACGGAACAGTTCAGAGTTAGTCCATTCAGCATCACCCCTTTAGAATTCCATGCATCTCATATGACTGCTCTTTATGCATCATGTATTGATTCAAAATGCATATTAAACTTGTAAAAAAACAACATCTCATTTAACATCCGGAATGCTCTTTTTCCTTGTACATATGCCCCTGGTAAGAAAACTCTGGAGGATAATGTATTTGCTGGAGGGATCCATGTTTTGTCTAGTCCCAGTTTTTCATTTATAGATAAAGGCCAAGTTAAGTGGCCATCAGGCCTCCTTTTGATAGTGGCCTGGAACCTCCCACTTAAATGTAAATGCAACGGAGGGAAAAAAAAGTACACAGCTTGTTATCTCTTCACAGGTACTTAAGAGAGTCATGCTTTTGACTTTTTTCAGTCCCGTTATGTAAGTGCATGAACTGTAAGAATGTCAGATGTGTTGGTTGTGAGAAAGTGCCTCTTTCTTGCATGGTATGCCCCCACGTTTTGCTGAATTGCTGATGTGCTTTGACTGAGTGTGCCCTGGGCTCCTGCCAATCAGGTACCCAGGGCCTGTGTTCCTTCCCTTAACTGCATTGAAGCCTAAACCCAATTGGCATCTCTGGCCACAGGTAAGCCGCTGGTAAATGGTGCCACAGGTACCCAGGGCACTGTGACCAGAGAAGGCCTCCAAGGGCTGGAGCACTTATTGTGCCACCCTTAGAGGCCCTGTACCCTGACACTCACACTCTGCCTTTGCAGACTGCGTGTCTTGGTGCAGAACAAAGTGAAGAGTCGACATGGCACACCTCCCTGTGTGCCATGCCCACAAACCACTGCCCTGGCATACATCAGTCACCCCTCTAGCTCGGTGCCCTATGCCAGTGGTGAGGGTACAGGTGCATGAGCCCTGTACCCCTACAGTACCCAGGTCCATTCTTGGGCATTGTAAGTGCAGTGCTGCCATTAAGAGTATATGGTCCTGGGAGTTTGTCATTACGAACTCCACAGTACCATAATGGCTACACTGAAGACTGGGAAGTTTGGTATCAAACTTCTCAGCACATTAAACCCACACTGATGCCAGTGTGGGATTTAATGTAAAATGCACAACAGAGGGCATCTTAGAGATGCCCCCTGAAACTCGACCAACTCCCAGTGACCTGACTGAGTGGCTGCCGAGGCTGCCACCCCCAGACATGTTTCTGGACCCCTGGGTCGAGAGCTTGCTGCTCTCGGGGGCCTAAAACAATGCACATCCTGGGATGAGGTGTCAAGCCTCCTCCCCCAGGATGGGCAGGGTTCACGAAGGAGAAGCTTCAAAGGCATACCGCCTTTGTGAGCCTCTCCAGACCACTTGCTGTACTCAGCAACTGGTCCCCACTGGTTCCACCCCCCCTTTGGGGGGGAGACCCGGCGGGAAAAACACGTGAGGAAGAGAGGTGTGCCCACCTCTGCCAACTCCACCCCTAGTGTGGGGGAGGCGAGGTGAAGCACAACCTCGAGTCCCCGCCATCTTGAGGATGGGGGGACCCAGCCAACCAAGGACAGGCTCCTGCCCCCCTCCCACTGGAGAGTGGCAGAGTAGGGGTGTGTACCCACCCCAGGGAAGGGACCCATTGTTCCCTGCCCTTTACCTACCTGTAACGCCCCTAAATTCAGTATTTAGGGGCACCCTGAACCTTCCTTCCTTAGATCCCGATTCCGAAACAACAAGAAGAAAGAAGACCAGCCGTGCAGCTGCTAACAAGAGGACGACACCAACTGACTTGGCCCCAGCCCTACCGGCCTGTCGACCCTCGAACCTGCTCCTGCTAAACCCCGGCCTCTTCAGTGGTCAGCAACCTCAAAAACCCCGGAGGACCTGACTGCCTTGCTCAACTAAAAGACTGGGACTCCCACGAGCAGTGGTTCTGCTCAAAGAATCTGCAACCCCAGGCCAGCCTGAGACCGCGGATCCTGCCCACTCTGCACCCGCCGAGCCCGGCCCGAGCCAAAGTGGACAAAGACCACGAGGACGTCCCCCCAGTGACTGTGACCAAGAATCCAGCACCCAAGGACTCCCCTCGACGCCCCTGACGACGCCTGCAGCCTCAACACCAGGGACCCCTCCAACCGCGACCAGCAGAGGGTAAGATTTCCCGACGCCTAAAGACACCCTGGCGCCCCACGGCCCCCTGTGCCCAACTCCTGGGTGTCTACCCCTCAAACAGCATCCCAACTTACCTCTCGAAGTGGTGGTCGCACCTGAAGAATCACCGTCCCCGAGTTTGCAGCCTTTGTTCGTCTTGCAGCTTTCCCATTGAAATCCATTGGGCGCCCGACGGCCCAAAAGCCCATTGCACCCGGCCGCCCCAGTGCCGCTGAGGGTGCACCAACTACCCTGTTCGACTTCCCCACTTGCCCTGAGTAAGTGACCAGGAGCTTTGCTCCCACAGCCGAGTGGCCTGCCTGCCAGCAGCCACCAACCAAAGGCCCCCCGCCCGCCATAGGCTAACGTTGGGCCTACTCTCTCTGCACCCGGCCGCCCCTGTGCCGCTGAGGGTGTAACAACAGTACAAACCTGAACCTGGGAGACCCCTGAGTCTTGCCCCCGAACCTTAACTCTGCCAGCCGAGTACTTACCTGAAAGCCGATAACTTGCATTTTCTCCATAGGGTAACATTGACTGGTTTTCACTTGGAAATTCTCCTAAGTGTCGAGTTTTGGAACTTTGAAATATTCACTACAAATCGTCCGAATATCAAAAACGAAATTACTCACCTGTTCTCAGGAGAGATCCCAGTGCTGGATCTAGGTGCCCAGCACTGACTAGAAAAAGTGATTACAACTGTGATTTTCCGATAACCTGATTTGCCTCCATAGGATAACATTGCCTGGTTTTTGCCAGAAATTCTTCTAAGTGTCGATTTTTGCAACATACAAATATTCCTTAAAAATCGCCTGTGTAACAAAAACGATTTCTTTCAACTGTTTACAGGAAATGCACCAGGGCTGAATCCAGGATCCAGCCCTGAGTAAGAAAAACATTCGTAAAGTAATTCTATTATGGTTTACTTAAAAATCCCATTGAGCTCAATGTTATAGTATACCAAGTATTGTGTTGCCTATTGCAACCCCTGTGCCACATTGCATTTAAAGTCTATTGTTCATTGAAAGTATACAACAAACAGCATCTTATTTTGAGAAAGTATTTTTATGCAAACCTGTGGTTCTAAAATAAAACAGTATATTTTTTATACAAAACAATTGGCCTAGAATTCAGTTTGAGAGTGTGGTTTCATTGGCTGACTGAGTGTGTACATCAAATGCTTTACACTGTCCTCTGATACTGCCTTACTGCTCGACCAAGCTACCACTTTAGAGAGTAAGGTTCTATCTAACTTTAACCTCTGCCAAACCTCTGGAGACCCTTGGACTCTATACACACTGTACCTCACTTTGGTGCAGTATATATAGAGCCAGTTTCTTACATTGGTCTGTCCCAGTATTTACACAAATAATTTAAATAGCACTATTTTATTTCTTTTATAGCGTTTCTCAACCCAATGCAGGGCGTCAGAGTGCTTTACATAACATACACATTGACAATCAATCAATCAGGGGTTTATAAAGCGCTCTACTCACCCGTGAGGGTCTCATGCAAGTGTGTAAATCAATGTACAAGATGTGTTGCATGACTCAGTGAGGGTTAAAAGATATAGCAGTCACATATCCTACATAGCTCACTGTGCTATATTAAAAGGCTTACTAATTATGAACTGCAAGATCTGTGTTCAAAGCAGTAGCCCATTTACCTAGCTACATTAAAAAAGAAAATTCTGTCATCTGCATATTACATGATGTGCTTTGCAGGAGACGCATTAACCTTCTATACTACTTTGATTCAGATCTGGTACTACACAAAACAAATCTCTCCAACACATACTTTAAACTCGATAGTTATCTCACCAATTATTATTCCCTGATATTTACTGGGCACCTCGGCAGAAGATGTCTTAACCCCATAAAATATTAGAAAACGCAGACTTTGCAACCAATTAAGCATAACCGATCTACTAACATGCTCCTCCTTGTTGCCAATTTCTTTGTGGCAGGGTTTAAACAAAAAAAAAGTAACATTAATTGGGGCCCAGATTTTGCATTGGGATTGTGCCACTTTTTCAGCACAACCCTAAAGCAAAATTTGTTAAATCTCATAATGCGCTTAATGCACCCATGATATACCTAATAAAAACAAATGTGTGAGATCTTATCTGATGTTACTTCTTGTGATGTCATTTACTGTGATGCCACGTGTGATGTCACATTGTGACATCATGGTCTGTGATGGCACACACCATGATGTCACTTGCATACTGACTAACTAGGTTATTCCTCCCAAATGCTGAAGCTGCAAGAAACTCCATAGCTTCAAGGCCTTCCATTTTAGGAAGGAATAATTTTACCCAAACACGAAAACTGCTTTGCCAACTTTTTCCAAAAACTACCCCCCATTAATTTCAAGAGTAAAATAAAATACAATTTACATATTTTTCCCTTTAATGCGTCGGCAAAAGTAACACCACGTCCCATGGAAAAAGGCACTATAAAACACACAGGGAAGGCAGTTCCATGCTTTCTCATCCACATGCATTCCACAGGACACTGCCCCTCACCTTCGGGTAACTTCATATGTGGTGTCAGTCAGCACTGCAGTCATTCGAGAGTCGTTTAAAAAGCACCACCACCACCCGGCCCCAGGTCCAGTACTGCCCAGGTCACAAACTAGAAGTCCTTCCAACTTTCATATCGAACAACGGGACCAGAGAGATACCTTAAACAGCCACCCTGAAGTTGATTTAACAAATATGAGGTTGGCTGCACATGGCCTGGAATGTATTGGTCAGTGCACACACCCTATGTGGCACAAATTTCAACCCACCAGATCCTACTGCTGCTGTATAAGGACAAAACAGAGGTTCTGGTCTTTGGCCCTCAGACCCCCATTTGGTCTGCTGCCTGGTGGCCCTCATACTGCGGTCCCCTTCCTGTTCCGGCTAAAATGGCTAAAAATCTGGGGTTCCTCTTTGAGGGCCTATCTTTTGACGCCCTGGTAAACCGTACAGTTAGTACCTGCTTTTACATCCTTAAAATTTTGAAGAAAGTTTTGCCGTATATCCCTTCGGAGTTACATCGGCCCACCATCATTGCACTAGTTACCTCCCGGTTAGACTACTGCAATGCATTGTACCCTAATATCAGCACACGCTGCGGCAAGGCTGATTCTTAACATCCCGAAACACCATTCCGCCAGGGATGGAATCCGTGCCTTGCACTGGCTTCCTATCAGGATGCGCATCTCCTTCAAGGCTCTGAATCTGGTGTACAAAGCTATGCATAGCAAAGGCTCATCACACCTTAAAACCTTGTTCCAATGCTACATTCCAGGGAGAGCCTTGAGATTCTCCACTCAAAAAAAACTTGTTTCTCCCAGATTCCGCAGGTCCAAATGGGGTGGCCGCTCATTCTCTGTGGCGGCCGCTAAACTTTGGAACTCTTTGCCCCCTTCTATTACAACGGCTGACTCGCTCCAGGTCTTCAGGAAACTTCTGAAGACCTGGCTCTTTGCCTCTTTGCTGGCTGTTGCTGGTCTCTCTTCGATTCGCCCAGCGCCTTGACACTAAGGTTGGGCGTAGTTGGCAGAGTACCACTACACGGAATTCTGGGGAGTTGAAGAAAACTCTGTGAACTCAACTCCGCTCCGACTCATACCAATTAATAAGACAGAAACCTCACATACCCTTGATAAAACAACAAGTAACTCTCTTTACATGCAAAAATGCATATAGTCATCTCACAAAAGTGAAAATGAAAATACAGCAAGCAGTGAGAGTAGTGATGATTTTGGGGTCCTCCCTAACCTAGGGAGAGAACCAAGCAGATGCCTTGAACACAAAGAGCACATCATGGTAAACGATTCGGTGGTGGTCCCATACTCCTAGGACCACCCCAAGCACAGTTAGGGGCAAAAATACAATCCCAACCAAAGGCCCTGCAAAGCATTATGGGGCGAGATTCTAGAGTGCAGTGAATATTATAGTATCCAATATCAAAACATTCCTCAAGGGGCAGGCTCTCCCGGCTCAGCTGAGAGCTAATACTATAATATTCACTGCACTCTAGAATCTCGCCCCATAATGCTTTGCTGGGCCTTTGGTTGGCATTGTATTTTTGCCCATAACTTTGCTTGGGGTGGTCCTAGGAGGATGGGATTGCCACAATCGTTGAGCATGATATGCTCTTTGTGTTCAAGGCATCTGCTTGGTCCTCCCCCTAGGTTAGGGGGTACCCCAAAATCATCACCTCTCTCATTGCCTGATATTTTTCAAAGCTCACTTTTGTGAATTGGTTATATACTTTTTAGCATGTAAAGGTAAAGTTGTTTTATCAAAGGGTTGTGGGTGCAGTAGCTTACTCCAGAGTTTTTGCATGAATTTGTGTTTTCAATGTAATGCGTGAAACTCCCCTCATCTCACCCCAATTAATAAAACAGAAATCTCACATACCTATAGTAAAACAACAAATAACTATCTTTACATGCTAAAATTCATATAGGCATCTCACAAAAGTGAAAATGAAAGTATAGCAAACAGTACCTTTAGATAAACAACAAATAACTCTATCTTTACATACTAAAATGCATATAGTCATCTCACAAAAGTGAAAATGACAATAAAGCAAGCAGTGAGAGAGGTGATGATTTTGGGGTCCTCCCTAACCTAGGGAGAGAACCAAGCAGATGCCTTGAACACAAAGAGCACATCATGCTGAATGATGTTCTAAACTATCTCCCAGAGTCGGTCACTAGCTGTCACAGCGCGGAGATACCCCGATGGGGGTGATTCGGGCGCTATAGAAATCACATAAATAAATAAATAAGTGATTCGGTGGTGGTCCCATCCTCCTAGGACCACCCCAAGCACAGTTATGGGCAAAAAAAAAAATACAATCCCAACCAAAGGCCCTGCAAAGCATTATGGGACGAGATTCTAGAGTGCAGTGAATATTATAGTATCCAATATCAAAACATTCCTCAAGGGGCAGGCTCTCCAGGCTCAGCTGAGAGCTAATACTATAATATTCACTGCACTCTAGAATCTCGCCCCATAATGCTTTGCTGGGCCTTTGGTTGGCATTGTATTTTTGCCCATAACTTTGCTTGGGGTGGTCCTAGGAGGATGGGACCACCACCGAATTGTTCAGCATGATATGCTCTTTGTGTTCAGGGTATCTGCTTGGTCCCCCCCTTAGGTTAGGGGTGACTCCAAAATCATCACCTCTCTCATTGCCTAATATTTTTCAAAGTTCACTTTTGTGAATTGGTTATATGCTTTTTTGGCATGTAAAGGTTAAGTTGTTTTAACAAAGTGTTGTGGGTACAGAAGTTAACTCCGCTACGTGGCGGAGTCGGAATTTTTGCATGAATTCTGTGTTTTCAATGTAATGCGTAGTTCACAAATCTCCGCAACCTGCGCTGGCGGAGAGGAGTTCATTGCCAACGTTTTCTTGACACCTTTTGGTTTTAGTGAGCTCTATAAATACTATCCTATCCTATAGGACGGAGGTAAAAATTAAACTTCACTTACTTTATTTAAGTAGGGCGAGGGCGTGCTTCTCACCAGTGGATCTCGAGTGGACCCAAGGCTGGGGCCAGACCGCGCGGCCACAGCAGCACACAGGCCAGGCCCAGTGCACGCACGTGGACTGCGCAGCAGGCCGCCTGCGCGTGGCTCCAGTCCACTCCGTTCGAGTGAGCCAGCCAGAAGTAAGTCACGGCCCGCCCGGGCCCAGTCGGGAGTCTCAGAGCGGGCTGCGAAGTAACTGACTGCTGCTGGCTGGAGGGCTGTCTGTGTTGCAGCAAGCAAATCCTGACCTTATCCCAAAATTAGCAGCCAGGCCAGCCCACTGACACTACTGTCTGGCCGAGCCCAACGACGGTCCTTCCATCCCCTGCGCCGCAGAGAGAGAGCGCGCATGGTGCGCTGTCACTGCATTTAAAAGCACTGCACGGGGCTGGCCAAAATTGATGGCCAGGGCCGGCATTGGTAGCGCTGTCGCGCGCCACATGATTGACGGCCCTGGGACCCCACAAAAACGGTACCGCCCGTCCGCCGCTCCACACCACTATGCTAGGGTGCAGGCGTCGCGTGCAGCATTGCAAGCAGGTGCGCTTGCACTTACAACATACACGTGTGCGGCACTGCTGCTCAGCCGCCGCTGTTGTGAGGGGGTGGGGGAGGGCATGTACATACATCATTATGGACATGATTGGACAGTCATCACAGTGCACAGGCTGGCCCGGTCCTCCTCCAATCATTCCTCAGCCATCAGCGTGCTCATTCACCAATCCTGGACCCTGCTGCCAAACTTGATAGGCACGGACTCGTCGTCGGCGCCGCCCCAGCCAGATTTTTGCGCACAGTGGGCTTTAATCTGCCCAAAAAGTAGCCCCCCGCCAGGTTTGGGTTTTTCCTTACAAATGGGAAAAATGTCACCCATTTGTGCGGGAAATAGCCCAATATGGCAACACTGGCCGCGCAGGGGGCAGAATAAGTACGGAGACCTGACGTCAGTACGCAGGTTCGGGCTCTTTATATGTGGTGACATCACTGGTGGATGGAGTCATGGCAGAAGCCACAAGTTCACACTGAAATCTACTGCTGGTTAAAAGCTTTTCTGTGCCTGTGTGATGCCTGGGAGAATCTGCAGGATGTTCAGGTACGCATCAGAAATATTGTAATCAAAATAACTTTTACTTTTGAGAGGTAAGATAAGCGAAATATAAGGTGATAATTAAGGCAACACTTGTTAAATATAAATATCACCTTGCGGATGTAGCAAAATTAGTTTGAAGACAGAAACAATATCGCAGAATCTTTTCAGATTACTGTCCTGTCCTTATTAGAGCTCTGGCTTTAATGCTTTTGTCTGCATTTGTCTATATAAATATTTTTGCTAATTTTTTCCCTTATCCATAAAGTTTTTAGTTTTGTGAAAAATGAAGCTGCAAATATAGTTCTGCATTTATTTAACCGATATACACTGCTCTCTGAATGCCCGAGGAGTCTTAATGCTGCGAGTACCCTTATATGCTTTATTAGTATAAGCACCGGAAAACGTACACAGTGAGTTCCATACACATGTGCCCACGTGCTGCTCTTCTAGCTTCATTGAGAAACCATCTCTCTATTTACTAACTCTGCAGGCTGTCGGTCTGTGCAATTATTGGCCTGGCAGCCTTGACTGACAACATTGAGAATCAGTAAATAAAACAGTTTTCTAGTTTTAGCCATTAAAAAAAAAAAAACTCAGACAGAGAAGTAGAGTGTTATCTAGCTGTGGTTTTGAAGGAAGGACGAAGGACACCGTTATCAAGAGTTGAATACTCAAGGTATTTATTAGCAGGTACAGAGAGCCGTCCAGGCTGGCAGCACCCAAGGCACAAGCAGCAACTGCCACAGAAGGAACACTCTTGGCAAGAAGCACCTGTCAACATTCCAGGTGACATCACACACGAAGCTCTGCCAGCATCCCCACACCTCCCTCTTTTTAATAAAAAAAACAGAAACAAGAACGTAAAGAATACAGAACAAAATGTTGAGCATTTTAGCAAACACAGAGAACAATAGAAATGAAGCAATCAAACATAATCGTGTAATTTACTGGGTCTGACACGAACCGTAGTGCTTTTCCTGTTAGCCCACTCACGTCCATCCAAGCTGGAAGAAAAACCGGAAGGAACAGAGGGAACACCATCCCCCTGGAAAACACCCTTGTCTGCATTAACCACCTTGGATGGATCCTTTGCAACACGAGAGGTGTTCCACCAGTTCCCTTTGGATAATTTCACTGCATTCCTGCGTACTTCCACAATTTGTTGAGATTCCAAAAACTTGGAAAGACCTTTTCTAACTAAGATGGAATTTTTTATTTTGACCCAGTCCCCAACGTTAAGCCTATGATTTTCTCTCCTGACAGTAGACTCACAGTTCTTTGACCCGGCTTCAACAGACTTCTTATTAGCTGTCTCCCACGCACACTGCATATCACAACCTTGATGAAAAGTCTTGACCATCCAAAACGGGTAAACCTGAGTAGAAGCTCTTCTCCCCCTCATGAGTTCAAAAGGACTAAAATTGGTGGCAACATGAGGTGAGGTGCGGTAAGACCAAACTAAATCCTTTAAAGCTTGAGAAACACAAGACTTGGTCCTAAAAGCTGCCTGTACACATTCCACAACAACTCTATTAAATCTTTCCGTTTTGCCATTGCTTTGTGGGTGATAAAGCAGAGTTCTGATATGCTTAATGCCACAATTGTGTAAATACAAATTCATTTCTTGCAAAACAAATTGGACACCATTATCCGTCAGAATTTCTTCAGGATAACCTTCTCTTAGAAAGATCTTATTCAAACAATTAATAACACTCTTAGAATTTGGAATACTGATAGGCTCGACCTCAACCCACCTAGAAAGATGATCCACAAGCACCAGAAAATCTCATATTAGAAGGTAGAATGTGGAAAGGTCCAAGGAAATCCATCCCTAATCTCTGCCAAGCTCTTCCAGGCGGAGACACAGGAGATTCAACCATACCCTCCAACACCAAGACTTTGTCACTAGTGTTACATGTAACACGCTGTTTGACTGATTCATCAATTTGAAAATCCATTTTCGGCCACCAAAAATCAGCTGTAACCTTCCTTTTTGTGATGGTCGCACCTAGATGACCCAGATGCACAGCCGAAATTATCTTTTGCCGAAAACACTCTGGAGGAACCAATTTATCACCTCTAACTATTTTGCCACCCTCAACCGATAATTCATCACAGACTTTCCAATACATTTGTAATTCTGGTGAAAGGCACTTCTCCTTAGGCCAACCCTTCCTAATCAAGGACACAACCTCATTGAGAACAACATCCTTGTCCACCTCAGCTACCCAATTACTTTCGGTAAAGGACAGACTGTTCTGACTAATGCAAGCCACAAAACATTCCTCAATTTCTACTTCCCAATCTTGTTCCTCTGTATCAGCAATGGGAAGTCTAGAAAGACAATCCGCCCTACAGTTTTTTCCACCTGGGATATACTCTACGTTGAAAGAGTATTCTAAAAGTTTAGCAGACAACCTAGCCAAACAAGCAGTGGTGCGTTTTATTTTTTTTACCAGACAGAATGTCAACAAGAGGACGATGATCGGTCTTTAGTACAAAGGATCTGCCCCACAAGTACTGTTTAAACTTTTCGATACTCCAAACACAAGCCAGCAGCTCTTTTTCTATAATAGAATACTTCCGTTCTACAGGACGCCGTGTTCTCGAAGCAAAGCCCACCGTATGCTCTTTGCCTTCCTCATACTGTGAGAGTACAGCCCCCAAACAATATTCACGTGCATCGACAGTGACAACAGTTTGTCTCCCCTCCAGTGACACTCTGCATGACGATAAAATACCTGTAATGAAAATTGGTTAGTAAGAAGAAGAGAAACAAGAAGAAAGATAGAAAGACAACAAGGAACCAGGGAAAGAAGAAAGAGAAGGAAAAAAAAAAGAAAACGAAAAACAAGTGTGCAAAAAGTATTGTCTATAGCTCTTTCTTTTGTCTTTCAATTCAATTTTTTTTAACAAGTGGAAAATTGTAGTCCTCTCTCAGTTTCTAATGATCCCAAAACATTCATGGGACCGGAAAGTTGTGCAACAGCTGTTATAATTTCCAAAGGTGTGCCTGTCACAGAGTGCAGACTGGGATATACCCGAATAGCGTAGCAGAAATGTTGTAACAATATCAAATGGTGAGCCCGTCACCGAGTGCAGGCTAGAATCCCTCAGGAAGTGTGTTGCGCGTACTAGCTTCTTGCTCGCGTCATAAAGCTGAGTCCCCGGATGCGCAGACAGAAGGAATCCTCTGCGCATCACAATGCTGAATGCACGGATATTCCGACAGGCAGAATCCCTTGAGCAGCGCAGTCTACGCGTTCCAGTAGGCAATTAGTCACAATGCGGGCCTCAGGCTAACTGAGGAGGACGTCACAAAGCAGGTAAGAGTGTTCGTGCTAAACAATTAACTGCGCGCGGGTAGAACGCTGAGGCTGCTCCCTCGGGCTGTGTGCCCCCTCGCGCTTTACTCTGGCACGCGTTAGTAGGGTAGAACGCTGAGACTGCTTCCTCGTGCTGTATGTCCCCTCGCGCTTTACTCTGGCTCGAGCCAATAGGGTGACGGTTGGAGCCTGGCACTTGTAACGGCAGTAAGGCCTAGTGCCCGTAATGGCCAAACATCTGAGTATACAGTTACAGTTTCAGATGTCACAAAGAATGCACCTTAGTTCCTTTGATCTGCCGGTGCGGTCGCGCTCGCTCGCTGCGTTACTCAGGCGGTAAACGGCACACTTTGCAGTAACAGCATGCAATGCATGCTCTCTGTACCCCTTTAAAAATGTGCCTCTGTAGTAATGAACAAAATGTACTTACGGTTTGCCTTTAAAGCGCGTGCTAAAAGGTTCAAACCAGTACCTCACGAAGTCAGTTCAGTCACGCCTTCCGTCGCGTCTTCCTAGATCAATCATAGTAGCTCACTGTTCGAAAAAAATTAAATCCCGTGTTCTGTCGCCACTGAAGGAAGGATGAAGGACACCGTTATGAAGAGTGAATATTCAAGGTATTTATTAGCAGGTACAGAGAGCCGTCCAGGCTGGCTGCACCCAAGGCACAAGCAGCAACTGCCATAGAAGGAACACTCTTGGCAAGAAGCACCTGTCAACATTCCAGGTGACATCACACACGAAGCTCTGCCAGCATCACCACAGGTTTTTATTTATTGTTTTATTTTACTAAAACAGTGCACACCTAAAGCTGGGAGCCTTATTTACTAATCGTAGATGCACCATTGCAGCTATTGAGAATAGCTATTGCTCGGTGACATGGGCCACCAGACCTATCATGTAAAACGAGGAGGCCGCTCCACAGCTGCTGAGAGGTTGGTATCATCTCGGATTTTGTACAATATATGTTCCTAGATTGCTAGTTGTCGCAGTTCCATGCTCAAAACTGGTCCTTTCATGGTCAACATGGATTTTCAGATCCTGAGCACTATTCTTCTTGCATGCAATGTTTGACAAGTTTCCTCATCAATCAGTCAATCAGGGAAATTATAAGCGCGCTACTCACCCGTTAGGGTCTTAAGGCGCTCATCCAGTCTTTGTACAAGCAAGTTGCTCACATCCGCCTGTATGCCACAGAATGCACCATGCTGCAACGCATTATTCCTAGCCTGGCACCCAAGGTTAGAGTTAAGACAAGTAGACCCCCCACCACCACCAGATAACCTGGGAGAAGCAGATTGTCTTTACTACACTGAACCCATCCTAACTTACTGTGTGGCTAAAGAAGGCATCCTTTTACTGGGCTACTGGACCTTTGTTGTGACTGGAACACTGCCTGAACTTTATTTTTTGATACTCAATTTTATCGGGTTTTTACAAACAATGTAAACCAAAAGACACCACAGTTCATTGTAGCTGTGTCGCCAAGCATGCTGCACGAAAGTTATCACATTCAAAATGACCCACTGTTTGATGAGATTCATTGTCCACACATCAGGGGCACCTCGTGAGAGGCCAAACCCCCCACCTCCCTCCTGTTCATGAGCCTAACAGCCCCAGTCATTTGCCCCAAACCTTCTTGTATTTAACTAGACTTCCCCGGGCTTCATACACTGGTTGTTCCTGCGTGGCACACTTGTGCGGCACACCAGTCCAGTCCTCTGCGCCAGTGGGAGACTGAAGGGGGGGGGACGACAGGGTTTTTCCATCTGGCTGCTACATCTCGTTTGGCGACCATGCTGGCAGGACCTAGGAAAGCCTGATCTGCTCTAGTGCCGCCCATCCCCTCCATTATTGCTAAGAGCATACTTGGGGAGAGAGTGGAACCTCCCAACCCAGACCTCACCCAGCTCTCTAACCACCTTTACCCAGTATTTCTGTATGACCTCACAGGACTATGTCATATGATAAAAGTCTGCTGGCGAGCCTGTGCATCTTGGACAACTTGGAGTCTGCAGGTGTCCTACCCGGTATAGCCTGGTCGATGTGAGGTATGCACAGTAAAGATAATGAAACTGAATTAGCCTAAGCCTCATTGATATGGTAATCACTCGGGGGGGGGCCATGAGGGCGTCCCTCCAATTGTCGTCCTCCAGGCAACTCTCCCACGGGATCGTAGCTGGTCTAGAGTATTAGGGGAGTTATTAACTAGGGACCGATAAATCTGGGATACACCTGCCTTCCCCAGGGCTGAATTCTGGTAGTGTGGTGCCTGTGGGGATGAGCGGAGTGATAACTTCCCGAAGCTGCAGGTATTTATAAAACTGATTGGTGTTGAGGGAATATATCTCCTGCAGGCCCTGAAAGGTATGCCCTCCCAACCACATATCTCCTATTTGTGAGATGCCAATGAGGCCCCACTTTTGGAACCCTTCCAGTGTCTCTACATCCCTGGTCCACGCCCCCCGCCACACCGGTGTCTGGAGTGTGAGTTTGGCATCCCATCGAATATAATGCAGCGTGGACCGCCAAGCCAGGAGGACTGATCTCGTCACTGCTGGGATACTTTGTGGGATTGGTGATCCGTAGAGCATATCTTGAAGCCTTGAGAACCCCAGACCTTCCTGCTCCTGCCGGTATGCCGGGTCCAACCACCCCCCATTGAACCAGTCATTGATTACCAAGAGACTCGTTGCTATATAGTAGAGTAGGAGGTTGGACATTCCTACTCTCCCGTCATTTGTAGCTTTCTGACAGTGGGCCAATGCCACCCTCGGTCTGGAATTGCCCCAAAGGAGCGATGCCGCTAGTTTGTCAAGGGAGTGAAACCATTGGCGTGGGAGATGGAGAGGGAGGTTTTGCAGTACATAAAGGAAGTTCAGGAGTATCATCATTTTGTAGAGAACCGTTTTCCCCATCGGGTTCCTGCCTGAACTTTAAATTCATTTTGTGCAATTTTAGTGTTAGCTGTACTTGAGCATTCTACCCCAACCCACCTCTCAAGAGCAAGTTAACTTTTTTCCAGTGCTATCGGATGCGAGTCAAAGAAGCTTTGGCAAAGCCAGTATTCTGGTCTTGGCAAGCATGCAATTTTATTTTTTATTTAGTTGCAAGCACGTGCCATAGACATTGACAGTTTAAAAGAAAAACATAATTATTAAAACACATGTGAGAGAATGTATATGCTCTGCGTTTGAGATGGATGTCCAGATGTGATCAAGAAAAAAGCTATTACTCACATTTGAAGAGAACCAATGGCTGAAGCAGGCTGACCCATGTAAAACTGTATTTTATGTATTTTTAAGGCACAGTAGCCAGCCGCCCCTGGCACTGAAGGGGGCTACTTTTAGGGCGTGCACGCACATTGTGCACAATTAGAATGCTGTGACTCAGTTAAAGGCACTAGTGGCTGAAGTGGGTTGTCCCATTCTCTGTATTGAAGGCAATGGTGGGTCCAAGCAAATAGTGAATGCCATATGAACAGACTAATGGCTGAAGATATCTTTCATAAAGCCCTTATATGTATGTATAACATCATTTTTTAAATTAAAAACAAAAGGATGGTGACACAGCTAAAGCCTTCTCACTTGCCAGACCCTAAACAGGCAGATCTTGGCTTTAAGTCACCTTCCATTAGCACCTTGCTCTTTTGGGTCCAGGGACAGCTAGCAGTACTTGTTATAAGGATTTCCCAGTTATCTCTGAGTACTCCGTGCCTTGAGTAGCTGGTCTGACAGTGTGGTGCATGAAGATTGTGTTGTGTGAGATAGCTTGGCCTGGCTGGCTCCCCTTGGTATGAGCTTTATGTTGGCTTTGCGCCTCCGGTATTTTCTCTTTTGTGCAATGAGGGTTGGGAGAACTAGATTACCATTTGTGGACTTATAATTTCTGCTTGGTGTGAATTCCCTTTTTTGTGTTATCCAGGTTATGACGGTGGCAGCAGTGACTCCGAGGGTGAGGAGCCGGTCATGAGTGATCCAGACCCCAAGTGTCCGTTAATGCCTGATTTCTGGCTGATCATAAAGATCCACCACGATCGAGTGGAGGTTTATTCTCACACCCGGTAAACGTTTGTACTTGTACTCTCTGTCTTATCGCAAAAGGTGTGAGGGGTGTGATGAAAGGTTTCTCAGAAGATCGTGACTGGTGGGCAGAGGATGATGGCTAAAGGGTGGAGATTGGGCTGTGAGGGTGGGCACTGGTTGGCAGAAGATAGTAGGTGATGGTAGGAGCAGAGGATGGGAGGTTGGTGCCCCCACAGTTTGCTTCACTGCTTCACTGCTTGACTTCTTGAGCAACAAGAAAAGACACAATTCAGAGTGCACTTTACAATGAAATACAAGCATATGTATTTGTAAATTGTATACTGTTTGTCCTTACCTTATGAAAGTATTGACTATTTACACACTGAATTGTCTGACTGACACTTGAGAACAGCTTCAGAACAATCATAGAGGGGGTCCTTAAATAATACAACATTTACGTTTAGAAGTCATTAGTGTCACTCCGTACAGTAATGTAACCTGTATACTTCATTGAAAACATACAAATGTTCAAAATTAAACCATTTATTTTAAATTCTAAACCATCTTATCCTAATTTTAAAATGTCATCCATTATGCTAATTTAAGACTTTTTATGTGGATTGTTTCATATCTTGGCTCTTGCAGCAAGACAACTGGTTTCGCTTGTGTTTTTCTTTCCATTTCTTCACTCGCCTTTCTTCTTTGCTGGTACAGACCCTGCTGCATTTTCACTCTAGTGAGTAATATCTACTTTCTTCTTGTGCACCTCAATAGCACTACAAGCTACTCCAAGACAAAGGATGAGGATGAAATAGACGAAAGCCTTCGTCTCCACCAAGTCATTGTCAGAAATATTGGAGAGATCTGCCGTGTTGTAAATCAGGTAATTTGGAAAACGCTATTTTATTGCTTGTGTTTTGCTCTTGTTTTTACGCCTGAGCTCTGAGGCCACTGTACTGTCACGCCAGATAATTGCTCTTTTTTGTGGAACAGTAATACAAATTATACGTACATATGTGTACTTTTGGTCAGTGGTCTTCATTCTTTGGTCTTTTAAATTGTCATTCTGATGGATACCTCTTACTGTAGATTCCTCACCTTGTGAATATCTCCAGGCGTCAATCTTGATACGGAGATTTTTCTCAGTAATTTGCATGCCTGCTGGTAAGTGACATTGTGTAGCTTCGTTTGGACTCTGTCCTACCAGTGCAATGACACCAGAGCCCTATATAGCCCCCACCCCTGCGTGCTGACATCAGCGCCTTCCTTCCCCTCTTCCGATATTGATCAGGAGCTCGCTCCCTCATTTTTCTATTTTTGACAGACGTATTTTGCAAATAATTTTTTACAGTGTGTAAGGGACATGTCTCCCCCTAAAACTGCAGGCTGTAAACTCCATAAGGTGTGCCATAAGCAGATGTTGGTGGCAGACCCCAATCGGGTAAGTCGCTGGTGTTTGGGTTCCTCACTCGACTCGGTCATGTTACAACTGCACCAGGATGAACACGAAGGCCATGCTAGACCTCGAGGCCAAACTCTACGTCACTTAACACTGTAAGAATGTGCATAGGGGACAGTCTTGGTCCAAGTCGAGGATGCGGGCACTTTCTTGCTCCTGATGCTACTCTAGAGAGAGGCACTCTTCCGACTCCAAGTCATCAAGTAAGTCAAACTCTCAGAAGAAACACAAGAAGAATAAACGTGACTCCGCTTCTTCCTGCCACTCTAGTCAAGAGAAGTTGTGTGGACATCAGGGTGCCTCCCAATTTGCGTCCCTGTCTCCAAAGCGGATTGATTCCTCAGCTTGTTCCGATCTAATCTGAATGCCCAGGCCCTTCAGCAATATTGCAACAGTCAAAACCTTCAAGGAGGCCATGTTGCATATATCCAGCACCTTACTGGTTTCCTCTGGCATGCCTGCAGGACTCAAGGATCCGTGGAGACCAGCAATTGGGCTACTGCCAGCAGATCCATCTCTGATGCCAACTGTGTCTCTTAACCCTACTGCGGGGCCTGTCTCAACTCCTTGGCTGATGCCTGTCCTGACTTCTCAACTGGCGCTGTGAACCTAGTCTATTCCTCACATGTCAACACAGATGCTGAAGGAAGAACAGATTGCCCTTTCGGACTTGGAAGTGAATCCACTTCGATACAATTCTTGCCAACTTCAACCATAAACACAGCTCATGGAGCCCCATTCTGATTCAGATCAGACATTGCCACTGTTGACACATTTTTCAGATTGAGAACCCGATGATGGTGATGACGATTCCCAACTTTATGAGGAATAAAAACTATTTTTTGAAACTCCAAAATGCCAGTGGACCAGATATGTCCCCTGACACTGGCATTAACTCTTCACCTGGCCTTTCCACTGATTCAGCATCTTTTGCTATGGTCCTCAAGAGGTCTGTGGAAATCCTCGACCTCTAACTGCCATCAGTAGAGGTATAAACCACTGTTCTCACAGAGGTACTGCAGTCTGGGCACACTACTTCAGAGCCACTCTTGTGTTCACTGAAGTCCTAACAGATATCCTAACCAGCACTTGGGCCAGACCTGGTTCTTTCCCACCTGTGAAAAGGCAAATTTCTAGAAGGCACAGACCTGCTCTGGGGGACCCATCTTTCCTCCTCCAGTATCCTACTCCTGAGAGTCTTGTGGTACAAGCTTTCACAACTCTTTCCTACCTACACCCCTAGATACGAAGTCCAAACACACGGAGGCCTTTGAGAAGAGAATGTTCTCATCTGCCAACCTAGCCCTCAGATCAGTCAACTCCAGTTGCCCCTTAGGAGATTAATTGCACACAATATGGGACATGGGGAGCGAAATTTTGCCTGCAGTCCCTGATAATTTTTGTGCCAGTTTGACTCAGATCATACTAGATGGATAAGATGCTGTGAAGTACGTCATCATATCAGTGCTGGACACTAACGATTGCTTAGGTAGGGTGGTCAGTACAAGTGTGATGCCTCGCCACCACACCTGGATGTGATCCTCAGGCTTCTCCAGTGACATATAGGCATCCCTAATGGACATGCCATATCATAGCACCCATCTCGTTGGAGACTAAAACAGATTCGGCCCTGGGGCGCTTCAAAGAAAGCAGAGCCAAAGCGCACTCCCTTGGTCTTTCAGCACCCATGCACCAGTATCTCCATCAGTATCTTCCTTTTCGAGACATCAAAAGGGGCATCCAGCAGAGGCAACGCCAAGGCCTGCTTCTGCAACAACGGACTTCCCAGTCCTTTTAAGGTTGAGGTCAGGGATCCAGCCAACAGTGTCCAGGCCCTCATGGGCAATGCACTGTCCAGTCTCTTGCCGCCACTCCTACATCCTTTTTGCTTACCCTCGGTGGCCCATTGTCACCATGTTGGAGGCAGGATATGTCATTGCGTTCACGGGTGGCAAAGCATCACATGGACAGAAGGATGATTCAAATTGTCCAGGATGGATACACCCTACCTTTCCTTTCCACATCTCCCCATATGTCACCTTCACCACAGAGACCTCTGGAGGACCACTTGTCCATTTAACTTAGGGAAGGCCAGGCTCTTTTGGACAAGGGAGTATTTAGCGGGTGCCAGCAGCAAAAATAGTGACTGGATGTTACTCATGCTACAATGGACAAAAGAGGACTTTGACCTACTGTAGACCTTTGCCCTCTGAACTTTCTCAAAAAGGACAAGTTCAGGATGCTCACTCTGGCCCAAGTTCTGCCTACCCTGAATTCAGGCAACTGGGTGGTGGCATTGGATTTGCAGATGCCTATTTCCACATCCCCGTCCTGCAGTCCTTCAAACATTACCTGCAGTTCCAAGTGGGCTAAGAGCATTTTTGGTTCCTTTTGCTTGCACTCGGCCTCACAAGTGCCCTCGCCTGTTCATGAAAGCGATGATAGTGGTTGCTGCACATATTCAGAGGTTGGTAATACCAGTTTTAAATGCCTTGCTGACTGGCTCTTGAAGGCAGCCTCGTTTCATCAAGCTGTGGACTACCTCCAGACCGCTCAAACCTCCTTACATCTTTTGGGTTTTTGTGCCAAAGTCACACCTGACTGCAGAGGTTCCTCTTCATTGGAGCCATTCTGGATACAGTGCAGTTTTGAGACTCTTCACCTCCCCACCCGGGACACCCACATGTTTAATTTTAACTAGGGGAGCCCCAGGGCCCTGCGGCCCAGCTGGCACACTGTGCGTGCCACAGGGAGACAGCATGATTTTTCTTAAGTGAGTGCCCTGGTGCCTACACGGGGCACCCACATCTACATTAATGTTGGAGGGGGAGCCCCAGTGCCCCTGCAGCCCCAGCCGGCTCTCCTTGTGAGAGCCAGCCCTTTTTAATTTTTTATTTTTGTTGGGTGCCCACCCGGGCCACTTACAATTCAAGGGTCATTGGGAGCCACAGCATGCACTGCTTCGACCCTTACATATTATATCACTTATGACCTGTTCAATGACTCCATTGATAACATCCCTAATGACATAATTGATAACACTGTGCATGACGAGGGGACAAGTTGGAGGTACTTTAGGGAATGAACTATAGTTACTTGAGTTAACTATAACTGGTGAATTTCTGCTATTTGTTTTTGTTTAAAATGGTGTTTTAATTAATAAGCAGCATATCAAGGCAGGAGGCTTCAAATGCCTCTCCCCCTTTGATATGCGACCCAGGTTTCCCCCAAACAGGGGAAATGCCACCCCCTGCCCTGGCCCATTTGTCACCAGGAAAGGCGGCAAAATAGTCAGGAGGCTTATTCACTATCAGGCCAATTCCACCCCGAAGGTGGGCTACCTGATGTGAACACGAAAACTAGAATTCTTGCCATCTTGGTTTTTGGTGGAATTGGGTTCATTGGGTCAGTGTTATGCCCACTTCCCACAGGAAGTGGTCATATAGGGGGTGTAGTCACCCTAAAGTCACCCTAAAGGTGAGTAGTGCATTGGCTACTACTTGTCACTCCCTTCAACGCCCCATAATTGAGTATTTAGGTGGCACCCCTGATGCCAGGAACTCTGATTCGACGGACCCAGAAGAAGAGGACAAAGAAGAGCAGTGAAAACAAGAACTGAAGACTTGATGGGGACTTTTTGGCGCCAAACCCTGCCGGCCTGCACCAGTCTCGAAGAAACCGACTCGTCCTGCAGCTGAACCTCGACCAAGAACCCCAGTAGACTGCCAGCCCTTCGCAAATTGCCAGCAATCTTCCTTGGAGGTGAGGAACTATTCCCCTGCAGTCCACAGGCACCAAAACACAGAGTCCGGTTTACTGTGCTGCTGCTCTCCGGTCTTACCAACTCAGCAGCCGCCCAGGAAGAGGTCACCATGCTCTGGATAGTCAGATCCGTCTCCCCACCAAGTGAGGTGAAGCCAAGACCAACCGGAGCCGCACAGCGCCAATACCCGGGGTACTGGACCCCTGGCAGCAACCAAAAACTGTTTGAGTCCAATCCAGACTTCAACGACACCGAGACCAAGCAGCCGACGAGAGACATCAGCCCCAGTGAGACCCACCTCCAGAGTGGCCCAGCTATCCTGATTTTTGCACCCTCAACCGGCGAGACCGACAACCGCAAGCACCTGCAACACAGAAGCCCAGCCGACCTAACCCCTCTGCACCCGAGCGCCCCTGGTTCTTAAGAACCGACTGTACAGCATTGCTCCCAGAACCCTTGTGAACCAAGCCCCCCATTAGGAGCTCCTGGAGTTGTCCCCAAGTTCCGCCCTGCAGCTTGTTTTTAAGTGCCCCCCCTCCCCTCCCCTTGTTTGGTGTAGCGCGCAAGGCTACCAACCTGACCAGCACCTCCGCACCTGGACGCCCCAGGGCAGGTAAACTCTAGCTGCTGGTGGTACTTTGGGCCTTACCACTCTAGCATCTTAAGTCCTGAAGGGGACCCCCGGAAACCTCCTGCAAGTACCTGTACACCGCATATGCCATTTTCTCCTATAGGAAAGCACAGTGCGTAAAGGCTCATTTAAGTGAATATTTTACTTACCTGTGAAAGTCGATATTTTAAAAAGTCCTTGCTTACAAAGTTCTTGGTATCAAAATCTATATAAAAATGAGTTATTTTTCTAAATTGTTCTCAGATTTATTCTTTGAGTGTGCCTCATTTATTGCCTCTGTGAGAAACAAATGCTTAGCACTACCCTCGGATGAGCCTAAACTGCACGCCACACTACCACAAAGGAGAGCATTTAGTGTTATAATTTTTTTTCAAAGTCTAAGTGAGATTTTAATAATTTATTATACTTTACAGTACGATATTTATTTAAAGAGAGATCTGAAATCAACTCATTAGAAGAGTCCAATTGAAACCACAGATGCACAGGAAAGATACAATCACGTCTTTCTCCCGCTACCCAGATTCATTTAGAGCTCTATTGTATATCCCCAGAGTCTCTTAGAGCTGTAAATACCCTGAATCTTTAAACATGAAGATCTTAATATTGATCACAGTCACTCAAACGTTTCTTGGGCTAATACTCCAAATTCACATACAAATCCTCTGATGATAATATCTAGGTCCATTCACCCATAGATTTATTCTTGGTAATTTTATTTATTTAATAAAAAACATTTTTAATGCACAGAAGATTCCAGAGGTCCAGCTTCAAAAGAAGTACTCCGATATTAATTCTCAATAATCCTCAAATTGTGACCTCATGGTGAATTGAATGAATACATCCTAGTTATCTACCCTGCGGGAAATGCAGCTCTAAAATCTTTGAAATGTCCATTACAAACATTGTCTGTTCATTTGGAACCCTGGACAGTCAACATGAGAATTTGTTTAACTTAATCAGTGAGCAACTGTAAATACGGTAACTTTCTGATGGTTACTTTTATCAAATATGTTTTTATTGGTATCAAAGGTAAGACAATACACAACAGAACCAAATGACGGAAGGAAATGACAATGCATATATATATGCCGAGAGTTAGAGAGCTAAAGCATCGTATACAGTTTGTCTCTTAGGACTCGACAATCCCTTAAGAAGCTCAACAAGAACCTCCCAGGGACCCCTCGTGTCGCAGATTTCAACCAAATCGCATAGAGGGCCAGCATAGGCTCTGACAGTTGTCTCTCCCTCCCCCCAACCCCCTCGCACCCCCCCACCCCCAACTCCCAAACAGTTAACACAAAATACAAACTATGGTGTCACGGTAAAACAAAAATCATAAGTGGTTGCAGGTGAAGGCTGGACTATGGATAAAGGGGGGATCCTCACGCCCCCTGGCACCTCCCCGACAAGTCCATGGAGCTAACGGGCTGTCTAGATGTGAAAGAGATGTAGTGCTCGCAAGCGTGGCCCACATGCAAACAGAGGTAGTCCCTGCGATAGGTATTCCACCAGGGGGGCCCATACATAGTCGAACCCCTTTCTTGAGTCTTCCACAATGTCCGCCATTCTTTCCATCGCCAGTGCGTGCCATAGCCTGGCATGCCATTGGGTAAGAGAGGGGGCCTCCATTTTCTTCCATGCAGCCGCCACCGCCATCTTAGCGGCCCCGAGGCATAGCCACATCACGGAACGGTCCCCCTGTGTTTGACGCCTCAGGATGGGGTCCCTAATCCCCAGGAGAGTGTGCTCTAGTGTATCCGGGATCAGATAGCCCAGAATTAGTTTAATTTGGGAGAGTACCTCCTTCCAGAAGGGCTTGATATGCGGACAGTCCTACCAGATATGTTTGAAGTCCCCCCAATAGCCCACATCCCCTCCAGCACCTATCGGAGGAAGTAGGGAAGATAGTGTGCAGCTTCTGAGGGTGCAGGTACCAATCGTACATAATTTTGTAATGAGCTTCCCTTAAAAATAAGGAGCGATTATACTTGGGAATGTCTCTATGCAGGGCGGTCCATTGTTCCTTCTCTAAAGGGGGGGCTAAAATGGAGTCCCAGAACCTTTGGTGTCTAGGGGTGTGGTGCGAACCTAGGGACCGTATGAGTGAGTAGAGGAAGGAAATGGTCCCCCTCGAAGAGGCCCCGGACTGTGCAAATTTTTCGATCGGGAGGAGCTCCCTAGTGGCAGCCTGTCGGATCTGCGGTTGGAGAGCCCAATGCTTAAGTTGTGTGTAGTGATATGCTTCCGAGGGCTGGAGGTGAAAGGCTTTGGCACATTCTACGAAGGTCATCAATTCCCCCCGTTCAAACAGATGAGAGAGCATGAGACAACCCCCCTCCCGCCAGGCCTCAAATGATCCCACCCGCAGCGCTGGAGGGAACTCGGGGTTGCAATGAATGGGTGTGTATGGGGAGGGGAAGGTGGTAATGGTTGTGGATCTAGCCAGCTCGTCCCAGACTTTGAGTGGTAGCTGTAGGGGTGCTAATATAGGCGTTGCGTGGTCGGTTATGTTTCTGCTTCCACAGGAGGTCCCAGATCGTCCTACCCACTATCTGACGGTCCATGTGTAGCCACAGTTTATCTGATTCTCGGAGGGACCACTCCGTAATCACCCTGAGTTGAGCTGCTCTATAGTACCCCAGAAAGTCCAGAAGAGCCAACCCCCCCTCCTCTCTTGACCTGGTTAGCACTCGATTAGAGAGTCGCGCTCTTTGCCCTTGCCAAATAAACTTGGTAATCATTGTCTTCAGCTCAGAGAAAAGCGCGCGATCTACTGGAATGGGGAGGCCCTGGAATAGGTACAGTAGACGCGGGAGGACGTTCATTTTGATAGCATTGACTCGCCCTATCCAAGAGAGATAGGCAGTCCTCCATCTAGTCAAGTCCGCTTTAAGCTGGCGCAACAGGGGTGGATAATTAGCCCCGTAGAGATGTTCTAGCTTGGGGGTGAGTTTGATGCCCAGATATGTGATGTCTTTGAACGCAGTTTGAAAAGGGGTCGCTCTTTCAATAAGCCGCATGGACTCTTCAGGCACGGTTAGGTTGAGAAGAAAAGATTTCGAGAGGTTCACCTTGAACCCAGATGCCTGTTCGTAAGAGGCCAGTTCGGACTGGATCGCTGGGAGAGAGGATTGCGGCTTTGTGACTGGGAGGAGCACGTCATCTGCAAAGAGAGAGATCTTGTGCTCATCCGTGCCAAACGGGGCCCCCCCTATGTCAGGATTGGACCGGATACGCTCCGCCAGAGGTTCAATGCTGAGTGCAAATAGGGGGGACAGCGGACACCCCTACCTAGTTCCTCGGGAGAGGTTAAAAGGATCCGAAGCGACCCCGTTCACTAAGACCCTAGATCACGGAGCACAATAGTTCGCCCGTATCATTTCGATGAAGGTCTCGTTAAAGTCAAACCGTCTGAGTGTACGGTACAGAAAGGCCCAGTCCACGCGGTCAAAGGCCTTCTCCGCGTCTAGTGAGAGAAGCACCGTGGGTATGGCTTTCCTCTGTGCTTTCTCAATAATGTGAACCACCCTCCGAAGATTGTCATGAGTTTGCCTCCCTTTGATGAAACCCGCCTGGTCAGGCTGCACAAGAACCGGCATAATGTTTTCCAGGCGCGAAGCCAATATTTTGGAGTATATCTTGCCATCCAAGTTCAGGAGCGCTATAGGCCTGTAAGAGGCGCAACTAGTGGGGTCTTTCCCCGGTTTGGGGATAACGGAGATCAGAGCCTTACCCATAGAGGGGGTCACCTCCTGCCTGTTAGCTATATCGTTGAAAAACTGCACCAGGCGGGGCACTAGTTCCGGCGCAAAGGTACGATAGACGTAGGCATTGAGGCCATCAGGACCGGGCGCTTTTCGGAGCTTGAGAGAGTCGATCGCTGTTTGGACCTCTTCCGCAGAGATGGGGCTACCTAAGTCTTCATTTGTAGAGGCCGGGACCTGAGGTAGGCACAGAGCCTCAAGATAATGGTCCTGAGCCTGTGCGTCTAACGAGTCTGCAGTATTCAAGGAGCGATAGAATTCCCCAAAGGCCTGGACTTTCCCTATTTCACTTCGGTGAGAGATCCCCCTCCCATCGGTTATGAGTTTAATGTATTCCTTTTCCTGTCTCGCTCGCAGTTGGCGTGCCAGTAGGGAGCCAACCTTGTTTCCCCCCTCGTAGTTGCGCGCTTGCAAGCGTAACAGGGTTCTTTCCGCCCCATTAGTGTAAATAGCCTGGAGCTTCCCCTTGACCTGTGTAGTCTTACGGAGGGTTTGGATCGAGGGGTTAGTTTTGTGGGCCGATTCAGCCAGGCGGAGCTCCCCTGCAAGGAGTAGACGTTCCCCCCTACGTTGTGACTTGAGAGTGGCGTCTAGTTTGATGCACTTCCCCCGTATAACTGCCTTGAAAGCGTCCCAGTTGTTGGCCAGGGAGGTTTGCGCCGGGTCATTAAGGTCAAAGAACTCTGTGATTGCCTTCCTTGACTCGTCTCTTAGAAGCCTATCCATACAGAGGTAGTTAGGAAAATACCACCTAACTAGCTTGGAGCGCGGGGCGGGCCAATCGAGCACTAACTCTAAGGGCGCATGGTCCGACAGGCAGATCGGGTGGAATTGGGAGCCCGTTATCGTGTGGAGAAGGGACTGACTGATGAATGCATGGTCGATCCTGGAGTATATCCTATGCGAGTGCGAGAAGAAGGAATAGTCCCGGGTCGTGGGATGGGCATTCCTCCATACATCCACCAGTCCCAACCCCTGTAATGTTGTTTTAAGTAGTGTGCTAAATACCCCCCCGCTGCCCTATAGGAGTGTGTGGTGTCCTGGGATGGGTCCCATATCAAATTGAAGTCTCCAAGCAGTAGAATGTCGCCTCTTGCGAACCCCTCCAGTGTGGATAAAAAAGAGCTGAGGAAATCATGTTGCCCTGCGTTTGGTGCGTAAATAGCGGCAATAGTGTACGGTCTACCCCGTATTTCCCCCCTCACCATCACAAACCTCCCCTCTTTGTCCGTTTTAGTGTTGTGGTGAAGAAAGGGGGTTGAAGTGTGGAAAAGAAGCGCCACCCCATTGTGTTTGGTGCGTGCCGAAGAGCGGAAGATCTGCGGATATGACCTATGTTTCAGTCGTTGTTCCTCTTTACGTAGGAGGTGCGTCTCCTGCAGGGCGGCTATTTTAATCTGGTGGTCATTTAAGAATTTCCAGATCCGCTGCCTCTTGTTAGGGGAGTTAAGCCTCTTTACGCTCCATGTCAAACAGTTAATCCCCATCATTCGCCAGAAAAACCTGGGCAGCTAGACCCCACCCCCCGCACTCCCCTGCACATTGCCCAACGTGGACCCCCACCCTCCCACCCCACCAACCTAATAAAAGAGTGCAAAACATACCGTGACAGCAAAAAAAAATGAACCTTATCAAAAATAGGCCAAAACTTTGCGCTCTGGGGTCCTCGATCACAGAGGAGAACCTCATTTCGAGCATTATCTGGGGCGGACCAAATTCCGCCGCCAAGGCCCATAAACAGTTCTGTAGGCACAAATAAGCTAGTGGCTAACAAACTCTTTGGTTGTTGTGGACGGCATGATAAGTTCGAGCTTTCCCCCCCACCACTTCATTACAAGAGTCAGAGTGACTGTGACCAGTCTGGGACGATCCCAGTGACCCCGTCGGGGCTCGTGAACCACTGGACACCCTGGTTGTCTCAGGCGTAACAACTTCTAATCGCCCAAGAACCAGGAGCTCGTCAACCCTGAGGTATTTTTGCTTGGTCTCCGCTGCTGAAGCCAAGGGCCCCCCAACCCCCCTTGCTTCTTCGGGCCCATCGTCGCCTCCACTATCCTCGCCTCTGCCGCTTGTGTCGTGACTGGCACCTCAATACCGAGGATAGTTGCTGTCTCCTCTAGTTCCGTGCAGTGATAGTTCTTGTTGTCCATCGTGAAGGCTAGACCAAAGGGGTATGTCCAGTGGTATCTCACTTTACGTTCTCTTAAGGCTGCAGTGACGGGTCGGAATTGCTGGCGCCGGGTGAGTGTGGCTTGTGCCACATCTTGGTTGAGCGAGCACTCTGCGTTCTGAAAGGATACCCTGTCAAGGGCTCGCGCTTTCTGGAGGACCAACTCCTTGGTTTTGAAAGAGCTGAATTTCGCCAGGACATCTGAGTTTCCTGGCATCCCCTGGGATTCGAGGCCCCACTCTGTGCACTCTCTCTAGTCAGACCTCCGGTTCAGAATCTCCGAGTACTGTTGAGAAGAGCCCCACCATAAAGGCCTCCAGATCCGGGCCCTCGCATCCTTCTTCCAGGCCTCTCACCCGTATGTTCTCCCGACGGGAGCGGTTTTCAAGGTCCTCGCAGCGGAGCACAGTGGCTTTCAACTGAGCGGGAAGGTCTTCGGAGTGGGTCTCCAAGGGTCTCACGCGGTCCTCCAACTCCTGGTGTTTTGCCTCAAGGTCGAGAGCGCGAGCCCCGATTGAGTCAACGTCACATTGCAGGGCCACCAGCCGGCCTCCCATTTCGGCCTTGAATGCCTCGAAAGAGGCCCCTATGTCAGCCTTGATGTCATCCCTGAGTTCTTGCTTGAATTCTAGGAGCGAGGCCATCAAGTCCTCTCGTGTGAGCGCCATACTGTCGTCTGACCGTGTTGGCTCGTCGCTAACTGCCTCATTGATGGCGGGGGAGAAGAAGCTGGAGACCTTTGAGGGCTGCGCCTTTTTGGGTGACATAGGGACCCTCGCCCACCTCTTGTGCGGGGTTTCCCCGCCGTAGAAAATAGCGTGGGGACCTGGGCGCTGCTGCGGCCCCCCAACTCTGCCCACCTGAGCTGACCAGGAGGGCCTTCCGTATCAGGTAAGAGAAGCTCAGTGGTGTGGAGGCAAGATGTCGTGGAGACCAGGGCTCGCCTTATTGGAGTAGCGGGCGTGGTATGGGTGTCTCGCCACTTCTCGGGGCTAGGACGGTTGAACCAAGACCGGGATGCTCACGCAACCCAGGGACCCCCCCTTTGCTTCTGATACCTTCGTGAAGTGCTTAGGTAGCCACTCGTGCCAACATCATCAAGGGTGCATCGCCCCCCTGGACCATAGGGGGTCTCCACTGATTGGTGCCGCAGCCCTTCTCTGCTACGATGCTAAGGAGTCTCTTAGAACTTGGAGCATGCACGCAGAGCCACTGTGGGGTGGGTTGTTGCATGTAGCAGGGCCCCCCCCAGGGGCATTGACAGGCCGCCGTGTCAGGGATAATCAGCAGGGGCGAGAGACCTCCAAACTGGGCCTTCTCACTAGGAACTATACAGGTGCCTGGCTGCCGCCATCTTAAGGTCAGGCACCGAGTAGTTCACCGTACTCTTGGCGGGCCGCTTTGGTGCAAAGGGAGCCACCCCTGCTCCTCACTGCTGCTGCCGTTTGCCGCCGGAGGGGTCCTCGGGCATCTCCGCTCCCCCGGGGGCCTCCGCTCCTTAAGCCGGAATCGCCGTTGGCAGGGCGACTCTTCCCTCGCGGGCGCCGATAGAGCCGGGCGCTGTCAGTCCGCGTGTGGTGTCAACCCCCAGGGGTTAGGCGGGCAAAATCTCCGGAATCCTCAGTCCGCCCACTGCTCGCGTGTTCTTCTGCTGGTCCCGCTGCTCCGGCGAGTGTCTTTGCGGCCGAGCGGAGTGGCAGCCGCCATCTTGTTGTGCGCCGCGGGCTCCGGTGGCAGAGAAATCCATCTCCTCACATCGCACCAGGGGGACCGTTCTCACACCCTGTCAGCCGCCTTCTCCCTGGTGCTTCAGATGGGCAGGCGACCCGGATTTAAGGCAATTGGTGCCCCCAAGCCACCAGTTCGTTAGGGCCTGGTGCGGAGCCGATCGGATTTACGTCCGGTCGGCCATGATGGTTGGCCACGCCCCCCGTGTTATAATTTTTGCCTCTGTAAACCAATAAGGGTTGCCTGGACACTCAGCACAGTGTACCTCGTTTTGGTACACTATATAGAGCGCAAGCTTCCTACAAATACCATACAATTCATGAATAGCAGAGTTCAAGTTGGCTATCAACCACAGATAAAAGACTAACTTGTACTGCACACGTTACTCAATCTGTATGCAACTGTTCAGGGAAAACCCAAGTTCCTCGAGATACTCAAGCCCTGTTATATAACTAATGCCCTACTACCAACAGTCTTTACTTGTATCAAACCCCTCACAGTCACTGAACCTACGTTGAAGTAGATACGAGTAGAAAAGTGGATACAGTAAATACTGTTTACTCTATGGAGGGAGTTTACTCTGTAGCACACTGTAGACCGTGAAACTCCCATGAAAAATACACCGCAGAGTATTAAAAAGTATCTAAGTACAGTGTAAACTGTATGCAAAATGTGTCCAAAGAGACACTGTTCATTTAAAATAACCATGGTCTATAGGTTCTATATATCATACTACATGCAACCTTCATACTGTGGTGAAAACGTTACAGATACATCCTCTTCTGAAGTTAAACAAGCACATGTACATGGGTTAGTACCTGGTTCTTGTTAAGTAGAAATTGTCAGGCTGATACGATTCTGTCGAATAACCCAAGGCTGCTTACAATACTTAGTATCTAGTACGCAGAGTTTTTGCCCTGTTGGAAACTTTTTCTGCAGAGACAAAAAACTTGTGTGGAACGTGCTGAACACAAGTCATCAACTGTCACCTGCGCACAGAGTTACTTTTCAATACAAAGAGTTCAGTACCTTTACACACCTAAGATGCATTAGGAGCACATGAATCTGTAAACACTTACACCCATTAGTTGGACACAGGCCTTAGAAATTTCGGTAGAAAAATAATATGGTTAGATTCTATTAGAACAGCTTAACGTTGAAAAAACTCAGAAATTAACTTAAACTGCAGTTAATGTACTCTTTGTTCAGTCATGGTTACAAATTAAAACTGAGAAAAAACACTGAAATTCACAATTTATTGTTGGCACCACAGTGCATCACTAGCACAGTATTCATGCATACCATAACTTGCAAACCAAATCCAATGCTTCTGCATAATAGTAAAACCAATAAGTATGGAAAAAGCCCAGAATGGTCCAAGCAGGGGGATATAAAGTAAAAGGGGAAGAGAGAAAACGGACTCTAAGTATTTGATTAAAAGGAGAAAGAGTACTGCTATAACATGTCTCTGAATGTTATTAAATATTGCTATAAATATATAATTAAAAAAGTATTTCAGACATAATGAAGGCTGCAAATAGTGTGTGTTCAACACGTGACATCATTAGAGGATAGTGCAGTACATTTGAAAAGATAATTAGTCACTGGGAACCGCATTTCATTGTGTTTAATTGTTAACTAATGAATTAAGGTCCTGTCTCTCTAGTCTGTAGTTATAATGTACAAGATTCCACCAAGCTCTGAAAGTTATGTTGTCACAGGGCTTCCAGTAGGAAGTAATAACTTGTGAAGTGATGGGTAATAAAATATAAATTTACCCAATTTCCAACTATGGCACTATAAATGATGAGATCCGCCTAGAAATAGATTACCGATGAAAAGGGAACAGAAAAGATGCTGATCGAAATATTCTTTGCCGGGCGTCTTTCCCAAATTTGTTTACCTTAGGGTTCGTAAAACGTATGAATATAAAGTGCCAGTATGAGAATTACGTAGCCAGTGAGTATACAGATTTCCTGTATTTATTTTACTAAGATGAACAGGAGTATAATAAAGACTGGTACATAAGAACAAAGTTTCATCATGCTTGCGGATTGTGAAATCAAGTGGATTTTAGACTAAACTGTATCTGGAGCGTATGCCAGTCCTTCACAATTCAATTCAGATTCCCATAGAGCCTTAACTTTTGATTTCACTCTATCTAACCCTGATGAAATTATAGATTTTTATATAACTGAAGCTTTAGTGGGAATTGCTTTTGACACTAAAACATTGAGCGCCTTTGGAGCATTACATTCTACAGAAACAAGTACTTCCAAGGCATGTTTTAGGGAATCCACAAACTTTTATTTTCAAAAGAAAAATGATTAGGAAGCTAATATTTAAGTGCTAGATCTGGAAGAGAGATATTACAATTCAGTACACATTCCTTTACACACCCATCTCTTCCAATTAGAACTTTCAATGCTTTCTGCTTTCACTTATAGTTACAGCCTCCTGAAGTTTTGGTTACCACCAACTGTGAAGCAATCTGGTGGCAAGCACAAACCTCATTTAATGGTTTTAATCTCCTTCAGCCCCATCTGCATTGTCTTTGGTGAATTTGGCAAGATAAGTAATGACAATGAATGACATAGTAGCCATTACATTTAATGGAAAAAGTGTAGACCATGGAATAGACACATTCTGGGATTTTCATGATTCAGCATTCTATGTGCACGTCAGTAGGGCGAGCGCTCAATGTTCACAATATAAGGACAGCTTCATCATAGAGTGCGCGACCGAGTGGAAACCATAAAATTACCCCTGGATTCCCTGTGCATCTATTTGCAATTTGTGCGTTATATTATTTTAATTTTATTTGGGAATATTTGATTTTGACTAGAGAAGCTAAAAATCAAGTGCTTTTGGGCTGTAAATTCTAGTTTGTTAGAGAGTTGCAGTTTCTTGAAATGTAGGTGAACTGCTCTGAATTGCTATCTCCTGCGACCCGCCCCATTTCACATTTTCTTGAAGATTTTCAGAAGCTATTTGGAACATTGTTTGCCATATCAGTTTGGCATGTCTGTATGAAGCTCCTTGAAGATGTTGCAGGAATCCCCAGCCATGATCTATTTTAATGAGTGCTGGTTCACTGAAGAAGCAACAGATCTGTCGTTCCCAGAGGCAGGTTAACGAAGAGTGTCTGAGCGACATTACACTGAAAGCGGGTTTTATGAATGGCAAGCCAACATGAATGTAACACTCGTGCTCCCTGGGCAGGAAGGACACTCATGAACTCATGAGCATCTTACAAGAGTACCTTGAATCTTGCCCATTGAAACCAGAAAAATGAGCTCATTGTGAAAATTCCTTATGGAGGAACCAATGAGAACCGGAGGAGATAGGCGTGGGGATTTCCCATATCCGCAAGTTATCAAGGCCTTGCAATTAGCCCAGCTTACGGGGCAGGTCATATTGTAATGTTTTATACCTCATGTTTGGCCCATTTGCGTGATTGGAGTTCAAAACCCTTGTAGCATTAGTTTGGTCGGATCATGATATCTGTTTTGCATTTAATGGCACTGCTGGACTGCCACCATCTTCTTCCAACTCTCCCACATAAAGAACTCTCGACCCTGGAGAAGATTTTCTATTTCTCGTTTGACCTCAGTGACTAAGCAGTGGTTTTCAGATAGGATGGCTCTGGCTCCAAGGGTTGGAGCTGAGTAATGCGTTGGACAGTTTAAACTTGCTAAGAAAGTCCTCTTTTGATGATACCAGCTGAATCATTCATTCATTCAGTAAATCTTTGTTCGGCTTGAACAGCCATAAAAGAATAAAATAATAATACAGATATAAATAAAAATAGCCATAAAAGAATATAGTAATAATACGAATATTTTTTTTAAAAACCATTCAATTTATCAATCTGAAAGAAACACGTAGTGATAGATTCCTTACCTTAGAATATCCCCAGGCGTCAGTCTGGATCCGGAAAGTTTTCGTCAGCAGTACCCCTGCGCGTCGGAAGGTGGAGTCGTGCGGCTCCGCGTCCATCGTAGGCGTCGTGATCGCCAGGATGACGTCGCGGCAGCTACTTAGACGCCGCCCTCGCGCGCTGACTTCAGTTCTTTCTTTTTCCGCGCCAGCAAGCGCAGATCCGGAGAGAGCGGTACCCCCAGTCTTTTTTGACTGAGTTTTTTGAGATTTTTGTCTCACCTTTTTGAGTCGATACGACTCATGGTGCAGTTAGGGATGCCCGGGTTTAAGTCTTGCGAGGACTGTCATCAGATGATGTCGGTGACGGACCCGCACCGCGTGCGTCTCTTCTGCCTGGGGCGCGACCACGACTCCGAGTCGTGCCCCGACTGCCGGTCCATGGCACCGAAGTCTTTGCGGGAGCGGTCCCGAAAGCTGCTTGAAGCCCGGCAGTCGGCTCCGTGCCGTGAAAGGTCCCGGTCCAGAGGGAGGTCGAGGGACCGGTCGCGGAGCCACCACCATCGGAAGTCGTCCGAATCGAAGTCTTCGCACTCTGGGTCAGGTAAGGCGAAGCGCCAAAAGAAGTAGAAGAAACGTCATCGTTCCCCGACTTCCCCTTGCCAGTCGAAGTCGAAGAAACGTCATCGTTCCCCGACTTCCCCTTGCCAGTCGCGCGACTTGGCTGAGGGTGCGCGTGGAGCCACACCCGCGGCTCCGGCGGAGCCTACGCAGTCGCCGGTGACCTACCCGCCCTTCCCGGGTTCATCGGCGACTCCGGCCCAGGTGCAGGAATTCCTGTCCTCTATGGCTCGCCTATTTGGGCCGTCGGGCCCCTCCGGTGCGCCTTCGGGCCCCGCCTGGGAGTCCTCGCCCTTTGACGACGCCGGCGGCTCTGGCCCCGGCGTCGCCGTCGGCTCCGGCCTCGGCACCGCAGGACTCCCGTGGATCCCGGTCGACGCCGGTTGACCTCGTGACACCTCCACTGACGTCGACCCCAACGGCACCATGTTTCGCGTCACCCGGCACGCCGGACGACGTCGTCCCCGGTTTCAGCCCCGAAGTGGAGACGGTGCCGGAACGGTGTCGACCGACGCCGATTCCGACGCCGTTTGGGAATCTGTTTCCCTATCTCCATCCTCCTCCTTTTAGGCCTGTACAACAGCAAGAGGAGGAAGGGGAGGACTGGGAGGGGTCTGAGGGCCCTCTGGCTGCTCAATGCGAGTATGACCCGGACTGAGCGGAGGAGTTTGGGGATGCCAGTGGTCTGGACACCTCTCCAGACCTTGGCATGCTGTCTCCTCCTACCGTGGCTACGGAGGAGGGTGCTTGTTTTTCTGTGGTGTTGCGTAGGGCAGCCGGGGCTCTCCACCTCGAGCTACCTACTGTGGCTGTCAGGACTAACCTCCTGACGGAAGTGCTTCAGCCAGCAGTTACCTCTGCGGAACCACTGCTGCCCATTAATGACGCACTTTCGGACGTTCTTTTGGGCTCTTGGTCCAGGCCCAACACAGGGGCTCCTGTGGACAGGAACGTGGCCCGACGCCATCGCCCGGCCCCGGGCGACCCCATCTTCCTCTCCCAACACCCCACCCCTGAGAGCTTGGTTGTCCAAGCCTCCGCTTCCCCAGCGCATTCCCTACCGCACCCCGGAGAGGGAATCCAAGAGGCTGGAACAATTTGGGAAGAAGGTTTTTTCTTCCGCCAGTCTAGGGCTGCGGTCGGTGAACACTGCATGCCTCTTGGGCCGTTATTCTCACTCTCTGTGGGATACGGTTGCGCAGGTGCGGAGGAGGCTCGGACACTACTCTCCCAGTCTATTGCTGAGGGAAGAGATGCAGCCAAGTTCACGATCCGTTGTGGCCTTGACACCGCCGACTCGCTGGGCAGGGCGATGTCCACAACAGTGGCGCTCCGCCGCCACGCCTGGCTGAGAACTGGCTTCTCGGGGGATGTCCAAAACACTTTGATGGACATGCCCTTTGATGGCATTCGCCTCTTTGGCAACAAGGCAGACAGTGCTTTGGAGAGATTTAAGGACTCACGGGCTACGGCCAAGTCCTTGGGCCTTTCGGCCACACGGCCTCCTCAGCCTTCTGCCTTTTGCTCCTTTCGTGCTCGCGGAAGGGGCAACCCACCACGTTCGCAACAGAGCCACAGGCCGGCGCAACAGTCCAGGCGCGGACGTGGGAACCGCAGCGGCGGTTCAGGGGGCCAGCGGGCGGGTCAGTCCACCACCACCACCCCAGCCACCACTGCCTCCAAACCTTCCTAGTCCGACCTTTCAGGCCCACCAAACGCCAGTGGGTCGAAGGCTTCGCCATCACCTCCCCCAATGGCGCACCATCACGTCGGACAGGTGGGTTTTACAGATAGTCCGAAGGTGCTACTCCCTCCTCTTCGAGACTACCCCTCCAGCCATGCCACCTCAATACCACCGCATGTCGGGGGATCACTTGGCACTTCTCCAGCAGGAAGTTGTGGCCCTCTTGGCCAAGGGGGCCATAGAGCACGTTCCAACGCCAGAAGTAGGTCGTGGTTGTTATTCCCACTACTTTCTGATTCCAAAGAAGGACAAGGGCCTGCGTCCTATCTTGGATCTTCGGAACGTCAATCTCTTCCTCCGAAAGGAGAAGTTCAAGATGCTCACACTTGCTCAGATCTTGTCTGCCCTAGACCCACAGGACTGGATGGTAGCGTTGGACTTGCAGGACGCTTACTTTCATATCCCCGTCCTGCCGGCCCACAGGCGTTACCTGCGGTTCACGGTAGGCCACGAGCATTTTCAGTTCACCGTGCTTCCTTTCGGCCTTACCAGCGCCCCTCGGGTGTTCACGAAAGTGATGGCGGTGGTCACAGCTCATCTGCGCAGATCAGGGGTTTCAGTCTTCCCCTATCTCGACGACTGGTTGTTGAAGGCGGGCTCGCCCCAGGCAGTTGTCTTCCACCTCCAGACTACGGCCGACCTCCTGCATTTGCTGGGGTTCTCCATCAACGTGCCGAAGTCGCACCTGATTCCCTCTCAGAAGCTCCTCTTCATCGGAGCAGTTCTGGACACAGCGCAGTTTCGGGTCTGTCCTCCCGAACAGCGAGTCCGGGATATTCGGGCTATGATTCCAATCTTTCAGCCCTTGTCCTGGGTTTCGGTCAGGATGACCTTGAGGCTGCTGGGCCTCATGACCTCCTGCATCCTGCTGATCAATCATGCCAGATGGCATATGCGGGCTCTGCAGTGGGACCTGAAGTTCCAGTGGGCGCAGCATCAGGGGAATCTGTCCGATTACGTCCAGATCTCGGAGGGCACTGCAAGACAGTTGCAGTGGTGGCTCACGAACCAGCATTGGATCAGCGGCAGATCCCTCTCCCTTCCCCAACCGGAGCACACAGTGGTGACGGACGCATCCCTCCTGGGATGGGACGGCCACATGGGAGAGGTGGAGATCAGAGGCCTCTGGTCTCCGGCGGAGTTCAAGCGCCATATCAACATTCTGGAGCTCCGGGCGATCCTACTTGCACTCAAAGCATTCCTTCCCTCTGTCAAGGGGAGAGTAGTGCAGGTGTTCACAGACAACACCACCGCCATGTGGTACTGCAACAAACAGGGCGGGGTGGGGTCGTGGACCCTATGTCAGGAGGCTCTGCGCCTCTGGACATGGCTGGAACATCAGGGCATTTCCCTGGTGGTTCAACACCTGGCAGGTTCCCTGAACGCCAGGGCGGACGAACTCGGCCGCAGGTGCATGATGGATCACGAATGGCGTCTTCACTCGGACGTGGCGCAAGGTCTCTTTCAACAGTGGGGAGAGCCTTGGTTAGATCTATTCGCCACCGAAGAGAACGCGCAATGTCAGCAGTTCTGCGCGTTGGAATTTCCAAGGCGGCACAGGCTCGGCGACGCTTTTCGTCGCGAGTGGAGTTGCGGTCTATTGTACGCCTTTCCGCCTATACCACTTCTGCCCAGAGTGCTGAAGAAGATAAGGCGCGACCGGGCCCAAGTCATTCTTGTGGCTCCGGACTGGGCTCAAAGAGTTTGGTATCCCGAGCTACTCAGTATGAGCGTGGATCCCCCGATCCGACTGCCTCTTCGGGAGGATCTTCTGTCGCAGCAGCAGGGGACGGTCCTTCACCCGAACCTGTCCAGCCTCCACCTCCTTGCGTGGAGATTGAGCGGCGACAGTTGATTCCATTTCACTTGCCTCCCGAAGTCTGTGATGTCATTCTGGTAGCCAGGCATCCCTCCACTAAATCGGTATACGCCTGCAGGTGGAACAAATTTGTGGCATGGTGCACAGCAAAGGCTGTGGATCCCCTTTCTGCCCCTCTTTCTGAGGTCCTACTGTTCCTTCTCTCTTTAGCCCAGCAGGGCTTTGCTCTGGGCACTATCAAGGGCTACCTTTCTGCAATTTCAGCCTTTCTCAGGCTACCCTGATCAGCCCTCTCTTTTCAAGTCCCCTGTTGTAAATAGATTTCTCAAAGGCATTACTCCCCTTTTCCCTCCTATTCCGTTTGTGATGCCACAGTGGGACTTGAATCTGGTTCTTACTTATTTGATGTGCGCTCCCTTTGAGCCGCTTCACAACTGTCCTCTTCGTTTATTAACCTTGAAGACTGCTTTCCTGGTTGCCATCACCTCCGCTAGGCGCGTGAGTGAGCTCCAGGCTCTTTCATGTAAACCTCCTTTTCTGTCTGTTCATCCGGACAAGGTTGTGCTACGCACACGTCCATCCTTTTTGCCAAAGGTTGTTACTGCCTTCCATATCGGGCAAACTATCACCTTGCCCACTTTCTTTCCGCCTTCGCACCCTTCCAGAGAGGAAGAGAGGCTCCACCGTCTGGAACCAAAACGTGCAATCTCATTTTACCTCAACCGCACACAACAGTTCCGGGTGGATGACCAGCTCTTTGTTGGCTACGTAGGCGCTAAGAAAGGCCGGGCTGTACACAAGAGGACTATCTCCCGCTGGGTTGTCTTGTGTATAAAAGCCTGCTATTCTCTAGCTAAAAAAGAGCCTCCGGTGGGGCTGCGCGCCCATTCTACCAGGGGAACAGCAGCTACTACTGCATTGGGACGTGCTGTCCCCCTGCAAGACATCTGTCAGGCAGCCACGTGGGCCTCGCTGCACACTTTTACTAAGCATTATTGCCTTGACAGCCAAGTCCGGAGATACGGCTTCTTTGGCCGTTCTGTTCTCCGTGACTTTCTGGTGTGATCTTGGTTCGCAGACACACCACCGGGTTGGTATTGCTGGGGTATCTATTCTAAGGTAAGGAATCTATCACTACGTGTTTCTTTCAGATGAACAAGTTACTTACCTTCGGTAACGATATATCTGTAAGAAACATTAGTAGTGATAGATTCCTTACCGCCCCACCCATCCTCCCCGTTCTGCGAACTGATTTCTAGGGTTAAGGTCATCCCTTTCAGGGCCCTAGTTGCAATGCACCAGTGATCAGTATCTTGCATGGCTCTGCGTTCCTGGCGCGGAAAGTCGTGTACAGAACTGACGTCCGCGCGCGAGGGCGGCGTCTAAGTAGCTGCCGCTACGTCATCCTGGCGATCACGACGCCTACGACGGACGTGGAGCCGCACGACACCACCTTCCGACGCGCAGGGGTACTGCTGACGAAAACTTTCCGGATCCAGACTGACGCCTGGGGATATTCTAAGGTAAGGAATCTATCACTACTAATGTTTCTCACAGATATATTGTTACCGAAGGTAAGTAACTTGTTCATTACGGCAGCATCAAAATACCAGCTGAATTCAAATTGATCCAATTGAACTTGAAGTGGAAAGGGCAGTCCTATGCTATCTTTAATAAACCTGGAGAGAGCCTTATAACAGTGAAGGTAGGTCCTTCATTATACATATTGTTGCTTTGTAGTTTTGACACATTTTCAGGGCTGCCAAAATGAAATACTGTTCCATGAAGATTATCTCAGTGCCTGTCTGACTAAAGAATCTATCAGCCCCAGTATCCTAACAATTATTACTGTGTCGCTGACCACAGGCTCTGTCCCAGATGAGTTGAAAACTGTGATCATGACGCCTTGACTTAGAAAAAACTTTGTTCGAGCTCTTCTGAGCCTGCGAACTTCAGACCTGTCTCTGTTAGCGTATGCTGTTAGATTGGCGGAGAGCACTGCGGCCAACCAACTAGAAGGTTACATTGAGAGAACCCTAGTATTGTACTCTTTCCAGCTGGGTTTTCTACCAGGCTTCAGCACTGAAGAGATAATGGTGATATTGGGGCGATGATTTTATTGGCCTCCGTCATCGTCATCCATGAGATGTTGCTCTCTGTAGTAGATCAGGCCTGTGTAGCCTCTTTCTTATGGAACAGAAACCTGTGGGTGCCGCTGGATGCTTTCAGCTCTGTCCAGAGACTGGCGCCTTTAGTGCTCTGCTGTCTCCCCTCCTCCTCAGCCTGTGTTCAGCCTTTGCCCTCTCCGCTGCAGGGGCTAGAGTCATCCTTTCCATGCAGGCTTGATGCTCCCAGGATTGGGAGATGGCAGCGGTGTGCACGGGGCGTTGGAACTTTAGATGGTGGATGCAGAAAGTATCTCGAGCTGAATCCTTGTAAGCACCCGTCCTGCTCGCTCATAAAGCCCCCAGTTTTAAAGACAACTTACTGTGGCTCCCTGTGATGGAGGCACACCCCTCCTCTGCATGGAGTGACAAACCACGCAGCTCTAACAGATGTGGAACTCTGGTGAGTGAGATCTCTGATGATTCTTCATGGTCAGTCTCTGTCTCTTCTCAGCGGCTGCTCCTCCAGGATCTGCATGACAGCCATGTGTGTAACACCCTGCTGGTCGCAGAGAGTGAGGAGGATATCTGGAAGCCTGAAACCCTCTACAACTATCGACAGCGAGCTCTTCAAAATGATGGTGAGCAGAGGTTCCCTCTCTCGACTTCTACTAATCCCCCACTTGTAGACTTGCTTGCCATCCAGCCCTCTCTTTTCCTGTGCTTTCAGGTTATTTATCCTTCACGTATTCTGTCATCCTTCACATCTAGTTATTTTATCCTCCAAATGCATGCCACTTTCATCCTCCCTTAAGCCCATTTTATTTCTCCTTTTCGCCTTCTCTCCTTTAGTGTCTTCAGCTGTTTCATCCTCGACCTCCGATCCTTCACTCTTTTCTTTTATTCTTTGTCCCCACCAGCTCTTTCCTCATATACCTCAGCTATCCTTTACTTCCACCCCCTTTCATCCCCACCTATTTCCACTCCCCTCTTCCACCTTTGCCTCTTTCATCTCGCGCCTCCTGTATTTTCCCCCTTCACAGCTTTCATCCATCACCCTTTGCGTCCTGCATCACTTTAATCCTCCACCCCTTCCATTGTCTGTGTCCAGGCCTAGACTCCATTTGCCACTTTCTTCTCCTCCCTCTCATCATCGTCCTACAAGTTTGATGTTCCATCCTCCACCTCACCTCACTGTTCCTCCACCTCACCTCACTGTTCCTCCACCTCACCTCACTGTTCCTCCACCTCACCTCACTGTTCCTCCACCTCACCTCACTGTTCCTCCACCTCACCTCACTCTTCTTCCACCTCATCTCACTCTTCTTCCACCTCATCTCACTCATCCTCCACCTCATCTCACTCATCCTCCACCTCATCTCACTCATCCTCCACCTCACCTCACTCATCCTCCACCTCACCTCACTCATCCTCCACCTCACCTCACTCATCCTCCACCTCATCTCACTCATCCTCCACCTCATCTCACTCATCCTCCACCTCATCTCACTCATCCTCCACCTCACCTCACTCATCCTCCACCTCACTCATTCTCCACCTCAACTTACTCTTCCTCCACCACCTCACCTCACTCTTCCTCCACCTCGCCTCACTCTTCCTCCATCTCGCCTCACCCTTCCTCCACCTCGCCTCACCCTTCCTCCACCTCACTCTCCCTCCACCTCACTCTCCCTCCACCTCACTCCCTCCACCTCACCTTACTCTCCCTCCACCTCATCTCTCTCCCTCCACCTCACCTTACTCTCCCTCCACCTCATCTCACTCATCCTCCACCTCATCTCACTCATCCCCCACCTCATCTCACTCATCCTCCACCTCATCTCACTCATCCTCCACCTCACTCATCCTCCACCTCACCTCACTCATCCTCCACCTCACCTCACTCATCCTCCACCTCACCTCACTCATCCTCCACCTCACCTCACTCATCCTCCACCTCACCCCTCCTCTTCCTCCACCTCACCTCACTGTCCCTTCACCTCACTGTTCCTCCACCACCTCACCTCACTCTTCCTCCACCTCACCTCTCTTCCTCCACCTCACCTCTCTTCCTCCACCTCACCTCTCTTCCTCCACCTCATCTCACTCTTCCTCCACCTCATCTCACTCTTCCTCCACCTCATCTCACTCTTCCTCCACCTCATCTCACTCTCCCTCCACCTCATCTCACTCTCCCTCCACCTCATCTCACTCTTCTTCCTCCTGATCTCACTCATCCTCCACCTCACCTCACTCATCCTCCACCTCACCTCTCCTCTTCCTCCACCTCACCCCTCCTCTTCCTCCACCTCACCCCTCCTCTTCCTCCACCTCACCCCTCCTCTGCCTCACTGTACCTCCACCTTACCTCGCTGTTCCTCCACCACCTCACCTCACTCTTCCTCCACCTCGCCTCACTCTTCCTCCACCTCGCCTCACTCTTCCTCCACCTCGCCTCACTCTTCCTCCACCTCATCTCACTTTTCCTCCACCTCACTCTTCCTCTACCTCACCTCACTCTTCCTCTACCTCACCTCACTCTTCCTCTACCTCACCTCACTCATCCTCGACCTCACCCCTTATCCCCTCCACCTCACCCCTCCTTTTCCTCACTATACCTCCACCTCACTGTTCCTCCACCACCTCACCTCATTCTTCCTCCACCTCGCCTCACTCTTCCTCCACCTCGCCTCACTCTTCCTCCACCTCGCCTCACTCTTCCTCCACCTCGCCTCACTCTTCCTCCACCTCGCCTCACTCTTCCTCCACCTCGCCTCACTCTTCCTCCACCTCGCCTCACTCTTCCTCCACCTCGCCTCACTTTTCCTCCACCTCGCCTCACTCTTCTTCCACCTCACCTCACTCTTCTTCCACCTCCTCTCCTCACTCATCCTCCACCTCACCCCTTCTCTTCCTGCACCTCACCCCTTCTCTTCCTGCACCTCACCCCTTCTCTTCCTCCACCTCACCTCACTGTTCCGCCACCTCGCCTCACTCTTCCTCCACCTCACCCCTTCTCTTCCTCCACCTCATCCCTCCTCTTCCTCACCGTACCTCCACCTCACCTTTCCTCCACCTCGCCTCACTCTTCCTCCACCTCGCCTCACTCTTCCTCCACCTCGCCTCACTCGTCCTCCACCTCACCTTACTCGTCCTCCACCTCACCGTACTCATCCTCCACCTCGCCTCACTCATCCTCCACCTCACCCCTTCTCTTCCTCCACCTCACCGTACCTCCAGCTCACCTCACTTTTCCTCCACCCCACCCATCCTCCACCTCACCTCACTCTTACTCCACCTCACTCATCCTCCACCCCGCCTCACTCTTCCTCCACCCCGCCTCACTCTTCCTCCACCCCGCCTCACTCATCCTCCACCCCGCCTCACTCTTCCTCCACCCCGCCTCACTCTTCCTCCACCCCGCCTCACTCTTCCTCCACCCCGCCTCACTCTTCCTCCACCCCGCCTCACTCTTCCTCCACCCCGCCTCACTCTTCCTCCACCCCGCCTCACTCTTCCTCCACCCCGCCTCACTCTTCCTCCACCCCGCCTCACTCTTCCTCCACCTCACCTTACTCTTCCTCCACCCAGCCTCACTCTTCCTCCACCTTACCTCACTCTTCCTCCACCTTACCTCACTCTTCCTCCACCTCACCTTACTCTTCCTTCACCTCACCTCACCCCTCCTCTTCCTCCACCTCACCGTACCTCCCTCCCCTCACTCTTCCTCCACCTCCCCTCACTCTTCCTCCACCTCCCCTCACTCTTCCTCCACCTCACTTTACTCTTCCTTCACCTCCCTCACTCTTCCTCCACCTCTCCTTACTCTTCCTTCACCTCACTCCTCCTCTTCCTCCACCTCACTCTTCCTCCACCCTGCCTCACTCTTCCTCCACCGCCTCACTCTTCCTCCACCCCGCCTCACTCTTCCTCCACCTCACCTCACCTTACTCTTCCTCCACCCAGCCTCACTCTTCCTCCACCTTACCTCACTCTTCCTCCACCTTACCTCACTCTTCCTCCACCTCACCCCTCCTCTTCCTCCACCTCACTCTTCCTCACCTTACTCTTCCTTCACCTCACCTCACCCCTCCTCTTCCTCCACCTCACCGTACCTCCCTCCCCTCACTCTTCCTCCACCTCCCCTCACTCTTCCTCCACCTCCCCTCACTCTTCCTCCACCTCCCCTCACTCTTCCTCCACCTCCCCTCACTCTTCCTCCACCTCCCCTCACTCTTCCTCCACCTCACCTTACTCTTCCTTCACCTCCCTCACTCTTCCTCCACCTCTCCTTACTCTTCCTTCACCTCACTCCTCCTCTTCCTCCACCTCACTCTTCCTCCACCTCGCCTCACTCTTCCCACTCTGCCTCCACCTCGCCTCACTCTGCCTCCACCTCGCCTCACTCTGCCTCCACCTCGCCTCACTCTGCCTCCACCTCGCCTCACTCTGCCTCCACCTCGCCTCACTCTGCCTCCACCTCGCCTCACTCTGCCTCCACCTCGCCTCACTCTGCCTCCACCTCGCCTCACTCTGCCTCCACCTCGCCTCACTCTTCCTCTTCCTCCACCTCGCCTCACTCTTCCTCTTCCTCCACCTCGCTTTACTCTTCCTCTTCCTCCACCTCGCCCTTCCTCCACCTCGCCTCACTCTTCCTCCACCTCGCCTCACTCTTCCTCCACCTCGCCTCACTCTTCCTCCACCTCGCCTCACTCTTCCTCCACCTCGCCTCACTCTTCCTCCACCACCTCGCCTCACTGTTCCTCCACCACCTCGCCTCACTCTTCTCCTCCACCACCTCGCCTCACTCTTCCTCCACCACCTCGCCTCACTCTTCCTCCACCACCTCGCCTCACTCTTCCTCCACCACCTCGCCTCACTCTTCCTCCACCACCTCGCCTCACTCTTCCTCCACCACCTCGCCTCACTCTTCCTCCACCACCTCGCCTCACTCTTCCTCCACCACCTCGCCTCACTCTTCCTCCACCACCTCGCCTCACTCTTCCTCCACCACCTCGCCTCACTCTTCCTCCACCACCTCGCCTCACTCTTCCTCCACCACCTCGCCTCACTCTTCCTCCACCACCTCGCCTCACTCTTCCTCCACCACCTCGCCTCACTCTTCCACCACCTCGCCTCACTCTTCCACCACCTCGCCTGACTCTTCCACCACCTCGCCTGACTCTTCCTCAACCTCGCCTGACTCTTCTTCAACCTCGCCTGACTCTTCTTCAACCTCGCCTGACTCTTCTTCAACCTCGCCTGACTCTTCTTCAACCTCGCCTGACTCTTCCTCCACCTCGCCTGACTCTTCCTCCACCTCGCCTGACTCTTCCTCCACCTCGCCTGACTCTTCCTCCACCTCGCCTTACTCTTCCTCCACCTCGCCTTACTCTTCCTCCACCTCGCCTTACTCTTCCTCCACCTCACCTTACTCTTCCTCCACCTCACCTTACTCTTCCTCCACCTCACCTTACTCTTCCTCCACCTCACCTTACTCTTCCTTCACCTCACCTTACTCTTCCTTCACCTCACCCCTCCTCTTCCTCCACCTCACCGTACCGCCCTCACCTCTCTTCCTCCACCTTGCCTCATTCTTCCACCACATCACCTTACTTTTCCTTCACCTCACCCCTCCTCTTCCTCCACCTCACCCCTCCTCTTCCTCCAACTCACCCCTCCTCTTCCTCCAACTCACCCCTCCTCTTCCTCCAACTCACCCCTCCTCTTCCTCCACCTCACTGTACCTCCACCTCACCTCACTGTACCTCCACCTCACCTCACTCTTCCTCCACCTCACCTCACTCTTCCTCCACCTCACCTCACTCTTCCTCCACCTCACCTCACTCTTCCTCCACCTCACCTCACTCTTCCTCCACCTCATCTCACTCTTCCTCCACCTCATCTCACTCTTCCTCCACCACACCCTTCCTCCACCTCTTGTTCATAGTACGTTTTTAGCCATTTCCTCTTCTACAGCCAGCTCCTACGAGCCCTCCCTCATTGAAGCTCTTCCTCTACTCTTCTCTACTTTGTTTCTAGCCCTTTTTGTCTCCACCTCCAGCTCTTTCTTCCTTATGCTGAGTCTCTTTCTTCTCTCCTTTCGTACCCTTGTCAGTCTCCATGCACATTTCCTGCTTTTGGTTCATGGTTCATATTCTGCCCAATCACTCATAGTGTAAGGCTCCCTACATCAGCAAGAGTGAGTTGGATGGCTGTCTGTTGATCCACCTTCACTGTCTCTTCTCCCTCACACTCATTTTAATTGCACCTTTTTCCATACTGTAGTTCTAGCCTGTACCCATACCTACTGTATTGGGTCAGTCCATGTTTTTGCTACCTTTTATCATCTGTTTTCTGACTTTCTTTTGTAACACCCAGTAGTGACGCTTCCGTTGTCCCTCACATCTGCCCTGCTGTGCGATTGGCATGATCAGTGCTGAGGAAGGATCAGCCAAGGTTTGAGAACTTTGCAGAGGGCTTCTGCTTTTATATTATCTCATTTCTTTTCAAGATTACTCCGCTGAGGAGAGCTACCAGCACCGTGACTACCTTGCTGCCACCATGCAGTTTATCCCAGGACACTTCGCCTGTGACTTGGTGTGGAGCACCATCATACACATCCACCCCCGGCTAAAGATGGGGCCCAACATGGGGGTGTCTCGAGGTGAGCGCCACTGGGTTCAAGACCTTGGAGGGAATGATCCTGTGGTGCGAACAGCAGAGGCCAGGATTCTTACAGGATGGGGTCTGAGAGTGTATGTGGGTGGCAGCATTTTACATTTGTATTCCCGAACCTGCCCTCACAGACGAGGCCTTCACCTGTACATACCAGGGAGCAGGAGTCCTACAGGATATGATCTGAGAGGGTGTATATGGGTAGCAGTATCTTTGAGAAGAGAACCCTTGTATGTTTACACAAACCAAGCCTCCTCACAGAAGAGGCCTTCAAGTGTGTAATTCAGGGGGCAGGATTCTTACAGCATGGCTTATGGAAATGTGTATATCAGAGCATGATGCTTGCAGAATAGGGTCTGAAAGGGTGTATGTGGGTGACATCTGTACAGAACTGGACCCTTGTTCTGTGTATACCTAAACCCAACCTTTTTAAAAACGTGTGAATACCGGGGGGGCTATACTCTTACAGGAGAAAGTACGGGAATGTGTTTAGCAGATGCAGTATATTTCTAGAAGGGGGGGGGGGCATAGGGGTGTGTATAGCTGAAGTCCTGTATCCCTACAGAATGTGTTGCTTGAGGGTGAGGCACACTTTAGGAAAGCCTCCTCACAGGAAACATTCTGGGAGAGCGCATGTCAAAGGTCAGCATCCTCCAAGTAGAGGGTCTTGGAGTACATATGCCGGAAGCCATCATCCTCACAGGAAGAGAGCCTGCGATTATGTACATCAAAGACTAGTCTTACAAAAACGTATCTTGGAAGTGTGTGTCTATAAAAGAGGGTCTTCATCTTTGTGTGAGAAGAGTTAGTGAGAGTACACACTAAGGGGCCAGTGTCCTATTAAGGGAAGAGTCTGGCTTTGTGTGTAGCAGGTCGCCAACACTGTTTCAGGACAAGCCATTGGTATTCTTTACACCATAACCCTGCATCCTGAATGTGAGAGGTGTTGGAGCATTTGTGCCTTGGGCAGCATCTTTGTAGAACAGGGACCTATCACTTCATGTGCAAGAGGGGCTCTGTCCTGATAGTAAGAAGGCTTGGGAGTGCTTGAGCAAAAGCCTCGCATTCTGGCAGGAGAGGGCCAGCAGTGCCTGCATTGTTACAGGAAAAAGTCTGAACGTGTTTAAACAGCATGAATCCAGTGTATTTTTCTACCGGAGGACAGGTCTGGGAGTGCGTACATCAGGGACCTTTCATCATTATAGGAGGAGTGTGTACACAAAATGCTAGCATATTTAATGGAGATTGCCCAGCAGTGTGTATACTAGGAGCAGCCATACAGACGAGAAGCCTCTTAAAGTGTGAGCACCCATCCAGGAGAGAGGCTGAGTGTGTGCATTGGGCTTCAGCATCATTAATGCAGATGGTCCTAAATGTGTATAAGAGTGTATTAGGGCATATTATCTCAAAAAAAGCATGGCCTTGAAGTGTGTATACCAAAACCGAAGTAATTCAATTGTGTATACCAGGGATGATGCACTTGTACCCCAGGAGGGTCTTGCGATGTGTAGACCATGGGGCACATTTAAACCTGTGTTGCAGAGCATGGATAGAGTTCCCCACAGTTCACGTTGCTTTTATTTAGTAAACAGTCTGTACTGTTGTATCAGACACAACTCAGTGATCCGTAGGGTAGCAACAAAAGCTAGGGAAACATCTACTAAGAGTGTTGAAATCAAAGGTGTAACTTTGTACTCCTCATTAGCTACAGAACAACCCAGAATCTCATATTCAGAAATAACAAATTGCACCATAACTTCATTCTTGTAAAGTATTCAGCCTCTGGGCAATATTCAGAGAAAGTGCCTTGTAGTCTTTATATTTCCATTTACTTCAGAATACAGGGCACAGAATGTCTGCGGTCTCAGAAGGTTCTGAGCAGGACTTAGAGAGACTGAACAGGGATTCACCTAACGGGACTGACGGATTCACCTAACGGGACTGACAGGGATTCACCTAACGGGACTGACAGGGATTCACCTAACGGGACTGACAGGGATTCACCTAACGGGACTGACAGGGATTCACCTAACGGGACTGACAGGGATTCACCTAACGGGACTGACAGGGATTCACCTAACGGGACTGACAGGGATTCACCTAACGGGACTGACAGGGATTCACCTAACGGGACTGACAGGGATTCACCTAACGCGATGAATGCTTCCTCAACTGTGAATTTCTCAGCCATCAGAAAAGTCTAGCACAAAGTGATTGGGAATCCTGCCTCCATCTTGGTGCTCGCCAGTACTGTAAGGAATATAATCAAGTTTGGGGAATAATTTGTCTGCCTAGTTAGCTAAAACTATTACCCGCAAAAGAGGATGCTGGCTGTATTTCCTAAATATTCTCAACCCCAATATGTTGGTGTTTCACTGGTAACACTCTTCCCACGTTATACTCCTGTCTCTAGTTTGATAGTTCCAACAACCATTATATCGTGATTAATGTGAGGGCCGATCACTTTGGTGCTGGACACACCACGCCATAGTCCTGCATTGTGCAAATGAGCAATTTTTGGGGAACGTTTGAACAGCTGCTATTTGTAAAGCAGTTCTATGGTCCTCTGTACACACATTTACTAAACTGTACTCGTTTTAAGAGACGTTCTAGTCAGTCAGACAGTTCTGAATACATACATCACTACTTCATCTATAACCTAAGTTGAAGTTTGTGTCCTGGTACATTGTGGGCCTCGGGCTGAAGTGCAGAAACATTGCAGGAGTTATTAGGAGCCCTGGGAAGTCACATTCTTTAGTTGAGACATTCCCCATGCACGAAAGAAATGGCCTGGAGCACCAATTTGGCTCCACACTTAGCAGGCTTATGGTACCTTTCCACAGGGAAGTGTCCCTCCTAATGGTGTTGTCATAATTCATTGGAATCCTATCTGAAGCTCAAGCACAAGTCATTGAGAAAAACCCGTTGTAATATTCCAGACCCACCACTAGGTGGAAAGGAAGTGCACATCCTGTGACAGAACAAGCTGCACACCAATGTCTTGCATTTTCCTTTAGGCAGAGTACAAATGTTTTTTGCACACATTTATGCGACTGACTGTGCCCAAATGGTCGTGACCTTCCAGCCAATGAGATGTTGGAGAAATCTGAACTCCCTCTGGTACATTCCACTTCTGACTGTGCAGTCCCCAACCTTAGAAATGCATTGTTCAGTGCGTTATACATAATCCCTGTTCTTTACTACCCTGGTAACTACTTTCCTCCCTTAGACGTGCTGATCTGCCTAGTGTCTGACCTTGCCATTCTTCCTTCCCATCCAGCAATCCAGGCTCTGCGCTCCGTGCTCAATGCTTTCTCTGTGGTGAATCGCAAGAACATGTTTGTCTACCAGGAACGGTCAACCAAAGCGGTCTTCTACCTTAGGTAATGTTTGTCCTTTCTAAAGCACATCAGTGTATGGCCCCCTAAATAACAGATGTCCTGTTTATCCCTTAAAGTCCTGTCCATCCATGGGTATTCTGTCCCTCTCTGCCCCCATACCACCTTCCTCGGTCTACCCCATCCCAGCTCCCCGTCCATGTATATCTGTATGTATGTATGTGGTATTTATACAGCGCAACACTACCTGAAAGGCAGCACAGCCCTACGCAGGGTCCGAAGCAAACATACAGTCAATGAGGATTGTATGTCAGAAAATCGAGGACAAAAAATATTGGAGTCCAAAATATTGAAGCCTTGATATTGAGGATCAAATCATTGTGATGGTAAGTGTATATAGGTAAGTACGGAGTTACTATTCTTATCTCGCATCTACATACCTTGAAGCTATAGATCGTCCAGGTACAAATATGTGAAGTTAAGAATAGTAAAGCTATACTTACCTATATATACTTACTGTCACAATAGTTTGGTCCTTGATACTTAGGACTTGATATTTTGGCCCCACAAGGTTCTTTAGCCGATATTCTGGAAGAGGTAGCTGAGTTCTGAGCGCAGAAGTGGACTCTTACTGCATCATGATGTAGTATTATCTAAAGAGATGTTTATTCAACTCTGTCCTAAATTGCAGCAGATGATTCGGTATTATTGTTCCAGATACTAGGTGCATAGTTCAATACTGGTTGTCCTGTTTTTCTTTTTCTTTCTTTCTTTTTTGTGTGCATATTTTTCAGTTTTTTTCTCTCCATTCTGGTAGTGCAGGGAGCCACCAGAGATGCCAAATAGGCAGGGTTGCGGGTTGTGATAGTTTTGTAGAGGATGCAGCTGGTTTTGAGATTGTGCAAGGGGAGCCAGTGGCTTCCCATCCAGATAGGGTTTATAAGGTCATATTTCTTCACTTCCTTCATGAGGCATGCTGCGACATGTATGATGCTCTTATATAGGTAGGCGACTGTGTAATGTGTGGAATGCCATAGAGCACGGCATTGCCAACATCCAAATGCTAGAATATGTACACTTGAACAACATTTCTGAGGTCGCTTTGTGAGAGGATCAGTTTCACTTTCTTTAAACGAGAGAGCTTGTACCAGGCTTTCTCGGTTTTCTTTGTGGTGTGCTCCTTTAGGGTAAGGTTGCTACAACCAAGTGACTTGGCTTTGGGGGAAGTTTGGGTTTGAGTCCACCCAGATCATGTCTTTCAGCCAAGTTTGGCCGAAATAAAGGGTTGCTATTTGGTGAGGTTATCAGGATCCCTGTTCCCACCCCACGTCCCACTGGGGTCCACTTCCTCCCTCGTCCACCAGCCCTTCCCAATCTGTTGTCTTTCAAACTTCCCCATATGTAGTTGTCCTGTTTTCAATATTAGTTTTTTGTAGATTTCACTGGTGTTTTATCAGTGCTTTCTAAATCTTTGTAAATCAGTGCATATGGATGTTTATTCAGCTGCCTAGCCCCTAAAGTAGCAACAAACTGCTTTCCAGTGTTTACAAAACATGTTATTGCAGTGATTGTTATAAACCACATATTTATTAAAAGGAGGCATAATGCAGAGAATGTAGTGTCTTCCCAATGGCAGTGTGTCCAATGGACTTACGTTAGCCTGTTTTAAACATGCAGAGGCTGTGTATTGCACTCCCACTCACACTCTCATCTCATTACCCTCTGTCACATCTCGTTACTGTCTCTCTCATCTCATTACCTCTCACACTAACTCTGTCAGGACTCTGTCAGGCTTACAGGACTATTAACCCCTTAACTGCTGGGCCTTTTCCCCCCCAGTGCTGAGCCCTTTTTTGGCCATTTGGGGTAGTTCGCGATTAGGCCTCTAACTTTTTGACCACATAAGGTATCCACGCCAAATTTGCGTCCTTTTCTTCCAACATCATGGTGATTCTAAAGCTACCCAGGGTTTCTGGATTCCCCTGGAGGGGATCCAGAAATTAGCCAAAATACAGGTAAATTTTGTTTTTTTTGGGGAAAAATGGGAAAAAAGGGCTACAAATAAAAGCGTCTGTTTTTTTCCCTGCAAATGGTATCAAAAAAGGAGTTGTGGTCCTAAAATCACCATTTTCCCAGCTTTCAGGGACAAGCAGACTTTTGTCAGAAAACCAACATTTTTTATACAGTTTTGGCATTTTTCTGGGACATAGCCCATTTTTGCTATTTTTTGTGCTTTCAAACTCTTTCCAGTTAATGGTAGAAATGGGTATGAAAGCAATAATGGATCCTGGAAAGCTATACATTTTAGAAAAGTAGACAACATTCTGAATTCAGCAAGGGGTCATTGGTGTAGATCCTTCAAGGTTTCTTTATAGAAACTAACCATTGAATATAGGAAAAATTGAAAATTAGTTGAAAAAACCAGACATTTGTGTCAACATTTTCACCTGTAACTTCTTCAAATTATGACAGCTGTTTGAAAGCAATATACCGTTACATCCGCTGGACCTTTCTGGTTGTGGGGATATATAGGACTTGTAGGTTCACCAAGAACCCGACGAACCCAGAGCCAACAACTGAGAACGGGCTTGTAATGGTTTTTAATTATGTACCGGGTATATAGCAATTATTTTGGGTAAATATATACATGGAAAAATCTGTATGAAAAACACCTATGTATTTCTGAAATTGGAACAAAATGTAGATTTTAGAAACAGTAGATATTTGCACATTTCCGAAATTGTGAGTACCCATACTAGCATGAGAATTATAGGTCATTTTTCAAAATGACTTCTTTTTTATACATTGTCTTTCATTTGGAAGGCAGAAATGCATCGAAAGTCAATAGGTAATAACAGGTGCTCTACAATTCTGTGTTACCCTAAGTCTCCCAATAAAAATGGTACCTCACTTGTGTGGGTAGGCCTAGTGCCCACGACAGGAAACGGCTCAAAACGCAAAGTGGACACACTTTATTTTTACAGTGAAAACTGACCCATTTTTTGTAAAGTGCGTAGCTTTCGATTTTGAACTCTTGCTCTGCCGGCACCTAGGGAAACCTAGAAAACCTATACATTTTTGAAAACTAGACACCCAGGGGAGTCGAGGATGGGGTGACTTGGCTGGCTCTCACCACGTTCTGTTACCCAGAATCCCTTGCAAACCTAAAAAATTGTCAAAAAAACCACATTTTCCTCAACTTTCTGTGGTGGAAAGTTCTGGAATCTGCGTGGATCCACAATTCCTCCCACCCCGCGTTCCCCAAAGTCTTCCGAGAAAAATGGTACCTCACTTGAGTGGGAGGCCCAAGTACCCGCGACAGGAAACGGCCCAAAACGCAAAGTGGACACACCACATTTTCGCAGTGAAAACTGACCCTTTTTTTGAAAAGTGCCAAGCTGTAGATTTTGAACCCTAGCTCTGCCGGCACCTAGGGAAACCTAGCAAACCTATACATTTTTGAAAACTAGACACCCAGGGGAATCCAGGATGGGGTACTTGGCTGGCTCTCACCAGGTTCTGTTACCCAGAATCCCTTGCAAACCTAAAAAATTGTCAAAAAAAACAAATTTTCCTTACATTTCTGTGGTGGAAAGTTCTGGAATCTGCGTGGATCCACAAAATTCCACCCACCCCGCGTTCCCCAAAGTCTTCCGAGAAAAATGGTACCTCACTTGTGTGGGAGGCCCAAGTACCCGCGACAGGAAACGGCCCAAAACGCAACATGGACACACCACATTTTCGCAGTGAAAACGGACCCTTTTTTTACAAAGTGCCTAGCTGTAGATTTTGAACCCTAGCTCTTCTGGCACCTAGGGAAACCTAGCAAACCTATACATGTTTGACAACTAGACACCCCTGGGAATCCAGGATGGGGTGACTTGGCTGGCTCTCACCAGGTTCTGGTACCCAGAATCCCTTGCAAACCTAACAAATTGTCAAAAAAAACACATTTTCCTCACATTTCTGTGGTGGAAAGTTCTGGAATCTGCTTGGATCCACAAAATTCCACCCACCCCGCGTTCCCCAAAGTCTTCAGAGAAAAATGGTACCTCACTTGTGTGGGAGGCCCAAGTACCCGCGACAATTTTGATGTCGCCTCAATACGTTTTGGGCCCTAGCCTGTCGCGGGTACTTGAGGCTCCCACACGAGTGAGGCACCATTTTTATCGGGAGACCTGGGGGAACGCTGGGTGGTAGGAAATTCGTGTCAGCCCGGTGATGCCATAACTGTCCCACACAAAAATGTGTGGAAAAAGTGATTTTTTTCCAGCTAAATTTGAGGTTTGCAGGGGATTCTGGGTAAGAAAACGTTGGGGGATCCACGCAAGCCATACCTCCTTGGAACCCCCCGGGTGTCTAGTTTTCAGAAAGATGTGGGTTTGGTAGGTTTCCCTAGCTGGCCGCCGAGCACGGGGCCAAAAACCGAGGTGACCCCCCTTACAAAACCAGGTTGTTTTGCGATAGGTAATTTTGATGTTGCCTCAATACGTTTTGGGACCTAGCCTGTCGCGGGTACTTGAGGCTCCCACACGAGTGAGGCACCATTTTTATCGGGAGACCTGGGGGAACGCTAGTTGGTAGGAAATTTGTGTCAGCACAGTGATCCCACAACTTTCCCACGCATAAATGTGTGGAAAAAGAGGTTTTTTCAACTAAATATGAGGCTAGTTGGGTAAAAAAAAAAGCAGTGAGAGCCACGCAAGTCATTCACCCTTGTACTTCCCCCTTTGTCTACTACTCAAAAATGTGAAGGTTTGCCTAAGTGACGACTGAGCTAGGGCAGAAAGTCCCCTGCTACCCATTTTGACAAAAAAAAAATCTTACAAAAGGCCATTAAACCGCCACAAATATAAATCTAACACTAATTTGATAAAGCTAATCCACCACTTACACTGGTTGGTTTTAGCACCTCCAGACACGCTGGCTTCAAAGCACAAATACTTATCAAAGTATAAAAATATTGAAGCCAAGCCTTCTGAAGGTGAGCCAGAAAGCCACGTCACAGCACCAACCGCTTTATGGTCCATTCACACGCCATTCACACACCACACACAAGACTTCCATACCGCCAGCCACGGGCCCAAACAACCAAATCACTTCCACTCACACAAACATACCGCCGCCATGCAAGGGCCCATCACATTCATATGCCACAAGACATAATGAATTTGACTACATTTTACCACCTGTCAAGTCTCCCCCTCCTTCTTCCTGAACGTTACTGAACGCATGCCGAGTGAGCCTTTACTACTGGCTTCCAAGACAGCCACATGAGGCTCAGGAAGACATGTCTTTCCTGCGCCTTTGGCGCACTCACTATGCTAAATCCAACTCCTTCCAGTTTGTGGATGCAAGTTGGGGTGTGTCCGAGTATCCTTATAGGCCATATCTCAAACTGAGCGAGCATATCTACCTTTGAAACTAAGGCAAACATGCTGGAACTTTTCAAAAGATAACATCATAAACTATGAAGAACGGATGAATGTGAAACACGGGTAGTCCGTGACAACGTAGCATATGTCCAATCCACCGTTATGTGCAGTGACTGTAATGCACTTATCATACAGCAAACTGACCATCTACTAAGTTCTAACGGAGGATGAACATGGCAAGCAGCATTGACCCATAAGTACTACAGTAAATTCAGTGTGAGTGTGGCAGCAATGGATTTGAATCTATGGGTGAAGATGAAGTCAGGACGTGTATCTATACTACCTTTACTATCTGCCTTCTACCTTTGCAACATTCCTCGGAAAGCGCACCTACCGTAAGCTGTTCTAAACCCGTTCGTGTGTCTGTCCTCAGAGTCCTGACTAATCCTGTCCAATTGTTAAGAGACCCTATACTAATGTCTTCCATCTCTAGCTACTTGAACCTTGAGTGAACATTTCTGTCACGTGCTATCAATGCTCTCACATTGCTCTATCCAACTCCTTCCAGTTTGTGGATGCAAGTTGGGGGGTGCCCGAGTATGCCGCAAAAACATTTCTCGAGCTGAGCAAGCAGATCTACCTTTGAAACTAAGGCAAACATGCTGGAAATTTTCAAAAGCTTCCTAAAGAGAACATCATAAACTACGAAGAACGGTTGAATGTGAAACACTGGTACTCCATGACAACGTGGCATATGTTCTGTCCACCAGTATGTGCAGCGTGGGGACTATAATGCACTTGTCAATTGGCGAACAGAACTACTACCACGTTCTGAAAGCAGATAAAGGTGTTGAGAAGTCCATGATTTCCTGAAGTACAGGAAGAAATATTCTGCAGCTGCTTGCGTAGTGAAGGAGTGGCCCACAGACAGTAGGTATCCATTCACACCAATTGAAAGGTTTACCTATTGGCAGCTCCACCTCAGTCAATTTCCCAGTATTTTGCTTTAGTGTGATACAACATAAAGCAAGTAGGAAAACAGAAGGCAGGCTTACTTGGGCACTGGGGACAGTAAACACGAGTCTCCTGCCTCTTCCCCTGCATCGAGCACACTTTACAACGACGACATGGTCGCTCCTTTTTGGGTGTTGCAGGAATTTTATCAGCAAAGTGTCGCTCCTGCAGCCTTGCCACGTCCTCCAGAACACATGAAGTGGAGGCTGCTACTTCTGTAGCAGTGAGACTTTCAATCACAGACAACTGAAAGTCAAGGAAAGACATGAGTCTTCCTGTGGTGGTCTCACGATAAACAACATATGCATTGTATGTTGCCATCTGGATCAGGTGCGTAAACAGTTTCTTATACCAAGTGCGAGTTTTACGACTCACATTGTATGGCTGAAGAACCTGGTCGTTCTTGTCCACTCCGCCCATGTACTTGTTGTAATCAAGTATACAGGTGGGCTTGTGGACTTCGGCCATCTGACCCCAAACCGTGACAGGGGAAGTGCTCTCGGCATGAATTGTAGTGAGCACGTACACGTCACGCCTATCTGAGAACTTGACTGCGAGCAGTTCGTTGGAACGCAACGCAGTGCTCTGGGATTTCTGGAGCTTCTTGCAAACAAGCTCCTGCGGGGAATCCTTTGCGGCGACAACGAATTGTACCGCAAGCCACGGTGCCAGCTTTGTAGAGCTCACTGAACAGCTCTACTCCTGTATAGAAATTGTCCACATAAAGGTTATAACCTTTGTGAAGAAGTGGCTGGACAAGCTCCCATACGATCTTTCCTGTGACCCCTAGCGTGGGAGGGCAACCTACAGGGTTAAGAGTTGTCCTTCCCTGTATACACTCTCAAGCTGTACACATAGCCAGTCGAGCCCTCACACAGCATGTACAGCTTGATGCCATAGCGAGCGCGTTTGCTCGGAATGTACTGCCTTAACAGCAGCCGCCCTTTATAGAAGATCAAGGACTCGTCAATGGCTATATTCTTTCCAGGAGTATAAACCTCTGGAAACCTGGCAGACAAATGTTCCACGACAGGCCGAATTTTGAACAACCTGTCATGGTCTGGATGGTCCCGGGGCAATGCAGCAGAATTGTCATTGAAATGCAGCATGTGCTGCAATAGCAAAAAACGATCTCTGCTCATGTATGGTGCGAAGATGGGGATTAACCAAACCGTGCGAGTAGACCAGTAGGATAGCAAGGTTGGTTTATGCACTACCCCCATTTTAAGCGTGAGGCCCAAAAAAATCTTCAACTCCCCTAAAGTAGTGGGAGTCCACTTGCGCGCCCTAGAATGAGGCCCAAGAGTGCCTCCTTGCTCCCTCAGAAATTGTTCGGCACGCAAATTTGTTTGCTGCACAATTTCGTCAAGGAAGTCAACATCCAAAAAGAAATGGACGTAGTCAATTGGCAAAAAATTCGCCGTATCGACTTTACATCCAGCGTCACCAGTGAAAGGCGGAATTTGGGGCTGAACTAAATTGGGAGGCTGCCAAGACAGCACTCAGTCTGTGCTTGCGGCCGCACGTGCCTGCACTCTGGGTTGCTCTAACCTGTTACTGGTGTCCTGCTGCACAGACTGTGATGGCAAAGGGACAGCACGACTGACATAGTCTCCTTCAGAATCGCTGGACGATGAGTCGTCGGATGGAACTGCGCCGACTAAAAAATCACTCCCAGATTCGGCTCCATTGTCCTCTCCCTCAGATGCTGTCTCAGTATCTGCTGTCTCAGTCTCTGATCCTGCCTCAGAGCTGGACTCCAGAACCAGACTTGGGGCCTGGGCAGAATTCATCCAACGATATGCCATCTCTGCTAGTGCCTAAAACTATCCTTTTAAAACACTATCCTACGTAGAAGGCAGATAGGTTGTTGGTTTTAAAGTGTAGGTGGGTGTGTGCGTGCGTGAGTGAAGTGTTTAACAGTCAATAATGACGAAGTCACCTTACCTTTGGGAAATCCGTACGCTCTCCAAAAGACTAAGAAAGAGAGAAAAAAGACACAGTATTACTTTACCTTGCCACATACCCATCATCGCAGCCTTTTAGCGCTGGTGGGAGCCAGTGCGACCATCATTTTGGCGCCAAGATGCCTACGGGTGAACGTGTGCTTTACAATTGCACACTATAACCTCCTTTGACTCCCTCACTACCATCCTTGCAAACGTGCCCCTCATCTCTCCATAGCCCCTCTCTCACATACATTTCATCTGTTTCAAAGTGTTTCTACTGCGTGGCTTTACTAATCCACTTAGCTATCCACATAATACAGAACTGTTCTTTCCAGCATGCCCTTTATGGCGTCAAAACTGCCACTAGACAAAAGTCAGATATCTCTATCTAGCAGGAATTTTTTTTGTACTCTGCAGCAGTACCACACTTTACTGCCTTTCATGCAACTTCAAAGAGACTCAATATAGCTCTTTCACAGTCTCTTATTTTCAGCACTGGGAAATCTCTGTAAATATATATATATATATATATATCAAACAATTAATTCCCAATGTCAGCGCGCTCAATACCTGGTGCAGGCAGCAACGGGTAGAATCCTTACCCGATATTTAAATTCAGAAACACAAAGGATGCCGCACTCCAAGACCGGTTTCAGAGTTGCTTTATTTTCACCACCACTACCACCAGTCGTGGTGAAAGTAAAGCAACTCTGAAACCAATCTCTGGAGTGCGGCATCCTTTGTGTTTCTGAATATATATATATATATATATATCCTGCTTCGCCGCTCATACTCCTTTCAAACAGGAACATACGAAAGCGCTGCCAATAAACTCTAGCAACTGCCCCCGCGAGTGCTGTTTTTCTTTTTGGGAAACAAGGAAACAGAGCCTGGATAAATATCGCGGGCGCACCCCCGCCTTTGTAAAGCACCCGTCCGCGAGTGCGCCGTTCACTGTGCATCAAGGAGCATATATATATATATATATATATATATATATATATATATATATATATATATATATATATATATACATATATATATACATATATATATATATATGTATATAGATACATATATATATCATTCACTCTTTAGACTTATGTATATATATGTATCTATATACACATACATATGTATATAGATACATAGATATACATATATCATCTACAGAGAGAAAGAGACTCTCTCTCTCTCTCTCTCTCTCTCTCTCTATATATATATATATATATATATATATATATATATATAGATCTCTCTTTCACTAATTTTTTTTTTTATAGCTATGGCTTCCTGGGGGCCGATTGTGGCCCCACGGAAAGCACATAGCTATAAAAAAAAATTGCCCCCACAGGGGTCGGCCACTGAGCAGGAGGACCGACCCCCCTGCCAATATTGCCACCATTGCTCATTTTTTATATATTTTTGGGGGGCAGTCGTGCCCCCCAAGGAAAGCCAACATGTTTCAAAAAAAAATATGCCCCCACAGGGGGTCGGCCACTGAGCGGGAGGACTGACCCCCTGCCAATATCGCCGCCATTTTTTAAAAATTCTTTTTATTTTTTTTCATTTTTGGGGGGCGATTGCGCCCCCCAAGGAAAGCCAACATTCAACAATAACAAAATATGACCCCGGGGGGGGGGGGCGACCCATTACCACGAGGGCCGACCCCCCCCCCAAAGACATCCCTGGTGTCTAGTGGGGTTTCCTGGCCGTGGATCGCAGCGCTGCCGCGATCCACGGCCAGGAAACCCTTTCAGGAAGGCCTCGTTTGAAAGGGGAGACGCTCACCTTTCAAACGAGGCCTCCCTGAAAGCTGGGGAGGCCGTTTTCGGCCGGATTTCCCCATCGGAGTCGAGCGCGGCCTTACCTGCTGCTGTCCTCTGCTCCGGTGGGGAAATCAGTGACGTCAGAGCGGCGCGCTGACGTCACAGATGGGCAGGAGAGGGGGCGGGTGGAGACACGGAAAGCCTTCCACGTCTCCCCCAGGGGGAATAAAAAAAAAAAACAATCTCCTGTGCGATGCACCGGAGGTTTAAAGGGGGCCCTTCCTGGTGACGGCCAATGGACGTGCGCCGCACCAGGGAGGTAGTGCTTGCGTCGGCCATTGGCCGACGCAAGCACCAAAGGGGTTAATGAATTTTAAAAGTAAGAGTGCTATATTCAAATGTTTTAATAAACAAATTCCTTGACACAGTTGAGGATCATTCGCTTACTCCGATTGAATACTATGACATAGTAGGGGTGATCAACCCTGCCAACAGAATAGTACCATGTGAAACCTTTACATTATTGCAGGCGCGGCCAGTCCATTGGGGCTGAGGGACCACGCCCCTCCACCTTTTGCCCCTCAGGAACAGTGTCGTCCGGCTGAACAAAGGTCAGCCTCACAAACACTGTTCACTTTCAGTTCAGGCAGCCAGGAGCCATACATGCGCCAAATGCGCTGGCTCCTGGCTGCCTGAGCTGAACTTTGCTGGGCTGAGGAAGTCACAGCTCCAGTGGGCGTGATGTCCTCAGGTTAGCAAAGGTCCCTGAGGCCCTCCCCTCAGTGACGAGGGGTTGCGTCACTGATTACCTCGCACCTGGGTGCTTCAGTTTTAATCCCTGAAGCGCCCTGGGTTGAGTGTCAATCAATGACACTTCATCACAGAGTGGGGTCAGCAGTCTCACTGACCCCATCCCACTCTGTGATGACGTTGGGACTGTTGCCTTCCCTCATTGGCTGACCTTCGGTCAGCCAATGAGGGAAGGCAGCAGTCCCACACCTCCTGGAACCTCCGAGGCAGAGCTGGCTGCAAGTAAGTGTGTGTTTCGTTTTCTTTTAAATTAGTGTTTGGTGCGTGCGTGTATGTATGAATGTTTGGTAAAGAGTGTTGTGAATGGATGTGTGTGTGTGTGTGGGCATGTGTGAATACATGGCTGTGAGTGTTAAGTGTATGTGTGCGTGTGTGTCCCAACCGCCCCCCTCCCTCCAAAACGTACCGGCCGCCACTGCATAGTTGAATTACACCAGATTCATTTTTAGCCCTGCTTTCTAAGGCACCTGAAAAGTGATGCTTTAAGCATTCTCACTAATGTTTTTGTCACTCTTCACCTGACTATAATAAGACGGTGCTGCTGATGTGTGGACATTCATAGCTGTTAAGTGTCCCTACGGCAAATGTCTCACTTTAATTCAGTCCTGACTCTTTACCCAACATCACATTGTAATCTCGGACTTAAAAGTTTGTTGTTAACATTGTAACTATACGCTCAAAACCCCTAGCAGTAAAGTGCAGTTGTGTAAAAAGCCAGGATTCGCTGACGGTGTCACACATAACAATGGGACACCTTTCAGCTATGATTTGTTGTTGGTATGTTGAAAGTCTTGTCTCATCTTTTCATCACTATCCTGTGTGCATGGTGTCAGCACTCGCAGGTACCTGCTACTATACCTTGCATTGATTGTTTAAAGTCTGGAGGTTTGGCAGTTGACCTTCTATCAATACTGACTTGTTAGAAAAGGGGGCTGATTTATCAAAGGGTTTTACCCATTCTGTCTCTGTGGGTCAAAATGATAGTATATATTAGCCAAGAATCTATTGAACCAGCCATTTCACCAATCAGTGAAATAATTAAACACTGACAGAAGAACAAATATGATTTTAATATCCCTAGATTCTCTACAGTGTATAAAATAAATAGGTCTGACCGAAAACAAGCTTCTAAACCACACACTTTTAATTCAAGCACTCAAAACTGGAGTAAACAAAAGAAGAAGAAACAATATTTAGGTGACATGACTAAACAACAAAACTCAAGCAGAATATTAGACTAGCCTTTATTGCTGCTACCTTGTATAAAAACGTTACATTGTGTTGGCCCCTTCAGGACGAAATACAAATGACTCTCTCAGTTTCCTTTCTTTGAATGGCATTTTAGTCTGTAGTTGTGCAGGGGTTTATCAGTGTTTATATGTTTCCAATGACGAGGACTGTTTCCCTTTCAGTAGGGTTTTATCATTTATTATAGATGTAATCCTAAAACAGGATAGCCTACCCATCTGTCATCTTACAACCTTCCTCCAATTGTCCTTGTCTGTTCTCCCCCCCCCATTTGTTCTCATCCATTCTCCCCCCATTTATCCTAGTCTATTCTCCCCTATTTGTTCTCATCCATCCTCCCCCATCTGCCCTTGTCCATCCTTCTCTCATCTATCCTCACCTAGCCTTCCCCCATCTGTCCACATCTCCCCTCCTACTTCTCTCTGTCCTCATCCCACCTCTCCCCACCCATCCTTATCCAACCTTTCCCTGCCTATCTGTATCCAACCTCGGCTTGCCCTTCTTTTTCTCACACCCCTCCATTTTTGTATCAAACTTCTACCTGTCCATCCTTCAAAGCACTTATTTGACCTCTCCCTGTCCATCCTTTTTCTGATGGATTCTTAGTTCCACTCCACCTGCCCTATCCATAACCTTCCTCTCCCTGTACCTGTCTAGTCTGCTTCCTCCATCTTCATTTACCTCTCCCTGTCCAACCTTAGTCCCTCTACCATTCTTAACCTACCTCTCCCTGTCCATCAAAAATCCACTTTTTTCGTTACCCTTTTCTCGTTCTTGGCAAATGGCAGTAATCGGGTAGGATTGAGCTTCGGGTAGTTTCTAGACCCTCCAGTCTGGATGAGGTGCTGTAGTGTTTGAGACTTTATTTCTGGAGCAGAGGTGACTATCAAGTAGAGTTGTGTGCCATTAGCGTAGTGGTTAATTTTGACACTATTGTTAGTTAGTAGAGTCCCAAACATCTCCATGTGAAGGTTGAAGATGATGGGTGACATGATGGAACCCTAGGAGGCTCTGCAGGTTATGGGAGAGCTTATGGGACCTGATGGTAACCTTGTGAATCAACTGGTGTTTCTTGAACAGGTAGGAGGAGAAGCAATCAAGGACATTGGAAATGAATCCCATACGAGACCTCAGGGTGTGGACTACGACTGTGTTAGAGACAGCTGAGAGATTCAGGAGTATCAGGAGGCAGGGGTCATCTGTATCTGTAGTCACGAGGCCAGCATCTATCGTTTCAGAGGTAGCCCATGCTGCAACATTATCTGAAGCCAGATTTGAAGTTGTGATCTTGGATTTGTGCTTAGACTACTTTTTGAATGATCTTTTTGATGAAAGATAAATGATAACTAACCTTGACCCTGAAGTACTCTCCAACTACCAACATCTCTTTATTACCAGGGATTGGGAAATTGGCTGAGAAGCATGTTAATCGCACTCTTTCTTCCTTCCTTGAAGACAACTCTCGTCTCCATCCTTCACAGAATGGATTTAGACCACAGCATGGTACAGAAACTGCACTATTGATAGCAGTGGAAGAACTAAGGAAAATCTTAGATGGAGGAGGCTGCGCTATGCTCATTCTGTTGGACCTCAGCGCAGCTTTCGACACGGTAAACCACCAGCTGTTGATTCAAAGACTGAGGAGGATAGGAGTAGCAGGAACAGCATTAAAATGGCTGCAGTCCTTCTTGGAGGATAGATCTTTCGTTGTTTTCGAAGAAGGAATTACCTCCAAACAAATGCCCCTTAGATGTGGGGTTCCTCAGGACTCTTCCCTGAGCCCCACTCTATTTAATATATATGAATTTGTTAGCAGACATAGTTACACCGTTCAGCATTCAAATTGTCACCTACGCAGATGACACCCAGTTGGTTGTTGCTCTCAATCAACAGGAAAACACAGGCTCTAAATTAGCCTTATGCCTTGAAAAGGTGTCAAGCTGGATGGACGACTCTTATTTAAAGCTGACTGGAGCTAAAACTGAGCTCATGCTCTTGGGCAATTCCACCTCGTTGAGTATAGATTCCTTCTGGCCTAGCTGTTTGGGGACACCCCCCTCCCCAAAGCCCCTCATCAAGAGTCTAGGTGTATGGTTAGACCAAAAACTGGACTTTAAAGAGCAAGCTGGTAAGGTGGCAGCTTGTTGCTTTGGGACCCTTAGAATGCTAAGAAAGATCCTCCCTCTGCTACCCTCCTCGGCTAGAAAGCTACTGGTTCAA